>JARACZ010000004.1:17070625-18563750 GCA_029255805.1 Keiferia lycopersicella
AACCTTTGAATTTAGTCTTATTTATATATGAATGAAATACAGTGTAATTTTTTTCCTTTCTTATTAAGGAATGCAAACATCTACGAGTGTTAATTTTTAGTTAAACGAGTCGTTTTACTGTATTACCTATATGAATTAGTACAGGATTATTTTTATATTGAAAGATTTAAAAAATGAAAGATCGTTTAAATAAATAAGTCTGAAAAAAGAAAACAAACAAGTTAAATACCTAATACATTTAATCACTAGAATTCTAGTTTATACCAGCACTATTTAGATATGCCTTAATTAATCCAAATGCTAAGATACCTACACAAGTTGTGTTGTAAGCGAATGCGGCTACACGAAATTCCAAAATTCTACTCAGCGCCAGTGAGGGACTTCCAAAATTTAATTACAGAACCGAAGGAGGATTACTTAAAGTACTAACTTACTTGTTACTACAAGTTCTATAGTGAGACGGAAATAGTTTTATAAAAAAATACTATTAACACATCACTTTTTAGCCGATAAAAAATAGGAGTCATAAAAATTCTGTCGCTAATTTCTTTAATTAATTTCCGACGGTCGAAATGTCAATAACCTAAAAGTAAGATATCACATTTTATTGATACATTTGATACTTTTAGATTATTTATTGCCTTATAGCGTACCTATCTACTACGGTAAATAATTAATAGAAATTAGTACAAAGGCACCGAAAAGGTAACCGTTTTAGTTTTATCTGTTACTTTTAAACTTTATTACTGATATGTTACTATAGATAAGGCTTGAGAAGAGTCAATTGGTATTTAGATATTAGAGTAATAAAAACTCGAGAACTTTGTTGGGAACTTACAAAGTGGGTATCGATTTCAAAGTATGTAAAATGATCTTGAAGTTTCTCTGCTTATCTCAAATTTTAAGATCAACCCAAATAAAATGGCAACTCACCGAAGACAAACTCAACTTTTTTTAACACAAAATAAAACTCATCCTTACCCGGAAACGGCAAACACGAAAAATACACACTCGAAAGCCACAAGTCCAACAATTTGCTGCTAGTTTTAAATTTTTCAGTATGTTCAAAGTTTCAGCAGCAGCAGAGACATGTGTTGCTGGCTAAGCGCTGGTTAATTTTGAGACTATTGTCGGTATTTTTAACTTACCCCCTCGAGACTGTCTGTGGCGCAATGACTCACTATTCACTGTCACGGGACGAGCACACCAAAGTAAACTAGAGTTAATATAAACTGCTGATTAAGACAAATGAACTTTTTTTTTACGTAGCCTATTCGATGAATGAACTTTTACATCACCAAAATCCCAAGCACTTTTAAGGATCACCTAGCAAAGTTTTCGTTACACCGTCTCTTACACCCTGTATAGAACTGCTTCTCTCTAGCCATCGGCGTATTGATCTACTTCAAAATTTATTGAATAATCCTCATCAAAACTTCTACATTGATCTGTGTCTAAATTCTGACTAACGAATGACTACTTCATCAATCACACTAGAATAACAGCTTACCAACAACTTCGCTCGTCAAGTGATAAATGATGACTCATCTGGCATAAAAGTATCAAGTTCAATGATACCATAATACATACATATATACATACATATTTATCACGCCTTTATCCCTTGCGGGGTAGGCAGAGCATTAACGCCATGATGAATACGGCCACTATCGCCACGTCTGTCATTTTTGAGGATTGTTTTCTAATGTTGTTTCAGAAAACATGTGTATCACTATAGTGACAGGTTGTCAGCCTGTCGCCTAAAAATTGTACTACACCAATACCCTCGAGTCCCGTAGTCGCCTCTTACGACACCCGCGGGAAGGATGTGGGGTGATGCTATTCTAAGCCGCCATCACACGGCACCACCGTATACCATAATAAATAGTTTTATAAAGATTACTGTCTTAGTAATGAAGTATACGGATACGGAGTCAAAGGATACAAAATGTATAGACCTCAATGTATCTTGGTGTCCCACAAAAAATATTGATAATAAAATTTTAATCACCCAGTAATAAAAAATCTTTGAAAATGCTTAATTACTTAACGAGTTTTAACTATTAAGTGACTCAAAAAAGTTCTGATTCAAAATGTCTCAGTTTTACGCAATAATACTGAATCTCTTAAAAAGTTGGTAATGAAAATATTATCTTAAAATGTCGGTACCTACACCTTAATTAAATCTTGACTTTTAGTATGTACTCAAGAAATAAAACGTGTTATTTTCCTTTAGTGCCATAGAAGCCGCACAAACGAGTTAAAAGTATTATTAAGCTCCATAAAATATTTTTATCCCCACACATGAAGCCATAAATAGGTCTTACGGTACGGTTTATTTCTTATTTACCCGTTATTATCTTATTACAGACAGGTGGTAAACCGTTGTGGTCAAAACCAGGTTAGGGTTCTTTTTATTTTTTTGAACATTGATCTGTTCTGGGAATAGAAGCACAACAAGCAATTACAAATAATGCATTGTGGATCTAGAGGATTTGTAATAAGCAAAAGTTATGAATATTTTTCATAATTGGCAAATTGTACGTGTTATGTGATAGTCATTCTTAATAGTAATTTGATATTTGCATGCATGTAAGATATTTGTTTTGAAAAAAAATAGTTTTTCGATTATTGTATGCCCATGTTGGGTGGATTATGTGAACCAAAATGTTGTCATAAGAAATTGTACTACCATAATCTCACAATAAACGACTTTGAGTTTGAGTTTAAGTGTATTGACTATTTATGGCCTGACTGTAGCCATCTCTCAACAGTTAGAAGACGCAGGTCGGAGCGCTAAAATATCGCAGTGGTCTGTCACATCCATACTAGAAACGTCACTCCCGTACTAAAACCGCACTCTGCAGACGACGCTGCGATAGCGCTGCATCGACAGCGGCTGAGCTGTTTTAGTATGGGGCTTGACATTTCTAGTATAGATCTGACAAACCGCTGTTTAGCGCTCCGTCGTGCGCGATCCGCTTTAGATAACCGACCCCGTCAGTGAACGGGATAAAGAAAGGAACACGATTTCTGTGACAACATTTTACCCATCCATCTTACACTATAACCACCCTCCGTTAGCAATATTCCATCCAAATCCAATTACGAAAATCCTGAACTTGCCTAACTACAGTTATCTTAATTGACGTTAACACTAACTATAAACGATGTCACCGGCCCTACCATTCGAATTTCCAACCCTCTATTAATTCTGTTAAGTCGTCCAATCCAATCGTTTCCTTAACGTGAAATATCTTAATTTGGTAGACAAATATCTTAAGTTCTATAATGGCATCCGTTGGCACCCTTATAGGATTAAAAGCGAGAGGTTTATTTAAATTTTATTACTGTCAAAACTGTTTCTCTCACGGAATTTCGGATTATTTTAATATAAACATCAAACATTTTTCGAGCAAGCTGTCATACCTCATTCATACAATACCCGAATAACATTCAGATGACAGCCTTCTAAAATTACCCACTGGAGCTATTTTCGGGATTCAAAGATTTATCAATCTTAATTATCACTTAGACGCATCGCACACTTAACGCACGACGGACCACTAAAATATCGCAGCGGTCTGTCAGTTCTATACTAAAAGCGTCAAGTGTGCGATCCGCCTTAAGCTAGTTCCTAGTTTTGGGTGATAATCACAAAATATCTAGAACTTACGACCTGAACATTTTCTTCATTCGACTTATAACTTGAAATGAACAAAGTTAGGCAGTGTACAGACTAGTAGTACATCACGTTATATCTTCTGAAATATTCACGCAAGTTTGTAAAGTTTGGTATTATAAGATTTGACAAGGCAGTACAGTACAGTAGAGTAAAAGGAATATTGTCTTAATAGCTGTAGAGTAGATAGGTTGACATCCCTACTTATTAAGAGGATCCCCTAGGGCAGGACTTTCATACAAACTTATTCCACTATATTTTATTGATAAAAACATTAATGAGAAAAAGTGTAATTTCATGAGTCACACAAAATCAAAACATCTTCGGAAGCTATATCTCGAAAACATAATCGATGAACCGAGTAAACTTGATTTCGATTAGACCTTGTCATGACAAGTATCAGGCATTTCTCACACTTGACGTCAATTTCTGCGTAATTTTAGCGCATCCGTCTGTCAAAAAAGGTTTCTTATCCATACATTAAAATCATCATAAAACAGACGAAGATGCAACGCAACGCAAAACCATATGTGTGGTATGATAAGTATGAGGCAATTCTCACACTTGACGTCAATTTCTGCGTATTTTTAGCGCATCCGTTTGTCAAAAACAACCTTTCTAATCCATCATAAAACTGGCGAAGATGCAACACAACGCAAAAAAGCTTTAGTGTTCACTGGCATCACATTTTATAATGTCTACAATTCTACATTGAATTAAATTGAATGCCTTTTGCTTAGTGAAAATCGCATAAAAGCTGTATAAGAGTGGTATTAATAATCCGTAAAAGAGATATATGTCTGGCTCAAAATAAAATAAAAAGAGATATAGAATGCATCTTATTTCCGGAACGGCTAGACACGGTCTATTTTTGGGCGGACATAGAATAGGCGATTATATCTGTGGCGCCGGTCAAGTTTGGCTTGTTATTTATGTAGGAACGTGTAGGAGTAACTTGATCCTGTTAAGGGTAAAAATGTGAAATTTGTTATTTTGCTTGAACGAACATTGTTCAATTATTTTTGCTGGCGATGGCAGTGTCAATGAAAATAATTCACATAAAACATGTTAATATTTTTAGATCTTGCCATTCTCCAGGCACTTAATAAGATCCGTCAAGTGATTGTTATCTTACTATAATTAGCTCAGTTAAGTCGAATTAGAAAAATGCTTCCTTTTGTAACTCATATCCTAAAAATTCTAGGTATAGTATAGTATAAACTATTAATAAATTTAAACTCCTCCAACTTATCATAGAGGGAAAAATTCAAAGTCGCGGATTTGGTAACCGCAGTAAAATATCTAGGCTCAAAAACCTCAGAGAGTGGTATGGAATGAGTACTAGGTCGTTATTTCGAGCGGCCGTGGGTGAAGCAAGAATTGCTGTGATGATCGCCAACCGTCTGTAGGAGATGGTACCCGAAGGTGGTGGAAGAAGAAAAAAGACTCATATTTGACGCCAAAATTTGGTTATTAACAAAAATTAAAAGCAAAATAAATTACACTGTCAATGCTGTGACAAATTTAGAAATTGATCATAGGATTGAATTTAGAACATAATTAACATCGAAATAATATACTTACTTATCTTATTAAAAGTGGCTGTGTGTGGAAAGCTTGCAAATGAAAGAAAGAATCAATAGTACGACCCAGATTTCTACCTAAGTAATATCTACGCCGATATTAGTTTATTTTTAGGGATCTTTATCGTAAAAGGGTTATTCTGTCCAATTCAAATAACAATTTTTTATCAACAATTTTTTTTTTCTTTCTAGTAAGTTTTTGAAATTACTTCCTTAGGTGGATCGCATACTTAACGCATGACGGATCGCTAAAATATCGCAGCGGTCTGTTACGTCCATACTAGAAATGTCAACCCCACATTAAAACCGCTCAACCGCTGTCGACCAAGCGCTATCGCAGTGTCATCCGTCGAGTGCAGTTTTCGTTTGAGAAGTGACGTTTCTAGTATGGATCTGACAGACCGCTGCGGTATTTTTGCGCTCCGTCGTGCGTCAAGTGTGCGATCCGCCTAACCATCAAAATTTTGTGACTTCTTTATCTGGACACCAGACCTTTGCCAGACGGGTGTCAATTTTGATCTTATTTATTGCTACGAGCTTAGTTTTTGCCGTGTGATGCCGGCTTAGAATAGCATCACCCCATTTCCTTCCCGTGGGTGTTGTAAGAGGCGACTGAGGGACTTGAGGGTTTCAGGTGTACTACAATTTTTAGGCGACAGGCTGACAACTTGTCACTATAGTTATACAAATTGTCTCAAACGGCCCTCTATACTTGTCAGACGTGGCGACAGCGACCTTATTTTTGCGGCCGTTAGCGCTCTGCCTACTCTGTAAGGGATAAAGGCGTGATATATGTATGTATGTCATGCCAGACGGGTGTAAATTTTGATCTTATTTTTTGCTACGGAACCTTGATTCGCTCAATAATCGCGCTTGTCCGATATTTTTTGCAACGTGCGCCGTCTCTGGTGCTATTGTTACTGGGATTCTACATTCCACCAACTATTGGTATTCCACTAGCCGAGTTTTTGCTTGGAAATGCTGGAATTAGTTTGGGATTTTTCACAGTACATAGCTGAAGTATAAAAAATTTATCGTCTAACGAAGTGTACAAACTTCGTGTGTAATACAACATCTAAAAATACAGATGTTAGGCGGATCGCACCCTTAACTCACGACGGAGCGCTAATATATCGCAGCGGTCAGTCAGATCCATACTAGAAACGTCATTCCACATACTAAAACCGCTCAGCCTGCTGTTAACGCAGCGCTAACGCAGTGTCGTCAGTCGAGTGCGGTATTGGTGTGGGGAGGTGACGTTTCTAGTATGGATCTGACAGACCGCTGCGATATTTTAGCGCTCTGACCTGCTTCAAGTGTGCGATCCGCCTTAATTATATACATACGTATATACGCATATCACGCTTTTATCCCTGGTGGGGTAGGCAGAGCGTTAACGGCCATAAAAATACAGCCTCTATCGCCACGTCTGACAAATATTGTGGGCCGTTTCAGGTGACTCGTGTATCACCATATTGACAGGTTGTCAGCCTATAGCCTAACATTGCAATACCTACACATAAAACCCTTGAGTCCCTTATTCGGTTTCTACGACACCCACGGGAAAGAAATGGGGTGATACTATTCTAAAGCGGCATCACATGGCATAAAAAGATGAAAACAACATGCTTGTAAAATCCAGAGATGACTTAACGAGAACTCTGTATGTCTGGTCGAAACATATTATTAGAGACCAATAATTATAGCTTTTTTAAGATGAGGTTCCACTACTCCGGCAAAGAATAGTATACCTACTTGAATCGCATTTAGTCCGAATATGTTGAGGCGATTTGTTTTTGAAATCTACCGGTACATAGTTATGGATAGGTTGTCATGTCATGTGATGACAGTTTATTTTTCGCTCTACAATATGATTAGGTCTAGGTTCCCTAAACCGACAAGGTTACAAGAATAGAGACATATGTAGCCAGTAAAGGGACGTTGTCTCTGCTTACCTTTCAAGTAATGAAGCGTGATTTTACAGATTATGTTATAATATTTTAACTAAGGAAACAGAGAGCTAGACTTGTTTGTTTTTAAGTATCTAATTTTGGTCTTTGAAAAAGTTACTAATCTGCATTATTCACGAAACTTTGGCGTCTTATTTCAATTCAAACGTTTGTTAAATTACTAGGGTTCACCGGGTCGTTGGATGACTCGGTGTCCCACAGGAAAAGAGAGAGAGAGAGACAGAGAGTTAAATTGGTTGTGATCTCATATTAAGTTATAGTTGCCTTGGTTGGTTATCGGTTATGTATGATTGCCTGGCAGAGTTTGTTTTCTAGCATTAAGGCCGCCTTGTTACACTGTTGCGGGTTTCCTTTGTTTGTGTTTTTACTGTTGTAATTTTGTGCAATAAAGAACTTTTTTATATTATGTTGTTTTGTTATGTTATGGAGCATTAGTCTATGATTGGACACATAAGATTTTTAAAATATAAACGTTCGGTCGGAAGGTGCTAGTCGGAATCCGATATCGATAAAGTGGACACACACCACCGAATTTCAACGAAATGTATAACAACAGAGTCAGAACAATATGGTACCAATCAGATTGTATGATTACCTTCAACCTTTTTTGGGCCAATTATCTTGTTTCGTGCTTGTTAGAAAGGGGTTAAGATAAATATAGTAAACAAGTGTAGGTACGCTTGTAATTATCAGTTATTTCGTGTTTTTTTTGGAATAGTTTTTTTCGTAAAAATTTTTTTTAAATATGTTATGCTAGGCGCTCCCTGTTTAAAAATACCTACAGCGACATCTATCAACAACTGTTTTATCTGTTTGTCTGTATAAAACTCTGTTAAATTTACATACACGCCTGTCATATTGTGTATTATCCTGGTATTATTATTATACCGTAACTCTAATGTTGAAAACTTATAAAGACATTATGTAGAATTACGTATTCGCTTATGTGTAAGTTTTGCAACCTTCAAGAGTCTTTCCATAAGATTATGTCTGTAGGATCGCATGTCAAAAAGGGATTACTTAAAAATCCATTTACTTACATCGTCCAGCCGTTTCGTGAATAGTTTTTTTTTCTTTTTATCTGCAACATAATTCAGTTCAGCAACATATGGTTATTTTGATCACCGTCGAACCATTTATTTTCATACGTGTGTTGGTACCGTGCTGTATCCTCGATCTTTGGCGAGGAACACACTTGACGCACGACGAAGCGCAAAAATATTGCAGCGGTCTGTCAGATCCATACTAGAAATGTCAATCCCCATACTAAAACCGCTCAACCGCTGTTAACGAACCGCTTTCGCAGTGTCATCCGTCGAGTGCGGTGTTATGGGGAGCTACGCTTCTAGTATGGATCTGACAGACTGCTGCGATATTTTTGCGCTCCGTCGTGCGTCAAGTGTGTTCCTTTCCTTGCCTTTGGTAAAAGATGATACGAGGTTATTGAATTTTTAGGGTTCCATTGCTAAGCAAATCGATACAAAAAGTTTGTAGTGTGAGTGATTCCTCAATTTCAAACTTGGTTTAACTTTGTACATATTTTCATATTATAGAAAACATAATAAAGAAACATAAAATGGTTGGTTGGACCCGAAATGAGCATCTACCTAAACTCCATAAACATATTAGCTTTGACAAAAAGAAAAATACATTTTATTTTACACTTTATCTACATTTATCACTTCATAGTATAGAGCAAAGTTGCTTTTCACGTCTAATGAATGCACCTAAGTTTGCTTAAATCTTTAAAACTTCACAACAGATTTTGATGCGGTTTTTATGAAAACTGTGATTAAGGAGGAAGGTTTTTATGCATAATACTTGCCGGAAAAGTCGTTAGTACAATATAACGACTGAATAATGTATTTTTTGTAGTCACTACAAAACCACTAAAAATGTAATAAGTACCGTACAGAACCAAACTTTACGCCGTTCAAATCGTACTTTATCAGTTTTTGTATTATCAAGGTCCCGATCAATTTTGTGATCGCGATAAAAGGACATGTAGATTATTTTTTTACGGTTCGTGGTCGGTAATTTTAAAAATGATAAAATTACGATGGTCTTATAATATAGGAGCGGAGGAACAGGCGATTTTTTATGAAGCACAACCAAAAAAAAACTTAAGTTCAACTAACTAACTAAAGCAAATCTTTATTTTATTTTATTTGTTTTGTATAAATTTATCCATTACCTATTAATAGGTATTATCTTTTTATATTCTCTCTATAGTATTCTCATTTTTTTTACCGGTCTACCACGAATGTCCGTACACTATTCGATATATATATTTTAAACAATAAAAAATTCATGTACTCTACCAAAAAATTTATATGTACAGCTACAACTTTAGATTTTTGACAGTAAGACGTTTTCTTTTTAAGTCTACTTCTCAACCACAACCCGAAAGTTAATGAAAACAAGAATCAGCCACGGCTCTAAATCCAAATTTAGCTACAAAACCGTGCGCACCCCACGTCCAAACATTTTTTTTGGAAAACAAAAATAAACAAAAAACATTGTTTACCCGAAGCGATCCCTATCCCTAAACAATCAACTTGTCCTGTTGCCTACCAATTTGTTCGCGATTCGACACGCCCGTGTGTCGCTTCGAAAAAACATAAACAAAAAAATAAAACACTGTTTTTTCCAACCTCAATCCTTCTGGGAACGGATGTAAGAGGCATCCGTTTAATTCTACATTCGATAAAGTGCCTGATTTACCACCTGTCATCATTTCTCTACGAGTCTGAACCTTATCCGTAATGATTACGTCTCAAAACGCTTTCCGCCATTTTGTTTCTTGTGGCGATACTATGGATATCTGAGCGGAATACTGTATGTAACGAAACCCGTTTAAAACAGCTTTGGGGGACCGACGAACGTCCAAACCCAATGTGTTCCAGATTTTATTACTTATTTTGATTATAAATGCACTTAACGGTATGAGATTAGAACCACTTCAACGATACAAAATTTGATTCCTGCAAAACTGACATTTATTTTGATGTCACAAAACTGCTTGCAATGTTGCAGTATAGGTAAAATAACATATTTTTGCGGCCAGTTTTTTTTATCATTACTTTAAACGATTTGTTTATACTCATGCTAAAATATCTGCAGTTAAAATTATTAAGGTACAAAAATTTTCGGAGTATTGGAGACAATCTAATAGGTATTTAAAAAGTTTTATTCTTTCCCTTTGCTGATATAATATCCTTCAAAAATAGATTTGATTTTACAAAGGTCAAGTAATCATACTTACCGTTACACGACTACGCTGATCCACAAACTTAGGTCTTGTCATGGTCTAAGTAATAACGAAGTTTCAAAGTTAAAGCTTAGGTTATACCTACGGCGGATCGCACTACACTCATGTTTACAACTTGACGCACGACAGAGCGCTAAAATATCGCAGCGGTCTCTCAGATCCATACTAGAAATGTCAATTCTCATACTAAAACCGCACCCGACGGACGACACTGCGATAGTTGCGATAATGTACCTACTTATGGTTGCGATAATAACTACGTACATACTCTTACAAATGTTTTATACATAATCTTACTCTTGTCATCATAATCTTAATCTTGCTTTCGTTTTTCCTAAACAATATAAAAAATGTGACAAAAACTATTGCCAAACAAAAAACCACCTGACACGCGTTCTTTTTTTTGTTATATACCTCTACCTCTCAAAGTAGAATAAATTTTTTTATTTTTTTAAAGAGAGTCGATTTCGACGGACGTAAAAAGTGCAAACGTGCATTTTTTTGTCCGTTAATATGCTTAAAACCTTCTCCTAAGTTTGACAAAGTCGGTTCATCTAAATGCGAGATAATAGCGGACAAATATACATACATAAAGGTCAAACTGAAAACCTCCTTCTTTTTGATGTCGGTTAATAAGGGCGGTCATTATAAAATTTCTACCCAGTAGGTACCGACAACCAGTAGTCAAAATTGTTCTTTAAATGTTCCGAATACCTCCATACATCAAATTCACATGTTAATCCCTAAACAAAGGCGATAAATATAATCACCTTCACATTTCTCGCCTTATACAGAGTGCTTGGAAAATGTATAAAAAAATTAAAAAAAAAGAAAAAAAATATAGTACAAAATAATGTATAAAAAATATATGTAAGTAATGTATGTTTTGAAGAAGAAGTTCATATGTTTAAACATATTTGATCAATTATTCACAGATAGGTAGAACCAGACAGATTTAGGATCTTTTATTCGCTGTGGGGTCCCAGAAACTTAATAAATATTCATCTAAAATTGAACTATATGAAGGAACAGCTTCTGAAAATCTTTACAAATCCTATTCCTTTATATTTTAAAGTTACACATTATAATTTTAAGACTTCAGAAAAAAAAGCTGTGTACCTATACAATTTGTAACATTTTTATATGTTTGTACCACAATGAAAGACATCTTCTATGCTCGCGGAAACACTTTACGAGTGTCGTAAAGGACATAATACTATCACTATGACAAGTCATCTAGGATTTGATACTAATAGTTAATCTAAACGTATCATCGAAGTAACGATAACTAATGATAGATAGAGAGTTTAATGGTGGGTGCAGACACTATGTACACACTTTTATCACTCACTATAAATGACCATTTTGACACATTTTTACACCCTGTATACTTGCTCTATGAGCTCATAAATATTACATATGGGTTTATTAACATATTGATTGGATATGTATGTCGATTGATTTCGGTGGCGACCCCCCGTGGTTGGGTGATCATAACATATCAATCTGGACTCTTTTAAATCGTAACTTACCATGACTTTCAATTGGACATTGAAGGAAATCACACAGCTTTTCTTTTAGCGGTTTCGAGTCATTTTCTGCGGGAACATGATGTTTCTTAGTAAACACAAACTCTCTCTCATACACACACACGCACACACACACACACACACACACACACACACACACACACACACACACACACACACACACATACATACATACATACCATGCCTATAAGGCGAGGAAAACACTCTTGACGCACGACGGAGCGCAAAAATATCGACTGTCAGATCCATACTAGAAACGTCACTCCCCATACTAAAACCGCACTTGACGGATGACACTGCGATAACGCTGCGTCAACAGCCAGTGCTGACCGGTTTTATTATGGGGATTGACATTTCTAGTATGGATCTGACAGACCACTGCGATATTTTTGCGCTCCGTCGTGTGTCAAGTGCCTCGCCTATCCCAACCTGGGGTACGCAGAGCCTAATGAGCACTCTACGTGGATCAAAATTTATTCAGAAGTAATTATTTAATAACTTTCTAAGTTATATTGCACCAAGAATATTAAGTATAAGTTTTTATATAAAAATCAGTTGCGGTGTTGCTATTTTTTGTATGGTTGGTCATGAAAAACTTTATGATAAGCCTAAATTTGACCAGGAATTAAATAAAAAGACTAAATGAAACTGAGTTTAGATTTTTCACTTGCCTCTTGTTTTGTAAACGCTCCACTCCAGCGAATAGTTCCAACATTGGGTTCAGATAAAGCGGAACCAATTGGAGCAAATCAGTCTTGTCAATATAAATAAAAGGTGACAACATTGAAAGAAAATTACAATTTTGATCGTAAACTGTTGAAATTGTAACAAAAACAGCAGCTTTCTAAGTCTATTCATCTTAAAATAATGAGCTATCCGCTTTGCTGTCAAGTGGTTACAACAGAAAGTTTCAACATTCGTTGTATGTATAACATACTACCAATTTTTGAAAGCAATACTCTTTTTATCAAAACTTTACAGAGTCATCCAAATAAAAACCGTTATGCCGTCGCTGGAACACCAATTCTCTTTTCGAAATAAAAGCCGGGTGTCAGTTACGTCATACTGTGACGTCACAAAACACCCCGGTAGTCACTTCGGTCTGAGTTGGAAATATTTGCAATAAAAAAGGCTGTCATGTTTCAGTGGTAATCTATCTGAAAGAAAATAAGTACTAAAAAGTCTTGTAATCTATAAAGAAATAGGATAAAAACTTATAAGTTAGCTTGATTGTTTTTAGACACAATATGTGTAAGTACAAATATAGGTTATTTATTCTGTAATATAACAAGCAACCTAAGCCTTAGGTCCTCGAGAATCCTATTATAAGAGATATTTATGGTCTACCTACTAGGTACCCAACTATATAAATTAGATCTATAAACAATTATATGGTCCTAACGGCCTTAAATCTAAACTAGTCTAGACGAAATATCTAAGCTAGTGAATTTGACAACATCAGTTGTGTGTCGCCGGCGAGGAACACACTTGGCGCACAACGGAGCGCAAAAATGTCGCATCTGTCTGTCAGATCCATACTAGAAATGTCAATCCCCATACAAAACCCGCTCAACCGCTGTTGACGCAGGGTTATCGCAGTGACATCCGCCGAGTGCGGTTTTAATATGGGGAGTGACGTTTCTAGTATGGATCTGACAGACCGCTGCGACATTTTTGCGCTCCGTCGTGCGTCAAGTGTGTTCCTCGCCATATCTTTACATCTTTCTCCGGTCGGCGACCTTACCTCCGACAATATTTAACTTTATCACAACCAGTTCCTCGTAAATCGATTCCTTTGTGATATTTCAATTTAATTTCCAACATTAAAACTATCTGTCACTTCATCGTAGGTAGAATTTGAAATTAATATCAATATAAATAAAAATAAAATAGAACCAGCCGCTTTTTTATTGTTATTGACCGTTAAAACTGCCATTTTGTAGACACGTACGTATAGATTGAAACTACCTTGAAACAGCTTTTTCGATTGGGGCCAAAATACTTACTTGCTTACAACCCAGTTAAAAAAGGTTTGTACAGTGAAATGAAGGACTCATTTTTTTTCGGGTACGTGCAGTTCTCGAGTAAGTCAAATCGTACTATTCTATTTCTTGGTTATGGCGTTTTCATTATGATTTCGCCAGTCTCGAAGTGAAGTAATGAAAATGTGGCATTACGCCGAGGGAGAGTCCACAACACAGGAGACCCTAGTCTTACGACTAGGGGCTGTGATGCGCAAAAATGTGTAGTAACAGAAACTTGATAGTATAATTTTCTGCACCACGTGGTGGCCGCTCGTCACTATTACACAATGTGGAATATATGCATTAATTACAACTTCCTATTTACTGACTACATTCAGAATAGTTTATTGCTTAAAACACTATCAGAATTATGCACCAAAAACTCAAATAAACAAGAAATTTTAAATTATAATCAATACCCAACCGCCATGATGAAATAGCGGCGAACGACCAAATCGTACTAAATTGTGACCGTTCGTTAGTCATATTTGACAGCTGTCAAAGTCATAGTAAAATACATGTCAACAAAGAAAACTAGACCTATCGTCATTGCATTAACAATGTTAGCTGTCAAATATGGGCTATTGAACGGTGATATTTAATGTAGTTTTAAATACAGTATTTAAGAAAAAAACTTATTTTTCATTCATTTTTTCATTGAGAATAATATGCTCTTAAATCAGAATCTAAAGCACTATATGAGAAGATAGATAAATAAATAAATATATTTTCTGGACAATTCACTCAGCCTCACCTAGCCGCAAACTAAGCAAAGCTTGTACTATGGGTACTAGATAGCCAATACTTTTTTATACCTTTTTGTAAATAAATACATTATCATACAAAAAAAACCCAGAATCGACACAAAAAAATAACTTAGCAAATATTTGTGTCCGGTGGGCATCGAACCCACGACCCTCGTCGTAGAAGGCAGGGGTACTATCCGCTACGCCATCGGGACAGTCAATAAGATTAGGAAATCATAGTTCAAATCTTTATACCGCACTTGTTGCTACCGGATTTTTCGAATTGATTCTACTCGTAAAACGAATTCGTTTTTAAATAAAATTCGAACCAGTGAAATGAATATATAAATTTCAACCGTGAACATTTAAATTCTACTCTTTTTCTTATCAGCCAGCATCAGGCTTTAAAGACTTCTTGATAAATGTTTTAAGCCTGCAGGCATAATCTTAGGTAGGGTTTGCGTGATGTTGGTTTTTTTATTGCATAAAACTTCTGGAAGCTGTTTCAATAAAGCTGGTATACAGGGTGTAAATAATTGCAAATAAAATATTGTAACATAGGTCAAAATATCACAAAATGTTTTGAACCTCCCATACAAATTTACCAACCGACCAAGTCAATTTGTATGGGAGGTTCAAAAACTTTTTTCATATTTCGACCTATGTTATTTTGGGGAAAGTACACCCTGTATTGGCAACCTTGTTGACCACATTTTAAGTCAGTTAACTGCATGCAATGAATCGATGATCAATAATCGGTAAATAACAAAAAACTAGATCTTTTACGGCCATCTACAGCAAGGCGCATAGCGCCACATTATCACTTTGTTTGTCTTCTTTGACCCTGGCATCTTTCAGCCATCAACCATCATCCATAGGCGGATCGCACACTTGACGCACAACGAAACGCAAAAATATCGCAGGGGTCTGTCAGGTCCATACTAGAAATGACAATCCCCATACTAAAACCGCTCAACGTTTCTAGTATGGATCTGACAGACCGCTGCGATATTTTTGCGCAGTCGTCCAACACTACGCATCTGGGTTATGGTACTTTTACCTAAATGTTTCTTATGGGTCAATCAACTATTTCTTGTAAAATCAGATTTCAAAAGGTAAAAAATTTTTTTTACGAATTTTTCTTACATTTATAATTAGCATAGTAGCAATATTAATCTAGTTCACAAATACAAGCCGTGCCGCGACCAACAACGTACAAATTATGTCATTTTCATCAGAAATATCAGGTGACACTCATCTTTCGTCCCTTGAGTAACCGATGTTTAGGTGATAACTTTGTGAATGAAAATGCATGTTTTTACACTTATTTTTAATGAAATCGAAAGAACGTAGTAGTAGGAACTAGTTACAAACGTAAATTCTAATATAACTTGGATAATCTTTCCAAAAAAAACACAAACAAGGTCTCTTGGGTAACCGATACAAAAAAAGGAAATTTATCTTTTGAGTATTTTGTACTCAGCGGTTCTTTTATAGAATATTTTATAGTATACGTAATTTAATCAATATTATTTAGCTAACAGTAACAAAACTATCTTATCTAGCTTACTAAAGAGGTCAAAAAATAGAAAAAGCCATTCAAAAAATTGGGGACACATGGTGACCCAAGAGACAAATTTGGTGACTCAAGAGACCCTATCACTATAGCCTAAGACTCCGCACCTCCAGAAGAGGACTTTTTAACCAGACTTTTCTTTTAATACAAAAAAAAATTGTACTCATTATATTTGTCTGGATCTTGTTTCAATTTTTCTTTATAAAGTTTTTGCTTTTCTGCATTTGTAAGAGACATTTTTTATACCTAAAACAAAATAAGCTACGTAAGCACAGTAACCCATTACAGAACGCTGCAAACACAAACACTCATTCCCCTTATTACTCCTTAGAAAAGTTGTGGATATGCAACAAACAAAATGATAAATTTCAAACGTTAAATCTACATGCAAAACCAGTATGTCTCTTGGGTAACCAAAAATGTCTCTGGGGTAACCACAAAAGTGACCCAGGGGACCGGTTATCCAGGGGACATTTTACACTTAAAACTGATTTTAAGATCAAATTAAAGGTGCAATAATAAAAATTCTGTCCCTAATGACTTATTAGATCATAATGCAATATAAATAGACAACATAATCCATAGAAAAGTAAAAACTACGAATTTTTGTGTGGTTTGCCAGCGGACTAACAATAAAGCCACGCATTCAGTTCGCTGGCCGCAGTCAAAATGGCCAAGCGAATCAAAATTTCCCACGACCGCAACTTTGATATTATGATTCCCAGAGTTAATTCCTAGAGTCTAACGCACTAATAGCGCTATATCGCTCGCACTCACGTTCAACAGATGCGGTTACTCAGTGGACGGAGGATGTTCTTAATTAGGCGGGACACATTCGCGCGCAAATTTATTTTCAAATTATGGAAAATATAACACGACAATAGCTTTGTAAATTCCTACGCCTGTGCGCATTTATATTTAAGTTCTAAACATGTCCAAAATGAAATTACTTCAGTAAATTTTTTTTAAACCAGAGCAATAATTTATTTCTGAAGCTAGGGGACACCTATTTTTTGTATGGGAACGTGTGTTAACTTCCCCTGGGTAACCAATATTTTTTGTTTAAATTCATGAAAATTTTACTCAGGAAGTATTAAAATTTTGTGGATTAATCCTGTAATTATCAATATTAATGCAAATTAATCATTTTTTTGTAAATTTTTGAAATAATTATAGTAAGTTCACTCGGGACAGGTGTTGAACAAAAAAAAAGTTGATTGACCCTTATAACACTTAGGTAATCTGACTTTAGACACTTAAGTAATCTGTCTTCTGACTTCAACCTGACAAACAAAGAAATCTGACTTCAAAATTTAGAAAAAAAAAAAATCTTTGTTGTTGTTATGAACTAGTATAACGCATGCGTCTATCAGATGCAATGAAATTTCTCTAGAACTAAAAACTGGAGTTGACGCAGTTTCACGCGTTGTTTAAAGATAGATTTTAAAATTAAATTTATTCAAACACCGTTTTTAGATAGCAATCTAAGTATGGTAGTGACAGCAATTAAAATATATCCATAATTCAAATTCATAAACTTGATTTGATTTGCTTAAATTAAGATGTTGCGATGATTTTACTACCTAATAAATCTAAAGAAAAATATAGCCTTTGTGGAAAAGTGTTTGGCCTCCCATAAAATTTACTATGTCGTAGAACATACATACATAATTCACGTCTTTATCCCGTGTGGGGTAGGCAGAGCGTTAATGATCGTAAACTTACGACCGTTATCGCCACGTCTGACAAGTATTGAGGGCCCTTTTAGATGATTCGTGTATCACTATTAGTGACAGGTTGTCAGCCTGTCGCCTAAAATTGTTATACACATGAAACCCTCGAGTCCCTTAGTTTCCTTTTACAACATCCGCGGGAAGAAGTGGGATAATGTTATTTTAAGCTGGCATCACACGGCAAGCCGGCATCACAAATTCTGACACTAGGGTTCATCGGGTCTTTGGACGACTCGGTATCCCACATGCAAAGAAAGACGACGGCAAACTGGAACTATGACTGGAAAACTGAACTTGGGCAATGTCGCTTAGATGAATCGCGCAAGATGTTGTGGTTTGTAATAAACCAGCATGCGAATTTTGTACGACAATAAATAAAAAAAACATTTTTTTTTCAGGTTAATGTCCCATGTTGAGTACACATAAAAACTATTCTTGTTACTACCAATTCCATAAAATGATTTAAAAAAACAATTTTTGTGTGTAACTTCCTATTTTTTTAAAACAAAAAAAAATTGTATGTTAGTTGCATGAGATGGTAAAAGAAACATTTGTAGCAAACTACGAAACCGACGTATTAATTAAGGTCAATTTTCTTCAAACTTATAGAAAATAAATGCTATATAAATTTATAAGTGAGTTAACTTAACTTTTAGCATCAAAAACGCATTAAGCTAACGATTGAATTTATAAGGATGTGAGTTGAAATAATGTGATCATAATTCGTAGGTGGATTATGGCGATAAGATTACTTACAAGATTTATGGCGATAGTTTGCTATATTCGGATTTTTTAGTTGAAAATGAAGTTTCATTTCCAACTAATACAAGAAATCATGAAACTACCGCCACTTAAGGAAAAAAAATGTCAAATTATCGAGCTAAATACTAAATACTATTGTTGCTGTATACTCTACCTATACAATGATCTGTCAGTCGATTCGAAACTATGACGGTTGATTTACCTGAAAAAAAAAACAATAAATTAAAGTTAGCAATTAATGCACAAAAGTAATAGCCATACCGAACGGAATGAATAGGAAATTCACTAAAGTTTCAAATAATAATATTGTAACAATAAAATAAAAACGTTGTATTTATTGTTTAACAATTTAAATATATATTCCTTCAAATTCTGGGCTTTGATAGATTTTAAAAATATTTAGCCTCAAAAACATTTTCACCAATTCCTAACATCATGGAGAAAAAAAAGCACTGTAAAAAAATGTATTGAAATCTGAGCTCAAAATCATACTGCACACATGCTCACTCAAAGTTCGTTGAGTCATCAAGAATTTGCGTGGGCATCACTGACGCCGGTCGCACACTTAACGCACGACGGAGCGCTAAAATATCGCGGCGGTCTGTTAGATCCATACTTGAAACGTCACTCACCGTACTAAAACCGCTCAACCGCTGTCGACGCAGCGCTAGCGCAGGGAGTAACGTTTCAAGTATGGATCTGACAGTACAGACATATCAAATAATCCCTCAAGGATTAACGTTAACTGGTTTTCAATACAGTAAATAAGAAAAACCAGTTAATATCCTAAAGTAGAAGTTTTATGTAATTTAGCTAAATCATTTCTTCTAAGGCAGTTGGGTAAAAAAATGCAACCGAAAATATTTTAATAAGTGAGGGTTCAGATTAGCATTGACATTTGCAATAATTTGCAAAAGACCAAGTGGTTGAATTGTTGGCTCGTTCGGATCGTTTATTTTGTTTGCTCATGTTTTTTTAGCCGCCGCAAGATGTGTTTAGTTTTTTGCATCTTGTTGAGAAATTAACATGCAAAAATAACTTACTCAATATGAACTGCTTTGTTAATTTTTGTGATCCCTAAATATATATGTGTCGCAGTAAGATGGCAGAATCAGTAGTAATTCGGCCGAAATCCTAGGATTTTGGATAGCAAAATAATTGTAGTCCGGCCTAAGCAAATCAAGGAATTTGGTCAAAAAGTTTGCTAAAAAAGTATCATAAAAGGCAACTGCTACAACTGACGACCGATGTGGCGCAGTGGTAGTGCGACTGCCTTTGACGCAGAAGGTCCCGGGTTCGATTCTCGGTGGGTCACTCACAAAAAAAAAAAAAGTTGATATTTATCACTTTGTGAGTTTGTTCCCAGTCTGGTTAGGACATTGTGGGCTGTACCACCCGATTGTCCGTAAATACGATGGTTCCATGTTTCGGATGGCACGTTAAGCCGTAGATCCCGGTTGCTGTCTATGATCACTTAGATGGCAGTCGTTACACAACCATGTCAGAAGCCTGCTACTTGCAGAAGGCGGTTGAAAAATTCTGACACTAGGGTTCATCGGGACGTTGGACGACTCGGTGTCTCACACGAAAAGAAGGAGACTGCTACTTGATCATTGGTTTGATGCCTTACAGGACACACGTATTTGTTGTCAATTTTAAATCTATACGAATAGTTTTGTTAGGTGTTTTCTATATCGTATAAGAAATATGTACTTACAAAATAAATTATGAGCTATCTAGTTCCCATATAGTTCAAACATTGCTGGCTTGATGGTACTGTGTAAACCGTTCGAAAATTAAATTAACAATAGAACTAAAAAAACTGTATGATTTTTTTTGTCAAAGGTATTGGTCAGATTTGACAGATCGCGAAGAAAGTGGCGCCCTCATTTTTTATCTACTCTTTATCATATGGTCAACCTATATTTATCTTCTTATTTTTTTCAGTTAACAATTTATTGTACACAAGTAAATACTAGGAATGGTTTCTTATCCTTTAGAATATTTCCTTAAGCCGAGTTTCCCATGATCCAGCGTCGTATCTGCGCGGGCGCACGACAGGTGCTCCCAGCGGATACGCAACCGGTCGCGCCGGCTTGCTAGCTGTTAGCTGGCAACCCTAGGGATGTCGCTTTTGTACTAAAAATATTTTATTTTATTTGACGACCGATGTGGCACACACAGTGGTTGTGCGACTGTATGTGACGCTGAAGGTTCCGAGTTCGATTCTCGGTGGGTCACTCGCAAAGTTGATATTTATCACTTTATGAATTTGTACCCAGTCTGGTTAGGACATTGCGGGCTGAACCACTCGAGTGTCCGTAAGAAAGATGGTTCCGTGTTTCGGATGGCACGTTAAGCCGTAGGTCCTGGTTGCTATCTATGATTACTTAGACGGCGGTCGTTACACAACCATGTCAGAAGCCTGCTACATGTAGAAGGCGGTTGAAAAATTCTGACCCTAGAGTTTTAAAGTCAATGTCGTATCGTACCAGGAGATCAGGATATAAGTAGAAAAGTTAGAAGATTGGAAATTATTCCACCGACATTAAAATACGAGTATGAAGAATGAGAATGAGATGTTCCGGGTTCGATTCCCGGTGGGACACTCGCAAAGTTGTTTCTAGTCTGGTTAGAACATTGTAGGCTGAACTACCTGATTGTCCGTAAGGAGAATGGTTTCTTGTAGAGTGCACGTTGGACAAGTTTGTTTGTTTCGGGGGGATCCCTTTCGTTAATAATGTTTTTTCCACTAATATGTTTTAGCATAACATGTTTCGCATAATTCTTTTTCCCCTTTTATATTTTTGTCATAAACATTTTTTCGCATAATATTTATCTTGGCATAATACAGTTTATTTATGTCTAACAATTTTTTATAGACATTAGGTTAGGTTAGGTTAGATTAGTATTTTTATAGGCATTTGGTTAGGCTAGGTTAAGTTAGGTTAGGTTAGGTTAATAAATTAAGCTTAACGTGTTATGCCTACTATTTTTATGCGTAAGTATCTTTAGTTCAATGTACATTGTGCCCACCTATATTATGCCAAATATTTTTATGCAAATAGATAAGGAACCGTTTCGGGACAGTTGTTATCCTATGTGTTAATCCAAGTTACCCTCTATCTGTGCGCCAAATTTCATGAAAATCGGTTCTGTAGTTTTAGCGTGAAGGAGTAACAAACAAACATACAATTTTTGCATTTATAATATTAGTATGAAGAGCAAAGAAATAAATAGATTGTTTCACAGCCCTATGCTTAAGAGAAACTAATTACTTGTACGGCATGTATGTATCTTGCGGCATGTTTTTGTGAAAACTAATGCATTTGTTAGATGTTGTGTTGTGACTAAGTTGACGAAGTGTGGAACGCGATTGAATCATTTTAATACATACATACAAACACAAATCACGCCTATATCCCTGGCGGGGTAGTCAGAGCGTTAACAACCGTAAAATTACGGTCGTTATCGCCACGTCTGACAAAATGTTTGAGGGTCGTTACAAGTAAATCTTGTGTCACTGTAGTGACAGGATGTCAATCTGTCGTCTAAATATGTATACACCACAATACACGAAAGAGAAACGAGTCTATAAGGGGAAAGAAATGAGAAGACACTATTCTAAGCCGGCATCACACGGCGATTGATTTTAGTTTTTGACTTTTATATTGCAAATGAATTATTTAAATTTTCCTAAACCTAATCAATCGGGTTCTAAATAAATAACACGTTCATACTTTACCCCAGGAATATTTTTTATATTTCCCACACAAAATGTACCTACCAGCCACCAAATCATCAGTCTGATTCGTTCTTCCCAGAACAACTCCTAAGCCCAGTTTCGCCCCAAGGGCGTGATTGGGCTGGTTGTTTGAACAACCAATCAATTATTTCCGGGTGAGCTCGTGCTCCCCACCAAGCCGACAGGCGTAGATTTGATGGCCCCGGGACTAACATTGTAGAGTGCAACACAAAAAAAACCATTTGTAAAGGGAGTCCAAAATATTTTTAAATTTTGACCTTTGTTGGTTGGGAAAAGCTGTCCAGTTTCATGGGCTTATTCACCTCTTAAAACATTTGCACCCCATACTTATATGTATAAATTCAAGCTAAAACCTTTAAAAAGACGCTTCCTAACGGACGTGCGCTATCTTTGCCCGCGTCATCTCACTTGGCAGCAGGTGTGAATAAGGTTATTGAATATCCACTGTGTCAGTTTAGGCCCAGTTTGTCACAGGTCCGGCTTGTCACAGGCCCGGCTTGTCATAGACCCGACTTGTCATAGACCCGACTTGTCATAGACCCGCCTTATCATAGACCCACCTTATCATTGACCCGGCTTGTCATAGACCCGACTTGTCATAGACCCGCCTTATCATTGACCTGGCTTGTCACAGGCCCGGCTTGTCACAGGCCCGGCTTGTCATAGACCCGACTTGTCATAGACCCGACTTGTCATAGACCCGCCTTATCATAGACCCACCTTATCATTGACCCGGCTTGTCATAGACCCGACTTGTCATAGACCCGCCTTATCATTGACCTGGCTTGTCACAGGCCCGGCTTGTCATAGACCCGGCTTGTCATAGACCCGGCTTGTCATAGACCCGGCTAGTCATAGACCCGGCTTGTCATAGACCCGGCTTGTCATAGACCCGGCTTGTCATAGACCCGCCTTATCATTGACCTGGCTTGTCACAGGCCCGGCTTTTCATAGACCCGGCTAGTTATAGACCCGGCTTGTCATAGCCCCGGCTTGTCATAGACCCGGCTTGTCATAGACCCGGCTAGTCATAGACCCGGCTTGTCATAGACCCGGCTTGTCATTGACCCGGCTTGTCATAGACCCGGCTTGTCACAGACCCGGCTTGTCATAGACCCGGCTTGTCATAGACCCGGCTTGTTATAGACCCGGCTTGTCATAGACCCGGCTTGTCATAGACCCGGCTTGTCATAGACCCGGCTTGTCATAGACCCGGCTTGTCATAGACCCGGCTTGTCATAGACCCGGCTTGTCATTGACCCGGCTTGTCATAGACCCGGCTTGTCATAGACCCGGCTTGTCATAGACCCGGCTTGTCACAGACCCGCCTTATCATAGACCCGGCTTTTATACTTCACAAATCCATTCTTACATACCCTAATAAATTCACACAAACCCTTAATATTAACTTTAAGTATGTAGACACCAAGCCACTGCCCCATTGGAAGCAAATATCAGATTTCTTGCAACAAATTGTGCAAACATTGCAACTATATAGGGTCTTACAAAGTATTTTTTATGACTTTGCGAAAGAGGATTGCATTTAAGTGCTCAAGTGAAAAGGCGGCTAATAGATAAGTACTGCAAGTAAATACATATTTACTTAAGGTAAATTTGATAATAACACATACACTTGTCACGCCTTTATCTTTTGCGAGGTAAACAGAGCGGCGTTACTACAGAGAGTAAAAAAAAATGTTGCAAATATTTTAAGTGATGAACCAGCCCATGAAACTGAACAACTTTTCCCAAGGAACATAGGTCGAAGTATGAAATAAAATTTGGATCTCTTATACAAAATTACCGCCTGATCAAGTCAATTTGTATGCGAGGTCCAAAAAAACTCATATTTCAACCTATGTTTCCTGGGGAAAGTTTTTCAGTTTCATGAGCTGATTCACCGCTTAAAATATTTGCAGCTAATATTTTTACACCTTATATTGTTACTTCAAGAAAACATTCAAAAACGCCGTAAACCTTTCAATAGAGGTGCAGGCTATTGAAATCGCCAGTTTTATTGACGCAGAAGATGGTCCTCTTAAACTTTTATCTTAAAACGCGCCTCGACAAAGACAAGAATATCTCTCTAAAAAAAGGAATTGCAAACCTGACGCGAGTACATTACGCGTGCCAGAAAAATCCTCAAAAAGAAACGGCTTAAGCACCATCATTTTTCCACTCAAAACTGACATTTAGATCCTTGAAATAAAGCCTAGAACAGCTTGACAATAAACAACTCGTTCGCGTGGCTGTATGTATATCTCTTCTCAGCTAAAAAGCCGTAAGTGCACTTTGAAGGTTTTCCAGAAAAGAGTCGTACGGTGACATTTTGAAGGACGTAAATAGAGTAAGGACCGTTTTGTATAATAAAATCCTTCTCTGCAGTGTTTTGCTGTTTTACCCATCATTTAGCTACCAGTTCTGTTGGAGTGCGTTAAACCTTGCAGTGTGAAACTGACAGTTGCCTATTAAGGGCGTTATTATAGGCACATCCTATCGGAAAGAAACTTTGAAATATATTTCTGAAACCCGACGTTTACGAGCGAGAAGACTTCCGCATTTATAACTTTGGCACTATATAAATACTTTATGCTCGAGATATCGGTTTAGTTTTTTTTAGTACAATAAATATGCTGAAATATAAAAAAGTACCATGTAGAGCTAGTTTGGGATAGCATCACCCCATTTATAACAGAGGAGTGTCGTAAAAGGCGTTTCTGATGAATATCTACAAAATCTGGCAATGCGCTCGCCAATTTGCCTGCCAAGCCTGGTGAGTATAGCAAATACCCAAATAGACACAGGCTTATGTCCAGCAGTGGACTTTTGAGGCGGTTGTAGTTTAGTAAGGAGGCTCTTACGGCAAGTTTTTTTGTAGGTACATCGCAGGAGTTATTCGAGTTTAACGTTATAACAAGATTTTTTAAAGAAAAGAAGTCGAAAAGGCAACATTATTGTTGATATCCCGCTCACTTGTCATATACATATTTTGATAGAGAGACAAACAGTAATTTTGCAAGCAGACCATGAAACTGAACAACCTTCCCCTAGGAACATATGTCAGGAAACGACAAAGTTGTTCTGTTTCATGGTCTGCTTGCACCCTACCAGTATTTGGGACGCTGTCCCAAATATTTTTTCCCGTATATTTTTTCACAGCAAAAAATGCAATTTGGTTTTGATCATCTCAAATTACTTCCTTTCAAAGCATTCGTACTTACGAGTTAAAGGAATAAAAACGTAAGTCACTGAGTTGGTTTTATTAACATTCATAACTTTATTAAAGCTTTGGATTAAAATTATCGTACATGTAAAGAAGACGTTTATTATTTATAATTTAGAATTTTAGAGTTATATGAGCAATCTTTATTTCCATGAAACAAAAATGATGGCATAAGAATTCGGTAAGTATTAACTAAAAAATGTAATATGTTTTGCCGTGTGATGCCGGCTTAGATAGCATCACCCCATTTCTTACCCGTGAGTGTCGTAGAAGGCAACTAAAGGACTCGGCGGTTTCATGTGTATTACAATTTTAGGCGACAGGCTGACAACCTGTCACTACAGTGATAGACAAATAAACTACCCTCATTCGTCAGACGTGGCGCAAGCGACCGTTATTTTAGGGTCATAAAGGCTCTGCCTACCCCGCGAGGGACGATGGCAAGGTTTGTGCATGTATGTATATATTTTTTATTACAAAACACAAACCGTTATCAGCATAAAATTTATAATAACACGACAACAAAATGTTACAATTTTGAATATTGCGTGGGCCATTTTTTAGTATAAGTAAGTATAGATAGTAAAATAGAGTAGAACCAGTTTTACAAAGGTTCTGGTCTGTCCGTTAGGCCTGTTTTTTTTTAAATAAAGGAATCATAATAATATAATAATAACTACATTATAGACACACACCGTCTCCGCTGGCTCGGGCACATGGAGAGAATGGACGAAGACCGCGGCGCTAAGAAGGCGTACCTGGGAAGACCTAACGGTCGACGACCAGTTGGCCGTCCTAGGTATCGCTGGAGCAATGTAGTGCAGTCCGACTTACGCGCCCTCCAAGCGACTGACTGGCGTGAAGCGGCCCAGGATCGGGACAAGTGGCGCAAACTCGTGTCGGAGGCCAAGACCCACTTTGGGTCCCTGAGCCACAGGAGTAAGTAAATAACTACATTATAAAGTATTTTTTTTTATTTGTATCTAGATACATTTGAAAATATTAAGCAAGTGTCAAAGTTTAGTTAGTTTTGGCAAGCGTAGCCATAAAACGTGCATCAATATTCAAATACACACACACACACACATATCACGCCTGTATCCCTTGCAGGGTAGGCAGAGCGTTAACGACCGAAAAATTACGGTCGGTATTGCCACGTCTGACAAATGTTTGAAGGTCGTTTCAGATTTTCAAGAGGGACACGTTGTCAGCCTGTCGCCTAAAATTGCAATACACATGAAACCCTCGGGTCCGTTAGTCGCCTCTTACGACACCCACGGGAAAGAACTGGGGTGATGCTATTCTCGTTTACTTTAAGTCGGCATCACGCGGTGTTTTTTCGTATTTATCACACAAACTATTTCCTATAATAACCAGCCTTGCCCTTTCCGTCAAAATTAATTTTCTCGCTCGCTTCCGTTTCCGTTTGGGTGGAGCCGGGAAATTACCGAAATTAATTCTTTCACTAATTTTCATCGTGAGCGCATACATTCTGAAAGGAAAATTCAGTCAAGAACCAATGTGTTAAAGAAATTAAGGAAAAAGATAAAAATTATTGGAGTAAGGGAAAATTTTCTAGACGTGATTAAACCATAAAACTGAAATAGTTCAATGCAGCCAATGTTGGGAAACGAGAAAAAAGACCGATTGGCTATTCAAAATTCACGATAGCTGACAAAATTTGTATGAGAAGAGGAATAGACATGATGCAATTAATATTATGGTCAATTTGAAACATTAGACTTGGTCATTTTAACACTTTGGTCATTTTAGCACTTTAGTCATTTTAGCACTGTGGTCATTTTAACATCTTGGTCATTCATGACACCCCTGAAGGATTGTTCCCTTTTTGTTTACTATCTTTGGACACTGAAAAAGATGTTTAGTGTAATGATTTCATAGACCATGCGTATCAGTACTGACCTTTTATCTCACGAGCGCGGGTTCGCCATACTTGTGTGTGTTATCTCTCTTTTCGTTAAGGACACTGAGCCATACAATGAAAAGAGAGAGAGATAATACACACAAGTATGGCTAACCCACGCTTGTGAGATAAGAAAGACTGTATCAAATAATGTAAGTAAATATTTATTGCAAAAACTAAAAGAAAAGCTATCTGAGTCTTGAAATGGTTTCTCATGTACAAATGTTACTTCGTATACAAAGTTGTACTATTTCTTATCTATTTTTCATTATTTTTTGTGTAGGTAGGACATCAAATTGTCCAATTGTTTTTCATTGTACCTACCTATGAGAAAAACCTAGACTAGAAGCATTACTTACTACCTACAAACTTTTTTAAAGTTTGGCAGAATTATATAAAAAATTGTAAACGGTTTTTGTATCAAATAAACTTATTTTTCATTTTTTTTTCATTTTTCAAAATGATTTATTACTATACATATTAAAGTAATGAGCGAATAAAACACTTTTAAGACTTTCTAGGCTACCTATAATTAGTCGTAACGAGCCAGACAAAATACTTTTTTTTCTTTTTTCATAGGTTCAAAACGGAACTGTGTATATGCGGTACCCTAAAATTTCGTAACAATAGTATGATATCCATTTCAAATAGACATCTTTACTCTGTTCCTGCCTCCGTGTTGTTCGTCGACCCAAATAAAATTGTTAACTCAACAACTGAAATAAAAAATAGGTACTTGTATTATATTTTTGATCTATATATTTTTAACAAAGTAATACAAATTATGACATAAATCTAACATACGGAGTTTTAACCCTACCATGACATTTTGTTTCATGCTTTGACTTTCGATTTCATAACATACCTAACTATTCAAGAAAATCGTGCATCGTTGTGAAATCCCGTGTCTATTATTATAGATGTTTTTTAAATATAATATCGGATGATAGCGATTTTTTACAGCATTATATCTTTTCTAAAGTTTTTTTTTAGTTTCTAATTCAAATATATTAGGATGTCCAATAAAATAAATCCTCAAAATTCAAGTAAGTGAGATATCGTGTTAATCAATTAATGTCTTTATCTGCGGCCATAAAACACGGGTTTTCCAATGCAAAGTTACTTTTTACATCAGTGTCACATAAATACAAGCAATTCCGACCACTATTTCCGAACGAATCGATAAATTCGTCGGTATCGAAAAACACTTCAAGAGCAAAAACGGCGTAACTCATAAATTGTGTTTTATATTATTTTTTTATCAGTACACACGCTTGTATTTTATCCAAAATGGGAGGATCGCTCGTAATTCATTTATACGACCAATAAACGTCAAAGTTTCCCTTAAAACTATCTGTAGCGTTGGGCTATTCCTTTTTTTCGGTAGTCTCTCTTGGCAAGTGAGAAAAAGAGATTTTATCTTTTAGTGGATTTGGTCGGGTAATTGAAATTTTTGAGAACTACATACATACATACATATATCACGCCTTTATCCCTTGCGAGGTAGGCAGAGCGTTAACGGCCGTAAGAATACGGTCGCTATTGCCACGTCCGACGTTTTTGAGGATTGTTTTCCTAGGTTGTTCCAGAAAACATGTGTATTACTATAGTGACAGGTTGTCAGCCTGTCGCCTAAAAATTGCAATACGCCAATACCCTCGAGTCCCTTAGTCGCCTCTTACGACACCCGCGGGAAGGATGTGGGGTGACGCTATTCTAAGCCGGCATCACACGGCAATTTGAGAACTACCTAACCTTACTTCAAGCAAAATGCAATGTATTTTAAGTGTGATGCAAAAATGTTTCGCGGAAAGGTGACAACAATCAGGAAAACTCATTTGTCCATGGCATTTTCTTCAACTTTTATTCCATTTTTTCTGTAAGTGTTTTAAAACTTCAAAAGCTAACAGAGTAAAATTTTGCTCGATGAATAACAACTTATCAATATCACCAATTTTCCAGATTATTAACTCTTCATGAAGTTTTCCTTAAAACTGGAGATGGTTAATTCCTTAAGTTGTTCGGGACCAGTTTTCAACTCACCTAATTGTTTTGAAATCCTGGAGGGAAGTTTTCGCCTAAAGAATGGAGATATGAATATGAATGAGAGACATCTTCTTTTCGATTTTTATGAAAAAAGAATGCTTACTTACTTACTTACTTTGCCGGCTCGACGACCCAAAGTGAGTCTTGGATGCTAGTAACAATAAAATAGGAGAATTTTCTTATCTTAATCTTCTTCTTCATCGAGTTTCTTATCTTAATAAAAATAATATATTGATGAAGTAAATTAAGTAAACTTAAGAAGGGCGTTTAAACGCATGTACGTTGCATTTTTTGTATATAAACATTTTTAATCACACAAGCAACGTGCTTCTTTCTTGTGGTAAGACCCTCGCTATATTTAAAAACTCTCCATTTAAGATGTCAAAATACACTGGTTCTCTTATCATTTACTACGAATAACCAGCGTAACGAGAGCGCCATTTTTGTGATAGGTACCGTAAAAATAACTGCTTCCGTGGCCGGATAAAAAACAAATAAATCAAAATTCAAAAGCTCCATTTGTCTAAGTATGTTTTCGCTTCATTTATAATCACAAAATAATGTGTAGGTGTAAAAAAAAACAAACAATGTATGTCATTAGTGCAAAGTAATTATGAGAGCGAAACTTTTGATGGACATACATATTTAAAAAAGTTTTTTGAGGATTGTATGGGCGTATAGTAATTGTAGGTGTTGGATCAGTGGGTAAAAGCTTTTGTTGTATGTCTTTGACACGCGTATAATTCAAAATATGGGTAGGTAGATAGTAATTTTTAACTATGCTTGATTATATATACAGAACACGTGGTTTGAATGGACGCAGTAGTTTTCGGAACATCTTTAACAATTAAGGCGAAACCCACAGCTTATGCACAACGCTGCGCATTTTTCGCTCATCTGCGTCTGCCAGATGTAAATAAAAATTAGAATTAAAAACTGACGTTGATGCAGCACCAACGGAAAACTTGCATTGTTTCACAGACGCGCGTCGTTCCACCTTCAATAACGCAGGCCATGCGTTGGACCTGCGTCTACGTCGGTTTTTAATACGTATAGGGAAATTTTCTAGCATCTGATAGACGCGTAAGTTACGGATGCGCTTAAATAGTGAGTGCCGTGTGGTGCCGGCTTAGAATAGCATCACCCCTTTCTTTCCCGTGGGTGTCGTCGAAATCGACTAAGGGACTCGACGGTTTTACTAGGAAGACTTTGAGACTTTTTGCCTATCTTTTGATTTCGGTACAACATCTGTCTTTGCATCCTACTTGGAACATTGTAACCCTTGGAACCCCTTATTTTATGGCCTTTCGGACCAGATATTTTTCGCAATTCACTTATCTTATTCCCCTATACGATCTCATAAATTTCACACTTTAGTTTATAAGCCCCGGCGAGTTAACCTATAGCCCTTATAAATTAACCGTTTTATACTTCAATAACCATCAAACTGTTTCCTCAATAAAAAAAACTGACACAAACCTTTCCCAACAATGTAAACATAAAACATAAAAAATATACCGTTTTGCGTATGGACCATTCGCATGTTGATTTGTTTCTCCTGTATAACAATAAAATGCTTGTACCAAAAAACGGTAAAGAATAACGACAGTTTATAGGATTTCGTTGCTTAGTACCCTATACCTAGCAAAAATGTATCTTATACGTACATACATACATACATCACGCCTTTATCCCATGCGGGGTAGGCAGAGCGTAAAAATACGGTCACTATCGCCACGTCTGACATTTTTGAGGATTGTTTTCCAAGGTTGTTCCAGAAAACATGTGTATCACTATAGTGACAGGTTATCAGCCTGTCGCCTAAAAATTGTAATACACAATACCCTCAAGTCCCTTAGTCGCTTCTTACGACACCCGCGGGAAGGATGTGGGGTGATGCTATTCTAAGCCGACATCTCATACGTACCTATTAAAAATGTCAGATCAACATTTGTACATAATTTGCGAGTTTTTACCCAATTTTGTTGGAATTTTGCAGTCTGATCATTTAAAATGGTTCCGTGACAGTGAAACCCGGTACTTTTTTTTGTAAACTACAACTATAACAGCCAGAAAAGTCCGCTGAACATGCGGGGTAGGCAGAGCGTTAACGTCCCTAAAATTACGGTCGTTGTCGCAACTCACGTCTGACCAATATTTGAGGGTCATTTCAAATAATTTGTGTATCACTATAGTGACAGGTTGTCAGCCATGTAATAGCCATAATGACAGTTTTTGCCTAAAATTGAAAGTCTTGAAACCCACGAGTCCCAAAGTCGCCTCTTACGACACCCACGGGAAAGAAATGGGGTGATTCTGTTCTAAGTCGGCATCATAATTATCCACATTATACATATATTCCACTTGTTTGGTTTGTATTGACTTAGTAACAAAAAATTAATATAGCATTACAATTTCGATGTGTTCAAAAAATTCTACACATACACATATCACGCCTTTATCCCTTGCGGGGTAGGGAGAGCGTTAACAGCCGTAAGAATACGGTCGCTACCACCACGTCTGACATTTTTGAGTATTGTTTTCCCTGGTTGTTTCAGAAAACATGTGTATCACTATAGTGACAGGTTGTCAGCCTGTCGCCTAAAAATTGTTATACACTAATACTCTCGAGTACCTTAGTCGCCTCTTACAACACCCACGGGAAGGATGTGGGGTGATGCTATTCTAAGCCAGCATCACACGGCATAACACAAAATACAGTGAACATCCATATTGTCTATACCTACATACTTTCAAAAAACAAAATCAAGTAAGCAACTTCCTGTCATTGATTGATATTATCCGTAGAAAATAATATACACCGTTACTTAAGTGTATAAGTCACGAAGGTAATTTAATAGCTCAGGAAATAACTCATTAAATTCGCCTTTTCATCTGTCAGTGCCCCATTTACGTAGGTATGGCCACACTGAATTTTGCGTGGGTCTTGCCATAAATAAACACACACAGACACACATATATCACGCGTTTATCCCTTGCGGTGTAGGCAGAGCGTTAACGGCCGTTAATAATAAGGCCACTATCACCACGTCCGACATTTTTGAGGATTATTTTTCAAGGTGGTTTCAGAAAACATGTGTATCACTATAGTGACAGGTTGTCAGCCTGTGGCCCAAAAATTGTCCCTTAGTCGCCTCTTACGACACCCACGGGAAGGATGTGGGGTAATGCTATTCTAAGCTGGCATCACACGGCTTAAATAAAAGCGTCGTTTTATCACTTAAATGAGTTTTAGCTACTTTTAGCTATTCTTTTATAAACAAAGATACCGTTATATTTATGATAGAAAAAAATACATACATGAAATCTTATTTTCTGAGTTTTCTGTAAAGCATTTGTTATAGCGTCATACCGGCATAGAATAGCATCACCCCATTTCTTACCCTTGGGTGTCGTAAGAAGTGACTAAGGGACATGAAGGTTTCAACTTTTAGGCGAAAGGCTGACAACCTGTCACTATAATGATATAAGAATCATTTCAAAAGGCTCACAATATTTGTCAGACGTGGCGATACCGATTTGTATAGGATATACTTTACGGCCGCTAACGCTCTGCCTATCCCACAGAGGATAAAGGCGTGATATGTGTATGTATGCGTAAGTTTGTATATGTACTTACGGTTTGTCATTAGCTGTCTCACAACTGTGTCTGACTCACTGACTGTGTGTATAGAAGTTTATTTTTATATTTACGTAAAAATCTCAAGCAAATTATACCAATTTTTTTTAATGTGAAAGTATGTAGGCAAACGTTTGGTATGCGAGTACCTTTGAACTTTCCAAACTATTAACTTGGTTGGCAGTTTTTTGTACTAACTGCTTATTAAATTGGAGAAGTGATTCATTATTAAATTATAGAGAATATCGTTGAAAATACGAAGTTGGTGAAAACCGCAAACGTTTCGAGAGGAATATTATTTTGTAATAAGTTCAAAGTAATGTGAGAACTTTTGTAAGTAGCTGAAGGTTCCGTACTAAAAAGAAATTATTAAAATACGTGCGTTATACATATATTATTATCAAATACAAATCTTATTATTTCCACACATATACACACAAGACCTATTTTTAATACCCATTTTTAAAATTTACAACATCAAAAAACGATGAATGAATAATTCTTATTTAAAATAATAATAATAACAAAAAATTATGAATTCGAGTCATGACAATTAGACTTCATATTTATGAAAAATCATATTGATCTGATAGACATACATACACATACATACATACATATATCACGCCTTTATCCCTTGCAGGGTAGGCAGAGCGTTAACGGCCGTAAGAATACGGGTACTATCGCCACGTCTGACATTTTTGAGGATTGTTTTCCAAGGTTGTTTCAGACAACATGCGTATCATTAAATGACAGGTTGTCAGCCTGTCGCCTAAAAATTGTAATACACCAATACCCTCGAGTCCCTTAGTCGCCTCTTACGACACCCGCCGGAAGGATGTGGGGTGATGTTATTCTAAGCCGGCATCACACGGCACCGCTCTGATAGACCGCTGCGATATTTTAGCGCTCCGTTGTGGCCTTAGGACATCTCCTAGGAATAATCACTCATTTATATTAAGGAACTCTAAAACGTCGAAGTCAGCGTGGGCGGACCAGAAGGTTTCACTCTTATAACAGGCCGGTTTGGTAATCACAAAATGGACGCAATTCTGGAGCGCATCTTTCTTGGCTAATTCTTAGGGTACTTATTACATACATACCTTCGTACATACACATATCACACCTATATCCTTGATCCTTGGCGGGGTAGCAGAGCTTTAACAACCCTAATTACGGTCGTTACCGCCGCGTCTGAAAAATGTTTGACGGTCGTGTCAGATAAGCCGTGCTTAACTATAGTGACAGGTTGTCAGCCCGTCGCCTAGAATTGCAATACACATAAAGCCCTCGAGTCGTTTAGTTGGTTTCAACGACACCCACGAGTAAGAAATGGGGTGATGCTATTCTAAGCCGGCATCACACTGGACAAGCTTATAACAAGAAAAAAATATATGAAACGATAGTGCTGATTTGTGCATTTGAGTCCTCCAACGAGCGGTACATGACATTAAAAAAAAATACTAGGTCTAAGTAAAAATGGAAAATAGCTATGTAAGCAGACATCACTTCATTAATTCATGGAAATTTACGACAGCTGCGATGTCACTATTCTCTTACTCGTAAAGGAAACTCACTAAAGTTACATACATACATACATACATATATCACGACTTTTATTTTTTATTTGTTATCTCTTGCAGGGTAGGCAGAGAGTTAACGGCCGTAAGAATACGATCGCTATCGCCACGTCTGACATTTTTAAGGATTGTTTTCCATGGTTGTTTCGGAAATCATGTGTATCACTAATAGTGACAGGTTGTCAGCCTGTCGCCTAAAAATTGTAATACACCAATACTCTCGAGTCCCAAGGGTCTTACGACACCCGCGGGAAGGATGTGGGGTGATGCTATTCTAAGCCGGCATCACACGGCATAAAGTTAGTAATACGAATAACTGAGAAAACGTCCCGTCTGAATCGAGGCCAATATCTGATTTGTTTCTAAACTATTAGAATGGTGGAACTTTGTTTGTGTGTTTGATGCGAAGGTTACGAAATCATTATCATGTTGTTATAGAAGGTTTTAAAAGTAAAATTTATGGGATATGGGTTCGCATTAGCAGCCATAACAATCCACTGCTGGACATTCTCCTCTCTCCATAGGCGGATCGCACACTTGACGCACGACGGAGTGCAAAAATATCGCAGTGGTCTGTCAGATCCATACTAGAAACGTCGCTTGCCATACTTAACCGCACTTGACGGACAACACTGCGATAGCGCTGCGTCGACAGCGATTGAGCGGTTTTAGTATGTCGATTGACATTTTTATTATGGATCTGACAGACCGCTGCGATGTTTTAGCGCTCCGTCGTGCGTTGAGTGTGCGATCTGCCTAACATATTGATCATGAAAAAAATCCTTGCTTGTAGTGTACACCTTATACCTTTTTAACCCACAATTATATTCATTGTGACATGGAAAGGAACTACTCCACTTAAAAGGCAATCACACATAAACACACTTATCTATAGTGATAGTGACACATCGCGCATCACATGTCGTATTATGGTTGATATCTACGAGTTTTTATCATCGATGTCATGTGTGACAACTTCAATGAAAGTTCCCATTGATTCGTTTGTCATTTCTTGATGTGTACAAGATGTGACGGGTGGGGTCGTTGGACGACTCGGCGTCCCATACGAAATTAAGAATTTATTTTTCAACCCCAGTTTTATGATATTATTGAGTCAAATTCGTTACTTAGGTTAGACCTACTACCACCGAATCAATTTTTAAAAACCTGTGGCACTTGCCGCCACGATGAAATAAGAGAGGTTCTTGAGACTTGACTGATGTTTATTATAAAGGAAAAGAAACCCTAAAACAATTAAAAGCTAGGTTGGCATGAGTAGGGGATGAAGGTTCATGAGCTACTCATGTTCAACATGTAGTCTGATAAATACCTCTTTAAGGGTTTCCCTTAGCTTTTTATTATTTCGCTGCCGCTGACACTTACACTGTACTTAACACTATACGTATACTTGTGCTGTTCTGAATATGCTAGCAAGACATTATTTATTTTGAGCCTTTGCCTTTCCTGATAAGCGATTTGCTCTCGACCGAGTCAAAAAGTCAGAAAATACGTGTGACGACATTCCAATTTCCAATTTGAAATGATTCGTGAAAGGACAGGTGGTTTGTGAAGGATGTGGACGCAGAGGTTTTACTCTGCTACAAACTTGTTTACTTCATCAAAACAGCAGAATTCCTGCAACCTATATGCGAAAAAACAACTGCATTCTCACGATAATAGGATACAAATACAGTACATACATGCATGGGACAAACGTCCTCAGAGATATAATGTGACATGCGATGTTCACTGGCTGTGTTGCCAGCTGCGAAAAATCTAAGATAATAGATCTAGCCTTTCCTGTTTATGATTACCTGAACACAAAGTCAATTTTTGAAATCTTCGTTTTTGATTCATGCTGAAATCTGTTACTTTTTATGCTCTAACCAGCCGGCGTAAACCTTTTCTACACTGCTTACCAAAAATAACGTATTTAGAACTAAATACACTAAAGAGCGCCAAACATCAGCACATTTGTCTCTTTCGATGCCCAACTTTGACACTCAATAACTCTAGAACTAGTATGTTGCATAAAAATTCCCTATGCTAAAATGATAAGCAATATTTACTCTCTATAATTATATAACTTTGACTTTGATGCGATTCCTGTAAGTGTGACGCAAGACTGATGAAAAACAGGACGAGCATCCAAACGAAAGTTGTCATGATCCTTTCTAATGCGTGTCCACATGTGAACGTCAAGACGACGTCAACGTCAAAAATCACGACGCCGGAGCACTGTGCGTCGTCTAACGTGGCGTTATCCGTTACGTCAACGACGTAGTGATTCGGTACATCATGACAGCGTCAGGTTGGTTTAACTTGACAAAGAACTTTATAAGCAATATATTCCTTGGTGACCAAATAATTACTTCTCTTTTGTCCAGTATAAAAAAAAACCCGTCTATTTGGAGACTGACATATAGTAAAGAATTTTAAACGGAAACGCAACGGGCCACGTCACGTTGTTTACAGTGAATTTTCTCATTTTCGAATGAATCAAAAACGAACGTTTCAGATATTTTTAGCTCCTGAGACGTCATGCAAGTGACAGGAATGTCATTTTTGCTCTGTGGTCGTTACAAAACCAGAGGCAGCAAACACAGACGCATTCAAGTAACAAGTAATCATAACATAGTTTTCATCAGATTTTTTATTAAGTACGTGCCTGCCCAGTCTTATACATATTTTACTTACTAGTGGCTGCGCCCTTTCCCCGTGCATTTTCCCGTGAGAATTAGATGATTTCCCGGCAAGTATTATGCATAAAACTTTTCTCATGAATCACTCTATTTATTAAAAAAAACTGCATTTAAATCCGTTATGTAGGTAGTTTTAAATACAGGGTATAAAAAAATACCAACCGACCAAGACAATTTGTATGGGAGGTCAAAAAATTTTTTTCCTATTTCGACTTATGTTTATTGGAGAAATTTGTTCAGTTTCATGGGCTGCTTCACCTCTTAATATTTTTGCAGCAAAATTTTTTACACCTTATATTTAAGCACACATACATACAGACAGACGCGAAAAGCGACTTTGCTTTATATTATGCAGTGATACAATTTTCTCTCTTGGCAACATTGTGCCTGCTTTTGTGAAGTATAAGTATGCAATTCTTAGGAACCGGAGATTCAAATTGGAGCGCTGTCTCGCGTTTGAAAAGTGCTGGAAAATGATGTCGCGGAGTGAAAAGACTGTCTTCGTGAGAAATAGAGGGGAACGGGATTTGGATTTGGTTTAGTTAAGGTCTAAAGTGTGTCTAAACAAGAGGATGTTGTCTAAAACTTCTCAGTAAAAACAGCAACGGGAATTTTTATTGTATGTGTTTGTAGAGTTCCTAGTAGATGACGCTCATGCGAAGGACGGAAGAACTCAGCAGTCCCGCTCATAACCAAGACAAATTTAACACGCATCACACACTTGACGCATGGCGGAGCGCTAACACATCGCAGCGGTGGTCTGTCGGATTCAGACTAAAATTGACAATTCCCATACTAAAACCGCTCAACCGCTGTTGACGCAGCGCTAATGCAGCGTCGTCGTCCGTCGGTTATGCGGTTTTATTATGGGGAGTGACGTTTCTAGTATGTATCTGACAGACCTCTGCGATAATTTAGCGGTTCGTCGTGCGTTAAGTGTGCGATGCGCCAGCGACAACATCCGCGCAAAAAATACATTTCCATATACCTACATCAGGCATACTCCGTAAAAATGTAAACCTCCTTCTGAGGAAGTCGGGTGAGAAGGTAAATAATGTTCTTATAATATTCTAATCCCATATACTACGTAAGGCGGTCTTCACATTTGCAATACGCTGTCGTGGTATTAAGTTTGTTTGCTCTACAATAAAGATTTAAGCGAAAATGTATGGAACAAAATCGTCCAGAAAAATCTGTCCCTCACTCTTTGAAAAATTCATGAGGCACAACACGTTTGACCTTCTAAGATCCCACAGTACCACGTCGAAGGGCAAGGATAAACAAAATAAACAACGGTAGCACCGCACCTGTTGTTCAATTATCATCCCTGTCGACAAAAACTCGTTTTAACTTTCGACGACCGGTTGAAGTGGTACTATGAGTGACGGCACAGCGTCGGATCTCGACTGATTCTCGCCTTTGATGTTGGAGGTGTGAGATGTTGGCTTTGTTTGGTCTCTTTTGTCGCTTGTGAAGGTTTTATTGGATTAGTCAAGGTACGCGGATCGCAGGAGTTTTTAACTGTTATCAGAAAGTAGGTATTTGTTTATGTGTTGAAACAATGAACGTTAAACAAAATAAATGTTAATCAATTTCTTTTAGTTAATTGCAACTATAATTTGATCAAAATATGAATACTCTACGTTTAGCATTGGTATGTTATAAACATTATTTAATAGTTATGTCTTCATTTATCATGGTAAGTAACTACATATTAGATGTATAGGAACAAACTGAATTTATAATTTTTTCCACCTTCCTTTAATTTTTGCATTCTTATAAAATGTTGAAGTTAGTAAATAAAAACAAAACTTATATTTTCCGTGCGTGACATGACGGAGAACTAAAACGTCAAACGCTTCGCACAAGATTTTGGGCAAGTAACTACATTACAGGTATTATTACATTTTATTAATTAAAGTGAGAAAGATTCGAAAACCACAAGTACCACAAATCGATTAGAGTCAGAGGGAGTGTTAGTTTTGTCCAGGTGGCCAGCTTGGGTTCAGTTACGGAGGTTCGTGATGAAGGTTTTTTTTTTATGGTTCCATAAGCAAAGGGTCTAAGGTGAGTCCGTCGAGTGTGGTTTTAGTATGGGAGTGACGTTTCTAGTATGGATCTGACAGACCGCTGCAATATTTTTGCGCTCCGTCGTGAGTTAAGTGTGCGATGCGCATAAACAGGACGATATAACCAAGTAGCTATAGTTCTTTGCTATATCTAAACTATAACTGAGGTAACCGAGACTTCACTTTCTCGTGACGTGAATGAATTCGTAATAGGTACCAAGTAATACTCAGCAAGCCAAAATTTTCACCAATCTCAATTCCAACATATTGGGACGATCGATACAGACTAATGAGACAAAAAAAGATTTACAAAAAAAGATCTAGTGCTAGATAGTAATTTTTATGCAGGATGTAAAAAAAATTTGCTGAAAAAAAAATTTTTAAAGAGGTGAATTAGCCCATGAAACTGAACAACTTTCCCCAAGAAACATAGGTCGAAATTTTAAAAAATTTTTTGGTCCTCTCTTGCAAAATGTAGCAGCCGGCCGAGCGAGTCAACCTGCATGGGAGGTCCAAATTTTTTTTCATATTTCGACGTATGTTTTTTGGAGAAAGTTGTTGAGTTTCATGGGCTGATTCAACTCTTCAAATATTTGCAGCTAATATTTTTACACCTTATAGAAATTACTTTGACCAAATAAAAGAAAAAGTTAATGTCGTGTCGTATCAGGAGGTCAAATCAATGGCGAAGAGACGAATAGAATGGCGGTTACTCCACCGACAAGAGCAGCTGGGGTCTTAAATCTAAGAGAGATATTGGTACGGAACCCTTCGAACGCGAGGCCCACAGGAGCCTGTCTAGTTTTTTTCATACCATTCCCTGTCAAGGTTTCGATTAAAGATACGGTTCCATTGACGAATTGCTTGCTTCAATAGTTTCAATGTAAGGGCGCAGTTAAAAAAAAAACTCGGTCGATGATGGACGGAAAATAAAAAAACAATAGTTATTTATAAAGCAAGGGAGCAAAGTTGCTATTTGCTGCGAGTTCTAATTTTGAATCCCGAGGTAGCGAAGAATACGTAAGTGAGGGATTGAAAAGCACGTGTTCTATAGGTATTTACTCTTGTTTAATACAAATATTTTTGTTGATTATAATTATATGTAGTACATAGAACGAAAAAAAAGGTAAATGAAAATATCAGACCAGGGATAATCGAGTACTTTGTCGACGTGGCTGTCCCACTAAAAAGAAACGTCATACTAATGCAATTCCGTGTGGTCGCGTGTGAATGATATTTATATTTTCGCATGCGATGATCGTCTCACACACACTCATACACACGCAACTCCACATTACGTCATATCTGTGTGTCATACTCATACTTACCCTAATTCACACACAGTCCTAAGATCAACAAATACGAGTAGTAGAAAGTACGAGTATAAGACAAATCGAGTAATTTATACGAGACCAGTCGTTGCCGTCTTCCGTGTACGATTTCTAAAATCACTCTTCTAAAAATTGAACTCCAGCTCAGAAAATATCCAGTTTAATCAAAGCTAATATGTGTATTACCACGAATTACAACTTTAGGCGACAAACTGACAACCTGTCATCACAGTGAATCATCTGAAGGGGCCCTCAATATTTGTCAGACGTTGCGATAACGACCTTAATTTTACGATCGTTAACGCTCTGCCTACTCCGCAAGGAATAAAGGCGTGATTTGTGTACGTGTAATATGAACAACCTTATCAATATCAACGCAGCAAAATCTAGACTTAATCGATGTTTAACTGGTCATAAAAAAATTACAACTAGCGATAAGGAATAAATCAGCACCTTACTATTTACAACACTATTGTAACCAGTGGAGTGTTTGACTTCCGTATGGTCTACGGCGCAGTGGTAGTGCGACTGCCTTTGACGTAGAAGGTTCCGGGTTCGATTCTCGGTGGGTCACCCATAAAGTTGATATTTATCACATTGTGAATTTATTCCCAGTCTGTTTAAGACATTGCGGGCTGAACCACCTGATTGTCCGTAAGTAAGATGGTTCCGTCTTTCGGATGGCACGTTAAGCCGGAGGTCCCGGTTGCTGTCTATGATTACATAGACGGCGGTCGTTACACAACCATGACAGGAGCCTGCTACTTGTAGAAGGCGGTTGAATAATTCTGACACTAGGGTTCATCGGGTCAATGGACGACTTGGTTTACCACATGAAAAGAGAAGAGAATGGTCTAGTGCAGCGTTGCTTAAAGTGTGATCTCCGGAACCCTGGGGCTCCGCGAATCTCTTTCATTTAACGTAATATCGATCATCATTCTCGTCATTAGCATATGAATAGCATCACCCCATTTCTTTCCCGTGTGTGTCGTAGGAGGCGACTAAGAGGCTCGAGGGTTTGTGTATTGCAATTTTAGGTGACATTCTGACAACCTGTTACAAAGGCCCTCAAATATTTGTCAGACGTGGCGAAAACGACCGTAATTCAACGGGCGTTAGCGCTCCACCTACCCTGCCAGGGATATAGGCGTGATTTGTGTATGTATGTAATAAAATGATGATGATGATGATGATGATGTAATAAAATACTGGTAGTGGGACCCACGCATACGGCATGCACCTGTCAGATGTAAGTAAAACACCTACGGTGACGCAGGAACAGCGCAGAAACTTGCATTGGCATGCGTTTCTGTTACACTTCTTATTATAAATGCAATAAACTTAAACACCAGCGTCCGTCAAGTGTGAGATACGCCTAAAAGCTTTCAAGAATAATTTTCTGTCTGTTGTAATTTGATCATTATTTTTGAATTAATTCTCTTTTAATTGGCACAATCCAAACTAATTACAATATAGAGCTATCCTATAGCTATCGTTAGAATCGAATTAGCTCTGTGAGTGTTTCATTCTCCTTGCCTTATTCTGTTGTCTGTCGTGGTTGGCTACCTAACCTAGGGGATTTGACGTGAACCATGTTTTTACACAGAGCGACTGCCATCTAACCTCTGCAACCCGAAGGCTAACCTGGCCCGAAGCCAAGGTTAAGTCACATTCAAATGTCATCTGAATTCAAATTTAATTTGAATGTGGGTTTCATCACGATATTTTTTCTTCACCGTAAGAACAGTCAGTCAACGTACATGAGTAGGTAAAAACGCATTGGTACATGGCGAGGATCAAACTCGGGTCTCACGAATTGTTAGGGAGTATGGGGAGTATGGGGATTGACATTTCTAGTATGGATCTGACAGAGCGCTGCGTTATTTTTGCGGTCCGTCGTGCATTACGTGTGCGATCCACCTATCACGCTTTTATCCGTCGCGGGGTGGGCAGAGCGCTAACGACCGTAAAAATACGGTTACTAGTTACGAATATACAAATTCAACCAGAACGTTAAACTATAACGCAATAATTCAACGATGAAATAATGATTATTCATGATTAATGAGGGTGGTAGTGCATTAATATCGAAATAATTACTTAATTGCAGCTGAATATTCATTTTCAAAAAGCTTACAACGTTACAATCACTACATAGTATAAAGGAATGTCGCTTTTCGCGTCTTTATGTGTGTTTTGTGTACCATAAAATACTTAATTCATGACAGTTGAGGTTTAGGAACCTTTTTTATTTGGGTAAAGGCTTAATTCAATAAGCCCATTTACATATTTCTACTATACTAGCAAATGAGATAAATGTTTGTTTTTTATATTAGGAACATACCTATATATACGTACATTATTACATACCCAAAGTGTGTTCGTAAAGTCAAGAGAGTATTAATTTATAATCTTGAGTTAAGTTGCCAGACCATACCAAAAAGGATTGTTCTTTGTCCTTTTTTACAGCCACCGTTCCTCATCATCATCGCTAATGATGTCTCAAATCATTATGCACCAGAAAGTATACTGAAATTTCACGCTATTTCTTGGAGATATATATACCTACCTACCAACAAAAAATACCCATTTTTTGGAGGTTAACAGATCCCGATATTATAGTCTGTAAAATATAGGATGATCCCTGTGACGTTTGTGACCTTAAAGGTCACTATATTTAACCCCATTAATACCATTTTAATAATATGACTTTAGTCGATTTTTTTTTACTGTTATTTCAGTAGCATGAAACTGGTACCCCTCAACTGGTATATTACTCTCTCGACCGTACGAACGTACTATACATGGAAAAAATTTGAGCCCTTGAAACTCTGCCATACCTGAAACGGGTCTTCGAGTGTGATTGTATCACACCCAGTGACACGCAAATTATGGGAGAATGTAATAATTTCTACACATGAATGGCAAATGTTGCCACAAAATACACGAAAATGTTATGTTAAGCTAACGAGTCTCACTAGGGAGGGGAAGGTAGGTGCGCGAAAGATAATTTTGCGTTCAATTGATTTTCCTGTTATAATTAGAAACAATTCAAAATCACTGTCGTTGTGATATTTTTTTTAGTGTCGTCATCATATTAATATCAGCCATAGGACGTCGACTGCTAAACATAGGCCTCTCCTAAAGATTTCCACCTTGTCCGATTAGAAGCGGCTTGCATCCAGCATTTCCCCGCGGACTTGACCAGATCGTCTGTCCATCTCGCGAGGAGCCGTCCTACGCTGCGCCTGTCGGTACGTGGTCTACAATCGAGAACTTTCCTGCTCTACCGGTTATCACTCCTTCGAGCAATGTGGCCTGCCTATCCCAAAGCCACTTCAGATTACTGACTCTGTTAGCTACGTCGGTTACCTTGGTGCGTCTACGAATCTCCTCGTTTCTGATTCGAAACGCCGAACAAAGCTCTCTCCATAGCTGCTGAGTGACTCCTAGCCTATTTAAGAGGCTGATCGTTAGATACCACGTCTCGGCACCGTAGGTCATCACTGACAACACACACTGTTCAAACAATTTCGTCTTAAGAAACTGAGTAATTTTGGGCGTAAAGACGCTGCGTAATTTTCCGAACGCTGCCCAGCCGAGTTGGATTCGTCGAGTGACCTTTTTCTAAAAGTTAGGTCTTCCTAGACAGTCCTTCTTAGACAGTCCAATTACTGTGTGTTTTAGGCGTATTTGTCTACTACTTCGAGTATCGAGTTCCCCACAGGTATTGTGGTAGGCGCTACATGGGAGTTGGCCATGATTTTCGTCTTTTCATCTTGAGGCTCACCTGTTGGAAAACCCTTTAGACCTTGCATTATTTTTCTGACGTCTTCGGAGGACTCTGCCATGACCACGATATCGTATTTTCAGTGTACTTTATTTTATACATACAAAAATAAAATGCAAAATTACAAACGCCTTGTAAAAATGATAAAGAAGATTATTATTAGCCTGCTAAATCCTACTGCTAGGCAACAACATCGATATAATAATATATTCTGAAATGTTATGTTCTGAAAATATAGTGCGATATGAAAATCTTATGAAAATGTAGTTTATTATTGTTAAGATCTCTCTTTTCTAGACTCCACATCTATCGATAACATCCATCGTTCCCATCCTTATCCCGGCTTACACTGAAAGCTTACGCTTTGAACTTCGTAATTAGATTGTATTAATTGCTAATTCATTTTCAGTCTAGCCATTTCTTGTCATGAAAAGGAGCGTGATTTTGGGAAGCGAATAAAAGAAAATATAATATATATTAAATGATAGATATTTACCTCACGTTTAAGTACGGTATTTTACTTGGTATTAATTTAGAAAAATAAATAAATGTCAAATGTTGGTGATGCCACATTCAAAAAGTTGAATTAAAATACATACATACATATATCTAGCCTTTATCCCTTGCGGGGTAGGCAAAGCGTTAACGGCCGTAAGAATACGGTCACTATCGTCACGTCTGAATCAAAATGGCTGGTATTTATGAACTAATCGACTGATCGAAAACAGTAGCATCAGAAGCCCACTGCTGGACATAGGTCTCCCCCTATTGGAGGGTATTGCCATACTCACGACGCTTAGCAGGCGGATTGGCGAGCGCAGTGTAAGATTTTCCATTCGCAGGGATCGTGCCTGCCCATTCCATTGATGGTTATCCGTATTCGGTTTTTACGACACCCACGGGTAGAGTGATGCTATTCTAATCCGGCACCACACGGTAAAAGTAGATAGATTTCTGCGCATAATTCCCTACTGATACCTAATAACGATTATGATTATTAAAAAACAATTACCCGTCTGCGGTAATTTTAAAATACCAACCATATTATATTTACAGGGTTCATCGGGTCGTTAGGTGACTCGATGTCTCACACGAAAAATAAGAAGAAAAGAAAAGTAATATTTTGTGTTTAAAAACCTCAATCAAATTTTCATAAAGTCAAGTGTCATTTTGCGCTACCGGGACAAACCTAACAAAACCTCATAAATTTAATATAAAAAATATCGTAAGTGTTTCTGTCTCACCTGGCTGCAGCCCGTGAAAAAGAAACATAACTTTCCTCCTGAGATAGTCGGGTAAAAAAAACAATTTCTGTTTTCCCCACCGGGATTAGAACTCACGACCCTCGCTTAGGGAGGAAAAAGAAATTATTTTTCTTCCCCAATTAGGTACACGTACCTACCTGCGTTGGTGTCGGGATCAAAAAATGAATTATTTCTTTGGATTTTTTAGGCTGACTTTTTACAAACCACGTAGGTACTTTTACAGTTTTTAAGAGATAAATGAAATTTTGATTCAGGGCACTGAAAAATTTGCTACGCCGTAGGCAATTAATATAAGTCTTACACACTCAAAAAAAAATTTATAAAAAAGTTACAAGTGACTTTTTTGATTAGAAGACCGAACTCTACAAGCCAAACGGAACCTGTAAAATATGTATAATCTTTTATTGAACCTTTTTTCAGTTAACAACCCTTATTGTTTGTATTCCATTCAATTCCACAAACGCTCTGATTTATTCAAGCTTATCAAGTAAGCTTGGCAGTACACAGAAAACCACTTTTGATATTATCACAAGCAACCCGTATGAATTACACAGTAAAGTCACTTGTAAAATAAATAAAAAAAATCACCCACCTTTATTCAGTCACGAAATAAAGCGTTCATTACTTAATCCTTCAGGAATGTCATCAATCATACAACAATTTGTAGTACTAGTAATCTAGAGTCACAATCACCACACAGAACGTTACTTAATCTATGACAGAACTAGTGAAAAATGTAGTCACAGAACAAAAACGAAACGTAAATCCACCTGTATTTCAGTTTCAGTTCGATACACACTCCAAAAAACTGAAATCAATTCCAATTATTTCCTTTTCACTGTAATCACTGGCTGTTTTTTTGTAATTCCAAAAATTGACATACGGTATTTGTTTATTTTTTTTGGCGCATTCGGTTTTCGAACGCGGCGCTCTGATAGGCCGGGAGCGAGACACGGTAGCGCGTAGTGAGCTCGACCGGTGACTGAGGCACTGTGTAAGCTTGGCTCGCCCGGCCAGGCTGCGGACCAAAGAGTAGTCATTTTAACAGATGCGACAAGAGTAAAAAAAAATGATAAAATGAATACATTTTCTATGAAAGCTATCTGCATTTTATTGATTATTACCGTAAATTTCACTAATTTCTTTAAATTGAATAGAATAGAACTATTTACTTCAAAGTACACGAAGCAATACAACATTAGTAACTTAAATATTAGGCACAGGCTGAACATTAAAAAATGTATTACCTGCATAATATGCTATAATTGTGTACTAAACTTAAAGTTGTTTTAAAGTTTTTTGTGCATGACTAATAAACCTCTAAAAATATTAATTAAAATGTCGTATAAAGGCTTAAAAAACTGATTATGATAGAGAAATGAATTGATTATTGTGATTTTTGTATTTGCAGTCTTTTTAGTTCGTAAATAGTTCGTAGCAATCTTTAGAGGCATCGATAAACCTTATTTGGTAAATAAATAAAATGTGTACATACATACATCAAACAGTTTGAATATATAAGTGAAATAAAAAGAATAATTAATTATGACTCTATTTTCAATAACCTAGAGCAAAACAAAAACAAAAGCTGTATTAAATTATCTTAAAAACTTATCCTTAAAGCTGTATTAATCCTCTTAAATGTCGGACGTGGCAATAGCGACCGTACTCTTACGGCCGTTAACGCTCTGCCTACCCCGCAAGGGATAAAGGCGTGATATATGTATGTATGCTTGTATGTAAAAACTTATTTTAGGCCTATTAATACATACATTCTTGAAGATGAGTAAAGTTGAATTACATACAGATTCTAAAAAGCTAATTTGACATAACACCTGTTACATTTCTTCAACTGACCCATCTAGAATTTCCACGCCAACATAATCTTTGACCGACAACGACCTTAATCTGAAATCCCTTTTCAACTCCTCGTGTCTCTCATTATTGATCTCTTTCACTCCTCACTACCGGTGCAATAATAGCTCCGTCTCTTTCTCTCTATCTAAAGCTCTATACACCTATCTCTGTCTAACACCACTGCAGAGCCTCAAAAACGAGGTAGCGCCACCGTACTATCAACGTAAACGTACGAACGAGAGTTTTTCCTTTACCGCGCCACAGTCTAATAAAATATCATAGACATATTTGGTAAGCTGAAATTGGGTTTACGAAAATTATGATGTTTTTTTTCTCTGTGTAGAGCATACTATCTAAACAAAAAATTATTGTATTTTCAGTATAAAAGCGGGTCTAGTTTTGTTTTTTTGTTATTTTACGATCAGTTTAGTATTCTCCTAAGTAAGTTGGATTGGAGTCGAATAAGAGTTGAATAATACATAGAGCTTGTAGAGACATTATTTTATTCGTATCAGTTCTGTGCTAAGGTCATTATTATACTGCAGCGGAATTCAATTGGACTCAGAATTGCGATTTGTTTTTGTTTGTTTGATTTTTATGCACTTTTTTATACAGGGTGTAAGAGACGGTGTAACGAAAACTTTGCAGGCGTGATCAGACCATGAAACTGAACAACTTTTTCTATGGGGGCTATGTTGGGAAACGAAAAATTTTTACGAGTTCCCATACAAAGTCAGTCAGCTGATCGGGAATTTTGTATGGAGGGTCGAAATTTTTTTTATGGTTACCAACATAGCCCCCGTAGAAAAAGTTGTTTAGTTTCATGGTCTGATCACGCCTGCAAAGTTTTCGTTACACCGTCTCTTACACCCTGTATAACCGTACCTTGAGGGAATCCTTTGTCTCAACAAAGTACTTTTTCTTATTAGTGGACTGCATAGACTGATGACATAATTTTGATGAAAGAATTTCAAAATAATTAAAATAAAGTCTCTCTCTGCCTTTTCATGTGGCACACTGGGCCCGTATTTATAAACCGCACTCAACTCTGAAATCGATATTGAGTGAAACTTTGAGATACTGTTAGTATTGACAGACATTTGTTACATCTTGAGATCGATCTAGCCTTAGGAGGCATGTCGCCCGCAAAAAATCTGGGCCGTGGGCGAGTTGACTTTTCTTGAAAAAATTGTGGTTATCTGGCCCGAATGCTTTTTTAATATGTCAAAGTCATCGCCGAAACTTGATACTGGCGAAATCATGATGAAAACTCTGGGTCACAAATACCCGAGACCATCCTTTTACAGAAATCAATTGACCAGAATGTACGCGAACCTCCAAAATTGGGTCTGGCAGCAGTGTGCCAATTTGCGCCTTTCGCCGACCGGCGCGATTCGCCAACTCGCACTGTGCCTACTCGCACTGCTTACTGCAGCGATCCGCGACCTGCGCGATTGGTAAACTTCAGCTATTGTGTACATTTAAGTACACAATCTTTAAACCTTTTTATTTTTAAATCAGACTAAGTGTGACCATGATAAATATGACCTATGGTTTCACCCGTATTTATCTGCATTTTGGAATATTTGAAAGAAAATGAAAATGCATTTATGTCGGAAACTATGTGCGCTACACTATCAGTTTCTTTGAGGATGTTGTTGTTTTGACAAGCTCTACATTTCGAATGACAGCTGTCAAACAAAAAATGCATTTATGTTGGAAATTCTTGCACAAATATGTTAATACGACCCTTTTGAGAAATGTCAATAAGGTCGAAAATCGCGTGCATCACTTCATTACATTTGTAAGCAATAGTAGAGTCAGAAAATATGGTGCAAGCAATTTTCGACCTTATTGACATTTGTAAAATTTTAGTACAAAGGGCCGTATTAACATATTTGTGCAAGAATTTCCAAAATCCAGGGCATTCTGAAAACTGTCAATAAGGTCGAAAATCGCGTGCACCAGTCCATTAGATTTGTAAGAGATAGTAGAGTCAGAAAATATGGTGCAGGCAATTTTCGGCTAAACGCGTAGGTGGCGAATCACTGCAGTAAGCTAAACGCGCGAGTAGGCACAGAGCGAGTTGGCGAATCGCGCCGGTTGGCAAAAGGTGCAAGTTTGCACACCGCGCATACTCCGAATTATGTAATATTTTACAATTTATTGTTAAATATTTTTTTCTTTTTAAAATTACTTTAAACTTTCCTACCAATGGCTGCACTATTGTATTTTTTGGTCAGGTAAAAATATTAATAAAATAAAAAGGACAAACGCTTACAATAAAAAATATCAAATTAAAAAAAGCATAATTATTCTTATTAATACAAAAATACTTATTAATATAAAATAGTAATTTTATCATTTGTTTTCTCTATTTTGTAATTAAAGTTGCAATATATTTTTTTTGGACCAAATAACCACTATAAGCTTTATTTGTAGTTATCTGGCCCAATGTTAAAAAAACATTCGGGCCAGATAACCACAAATTTTTCAAGAAAAGTCAACTCGCCCACGGCCCAGATATTTTGCGGGCGACATGCCCCCTAAGCCATTTAAAAATGCGGACCTGGTGAGTCGTCTAGTGATCCTATGAAAACCTGAGAATGACCCGGTGTAAGATAGAGTAGGAAGAAAATAAAAACACTTTTTTATAGAAGTGGAAACGATTAATTTGAGGGTACAACAACAAAAAAAGCGAGTAGCAAGGCTTGTCATGTCTTTGACTTAGAAACTATTGTACCATAGTTGATGAGTATTATCGTAATGTGATGTTTAAGTATTCAGTTAAGTACCCAAGCCACCTTATTTAGATTTAAGAGGATTACCTATGATTGGAAATGTCATCGATTAAACAAATCAATTGTCAAGTCGTAATCTCTTTGAGAGGCGGCACTAATCAACGCATTATTATTAAAAAACAAAAAGCCGACTGCGGTTTTTTTACAGCGTTTCTCCACTTATCCGGTCCGGCTGCCGGATGTCGGAAGTAGCCTTCCGACAATATTCGAATGCCGGATGACGCTTTTCCACCTATCCGGTAAAAGACGGACAGTAGAACGACGTGATGGTAGAGTTCAAAGAGTACCTTAAATGCATACTTTTTGTACGTCTGTCACTTCGAACCCTCAGAATCTAAACTTCGGTTTGGAAAATTCCCGGATCGACAAATGCTGAATACCGGAAGAGTGGAAAAGCATGTATAGTAGTGCAATAGATTTCTTAATCGCATCGGAAATTGACGGACAGGCAAATGACGGATGCCGAATAAGTGGAGAAAGGCCCTTAAAGTTGTTTAGCTCTAGCCTAAAATCCACCATTTAAAATTAATTAAAATTTTTGAATAAGTATTTATACAATACATATATTGATCATGTCATTCGCGCTGCTGCAATTAATCTAATAGCACCTCATAAAATTAAATGTCAACATCTGCAAAATCGTTTAGGCTGTGGCCCATGAAAAATAATTTCCTAATCCACATACATTCTTAATATATACATACACACTCGTAAAACTTAACCCTCCTTCTAAATTCTCAGACAAAATTCGGGTAAAATTACTCATCCTGTGATGCTCACAGTTGGAACTAAAAGGGAGAATCTAACGAGGTAACATAATTCTTGAAAATATACTTACAAGTTGAATGAACTCGTAATAAAAGAAAATTTATGCTTTGTGTCGTGTAAGACACAGAATCTAAGGATTGTATTTATAAATCGCACTCAAGTCTGAGATCAATCTCAAGAGCGATTTTGACAAATGTCAGTCAGTACTAACACCATCTCAAAGTCGCTCTCAAGATCGATCTCAGAGTTGTTTATTAATGAGCGGTTTATTAATACGGGCCTAAGAACGAACCGATGAACTTAGTCGACGTTTTTATAAGTACTAAACAGGTAGAAACGGATCCACAGTTTTATTCTAGTGCATAAACTTATCGTCTTATTATAAAGTCACTTAAACCCATTTAAATAGTTCAAAGTATTAGCCACTTCGACTCACCTTTTACTTACCTTGCAAGTTTTTACAGCCACGCGACAGTCTGTCATCTCTTTCTAACATCATTAGATTTCATATGTCTCTCTCTTTCCCGCGGCACGCTTAAGCACTGTCTCTTTCCATTCATATTTTTATAAAACCTGATTCGGTTCCAGTTCTGCAGATGCAGGGACGACATAAAAATATATCTTTAAGGCGCATCGCACACTTAAATCACGACGGACCGCTAAAATATCGCAGCGGTCTGTCAGATACATACTAGAAACTTCCTCCCCATACTAAAACCGTAGTACTCGCCGGACGACGCTGCGATAGCGCTGCGATGACAGCGGTTAAGCGGTTTTAGTATGGCGATTGACATTTCTAGTGTGGGTGGATCTAACAGACCGCTGCGATGTTTTAACGCTCCGTCGTGCATCAGGTGTGCGATCCGCCTTGAGGCACTCTAAGATTATTGGAGTTTATTTTAGTTCTGCGGTAGATAAGTACCTCTCAATATCTAGGAGAACGATACACACGTTACGTCTGTGTCCCTTGGGGATAAGGCAGAATGTCTGAGGTCGTAAAAAAGATCGTTAAGGCTACGTCTGACAAACATTTGGGAATCATATCGCACTATATTTTGTTTACTTTGATGAAATAACATTAGGTAGGTACCCGTCCACGTAATAATGTAGTAAAATGATGCTTTGGATTCCGTAAAAATGGGACACTATGACTAATGTGACTCAGCAGTCTTTTTGTCTATCTGTCTGTCTGTTCTGTTTGTCTGTCTTTCTGTTCTGTTTGTCTGTCTATCACCAGATTGTAACTTACTCCTTCCAACAGTTCAAAATTTCAACAGATGCTGCATCTTTTCATTGCCACTGTAACCACACATTATGAAAAGTAAAATAAAATTGTATAGAAACTCTAGAGTTATATTTCTTGCTAAATTTAAAGAGTTATTCATCATTATTTTAAAATATTGGTGACTGGCAGCCCGCTCAGCTGTTGCACCCGCTCCTACTTTTTAGTATGTATTAAACATACGTACATTCATTGAAATTTACATTATTATTTAAAAAAAACTGCATCGAAATCCGTGTTCTATGGAATCTAATTTTAAAGATCTAAGAATTCAATAGTCATATAGACGAGGGAAGCCATTTTGCTTTTTACCCGAATACAGCAAAGCAGAAAGGAGGGTTATGATATACTATTGATTATGATTGATCCATCATACATATAGTTAGTACTCCAAACTCCTAGTGTTGTGGGACAACGAGTAAACAAACGACCCAAGAAACCTTAGTATCAACACCCGAACTATAAACTTAAGTTGTAGAGTTAAGTTTTAATTACAATTCTTTTTCTAAATCGTTATCAATGTAACGGTCTTTAGAATAATTTGAATTTGGAATGAGTTCCTTTTAAGGTGATGTTTAATTAATTAACAGCTTTGGTATCTTCTGAGCAATGTCGACGCAATAAAAAAAAATGATTCAGTTCGGCTACTTAAACTTTATGTTGTCAGAGGTTCACAAGTAAGGATTTTTTTATATTTCTGAACTTAGTTCAGTCGACATAGCCTAGGTAATGACCGACTGCACACACAGACACACACACACACACACACACACATACACACATACACACACACACACACACACACATGCACAAACACACACACACACACACACACACACATTTTCTACCCAAGGGCGTCCTACAAGGCGAATAAGGAATGAATCCAGGGAACCAGCAGCGTTCCTTGTAAATATTATACCTTGTATTGCGCTCGCCAATCTGTATGTGAGCTTGGCAATAGACCCCGACAAATGCCCGATATGTCCATGTCCAGCAGTGGGCTGTTATGTAATTCTTATTTTGTTTAGATGTACTTTTACTTTTCAATGTAAATAATATGTGTTTTTGATATCATGTGATGCCGGCTTAGAATATTCCGTGTGATACTGGCTTAGAATAGCATCCCCCCACATCCTTCCCGCGGGTGTCGTAAGAGGCGACCACGGGACTCGACAGTATTTGTGTATTACAATTTTTAGGCGACAGGCTGACAACCTATCACTATATAGTGATACACATGTTTTCTGCAACAATCCTCAAAAATGTCAGACGAGGTCATAGTAACCGTATTCTTACGGCCGTTAACACTCTGCCTACCCCACAAGGGACAAAGGCGTGATGTAAGTATGTATTTTTCTTTAATTGGCTCTTCAAAGATCCGTCTGTAAATTGATTCTTACATTGCAAAGTAAAAGTGCTCAACAATATTACCATAAAATATCAAATGCCCCGCGGCTAATCTTCTATGAAAAGTGTATCAATGAATTCATTAATTCTTGTCTGTACTACTTATAAAAAAAGTGTACGGGAGTTTGTCTGTTCTATAAACTTAGGTAAGAAAAAAACTATTTTAGCCGCGACGTATTCTTGGAAGACTTCTAAAGAAATAAAGTTCTATAATATTGATTTCAATTCGCTAGTTTCCTGGGTCATTAAAAAAAATTAACAGTTTTTCGGTTAAAATTATTGTCCAAAAATACTACGGACTTCCTTCATCACTTTTCGAAATATTTAAAGTTTGAATTAATAAACAGAAAAATTATATAAAAGTAAGTGTTTCGACGCCATCCAAATACTTACGGCGTGACGTCATACTTTGAATTCTTCATACAAAATATCTTTTTAGATCGTTTTAAAAAGTAGCTCATTTGACCTGTCAGGAAACAAGCCTATTTCTGGATTATACATGTACGTGTGATGCAGACTTATAATAGCATCACCCCAATCTTACTCGCGGCTGTCGTAAAATGCGACGCAGGAATCCCGTGGGCAGCGTTCTCTATGAATATCTTTAACAACTTTAAGGTTGTCTGGTAGAGATCGTTTTCAGCGATAAGTCAGCCTTTGCGCAATTTTAGTTTAAGTTTTTCTGTTACGTGTTTGTGTTCTGTATATGCAATAAAGTGTTTTTACTTACTTAGTAACTTGTATTGCGCTCGCCAATCCACCTTCCAAGCGTAGTGGGTAGGGCAATGCGCGTTTCAAATAGGGTGATGCCAATTTCCATGAGTAGACTGTTGCGGTATAGGTAATTTTTAATAGTTTAGTCTATTCTATCTATCTAGCTAATTAATAAATAACACTTTTCACTGGGTAGGACTGAACTCATTTCTATCGCCACTTAAAGTCTTATGTACAATTTCAGTGAGCAAAACGATAGCGGGTTTTAGAACTAAACTAGCGCCATCTATTGTTGCGTCAGCGTTAACAGGTATCAGGTATCAAAAGTTTTTAATTCACCAAATTCTCGTTTTAAGCGTATGCCCTGTGTAAATCCACAGGACAAGAAACTAGTTTAATATCAATTGAAAATGATCGATCGTACCTCTGAGGCACGTTTTAGTAGGTACTCATTATCTCAACGGATCGCATTATGGCATTATGGCGGATCACACACTTAACGCACGACGGAGCGCTAAAACATCGCAGCAGTCTGTCAGATCCATACTAGAAACGTTACTCCCCATACTAAAACCGCACACGTAACGTACGACGGAGCGCTAAAATATCGCAGCGGTCTGTCAGATCCATACTAAAAACGTCACCCCTATACTAAAACCGCACTCGACGGACGACGCTGCGATAGCGCTGCGATATTTACTATTTACAGTCTGCTGTTTACGCGAAATAAAAACAATGTAAAAAAAATACTTTTATTTAAGAAGTAACATAAAAAATTACATGCTTATCATTAAAAAAAAAATACAAAATTATATTATTCGGTCATCTTCATGTGAATCATCTTCGGTTTTAGTATGGGGCTTGACATTTCTAGTATGGATCTGCCAGACCGCTGCGATACTTTAGCGGTCCGTCGTGCGTTAAGTGTGTGATCCGCCTATTAGTATCGTATCATTATAATTTGATTAATAGATGAAGGTCACAATAATGATCTTGGATCGATATGAAATGTAGGAAACTTTTGTTCTGGTTTCATGTTCTCTCTTGTTCTCTAATGGATGGAGGTTTTTTTGGCTTTTGTTGTTGTGATGCTATTTTGATCCAGCACCGTATGGAATACTTGTTATATTCTAAGTTGATAGATTTAAATTGATCTTATTCAAAATTCAATTTAGGCATCTAGCTTGATATGTCAAGGGCCAAGTCAAACTTAAAAAAAAAAGTTTTGCATGTAGAAATAGAAATATAGATGTTGTTTTTTTTTCTAGTCTTTCCGATTGATCTGTAAGCATGATCTATAAAAATACCATAAATCAGTGTATGATCCTTTTTTATGCTCAATGTCATGTTTTTCTTTTATTGTTTGATTTTTACGAATTTTTACGGTATTTTATTACTGAATTATTTCCCACAGACGCCCAAATCACTAGGTATATATTATAAAGCAAAGTCGCTTTTTGCGTCTGTATGTTTGTTTGATTAAATCTTTAAACTACACAACGGATTTTGATGTAGGTTTTTTTAATAGATAAAGTGATCTAAAAGGAAGGTTTTTTTGTATAATACTTGCTGGAAGAACATCTTATTCCCACAAGATGAGTTTCAGCGGGCGCAGCCGCTTGGCGAGCCACTAGTAGGATATAAAACATACATACAAACATACATACATACCTATATCACGCCTTTATCCCTTGCGGGGTAGGCAGAGCGTTAACAGCCGTAAGAATACGGTTGCTATCGCCACGTCTGACATTTTTGAGGATTGTTTTCCAAGGTTGTTTCAGAAAACATGTGTATCACTGTAGTGACAGGTTGTCAGCCTGTCGTCTAAAAAATTGTAATACACCAATACCCTCGAGTCCCTTAGCCGCCTCTTACGACACCCGCGGTAAGGATGTGGGGTGATGCTATTCTAAGCCGGCATCACACGGCATTTGTGATATAAAACAATGATAAATATCTACAAACTTAGTAGAATTCGCAAATGTATAGTGTGACATTTAAAATCTCGACAAAATCTAGACCTTCCAGAACTTACAGACCTAATTTAGATTCAATAAATGTGAGAGGCTTGGTTGGGATCGTCAAGGCTGAAAAATGTAATATAGAGTAACAAATACTAATACATCTCAAGAACGATTGGTCTTATTAAACGCTAGCATTGTTATGCATTTTTAGCGCATTCGTAACGCGTTGTCTGTCGTAGGCAGATCGCACACTTGACGCACGAAGGAGCGCTAAAACATCGCAGCCGTCTGTCAAATCCATACTAGAGATTTCAATGCCCATATACTAAAACCGCTCAACGGCTGTCGACGCAGCGCTATCGCATTGTCGTCCGTAGAGTGCGGTTTTAGCATGGGGAGTGACGTTTCTAGTATGAATCATGCAGACTGCTGCGATATTTTATCGCTCCGTCCTGCGACAAGTGTGCGATCCGCCTTACTGCTTTACAGTACTCGTACTTACCATGGTACCTAAAGGTCAGGGTTGCCAACCTAAATATTAATTTTCTCGTACTCAAGCACCGAAAAATACGCAAGGAATTTCCGAAATTCCCATACAAAAGTCTCTGTTTTATATAAATTATCATAGTATACGTAGATGAAATATGCCTAGCCAATACTTTTGAACCAACGGATGATATACCAACACTAAGAGGCTGTTTCCAATGTATCCTTTCATAGAACAGCGTGGAAGATCGCAGGTTCAAATCCTGCCCATCATGGAAAATTTTACAAGTTTCTTAATGGTTGATCATTATTTTATGTGTATACATACAAACATACATAAATAAATCACGCTTTTCTACCGCTGGAGTAGGCAGAGACTATTTCCTTCCACTTGCTACGATCCTAGCATACTTGTTTCGGTTCTTCTACATTCATCAGTCTTTTCATACACGCTCGTTGGTTAAGGGTATTTCTGACCTGATCTTTCTTCAAAACGTCCCCGATTTGGTTCAGAAAAGTTTTTCGAGGCCTTCCCCTTCCAACTTTCAACTCTTTATGTGTATGCTACTTATGTGCTGCTAACGCTCTGCCTACCCCGCAAGGGATAAAGGCGTGATATATGTATGTATGGATGTACTTTTTCTTTATGTCTACTTCCAACTTTTTCATTATGTGTATACTGTTAACACATGAACATTTAGAATTTCTCGCATATTACGGGAAGTTGTCAACAGTATTGAAATGAATCCAGTTGCACAAGTTATGCACGTAGCTTAAGCTGGAGCTAAAACTGGTTTTACATCTAGAATCGATTAAGTTTAACTATTGCCACTTGCTCTGGAATACTTTAAACAGATTATAATTCTAAAACCGTGAGAATATATTTCTATCTACTGGTATAGTCAAGTTGACAATGTAATGACGTTTGTGTCACTCGCTTGACATATCTGGTCTGTGATGCGGCCCAAGGTCAAAAGGTCTAACCCTGAACTTGACTGTACAGCAGCAGGTTGAGTTCTATTTTAAATACATATGCCGTGTGATGCCGGCTTAGAATAGCATCACCCCATTTTTTCCCGTGGGTGCCGTAACAGCCGACTAAAGGATTCATGTGAATTGGAAATTTATGCGAAAGAATAGTAATACACGACTTATCTGAAACGACCCTCAAACATTTATCAGACGTGGCCATAACGACCGTAATTTTACAGATAATTACACCCTGCCTACTCCGCCAGGGTTATAGGCGTGATTTGTGAGTGTATATAACGTTTAATTTTATTTGTTGCGGAGTGGAGAATGCGTAACTGGTTGACACACGGTCGACAACTGACTAAATATTTTTGATGGTCACTCATACAAATCATAGCCATCATCTGACCCTGGAATAATAATAGTAATGTTTAATGGGATCGTTTTAGTAAGTTATATACCTTTTACTAAAGTGTAAACCATGTGTTCTCTTTGAGAGATAGTAAATTGACATTGTGAGTTGCCATATTTTTTGCAAATCTTAAATAGTGATTCGCCAGAACCCGTAATTGTTGTTATCGAAATGGGTTTTTTTATTTGTTTTTCTTAGTTCTTAGTAGAATGCGGTCGTGCGAATAATGTAAAAGCTCAGCAGTGATTTTCCTTAGATCGGCGTAATAGTTATTCCTTATTTATGCACTGATTTAGACAGATGATTGGCATATAACTATTTGACATTTTGCTTAAAACATGGCCACTCCAACATGTCAATTTACTATCTCTCACGAAAAAACAGGGCTTAGTTAGGCTAGTTGCGGTATGATGCCGGCATTGCCGTGTGATGCCGGCATAGAATAGCATCACTCCAATTATCCCCGCGGGTGTTGTAAGAGCAACTAAGGGACTCAAGGGTTTCATGTGTATTACCACGTATTACTACTTTAGGCGACAGGCTGACAACCTGCCACTACAGTTATACACGAATCATTAGAAGGATCCCGCAATACGTGTCAGACGTGACGTAATTTTACGATCTTTAATGCTCTGCCTACCCGGCAAGGGATACCCGGCAAAGGCATGATTTGTGTATATAGTAAGGCTATTAGAACACACCTGTGCCACAGTGCCTGTAGCCTATAGGTATTATCACAGCACGGAATCTTTTTGGTCGTACTCCGATGTCCAAAACCGCTACAGTGGGTGTTCGTGTACCCGACCACATCCTATCTGTCACTACGTCACCTGTACATTACAATGGAGGACAAAAATATTGAACACAACACTTTTTCAGTCAAAATGTAGGAATGTGTGCATTTTGCAGAACAGACGATTTTATTGAATGTTTGCTTGATGAAAATCAAAATCCAACGTCAAAAATGTAGTAGATCGTTCATCAACCAAGTAGGTCTTAATTTTTATGGAAGATTAAATATTTTATGTGGTTTCCTAATTTTTGACCCGTATCTATAAACCGCACTCCACTCTGAGATCTATCTTGAGTGCAACTTTGAGATGCTGTTAGTATTAACTGATATATGACAAAATTACTCTTGAGATCAATCTCAGAGTTGAGTGCGATTTATAAATGCGGACCTTAGACATTTATGTTTTCAAAGTTTTTCTTAAGAAATTCGAAAGGAATGTGCCTTACGCCACATAATTATATGATTTTTTTTTATTGTGGCCATCACCAAAAAATTGCTATTTCGTATATTCTGATAGAATCCTTACGTTTTAGGATTTCTAAGGAACAGACAGTTGTCTTTTTCGTGATTTGTGCAGATGGTGTCAATATGAAATTTGTTCACATTAAGTGTGAGTTATGAATCGCATATTGAATAGGTAAATGCCTGCGTGCTGGTAATACGTTGTATTTATGAAGAGATGCCGTGTGATGCCGGCTTAGAATAGCATCACCCCACATCCTTCCCGTGGGTGTCGTAAGAGGCGACTAAGGGACTCGAGAGTATTGGTGTATTACAATTTTTAGGCGACAGGCTGACAACCTGTCACAATAGTGATACACATGTTTTCCGAAACAACCTTAGAAAACAATACTCAAAAATGTCAGACGTGGCGATAGCGACCGTATTCTTACGGCTGTTAACGCTCTGCCTACCCCGCAAGGGATAAAGGCGTGATATATGTATGTATGTATGTATGAAGAGAAAAATAAAAAAGTGACCGCTATATTTTGCTCGCGAGTGCACAACAGGTTGCTTTAAAACATTTGCTACTCACATAGCAGGAGCTCAATTTTTGGATTGTTAGTTTTCGATTCCGTGCACGAAAGCCCAAAACTGGTCTAACCACAAGTTTTTTTTTTTTTTTACTTGATGTTTCACATACGTACATACATACATGAATCACGCCTTTATCCCTTACGGGGTACGCAGAGCGTTAACGGCCGTAAAAATACGATCGCTATCGCCACGTCTGACAAATATAGAGGGCAGTTTGAGATTATTTGTGTATCACTAGAGTGATAGGTTGTCAGCCTGTCGCCTAAAAGTTGAATACACCTGAAACTCTCAAGTCCCTCAGTTGCCTCTTACGACACCCACGTGTAAGAAATGGGGTGAAGCTATTCTAAGCCGGCATCACACGGCACTTGAAGTGAGTCAAAAATATGTGTGAATTTTTGAGGGTATGTGGGAATTTATAAAGTAAAGTAGAACGTGAGATACAAGCATTCGAAGTAGCAGATTTTCGCATGAAACAGAAGCGTGCGTTTCAGAAATAGAGCTCCAGGTTGTCAAAGGGAACTGCGGTAAAATTTTGGTAAACAATGCAACCCGACTATGTAAAACACTACCATAACACTCAGGAAAATTAAATTGGTTTTCTTATCATTAATACAGTTTTTACACGACTGCCGAACCAAAAAAAGGAGTGTAATGTTTTTAGGGTTCATGTATGTATGTATTTATGTGCGTTTCTTTAAAGGACTGTAACTCGATAATGACTGAACAGATTCGAATGGAAATTGTTTGAGAAGAATCCTTGTAACATCCTGACTGACATAGGCCAGGTTTTGCCTAAGAAAACATAATAACAAGAAAATTATAAATTTTTCTTGTATAACCGATAGAAAAAGAACATTTTGTACTACCAACGCAGGCGTGTTTTTTAATTTTTTAATTATATACTTGTTAGAAAATTTTATCAAATATTAGTCATCGGGTCGTTCGTAACCGTAACCTCGGTGTGATAGTGTTGATGTGGCGATTTGTTAGAGAGCTTGATACCTGCTCTACAAATGACATTTCTAAAGTTTTCTACGTTTTGCACAACTAGGTACTACTCACGACAAGTAAATATCGAATTTAAATTGTGATTATAGCATTAGTCATCCGTGACCAATCACATCTTTAAGTTCTGTAAAGACAAAGAAAAGACTTTAACATAAATCCTTCCTTATATAAGATGTAAAAATATTAGCTGCAAATATTTTAAGAAGTGATTCAGCCTATGATACTGAACAACTTTCCCCGACTTTCCCCAAAAAACAAATAGGTCGAAATATGAAAAAAAGAATTCGTAATCCCATTCAAATTGACTTGGTCGGTTGATAATTTTGTATAGGAGGTCCAAATGTTTCTTTCATATTTCGAAGTATGTTCCTTGGGAAAAGTAGTTCAGTTTCATGGGTTGGTTCGCTCCTGAAAATATTTGCAGCTGTTATTTTTACTCCCTGTATTTAACAATAAGAACATAGGTAAAAAAAAATTCGGACCTCCCATACAAAACTACCGACTGAACAAGTTAATTTGTATGGGAGGTCCAAAAATCTTTCTCATATTTAGACCTTTATTTCTCGGGAAAAGTTGTCCAGTTTCATGGGCTGATTCACCCCTTTAAATATTTTCAGCTTATATTTTTACACCTTATATAGTGATAACCCTTCTTTTGGCTTTGCTGAACCCGGTTAAATAGCCAAGGCCTCACATTTAGCCCTTCACTTAAGTAAGGCATGCTCTGACTAGGGCTAAGTACTTGACTTTTATGGAAGTCTAGTGCAGTGTTTATGATCCAGTTCTAAAGTGCTTACGTTATTTCCATAAAGTCTAAAAATACATATGAACTAACTAGACTTATTGCATGACCTGGGTAGTCTGAGCACTGTCCCACGTAATCGATTCTTAGGGAGATTAATATGTGACTTTTAAAATTTCAAATTATATGGTGCAAAAATATTAACTGCAAATACTTTAAGGGGTGAATCAGCTGATTTAACTGAACAACTTTCCCCCAAGATACATAGGTTTTCAGAATATAAGTGTGTAAAAATATTAACTGCAAATCTTTGAAGGGGTGAATCAGCTCATTAAACTGAACAGCTTTCCCCAAGAAACATAGGTATGATAAATTTTTGGACCTCCAATACAAATTTACTAGGGCGGTCAGTCATTTTGCATGGAAGTAGGTACATCTTTTTTTTTCATATGTTTCATGGGCTGGTTCACCCCTTATATTTGCAACTAATATTTTTGCAGCCTGTATTTTTCAAAAGTAACAAACTATAGAATAAGTGCCTGCAAAGTTTTCGGTATATCGTCCCTTAAACTCGGCATAAGCACCTTCATTAAAAGATTTCTCTGTAATTGCGACAATTATAAAACGGATTTTGAACCACGAAACCACAAAAGTACTCCGATTTAACTTTCGTGAAAAGAACCTACAATTCTTGAAATAATTAGGCAATTAACAAAAACCGTTTCTCTTACATTTATTACCTTCAAATTCTACATCAGGCTTTTTTCTATACATTGCCACTTTCCTTCTTTCTCTGTATCACTTATGTCATTTCAAACCAGCAATGGTTATCAAAAAGGGCCTACTTAAAGTCTCGAAAGGGAATTTGTATAAAAAGTCTCAAGTCTTGCATCTGGACGTAAGTGGGGCAATAATACCATTGGTCACGTAACCTTGTGTTGCACCTGCCAACCAACTCGCCAATCTGGTTGTGAGTCTGGATACTGGTTCTCAATTTCTGAAATGTTCGTTCGTTTTCGGTACCGTGCACGAAAGTCCAAAACTACTGTTCTAACCACACGTTTTTAAATGACTTTTACTTGATGTTTTATAGTCAAAAATATGTGTGAATTTTTGAGGGTACGTGGGAATTGATATATGTAATGTAGTACGTGAGATAAAAGCCTAATAAAATAAAAGAATTGGACCGGTACTTACCTTTGTTCCCATTTGTCCCCTCAAAATCTGTCTCTAGTGACAATTTTGGATAAAAATTCCACTTTGTGACAGATGGGAATAATTTGTCCCCACTCGCATTTGATGTACACTGTTTGTACACATAAGTTCAATGATATTATTTACATTTAAATAGACCATTTACAATTATGGTCTGTAAAGGTCTTTTAATAGTATTTAAAATATGTGCCATGTGATGCCGGCTTAGAATAGCATCACCCCACATCCTTCCCACGGTTGTCGTAAGGGATTTGAGAGAATTGGTGTATTACAATTTTTAGGCGACAGGCTGACAACCTGTCACTGTTGTGATACACATGTTTTCTGAAACAACCTCGGAAAACAATCCTCAAAAATGTCAGATGTGGCGATAGTGGCAATATTCTTACGACCGTTAACGCTCTGCCTACCCTGCAAAGGCGTGATATATGTATGTATGTGTGTTAAAATATGTAAATAATTTCATTGAATTTATGTGTACAAACAGTGTACATCAAATGCGAGTGGGGACAAATTACTCCCAAATTGTCACTAGTGACAGATTTTGAGGGGACAAACGGGAACAAAGGTAAGTCCCGATCCAATTATTTTTTAACCCCTAATCGGCGAGTTCCAATCGCACTTTTCCGGTGTTTTTCTAATACAACGGTTATGTCACGTTCATTGGCCGCCATTTTATGGATTCACATCGTGCACAAAATGGCGGACGCCATGCGTATTGTTCCGCGAGTATTGCTCTCCTAAATGCGGCCATAAATGTCAAATTGCAATCGGTGCCCGTAAAAATTACGGTCTACGTTTTGCCGTAATACGTGTTCGGAACGGTAATTAGGGCATTTTTATTTTGGGTTGAAGAATAGGGCGTTAATGAATGTTGGAGAGGTATTAAGTATTTCGAGGTGGAATTGTTCTCGGTGGAGCGGCGGATCGCACACTTGACGTACGACGGAGCGCTAAAACATCGCAGCGGTCTGTCGGATCCATACTAGAAATGCCAATCTCCATACAAAAACCGCTCAACCGCTGCCGACCCAGCGCTATCGCAGTGTCGTCCGTCGAGTGCGGTTTTAGTATGGAGTGACGTTTCAAGTATGGATCTGATAGACCGTTATGATATTTTTGCGCTCCGTCGTGAGTCAAGTGCGCGATCCGCCTAAAGAGGTACCATCATAAGCATCCCCAGTTGCTTATTTTAGGTATCGTACAGGTCTAATGAACAGTTCTATTACTTCCGCACAAGCCAAAAAACAAAAATTTATTACATGACAACCACGCTATTTATTAGTAGTACCTAGGCGGTTAAATAACTCTAACACATTCATTTTATTCGTTCATGACAACATTCATGACAAAGATTAATTAACAAAGAAATACAGAAATTTAACTGCCGTGTGATGCCGGCTTAGAATAGCATCACCCCATTTCTTTCCTGTGGGTGTCGTAGGAGTCAACTAAAGGACTCGAGGGTGTGTATTGCAATTTTAGGCGACAGGCTGACAACCTGTCACTATAGTGATACACTACTTATCTGAAACGACCCTCAAACATTTGTCAGACGTGGCGATAATGACCGCAATTTTACGGTCTTTAACGCTCTGCCTACCCCGTCAGGGATATAGGCGTGATTTGTGTGTGTGTATACAGAAATTTATTTGCTCAAAATTATGGTGCAGTAAGATGTTCAGTATTTATTTTTTTACCAATTTATAATTTATTTTTTAACATAGTTTTACCAAAACATATGGCATACATATTTTTTTTTTACTTAGGTATAACAAAATTATATTAATATCAAATAAGATTTATTGACATAACTATTCGGTGCGATTAAAATATTTAAATTACAAATGTCATTACAATAAATAAAATTAAATTTAACTTCTTCTTCTTTTTAAATATTGTCATTTACTGCAATTGTTTTTCCTTATGCCATTTTCATATCTTTTTGTCTTAATAATAATCGTTGGGTGACTTGTGTTCCATTCGAAAAAGGAAAGAAAATCAAGACTGCCGTTTTGTAGTAAAAGTGCCGTTAACGTTATAGTAAATTACTATAATACTAAAACGCAACAGAAAGCCCATAACCGACGTGGAATAACTCCATCCTGTAGTGCGATAAGTCCATAAAATGCGCGATATTTATTTACCCGACTGCGTATAAGGAGGGTTATGTTTTTAAAGATTACGAAGGTACATTTGTATACGGGGTCTAAGAGACGGTGTAACGAAAACTTTGCAGGCGTGATCAGACCATAAATCTAAACCAATTTTTCTATGGGCGCTATGTTGGTAAACATAAAAAAAAATCGTCCTTCCATACAAAATTCCCGATTAGCTGACTATGACTTTGTATGGAAACTTGAAAAAAATTTTTTGTTTTCCCACCACAGTGAAAGTTGTCCAGTTTCATGGTCTGATGATGTCTGAATAGTTTTTAGTATGATTGTTATCAAATTACTAGAGATGTTATTTTTTTATTGGGATTCGTTATTTCTCTGGCCTCTCCTACTGCTACACTTTATAAAGTAACTATCTCAGCGGATGTCATAAATATCATGAAGCTGAGTGCATCTATTACATTCTTTATAAATTAATACTCCATTTGAAGTAGATTATCTTCCGCGATTTTATTGCCGTGTGATGCCGGCTTAGAATAGCATCACCCCACATCCTTCCCGCGGGTGTCGTAAGAGGCGACTAAGGGACTCGAGAGTGTTGGTGTATTACAATTTTTAGGCGACAGGCTGACAACCTGTCACTATAGTGATACACGTTTTCTGAAACAACCTTAAAAAACAATCCTCTAAAATGTCAGACGTGGCGATAGTGGCCGTATTCTTACGGCCGTTAACGCTCTGCCTACCCCGCAAGGGATAAAGGCGTGTTATATGTTATATGTATGATTTTATTGCTTTGCTATGATTACCTTTTTATAATTTCGAAAACAGGTACAGGATATTTACTGTATCTACGGGGTGTAAGGGACAGCGTCCCGAATACTGATAGGGTGCAAGCAGACCATGAAAGTGAACAACTTTCACCTAGAAATCTACGTCAGAAAACGTAAAAACGTTTGGTTTCCTATATGAAATGCAGTCAGCTGGTCGCGATTTGGTATGGGAGGTCGAATTTTTTTTGTCGTTTCCTGACATATGTTCCTAGGGGAAGGTTGTTCAGTTTCATAGCCTGCTTGCCCTATCAGAATTCGGGACGCTGTCCCTAACACCCTGTATATTTTATTCTAACCCGTGTTCTTCAACGCACTGTCTCATCACCCAAAGGTTGCCTGATAAAGATTGCTACCACAGCTATAAGGCCGCTTTGTTGTACTTTTTTTCTTTATTTACTGTTTTGAATTTGATTTTTATGCGCAATAAAGAGTTTATTATTGTTATTATATTTGCAGCATTTTTTAACATCCAGTGAACAAGTCCATAAAACTAAACAACTTTCTCCTAGGAACATAATGTCAAAATATATAGCGAAAAGCCGATACGATGATCAAAATTGTAATGGCCTTAATTTTTAATCTCTTTATTATCCTGTTCGTTAGGTTATTCGTTGACCCTGTGTCCTAGAAGCCAGTAACGATCAACTAAAAGAAAATAGTAGTTATGTAACAAACTATAAAGACGTCAAAACAACCGCAGAAATTCCTGACCGGAGAATGAGGTGGTAAACTGATAGAGAAGTCTCACAACTTGACAGCCATTCGCATGGAAGTACCACATTCCAAACAAGTAATGTTACTTGTAATGCTATAATATTGAGGTTTGTATTACTGAGTGTATGTACTTGCGATGACTTCGACTTCCCTACGCCTTTATATTAAGGCGGATCGCACGCTTGACGCACGACGGACCGCAAAAATATCGCAGCGGTCTGTCAGATCCATACTAGAAACGTGACTCCCTAGTAAAACCGCACTCGACGGACGACACTGCGATAGCGCTGCGATTATGACAGCGGTTGAGCGGTTTTAGTATGGGGATTGACATTACTAGTATGGATCTCGCAGACCGCTGCGATATTTTTGCGCTCTGTCGTGCGTCAAGTGTGTTCCTCGCCTTACTATTCAAAGTTCAAATGTTCTTTAGTTGTCTAAGAAGGCACTCCACTAATAGTGGTAGAATTGCAAATGGCGCAGAATAAAGTCGTGATTATAAAAACACGATGCAACGAGACAACTTTTGCAGACTCGCATTCGCATTGCGGAATCTATTAGAAAACTTGTTGGTCGAGTTGAACTTAACTTTGCATTAAATACGAATAACTTGGATTTGTAATACGAAGCTTTTTTCAGTGATTAAAGTAATAAAGTGAACAGATTAACTGAATTCAAAGTAGACCTTTTGACTAGAGTGGCAGGTTGTCAGCCTGTTGTCTAAAATAGCGAGATGAATGTTGAAGTAAAATAATGTTGAACTTAAAATATTACATACATACATATATCACGCCTTTACCCCTTGCGGGGTAGGCAGAGCGTTAACGGCCGTAAGAATACGGTTGCTATCGCCACGTCTGACATTTTTGAGGTTTGTTTTCCAAGGTAGTTTCAGAAAACTACACACGTTTTCTGAAACTACCTTGGAGTGACAGGTTGTTCACTATAGGCTGTCAGCCTGTCGCCTAAAAATTGTAATACAACAATACTCTCGAGTCCCTTAGTCGCCTCTTACGACACCCGCGGGAAGGATGTGGGGTGATGCTATACTAAGCCGGCATCACATCATCATTTCATGTATAAATAGCTCGGAATTGTGTGACAAGGACAGCTAAGCCGAAGCACGCTTCAATTCAAGCTACGAAGAAAGGCGTTCTATTCTTGCCGTAGTGTTGGGCACATTAACTCACAAATCGAAATCTAGATGTAGATGTATTTGCCGACACCTTTTTGCATCTTAGTCCAAAATGTTTAGAGTTTTGCGAGTCTTCAAAATAATGATCTCATTTAGTTTTAAGAATAAGGAACTAATTTCTCATTAAACTTGTGTATATTTTATGCTAGAATTAAGTATTTTGTTTTTATTTTATTTTGAATATTGTTCCTTATTTAGTACTTTTAGGTATGTACCAGTTCGCTGTTCATTGTATTACTAAATAAATAAATTTAAATAGGTCCCAGCCTTTTAAAAACCTAAGTGAGTCAATTCAAAATGATTAATGTCATCAAAACATCAAATTCAAGACGATCACAAGTATCTGATTTATTTGAAATATTTGACTGCTTTATAAATAAGAAATGCTTTAATTAATTTTCAGTTATGTATCGTGAAATGTGTCGTGAGAAATTAGTGAGTGACAATAGTAGTGGTGCGAGCAACCGAACGAATCGCAGTGGACGTATCAGAAAGAGGGTAGACAGATGTGCCCATAGCAAGACGACAAAATTCGCCAAAAGAGTCTACTCGTGACTATGGAGCATGCAACCGCTTCGAAATATCGTGGTAAAAACAAACATAGTCGTGGTGATAATTCCTTTAATACTATTAATCTAAGTGTTATAAAATTCATTTAACATACTTAATTAGTTTCCGTCATTCAATCGAGACGCAAGTAAAAGCAAAAATGAATCAGATCATTCACTGAGTAACAAAACCAGGGAGACACGGGTGCAGCCCTATACGGAAGGGGATAATTTCCTAAATTGCCCTCGTACCATCACAATCGCCCGCCACGCCATCTGGCGGCTCTGATTTCTTTCCACTCTTTATTTCGTATCGTCTTGTATTATTGGTATTCTTATAGTAATATGGCCGTGTGATGTCGCCTTAGAATAGCATCACCCCATTTCTTTCCCGTGGGTGTCGTGAGAGGAGACTGCGGGACTTGAGGGTTTCATGTGCATTGCAATTTTAGGCGACAGGCTGACAACCTGTCACTATAGTGATACATGACTTATTTGAAACGACTCTTAAATATTGTCAGACGTGGTAGTGGTAGTTAAAGCTCTGCCTACCCCGCCAGAGATACAGGCGTGATTTGCGTGTGCGTATTGCTATTCATATAGCAACTACATACATAAAAAAGAAGGTTAGCTTTGTATTGAAAGGCGAAAAATTCATTAAATGCGACTGTCACGATCCTGTCAAGGGGTAAACCAACTGATGTAAATGAACAGCTTTCAGCAGAAAATATAAACGGTGTAAAAAAATTAGCTGCAAATATTTTAATGGGTAAACCAGCCCATGAAACTCAACAACTTTCCCAAAGCAACATAGGTCGCAATATGAAAAAAAAAATTACCTCCCATACAGAATTACCAACCAAACAAGTAAATTTGTAGGGAGGTCCAAAATTTTTTATTAGTATAACGTTCAAACCTTTATAGCCCAGAATCGTTATTTTATACTCTTAATTCTATTTTACTCCTACGGTCGTTAACGCTCTGCCTACCCTGCCTCCTGGACGTGTAGGTATATCCCTATATAGGTGTGATTTGTGTGTGTGTATGTACTCTTATTTCTATTTTATCAGATGTAGCGATAACGACCGTATTGCACGGTTGTTAATGCTCTGCCTAGCCCGTTAAGTAAAAATGCGTGATTTGTGTATGTATGTTAATTCTAAGGGACTCGAGGGAATTGGCGTATTACAGTTTTTCGGCGACAGGCTGACAACCTGTCACTATAGTAATACACATGTTTTCTGGAACAACCTTAGAAAACAATCCTCAAAAATGTCAGACGTGGCAATAGCGACCGTATTCTTACGGCCGTTAACACTCTGCCTACCCCGCAAGGGATACAGGCGTGATTTGTGTGTGTGTGTGTGTATGTTAATTCTATAAAACAAAGCCGAACTGAGCATCAATAATTCAGTCAGGACGGGATCCGGTCTAATAATCATCAGATAGGTTGCATTCGGTAATAGAATATCCGAATTCGTATCCGCATTTGGATTCCGCTCATGCTAGCGGATGCAATTTCCGATGTTGGCAGTTTACTACTGGACCCAATTCTCACGCACCTCCAAATACAGCTAATTAAATGTGTTCGTTCTATTGGAAATAATCACGCTTCTTTCCCGGAGGGTTAGGTGGATTGCACACTTACCGCACGACGGACCGCCTAAATGTAGCAGCGTTCTGTCAGATCCATACTAGAAATGTCTATCCCCATACTAAAACCGCTCAACCGCTGTTGACGCAGCCCCATGCCAGTGTCGTCCGTCGAGTACAGTTTTAGTATGAGCAGTGATATTTTTTGTATGGATCTGACAGACGCTGCGATATTTTAGCGCTCCGTCGTGCGTCAAGAGTGCGATTCGCCATACGGTATATGTCAGTTGTACTTACCTATAGATATCGGTAGCTATTCTCACGGAAAAAAGAAGAACAAACTTAATAAAAAATCGAAAATCTAGATATTGTAGAATTGAGTCCATTAGTATGCTACTCTAGTGGCCTGGCTAGTAGGTAAATAGACTGCGTGAGTAACGACCGGGCGATGTAGCTATAAAACTGTCTATACATATAATTGAAAATTAATAAAATTTTATACCAAAATCTCTAAATAAATGAACAGGGTGTACAAAAATAGCTGCAAATATTATAAGGGTTGAACCAGCTCATGAAACTGAACAACTTTCTCCAAGAAACATAGGTCGAAATATGAAAAATTTTTTTGGACCTCCTATTCAAATTGACTTGGCGGTTTTTGTATAGGAAGTCCAAATTTTTTTTCATATTTGACCTATGTTTCTTGGGGAAAGTTGTTCAGTGTCATGGGCTGGCTCACCCCTCAAAATATTTGCAGCAGTTTTTTTCTACCCTATATACTATTATAAACTTGAAACTACTCTGATTCCTAAAATCCTAAGGCAATAAAAACGAAACATGGACTTTTATTGAATATTTCTTGAGATTATGTGAAAACAAACAACTATCATTATAAATATTTTCGAAGAAGTTTTTTCTGCTTATTAAGATGATTAGAAATCTGAAATAAATGTCTACTTTAAATCGTCGAGGATTTGAAATAAGGTTAGCGTAATATAATAATGGACTTTTTTACTTTATATTTTGCCATATAGGTACAACAGATGATAGTAAAAATGAGACTTCTTAAATTAAAACCGGAAACTCAGCATCACAGAAGCTTGTTGAAAGAAATGACGTGTCCAATACATGCAGTCCACTCATTTCCGCTCAGACATTACTTGCAGATTTTATCTCACAGAGCTCAAGCGGTTCTCACATTTAACGTCCGTTGTAGCGCATTCGTAACGCATAGGTCTATCAAATGCAATAAACCTTCGAATTCCCCATTACAAAAAATGCACGTAGACGCATGAACAACGCATGAGCTTGCGTTTTTCGATGCGTCCATCAAAAAACACTTATACATTGCATATAGGTACGTCAAGTTTGGTGCCGGCTTAATATAGCATCACTCCAATTCAACCTTTGGGTGTCGTAAAAAGCGACTCAGGGATAATCATCAACGAATTGTGTAGTATCGTTCCCTATCAATGCAACATCTTGCACTGCGCTCACCAATCCGCTTGCCTAGCGTGGCGAGTGTGGGAGCCCCCGAAAGGAGGACGCCCATGTCCAGCAGTGGGCTGTTCTAGCTATTAAGGTAATGTCACATGCATACATAAATCACGCCTTTGTCCCCTGCGGGGTAGGCAGAGCGTATTGAGGGATGATTCGTGTATCACTGTTTTCAGCCTGTCGCCTAAAATTGACTGAAAACACAAGAAACCTTTGAGTTCCTTAGTTGCCCTTTAAAACACCCGCGGGAAGAAATAGGGTGATGCTATTCTAAGCCGGCATCACATGGCAAGGTAATATAAAGAATCTTTTAAGTGTGAGAACTGCCCTGTATTAATATGCCATTTCCTTTTACATCTAATCTTACTATCTTGGTAACCGGAAGATAGCCATTTTATACGGAATATTTACTTATTAAAAACATTTGTTAGATAGTACAATTTTTAAATATAGGTTTCATATAAAATTCACGGGAAGTTATAGAGAACATTAATTTGTACTTTGATTATATGTTTTTTTTTTTCGAAAGTGACGGCAACTGATCTACAGTTTGAATAAAATTCCTTTTTCTTTTTCTAACTTATGGCGGCCTTGACGCATGACGGAGCGCAAAAATATCGCAGCGATTTTAGTATGGGGAAACAAACTAGAAATGTTAATCCCCATACTAAAACCTCTCAACCGCTGTCATCGCAGCGCTATCGCAGTGTCATCCGTCGAGTGCGGTTTTAGTATCGGGAGTGACGTTTCTAGTATGGATCTGACTGACCGCTGCGATATTTTAGCGCTCCTTCGTGCGTCAAGTGTGCGATCCGCCAAGCGAATGAAGTATACAACAAATTGTATCATTTTGAATTTTCGACTTACTTTATTTTTATAACTTTCTTTTGGGTCTGTTCTTCGTGTGTGGTATTAACATACTGCCAATTAAAAACTGAGTTCAGAATTTTGGATTCATTGTCGTTGTTTATTGTTTTTGTAATAAAAGGATGCGAATTGTTTTTATATCCGTTATTGCGTGGGAATGAGGTCAGTCCTTGACTGCCTTTGACGCAGAAGGTTCCGGGTTCGATCCTTATCGTTCGATGTTTATCATTTTGTGAATTTGTTCCCAGTCTGGTTAGAACATTGCAGGCTGAACCACCCGATTGTCCGTAAGTGAGATGGTTTCGTGTTTCGGATGGCACGTTAAGCCGGTCCCGGTTGCTGTCTATGATCACTTAGATTACGGTCGTTACAGAACCATCATGTCAGAAGTCATCGGGTCGTTAGACGACTCAGAGACCCACACGAAAAAAGAAAGAACTTATGAACTCTTACTTAAGTTCTGGATGACCATGACACGGTAAAAATACTTAGGCACTCTGTTATGCCTACTAAAACTTGTACCGTGAATCCCAACAGTGGGAAAAATTTTCGTCTATGCTTTTCCTTCCCCGCAAGGACCAATAGCGTGACATGTTCAAATATTTTGCCACACGGAAACTGTATCAATTCATAATGATGACAAAACACAAATCACGCCTTTATCCCTTGCGGGGTAGGCAGAGCGTTAACGATCGTAAAATTACGGTCGTTATCGCCACGTCTGACAAGTATTGATGGCACCTTCAGATGATTCGTGTATCACTGTAGTGACAGGTTGTCAGGCTGTCGCCTAGAGTTGTAATACGTGCTAACACACATGAAATCCTCGAGTCCCTTAGTTGGTTCTTACAGCACCCACGGGAAGAATTTGGGTGAAGCTATTCTATATCGGCATCACACGGCATAATGATGACATTACAATAATCAAATTTGATTAAATTTTTGCCACTTATCGTAATTGCAACCCAATTGATAGTGGCTTCACAAAAACCCTGTTAAACCATGTTAATCGCATAATAAGCATTAAATTGATTATATATTCAATCATTATTGTATAATTTGGTACCAAATTTAATCATCATATTTGCGGTCGAGCTTATTGGTCATAATATTATCTACTATTGTATTATTTATAACCAAGCAGATTATAGCCGTGTGAAGCCGTGTGATGCCGGCTTAGAATAGCTTCACCCCACATCCTTCCCGCGGGTATCGTAAGAGACGACTAAGGGACTCGAGAGTATTAGTGTATTACAATTTTTAGGCGACAGGCTGACAACCTGTCACTATAGTGATACACATGTTTTCTGAAACTACCTTGGAAAACATTCTTCAAAAATGTCAGACGTGGCGATAGCAATCGTATTCTTACGGCTGTTAAGGCTCTGCCTACCCCGAAAGGGATGAAGGCGTGATATATGTATGTATGTAAGCAGATTAAAGACCTTTGAGGGTTTCATGTGCATTGCAATTTTTAGGCGACAGGCTGACAACCTGTCACTATAGTAAAACACGAATAGTCTGAAACAGCTCACATAAGACGTGGCGTTGGAGACTGTATTTTTAAGGTTGTTTGCGCTCTGTCTACCCCCCAAAGGATGCAGGCGTGATATATGTATGTGTGATATTAAAGACACTGCGTGTTTATATTACGTGTGATGCCAGTTTAAAATAGCTTCACCCTAATTTCACCAGTGGGTTTCAGGAATGAATTCAGGTACGAAATAGACAGCAACATGTTTTATGAATGCTTCGTGCCCTGCGCTCGCCAATCCAACTGCTGAGCGTGGCGAGTATGGCAATAGGCACCAACAAGGGAACGCTTTTGTCCAGCTGTGAACTGTTATACCTACTTAGATTAAATACTTACACACACAAATCATGACTATCCCTGGCGGGGTAGGCAGAGCGTTAACGACCGTAATATTACGGTTGTGATCGCCACATCTGTCAAATGTTTGAGGGTCGTTTTAGATAAGTCGTGTATTACTATAGAGATAGGTTGTTAGCCTAAAATTGCAATACGCATGAAATCCCCGAGTCCCTTAGTTAGTTTTTACGACACCCATGGGAAAGAAATGGGGTGTTGCTATTCTAAGCCGGCATCACACGGCAAATAAGATAATTATACTTACATTAGCATTTTTCCGAAAAACATCCAAGTTAATCCAAAGTCTTGTTTTGTATCCAAAAACCTTGAATCTACCTGTGTCTCCAGAAATTCAAACGCAAACCTTAGAAACTCCAATTAAAGTTTTCTTTTTGAGACTCAAATTCGGGAAGCCTTTGAGTTTGAAAAGGAGCTCGGAACTCAGTAATAGGGTTTCCGAAGGTTATTCTGAAAGTTGTTGGTAAGGAGTAGTTTTGTAAGGTTTTGGAGCTTTTACTTTTTCCAAGTAATTGTTGTTACTGGGGTCTACTCATTTTTCAGACAGAAACAAAAGCACAAAGTAAAAAGATATAAATTTCAATAGGTTGTATAAGGTGTAAAAAATATTAGCTGCAAATATTTTAAGGGGTGAATCAGCCCATGAAACTGAACAAGTTTCCCCAAGAAACATAGATAGAAATATGAAAAAAATTTTGACCTCCCATAGAAACTTACCAACCGATCAAGTTAATTTGTATGGGAGGTCTAAATTTTTTTTCATATTTCTACCTGTTCTTTGGGGAAAGTTGTTCAGTTTCATGGGCTGGTTCACCTTATAAAGGTGTAGACATATTAACTGCAAGTATTTTAAGGGGTGAATCAGCCCATGTAACTGAACAATTTTGCCCAAAAAAACATAGGTCGAAATATGAGAAAATTTTTTGAACCTCCCATACAAATTGACTTAATCTGTTGATATTTCGTATGGGGAGTCCAAATTTTTTTTCTAATTTCGACCTATGTTTCTTAGGGAAAGTTGCTATGGCTGGTTTACCCTTTAAAATATTTGCAGCCAATATTTTTACACCCTGTATACCTAATCAGCGTGGTGTCTATGTATGATTGAGTACAGCACTCAGCATTTCAGTATACACCTGACATGCTGTTACTTACTGATAATTTTGGTATTATCCTGCCACAGTGTAATTATATTACAGTAAGTACAATACATTTTGATGACCTTTTTAACTCATTATCAGTTTTCAAAAGCTATAGTCTAACTTGCTGTGTGTTGTTACGTAAAGAATGTTTTTAATTCTAAATCTACTTCATTCGATCCAACGGCCCTTTAAATCGATTCATATTATTGAATAAGGTTGACAGGTAGTCAGTCAGAAGTTGCTATTATGATGTAGAATTATTTCAATTTATGTTAGGCGGATCGAACACGTACGACGGAGCGCTAAAACATCGCAGCGTACTTACTGAAACCGCTCATCCGCTATCGCTGCGTTGTCCGTCGAATGCGGTTTTAGTTTGGGGCGTGACTTTTCTAATATGGATCTGACAGACCGCTGCGATATTTTAGCGCTCCATCGTACGTTAAGTGTATGATCCGCCGAAAGTTAAAGTGGTTGGTTGTGGTCGTGCCAAGGTGTTAGGTGAATGCCACAGGACTTATATTTTTAATGCGCAATAATTATTTAGATTTTATCAAGACGATACCATGCATCGACACAAAAAAACAAGATAATATCTTTTCATGCTGCCTGAAAGACTTAAAAAGTGACTGAAGGGCTCGACGGTTCCTTTGCTCTAAAATTTCAGACGGACCTATTATTTGAAAGGAACCATAATTTTAATAGAACCGGCAAGGGATAAAAGCATATTTTTTGTGTTCATTGATTAACAACATAATGCATGCATGTGTTTACGCTGCTTGTCTTATTTAAGGTGCATTGTCCTTGTCGGTGGAGTATCTGCCAGCTTTCTCTGTTCTGTCTGTACGACGTGACCATTATTTTCTCCTTTATGTGATCCAAAGAACTCCTTCTTGTTCTTTCCCTTCCTCTTCTTCCTTCAATCTTGCCTTCAACGATTGTTTTAAATAATTGGTCATGCCGTATCAGGTGTCCTATCATTTCCGCCCTCCTATTCTCTATTGTATTGAGTAGCGTTCTCTGTTCCCCTACTAGTTGGAGTACTTTCTTGTTGGTCTTCATTTCTGTCCAGCTTATCCTTTCCATTCTTCGCCAGCATCACATTTCGAAGGCTTCCTAACGTTCCCTGTCTCACAGAGAAAGGGTGTCACAGAGAAAGCGTGTTTTGATTGGCTTATTTCTCTGCTCTGTGTCGGCGTGTTACCCCAGAAAGCGAACAGCATCTAATTGATTAATCTGTTTGTTTAATTGCCTAACTTTGCGTTGTAGTGTTTAGATTTAGATAGCGGTTTAGACAAAGCGGCTGTAATTTAGATTGCTTACTTGATTGTTGTGGCAGTTAGGTATTTTTAAGAATTTTACTAAGGTGGATCAAAGGTCTGTCAGATCCATACTAGAAACGTTACTCCCCATACTAGAATCGCACTCGACGGACGACACTGCGATAGCGCTGCGTTGACAGCGGTTGAGCGGTTTTAGTATGGCGATTGACAGTTCTAATATGGATCTGTCAGACCGCTGCTATATTTTAGCGCTCCATCGTGCGTCAAGTTTGCGATCCAATGGGTTTTTGATAATAGTACAGGTAAACAAAATTATTACTGAGAAATCTAGATATTGTCAGATCATCAGGCTGACAACCTGTCAATATAGTGATACACGAGTTATCTGAAACGAGTTTTAACTCATGGTAGGGATATATCGAGCACCCAATATTTCGGCCCAATATTTCACCCAATTATTTACACGGGTAAACCCCGTGATCATGCCGATTGCAACATCGCCGAAATATTGGGTGCTCGATATATCCCTACCGTGAGTTAAAACCCGTTATAATGACTTATAGTTTTATCTGAAACGACTCTCAAATATTGTCAGACGTGGCGATAAAGACCGTAATTTTACGGTGACTGACTCAAAAAAATTTTTCGTTTCCCAACATAGCCCCCATGGAAAGAGTTGTTCAGTTTCATGTTCTGAACACGCCTGCAAAGTTCCCTCCCTGTATCCCTGCTGCAGAGACGGGCAAAAGAGGGCACCTAATAAGGTGCGCCATAGATTGAGATGGAGCCCCACAGTACTGGCAATCAAAAATATAATGATCCATTGACACGCCCAAGAAGATACCGTATTATGAATTATTAAGTGATCCTCCGCTTTTAAAGTTATTTAAAAAAGTAATTTTTAACCAACATTTGTTTAGTGGGTTTCATAGCAAGGACCATAAAAAGTTCAACTTTAACTCAATTTCGTACCTTAAAAGTAACTTTTTTTTTTGCTTTTGTATGTATATTTTGTACAGAATCCTTAACAATCATCCACCGCGCCCAACAAAAATATTTTGCTAACTAGATTTCTTCCACGAAATTAATATTAAAACTTTTTGCTTTGTGTACTTTCACTGACAATCAACTAATAAAGACTTCGCTTCACCATTAAGTAGGTACACAATTGTAGGATAGATAATGTAGGTACTTTATACCGTAAATAAATTGGCTAAATTTAATTAAATTAAATACAAATAAGATAACTAAATTTAATTAAATTAAATTTTATACCATAGTCGGGGCACGAACCTATGACCGTCTCGGTATCAGTTACTATTGAAAATTACCATAGTAATAATATTAAAATTTTGAAAATAACAATTTTTTTTCTCATAACTAACTCACATAACATAATGCATGTTCTTGTCAACCGTATTGTCAACCAAGAAAAAATAAATAAAGAGCTTTTTTAACCATTTGTTTATTCTAACGAGATTAATGACTACCAAATAATAGAAAAAAAAAATAAAAACATTTTCTTACGTTTAATAAAAAATTGTATCCAAATGACTGTTGACAAACTGAAAATAGGGTCATTTGCACACTCCCACAATATGCAATAAGTTTTTGACGACAAAAGTTACCAACTCGTTTTTCTGATTTTAGAGCCGAGTCTGTATACGTATTTCCGCAGTCTATGTTTGCGTTATTTTTCTTATTCGTACTTGGCAGAGGCTTATTTTGCAAGTACGTGCGTCAAAACAACTCAGTTTGTTTGCTAAAGAAATTCCTTTGCTTGCCCTCTGTTGCCTTTGCCGTGTTACTTTGACAGAGAATGAATAATGGAGTAGTTAGTATCCGAACTGAACGATGCCGTGTAATGCCGGCTTAGAATAGCATCACCCCACATCCTTCCCGTGGTTGTCGTAAGAGGCCACTAAGGGACTCGCGAGTATTGGTGTATTACAATTTTTCTATCAAGACGTGGCGATAGTGGCCGTATTCCTACGGCTGTTAACGCTCTGCCTACCCCGCAAGGGATAAAGGCATGATATATGTACGTATGTATGTAGTATCCGAACTGGAATGTCTGGAAAGTAGTTTGGACATGCGTTTCATATTCCAATATTCCTTCCAACTGTTCTTCTTCTTCATGCCAATTGCCGAACTATATCTTTTCCTGCCAGTACTTGGCGACGGCAATGGCATTATCGGTCAAATTCAGGCCAAATTTAGCTGGCTGTTTTTCCACTAGAGCTGTGCGAGGTAGCTAAGGTGGATCGCATACTTAACGCACGACTGACTGCTAAGATATCGCAGCGTTCTGTCAGATCCATACTAGAAATGTCAATCCCCATACCAAAACTGCTCAACCCCTGTCGACGCAGTGCTATCGCGGGTGCGGTTTTAGTATGGGCAGTGACGTTTCTAGTATGGATCTGACAGACCGCTGCGATATTTTAGCGCAAACAGGGTGTTAAAAAGGGTTCGTATATTCAAATATCCTTAGACTTCATAGCTTAAGCATAAAGAGGAGAAAAAAATGAGAGCGCCGCTTTCTTTGCGATCTGTCAAATTTGACAGATAACGCTTAACTATGGCAACAATTGTTCATACAAAGTTTTTAGTTCCATTTTATTTAATTTCTATTCTTTCTGGCCAAGCTATGCCTATGTTCTGAGGAAAACATCTTAATACCGCGTTTTAGGTAATCGCACCAACCGTACAGCGACATCTATTGGTCGGTTCAAGAGACATTATACATTGACTCTTGCAATAAGGAAAAAAATCTCGTTGACAACCTCTTTTTTGAAAGCGGTTAAGAACACAAAGATCCGTATCGCGTCGTCACGATTTCTACATTAGTCATGTGTGATGAAGAGGTTAAGACAAAAGTGTATCGACGTAATCGGGTCGGCATTTGTACCCAGCGGCCAATGATCTACTGAGGTTCCATCTATCTTTGATCAGGAAAAACAATGCATTGAATACTTGCAATAAATAAACTATTTACGCCGTGTGATGCTGGCTAAGAATAGCATCACCCCAGTTGTAAAAGGCAACTAAGGGACTCGAGGGTTTCATGTGTATAACCACGTATTGCAACTTTAGGCGACAGGCTGACAACCTGTCACTGCAGTGATAAACGAATCATCTGAAAGGACCCAAAATACTTGTCAGACGTGGCAATAACGACTGTAATTCTACGATCGTTAAGGCTTTGCCTACCTCACAAGGGATAAAAGTGTGATTTATGTATCTATGTATACTATTTACAAGCAAAAATACCTTCTAACGCGTCCCCGTTACGCAAGATATCCAACAGGCTATATTTTCAATTTCTGAAACGTCGTAATTCATCACGTGTACGCGAAAATCTGCTATTACCTATATATTATTATGCTTGAATTACAAATTCTACATAACTTATCATGTCAAACATATCCTAATAAATTAACATATACCTACCTTGCTTGGCTGTAAGAACATCGAATTCTACTCGTATTTTAAAGAGGAGAAGAACTCAAAGCTGCAATAAGATGGCAGCAGTCGTGACTGTGCTAAACTCACCATAAGAAGTAACTGAACTTTGACATTGACACGTTTTTGACCAATCACAAAAGAAGGCACAGTCGAGAGTGGCGCCATTAGTTCTTCAGTTTCATACCTCATTCGTGTCTCGAAAATGGCCGTTCGAATAGGCCATATTTGACAGCTGTCAAAATCATGTTAATGCTATGAAATAAGGTAAATTTTTCTTTGATGCCATGTCCTTCAGTATGGATTTGATACCTGTGAAATATGGCCTATTTGAACGGCCATACTTTAGTCGTACTTTATAGAGAGTGTCTACATAGTTTTGACTCTGACTGTACGTACAGTACACACTATTTTATTCTTTGTGAGATAGGCAGAGTATAAAAGATCGTTATTATCGTCGTATCTGACAAATATTTAAGACTACCTATTTGGTGTTATAGTCCGTCTTCAAAATTCTCTGTTTGCGTAGTCAACCGGCTGTCACTAGTGTCAACAGAATGTCTATTTTCGCGGAACATAGTTGATGTGAAATTAATACTACTTGAAACTCTTTCTGCCACTGGTGTATTGCTATCAGCAGAATAAATCCTCCTTTCTACAAAATATCTCTCGTGAATCGTCGTTTGACATTGACCCTCAAACCTGATGTGACAGCTGAGAACTCACAGACAGATTGACATCAAAAAGATTGACATGACGATGAGAAATAAGTATTTGTGTAAGTGGATCGTGCGAATCGTAATACCATAGCTTCGTATTTATAAATCGCACTCAAGTCTGAGATCGATCACAAGAGCGATTTAGACAAATGTACGTCAATACTATTAGCATCTCAAACTCGCATTTAAGGAGAGTGGAGTGTGGTTTATAAATACGAATATAGGGGATGAAAAGGTCTATATAATCACACACCGGATTTTGACGCGGTTTTTTTTTCATTTATAAAACTGATTAAAGAAGAAGGTTCATCTTGCCCGGAAAACTTCATTCCCACGGGAAAATGAGTTACCGGGTGCACCTGGAAAGCGGACCGCAATCGCTAATATAATGCAGGGCTCTAAGTCTGTTATTTTTTGTCATTGTAACGCCATCGAAACTGAACTGTCATTCCATTGCCATTGTGATTTTTCTATATCTCAAACTGTTAGCAGACTACGAAATGACCGAAATCATCCAACTGAGATCCAATCGACATCCAACTGAAACGATTTTCATTTAGCAGGCTTAGGGCCCAGGTCAAACAGAACACACACGTCGAAAAGCACGCGATCATCAAAGTAAAAATGTGTAATGAGAGAAAACAACATCCAACTCGACGGCATTACCCCATCAGGCATATTAGTCACGCAACTTTACTGTCCCGTGGCACAACGGCGTAACCTAGAAAAAAATATTTTCAGGGAATATTTGTAATGCAATATGTGTAAGTGTCCTGTGGTATATGCAATAGCGGAACTTACAAAATACATTTTCAAGGAAAATGCAGAGTGGTACTGAACCACGCTAGGCTCAAAAGGTCAAACTGTTTTTTATCCTAAAAAAGATAAGTCAAAACAGTATTATTAATAATAATATTTCCCATTGAAAGTCTTGATCAGCTGATGTTTTGTTTGGGAGAAAAAAAAATATTGTAGAAAATAACTCCGCGGCGTACCATGACAACGATCACGATCAAACGACAAACAATGACCACGTTCAATCCATGAAGTGAACTTCTTTCAATTATTCAGGAACCTAACATTGTAGGACAAACAGTTTTTTTTACATAAGTATAGAAGTTGTTCGCTGAAGCCCGCCAATCGACTTTATTTTAAATTAAGATATAGTAGACTCTATGACAGAAATAATTTAACGACACAATATGACTTCAACAAACACGATCTTCCGTTTGTTTTGTCTCGACACAGCTGTCGAGTCAGAATAATATGTTGCTCGAATACAAATAAAAGCTCTGATTCAAAGTTACTCACTTTTGATTCCCAACCGTCGTATTGTGGTACACCCTCACACATGCATAGTGTATCATTATGCTGTCAATATCTAAACTGCGAAGTAATGAGAAACTATAAATTGATGAACAGACAAAACTTAACATTGTTTATACAAAAGGAAGTGTAGGATTTGAGCTTCAGTAATATGAGATTCTCCTCCTTTCGTGTGGGATACCGAGTCGCCCAACGACCCGGTGAACCCCAGAGTCAGAATTCTTCAACCGCCTTCTACAAGTAGCAGGCTTCTGACATAATATTGTAGGACTCCAATTTAGTATGGGGAGTGACGTTTCTAGTATGGATCTGACAGACCGCTGCGATATTTTAGCGCGTCGTGCGTTAGGTGTGCGGTCCGCCTATGGTAGTGTAGATGGGAGAGTGGATCCTCTAACTACTAGGTTGTTTTTCTGCTGATAATATTTTGTTGTTTTGAAAGAAGCTCAGTAAAATAGCCATCCGATCCAAATTAAACTTGATCAAAACAGAATGTTTTGTTTGAAGGGAATATCGTATTTCGCCTTGGAAAGTTTGGAATCGACAGAATACTTGAATGATGAACATAAAGAATGTAAAAAGATAAGTAGTAACTTTTTTCTTATTATTTATTTTGTTTTAATATAGTAAGTATAAAAAATAAACATTAACAGACGTCACTAAACTCGAAAAGTTTTGTCTTGAAAAGGAAGATAGCGAAGGATAATTTTTATTACAAAGAAATAGTCCATTCTACATAGTATAAACAAAACTCGCTTCTCACATCTGTCTATATATATGTATGCTACAATCTTTAAAACTTCCTACACAATGGATTTTGATGCAGATTTTTAAGAGATAAAGTAATATAAGAGATCGTTTTTATTATGTATTATACATGATAGAATAATGTCTTATTTTCACCATCTATTTTCATTTTTATACTACTCTTACATAGAAAAAGACATATTAAAAAAATACCTCAATGTCAACTTTCTATCACCCCCGCCTCAAAAAATCGAACCCGCTGAGGTTTACTACTTAACCTGGGTTAACTTGGCTAGGTAGGCTAACCCACTATAGTGTTGGCGAACTACTGATAGTATTCGTAATTCGTATCGATAATTTGAATTCGAAAAACTCTATACAAGTGGTATGTAGGCCAACCAATAGTATCGATAGTTGAAAATGCCGAACTTGCAATACTATCGATATTATTGTGAAAAAACAATTGTAAACTCGTCGGTAAGAACCCCTATGAATAGTGAAAAAACAATCGATGATATAGTTCGATACTACCGATCGTATCTTTACATTTTGAAGAATCGATAGTATCGATTGTTGAACGATAGCGTCAACAATTCGAAAGACTATCGATGATGATGATGATGATGATCTCTGCAACCGATTTCGGCCATGGCGACCACTTCGACTCCTAATCAGATCGGCGCTGATGCGCCCGGAGATGGCTATTGTCGACCACGAGTTAAATGATGCGGTGGCAGCCGTGGTTACTACCACCTTCCAGGTCGGGACGAGCACTTTTTAGGGTACCTTTTGTAGCCCCTTCCTCGGCTGGGCGAGTAAAGCAGTGCCTCCCTTGAAAGAGCTGCTTCGTCTATCTATAAGACTATCGATAGTCCATTATCGAGTGGCAACACTAGCTCGCGATTTAACTCTGCTTTTACGCTGTAAAATGTGTTTACTTGGACGCCCCTGGCGAAATGTTAACGATGAAGTTAAGTCAATGCTGTTTATTACAACTGCTTTCACAACTACACGAACGTTTAGAGTTCGTCTTCTTTTCTTATGGGACATCGAGTCGATAAACGACCTGATGATCTTTTGGTTTTAGTTAAATTTGACGAAAGACTCGATTAATCCTGGGTTTTCACGTGTGGTGCCGGCTTAGAACAGCATCACTCCAATTCTGCCCGTGAGTATCGCAAAGCGAGTTAAGAACGATTATCAAGGGAATGGGCGGCAGCGTTCCCTGTGAATGCAACATCTAACACTTCAATCGCCAATCCGCCTGCCAAGCGTGGTGAGTATGTTAATATACCCAAATAGGGTGAGGCCTATGCCCAGCAGTTGACTTTGGCTCTTAGTCATGATGATGGGCATGTTAAATTGAGCTTCTTTTTAAAATGATATTTTGTATAAGAATACAAAGAACTGACGTTCATGTCTCTTAGTTTGGATGGCGTCAAAACACTTACTTTTATATTATTACTGTTTATTAATTCAAACTTTAAATATTCCAACAATCTATAAATGGAGTATGTAGTATTTTTGGACAATAGTTTTAAGCGTACAATTTTTATATTTTACCTATTAATGATCCAGTAATATCGGGGACGTTCTAAAGAAAGGTCAGGTGAAGAGTACCCTAAACCGACGAGCATGTATGAAAAGGCTGACGAATGTTGAGGAAGCGAAAGAGGTGTGTCAGGATCGTAGCAAGTGGAAGGATGTAGTCTCTGCCTACGGGAAAGAGGCGTGATTATGTATATTTATGGATTCACATAGAATTTATGTATGTATCCAGTCGTCTACCGAATTTACACCGTTTGCTTCGATGTGAAGGCGGCCTGTTAGTTAGCAGACCGACAAACTCTGCACTAAGTTCAACTTTTAGCCAGCACGCGGTTATGGCCGACACTCACGGTTCTAGTTTTAGGTTAAACGTGTTGCAAGTAATCTTGTCGGATTTGTTTGCTGGCAAAGTTTGGATTTGAATGCCCCATAATTTGTAGGTGAGGGTGTTTGCAAGCTCGATGGGAAGCCTTGAAGACTTGATAGATGAATGTTTGAGCAACACATTGTCTCTTAGAAGAAGTCGTTTCTTCTTCTTCTTCTGCTTACAGTCACAAATTCACTGCTGGAAGTTGTTTGTTTATAATTTTTTATCGCCTCCATTCAAAAAACAACGCTTTAGGCGCACTGCGAAATTAATAGGTCATTTTAACCCGGAGGGTAAAAATGAGATTTGAATTTGAATCATGGATGTTTGCAGTTTGCATCCAATGAAACGCAATTTTACTCGGGATAAGAAACGTTTTTCTGTAGTACTATCCAGTATCTGCTATTTTATTGAGTACTAGCGGCCCGCCCAGCGGCTGCGCCCGCTGCAACTCGTTTTCCCAGCAAGTATTATACATTAAAACTTATTTTTAAATCACTCTATTATCTAAAGAACCTATATCAAAATCCGTTGAGAGTAGTTGTAAAGATTTAAGCAAACAAACGTACAGACAGACGCGAAAAGCGACATTGCTTTATACTATGTAGTGATTTGATCCTAGTATTTACCTCATTCCTTACAATTTTTTCTTGGTGTAATCTAAAATGGACTTCTGCGCATTAGCAACGCGAGTCCATTACTCTTCTCTCTCTTTGAGAAGCCTTTTTTCCAATTTTAATATCTAACCTCAGTATTTCATTATACAAACTATCTACCGCTGCAGGCTAGGCACGAGCGGCCATTTTGTTACGCATACAAAATATAGGCCTAGACAGGCATGTGGATCTGTTTGTTATATTCAAAGACTGATAACTGATAGACGGTGCTTTCTGTCGAAAAAATGTGGAACCGTAATTCAAAATAAATTTCAATTTTTTTTAATTCGCCGTGTGATGCCGGCTTAGAATAGCATCACCCCACATCCTTCCCACGGGTGTCGTAAGAGGCGACTAAGGGACTCGAGGGTTTTTGTGTATTACAATTTTTAGGCGACAGGCTGACAACCTGTCACTAAAGTGATACACAATGTTTTCTGAAACAACCTTGGAAAACAATCCTCAAAAATGTCAGACGTGGCGATAGCGACCGTATTCTTACGGCCGTTAACGCTCTGCCTACCCCGCAAGGGATAAAGGCGTGATATATGTATGTATGTATGTAATTCAAAAATTTGATATTCCGTGAATAAGATGCATATAAGCTGAAGTAGCAGTGGGCAGAACATAATAAAGATCCACCTCTCTCTGTTTTCGTATGGGAATATGAGTCGTCCAACGACCCGATGAATCCTGTTGTCAGAGATATACAACTGTTTTTTACTAGTAGCAGGCCTCTTGCATAGATGTGAACCACTGCCGTCTAACTAATCATAGAATGCAATCAATATCGACGGCTTAACGTACCCCCAAAGACATGGACCCATCTTTCTCTCTTTACAAATAGGATGGGAACAAAACAAAGTGAAATATATCAATTTACCAACCGAGAATCAAACCTGGAACCTTGCGTCGCATTCGCACTATTGCGCCACAATGTACGTCAATGCAATAAGGTAAAAAAACGTCTTAGGTTCAAGTCTTCACCTATCAAAGGATAGTCTGTAGATGATCTGTCTATCCCTATCAACATTTGTTTTTGGACAGTCATGCGTAACAATTTGTACTATGTTTGTACCCGTGCACGCAACTCCCATGTTTACTATGGACGGAAACAAATTACTCTTTGGTCTAGCTTGCATTTTTACATGTTGTTTCGTGAAAACTTTTTATGAGGAGACTGACATTTGCCGTATAGGGAATACGTTTCGTTTAGATTATACTCAAAAAGAGTTTTATTAAATTCGTACTGTGGTATAGAAATTGTTTATGTCTTGCCGACAACATGGAAAATGGAGCATCGTATACCTTTATGAATAGCCAGAAATAAAAATAAAAATATTACTTATTTATTGTCTTTACCGACTGAATAACATCCTGATGAAACCCACATTCAATTTATTTATTTTTTTAACTCTGACAACAGGATTCATCGGGTCGTTGGACGATTCATTTTCCCACACGAAAAGAGAGAGAGGTAATTCAGATGATATTTGAATGTGACTTAACCTAGGATTCTTAGCCTTCGGGTTGCAGAGGCCGTCGCTCTGTGTAAAAACTTGGTTCCACGTCAAATCCCCTAGGTTAGGTAGCCGACCCCGACAGAGAACGGGATAAGGCAAGGAGAATGATGATATTGTCTTTAAAAGTGTCGAATAAGGCCCGTCTGGCTGTGCATAGAGAAGTGGTTAGTTCCAACACTTAATATGTATGTGAGTGAAAGTTGGGTATAGCAGAAACAGCATGAAAGTAGAATAAATGCAGTAGACATGAGAGCGTTCAGAAGTATAATTGGAGTAAAATTGAGTGACAGGATTTTGGTATAAAAGAAGACGTCTCTGGTATAGAAGAAGGAATGCTTACATGGTTTGGTCACGGTCGTTGAGAGGATGAATGAAAGAAAATTAACGAAACAAGTATTATTGGAGGGAATGGGAGCGTTGGAAAACCTAGACAAATTTACGTAGATCAAATCGGGGACGTTCTCAAGAAAGGTCAGGTCAAGAGTACCCTAAACCGACGAGCATGTATGAAAAGGCTAATGAATGCTGAGGAAGCGAAACGGGTGTGTCAGGATCGTAGCAAGTGAAAGCATGTAGTCTCTGCCTACCCTACCGGAAAAAGTCGTGATTATTATGTACATAGTATATTTATGTTTACTATCAAGGCCAGAAAATGCCTTCAATGGATCTATTTATACTGGTTTCTTTATAAATAACTCTATGGAAAACCAGTAACATTGATCCTGGTACTTCTGCTTGTAGGTATTGCATAAAAGTAGTTCATTTTTATTTAGATTTAAATCTATAGGTATTACTAACCTATAAAAATAGACTAGACCTATGTCATTCGTTGCTTCAAAAATCAAATAGAAAGTTATACCATTCACAGGGCGTTCTCATATTAATCAAAATCATTTTCGTAAAAGTTTATAAAAAAGCAAAGTATGCATACTTAATATCGAACTTGCCGCAAGATATTCTTAAGATTGATTAAGTTTTAATTGGGATACCTTTTAATTAATATGGATTACTAAATGGTATGTTAATGATCCTATTTTAGTTTCGGTTTGTTAAAAACATTTACCTGCTATGTTGCCGCTTTAGCAACAAATACTAAAAAATATTATAAAGCGGCTTTTTATTATAATTTAACGAGGCTCCCGTAAATAATGTAATGATTTAGCGAGCTCCAACACATTCACTTCTCGTATAAACCTATTTAGGTTTTAGATAAGTGTCTTAATGCTAAAAATTGTTTTTCTTTTCTTGTACTGAACAATAAATTGAAAAAAAAATTATATGACGGGGGGCGTTCAGTCAGGATTCGCCATATTTTGCGGGGATTTTGTTAGAAAAATTTACGGTTACCTTCTTATTGCCTTTTTATATTTGTTACAGTATTATTATCACATTATTTCATGAGTTCCTTACATATTCGATTCGATAAAATTCACCGAGACGCTACTAGTTTGACAGTTCTTACAAATCTACTTTCATTTGTTTTCCGTACGCGAAAGGCAAAGGTAGTATGCTCGCCATACTGCCAAGGAGTTTCTATTCAGCCAGTGGTCTTCGCCGATATATACAATTTCAATACATAACTAGCATCTAGCGACTTGCTTAGCGGTTGCCCCGCTGTTAGTGGTTTTCCCGAGGGAACATAAGAGGTAAACCAGCCCCTGAAAATGAACAATATTCCCCAAGGGAAATAGGTCGAAATATGAAAAAAAAAATAACCCTCCATATGTAGACTTGGTCTGCTGGTACGGTACGGCTCCATACATTTTGTATGGGAGGTAAAAAATTAATATTGTTTAGGGGGTTTTCTTTTTGAGAATAAAAAGAAACTAGTGTTCTCGATAGATGGCGTTGAACCGACTATGTTACCAAATTTTTGTATAGATTTTAAAGCCTAAAAAGACAAAAAACAGCTGGAAGAGATTTCTTTTTAGAAATAAGTAGTACCTGTTGTGTTTTTTATCTAAATGTGATTGTCCTGTGTTTTATCTTGTGTGCAATAAACAGTTAAATAAATAAAATAAATAAAAAAAAAACATTGCAACACTGACTGACATCTGGCATACACTGACACTTTCGTCACAAATGAGTCCGAGTCCAAGTTTCAAAAAAACCAAAACTAAATAATATTAAGTTCCGTTCTTTGGGGTAACATACCAAACACAGCGCCATCAATCCAGCGACTACAACAAGAAATTAAAAGAATTAAAAATATAAGAAATTTCCCAATTAACATAACTTCTCTGGCTCAGTGACCCGACCTGGGACCGTTGACCCATGAGTGACGGACTGGTACCTACACTCCTCTAAATATTTTCAGTTGACTTTTTTACATCCTGTATAAAGACTGGTGGTATCTTGTTTAGCCCTTATAATGGTATTTTCCGAGAAAATCTCCTTCTAATAAACAATTTGGCATCCAAAAGCCACGAATTCCTGGAACTCCGTTTACTGTGTTGATAAATTCCGCAGGTAAAAGTGGGTTATAACGCTCTATACAGGGTGTAAAAATTTGCTGCAAATATTTTAAGGGGTGAACCAGTCGATGAAGTTAATCAACTTTCCTCAAGGAACATAAGGCGAAATTGTGAAAAAAAAAAATTGGAGCTCCCATACAAAATTAGCAACCGGGCAAGGCAATTTGTATGGTAAGCCCAAAAAAATTTCTCATATTTCGACTTATCTTTCTAGGGGAAAGTTGTTCAGATGCATGTGCTAATTTACTCTTATTAATATTTGCAACTAATATTTTTACACCTTATATGTATGACTAATACAAACAGAAACTACGATGAACTAGAAAGTAGATGTACGTATATACAGATTTTATAGAGGTTGATTCATAGACTAGATGTTGATAGAGAAAGAAAACCCTAAGCCAGAAAAGAACAGAAATAATCCCCCATAGAAAATTGCTCAGTACCTAAGCTAAGTTTTTCTAAATGGGAGCTTTATTTTTCTATTGTTTCACCTTTTATTATTGGGAAAAGTTGTTCAGTTTGATCTATCGAGATTGGCGTTTTCGTCGTGGCGAACGTCCTTAGATAGGCACTTACTTGTCCTTAGTTACTTTTTGTACACTTTTCCGTATTTAGTTAACTCGCAAAGTTCACCTACCTGTTTTTATTCTGCGTATGTTCTCTGAATCATACAAACCATTAAAAAATTATATGCGTTTATCTTCAATCGTATACAAAACACTTTTCCCGCCAAAACAGATGGCGTATCAAAAAGATCACTCTATTTGACCTTAATTGTGATCAATTTTAATGTGTTCACCTCACGCGATACATTCCGGGCCATTGTGTTGGGGCCACAATATCAGCGAAATATAAATAGTAGGTAATATAAATCGACAATCACAGGTGCCGTGTGATGCCGGCTTAGAATAGCATCACCCCACATTCTTCCCGCGGGTGTCGTAAGAGGCGACTAAGGGACCCGAGAGTATTGGTGTATTACAATTTTTAGGCGACACGGCCTTAAAATTCAGCAAACAAGTGTATTAATACACTTGGAAAACAATTCTCAAAAGTGTCATACGTGGCGATAGCGACCGTATTCTTACGGCCGTTAACGTTCTGCCTACCCCGCAAGGGATAAAGGCGTGATACATGTATTATTATTTATTATTTATTATTTATTATTTATTATTATTATTTATTATTTATTAAGATTTATATACACATTGCCATACAGGCGTACCCAAGGCGGCAATGCACCTAATCCTTAATCTAGTTATAATTATAATTTACAATTAGAATATTTAATACCATTATTTAAATTTAAATGTTAATCTTTTCCATTACATAATATTATAATAAGCAAATTATTAAGTTATGTCATAAATTACAAAAAAATATTGGTTATACAATCAAAGAATTATATTAATATAAACAAAATAATTATTTCAATGTCAGATAATCTATTACAGCTTCCGTGAACCCTGCCAACGAGCATTGAAATACGTCTAACTTATTTGACACCTTATTTATTATTTGTAACGCTATCGTTAAGGGTGCGTGTTTTAGTACATTGGTCCGAGACCTCGGCACAGCGAAGACCTCACTCCGTGGACCACGTCGCAGTCTCACGTTTGGCACTAGCAAACCGATCTCTTGTAGAGTCGTCGGGTTTGTTATCATACCGCGGAAAATTTTGAAAATATACAAAGATAAGGATAGATTTCTACGAACTTCTAGTTTATAGTAACCAACCATACCTAGCAAAAATAAAGTAGGGTATATAATTGGATACGATGGGTATACTCCATATTGTTTACTATACATGTATCTCAGAAACTTATTTTGCATCTTTTCAATCATTTGTTTATATTTCGTTTCTTGAGGGCTCCAAACCATCGAACAAGTCTCCAGTTGGCTTCTTACAAGTGCATTATATAATGCTTTTATAGTTGATATATTCTGGAATTCCTTTGTTTGCCTCAAGACGAACCCTAAATTTCTATATGCCTTTTTACATATTTTGGTAATGTGTTCGCGAAATGTTAAGTCGTTAGCCATGTGCACTCCCAAGTCACGAATCGAGGTGACTCTTTCTAAAGGAGTTCCGTCGATGTGGTAGTCGTAATGATGCGGGTGATGAGCACGAGTGACAGACATCAAACTACATTTAGATGCATTAAAAACTAATTTATTTTCTTGACTCCATTTCAATACATTATTAATGTCCTTTTGTAGAAGTACGCAGTCATTCTCATTATTTATATTGAGGAATAATTTAAGGTCATCCGCAAAGAGCAAGCAGTCTGAACTCTCTAATACATTTGGTAAATCGTTTATCATAATAATAAACTCTAAAGGTCCCAAATTACTTCCCTGACTTACCCCCGAGTTTGTCGAATATGTATCCGAAATGTATCCCCCGTACTCTACATACTGTTTACGATTCCCCAAGTAAGCAGCAAAGAATTTAAGTAACGGTGTATCAAAACCAAATTTAGCAAATTTCTCTAAAATATCATTATCCACACTGTCAAACGCTTTACGAAAATCAAAATATGCCACATCCATCTGTCCCCCAACTCGAGCATCCAGGGAAGTAGTGGCATACTGCATAAAGTTCATAAGATTGGTATGAGTTCCCCTCCCCGGTCGAAACCCATGCTGGCGGTCAGACAACTGTGAGCCTATTTGTGTGTAAATGCTTTTGTATAGAATTGATTCAAATAATTTCGCAAATGTCGAAGGGACTCCTACTGGTCTGAAATTAGATATGTCTGTGCTTATCCCACTTTTCGGTACTGGTGTTACACGAGTCGTCTTCCACTGCTCCGGATATGTAGCTGTTGATAAGCATAAATTAAATAAGTAATGCAATGGTGCAGCAAAAATCATGGAGCAGTCTTTCACTATGTAAGGCGGTATATCATCAGGTCCAGCCGACTTCTTACCCTTTAACTGCTTCAAAGCCATCTGTACTTCCTTTAACGTTATGTGCGGAACTAAGACATGATGGTCTGAGGAGCCGGCCGCTGCCTCTGCCGCCTCCACACTTAAATGCGGACGATTCGGTCCGTACACTTGTCTGAAATATTCTGCAAAGACAGCAGCACATTCATGCTCCTCTAGATTGGCCCCATCCTTAGATATCCGCGGCTTACCCCGCTTAGACCTTTTATTTTGGACATATTTCCAAAACGACCTGGGGTCTGTAATAAACTGTTTCTCTATTTTGTCTTTGAATTCAGTGTGGGCGATATCTATTTGGCTCTTCACTAATGCACGATAATAAGAAAATTTCGCATAAGCATGAGGACACCCATTTTTATAATCCGTATGACATTCTGATTTTAACTGTATATTTTTAATAATTTCTGTGGTGTACCATTCAGGATAAGATCTTCGTTCATTCGTGATTTGTATTCGTTTTTTTGGAGTATATTTATCGATAAGTGTATTAATTTTGTCATAAAATGCAATTATGGCTTCTTTTACGTCTGTAATTTGATATAAAAAACTCCAGTCTACTTCCAGCAGCGCTGCATAGAGGGCGCTAAAATCACATTTATAGAAGTTCCACTTCAACTTGTTATTTTTGTCCGACCCACCATTACCCATCGGCCTCCCCAACCGTTTTTTATTGTTTACCCCTGAGATACATTGAATGTTAAGCGGCGGGTGCTGCGGATCAGGAGAAACCAAACAGTCACATTCATCCTTAACAACTACTTCATAATTAGTTAAGTTAGATAATACTACATCTAAAAATCTATCTTTACAATTAGGTACCCCGTTGCTTTGGCAGAACTCACAGAAGGTCAAAAAATACTCATAATAACACTGTATATCCAATGAAGTTGAATACATATTCAAGTCAGCCAATAAAATTAAATTCTGGTATTTTACACATAATTGTTCAACTACATGAAAGAGCTGCATATAATCTTTATCGTTGCTTTTTGGAGGAATATACGCTACACAACAAGTGAACAACAATTTGTTACTTTTAAATACTTGAGCACACACCAATTCGAACACATTGCTGTGCAAGTCAGGTATATCCAATATTGGTTGAAGCTGAAACCCTGGGGCTGCGGCTAAAAATGCACCGCCTAACTTTCTACCGTCGGTACGATCGCAGCGCACCACTGAATATCCCCTAGGCAACAGTTCGCCATCATATACTGACTCATTCAAGCCACTCTCAGTCACTGCCCATAAATCGGCTGAAGACATACCTATATTTTTGTTAAAAATAGCTAATTTAGATCTTAAACCTCTCGTGTTTTGATAATAAATTTTCACGTTTGAGTTTTGTTTTTTAGTTACATTTTTAACGACTTTTTTGACTTTATTCTTAGCTTTTTTAGTACATAAATGTCTAGTAGTGAACTTTTGTGACTGTTGAAGTTGATTGGATACTTCAAGATCGAAAAAACTGATTCGTAGGCGTCTTAGTAACTCGTTGTTTAATATTAATCCTTATAATATCTCTAATAAGTGCTTTACAGGTGTCAACTCTATGCAGTACATTATTATTACGGCATAATTCCGAAAAATTAGCATGCGAAAACAGAGAGCATGTCTTAAACATCAGTCCGTTTCTGATAGAGTCCACAGGCCTGGCCACGTGAAAATCACCGCATATTATGTTTGTGTTTTGAACACTTTTAATGAAGTTGTATAGCGAATTATGAAATTCGAGTTCATTTTGATTATGTTTCCCTGCCATGATTATCACGTAGTCAAGGTCCGTCAAGCCTTGACAATCTTTAATGACGTCCTTAGTCAAAATTTTGTCTAGTGTAGCATTACTTTTTATAATAGAGGAAACACAATAGTCGGAGTCCAGTAAGTTTTGCATTATTTTCCGAACGTGCCTACCCGTTTCATCAGCCAAGATTATGACACGCTTTTTACATAAATATCTATTAGCAGTTTCAATTTTGTTTTGGACCTTCTCGTGGCCTGATGAATGCGGAAGTTGTTCATAAGTCGAAACCGATTCTGCTTGTAGAGTACCTTGTCTTGATTGATATTTTATCGCAGCTTCACTGTCTAGACTGCGGGTATGTAGAGTGCAAGGCATCGTAGAATTTATTTTCGAACGATTTTTCCTGTTACTGTTTTTTTTACTGAGTAACTTTGTAGGATCTAAACAAATCTTTGAGAGACATTCTATTTTATACTTTTGTTCGATTAAATCTTGTTTTAGTTTACAGTTTTCAGAAAGCAAATTTTCGATTTCTGTATCAGCTGAACTGAGCTGAGACTCCAAAAATAATAATCTTTTTCTAAGAATTTCTAGTTCACTATGTATTGCAATAGTGCTTAGCTCAGGACAGCTTCCCCTTCTCGTATGTATGTATTCACAGGTGACGGGTGGGGGAGCCAGTGTAATATGTCGACGGAAGAAGGCTGTCGTAACCAAACGAAACGAAAATGAAACGTAGAGGGAACAAACCATCTAAGCCGGCATCACACGGAAATCATCTAAGAGAGAAAAAAACCCATGACCGCGATTTGTCTGGCCCCAAGATAACTGTCTAAGCGTACACTTTGTACTTTCATAGTAGATTTTTACAATAACATGTACTTACTTAGTGATTCCCACGGGAGGAAGCAGAGCGCAAACACACTGACAACCTATTTTTTTGAGGATTTAATAGTACAATATTATATTGGATGTGGTACTTAAATTAATCGTATTTTAGAGATTCAAGGTTTAAAATTCAATCGTTTATTCCAAGTAGATTCACAATGAATGCTTTTAGAATGTCAGATAGTTACAATACAATACTGTCACTTAATGAGAGAAAAGAGAAAATTGTCAAACACATTTTTCACTTTTTTACAACAATTTTATGTTCCTAGTAGAAACGCGGCACGAGTGGGATAAAAAAATAAAAAAATAGACAGACAGACATAAACAGATGATGTAATGGGCAAACTCGGCCGCCAGTAACATTTTTATAATGTCTTATTTTGTTTATGACTTTCACTTTCTTACATCTAAATTAAATGGCAACTTTAAAAAAAGGTTAGAAGAGAACTAAAAGCTAATCTTCAAGTGTACATGGGACGACCCTGAACTTAAAATATGTTTTTTTTTTAAAAGTGTTAAATTCATTGAAGTATGAATATAACTCAAATGTCATCAAATTAACACAACGCCAATTCTTACCGGTACGACATTACAAAAAGGGCGAAAATTGACAGATAGAAAATTTCCCATTGTCAAACATTGTACTGTAGTTTCGCACTTTAAAATGCCTTCTCCGCATTTTCTTACATCGTTTTACTTACAATACAACGAGAGGAATGTAAATGTAACGATTGCTTGCGCTTTTGATCTACGTAGATAACTTACCGTCTGTCTGTCTGACCTTGCATTGTGCTATGCACCAGTGGGTTGTATGAATCCTTTCAAGTAGCAGTTAAAATATGCGTAAAGAAATATTTCTATTTTGCCGTGTAATGCCGGCTTAGAATAGCATCACCCCATTTCTTTCCCGCGGGTGTAGTAAGAGGCGACTGAGGGACTCGGGGGTTTCATGTGTGTTGCATTTTTTAGGCGACAGGCTGACAACCTGTCACTATAGTAATGTACGAATCATCTAAATCAGCCCTCAATTTTGTCAGACGTGGGCGGACGTGTTGGCGACCGTTATTTTACGGCAGTTAGCGCTCTGCCTACAAGGGATAAAGGCGAGATATTTATGTACTAGCTGGTGCCCGCGAACTTCGTTTCGCCATATATCATCCATTCTATACTACTTCCTACTAATATATTAATACAAAACATTTGTTTGTTTGTTACTCCTTCATGCAAAAACTGCTGAACTGATTTTCATGAAATTGGGCACAGATGATGTGTGATGCCGGCTTAAAATAGCATCACCCCGCATCCTTCCCGCGGGTGTCGTAAGAGGCGACTAAGGGACTCGAGGGTATTGGTGTATTACAACTTTCAGGCGACAGGCTGACAACCTGTCACTATAGTGATACACACGACATGTTTACTTGAACAACCTTGTAAAACAATCCTCAAAAATGTTAGACGTGGCGATAGCAACCGTATTCTTACGGCTTTTAACGGTCTGTCTACCCCGCAAGGGATAAAGGCGTGATATATGTATGTATGTATGTATGGGCACAGACATAAAAGGGGTAACTTGTACTAACACATAGGAAAGTTTTTACCCTAAAAAAAGTTCCTGTGCGATGCCACGGGATGACCGATTTCCATACGGGCGAAGCCGCGGCTAAGGTTACATTTAATTAAGTACCTAAGGCTATTTAATTAAGACCGTATGCTGCCGGCAGAGTAGAATAACTCCTCTTTTCCCGTGGGGGTCGCGTCGTAAGAATCAACCGAGGGAGAAACCCGACCCAAGACCGGCCCTGGAGAAGGACAACAGAGTCTACATTCAAACCCGGAACGCGGTCTCTGTCAGGCGCGTGTGACAGAGGTCTATCCTGTAGCCAACTTGGCTCCACATGTACCGACTCGTCGTTCCTGTGGAGTCAGCCAAGGAGGCCGAGAGAGTGGCCTTGTTTTGGGCAATCCGCCGTTTTATCGATTTATACCTATAGCCACGAAAAGTCTTGCCTGAGACACTGATTGGATAGTCTGGCACAGACGTATGAGGTTTTAAGACCGATGATAATGACTCATAAAACTGAACAACTTTAGTAAGGAAAATTTTACAGAAAATATGGAAAAAATGTATCTTTTTTTTTTAGCCTATACGTCGTTTAGTCGGTGACTTACTTGACATTTTGGTACAAATTGCATCAAAATCCGTTCGGTCGTTTTCGCGTGATGCTTCCTCATATCCACAAACAAACATTCAAACATCTAAACATCTAAGCATCTAAACATCTAAACATCCAAACAGACAAAAATTTAAAAAATTGCAGAAACGTGTTTTGTTATCAATGTTAAGTATCACGAAACAATTTTTTTTTGGATATCTTGTATGTACAGACTTTCGATCCTCTTGAGCTTTATTATATGTATAGATGTATGTAATATTACTATGTAAAACGTCTGTACGGAAAAATATTATTTGAATGAAGGTAACACTGCAGAGAAAAGGCTTCCCCTCGCCAGGTTATTCGCAGTGGGACAAATTATAGGCTACAAAAACACTTACAGTAAATAAGAAGCAACCAGGGAGACCATATGACTTCATGAAAGTTTTCTGCTGAATCCAATTAGATATTTCCTTAGCTCAATAGCTTGCCTGTTATAAACATTTTACCTTTCCTACGAAAATAAATCATGATCTTACAGTTGATTATCTTTATACAATACCCGCCCAGACGTCAAGTTACACTCGCTCCAATGCCTACTAAGGACTAAAGGAAGGTAAGTTACGTTTGGAGCGGTGTGTACACATAGCGATTGGATCTCAGTTGGATGATTTCGGTCATTTCGTAGTCTGCTAACAGTTTGAAGTATAGAAAAATCTCAATGGCTATGGAATGACAATTGAGTTTCTTTGGCGTTACAATGACAAAAAATAACAGAGTTGGGCCGCTGTTTGTGACCGACAGTAATATCGAGGCTTCTAAGATGCCTTTGAAAGTACACAACCATTCTTCAGTGGGTCCAGCTTGCAAAAAACAATCTCACAAAGTGACAATTTGACAGCTATATATCCACCACGAACCAAACCAGAAACCTGCATATCCTGAGACCAACGCTCAAACTACTACACCACGGAGGCTGTTATGAATGAGAAGAAACACAGAGTACCGTTGATTGAGTTCTTTGTTGTCTTGTCATAGATAGATATGTACACAGTAGTAGGTGTGTATGTATGTAGTAAAAAACAATCTTCGGAGTACAATATTTACTAATTATTAATTTGTGTCATGAATCGTGCATATGCGTATCTCCTGTCTCTGTTTAGGATTCCGTCTTTAAAGGGTTTAAAATAGTTTCGTTTTTTATATTTGCTATTTTTATATAAGTTGTAAAAATATTAATTAGCTGCAAATATTTTTATGGATGAATCAGCCCCAACTTTTCCCAAGAAATTTAGGTCAAAATATAAGAAAATTTTTTAGACCTCCCATACAAATTGACTTGGTCTATCGGTAATTTTGTAGGGAAGGTTCAAAACTATTTTTTTGACCTATGTTCCTTAAGGAAAGTTGTTCAGTTTCATAGGCTGTTTCACTCCTTAAAATATTTGCAGCTAATATTTTTACAACTTAAAAAAACACTTCTTAAAATATTTACAGTTTTTTTTTACACCCTGTATATCAGCCATTATGTCTGAGACCTTCCGCAAAAAAATAAGGGAAAGGCTTTTTTCACTACGTATATTATTCGTGGTCTTACAATCATGTGACCACACCATCTCTATCTATCTTCTTTAATTTTGTCGGTTACTGGTGCGATTTTAAAACTACCTCCGACAATCTGAGCATGCGCATTACAGTACCTAAAGTAAAAATAAAATTGTTGTTGCTATAATATTGTCGGCCACTTATCAAAACCTTAAATTAAATAAATATCGTTACGGTACGGAACCAATGAGATTAAGTTAGAAACAAGATTGACCACATTTTATCTGAATAATTATTATAAGCTTATCAATCAAGATTATCTAACTGATATGAATAAATGTAAGTGTTTGCTAAGGTATGTATGTTCTGAAGAGGAAACAAACCTAGCGAGGAACACACTTGACGCACGACGGAGCGCAAAAATATCGCAACGGTCTGTCAAATCCATACGAGAAATGTCCATCCCCATACAAAAATCGCTCAAACGCTGTTGACGCAGCGCTATCGCAGTGTCATCCGTCGAGTGCGGTTTTAGTATGAGGAGTGACGTTCCTAGTATGGATCTGACAGGCCGCTGCGATATTTTTGCGCTCCGTCGTGCGTCAAGTGTATTCTTCGCCTAAGTATTTGTGTTGCATACAATCTTCTCCTGTCATGTGGGATTCCGAGTCAGCGAACGACTTAAACTACTTAGACCTCTGACATGGTTGTGTAGCGACTGCTTTCTAGTCAGGTAGGTATCCTAAATAATATTAGACAGCAACTGTAACCATCGCCATCGACTTAGCGTGCCTTACAAAGCACGGAACTATCTTCATAAAAGACAGCTAGGTGTGGCCTGCAATGTCTTAATTCACTAAATGATATACTGGGTCAAGAAAAGTATTAACTTCCTTTCACGGGATGAACCAGCGTATGAAACTGAACAACATTCCCCAAGAAACATAGGTCGAAATATGAATAAAACATTTGGACCTCCCATACAAAATGTACCAAAGTCATATTGTATTTGTGGTCCAAATTATTTATCATATTTCGACCCATGTTTCTTGGAGAATGCTGTTCAGTTTAATGGGCTGGTTCATCCCTTGAAAGGAAGTAAGTACTTTCCCTAACACCCTGTATCTCTCTCTCTCTCTCTCTCTCTCTCTCTCTCTCTCTCTCTTCGTGTTGAACACCGAGTCGTCTAACGACCAACTGAACTCTGTATGTCTTTGTATGTCCATCTGAGAATCAAACCTGGGACCAGCGAGGCGAAGGCTCTACCCACTAGACCACGTAAGCAGTTGCATACGATGCATGAAGCTTCGCAAAAGAGCAGCACACAAAGCCGCGGTAAAGTAATTAACATGTTCACATAATTTGAAAGTTGTAGGTTCATTTCCCGAGACTACAATAAATGAGACGGAGTGTTTAAAGGAATACTTAAATAATATTTTCTTGTGTTTGTACAACTGTAGTACATACATACATACATATATCACGCCTTTGTCCCTTGCGGGGTAGGCAGAGCGCTAACGGCCACAAAAATACTGTCGATGTTGCCACGTCTGATAAATATAGAGGGCCGTTTGAGATAATTTGTATTCTATAGCAAGGTTTACAATCATTTCGAGCTAATAATATGTAAATTACTTATGTCACGGATCACAAGCTTCGAAAAAGCTCTAAACGTAGCAGTTCTCAAACACAACTTAAATCCGTTTAAAATTGTTTAATTGTCGCAATACTAAAAGGTTGAACCCGGAGGCGCATTTTTGACACAGTTGTAATTCGACTTAAAGAACTGACGGATCTGCACAGGGTTCGAACCTGCGATTTTAGATACCAATTTTATTGGCATTAAGATTTATAAGTACTAGCATAATATTGCCAATGGCAAGTAAGCTGCGGAAATTCAATTTCTGATTGCCATTTTTCAACATTCAGTTTGCGTGCAAATGTGCCGTGTTTGTTTGTATGCTGTGTAATACCGGCTAAAAAAAGCATCACCCTGCATCCTTTCCACGGGTGTCGTAAGAGGCGACTAAGGGACTCGAGAGTATTGGTGTATTACAATTGGTAGGCGACAGGCTGACAACCTGTCATTAATTCATTATACATGTTTATGATACACATGTAATCTGAAACAATCTGAAAAACAATCCTCAAAAATGTCAGACGTGGCGATAGTGACCGTATTCTTACGGCCGTTAACGCTCTGCCTACCCCGCAAGGGATAAAAGCGTGATATATGCATGTATGTATGTATGTACCCTGTTTTGATTGTGTACAAGTGTACTCAGTTTAAACAAGCTTCACGTATTTGCTAGAAGGGCACCTGCTGTCTTATAATTTACTCTAAAATCTGAGCTTGTGTATTGGCGTGCAAGTTACTTGAACGAAGTTGTGCTGCGAGTTGGGAGTATGTGCCGCACGTCAACATGCCAAATAGGAATTTGATAAAAGAGATAACATAACGCTCATCGTCATCATCTAAGGCGGATCGCACACTTGACGCACGACGGAGCGCTAAAATATCGCAGCGGTCTGTCAGATCCATACTAAAGCCGCATACTAATACCGCACTCGACGGACGACACTGCGATAGCTCTCCGTTGACATCGATTGAGACGTTTTATAATAGTATGGGGATTGACACTTGTAGTATGGATCTGACAGACCGCTGCGATATTTTAGCGCGCTCCATCGTGCGTCAAGCATGTGATTTGCCTTATGAATGCTTTTTGATTGACGTCTACAAGACGTATAAAAACACCGTTCAATAATTTTAAAGATTTATGTCTATGTAACTGCAAATAACTGAAACTGAAAATAGGTCAAATTGAAAAAAAAAATTGTACCTCCTTCCTATACAAAATGCACTAGCCGGCCAAGTCAATTTGTATGGGTCGCCGCAACAGACAGGTCTAAAATGTTTTTCTTAGTAGACTTGAGAGTAATATTTATCCCGCTAAATATCTTCATCTTCTCTATTTATAAATATTTTGAGTGGACTTGTTTACAATGAAAACATTTTTGACTCAAAATGGAAAACTCAATATTAAATATTGTTTATCTCCGCTTTTCTTATTTAAATTATACTGACTGTTGTATATTGACAAAGATTTATTATATTTTTTCTTTATTTGTTTATTTTGAGCCAGACAACCACTGCAGGGCAAAGGCCTCCCACTTTCCTCCACTTTTCCCTATCTTGGGCCGCCTCCATCCAGTTTTCGGCGTAGGGGCTCGTCTTCCCACAAGTTGACAAACATTAATAAACTAAAATTATTAATATAAATAAAACATAAGAAAATGGGCAACAAGTAACAATAGGACCTGTAGTAACACAATGATAAAAGAAATAGTCCAGCGGCCTTAACAATAGAATTTTCTAGATTTTCTACCGTGAGAAACCACTGAAACCCCATCTAGATTAAGGAATAGCTGTCAAAATTTGGCAGTCAATCTGACGAAATCTACGGTGGTAAAAATGGCAGCCTATTAAACTACGTATACTTTAGAGGCTGAACAATATCTTAAATTCTTACAAATGTGAAATGGCCGAAAACCAGCGCTGAAGAGACAATGGTCTCACCAGCACCAGCTGAGATCTTTTATATAAGATAATTTCGTACCTAGATAATAGAAAATATGTATAGTATCAGTTTATAAAGACAATAAATAATATTTTTATTTTATTTATTATTTAAAATGGGAATCCGCTTTTGAGAAAAATGCCCCTAAAGCTAACTTTAGTCAAGACAGGATGATTCACTTAGGTATAGTGGGTATATTTGTGGTTTAATTCTCAGAGGGACATACAAGTTTATATACAGAGTTCACTGGGTCGTTGAACGACTTGGACCACACGAAAAAAGAAGAGTGGGTTTATTTTAAATTTTATTGTGTTAGTAATTCAATTCGTACTGAACCTAGAGATGGGACACACCCATACACACCTGAATAAAGTGTGAATAAACATTTTGTGACATTTTCATACAAACACACACTCATCAAGCCTTCATATTTAACCCTACAGGATAGAAGATCGTAAGATATGGTTATCATATCACCTTGCACTGAAACAAAAGAATGTATGATCCAATCAAGCCCTTTTTAATACGAGCGCATCAAGTGAATTGTTTGTTTGAACTACGAATCTTTAAGGATCTATCAAGCGCTTAATAAGATCCGTCAAGTGATTGTTTTCTTTTATTAAGATACTTAGCTGCAGTAAAATTCTTGATGCACTCGTATTAAAACAAGCTAAGCGAATCAAACATTAATTTTTTAGACTGCGTCTGACGAATATTTTGATTTTGGTCATTTCACGTTTTTATCAATTCTAGTGAGTCACTAAAAAGAGAAAATGGTGTGATGCTGTTCTTGACTGGCATCACAAATCAAATTAAAACATATAAGTACGTAATTACTTAGGCGGATCACACACTTGACGCACGACGGAGCGCTAGAACATCGCAGCGGTCTGTCAGAACCATACTAGAAATGTCAATGCCCATACTAAAACCGCTCAACTACTGCCGATCTGACACACCGGTGCCATATTTTAGCGTTTCGTCGTGCGTCAAGTGTGCGATCCACCGAATTGGAACAATAACGTGGCAAAATTGCTATTTTATGATTGATTATTACCCGATAAAACAGGGCGATGCTGTTCTAAGCCAACCGACATCACACGTAAATGTTCCAACGACTCCAACCCTAAAATGCCGGTGAACAAAAAGGGAGGTTGGTACAATCACGTAGCGAAGTTGGTATCGAGAGTGAACCACTCATTATCCGATATAATTAATTGGAGTTTTGTAGAAAACTTCCAACTGGGGCCGGGAAATTCGGTAACGAAGATATAAATGTTCTCTCTGGAAGAGTTATCCAAAATCTCAAAATTTGTTAAGCATACATATAGGGATAAAGGCATGATATATGTATGTGTGTACATCTTGAAGTATATTTTGGGCAACTTTCTGTAGGGCCACATAATAAATAATAGTAGGTACTACTCGGACCCAGAAAGCTTTTGGTATGCAGTGCAATTGTGTGCAAAGGATGGCACGCAAGAAGACTTCTGACTTCAAATCGTATCAAATTTAATGAAAACTTGTGGAGCATTTTAACCTTAGGTTAATAAATAAACAATGTCGCAGTGCATATCATATAACAGGAAACTTAAAGGAGAAGATACAGGTGTAGTGGATGAGAAAACATTAATCGGAGAATTTGATACTTTTAAGAATTGGGTACATTTTAAATAGATAATTTGTCTCGCTCCAAGGGCGTGATTGGGCTGGTTGTTGGAACAACTATTCAATAATTTCCGGATGATCTATCGCTCCCCACCAAGCCTTCAGGCGTAGTTGATGGCCACGGGGGTAAAAAAATAAAGCCACCACACAAAAAAAATGAAGTGAAAGGGTCTATTACTTAAGAAAGTCTTAAATATTTGAGAAACGTCCGGCCCCGAGTCTGCTAAATGAAAATCGTTTAAGTTGGATGTCGATTGGATCTCAGTTGGATGATTTCGGTCATTTCGTAATCTGCTAACAGTTTATAGTATAGAAAAATCACAATGGGAATTGAATGACACAGTTGAGTTTCGATGGCATTACAATGACAAAAAATAACAGACTTGGGGCCCTGACCTTTTTTACTGGAGTTTACTTACACTCTACACACCCATTTATTATTTTAATTTATGACACTTCCGTAACTTTTTACATCTTTGACCTTTACAAACGGTATTGGTCTGTGACTGGAATCGATAAGGAAAGTTTCACAAAGTTTTTTGTTCCCCCAAGAAAGGTTAAAAGATAAAATACCCACCACGTAGTGGCTGTAGGTACCAAGTTCGAAAAGTAATTACCTAACTTACTGCGTCACCTCCAATCTTTTACCTCAGAAAAGTTACATAATATTTGTGATCGGTACATTATTACTTATTTTAGAAACTAACTAAGGATTGAAAGAATTTTCTTTACAGGCTTTGATATAAGTAACTTTCCTGCAGTTAAATTTCCCTTTGAGAATCAGAGATGATGTAGCTTTCTATCGGTGAAAACAATTTAGAAATCAGTTTAGTAAATATTATCATACACACAGTTATAAACAAATAAACAAATATGTTCTCTTATAAGGTAACATCTAATAATGTAACATCTAATCTCTACATATATCTAATGAGATATTATATATCTTTAATATATGCAAATCACGCCTATATCCCTGACGGGGTAGGCAGAGCGTTAACGACCGTAAAATTACGGCCGTTATCGCCACGTCTGACAAAATGTTTGAGGGTCGCTACAGACAAGTCGTGTATCACTGTAGTGACAGGATGTCAGTCTGTCGCCTAAATATGTAATACACGAAACCCTCGAGTCCCTTAGTCGCCTCATACGACACCCACAGGAAAGAAATGGGATGATGCTATTCTAAGCCGGCATCACACGGCACCTAAGCCGGCATCACACGGCACCTAAGCCGGCATCACACGGCACATCTATATCTATATATATATCTTTAAAATCTTTTAAAAAGCGTTTTAAAATTTTAAGATGTGTCGTGTCGTTTCTTGATTCGGTATTCATTCGTCACTATTATGATTTTTGCTACATTAAAGGTTTGCTTCAGGTAAAGTTGGCAAAACTCTCACTTTCAACATTAAGAAGTGTGTTTATAATTTTTAACACGAAAACTCCATAGTAAGGTTACATAAAAACAATATATCTGTCAGTAACCGACCCAAATCCCAACGCCTACGCAGATTTAGAAGGCTCTCTGGTCTGTGTTTATATTCATCGCTAGAATAACACGGATAAGATCAAATTTACATTAAAATAATAGACATTTCCTTAGTGAACTTATTTGTGTTTGTTTTGAAAGGCCTATTGCGTAGGTATTTTGGAGTTTGTTTTACCATTTCAGGGAATCAAAAAATTAAGTCGAAACAATTTGCAAATGTTTAAATTATCACAGTCGCCGCACATCAAGCTTTATCTTACAGCGTTTCTCCACTTATCCGTTCCGGCTGCCGGACGTCGGAGGTAGCCTTCCGACAATATCCGAATGCCGGATGACGCTTTTTCACCTATCCGGTAAAAGACGGATAGTAGAATGACGTCATGGTAGAGTTCAAAGAGTACCTTTTATATGCATACTTTTTATACGTCTGTCACTTTAGACCGTCAGAATCCAAATTACGGTTTGGAAAATGCCAGATGCCGGAAGAGTGGAAAAGCATGTATAGTAGTGTAAAAGATTTCAAAATCGGATCGGAAATTGACGGTCCGGCAAATGCTGGACTCCGGATATGTGAAGAAAGGCCCTTACTCTTTATGCCTGGCCCAATTATACTCGTATTATTCATAACAAGCGACTTTGCACCCGCTGTTGATCATTTTCCGGTGGGAATAAGATGTTGTCTCGGATTACAACTATTGTACGTACATGAAAACCATCCTGGGCCCTAAGTCTGCTAAATGAAAATCGTTTCAGCTGGATGTCGATTGGATCGCAGTTGGATGATTTCGGTCATTTCGTAGTCGGCTAACAGTCTGAAGTAAAGAAATATCACAATGACAATGAAATGACAGTTGATTTTCGATGGCGTTACAATGAAAAAAATTGCAGACTTGGGACCCTGGTGAATAACATTTAAAAGGGCTCTAAAAACGCTTATAAATTATTTGTGTGATGTGGAAGATATCCATGATAGACAGGGACAAATCCAGAAAAACACAAACAGCTACTTCATATTATACATGGTATTTATGATGAATGATGATTATTAGCAACTATTGCCGTATGATGCCGGCTTAGAATAGCATCACCCCATTTCTTCCCGCGGGTGTTGTAAAAGGCAACTAAAGGGCTCGAAGGTTTCATGTGTATTACAATTTTAGGCGACAGGCGACAACCTCTCACTACAGTGATACAGAAATCATCTGAAAAGCCCCGCTCTGCCAACCCCGCAAGGGACAAAGGCGTGATTTATGTATGTATACATCAGCAGTCTTACACGTACATAATATTTTCAGAAAAAATATAACAACTGGGCGTTCAAAAACCTTTTAAATAACAGCTAACAAAATAGTAGTTAAGTATCAAGGTTTTGTCGTATCCACACAAATTCTTGCCTCACGAGTTAGCGCGACCATGCCGGCGGCAATCGCGGCGCCACAACTCTTGCGCAATTCGATTCCAAATTTGAATTATGGAATAGTTTAAAAACGGTAGGACGCTGAATATGGCCGCTAAGACAGACGCCATTGTTTGTTTAGTAGGAATCTTTGATTCCAAAAATAATGAAAATACGCTCAAGACAAAATCAATGTCGATAGTGGTACCTATTATGATATAGATTGATGGTATTAATGAATATGAAATGAAATAAAATGGTGAAAATAACGCTCTGCCTACCCCGCAAGAGATAAAGGCGTAATATACAGGGGGTAAAAATATTAGCTGTAAACACATTAAGGGTTCACCCCTTAAAACTTAAAACTTAACCCATAACAACCCGTAACCCAGCCCATAAAACTTAACAACTTTCCCCTTTCTCCAAGGAATATAGGTCCAAATATGAAAATAAATTTTGGACCTCTCATACAAAAGGTACCAGCCGACCACGCCAACGGGGAGTCCAAAATAATTTTTCATATTTGACCCATGTTCCTTTGGGGAAATTGTTCAGTTTCATGGGCAGATTCACCTTTTTAAATATTTACAGCTAATATTTTTACACCTCTTAAGTATGTAATGTAAATATAAAATATTAGGTACAAAAAAAAACAAGACAGATTCTTCTATGAAATCTGCATGGGTCATATTTTATAACTCTAAAATTAGTTAACTATAGTGGTTTAATTAAAACCCTGCTTTTTTTGCGAGATAGTAAATTGACATCTTACTTTGCCATTTATGGGACTTTTTTAATCCGTTTCTTTTAGTTCCTAGTAGCAAATAGCAAATGATTTTAATATTTATTATTTATTGCAAGCCTAAGGTGATTGCATAAGAATCTTATAAATATAAAGAATGACTTAGGAGCTAACTAGTAAAAGCTCAGCAGTGATTTGCCATAGATCGGCGTAATCGTTATTTTATATAAGGCACAGAACTTGACAAATGATTAGAACATCACAATAGGAAATTTTAATTTATTTATTTTTTATTATTATTCTAGGCGTTGTGCTTGGTATGTTACCGCAAAGAACGGAACGTAATATTTAGTTTTTGTTTTTTTGAAACTTAGACTCGGACTCATTTAGAACGAAAGTGCCAGACTGTCAGTCAGTGATGTAATGTTTTTCTTTGGAATCTACACTGGAATATAGTAACACAGTCAGTTCAACGCCATCTATCGATTTCTTGGAATACTAGTTTTTATTTTTATTCTCAAAAAGATTCAGAACAGATGGCAATCCAAGGTGTCAGTTTTCTATCTCTAAAAAAACAGGGTTTAGGTGGGAACGTTTGCAGTGTTAAACCATTTTCGAAATCCCTAATTCAATGTAGCAGCTGGTGTTTTACTAACTGTGCCATTAAAATTCTGTCTTCAGTATTCGTTAAAATACTCGTATAATAAGGCTTTAAACTTGGCACAATTAGGCTTACTTTATTGCACGGTTAAAAAAAAACCAATTAGAGGTTGTAATGTGACTTTTGTATCAGTTTATGTTGTATTGTGTGTTTAGTTGCATTTGAGTTAACTATGTGTTTCTTTGTTAGTATGCGAAGCAATCAGAAACATTTTTAACTATACAGGTTGTTAGAGGCGGTGTAACGAAAACTTTGCAGGCGTGATCAGACCATGAAACTGAACAACTTTTACTATGGGGGTTATGTTGTGAAACGAAAACATGTTTCCAAGTTCCCATACAAAGTCAGTCAGCTAGAGAGGTCGAAAAAATTTTCACGTGTCCCAACATAGCCCCCATAGTAATAGTTGTTCAGTTTCATTGTCGGATCACGCCTGCAATGTTTTCGTTACACTGTCTCTTACACCTTGTATAGGCACTGTCTTTTTTAACAGCTGATGTCAAAAAGCCCTCAAAGACGTTGAATTCTGTCATACTACTGCTATCATTAGCTGCTTACACTACTGCTATCATTATAGTTTGTAAGTTTAGGTACTTATCTTTTTGTAAACAAACTTTGTATTAAACTGACAGTTCTGAAGTGTCACTTTCATATAAAGTTTGTTGACAAAAAGATAAGTACCTAAACTTACAGACTATAGCTGCACCTCTGCACAGATATGCGACTTCGTGTCAGATTTACATACATACATACATATATCACGCCTTTATCCCTTGCGGGGTAGGCAGAGCGTTAACAGCCGTAAAGATACGATCGCTATCGCCACGTCTGACAATTTTGAGGATTGTTTTCTAAGGTTGTTCCAGAAAACAATCAGATTTAAATGTGTATAAAGAAGATCTAAGTTCACTGTTACGAAATGTGGGATAAAATGGAATGAAACTGGCATCCACACAACATTTTGGGTACTGCAAAAAAAAATCAACTGCTGGATATGGCCTCTTCTTGTTGGGTGGTATTGCCATAGTTAGGCTGGTTTCAGAGCGACGCGTCTCGGCAGCGCTGCCCAGCCGCGCGCGCCTCGCATTACACTAGATTGTATGTAGCGTTTCATAGTGACGCGTCTTGGGCCGCGTCTCGGCCGCGCCGCGGTCGGATCTCCTTCGATTGCCAGTAGCGTAGACTTGCAATCTTTTAAGACGTCGTTGTTGCACTCTTTTCCATATAACGTATATACCTAATATAGTGATTACGTTTGCTGGCATAATGATTCTTTGCACTCGACCGTACACCACAACGAAGCGCGCGCGTCTGATTGTCGTTTCACAGCGAACGCGCTGCCCAGGCGCGCGCCCGAGCCGCGCGCGCCTGGGCAGCGCTGCTGAGACGCGCCGCTCTGAAACCAGCCTTACCACACTTGCAGGTGGATTGGCGAGCGCAGTCCTGGCCATTCACTAGATTCATCCATTAGTCGCATTTAACGCCTACGGAAATGGGGTGATGCTCATTCTAAACAAGCACCACACAGCATAACAAAAAAATTAAAAAGCTAAATTAGACAAATGAAACATTGGCAAAGAAGGCCCCGGGCCGGAAGAATAAATTAGAAAAGTTTTCTTCAAATGCGTAAACATCAAAAAGTTGAAAAGTCGCAATGAGGAAATTACTCGAGTTAGGCCCTTTTTGCGAGAGACTGGATAAGGTAATAGGAGTCACAACCATCATCATTTATCTAAGGACATTGTCCTAACCCAAAGTCGAAATGTCTGGAGGACTTTGTTGAGGCCCTATGCTCCACAAGGAGTTAAAGGATCAATCATCATCATCATTGTCCTAGTCGGTGGAGTATCTACCAGATTTCTCTGTATTCTGCCTTCTCATTTGACTTCCCTGTACGACGTGGCCATTATTTTCTCCTTAATCTGATGCGGTTACTCCTTTTTTGTCTCCTCGTTCCTCTTCTTTCTTCAATCATACTTTTAACGATTGAGTATCAAAACATAGAGTGAAATTTTACTAGTGGCTTATATTGGCATTTTAGGATAGGCAGGTGATAAAGAACAACTTTCCCTAAGGAACTAAGGTCGAAAGATTAAAAAAAAAATTGTTCCTTCAATACAAAATGAACTACTTTCACCAATGAACATCATAGGTCTACAATAATATAGGATAATTTGTTCGAAATATGAAAAAAATCCACCACACAGGGAGGTAAAATTTATGTTAAGGCTATCTAGAAATACCGTTTGTAGAATAAAAATACGTGTGTCATTAAACTCCAATTGAGTTATATTTAGAAATAAATTTTTTAAAAGCACAAACACGGTTTGGCCATCTTATAAGATGATTATGAAGAAGTTGCCATATTAGAAAATTCTAGTACCTAGGCTTTACAGTGTTGTTAATACAAAACTTGTAGCAGAAAATGGTTTTTATTTAATGTTCATATTTGATTGAACACCGTTGGTTGACAGCAGTACTGCCAAGAGGCCTAACTACAGTATTAAGTTGCCTTTATCTGACACTGCGAAAATAGCTGCAAAAAAAAAAAAACGTTGCTAAGCTATGCAAAGTGTTCATTTTCAAAAAGTTACCTACCTACCTACGTATTGAAACAGTAAAACGTCAATTTTGACTTCGCATCTTGCGCTTAGTCCTACAGAGGACTTTAAAATATTTCTTCCCTATTTTTGCCCTTTAGGGATTATGTTACGTTTGTCTTTGGCAGAGCAAAAAAAATTAATGTTAATTATGATTTTCTGTACAATTCCTCTTCAAAGTAAGTATTTTAATTTTCTTTTCGCCTTTGAGGTTAATTTTGTTTATTTTAAGCTTTTTATCAATCAGTTGAGGAAAAATCTAAGCGCAAAAAAGCCTACTAATTCCTGAAAAAGTGGCATAGAAGTCTGAAATAAGTTTAGATTAGCTTAAGAAACATCACGAGGCACAGTAAAGTTTAAACTTAGATACGGATATACATTTTGTGGGGGTGGGCAGGACACTTGGCTCGTCGGGACGATGGACGGTGGACCAAGGTGGTAACAGAGTGGCAGCCGAGAACAAAAAAGCGTCCAGTTGGCAGACACCCGCTAGATGGACGGTCGACTTAGCCACCGTTGCTGGTGGACAGTGGATGCGGGAGGCACAGGACCGGCGCAGATGGCGACAAAAAGAAGACGCCTATACTCAGCAGTGGGTAGATGTGCGTTGATACGATGATGATAATAAAGTACGTGACATGGGTCATCAACTGAAAGTTCAGGCAACCCCGATAAATAGGTGGCGAAACCAGGTATTTGCCGTATTGGGAAATAGCTGGATGGTCGAGCAGAGGCATTGGGAAACAAAAACTTATTTTATGTTTACGTGGAATGTCCCACATGAAAAGAGAAGAGGAGAGAGATTAACACTTCCCTTCCTAAAAAACTCGACAAAGAACAAATTCTTACACCTACATTTTACCGAGAAAACAGAGCTTAAGAATCAGCTCAAGTGAAGTTTAAAAATACCCGCATTGCAAATCCACTGCTTTCCCAAGCAGACACAATCATTTGTCATTATAACCACCAGGTGTCACTACACAGATACGAGCGATTTTAAAAATCGTTCCCTTCCTTACAACAATTTCGCCAACAAAGGAATTTGTGCTTTACGTACAACTGGGTGGAGTTGAATTTTCTTTTCATTGTGACAACAATTCTTGCGTGACTACGGAACATTTTTACCTCAGCCACGACTTCGTAAAGAAATTTTAGACTGCACCTTACATTTTTTTCGAGTGAGACACCAAGTAAGACACCAAGCAAGGTTTATACCTTAAAATATCAGAGTAGTGCATCAGGTTGACCTGATATTCCATTACTGAGATTTTAGGGGGACGCCCATGTCCAAGAAACAGAGATTTTAAATCTGCCGTGTAATGACGGTTTAGAATTTGCCGTGTGATGCTGGTTTAGAATAGCATCACCCCCGTTCTTTCCAACGGGCGTATGAGGCGACTAAGGAACTCGAGGGTTTCATGTGTATTACAACAAGTTCAGGCATGTCCATCAGAATGGCGGGTGTATAATATCGAAATAAATCAATAGTAAATGTGTTAATTGTACACTTAATGTACCTACGTATTTGTACTTAAGTATCCGCGTCGTACATTCATTGGTTTCTTAGAAATATCGATTTCAAATTGAGCAGCCATTCTGACGCCAGGATGGCGGGTGTATTTTAAACGGATGAACCAAACCTGACTATTAAAGTATCAAATAAATGTACGAGAAATGTACGCATCGCCGCACATAACAAACACTATTTTACTATCAAAATAAGGCCCTTAAATAGATAGCAAGCAAGGAACTTTATTTCTAATGGATACTCTGGCAATAATCTCACAAGTCGACTTGTACCAACATTGTGAGTCCCCGAAGTAAAAAAGCCGAGAATCGAACCAGGGAACTTCGGATCCGGAGGTGAGAACGACGCTAATACACTGTATAAACATCTCTATACTGTTTTCAGTTGACATTTCTTTTAAAATATCTCCTCTTCCTATCATTTCGCTTCCCATTGGTGCTCCAATTTGCTATAAAAATACAGGCAGGCGTTTTGAGCCAGCTGTGGATTGTAAAATATTGCCTACAAATTATTCTCAGGCGCTAATGGTATAAAGTTCTTTTTCACTGTCCATCCTTGGAATTATCTGTAAAACTAATTGATACGGATTAGGATATAAAACTAAGACAAATTGGCTAGGAAAAGTTACTTACTTCCGTCGTTGAAAAGTATTTAGCGATAGTTTTGTTTACTTATTATTTTCAGCAAAACTACTGGACTAAAATGTTTGAGATGACGTTTTACGAGGTGATTAATGCTGGCGTTTTGCTTGAGACATTTTCGTACATTGATTAATTTCACCTTGATTTAATAATTTTTCTATATCTATTTGAATGAACTTTCATTATTAAACTGGTCAAGGTGTCGTAAGCGAATGGTGTAACGTATGTAATTTTAAAACTAAATAAAATAGAGGCATTCTTTTATTAGGCATGATGTATGGCAAGTCAGATGAGTAACTTATTAAAACAGAAAATACATGGCCAAAACGAACAGATGGCGTCATGTCTCTCTAGTTTGGCTGGCGGCAAAGCACTTACTTTTATATTAGTTTTCTGTTTATTAATAAAAATAAAAAAAAAATCGTAGAACTATAACTGTAGTGTTGCATTTTGGATGTTTTGTATGAAAGTACGAATAGATGACGTCATATCTGTCCAGTTTGGTTGTCGTCAAAACACTTCCATTTATATATATAAAAAAAAAAACAATTTTTTTAATTAAAACTTTGAATAGTTCAAAAAACTATGAACGGAATATGTAGCATTTCCACTGATTTTGGACAATACTTTTAAGCGTACTACTAGCGTACTTTATTAATGACCCAGTCATCTAGCGAATTATAATAGACATGGCGTATTTGAGATTGGGCCATTCAAGTCAGTTTGTACAAGGTGGAGCGATGCCATTCTAAATCAGCATCACAAGACAAGTGGGACTTATGTCCTTATTTTCCATAACTGACGACCGATGTGGCGCAGTGGTAGTGCGACTGCCTTTGACGCAGAAGGTCCCGGGTTCGATTCTCGGTGGGTCACTCACAAAGATGATATTTATCACTTTGTGAAATTGTTGCCAGTCTGGTTAGGACATTGCGGGCTGAACCACCCGATTGTCCGTAAGGAAGATGGTTGCGTGTTTCGGATGGCACGTTAAGCCGTAGGTCCCGGTTGCTGTCTATGATCACTTAGACGGCGGTCGTTACACAACCATGTCAGAAGCCTGCTACTTGTAGAAGGCGGTTGAAAAATTCTGACACGAGGGTTCATCGGGCCGTGGGACGACTCGGTGTCCCACACGAAAAGAAAATTTTCCATAACTACAAACTGGGTCGCAGTTGCAATATATGCACGGCGATCAGACATGTGTACCTCTAAAATTGAATTTCTTAGCTCTCCTCGCAACGCATGGGATTGACAATCTCTCATATTGAATATTTTACCACTGAACTGTAAAAATGCTACTTCGTTCGAGTAAAATGCTAAAAATACAATGGTATAAATGTAATGTAAAATAAAACAGTAAAGAATGTGCTGCTAACTTCATTAATAATTGAAAAACGAGTGATACGCTGTTGAGTGGTAGGAGTTTAGAACACATTCGTACACATATCACGCCTACTCCTTGCGGGGTAGGCAGAGCGTTAACAACCGTAATAATACAGTCACTATCGTCACGTCTTACAAATATTGAAGGCCGTTTGAGATAATTCGTGTGTCACTATAGGTTGTCAGCCTGTCGCCTAAAAATTGTAAACCCTCAAGTCCCTCAATTGCTTCTTACGACACTCACGGATAAGAAATGGAGTGATGCTAATCTAAGTCGGCGTCACGCGGCAGGAGCTCATAAGCTACGCCGAAAGTCATAAACATGGTCTGGAACCCGACTCATACTTTTTTATTGTTTTTTTCGTATCATATTTGCATAGGTAATTAGCCTAGTGGCTATTTATTATCTATCGCAAAATAGAGCAGAACTCCTATAGTCTGTAAGTTTAGGTACTTATCTTTTTGTAAACAAACTTTTTGTGAAAGTGACACTTCAGAACTGTCAGTTTAATACAAAGTTTGTTTACAAAAAGATAAGTACCTAAACGGGGTCGCTCGTTGGTATTCCATCATGGCGGGTCGTGTATTGGTTATAATTTGATATTTCTTGTTCATTTGAGTGTTTGGTGAATAATTCTGATAGTGTATTAAGCAACAAACTATTCTGAAAGTGTTCATTATATAGGAAACTAGCTGGTACCCGCGACTTCGTTTCGCTGACTTAGTATTTTAGATGATAAAATAACCTTGTTTCCTTCACTAACGTCCTAAATTATACATGCTAATCTAGGCCCCTATTAGTGCTCCTTGTGGACTACGTCAGGAACACCAAACCTTCGAAGTCTATATGCCAGCAGAAACTACCCATCAAGCAGAACAACTTTTGCTTTCGTGCCATATCTTTATCTCGTATAGTAGTTTAGGTGGGCTCCTGGTTGTGCACCTGGTGGTCTACATCAGGTACTCCAAACCTTCAAAGTCTATATGCCACCAGAAGCTACCCATCAAGTTAAACATTTTTTGCTTGGTGCCATGTCTATATCTCCTATAGTTTAGGCGGGCTCCTGGTGGTGTACCTGGTGGTCTACTGAAGGTACTTCAGACCCTCGAGTGGTGAAAAAAAGTAGCCTATGTCCGTTCTCGGTATATTACTAATCTCTGTGTGAAATTTCATGATGATCGGTTCAGTGGTTTGGCCGTGAAAGCGTAGCAGACAGACAGAGTTACTTTCGAATTTATAATATTAGTATGGATTGTAATTAATGCATATATTCAGCATTGTGCAATAGTGACGAGCGGTCTCCACGTGGTGCAGAAAATTTTACTACCGAGTTTTTTGTACTACATAATTTTGCGCAACACAGCCCCTAGTCGTCAGACTAGGATCACTGTGTTGTGGACTCTCCCTCGGCGTAATGCCACTTAACTTTACATCACTCTAACCTTACCGACGACCTGACTACTTTGACATTGGCAAAATACGTCTCCACCCATGAGATGTGACGCCAGAATTTAAAAAACAAAAAAAAAAAAGTACCTAAACTTACAGACTATAGGGCGTAGAATGATTTTACTTTATAGTATAAACAAGAACCTATTTACTTACCTACCCGAATTTATAAGTTTTGTCACAGAAGAGGAATGATTCCTCGCATAGTATAGTAATTATTATTATGTGTTTTGTCTTTGATCTAGGATATGATATTATACATTTTTCTAGTTCGACGACACCAATTGACGGCAAAAGGTTAGGAAAAGATTGCCTAAGAATCAACCTTTGCTGGTTATTGTTAATACACTATATAAAACCATCATACAGTGATCCTTCATGGCAACTTGAGTGACTTGCTATTGTTGTACTTACAATAGTGAGAATCTCAATTTGTACTATGTCAGCCATTTCCTCGTTGGCTTGTTATGGACTACATTGTTAGGGGTCATTTTGTGATATTGGCGATGATGATGGAGGTAGGTAAGTAACTTTGTCGTGTGGGACATGAAGTCGCTGAAAGACCTGATGAGCCCAAGGGTCAGAGTTAGAAACAGCCACTTCATACTTCATTCGTGGCGATTCGCATTTTAGTACCTTTGTCGTGTGGGACCCAAAGTCGCCGAATGACCTAATGAGACCAAAAGGGTCAGAGTTAGAAACAGCCACTTCATACTTCATTCGTGGCGATTCGCATTTTAGTACCTTTGTCGTGTGGGCCCCAAAGTCGCCGAATGACCTAATGAGACCAAAAGGGTCAGAGTTAGAAACCGCTTCTTCATACTTCATTCGTGGCGATTCGCATTTTAGTACCTTTGTCGTGTGGGACACAAAGTCGCCGAATGACCTAATGAGACCAAAAAAGGGTCAGAGTTAGAAACCGCTTCTTCATACTTCATTCGTGGCGCTTCGCATTTTTATATAGCACGTTGCAGTTTCCGTTCTGCCACAGCGACTGAAGCCCTATTTCTGAAATGTTCGTTTTTGCTTCATGCGAAAATCTGATACTTTATGTGCTTGTATCACACGTTCCACTTTATTTATCGATTCCCACGTACCCTATTTATTTATTTATTTATATAACTGTTTATTACACTGGCACTACTTATTTCTAAAAAGAAATCTCTTCCAGCAGTTCTACGGTAGAGAGATAGCATAAGGTGAGGCTGATGACCGCGCACAATATTTAATACGAAATTCGGTATTTAAAAATAATACATAATACCTACATATAATAAAATATAAATTTTACATAATTATACTGATATAATACATATTTTAATACAATTAAACATATTACAATATACATACATAAATATGACAGATACGAACTATTTTGATAGTGAAAGATAGTGCTCTTTTACTCTCTTCTTTTACTTCCCTCGTACCCTAAAAAATTCTCACATATTTTTGACAATAAAAACATTGGCAAAACAGTGCCGTGTGATGCCGGCTTAGATTAGCATCACCCCATTTCTTCCCGCGGGTGTTGTAAGAGCCAACTAAGGGACTCGAGGGTTCCATGTGTATTACAACTTTAGGCGACAGGCTGACAACCTGTCACTACGGTGATACACGAATCATTTGAAAGGGCCCTCAATACTTGTCAGACGTGGCGATACCGACCGTAATTTTACGATCGTTATTGCTCTGCCTACCCCGCAAGGGATAAAGGCGTGATTTATGTATGTATGTATGTAAAAACATTAAGTAAAAGAAATTTAAAAACGTGAGCTCTATTTCTGAAACGTTCGCTTTCTGTTCCGTGCACGAAAGTCCAAAACGACAGGGCCCTAAGTCTGCTAAATGAAAATCGTTTCAGTTGGATGTCGATTGGATCTCAGTTGTATGATTTCGGTCTTTAGGTAGTCTGCTAACAGTTTGAAGTATAGAAAAATCACAATGGAAATGGAATGACATGTTTCGATTTATATTGGTCGAAGGTTTCGATGGCGTTACAATGACAAAAAATAGCAGACTTTGGGGCCTGGTCTAACCACACGTTTTTAAAATTCTTGTGGCAAATTATGTGGCAGATTGTCGCATGAAATAAAAACGTACCTACGTTTCATAAATAGAGCTCCTGGGTTAACGGAATTAGAGAACTTTCAATGTCAGTATCAAAAAACTAAGAACAAAACGTGTCTTTAAGATAACACATACATAATGCATGGCAATAGTGACGCCTCTTAAGCGACACCCGCGGAAAAAATAAATTGGTGATGATGCTTTTTAAGTCGGCATCGCGCGTCAATATGCTTATTCTTAGTTCAAAAACTTGAGTTTTTTTAATGTGTGGCGTCACATCTAATGGGTCGAGACGTATTTTGCCAATATCAAAGTAGTCAAGTCGTCGGTCAGGTTAGTCAAAGTAAAGTTTGTGGCAAAACTCCAGTTTCTCTTTTGAAAACTTGCTGTATCGCCATTTTTAATTCACCGTCACATTCGCCCCTTTGACCGTGTGTATGTGTGTGTATATGTGTGCAAATTCACGTATTTATTAGAGCGTGGATGGTGGTCGTCTCGTAATTGCTAGTGTTGGGTCGCTACCATTACGGACTATTGATAAAATTGTACCTCAACAGGCCACTGCTGGACATGGACCTCTCCCTATTATGGAGTATTGCTATACTTACTACGGATTGGCGAGCGCAGTGTAAGATGTTGCATTAACAGAGAACACTAAAACACAGCCGAGTTAGAATTAAAAAAAAGAGTTTAGGCTACCAATTAAGCCTTTCTCACCGCACAACGAAGCGCAAAAATAAGGCATTCGTTTACGTTGTGCGTTGGACCAGCGCAGCGTCAACAGCGGTTTTTAGGGAATGGCGTTTTTAGTATAGAACTGACAGAAGCATGTGACAGAGCGGCCTTAACCTCACCTGTAATTTCACGAAAAACAGCTTCAGATTCCGTTATTTCAGAAAGTGAAAAAGACCAATTCAAAACTAACTAAATGAAAGAACCAAAAACTTTCACAAAGCAAATAATGAAGAAGAAGCAATCTTACCCACATATTTCTAATGTAATATTTCATATTTCATATGTCTAATGTTATTTTAGTTTTTAATTTTAAGGATTTTTACTGTGCACATTGTTGCTTTTATTATGTAGTACCTATTTTGTATTTTAAGCTGGGTCCAGCGACTGAAAAAAAGTGGATCGCCCTGAAAATCAGTAGAATTGCTGAGTGGTTTATCCACATTATCAACTATGTAATTATGTATATTTTTTGCTCTTTGTTTGATTTGTTTGTTGATTGTATATTATACACAAACACACACACACACAAAACACGCCTATATCGCTGGCGGGTTAGGAAGAACGGCCGTTATCGCCACGTCTGACAAATGTTTGAGGGTCGTTTCAGGTAAGTCGTGTGTATCACTTCAGTGACAGGTTGTCAGCCTGTCGCCTAAAATTGCAATACACATGAAACCCTCGAGTCCCTTAATCGGCTTCTACGAAACCCACGGGAAAGACATGGGGTGATGCTATTCTAAGCCGGTATCACACGGCACAAATTTTATATTATATCATTAATACAAAATAATATATAGAATATATATAATCATCATGTATACCACGCGATGCGACATTATAGGACATCATAAAAAACCGAACCGTTCCTCGGTTAACTTTTTATTAATTAACCAAACTGAGAACAGCCCGGGGGTCATTCTGCTAACGATAAAGGTTAATTTAACGCTGACTGGGTTACTACAGGGTACATGCCTGCTAAAACTAGGTTTAGTGAACACAAAATTACTTGCAACCTGGGCCCCAAGTCTGCTATTTTTTGTCATTGTAACGCCATCGAAACTCAACTGTCATTCCATTGCCATTGTGATTTTTCTATACTTCAAACTGTTAGCAGACTACGAAAAGACCGAAATCATTTAACTGAGATGCAATCGAAATCCAACTGAAACGATTTTCATTTAGCAGACTTAGGGCCCTGTGCTCGTGGCAGTAAAACAATCAAAAAAGTCCAGTCTTCTTAGGAGCAAGACGGACCGCTAAAATATCGCAGCGGTCTGTCAGCTCCATACTAGAAACGTCACTCCCTATACTAAAACCGCACTCGACGGACGACGCTGCGATAGCGCTGCGTCGACAGCGGTTGAGCGTTTTTGATATGGAGATTGTCATTTTTAGTGTGGATCTGACAGAACCGCGCGATAATTTAGCGGCGGTCCGTCGTGCGAAGTGTGCTATCCACCTTATGTGTCAATTGACTCGTTGAGTCCGTCGGAGTTTTTAATCATCTGTTCTAGTTGTAGGTTTCTGATATGGTTGTGTGACTATCGCATTGATATGAAGTCAGCTATACATTGGATATGTTATGCCTTGAAAATGGAAGCTAGTTCAACGGCCCTAATTGAAGCGCCACCTACGAGGGTGCCGCGTACTTTCGTATTAGCTTTCCTTCACTTTTGCTTTACCATACATACATACATATATCACGCCTGTATCCCTTGCGGGGTAGGCCGAGCGTTAACGGCCGTAAGAATATGGTCGCTGTCGCCACGTCTGACATTTTTGAGGATTGTTTTCCAAGGTTGTTTCAGAAAACATGCGTATCACTATAGTGACAGGTTGTCAGCCTGTCGCCTTAAAATTGTAATACACCAATACCCTCGAGTCCCTTAGTCACCTCTTACGACACCCGCGGGAAGGATGTGGGGTGATGCTATTCTAAGCCAGCATCACACGGCGCATATTCGACCATATACTACCCAAAGGTTTCCGCAAGATTGTAATGTATGTAGATTTCGTGATTCACACACCATTTCTTCCAATAAAAGCGGCCCCTTCCAAACCTTCAAAACAAACACCAAACTCGTCCCAATTTTCACTCACTCGCAAAAACACCATCCCGAACATAATAACATAGAAATTACAACCTACTTATTACAAAGTTTGCTAGTAGCAAAGATTTATAGCAGTCCCAAAATCATCTGCGGACCGCACTGCTATTTGTCATGCGGCAGCTGGTGGAGACCAGTTCAAACCAGTTCGAAGCAGTTCCCGCCAGCTCTCGGTGGTTACAGGAGGTGTGATATTTTGCGCTCGTCGAAATAGGGTGTTTAAGCTGCTTTTCCACCAGAGTAGTGCGAGGATACGGAGCGGTGAGTGAGAGCCGCGTTTATACTAGGTTCATAAAATTGTTATTGTTAAAATTATCAAAAATCAAAATTCTAAACCATCAAAATTACCACCATCAAAAAGCTAAATGTAAATTTTACTACTTTGAATAAAAAAAATGACTTTTGAAGAGGGGGGTCAGAGAAAGCGCCAAATCACATACAAAAGATGGTATATTTCAGTATTTCAGTGAACAACTTAAGTAACAGAGTTTCATACGTTTACATACTAGGTAGGTATACTAGGCTAAACGACTAAGGGAGGACTGCATATGTGGCTATCGCAACCCTTGCCGTATAAGAAAACTGAGCGTAGGGGTGGACTGCATATGTGGCTATCGCACCCTTAGCTCTTGGTACTACTTGGAGACTGCATATGTGGCTATCGTCCAAGTGACCGCTACGCTAAGAATGATAAAATTTCTCTCGTCTTCTTCTCGACGGCTGCGCAGCAGCCGGCGGGGAGACGCCTTCGAGGCGACGGCCTCATGGGCGTGGGTTCGAAACGCCGCCTGCTAATACAGGCGGGGCGATGGGGGGCACTTGGGCAAGTGCGGTGGTCGTCCGGGTGCCAGGAGGACTTCACGCCGCGGCGAGGTCGTACCAGCCGGGTGATTCCCCATTGGGGGAGGCCCAGCTAGTGCCCGTCAGCCAGCGGCGGCTCGTCCCCTGGTGGTCATGTCCTGGGGTGGCTGCCTCGTCCTTCTCACGTGGGGGTCCCGAGGCAGCAGTCATATCCGGTAAGCGGCGGATGCCGGGCTTTCCTGGGCTCATCGTGCGTGCCCACGATCCTGACTACTCGACATGGAGTAGTGGATGTGGACAGGCGACGGCCACGTCAGGCTGTGCTTGACAGCACCACCCTGAGCAGACTATCTGAGAGCCTTAGCCTCCAGGCCGCCCATGGCGGTCGTGACATCGCCGAAGGACGACATCAGGCGCTGGAGGCTAGAGCTTATGATGGGGGCCGCGTCTTCGCCTTCACGGAGCGCGGCCAGAACATCTGTGAGGGTCCTGATCGCCAGGATCAGGACCTGTCTGTCCTCTTGTAGGACGGCTGCTCTTGCTATCTTTTGTCTTGGGGCCGGTTGGGGCTTCGGCTTCTCCCCCTGAGGTTCACCCAAAGGGGTGCCGACCGCTCCCAACGGACCCGTGGGTGGCACATGACGTGGGTGGCCCGGCTCTTCCACGTCCTGGGGGGGCGGGGGCGATGCTCGCCTCCTCCGCCTCCTCGGCTGCCGCTTCTTCGTCGATCCTGCTGGGGCGTTGGCGGCCGCCATGAGAGATCCTGCCGCGTTGGTCTCTCCCTGCGGTGCCGCTTCCGTCCTCTTCAGTTCGACGGGCTTCGTAAGAGGCGCTGTACCCGCTCTCTTGTTCCGTACCTCACGGCGCAGTACGGGGCAGTCAGTGTGATTGGCGGGGTGTGCCCCGCCACAGTTGGCGCAGGTGGCCGGCTGCTCACGGGGGCGCCGGCAGTCCCGGGCGGCGTGCTCGCCGCCGCAGATGACACATACCAACTTGCGATGGCAGTGTCTGCTGCTGTGCCGGAACTGCTGGCAGCGGTGGCACTGTGGCGGTCCCTGCTTGCCTCGCCATCCCTCGATCTTCACGCCGGGCATGTTCATCAGCTCTGTGATGTCGTAGATGCCCGGGGCGAGGTTTGGCGTGCGGGTCAGCTGGGCGAAGAAGATGCACCCTGGGCGTCCTCCGCGGGCCTTGATGGGGCGCACGTAGTCCACCTCGTAGCCCAGGGTGGTCAGCTCCTTCTTTATCTCCTCCGGATCGGTGTTCACGGGGAGGCCTCTTATAGCGATCTTCAGTGGTCGCTGCTTCGGGGGTGCGTAGGCGAACCAAGAGATTCCGGTGCCGGTGCCCTCCAGCGCGGTTAGGTAGCGCTGGTACACACGGAATTCCTGTTCGCTCTTCGCCAGGAATCGGAACCCTGTGGACCCGTAGGGTCGCACATTTGGCGCATGGCCGAGCTCCTCCTTGAGCTTGCCGAAGTGGCGGCCCCATTCTGGTAGCACATCAACCACTATCGGCGGCGGCTTCTTCGAGCACCCCGTCAGCTTCATGCCGGATGTGGGTGCTGGTGTCTTCTTGCCCGCGTCCTGGGTAGGCGTGGGCGGCGGTCTGGTAGCGCGTGGCGTTGGCGACGGTGGCGTCGTCAGCACAGACGCGTAAGTGGCCGCGCTTGTCGACGGAGCGGGCGCGCTCGACGTCGTCGGCGACGGGCTGTCCAGCAGAGGCATGGACAGCGGCGGCGTGACCCTCGTAGCCGGAACCGTGCGGGTCCTCGGCGGGGTCGGTGAGGTGGAGGGGGGGGCGCGCTTTGCGGCGCGCTGCGGCTTCGGCACGTTTGCCTGCACGGCGGAAGCACTCTCCCTGAGGGCTCTCAGGGCTGCTTGCCGTGCTGGCTCCTTCTTGCTGGTCTTCAACTCACGCGGAGGAGACGCAAGCAAAGAAGGCAGCGGTGGCAACGGTGGGGCGCCGGCGAACGAAGCCACGATGGCTGCCGCTCGCGGCGAGGTAGCGGGGCGCGCGGGTGCCTGGGACGGTCCCGGCGTACGCGGCGTCAACGGGGGCGCGGGCGTCGTCAGCGGCGCCGGCGGCGCCAGCGGAGGCGCAGGCGTCATCAACGGCGCCATGGCGTCGATGACGCGTTGCATAGCGACACCCGGGTTCGAACGAACGAACACCCGGGTGCGCCGTGTAGGTGGGCGGCCAGAAGGCGGCGGCATCTTCTTCTATAATATGGAGTCTTCAGAGCTAAGCCTGGTCCGCGCGAGGCGTAGCCCGCCCACGGGACGCAAGACCCTGGAGTACCCCCCCCGGTGAGACCCGCTGGTGGGAGGCCGGGGTTACGGGGTGCTCAACAGAGCCCTACGCGACGACCGTGGGTAGGCAGAGTCACTGGGCAGTCGTCAAAACCTCCGAGCGCGCATGCGACTAGGCGGCGAATCCAATGATAAAATATGGGCAAGCGCGGCCTTTTATATGCTCCGAGTGCAGGCAGGTAGCTACGTCACGCCGCGGTGAGTGAGACAGATGGTCCGTGTGGGAGCAGGCGAGTATTCGAGGCGATGCGCGGTGCGTTGTGCGCGCGTCTTGCTACACTTTGACTTTAGAAGAAACCACCGAATAGAATCATTTTATTTTGTTAGACTCTCTTAGTTGCCGTGTGATGCCGGCTTAGAATAGCATCACCCCATTTCTTCCAGCGGGTGTTGTAAGAGGCAACTAAAGTACTCGAGGGTTTCATGTGTAATACAATTTTACACGACAGGCTGACAACCTGTCACTACAGTGATACACGACACGAATCATCTGAAAAAGCCCCCAATACTTGTCAGACGTGCCGATAACGACCGTAATTTTGTGATCGTTAACGCTCTGCCTACCCCGCAAGGGATATAGGCGTAATATGTGTGTGTGTTTGCGATACATTTACCTCGCAAATGCTTGGTCCCCAACACATTTCAATAGTACAGCCACTTAAGCATCCTAGTTTCACACATTTTACTCGCACAGCTCTGGTGGAAAAGCAGCTTTCGGTGAGTAGAAAACAAATTAGATTTTGATGAAAAAAAAAATGCGCACAACAACACAGACATTAAAAGATACCAAATTGAAGATATCCCTTCACTAAACTTTGAAATATGAAAAATTTATCTCAAGAACTTTAATTTTTATAGGATATGGGCAGTCTGTTGTTGTAAATGGCGATAATTCAGTTATCCTCACTTTCCGTCAAATAGGTTTGATAATCAAGGTATGAACTGTATTTTTATTTATTTAAGCTTATTTAAATTATTTTTTACAGCCTGAAATCAAAAGTTTACGTATATGTATATGGGTAGGTTGCAAAAAAATGTCATAACAATGTCAAATAATAAAAATATATTCTATCAATGTTTTTTTTTTTAGTAAGTCCCATATTCATCACAATTCTTTCTTCCACGAAATCATTCAATCGTTCGGTTTTAAGAAAAAGAAAAAGGAACGAATCGCTTGAGCTATAATAACGTGAAAAATTGATGTTTTTAAGAAGCTTACCTCTGAGCGGCTTTATTGCACACGAAAAGAAAAAATATCTACCGAGACGGAAAAAACAATGTACCTACAACATCCGTTCTTTTGTTGTGGTTAATTTTTAAAAGGAAATTAAGGCCTTATGCAGTAGTAGCTACGACTTGCAGTCTGTCGTGCGGAACACTAAGCTGACAAACCATTTGATGAACCACGATGGTTCTGATATGGTACCATAGGAAGTAAGTACATAGTTAACACTTTCTGCATTTCTATAAGGTGTAAAAATATTTTAATGGATGAACCAGCCCATGAAACCGGACAACTTTCCCCAAGAAACATAGGTCGAAATATGAAAGAAATTTTTGGACCTCCCATACAAAATGTAGAAGCCGAGCGAGTCAACTGTATGGGAGGTCCTGAATTTTTTGTCATATTTCGACCTATATTTCTTGGGGAAAGTTGTTCAGTTTCACGGGCTGATTCACCCCTTAAATTATTTTCAAGTAATTTGTTTACATCCTGTATAAATTGGCACATATCATACCTCAGGTACATCAGCACTTATTGTAACGTGCAAAAATCTGGAAGAGATTGAGTTGCCATCTCTAAAATTATGTTCTTTCATTTCCTTATTGTGTTGGTAACACTGGAACATGATAAATTGGGCTTTCACTTGCCGCTTTTCTCCTAATCTTTTGGAGGGAAAATTTGGGATTATAACTTTCCATTTCAGGTTCCCATTAATCTGGCCTTCAAGTTCGGAATGAAGTTTTGTCATTGTCGGTGGAAAACACGCACCTTAATTTTGCTAACTACGTAGGTTTAGAAATCTTGGAAGGGTTGCTGGTAGCCATTGAATTTATTTTTTACCTTAAAATAGAAGTATATGGAGGTCCGTGGACGCCGTGTGATGCCGGCTACGCCGTGTGATGTCGGCTTAGAATAGCATCACCCCATTTCTTCCCGCGGGTGTTGTAAGAGGCAACTAAAGGACTCGAGGGTTTCATGTGTATTACATTTTTAGGCGACAGGCTGACAACCTGTCACTACAGTGATACACGAATCATCTGAAAGGGCCCTCAATACTTGTCAGACGTGGCGATAACGACCGTAATTTTGCGATCGTTAACGCTCTGCCTACCCCGCAATGGATAAAGGCGTGATTTGTGTTTGTATGTAATGGAGGTCCTTAGAGGAGGGCTATGTCTAGCAATTGACGTCTTAGTGGGATCACTGCTTCGCGGGTTTTTGTGCACGCGTGCGATCCTCGAGCGTGGATCACTTTACTTCAATCGATTCGGCTGAAGTCCGCGCGGACAACATACGCGCAACGCAGCGTTAGCCTTTAAGGCTGTTGGTAATGATGATGACACAATCAGACAATAAGCACCTTTTTGCTGTAACTTTACGCTGAAACCTCCGTCATCTCCGTTTTTCAATGACTCAACCGTCCAAATTTTGTTCTCCTCAACACAGAAAATGACTCAGCAATTGGTAAAATCTACAGAAATTTAAAAATGCTTAACACAATAAACTACCCAGCAATTAGCAAAATTTAATCATGATGACCGATGTGGCGCAATGGTAGTGCGACTGCCTTTAACGCAGAAGGCTCCGGGTTCGATTCTCGGTGGGGTCATTCACAAAGTTGATATTTATCTCTTTGTGAATTTTTTCCCAGTCTGGTTAGGATATCGCGGGCTGAACCACCCGATTGTCCGTAAGTACAGTGGTTCCGTGTTTCGGATGGCACGTTAAGCCGTAGGTCCCGGTTGCTGTCTATGATCACTTAGACGGCAGTCGTTACACAATCATGTCAGAAGCCTGCTACTTGTAGAAGGCGGTTGAAAAATTCTGCCACTAGGGTTCATCGGGTCATTGGACGACTCGGTCTCCCATACGAAAGAAGAAGAAGAAGCTAAATCTACAGCAAATTTCAGACCCTCAAGTTCCACACAAGAAACAACTCTATGGTGTATCAGCGCGGAGCCATCTAAAAATGCTTGTCTCTATGCTCCACGTATGACATTTTGCGGGTCAGAAACCACAGACGACCTTTACCTCGCACCCATTTCGCCTATACATTATTCATGTGGAGTATCCGACGTCACTTTGTTAGGTACATGCTGGAGAGTGATGGCGGCCGTATGAGATTCTTGCTGAGACAAACCCTTCACGGGAATATGAAAAGTAAACTTATTGGATGGGGGCGCCGTTTGCTTAACACGTTTGGGTTTAGTGTTTGGCCTTATTGGATTTTTTGTGGCTTTTCTGCCTTTTGTAAGAGACAGGCCTAGTAATAGGTTGTACGGGTTGTATTTAGACTATGAAATCAACCTTTTCCAAGGAACATAATTATGTCTGGAAATGTCGAAAAATAATCGACCTCTTGAAAAAGGTATTACTCTATGGAACTGTTATACAAAATCAAGATAGCTGACTGCGTTTTATTGGTTTTTTTTTATATGTAAGTTTTTTTTAAACGTGAGATGAAACCTGAATCATGCTTGGACAATATTGTGGTTTTTGATAGGTGCTATACATCTGTGACTGCCGCGGCAATGTATCCGGCAGCGCGCGCATGTCTGTTCTGTGGGTTTTATCATAAAGAATAGTAACTTTTTTAAAATGAAAACCGACTTCAACGGACGCAATAAGTGCGAACTAAAATTTTTGTCGGTTAATATGCCTAAAACCTTCTTCTAAGTATGACAAATATTTTTCTGAAAACCGTATCAAAATCGGTTCATCCAAACGCGAGATAATCGCGGACAAACATGCAACATACAGGTCAAACTGACAACTTCTTTTTTTTTGAAGTCAGTTAAAAAGTGAATCGCTTCGCCCGATTCTTTCTGTTCGTGTGAGACACCGAGTCGTCCAACGACAGAATTTTTGTACCGCCTTCTACAGGTAGCAGGCTTCTGACATGGTTGTGTAACGACCGCCACCTAAGTAATCATAGACAGCAAAAAATTCAGACTACACCTACAAAATGACTCAGTCGGTTGTACAAATTTTGTATGGGAAGTCCAAAAATTTTTTACATACTGTTAAGTAGAGTTGTAAGTTGTTCAGTTTCATGGGCTGGTTCATCTCTTGAAAATTTGTACTTTTCCTAACACCCTGTCACACCCTGTATAGGTATATCTAGGTCACCGGTCTTTGATCGTTATCATAAAATAATACATACATACACATATCACGCCTTTATCCCTTGCGGGGTAGGCAGAGCGTTAACGGCCGCAAGAATACGGTCGCTATCGCCACGTCTGACATTTTTGAGGATTGTTTTTCAAGGTTGTTACAAAAAACATGTGTATCACTATAGTGACAGGTTGTCAGCCTGTCGCCTAAAAATTGTAATACACTAATACTCCCGAGTCCTTTAGTCGACTCTTACGACACCCACGGGAAGGATGTGGGATGGTGCTATTCTTAGCCGGCATCACACGGCATGCATCATAAAATAATGAATGTCACAAAGAGCAATCCAACCATTTATATACATCTTGTGCGTTCCTAAGCAAATCTTAGCCTAAATCCTGATTCCATACAATCGTATCCACGAATAATGCCACTCGTCAAGCCATATTCTCTTAAATACCACTTGAGTATATGGCTTAGCAGGATCGCACACTTGACGCACGACGGGGCGTAAACATATCGCAGCGGTCTGTCAGATCCATACAAGAAACATCAATCCTATACTAAAACCGCACTCGACGGACGTCACTGCGATGGCAGCGGTCATCATCATCATCATGTCGTATGGCATCTCTCTGCGCAGGATCCTATATGTCAATTTTTAGGTTTTTGAGCCAGTCTTCGGCCGCTGGTGTTAGACGGTGCAGCTCGGTCATGCCGCCAGGTAGGCGATACAGTGGGCAATCATTCACAATGTGGGCTAGGGTTTGGTCAGGCTCTCCGCACTCGCAGGATGGCGACTCCCTGAGTCCCCATTTGTGGAGGTGGTGGTTTGATCGCCCGTGTCCGGTTCTAAACCTATTCAGCCTCACCCATATTGAGCGCGATGGCAGCGGTAGAGCGGTTTTAGTATGGGGATTGACATTTTTAGTATGGATCTGACAGACCGCTGCGATATATTTGCACTCTTGTGTGCTATCCGCCTAAAGCCGTATACTCAAGTGGTATTTAAGAGAATATTGCATGACGAGTAGCATGATTCGTGGATACGATTGTATGGTGTGTCAAGTACGTCAAGTGTGCGATCCGCCTTAGTGTCGAGAATGCGTTGTTAAGTAAATTTCGAGAGCTATTGCAGCGGATATTGTGAGCAATTTAGGAAGACAGGGGTGTATCTGGTATGATGTTATTGAATAAAGTACAATATCACTACATAGTATAAAGCAAAGTCACTTTTCGCGTCTGTCTGTATGTATGTATGCTTAGATCTTTAGAACTACTCAACGGATTTTGATGCAGTTTTTTATGTTAGATAGAGTGATTCAAGGGTAAGGTTTATGTGTGTAATACTTGCCGAGAAAACTACAAGTTCACACAGGAAAATAGGGTCACAGCGGGCGGAGCTGCTGGGCGGGCCGCTAGTTCTAACAATAATTACGAGAAAGTAAATTACATTTTCATCATTGGGTCTTTGGACGGGCCGGTCTCTGAGAAGGAGATCACACCAGCTTTTAGCACTCCACTGTTATACCTTGCATGTCCCAGGCTTCCCACAACTGCCACAAGGGACAATCTCCCGTTTTTGCCATCCAGCCAACCCTAACCAAATGGCCAGATGGGCCGATCACAGTAGAATAGTAAACCAAAAACAGTAGAAAATGGATTTAGAACAGAATATGACTTTCAGCACACCTAGGTCTGTTCTGTGCCCAACTAGCCAAGTTACCACGCTTGGCAATCGGACTGACAAGTTCAGCGCAAGATGTTTTACCAACGTGGAACACTGCTCTCCACTTTTTTTTGTGTTGTACTCTACAATTTCGGCCCGGGATTATCAAATCTACGCCTGTCGGCTTGGTGGGCAGCACGAGCTCACCCGGAAATAATTGATTGATTGTTCAAACAACCAGCCCAAGCACGCCCTTGGGGAAAGACTGGTCTTAGGAGTTGTTCTGGGAAGAACGGATCGGACTGAATCTACCCGGTACGTGCCGGTGATTGCCAAAATGAGGCGCAAATGAGGGACCTTGCTCCTCACTTTCAGAAGTCTGAATGAATTTGTGAACGAATAGATTCGGGATGTTGCTATAGTTTACAAGCATCATACGGCCACTCGTGATATGGAGTAATAAACTTTTTTCCCTGATTCCATCCCCAAACGATCAGGATTTAAATTTCAAATACACTTATACAGCTAAGAGTTAGCATTCAATGGAGGCGTATCACTCCATCATCGAAACCTTAATTTTAATTGTAGATAGTATTCTGTAAATGACATTTGATATTCTGCCTTACGATTAAATAAACACTATTGTAGATAGTATTATTTGGAAAAAACCGTACACGATTTTTTAAAACGGGTTACAATTTGTTGTATCAAACGCTTGAGGTTGTTACGCTTTGTCCCCGCAGAACTTACATCATTGGCCTCATACGTCAGTGACTAAGGCGGGTCGCACACTTGACGCACGACGGAGCGCAAAAATATCGCAGCGGTCTGTCAGATCCATAATAGAAACGTCCCTCTCCAAACGCAAAGGACTCAAGTGACGGCAGATATTGAAAAAGTAACAAAACCTTGTTAAGCTAACTTATAAGCTTATGGAGCTTAACACCCTTTTAAGCTTTTTAGATATAAGCTGTTTATTTCAGTTTAAGTGCATTCACCTTTTTGTTTTGTTAACTTTCATATCCATTTAGACTGATTTGTTTTACAGAATTTAAATATGAAAAGCTTTGCTATATGTGAAGGTAACTTTATTTTGTATAATATTTTTTAACAAATAAAAAGCAGACGCCATTGGGCATAGTCGCCTTTCCAGATTAGGTGTTGTCCTCATCATGATTTATTAACCTTTGGCTGACGACGTGGCCAAAATAAAACTCTAACACCGCGGTGGTGTCTCATAGACGTACATATACCACGTCATTGTCCTTGTCGGTGGAGTATCTGCCAGCTTTCTCTGTCCTCCGCTTTCTCCTTGACTTAGTAACTCAATGAAGACTCATACCTACATATACATCTATCTCGCCATTATCCCTTGCGGTGTAGGCAGAGCGTTTACGACCGATAAAAACGTTTGTTACCATGTCTGACCAATATTTGAGGGTCGTTTTAGATATGTCGTCTAATACTACAGTATAGCCTGTCGCCTAAAATTTCAGTACACATGAGACCATCGAGTCTCTGAAAACCTACCTATCTAATTTATCGTTTTGATAATCAAAAGGTACCTAGCAGTTTCCAATTTTCGCACTTTATTAAAAATTCAACGTTAATGCTCTGCCTACCCCGCGAGGGGTAAAGGCGTGATATGTGTATTTATGTATGTTTTCAAAATTAATAATGATTTTAGTAGTTGTATTCGTGATATTATATGTATAGCACAAGGTCCCTACAACGTCGGTTCAAGTTCAAACCTGACAGCTGTCAAATTGAGCTCATTAGGACAGCTTAACTGGAAGTCTAGTATAAAGGAATGAAGTCGAGTCGAAACGGTACGATATTGCAGACAGTCTGCGACGTCCTAATTTGCCAATCGTTGTAAAAATTCACTCGCGCCCACTTCTTGCGAGAAGGAACCAAGTATCAATTTATAAAAAAAAGACAGACATCCTGTCACTACAGAGAGTGATACATAAATCATCGGCAACGGCCCTCAATCTTTGTCACACGTGCTAATTGCGACCGCCTACCCCGCAGGAGTTGATGGCGTGATATGTGTATGTAGAACCCGTACAGATAAAGAAACGATCTGTAAATGGCGGCGGTTACCTAAGTGTGAGCGAGAAAGCATGAACGCCTGGTATACCAAGAATACAGTGGAAGAGAGAAATCATGACAAATGACCCTTCAAGTTAAACCATGTGGGTTGTCAAAACAAATGTATGGTTTGAAGAATGGTTAAAAATTGAAACTTTTATTGACAAAATCATATATTCCAATTAACAGTTAATTTAAATATACATTGCAAACGTTGTTTTACCTGAGGGTGATAAAATAAAAATTTTATTTCGGTTCGTTGTTAGGTATCGTACACAGACCTGCTTGTGACCTAAATACAAAAAAAAAGATTTTGCACGAAATGTTTCACCAAAAAGTTAAACCCACAATAATTTACACTTATCTCGAGCCTATCCAAAGCCCTGTCGAATATTGCGAGAATATTTTCCAAAAATAATGTGTGCTTAACAGAAAATTATGGCTATATCGCATAAGCCCATCCCGTACGTGTCTCGCTTACGAACGGGGGGTAGACGATTCCCTAACTTTTGACTTTACCTTTCGAATTGTAATGGCACTAATATCTCCTCTACGTCCGATATCTAGTCAGCCGTTTCAAGCAAGTAGGTTAATAGTTCGAAAAGACGTTATTGAATTTCGGATTGGAAATCGGCAGGATTTTTGGATTCATCTGGAATTGGAATGTTAAGTGCTAGATTTCATGTTGAGAACTGTGCCGTGTGATTAAAAACGTTTTAAGAGATTGAAAATAACGTAGCTAACGTTATCGTATGAAGCTATACGTACAAATAAAGATGAAAGGCTAAGTGGTACCCTCATTTATAATTCGAAGAAAATATAATTTATCGAAAATCCACTTGTAGAATTTTAAGTGCAGGTAAATTTTTAAAAATACATACATACATATATCACGCCTTTATCCCTTACAGGGTAGGCAGAGCGTTAACGGCCGCAAGAATACGGTCACTATCGCCACGTCTGACATTTTTGAAGATTGTTTTCCAAGGCTGTTTCAGAAAACATGTGTATCACTATAGTGACAGGTTGTCAGGCTGTCGCCTAAAAACTGTAATACACCCATACTCTCCACTACTCTCCAGTCCCTTAGTCGCCTCTTACGACACCCGCGGGAAGGATGTGGGGTGATGCTATTCTAAGCCGGCATCACACGGCACTATTAAAAAATAGACTTCTCAAACAAAAATAAAATATTAGGTATGCGCCAGTTTGTAACGAAGATTTTTTTTTTTTTCATAATTCTTTGTTCTTTATTCCTTGGTACTTAAGAATTGTTCAGTTTCACGAAGTAGAACTCATTATGTGAAGAACTACTTACTTGTTTTAAAGATTGAGGGCTCGGGCCCCGACTAGTTTTGGCTGATTAAGAAAGCCTTCTGCATGCGCTCCACATACAAGTCCTGAAACGCGGTATCAAAGTGTTTCCGCCGATCGCTATAATATATACAACCTCCAAACATGTTCGGTTGGACCGGTCACAACACTCGACCAGGTGGGTAGCTACCCTTTTCCCTCCTCCGTCGCCACTCCGCCTACTGGCCTCAACATCCATCACTCTTTCTAAAGACAGATCACATCACACCCTAAAAATATTTCTCTGAACATGACTTTAGCCAATTTGAAAAACGGCACAATGAATTTCAACTACAAAAGCTGGGACTGTAGCTTCTCCCAGCAAATATTTTTATTCTTGTGAAAATTTTCAACCCCTTCAAAGAAGGGTTTCGTTGGGTTAACGCGGCCAATTTCCTGTCTGTCACGGCCTGCTTCATTAAACGAATAATTTATAGTCCAGGTAGGTAATACTTTCCGGGGTTTAGCTGGTTCACACACACGCCGCGTGGTTTTGCGGTATTTAGTCTCCGCACATCATAATTACATCAGCTTATGGCAGTCTACTGTTGAACGTAAGCCTCCTATCCAGTTGCTATCAGAGACTGTCTTCCATGTATCTGGCCGGAGGGCGTTTGACGCTACGTTTATCGAGACATAGCCTCCACTAGAAAACTCGCTTCTTCTTCTTCTTCGTTGTCGTCTTCTTCGATCTTCAATTTCTAAACTCGCTTACTCCACCGGTATTTTATAGGTTCAGTTTAAGTTCTAAAATGCTACTGGCTGACTTCTACGAGTAGGTGTACCCAAACCCCTAAACGATGTGAGATTGGCTGCAGCGTGTACCTAGGTATCACATCCTCTTTGGTAGGGACTGTACATACGTAGAGATCCTTTAATGGGATAAATCCGCCTTTGTGCCTACACATTCCATTAGTTTATTTAAGTGTTATTTGTAACTACTTCTTGTTTGGTAAAATAAAGTTTTTACATACATACATACATACATACTTAGTCATCAGGTTACGTATCAACATAAAGCTGTGTGTCAACCGTTCACTCACACACATGCACATGTAGGAATGACAGTTTTCTGTAACGAGCCCGCTGTATGGAACTGTCCGAGGTGTGTGCGAGTTTTGACAAAATGTAAGTAGGTATGGATCACCTTTGCAGAAACGCTGCATGCCGTATGATCCATGGCATCATCGTCAACCTCGATGACACATCGCCGTTTAATTGTCACATTATTGTTATGACACTTGCACACACACATAAACACACAAATCACGCCTATATCCCTGGCAGGGTACGCAGAGCAGTAACGACCGTAAAATTACGGTCTTTATCGCCACGTCTGACAATTTGGAGTCGTTTCATATAAGTCATGTATCAGGCTATAGTGACAGGTCGTCAGCCTGTCGCCTAAAATTGCAATTCACATGAAACCCTCGAGTCGGCATCACACGGCAAATGACACTTGCTGACGGTCGAAAACCGTTATATCATGCGGCACGTCTGCGAACCTTCAGATACTTGCCAGGGGTTAAAACGAAATTTTATGTTTCAGAATTAAACCAGCCAAAATTGGAAGGAAATAAACAGACTTGATTTGTGACCGGTTTTTTGGGTAGGAGTTTAACAGGTGTTTTTGTTGTTATTATAAATTTGTGAATATTTCAGATGTTAATATTTTATGACTATTAGGACTCAATGGTTTCACGCATTGTCGTGTGTTTTCTCGTGGCGAAGTTATTTCACATATCTCATGCTCTGAAAGTAGGTCAATACTGACAAAAAAACCCGCCCTGTAAGGCGAGGATCACACTCGACGTACGACAGAGCCCAAAAATATCGCAGCGGACTGTCAGATCCATCCTAGAAACGTCACTCCCCATACTAAAACTACGCTCGACGGATGACACTGCGATAGCGCTGCATCAACAGCGGCTGACCGGCTTTAGTATGGGGATTGACTTTTCTAGTATGGATCTGACAGACCGCTGCGATATTTTTGCGCTTCGTCGTGCGTCAAGTGTGTTCATCGCCTAAAATCAATTTACAGACGAGGATTCGAAACTAAGGCTCTAAGTAACCAGCGACTTTCACCATCTGTACCGGCGAGGCTTCTACCAACTGGGCTACCGCGGCTCACTCACAGCCTGCGAAATAGTGTCACTTAGCCAATAAACAAAAATGTCTAGTCAATGTCTTTTGATTTGTGAATTATTTATGATTTTTTTCTCTTCTACAAAATCCTGTAACAGTTAAGACATCCCATTTCAGTTTACCTTACAAATCTCGAATATAATTTCCGAGGTCTTCTTTTGAATCAACATCCTTTGACCCTTTTCAATCATCTGTCAGAGTCAGATTTGTAACTTGTTCTGTTAAAACGCATGCACGTGTCATTCTATTAAAATCGCTTTTGAAAAAGCAACATAATTTAAATTTTTTGATTAACGTAACCTTCTAAAAGCAGTTATTTTTACAGCTTTTGTCTTAGTTTCGCCGGATTTAGCGATATAAAAAGAATAGCGGCGGCACGGCTGTCATTTTCCTTTTTTCTTTATTCATTTTAGATGTAAAATTTCGTTAGGCGGATCGCACACTTGACGCACGACGGAACGCTAAAATATCGCAGCGGTCTGTCAGATCCATACTAGAAACGTCACTTCCCATACTAAAACCTTGAGTTGAGAATATGAGTTGCTAGTAGAAGTATAAATTTTACATACAGGGTTTTAGGGGACCACAAAATATACAAAATCACAAAAAAAATAGTGTGTCTCATAGAAAAGTTCATACCTACTCGGCAAAAATGTATGGAACACCCAATCTCTTTTTTACGATTTCGCATAGTAAAAGTTATGTGGAATCATGAGTTGCAACACCCTACAAAGTATGTGTACTGACAAAAAAAATAACCCTGTATTTAGATTTAGATTTTTATTTAGATTTTTATCTAGAATGTATATGTCACCGTAAAATCGCAAACAACGTATAAGCTATCTAAAACTATTACAGCTAGTGCTAACTAGGGTATTCAATCCCGCAGGAGTTTTCAGATCTCGGTATTTGCGGGATCGAAGATTTTAATCCTGCGGGATCTCGGCATTTGCGGGATCCCGCAAGTATATCCCTACAAGCCTTGCGACCTGAGCTGTTTTTAAATGTTATGGCTTGTATTTTATAAATCGCTGTCAACTCTAAAACCAATCTCAAGTGCGACATTGACAATGTCAGCCAGTACTAAACGACATCTCAAACTCGTACTCAAGATCGATCTCAGAATTGAGAGCGATTTATAAATACGTGCCGTGCCTAACTATAGTATAGTGTAAATGGTAATTAGTTAGGTAGTAGTTATACGATAAAAATAACAACACGAACTTCAGAAGGACGTTTCTATGCTGCTTGCTAATCCCGCAAATCCCGCACTCGTTATCCCGCACTGTGCGGGATCATAAAATGATGTGGGATCTCGGTATTTCGAGATCTCGGTATACCGAGATTGGATACCCTAGTGCTAACGCTATTAGACGACCGATGTGGCGCAGTGGTAGTGTGACTGCCTTTGACGCAGAAGGTCCCGGGTTCGATTCTCGGTGGGTCACTCACAAAGTTGATATCTATCACTTTGTGAATTTGTTCCCAGTCTGGTTAGGACATTGCGGGCTGAACCACCCGATTGTCCGTAAGTAAGATGGTTCCGTGTTTCGGATGGCACGTTAAGCCGTAGGTCCCGGTTGCTGTCTATGATCACTTAGACGGCGGTCGTTACACAACCATGTCAGAAGCCTACTACTTGTAGGAGGCGGTTGAAAAATTCTGACACTAGGGTTCATCGGGTCGTAGGACGACTCGGTGTCCCACACGAAAAGAAGAAGAAGAAGAACGCTATTAGAAACGTCTTAGGAACCGTAAGCTCGGCAGACTGAATTCAGCTGCAAATTCATTCCTTGATCGATTCATCTCAGTAGTGATGCAACGTGTGATACATACATATCACGCCATTTTCCCTTGCGGGGTAGGCAGAGCGTTAGCCGTAATAATACGGTTGCTATCGCCACGTCTGACATTTTTGAGGATTGCTTTCCAAAGTTGTTTCAGAGAACATCTGTATAACTATAGTGACAGGTTGTCAGCCTGTCGCCTAAAAATTGTAATACACCAATACTCTCGAGTCCCTTAGTCGCCTCTTACGACACCCACGGGAAGGATGTGATGCCTAGTTTGAATAGCATCACCCCAATTTACCCGCGTGAATCGTAAAAAGCGAGTAAGAGATAATTTATCGAAGGAATGGGCAGCATTCCTTCTTGTGTTTATCTACAACACCTTGCCTGCTACTTGTAGAAGGCGGTTGAAAAATTCTGACACTAGGATACATTGGATCGTTGGACGACTCGGTGTCCCACACGAAAGGAGAAGAGAGAGAGATAAAAAAAGATATCGCAAAATTAAAGCCGTAGTAGCCTTTATTTATATAAATAAACAGTGTTTCGGTCTAGGCTTTGTACAATAACGTTACATGCCGTTACCTTACGTATAGTCCAGTCCGCTTAGAATGTAGATGAACTGTATATGATATATATTTTATCTTATTAACGTAGCCGCTTTTGGCTATTAATACATTTTTGTTTCATATTTAGAAATTTAGCTAGGGTAGCCTAGGGCCTGACAAATTGTATTTTAAGAATAAGAGCACTTCTGGGCAGGTTTCTGGGTGGTTTACTGTCCAGGGGGTCCGTCTAACCATACGCATGTAACACAACATTTTCTCTTGGCATGAACTCGATGTTATTTTATTTACCACCTAACGTTACATGTTGTTTGGTTAGCTTGGCCAGCCCCGAGGCAGTGCTTTAGGGGCTAGTTTTAAGTTTTTAGTCCACCTGAGCCGCGTTTACACTAGGTTCATAAAATTGTTATTGTTAAAATTGTTAATATTTGACCATCAAAAAGCGAAATGTAAAATTTACTACTTTGAATAAATAATTTGACTTTGTCTTGACTTTGACTTTAGAATGTATATGTCAGCGTAAAATCGCAAACAACGATACGTAACAATGTATCCAGCTACATCATGATCTCTCGAAATATTGTAAAATGCGACAAATGGTAACGATTTGACGTGTGATTTCTCGAGACATTACGATCTCTCAAAACAAAACCGTAAAACTGTGAAATGGCATGCAACGGAACAGACCTCGCGTTCTGATTGGTCGAGCGACATATTGTGCACCGCGCCGCCATGTTTGATTGGCATTTAATTTGCTCTCGGATGTGTAAGCAAACAGTGCTTTACGGTATTATTTTATTAACTTCGTGTTAAAAGTGAGTTAAGTGTCAAATTTATATTGGATAGTCATTGTAAAAGATCTGTCCTCAGTCTTATCAAACAGAACCAGTAGATTTTGACAGACAAATGGCAATGTAAGGAATGTAAGAAATTTAAATTGTGTCTAAAAATTGTATAGAATAATAATTTCAACAGCGGTCTAATTTTTTTTAGGTTTATTCTTATAGCAATCAGGATCAAAGCAATCTTCTCAAAATACAAAATGGCTGGACTATACTAAACACTGTGCCTACATCATCGGTACGTGCATCTAACAAGGCCTGGTCTGGACAAAACCTCTTTTGTTTGAATATGAAGTGTGCTGGTAGCTTGTAGCACCCTCGTCAACGACCACCAGGTTACTAGACGGCGGGCGAACCTTTTGACAAGAACAAGTACCTTAAAAAGAGTACATACATACATAATTCACACCTTTATCCCTTACGATGTAGGCAGAGCATCAACGACAGTAAAAATACGGTGGTTATCGCAACGTCTGACAAGTATTGAGGGCCCCTTCAGATGATTTGTGTATCACTGCAGTGACAGGTTGTCAGCCTGTCGCCTAAAATTGCAATTTACATGAAACCGACACCCACGGGAGAGAAATGGGGTGATGCTATTCTAAGCCGGCATCAACTTACCTTATAGCTTGGCCAGAAAGAGTAGAAATTAAATGAAATTTAACTAAAAATTTGTATGAAAAATAGAGCGTTATCTGTCAGATTTGACATATCGCTAAGAAAGTGGCGCCCTCATTTTCTATCTACTCTTTATTGTCAAGCTATATGCCGTGTGATTCCGGCTTAGAAATTCGATGTGTGGGTGTCGTGAATAGCGACAAGGGATAATTATCTAGGAAATGGGCAGCAGCGCTCACCAATTCGCCTGGCAAGCGTGGTGAGTACGGCAATACCCCCCTGAAAAAGGGAGGTCCATGTCCGTCCAGCACTAGACTGTTGTGGCTGTAGTACATACATACATACATATATCACGCCTTTATCCCTTGCGGGGTAGGCAGAGCGTTAACGACCATAAGAAAACGGTCGCTATCGCCACGTCTGACATTTTTGAGGATTGATTTCCAAGGTTGTTCCAGAAAACATGTGTACCACTATAGTGACAGGTTGTCAGCCTGTCGCCTAACAATTGTAATACACCAATACCCTCGAGTCCCTTAGTCGCCTCTTACGACACCCGTGGGAAGGATGTGGGGTGATGCTATTCTAAGCCGGCATCACACGGCTAAGCTGTAGTAGTTTGACAAAATTATCAGTGCTACAGATATACAAGGTGTAAGGGACGATGTAACGAAAACTTTGCAGGCGTGATCAGATCATGAAACTGAACAACTTTTTGTATGGCGGCTGTGTAGGAAAACTAAAAAATGTAAGGAAAAAAAATGTTGACGGAATTGGCATATAGGATGCGAAAAAACAATTTTCTGCAAATATTTTAAGAGGTGAACCAGTCCACGACATTAAAAAACAACTTTCTCCAAGGAACATATTAGGTCGAAATATGAAAAAAAATATTATCCCATACAGTGACGAAGATATTTGTATGGGATGATTTTTTTAAATATTTCCAATTAGTCCCAATTTTATGGACTGGTTCATCCCTTAAAATTTTAGTAGTGCCTAGATATTTTACGCCTTGGCGTCTAACGGACTGTGTGATCGTTGGAACTGTACACGTACACTTGTGGCACCCTCACCGTAAGTTGCTTTAAGTCGCAAGAGGAAAAGCGGGATATTTTGTGCATGCTGATGCTGACACAATTCACGCCTTTATTCCTTGCGGGGTAGGCAGTGCTTTAACGATCGTAAAATTACGCTCGTTATCGCCACGTCTGACAAGTATTAAGGGCCCCTTCAGATGATTCGTGTATCACTGTAGTGACAGGTTGTCAGCCTGTCGCCTAAAGTGACACATGAAACCCTCGGGTCCCTCAGTTGCCTCTTACAACACCCGCGGGAAGAAATGGGGTGATGCTATTCTAAGCCGGCAGCACAAGGTGTGCATACTACGGTGGTTTTTCAAAGTTTCGGTACATGGTCAAAGTACAACTCCGAGGTAACTATTACGCGCTAGTTTTTAAATCGTTAATGAATAAAAAATGATTAAGGAGAACTTTCTATGAATCTTTTTTTTTGTGTTGGGCACTGAGTTGTCCAACGACTCGATAAAACTTTATTTTTAAATTTTATAAGAATGGTTGATGTCGCAAAATAGGTAATTAACGAACTAACATAACATATTATAAAAAAACTCACCCGATAATATTCCGAGAAGTGAACCAGCGTCTAAAAATAAATCTATGTCTGTGTTTTATCAAAATAACAGTTTGATTTCCAATAATAAAGTGCGATTCTGGGCTTCAAGTCTGGTATTTTTGGTCATTGTAAGGGCCTTTCTCCACTTATCCGGTATCTGTCATTTGCCAGTCCGTCAATTTCCGATCCGGTTTAGAAATCTATTACACTCCTTAACATGCTGTTCCACTCTTCCGGCATCCGGCATTTATCAATCCGGGAATTTTCCTGAATTTCCCTGAAACTGAAATTTGGATATGCCGTGTGATGCCGGCTTAGAATAGCATCACCCCACATCCTTCCCGCGGGTGTCGTAAGAGGCGACTAAGGGACTCGAGAGTATTCTAGCGTGTGAATCCAAAACACTGTAAAGTCACATACAGTGTTTCATCTCTATAGTGCTAGATCGGTTTCTAAGGGCCCAATACATACCCTAAAATTATTACATTTTAAAAAATCGGTGTAGAGGGCGAGATATTGATTTTTTTAAAAACACTGTATTCTTTACCTGTATAGGACCTGTAATGGCATAACACCATATTACTGTTTACAGTGTTATGGTTTTATAGGAGCGCGCGGAAATTAGTTTGTACAGTGTTTTGCTGCTGCCGCCCGAATAGTATTCTTAGAACTAAGACACCAGCGCTGTGACGCGACTGTCTCACTCGCACTTCAGTGCACTTAATCGTGTAGTATGAGACACGTAGCGTTGGCCGGCGCGAGGTTGCCAGTTTGTCGTGGCTCAAGTCGGAACGGTTTTTTAGTGCATTGTTTACTTTCGCTGTGAACGGGAGTCTAATTGCGTAAAAATGACACATTATCGGAATAAACTATTGATTAATTTATCTATTTTAATTATTATTTAATTTATCTATTTAATTATTATTAATAACCGATTTTAATTATTACCGATGGCGATTTGAGAGGCGCAGTAAGAATCTTAACTTCAAGTGACGATATAGCTAGTCCTGGGCCAGATACATTTGAAACTCTTAAGTTGAAACATCCCGCCCCATCGCGGCCGCTATCTTTTCCGTCTGAACCCGACACTTCTATTATAGCTTTATCTGTGGAGGCAGAAGCCGTCTACCAGGCGCTAAGTTCTTTCAATAGCGGTTCGTCCGGAGGTTTAGACGGTATAAGGCCCTCTCACCTGAAGGAGCTGACGTCTAGCTCGGCAGGAGACAACGGTCAGCGGTTACTATTAAGTTTATTTATTTTTTTTATTTTTTTTATTTGGAAAAGCAAACAACTGTATACATATATTGTTCATATGACATAGTATCTAAGGAATAAGTTTATACACAGTCAACTACGCTATTCACGGGTTGAATATAAAGCGTGTAGGCGGTTCAGAGACAGAAACAGCGGACAAATTAAATAATGTGAGTTACTGGCTTACAAAAACAAAATAAAATAGGTAACGATTAATCTGCAAGTTCTTTCATTAGCGATCTCTTAAAACTATTGCAACTTAGTTTAAATAAATCAAGGTGTGAGAATTTGTTATTATAAGCAGAAATAATTCGGTGCATTGGAGAACGCAATCCAGCATTAGTTTTACAGTGAGTGGTAACAAACAGTTTATGGGGATTAGATGAGCGTTGATGAAGTCGGAAAGGTACATTATAAGCGACGTAGCTTAACAGACTTGGACAATCAACAACATTGTTACAAACCTTATAAAAAAGCATTACATCTAAAAGAGTGCGTCTAGATTGTAGGGACATCATTGAATACTTGGATTTTATTTTACTGAAGGACAACTTCTTGCGATAGCATTTATAGTGCAGTGAACGATAGAATTTATTTTGGACTAACTCGATTTGGTCAATATATTTATTATAAAGTGGGTTCCATATTTGCGACGCATATTCTAGGTGGGGACGTACTAAGGCATTATATAAACAAATAAAAGTGGACGGACGCTTAAAGTCGCGACATGTTCTCATGACGAATCCGAATACACGAAAAGCGTTGTTAATATTTTTTTCTATATGTTGATCAAGATGGAGTTGATGATCTAGAAGTACACCCAGATCCCGTATTACCGAGACAGTGGACAAAATCGTGCCACAGAGTTTATAAGAATATCTTATAACATTACTTTTTTTTGTAAATATTATTTTACTGCATTTAGGTATACTTAAGTGAAGTTTGTTTTTAGAGCAGTAATTAGAGAGTCTATCTAGATCATCTTGAAATTTTATAGAATCAGTTTCGGTTTGAATACCAAGATATACTTTCAGGTCATCGGCATACAGTAAGAAGTTGCAATGTTGGAAGCAGTCACCGATGTCGTTTATAAATAGGATGAACAGCAAGGGTCCCAGAATAGACCCCTGTGGTACACCCGATGAGACCGCAACTGAGTTCGATTCGAAACCATTAATGACGACTTTTTGTGTCCTAGAAGTAATGTAGGATATAAACCATCGTAAAAGATTTCCTTTGATACCATTAAATGCAATTTTATTTAAAAGAATCTCGTGGTCCACCTTGTCGAAAGCTTTCTGAAAGTCCGTGTACACTGCGTCGACTTGAACACCTCTATCCATGTTTTCAAAGAGGTATGTTGTAAAAAGAGTCAAATTAGTTACAGTCGATCTTGTTTTAACGAATCCATGTTGTTCAGGTAGTATAATATTGTGCAATATTGGGTAAATAGAGTTGTGTACCAGTCTTTCAAAAAGCTTCGACAGTGCGGACAGAATGGATATAGGACGATAATTTTCTACGTGGTGCTTCGGGCCACTTTTGTATATGGGGGTAATGTTAGCTAGCTTCCAGATCTGCGGAAAAACACCCTCAATTATACACTTGTTGTATAGAATAAAAAGGGGTACAGCTATGGTTGAGGCAGTGTTTGTGAGAAAAGAAGGTGGAATCGCATCAGGCCCTGGACCCTTTGTAATATCAAGACATTTAATTTCTTTCTCGATGCTAATAAGAGAGAAGTATAAATCGTTAATATGAATATTGTTCGTTGAAATATCTTCAGATGGGACCCACGTAGCCTGATCAAGACTCGATACTTCGTATACTGAGTGGAAGAAATTACAAAACATGTTACAAATTACTTCCGGGTCGTTACTGGTTACACCTCTGTATTGCATGGAGGAAGGTATTTTTGGCTTAACTTTCCGGCTGTCGACATAATTCCAGAAGCATTTCATATTGTTACTGAAAATACCTAACTCAATATTATTAATGTAGTAGTTGAAACAATTAACGCATTCGCTTTTGAATCTATCTCGGTAGAGGGAAAACTGCTCGTAATCAGAAATATTATTATATACCTTCCATTTAACCCAATATTTATTTTTAGAATTAAAAATACGAATCAAAGCTCGAGTGAACCAAATAGGATAATTGCTGTCTTTTATTATTTTAGTAGGTACATATTTTTTTATTATTGAGTAAATATGTTCATAGAAAATACCTACTGCTTCCTCAGCACATTTATTAGAGAGTAAATCATCCCAATTCAGTTGCTTGATGTCCATATTTATTCGTGTGTAATCAGCTTTATCATAGCAATATTTGGTGCGCTTAAGTTGTGTCATAGCGTTTATATTATGGTTGTATGTAGTGGAAATAAGAAATGGCGGGTGATGGCGGTCAGCAGATAACAATGGGTCCGGTGAAGCGATACAAACGCACTCATTGTTAGATATAAATAGATCCAATATGCGGTCGTTAATGTTTTTATTTTGAGTGTTAAATTGCGAAGAATTTGTTAGAGATATAAAATCTAGTAGTAACTTGCTAGCAGGTGATAAATTGGTATGGTGAATTGTGTTATCTAATAAAATTGTATCTGTGTCCCAAGACAGATCCGGTAAATTAAAATCACCAACAATGTAGAAGTGACCGATATTATCAGTTATCACCAGATCAGACAGCATATCTAGATATACTACAGAGTAGGAATCACAATTTTGGCTCGGTGGTATGTAAACAGCACAGAGCAGGAGCGATCGACCAGATCCGCCGGCAGAGGCCGACGACGCCAGGGGCAGGTCCAGCATGACGCAGTCGAGGGCGCCGGGCAGCGCGGCGGGGACCACGCGCGCTGAGGGCCGCACTTGGGGGCCGCAGCTCCCGCCGCACCGCCACCAGCACCCCGCCGCCGTCCTCCTTCCCGCATGCCTCACGATCGCGATCACAGCGAAATACCACGTATCTATTATCTATAAATTCATTGTCACTTATAGTAGGTATCAACCACGTTTCCACCAAGATTATTATATCGTAGGAATTAGACAAAATATTCATGTATAAGGTATTCAACTTAGTACGTATGCCCCCACAATTTTGATAATATATAATAAGCTTCGTATTTAGGCCCATTGCAAAGGATAAATAAATACTAGTGTAAAAATAAATTGAGTATAGGCAAAACTGTGACGTAGCTGTAAAGGCGTAGAATGTGTGCATATTAAAACAATGTAGGTACGTGGGTACCTTTGATGCACATGCATCTGGATTAGAATCGCGTCGCAAATATAAAGCAAATCAAGTCTATCAACATTAAAGTATATATAATTAGCAAAGTCGAGTGTTAAGCTAGTGAAGTTGGCAAAACTTGATGATGAAGCAGTCCAACAGTAGTGTATAGAAGTATGTAAAACAGCAAGGTATACCAAGTATATAATTAATTCCCATAAAATACACACTGTATAATTAAAAAAAATAACCCATATTTATGGGTTGGATCGCATTTTTAGTTGAGATATTTGCTGGATTTGCGTGGTATCTATTAATTAAAGTGCAGGTAGCAGGAGAAGTTGCAGAGTAATCGAACAAACAGAGACCAACTAGAGAGATTGAAGTAGCTATGAGTGCAATAATTAATAATCGCAAAAAAATACTGATTAATAATGCAGGTTCAAGAAATCTTGGCGCTGATTTTAGCGAGGTCACTTGGGGAGCGGATAGCGATAACACTGGCAGTGTCATTTTCACGTACCAGAATTGTGCCATGTTTAATCCATACGTAACGATATTTGTGTTTGTTAGCTGCAGCGCGGGCCTCCCGAAATAGTTTCTTGTTTGACAGAGTTAAGTGTTCATTCAGGTACACTTTCCTGGGTTCACCGCTGATGCTAAGTTGAGCAGTTGTAGTGCCCTTGGCCAGGCGAAAAGCTGCAAGTACATTATCGCGCGTGATACGGGAGTGGAACTTCACTATGATGTTTTTCGGGTGTGAGCTGGTGGCGCTTGCGTGCGGAACGCGATGAACAGCGACGATGTCACTTTTGGTGATAGTGTACTTGATGACTGTTCCCAGTTGTATGACCAACTCGAGTAAGTTTTCGTTGCGCCTGTCAGGAACGTTGCTGATTTCGATGTTGTTTTGACGCGCTTGCTGCTCCATTGACTCAATTTTGGCACCGAGTGCTTCTATCTTCGCTGACTGCGTCTCGATTAAATTGATTTTATTTTCCAGTTGATTGACACGGTGATTGGTTGATTCAGTCTTCTTCTTGAGCTCGTCAAACCCGTCTGTCAGGAAGGCGACCGAGTTTTTCATGGATGCAAGATCGTCTGCTATTTTGGAGAATTTAACGTTTTGTTTCTCACACCACTTGTCCAGCAAGTCCATCATTCTCCGCTCAAAATGAAGGAAATGGGTCTTCTGCTCTTCGTCCTCAGTTTCGGGGTCGCGTATTCTTGCACGGGGGCCATTGTTAACGAAGCACGGCGGGGTAGGTGAATCTTTATCCACGTGTGAAATATCAATGGTAGCGTTCGCCACACTCTCCTCAACAGACATGTTGCTGCTATCGTGCTGGTCACCCATGTTGACAAAGTTCGAAAGTAGTCTCTGTCCCGTGAACTACTCTACGCGCAGTGAAGTAAACAAGTATCGCGGCGCTGCGAGTCGGACCGAGCGGCTATGAGCTGCCGAGAGCGAACGCGCACGACCGATTCTTACGCGCGAGCGAGGCGGAATCATCAATCAAGTTTGACCCGGTTATATAATTTCATGCTGAGTGGACGGTTGAACTCAGAAGTTTGCCCCTTTATGTATGGAGCTACCCTTTGTGCCCTGTCCAAGAAGGACGGAGGAATCAGGCCGATTGCCATTGGAAGTGTCTTCCGACGCCTCACAGCAAAGTTAGGTTGTCACTCGGTAAAGGAAGAAATGGCAGCCTATCTCTACCAGCTGGGCTTCGGAACGCAGTTGGGTTGTGAAGCGGCCATCCATGCCACACGCTCTTTTGCCATGGATCCTGCAAATGCTAACTGTCTGATAGTGAAGTTGGATTTGAAGAACGCTTTTAACTCCCTGGAAAGAGACTCTCTGTTGACTGTGGTTAAACATAAGATCCCATGTCTGTACCCATACTTATACCAAGTATAAGGATGCCCATCCAATCTCTTTTATAACGAGAATCTTATATCATCACAAGTTGGAGCCCAGCAGGGCGACCCTCTCGGTCCACTGGTATTCAGCCTCGCCTTGCAGAACGTGGTAGCTGACCTTAATTCACCTTTGAATATTTGGTATCTTGACGATGGTACAATCGGAGGATCACCGGATGAAGTTGAGAAAGATTTAACCACACTAGTACCACGTCTTAAAGATCTGGGTCTCGAGATCAACGCGTCAAAATGCCAGTTTTATCCGTGCAGCGCAGACATTCGTTCACAACTCACTGTCTTTCAGTCAATATTGCCAGGTTTCAAAGAAATTGACCAAAGCACTTTTTTTTTGCTGGGTTCCCCCATCTTTCCGGCCGGGATTTCAGAGGCGTTTGAGACAAGGGAACAGATGCTTAGGTTAGCGAGTGATCGTCTCAAACAGTTGTCCGCCCACGTCGCTCTAGTGTTACTTAAAATGTGCTTTTCCATTCCAAAGATCACATACCTCCTACGTACTACCCCGTCCTGGCAGCACCCTGCAAAGATTGCCTCTTTTGACAACACCCTGAAAGAAGCAGTTGAATCCATTTTAAATGTTTCTCTCGGAGAAGATCAGTGGACACAGGCAGCTTTGCCGGTCAGGTACGGGGGGGTAGGAGTGCGACGTGCCCGGGACGTGAGTTTGCCGGCTTTCTTGGCGTCGGTGCACGGGGCGGCAGATCTTGTCTCTAATATTTTGTCTAAGAATGGAGACACGTTAACCATCCCCTTTGTAGTCGACGCACTGGCAGCCTGGTCGAACCGCTTCCCGGATACACCGATTAAGATCGAAGCAGCACACGTACAGCGCGCTTGGGATGACGTGGCAGCTAAAGCCAGCTACGAGGCCTTTTTGAGTAACGCTACAGGTCTACACTTGGCAAGACTCCGGGCTTCAGCTTGCCCAGAATCAGGATCATGGCTGCACGCCCTACCATCTCCTCACCTAGGAACTCTGCTAGACAGTGAATCCCTGCGTGTAGCCGTGTCCCTGCGTCTGGGTTGCAAGGTCTGCGAACCTCACACTTGTATTTGCGGCCAATTGGTAGACGAAACCGGTAATCATGCCTTAAGCTGCTGCCGCTGCTTGGGTAGACACCCACGCCACCATGCCTTAAATGAGCTTGTCCGTAGGGCACTTGTCTCTGCAAACATCCCTGTCGTGCTGGAGCCTCCTGGACTGAGTCGTTCTGATGGCAAGAGACCCGACGGTTTAACGTTAGCCCCTTGGCAGAAAGGCAAGAACTTAGTCTGGGACGCTACGTGTGTCAGCACGACTGCGGCCTGTCACCTGAGTCGCACATCGCGTGTGGCTGGTGCAGCGGCCGAAACCGCAGCAAAGAGGAAACTGGATAAATATAAAGAACTCACCGCATACACCTTCATCCCCGTGGCGGTAGAGACGCTGGGCCCCTGGTGTTCTCAAGAAGAACTTTGTGCGGGAGATTGGCCGCCGTCTTAGGGAGAGGGGTGCCGACCCTCGCTCAGGTTCGTTCCTGGCGCAAAGCATTTCCTTAGCCGTACAACGCGGCAACGCGGCCAGCATATTGGGCTCCTTTGCGCCGGGAACGATCCGAGGTGGGTTTACAGATAGGTTAGATTAGGTTTCTTTTTATTGTTAAATATTTTGTTTTGTTTTTATTTTTGCTCTGGATTTTATTTTATTTTTACACTTGTTTTTATTCTACATAATAAACGTATTTTTATGCCGAAAATGTGCCTTGAATTTAACCTACCTCTATTCTTTACTATAAAACACTGTTTTTAATTATCAAAATGGTTTTATTTCACTCATAAAAACACAAAAATCCTTTGAAATATCTCAATACAGTGTTTTGAAATTATAGTCTACCACAAATTACCTATTTTCTGTAAAAACAAAACAAGTCAACGCGTTTTTCTCCAGAAATAATAATAATAAAATAACAAAATTTTGATGGCTAAAAAGGTAATAATTTCATCTTTAAAATAAATAAAAAATCAAGTCGATAGCTACTATAGTCTTGGCTAAATCTAGTATTTACTAAAAAAACAGTTTTTGGCCGATTGGCAAAAGTTGCGATTTTTAAAGTACAGTGTATTGGATTTACACGCCAGTATTGGTGTATTACAATTTTTAGGCGATAGGCTGACAACCTGTCACTATAGTGATGCACGTGTTTTCTGAAACAACCTTGGAAAACAATTCTCAAAAATGTCAGATGTGGCGATAGCGACCGTATTCTTACGGCCAGTAACGCTCTGCCTACCCCGCAAGGGATAAAGGCGTGATATATGTATGTATGTATGTACGAAATTTGGATTCTGACGGTCTGAAGTGACAGACGTACAAAAAGTATCCATATAAAAGGTACTCTGTGAACTCTACCATGACGTCATTCTACTGTTCGTCTTTTACCAGATAGGTGGAAAAGCGTCATCCGGCATTCGAATATTGTTGAAAGGCTATTACTACTGACATCCGGCAGCCGCACCGGATAAGTAGAGAAACGCTGTGACGCTATCGAAACTTGTTATTCCATCGCGTTGTGATTTTCTATACTTCAAGCTGTTAGAAGGCTACGAAACAACTAAAACCAACCAACTGAGATCCAATCGACATACAACCGAAACGATTTTCATTTAGCAGACTTAGGGCCCAGAATAGGATGATATTTCGCTCACCCGCCGATTAGTTACATTTGCTTAACAATACATTCGTATCTTTGTAATAATGATGCCGGCTTAGAATAGCATCACCCCATTTCTTTACCGCGGGTGTCGTAACAGGCAACTGAGGGACCCGAGGGTTTCATGTGTCACTTTAGGCGACAGGCTGACAACCTGTCACTACAGTGATACACGAATCATCTGAAACAGCCCTCAATTTGTCAGACGTGGTGTTGGCGACCGTTATTTTACGGCCGTTAGCGCTCTGCCTACCCCGCAAGGTATTAAGGCGTGATATACGTATGTAAGTATGTGTTTTTTCCGTCGGGAAAGCTGTTAGGTTTTAAAGGCTGGTTCCCTTGACATACTCGGGCAATTTTTATATACAGTGTGCTCTCTTTGTGTTAGTTTTATGACATCCCTAAGGACACTCACGCACGTTGTGGAGCCAAGTTTTTCAACATTTGCATTTTAATATAGTGAACTCTTTATTTCTCATAAAAAAAATCGGTTTATGTTAAAAAAAGGTTTATGTTTCCTAAAAATCACATTAAAAGTTTAATTTTGGAGTAAATGTCTGATATCGTGTAAATGGTACTAAAATAAAATGAGGGCTATAAATCTTCATAAAATTGTCCCAAATTCGCAATAGTTTTATCAAATCATAAAAACGAAAATGCGTAAATAAAGAGTTATGTCAATTTTCTACCTAATAATAATTTGTATTTAAAATGCAAAAATGATTTTGAGGCTCGACTTCAGAATTTATTTGATAAAAATAAAACTTTTTCCCATAAAAACGTATGAAAACAAGCAAAGTATGTTTGTCGCAACAGGTTTTCACAAAACGCAATCCCAAAACAACTATCCATATTTCCCTCGTCACAATTCGTCATAGCGGCTAAAGTTGGCGGCGCAATTACAAACCCGCAAACGAGCCGCGTGTGCGAGCACCACGCGAGTACGCTCCAGATAGCTCGTCTCTTTGACACGAAATTGGAAATACGCGACCCGACTTTATTGGTACAACTTTTCTGTGTATGGTTTGTGCGTTTTAAACAGTTCATTGACCTCTTATGCAAACTGACGCAATACAGTTTCTATGACAGATAATATTTTTTCCACAGTTGAAATCCCACCAAACATAAACGTTATCTGCTTAGACATATAGTTTAGAAATTAGCAAATGTACCTAGTTAACAGCGCGAAAATAATGTTAAAAAAACACTTATGATCCAATAAAAAAACTGTATTACTTAAGTAACATGTTCTTAGTCCATCGCCTAAAACAGTAAAACATATAATTCCTCCAGTCTAATACTAAAATAATGTAGTATAAAATAGTGTGACGCTGTACTAAGGCAGATTTGATTTTACAAGTATATACAAACAGTACTGTACTTTACTGGTACCAGGCGGTTGTAAAACTATGACACCAGGGTTCATCGGGTTGTTGGACGACTCGGTGTCCTACACTGAAAACATCATCATCATCATCATTGGCCACAGCATCTAATAGTAGATGATAGTTGCAGCGCTAGTGGGTTGAGTGGGTTGGTAGGATCCCACATCGTCTTTTATGGCTATGAAGCCCTATTGCAGCACGACATATTCTGCCACATCGATCGCAAGTCCATTTCGAGTCTGCTGGAGGAGATGAGGCACGGCGAAGCTTTTTCTGCCTGATATTCTCCAGCCTGATATTCTCCAAAACAGATTCAACATAACGTAGCTCCACACATTGCAGTGTTCCAAAAACATTACCATTCACAAATCCTACTACGCCTCACCCGCTGCAAGCGTTTGCATATGTTTAGTTAATTGTCCCACTGTTCTCCGTCAATCTGTATGTATAGGGGGTTTGTGGAATTGACAAGATGATTCCAATGAATGGTAGCAAATTATAATATGCTATTTCTGACTGGTCAAATGAGCTACTTTTTTAAAGATGTAAAACGGTATTTTGTATGGAACACTGAAAGCATACATATACGTACATACATATATCACACCTTTATCCCTTGCGGGATAGGCAGAGCGATAGTGGCCGTTAGAATACAGCCACTATCGCCACATATGACATTTTTGAGGATTGTTTTCCAAGGTTGTTTCAGAAAACATAAATATTACTGTAGTGACAGGTTGTCAGCCTGCCGCCTAAAAATTGTAATACACCAATACTCTCAAGTCCCTTAGTCGTCTCTTACGACACCCGCGAGAAGGATGTGGGGTGATGCTATCCTAAGCCGGCACCACTCGGCCTTTAGGTACATATTATTTAAATACCTCTACATAACAACTAAGTATTTTGTATTGATTTATTGTATAGGGCCTATTGTGATAGTTAACTATAAGCTGAAAATATATAAGCTGTAGGTATTGTAGTGATAATCTGTAGGTACTGTATATTTGTTTACCTATTGCATGTGGGTATATGAATAAAAGTTAGTCTTGGTCGAACCCGTGTTTCAATCACAACATGGTGACAGCGTTTAATTGAATAATTGAATATATTCACGCCGAAACGGATTGCAGTGATAATAAATACATTAAATAATCAGTGCGTTATCGTATACGTCAATAACCATGGAGCATGCACGACCGCCATCGGAATTGTGCTTGGAGGGCGGACCGGCCGCGAGGGCCGACGCGTGGCGCAAATGGTACAAACAATTCAACGTATTTTTAAAAGCGTCCGGCGTATCTACAGAAACTAAGGAAGTACAAGCGAGTTTACTGATAAATCTTATAGGTGCCGAGGGCTATGACGTGTACTCGACATTCAAGTTTGCAACAGGTCAAAGCGAAGATGATTACGACCTCATAGTAAAAAAGTTTCATGAGCATTTCGGTACTAAGCAAAACACAACGATGAGTCGATTTCGATTTTTCACCAGGCAACAGGAACTCGGCGAGTCAATAGACGAGTACGTAACGGCCTTGAAAATACTAAGTAAATCGTGTGAATTTGCGAGTCTCGAGGAAAGCTTGATAAGGGATCGAATTGTGTGTGGTGTAAACAGTAGTACTGTTCGCGATCACCTATTGAGGGCCGACGATTTGACTTTGGAATCGGCAGTAAAAATATGTCATGCGAATGAAATGTCAAGAGAGGGGAAACGCCAGATTGAGGGGACCAAGACCGGAAGTAGCAATGGACAGGCGACCGCGAGGGCAGTGGATGCTGTGTATGGGGCGCGCGGGCGACCGCTGCGGCACGGTGGTGCCGCTGGTGGCGGTGGCGGCTACGGCGCTGGCGGGGCCAGCGGCAGCGGCGGGTACGACGCTGCTCGTAGAACGCGCGCGCATCGGCCGTCGGTACAGCGTGTGCGCACGGCGGGTGCGCCCGGTCCGCGGAGCGGCTCGGCGGTAGCGGGCCCGTGCGGGGCATGCGGTAGTGATCAGTGCGATAGCGGTTTTCGCTGTGGAGCTAAAAGAGCTCGTTGTTATTTTTGTGGTGTAGTTGGCCATTTTAAAAAAATGTGCATGCGTAAGGTTCGCAACCGAGTTCATGAGTTAGTGCAACAGGACTGTGAGCAGGACAGTGACTATGAGGACTGCGAGGGTGACAATGAGGAGCTGTACTACATCTCTACTATTGATGCAATTTCAACTAGTAAGGACTGTGGCAAATGGTATGAGAATTTAATTCTTAATGATTGTGGATATTCAGTAAATTTTAAATTAGATACAGGTTCCGATTTGAATGTGCTATCGTTTAATACATTTAAAAAATTAGGTTTGTCCGAAGGTCTGTTGGAAAAAGACCATACAAAAGCACAATCATTTTGTGGTAATATTATACGAATTGTTGGCTCATGTTATTTAGAGTGGTTGTATAAAAATAAGGTTTACAATCTGCGATTTGTTGTGGCTGAACATAACTGTCAAAGCGTACTAGGCAAGTTTGCCTGTGATGAGTTAGGCCTAGTCCGTCGTGTACTGTCAGTAGACATAGCAAATTATGAGGATTTGTTCCAAGGGTTAGGTAAATTGCCAGGGAAATATAACATTTGTGTTGAAAAAGATTCGCAGCCGACGGTGTGTCCTGTCCGAAAGATACCTATTGGGGTGCGTGACAAATTGCAAGCCGAATTAAACCGCATGGAGAAGATAGGGGTGATAAGAAAAGTTACACATCCTACACCTTGGGTGAATGCGATTGTGGTAGCGGCGAAAAAAGATGGTACTATTCGGTTGTGCTTAGACCCGCGACCATTAAACAAGGTAGTACGTCGTGCACACTACCCACTTCCTGCATTGACGGAAATTGCGACTAAATTGCGAGGTGCTAGGTATTTTAGTAAGCTAGACGCGAGATCCGGTTTTTGGATGATTGAAATAACAGACGCTAGTGCGGATCTGTGCACATTTGGTACTCCATTCGGGAGGTACCAGTTTCTTAGATTACCGTATGGTATAAATTGTGCGTCAGAGGTCTTTCATGCGAAAGTGCGCCAGCTACTAGAAGACTTAGATGGTGTAGACTCCTTTGTGGATGACATAATCGTATGGGGTGCTACATTGGAGGAACATGATTACCGGCTTAGACAATTACTGGATAGGGCACGACAAGTAGGTATAAAATTTAACCGGGAAAAATGTGCATTTTGTGTCCGGGAAGTGAGCTACCTGGGCCACACGTTTGACGCAAATGGGATGCGCATTGACAGCAGTAAATACAAAGCTATAAAGGATATGCCATGTCCCACTGATCGTCCGTCTTTAGAGAGGTTTTTGGGAATGGTGAATTATCTTTCAAAGTTCATCCCAAATTATTCAGACGTGGCAGCACCACTGCGCAGTTTATTAAAAAAAGATGTCGTGTGGTGCTGGGAGGAGAGCCACGAGACCGCGGTGCAGCGCCTTAAAGAGCTGGTGTGCTCAGCGCCCGTGCTGGCGCTGTACAGCGCGGAGCGGCCGGTGCTGCTGTCGGTGGACGCGAGCTCCCGAGCCCTCGGAGCGGTGCTACTGCAGGATGGCAAGGCAGTCGAATATGCTTCGACTACGCTCACCGAGACGCAGACACGCTATGCACAAATAGAGAAGGAGTTGCTGGCCATTGTGTATGCTCTCGAGCGTTTCCACCAATATGTATTTGGTAGGAAGGATGTGACAGTTGAGACCGATCACAAGCCACTCGAGGCATTGTTTAAGAAAAGCCTCGACGCTGTCCCTGCCAGGTTGCAACGAATGATGCTACGTGCACAAGGTTACGATTTTAAAGTAGTGTACAAACCAGGTAAATTTATGTTCGTTGCAGATGCGCTATCTAGGGCACCTTTATTGGACCAGCTAAAGGATAACGTGGCAGAAGAAATTGCTGAACAATCCTGTTTTTTATTAAGTAACGTAAGGTTCAGCGACAGCAAGCAAAGGATGATCCGAGAGGCTACTTCCCGTGACGAGGAATGTCATTTAATTATAGGTTATATCGAGAGGGGTTGGCCAGAGAATAAATTCGACGTAGACGAAAGGGTTAGGTATATTTGGTCATACCGAGAAGGATTCGCTTATATCGATGGGTTGATATTTAAGAACGATTTGGTTTTTATTCCAAAAGATATTCGTCCAGAAATGATAAGTAGGGTGCATGACGGGCACATGGGTATAGATAGGTGCAAGAGGAACGCGCGAGAAGTAATGTACTGGCCCGGCATGTCGCGCGACATCGAGCAGTGCGTGCGGCGCTGCGCCGCGTGCAGCGAGCGCGCCGCGCGGCCGCCGCGCGAGCCCCTCATGCCGCACCACATACCACCAATCCCCTGGGCGAAAGTCGGCTCGGATATATTTCAAACCGGAAATAAATACTTTTTGATATTGGTAGACTATTATTCTAATTTCATAGAGGTAAGTCCATTAAAAAGTATTGGCTCACAGCAAGTAATAGCTGCAATGAAAGACCAATTCGCTAGGCACGGAATACCAAAAGAACTTGTCAGTGATAATGGACCGGCATATGCATCAAAAGAATTTTCAAGTTTTGCTAAGTTGTGGGGATTTTACCATACTACAACCTCACCAAACTATCCACAATCTAATGGTAGAAGTGAAAAAAGCGTGCGCACTGTTAAAAACATTCTAGCAAAGTCAGTAGCGGCAGGGACAGATTTCTATCTGGGTTTATTAAATTTCAGAACAACTCCGCGTGACGGTATAGGTGCTCCATCCCAATTATTAATGGGACGCAGACTTGATACGAGACTACCATCTCACGATCGTAAACTTATGCCTTATAATGAGCATAACATAGCTTATCAAAATATAATACTAAAACAAAACAAAGCCAAGATGTATTATGACATACATTCTAAACCGCTTCCAGCTCTGAACCCAGGGGACCCGGTGATAATGCTGGATAGCAATGATAGAAAATACGCCACTGTGCAGTCGCGTGCAAAGCAACCGCGCTCATATTTTGTGACCGATAACAAAGGGGGGTGCTATAGACGAAACAGACGGCATCTCCAGAAAATACCTACTCCATCAGAAACGAATGATAACTCTAAGCCTATGTCATCTGAGGATAGTGTTGAGACTAGTGAGGATGAATGGTTGGACAGCACATGGGTGCCCGAACCATCTGAAACTACTATAATGAAATCACTCTCATCTTCACCAAGCGCGGAGCGTGAGCCGAGAGCTGCGGCTGCTAAGGCGCGCGAGATGCTTAAAAGTTTGTTTACGCATAAACAATAGACACCACCGTACAAACTATTATCTAGTAGGTCTCTATTGCAAATAGGTACGTTAATTTATAAGTGCTTGTTTTTACATTAAGTCATATTTTGCAGAGAGTAGTTTAAAAAAAAAAAAAAGGATATATAAATAAAAAGTAAGTTTTAAAAAGTATATGTATAAATAAATAAATAAAGGGAATGAAGTAAATGCATGATGATGTAATTATAATTATATTTGAATAACTTATTATTGTTTTGTTTTCAACTTTGAAAATATTATTAATAATATTCGCACGTTGAAAGCATTACCGTCACTATCCAAAAAACTCACTTTTGAGTAATAAGCATTTGAAATTTTTAAAAATTGCATCTTTATTTATTTCACAACTAGAAGACTTAGAGACTTCGGTGTTTTTGATAAAAGTTATATTTTATTATTATATTTAAGTTGATTATGACTTGAAACTCTTAATTCAATAATTGAATTATTTATTCAAGTTTTTCTTGTGTTATTTTGTATGATACTATACAAAATAACACTTAAAGTTAGTAAGACTTTTCGTTTAGTGACATAAGCAGAGTGACACAAGACTTATTAATTTAGAAAGCTAAATCTAGCCAAACCAATTTAAATTACAAAAAAACACCGCGTGATGCCAGCTTGAATAGCATCACCCCATTTTCCATTCACGTGAGAGCCGTTAGATGCAACAAAAGAATATTGGGTGCATATTTTTTTCCAGAGTTTTAGTTTCTCGATTAACATAACACTGGAACCTGATGTTCATTAGATTTAATCGATTGAAAACGATTACATTATTAATTTTGTGTTAAAGACATAAGTATAATAACGTATTTACCATAAGTGTTATCAAATTTTGTTACTGTTACACCTTCAGACAAAAAAAAAATCCATAAGTTATTTTATCAATATTCCTGCTGACCAACTTTTAAAGTTTTCAGTTACATAGTTTAATTGTCCTTAGTTTGTTCGTCCTTTCAGTTTACCGACATCCTATAGAACAACTCAGCTGAATGATTAAAATTATAAAAATACTGTAACCATAACATCATTGCACAGAAGTATATTAAACAAACTAATTTCGTATTAACATAATTGTTGAGTACAATTTGGTAAAATTACAAATTTTCAGCAATTCCAAATATTAACCATTTTGTTGATATTTTTGTTGCATAGATACAACTACATAGAACTAGATACAACTGTGTTCCTACGAGTAAACAATTTGTTTGGTATTTAAAACCAATCTTCTTATGTATCGCAAATATTTGTTGCACTGTCTATTAGTGTCAGTACGATTTGGTAATTAGAAATCGAGTATCTTTGCAAAAATTCTAACTAGTACGGGTATTGCTGTAGTGTTTATTTTAATTTACTATTTAAAAACAAGAAACATGTCACTAGGATTAGTCTTCTTTGCCACTAGTGTTGATTTACATTATGCTGACAGACCAAAAGATGGTATAAAAAACATTTTATACACTTTCAGGTTTTCAAAGATGCTGATTATTAATATTATGGCAGCAGCATAGCATCCGTGTAATCTATATATATAGAATAAATATTTCTTAAAATTAAGAAACAAAATGTGAATTATATATGCATAGATTGCATGTACTTCAATAGTCCATATTTTGCCAATGTCGCCAATCTAAGCTTCGATTATAAAAAACTCTTATCATTCTTACCAATGAAACTACTGATGGAGTTTTACTTGATTAGATGGCAAAGGGACGAGTTTATTTCTTTCCCTCGTACCAAAGAACATTATTTTGTACTCTTATTACAGTAAAGAAACTGCACAGGACAGAGACATATTGAAAAGATAGACAAGGAGAGCCGGCCCTAGATGATGGGATAAGGCTAAGGAGAAGAAAAAGATTACAGTACAGAAACTACTAAGAAAGCCCTCCGGTAGAGTAAACTGGAGAATTTAGAATTGCAAACTAAGTATGAAGTTGTATAAACTACGCTCTTTGAATTCCTGCACGCATGCAGCAGCAATTGTTATCGACTCGTACTTAAAAGGATCAAAAACCACTTACGGATTTTCTATTAATCCAGTTTTCACAGAAAGAAATATTGGCATTAAACAAAATAAGACTCTATTAACTAATATTATAGGAAATTAACTCACAATGTTATAAGACATAAAGTTGCTATAACTAAACTGTCTGTTTTCTATAAACTGAGTAAAGAAATGACGTCAAAAAAATTTAAGTAAGTAAGACTGTATGGATAAAAATACAATTTTGATTTATAAACCTACTCATAGTCATTTAATCACTAAAGTAATACTGACCAAATGCATAAAATTCCAGGCTTACGTAATGAAATGTTCAACAGATTTTAAAAATATTTAAAAATAGAGTGTCATTAAACGTAAAATGACATAATTTTGTGTGAAAATTTGAACTATATTATATGTCAAAAAGACACTAAACGTAAAAGTTCATTTTGATTTGTAATGATTGTTCCAATTCTTACTAAATAGTGAAAAGAAAAGTGGCATTAAACCCAAAATGACATTTTGTTTCATATGTTTAACATAAATTTATGAAGTAATATAGTCATTATGCTCAAAATATCACTTTTACTTTAATTATTTATATTATATCTGTAAAAAAACTTAACACTATACTGTAATTTTTGGGATAACGACGCTATCGCAGTAAATACTTTACGCTTAATTAAAAGAAAATAAATATTATAACATCACTAAGCAGAATATGATGGTTTTACTTTCAAGGTTTACTCCACATAAGTTGGCATACGTGTCACTATAAAAAATATATCACTATTACATTATAATAAACACCAAAATCGTTAAAATGCATACCGGCACTACTTTGCCCAGGAGTTTGTAGTACAGCTAGAAGAATAGGTGTCTCTGCATTATATTCTTTGAAATGTACGTAAACAGATGGCGTTCATAGTCAAAATCATGCAAATTTTGTATAATGACGGTAATGCTTTCAACGTGCGAATATTGTTTAACATTTGTTTGGATTAAAATGTTTTCTTATTTGAAAATGTAATAGTCAACATAAAAATCATTGTTAATTAAAATAAAAATATATTTTCTAAGAAGGGACATGTAGTGATAATCTGTAGGTACTGTATATTTGTTTACCTATTGCATGTGGGTATATGAATAAAAGTTAGTCTTGGTCGAACCCGTGTTTCAATCACAACAGGTATGTCCTTGGAGAAAGTGTTTCAGTTTCATGGGCAGGTTCATTATATTCAATATTGAGATATACAGGATTTAGTATTGCACAATGTGTTAAGTTTATTTCAAATCAACCGTGAATCAACCTGTAGTTAGAAAATCTGCTTAAGGTAAGTAGGTAATTGATGTTCGACAATACGCATCCTAAGTTCATTGCTGACAGTTGTTCTTGTTAGAGATTGGGAATAAACTTCATATTATTTGCATCTATGACACCTGATTTGCCGTGTGATGCCAGCTTAAAATAGCATCACCCCATTTCCTTCCCGTGGGTGTCGTAGAAACCGACTAAGGGACTCGACGGTTTCATGTGTACCTCAATTTTAGGCGACAGGCTGACAACCTGTCACTATAGTGATATACGACTTATCTGAAACGTCCCTCAACCATCGTCAGACGTGGCCATACAGACTGTAATTTTACGGTCGTTAACGCTCTGCCTACCCCGCCCTACTTACTACGTATTTCCATGACATCCCTACCCTACATTGCAGCAGTTGGTGTTCTTTTTTTTCAACCCCTTACTACTAGGCGGATCGCACACTTAACGCACGACGGACCGCTAAATTGTCGCAGCGGTATGTCAGATCCATACTAGAAATGTAAATCCCCATACTAAAACCGCTCAACCGCTGTCAACGCATCGAACTCGCAGCCGTCGAGTGCGGTTTTAGTATGGGGAGTGACGTTTCTACTATGGATCTGACAGACCGCTGTGATATTTTAGCGGGCCATCGTGTGTTAAGTGTGCGATGCGCCCATTGCGCCATATCGCCAAATGAACTCTATAATATTGGGGCTCTTCAGAAGTAAAACTCACTTTTTAGATTTCACAATAATTAATTTATTCTTATTTTCACTTAATCCGACATTGAGTATTTTTGCACGTCTTCACTATCGAACTGCTTTGAGCAGACTGCCCGAACTCCCAGCCCGAACCCTCGACGGCACCCCTTCCCCGTGCCCCTTCCCCACAAGTGGGAAGAGTACCGTCAAAGCCGTTTGGCTACTGTACTCATAGAACCATCCGTACTCATGACCACAAGACGACTGTACTCATGACCAAGTAATATTTAATGTTCTATATTTAATGTAAATATTTTATGTTCAGTGAAAAACTAATATTAATTGTATTTAAAACTAATTGTGGCTAACAACTCGGCCATCCTGCTCAAAGCGAGTCCCCTCGCGTCATTTTACTTTCATTCATTATTGACTTAATTAATAATGATTATGTAATATTCTGCTATGTAATAATTTAGTACTATTTTAGGTAAGTTTACTTAATACAGAAATATATATCGTTTTAATATCTTTTGTATTAAACATGAATTGTAAAATAAATTATCATTATTTAACTCAAAAGTGTTACCTAATAGTAAACAAGTGACAAAATGGAACCGTTAGCTTGCGTAGTGATTTAATGTTAACATGACATTTTAAAATACTTATGAATTAAGCTTTTCTTAAAATTTAAGAGTACAAGTAATACTATTTTACTTTATAATAATTGTTCTAAAACAAATACAGCATGCAAAATTAATGCCTTAGTATCTCCTGGCTAAACAGTAAGTTTACATCGTAATTTATTCTTCTTCACTATTAGTATTACTACATTCATCATTACTTGACTCTAAATCTCTATCAAAATTTAACCACGGTTGAATTTTATCTATTGCGACTACAGCTTCGTAACGTCTACCTTGTTTTCTTGTCATTGGGGTGTCTTCTATAACATAACGATCATTGGGAAGCACTTTCATTACGCGATACGGTCCTTGGTACTTATTAACCAGTTTTTGAGACCTACCGTCGTGCGGAACTTGTCTTTCTACGCGAATTAAATCACCCTCTTTATATACTCTACCCGATTTTCTCTTTACATTAAACCTCCGCGCGTCTTTGTTTTGCTGCTCTCTAAGTTTTTTGCTTGCGTTCTCTCGTATCTCAACAATTTTATCGTTATCTACTTCCTCCATTGTGTCATTTATGACAGCATTTAGTATGCCCTCCGACCTACATCTGATATTAAATCCAAAAAGCAATTCTGATGGAGTTTTCCGTGTTGTTTTATGCGTTGTAGTATTAAGTCCAACTTGTATATCTGACACATAATCGTCCCAGTTTCTTTCATCATCGCCATGAGCAGAAGTAGATAGTGAATCGAGAATAGTTCTGTTATATCTTTCCACTTGGCCATTGGCCCTAGGTGTGGCGACAGCGTTTTCAATGTGTTGGATACCGTATGCTGTAGTAAACTCCTTGAACATTTTGCTAGTAAAACTTGTGCCTTTATCTGTAATTAGCCTAGTAGGTACACCGAAATGGCTTATGTGGTCCTTCAATACTCTTATTGAGGTGCTGGACTTGGTGTCCTTTACAGCTTTCATATTAGTGAACTTCGTAAAACCGTCTATTATTATTAACAAGTAACAATTTCCTTTTTTACTTTTGATAAATGGTCCAAGGTGATCAGCATGAACTGTATGGAAAGGGACACTGACCTTTTCTATCGGGTGCAGTTCACCCTCGCGTTTACCGCCAGGTGTTTTATGATGCGCGCATTGTAAACAAGATGAGACATACTTCTTTACAAAACGTCGCATTTTGGCAAACCAGTAATGCTTCTGAATGCGCTGCAGAGTTTTTTCAAAAGCACAGTGACCAACGTCATCATGATTTTTTTTAAGAATCTGCCAACGAACTCCTTTGGGCACTAACCATTTTAGCTCCTCACCAATTATGCGGTATACTCTTCCATTTTTAAGTTTATAATTTTTGCGAAATTCATTTATTCGATCGGATTTTGGGTCACCCAAAACTTCCTTGATTGTCTTTATTTCTTCGTCTGCACATTGTACGGTCGTAATCCAATCTTGATCAAAACAATCCACAGCCAGTACGTCAAGCACGTGGGGAGTTGTTCCAGTTTCTTCGATGGGGTTCCGACTTAAAGCATCCACATGCGCCATTCTAGTTCCAGGACGATATTCAATAGAACAGTCGTATTCCTGTAACTGAACCCACCATCGCGCAATACGTGGTACTATGTCTCGCTTTGTCAATGTAAATCGTAGAGCATTACAATCCGTTAGAATTTTAAAAGGGATTCCAATTAAATATACCCTGAAACGGTTAAGAGAAGCTATAACCGCTAAGGTCTCCAGCTCATAGGAGTGTAGTTTACTTTCATCGTGTGTCGTTTTTCGGCTGAAATAGGAAACGGGTTGGAAAACTCCGTTTGAATTGGATTGTAGTAGTATTCCCGCGACTCCTTCTTTGCTCGCATCTGTATGGAGCTGTGTTTCAGCTCTAGGGTCATATAAAGCAAGCAAAGGCCTTTCAGTTAATTTTGTTTTTATATTAATAAACGACTGCTGCTGAGCTTCACCCCATGACCACTGAGAATCCTTTTTTAGAAGATTTGTCAAAGGAGAACTAACAATGGCATAATCCTTCATGAATCTTCGAAAAAACCCTGACAATCCTAAAAACTGTCTTAATTCGTGCTGATTTTGCGGAGTTGGGAAATGTGACACTGCATCAGTTTTCCTTGTGCCTGGACGTATACCCTCAGAACTCACTTCAAAACCCAGAAAATCTATTTTCTTCTGGAAGAAGTTACACTTGCCAAGCTTCAAAGTAAGCCCACCCTTCTTAAGCAGTTCGAGTACTTCTTCTAGCCTTTGTAACCCTTCATCTACATTTTTCGATGGAATTAAAATATCATCCATGTAGACGATGGCATATTTAATTTTGGCTTCCGATAGAATTTTGTTCATCGTTCTTTGAAACACAGAGGGGGCATTAACGAGTCCGAAAGGCATGCGGTTGTACTCGAACTGCCCGTCAGGGGTTACGAAGGCTGTTTTCTCTTTTGATTTCTCAGATATGGGGATCTGGTAATAACCAGAGGCCAAGTCTAGGGACGTGAAAAATGTATTACCTGAAAGTAAGTCTAACTGGTCTTCCACTCGAGGAAGAGGGTAATGATCTTTTTTTGTTTTGCGATTTAATGCTCGGTAGTCGATACACAATCGCTTCTCGCCAGATTTTTTTTGGACTAATACAATGGGACTGGCGTAGGGCGAAGAAGATTCTCTGACGATTCCATTGTCCAGCATTTCCTGTACCATGCTTCTTACAAGTGTCTTTTCTGCGTGTGACATACGATATGGGCGATATACTACTGGTTGAGTGTCTTCCAACTCGATTACCATTTCAGTTACATTAGTGTAACCAAGATCACCTAAGCCTTTTGAGAAACAATCACTATATTTAGCTAACAGCTGTTGAAGCCTCATGCGTTCTTCATTGTTTAGGCTGTCACCCGAATTAACTGACTCATCGAATTCTGTTTCACTAAAAGCTACGCTACAACAATCAAGAGTAGAATTCATGGACTCTTTGAAAAGAGCACGTGTCATCAAAAAGTTTTCATCGATTTCTAATGATTCGGGAGCCACATTGAGGACCAAGACAGTAGTACAACCTCGAGTAATATGATATTGCCCAGAGAGCAAATAATACTCTTTGCCTTGAGGACCACGCAATGAGCCATTTACGTGAACAGTACCAGAAATATCTGTCGAAGATGTAACTGGCACTGGTGTGAGGGTATTGCGAAGAAGTATTGTTTGTTTCGTTACCTTTAATTCAATTTTGTTATTTAAAATTCTATGAAATTGCAGATGAGTTGGAAATTTTGTAATAATAATGTCTGGTTGTTCGGTGAAGTTGTGCCCTAGCATAGAAGGGTGCTTTATCACATAATCTTCAACTACAAACAAGTTGATTTTTTTGTCAATTCCCTGTACTTCAACTACGCATGTAACAATCCCTATAGGTGTAACTAAGTTACCGCCAATAGGTCTTAGTACTGGCATCTTTTCTTGTTCATTGATATAAAGCTCAAGTTCATTTGCAGTGCTCTCTCTTATCAGAGAACACTGGCTACCCAAATCGACGTGACATTCTACAGTTTCATGATTAATGCTTATATCCATAATATATTTTTTATTGGTATCTATCCCGTCTTTATTCATGTTTAGGGTTTCCGTAATTTCCATTAGACAGTCTGTGCTATCTATACTCAATCTGGCCACTTGCTTTTCATTTTTTTCCTTGTCTTGTACCTGGTTTTTTTCATTTCCCTTGCTATTCTTGTTTTTAAAACAATGCTCAACTAAATGCCCCACTCTCTCACAGTAGGTACATTTTACTGCTGGCTTTTCGCATTTGTTACTGCGATGGCCTACTTCGTTACAATTGTAACATTTGATACTAGCATTGATCGGCGTTTCTTTCGAAGTACCTGGTCTCGCTGAAAGAAACTGCTTACGTTCACTGCGCATTTTTAGAGATGTATCTACATCTCTGCTTGGTCCAGGCTTGACAGTCTTGAAATACTTCAAAACTTGCTGGGGATCTGAGAATTGTGCAGCTTGAGCACCTACCCTTACAGCCCTGTCTTCTACCCCATTTAAAATACAGTCAACTGCTCTTTTGCCATAAATTTGGCACCTGTTTAGTAAATTGATCTTTGCGTAATAATAGTGCTCCAATGATTCTCCGTATCGAACTCTCTTAGCCAACATACAAGTGAGAAGCTCAGCATAATCTTCACGACTAGGAAACGATTCAATAAGTTTCTTTTTCCATTCTGTCCAAGTGAATAAAACGCTCGGCAACCCTTGATACCAGGTCTTTGCGACACCCGTCAGTTTTGGAAGAGCGTAATGAATCGTTTCCTTGTCATCCCACCCATAAATAGTGGCACATTCCTCGACTTTAGTAAGCCAGGTCAACATAGTTTGATCTTTAAGAAATGGATCGAACTCAGGGATCACATTTGATGAAAAAGATAATTTTGGTTTTTCTGAGCTTTTCACTTGTTTTATTATTGCTAACACCTTATCTAATACATCTGAATCACGCTGATACTTAGAAGGACTATGATATTGCTCACGATATTCTTCAGGTGATGGACTCCGGGGTCTTCTGCGATTCATTTTTGGGGCGTTCAGTATGGGACTAGTCAACCGCTTAGTACTTTTAGTCGCAGTGCTGTATTGAGCATAAGCTACACCCTGGCCCTGACCCTGACTGGGTACTCCTGGGCTTCGGTATGGATCAAAATTATCTATGCCCTGACCCTGACTGGGTACTCCTGGGCTGGTGTTGTCAACACAGACCTGATCCCGACCCACTGACCTGGGTACTCCTGGATCATTCGTTTTGTGGGGACCCTGGCCTAATGATCTAGGCACTCCTGGGCGCATAGGACCATGGCCTTCTGGCTCTCCTTGGTCATTGTACTCCATGATTCTGAAACTTGCATTGTTTAGCTTAATACCCCGAAAATAATAACACTAGAACGGTTGTCACTTTATTTAAGAAAAAAAAAACACTGACAAGCTGGGCCAGCCTTAATTATGATCATCAAATCGTATTTATCATCATGCGAGTTGTAGAATACTGATTTAAGTATAAATAGTTATGCTAAATAAAAGAAATACATAATTACTAAGGCAATTCTTACACCCAGGGCTCTCCCTGGCAGAGCAAGCATAACCTAGTTTAATCGTATATGCTGCCGAAGAGTAGCCACGGAACAGCACATAAGAAAGAATATAAAATATATAACCATATGCATATTGGACAATAATTCGAAGGATTGGATTAATATTTACCCCCAGAGAGTGCCCTAGCAGAGTAAATACTAGTCCTTTCAATCGTTTCTGCCGCCGAAGAGTAGCCACGACACGGCAGATACGACTAGTTTTTAATAATGTTTATAATAAATACTCATGGAATAAGTAGACAGGAAGAAGTATCAGAAAAAAAAAATACACGATTCAGGACCACATGAGTAATATCTAAACCCAGGGAGTGCCCTGGCAGAGTAAATACTACTCCTTTAAATCATATCTGCCGCCGAAGAGTAGCCACGGCACGGCAGCTACGATTCGTTCCGAATTTAGAATAAAAATATATAAAATAAATGTTAATACATACAAATAGGTTAAGTAAAAAGAAAAAAAAAACGCATAATTCGGAACAATTCGAATAATATCCACTCCCAGGGAGTGCCCTGGCAGAGTAAATACTAGTCTTCTTAATCATATCTGCCGCCAAAGAGTAGCCATGGCACGGCAGGTACGATAAATTCCGAAAACGAAATAAAAAAATATTAAGAACTTTTTTAGATTTTAGATTTCACAATAATTAATTTAGATTTCACAATAATTAATTTATTCTTATTTTCACTTAATCCGACATTGAGTATTTTTGCACGTCTTCACTATCGAACTGCTTTGAGCAGACTGCCCGAACTCCCAGCCCGAACCCTCGACGGCACCCCTTCCCCGTGCCCCTTCCCCACAAGTGGGAAGAGTACCGTCAAAGCCGTTTGGCTACTGTACTCATAGAACCATCCGTACTCATGACCACAAGACGACTGTACTCATGACCAAGTAATATTTAATGTTCTATATTTAATGTAAATATTTTATGTTCAGTGAAAAACTAATATTAATTGTATTTAAAACTAATTGTGGCTAACAATAATATTCAAACTTTTGGATTCAATGTTGCTCGATATTTAGACCAACATTTAGAGCCTTTGATGGTTCGTAGTGTCTCCACAAGGTATACAGGGTGTAAAAAAAAAATATCCAAGTATTTTAAGGGGTGAAACAGCCCATGAAACTGAACAACTTTCCCCAAAGAACATAGGTCGAATTTTGACCTTCAATACAAATTAGCTTGGTCGGTTGGTAATTTTGTATGGGAGGACCAAATTTTTTTTTCATATTTCATCCTATGTTACTTGGGGAAAGTTGTTCAGTTTCATGGGCTGGTTCACCCCTTAAAATATTTGCAGCTTATTTGTTTACATCCTATATATTCAACTATTGAATTGAATATCGCTCGAGATTCAGTATTGCGACCAACATTTAGAGCCTTTGATATTTCGCAGTGTCTCGACACGGTACATAGTGTAGTATCAACTTGAAACAGCGATGCTAAATCGGTTACCCGCCTGTTAGAATTCGCTAGTTTCCTGGGTCATAAAAAATATAACAGTTTAAAACTATTGTCAAAACTATTATTTATTATATTATCGCTTCAAACTATTGTCCAAAAATACTACGGACTTCATTCATCATTTTTCGAAATATTCAAAGTTTGAATTAAAAAACAGACAAATAATATAAAAGTAAGTGTTTTGACGCCATCCAAATACTTACGGCGTGACGTCATACTTCTAGTTCTCCAAACAAAATACCGTTTTAGATCGTTTTAAAAAGTAGCTCATTTGACCTGTCAGGAAACAAGCCTATTACTGGATTGCGACATTATTATCTCCATTGAAACTGTATACAAAAAGGCATTTCTTAAGCATTCAATGACACAAATTTATACTTTAACAGCGTTTTTTCACTTATCCGGCTGCCGGATGTCGGAAGGCTACTACCGACAATATTCGAATGCCGGATGACACTTTTCCACCTATTCCGTAAGAGTCGGACAGTAGACAGGCTTCATGGTAGAATTCAAAGAGTACCTTTTATATACGTATGCATACTTTTTGTGCGTCTGTCACTTCAGATCGTTAGAATACAAAATTTCGGTTTAGAAAATTCCCGGATCGATAAATGCCGGATGCCGAAAGAGTGAAAAAGCATGTATAGTAGTGTAATAGATTTCTAAATCGGTTTGGAATTCGACAGACCGGCAAATGACGGATGCCAGATAAGTGCAGAAAGTCCTTAGTTCTATTTGAATTCGTTAAAAGTGTTAAAAAATATGTCACATTTTTAGTCGAAAAAATATCCTAATACTTCACATTTTAATCCTGAACAGCTTGTACCTAGAGAACTAGTTACATTTTAATACTCAAAAAAAAAGAAAACCTCCTATTGTAAGTATCATTTTTCTCATCGTCAAAGAAACGGTTACAATAACCGGTTTCTCACTTCACTACAAATTAGGGGATGTTTGCAACGACGGTATGAAAGGCTTTATACAGCTTAAACTTTGAATTTATCGACAGAAATAGACGACGGGGAATTCTGAGCATTGAACTAGAATTTGTGCATGTTTATTCAAATATTGTTTGTCGGTGTTTCAGGCATCACACTGGTAAATTATTTGCTACAATATGCTGTGGAACTATGGTTGAATGAATTTTGATACATATTATGTAGAGTGTCGGTAGCCAAGTGGTTAGGACACCGGTCTTACAATCGTGAGATCCGAGTTCGATTCCCGCCATATACCAATGAGCTTTTACTAATTATCTGTTAAAATTAACACTTCCCAACAATCGTGGTTTGTGAGTTACGGTCGGACAGCAAAGTTAAAACCCTGTTGCTAAGGGTTTTGACCCTTTTGGCCGATCCATACGGAGAACGGGATAAAGCAGGGAGAATGGAGAATGAATGGCACTAAAATGAACCCGTACCATAACTATTTCTACATACATACATACATATATCACGCCTTTATCCCTTGCGGGGTAGGCAGAGCGTTAACAGCCGTAAGAATACGGTCGCTATCGCCACGTCTGACATTTTTGAGTATTGTTTTCTAAGGTTGTTCCGGAAAACATGTGTATCACTATAGTGACAGGTTGTCAGCCTGTCGCCTAAAAATTGTAATACACCAATACTCTCGAGTCCCTCAGTCGCCTCTTAAGACACCCACGGGAAGGATGTGGGGTGATGCTATTCTAAGCCGGCATCACACGGCATTCTAAGCCGGCATCACACGGCATTTACTACGTATATTTACTATTTCTTATTTAAGAATATCAATGCTATACAGAGTGTAAGAGATGGTGTAACGAAAACTTTGCAGGCGTGCTCAGACCATGAAACTGAACAACTGTTTCTATGGGGGCTATGTTGAGAAAAGAAAAATTTTTTTCGACCTCTTATACAAAATTCCCGATCAGCAAAGTGGTTTTGTATGGGAACTCGAAAAAATTCTTTCGTTTCCCAACATAGCCCCCATAGAAAAAGTTGTTCAGTTTCATGGTCTGATCACGCTTGCAAAGTTTTCATTACACCGTCCTTTACACCCTGTATACTTCATTTTGTGCATTATTGCCCGTACGTAGATAAAGGCTACAAAAATCCGTAGCAACCTGCTACGCCGTAGCGGTGATCAGCTGTTCTCAGCTCAGATCAGAAACTAGTTCAAAAGAATGTTGTCACTTTTCAGCGCATGCTGGAACTAATATCCAAGTATATTAGCTATTCTAGAAGCAGAACTGGATATAAGGCTATGTATTCACGACGCGATCTAACGCTAAGTTTTATTAGTCGTGTGATGCTTGCTTAACTGAATTTAGGTGTTGCCAACTAAGTATCAAGCTCCACCAGAAGTGACCTCTAAGACCACCAGAAATCCACTAACAAAAATCAGTTAAAAAATCACAAAATTTTCCACTAAATATTTTTTTTAAACCAATTTTTGTTCATCAATTCAATTTATTTCAGTCATTCACAAAAAATATTGTGTATGCCTCTCGTCACAATATTATAGAGATACATTTATTAGAGAATTAACAATAAAAATAATATATTTATTAAAATTATGAAATTATATTGCTAAGTCATCTTCAGACGAGTCGTTTTCGTCCGAACCATCATCATGAGTCCCTTGACTGGTATGATTCTGGTGTCAATAAATTCCACTAAACAAATCCACTAACGACTAAAAGCAAAATTTGTCCACTAAAAGGCAAGTCAAAAACAACAGATTAGTGGAAAATCTACTAAGTTGGCAACACTGATTTAAGGCGATGGGCTGGTAAATTATCACTAGAGTGATGCGAAGTTTTTTTAAATAACTTCTTTGTTTGGCGCGGCGAATTTGTCTATACTAAATTGCGGTCTATGGAGGCACCACATACACAAATCACGCCTTTATCCCGTGCGGGGTAGGCAGTGCTTTAACGATCATCTAATTACGGTCATTATCGGCACGTCTGACAAGTATTAAGGGCCCTTTCAGATGATTCGTGTATCACTGTAGTGACAGGTAGCCAGCCTGTCGCCTAAAAATTGTAATACACAAATACTCTTAAGTCCCTTAGTCGGTATATAGTCCCTATATAGTGATTTACATGTTTTCTTTAACAACCTTGAAAAACAATCCTCAAAAATGTCAGACGTGGAAATAGTGACCGTATTCTTACGGCCGTTAACGCTCTGCCTACCCCGCAAGAGATAAAGGCGTGATATATGTATGTAGATAGGGAAACGTGCCGTCTACAGTGCGCTTTATTTCAACCTACCTGCGCCATACTGTGTAGTGATTGAAATTTAATGCCTGTTTACTTTGTAAGGAACTCACACGTGCCCTGGGTATAACCTGAACTTATGGGAAGAAGCGTTTTCATCTTTAAGGAAAAACTATGCGCCCCGATATGCAGTTAGTTTTTGTTAGGAAAATGGCGATGTTGTTTCAGCTAGCTATAAGTAGTTTTCAAAACTATATTTTGCCGTGTGATGCCGGCTTAGAATAGCATCACCCCACATACTTCCCGTGGGTGTCGTAAGAGGCGACTAAGGGACTCGAGAGTACTGGTGTATTACAATTTTTAGGCGACAGGCTGACAACCTGTCACTATAGTGATACACATGTTTTCCGAAACAACCTTAGAAAACAATACTAAAAATGTCAGACGTGGCGATAGCGACCGTATTCTTACGGCTGTTAACGCTCTGCCTACCCCGCAAGGGATAAAGGCGTGATATATGTATGTATGTATGCAAAACTATATAAGGTGTAAAAATATTAGCTGCAAATATTTCTAAGGGTGAAAAAGCCCATGAAACTGAACAACTTTCCCGAAGAAACATAGGTCGATATATGGGAAAATTTTTTGGACCTCCCATACAAATTGACTTGATCGGTTGGTTATTTTGTGTGGGCGGTCTAAAATTTAATTTCATATTTTGACCTATATTCTTTGGGGAAATTTGTTCAGTGTTATGGGCTGGTTCACCCCTTAAAATTTTTATATTTAAGAAAAACGAAGAAGACTAACCTAGCCCGAATCCTAGGTTAAGTCGATAGTAGGTTACATGGCGTTTATGTGGATGACTTCCTGCAAAAAACTGTACATTTCGCCTATTTGAATCAGAATCAGAATCAGAATTATTTATTTGCCAAGAAAATGGTACAATGTAGCAGATAATAGGCTTAAATTAACAATTAGTTTTACATTTTCAGTCACGTAAATCGTAACATGCAAATTTAAAATATAACACAATTAAATAATCCAATTAAATACAATCCAAAGTTCAAATTAAATATCAAGTACATGTCATTCATCAATGTCAAACCATAATAATCAGAATAAAATTTAAAATAACAAATGTCAAAATAAAAATAAAAATCGAATTCAAATTAAACATGTCAATCATAACCTAAAGCATAGTCACAATTATATAATTAAAAGTCAATTCAAGTATAAAAATTCATATATAATCAAAATTTATAATTTAAATATTCATGAATGCTATAAAACCTCCTCTCTAGCAATAGTTTATACAATGTCGTTTTAAATTTATTGAGTGGAAGTACTTTTATATTATTTGGAATTTTATTAAAAATACTGACATGTAGTTACAGTTTTTTTTAAATCCAGCAGTCAATCCTATTGGAATATCTTGTGCTTCTAAACGGGTACAGATCAATAGTTGTCCTGTATAGGTGACTATGCTGTTTAACAAATACCGATATGTCATATATATATAGACAAGGGAAAGGCAGAATTCGCAATTTCTCGAACAAAGGCTTGCAAGAATCAGTTGGTGCTGCTCCGCAAATAGCGCGGACACATTTCTTTTGAGCAATGAAAACCTTCTTTATATTAGCTCCATTGCTCCAAATAATTATTCCGTACCTAAGTATCGACTCCACATATGCATAGTAAGCTGTCATTGCAGCATATCGAGATGCTACTTTTTGAAGCTTATATAGAGGATATACGAATCTTTTAATTTTTTTACATATTGTATTTGAGTGTACTTTCCATTTTAATTCCTTATCTAAATTAATTCCGAGAAATGTCACATTTTCAGCCTCATTTATGATTTGTCCGTTATAATTAATATTAAAAAGTGGTTTTGCCTGATTATTGTTAAAATTTATATAACTAGATTTGTTTATATTAACTTTAAAATTATTGTATGTTAGCCATTTAATTACAGATGATACAGTATTATTGATGTCAGTTTCATGATTAACATAATCATTCCTATTCCCAGAAACAATAATAGAAATGTCATCTGCGAATAGAATACATTTATGATCGGTTATTTGTGGAAGGTCATTAATATATACAAGGAAAAGTAACGGACCTAAAACACTTCCTTGCGGCACCCCATATTTGTTTGCTACATATTCCGAATTATAAGCTTGGATTTCGTTATATTTATTGACTTTGGAGACCACGACACACTGATAACGATTTTTAAGGTAAGATTGAATCCAGCTCAGTGCGGGGCCTCTTATACCATTTAACTCTAATTTTTGTATAAGTAATTCATGTGATACAAAGTCAAAAGCTTTAGACATATCATAAAATAGGCAAGTAACTAAATTTCCTGCATTTTTATTTCGCAGTATCTCAGAAACTTGATTATAAGCAGCCATTGTAGTTGACTTCCCTTTTTGAAATCCAAACTGTTCCTTACTGAGAATACTGTATTTGTTAAGGAAGTTTGTCAGTTTTATATGCATGGCTCTTTCAAATATTTTTGAAAATATAGGTATTAGTGTGATTGGCCGGTAGTTACTAATGTCAGTCTTATCTCCTTTTTTGAATAACGGTTTTACAATTGATTTTTTAAGCAACTCCGGAAAGCAGCCAACTTCAAATGATAAATTAATTAGATAGGTTAAAACGTTACATATTTGTTTTGTACATTCTTTAATGACCTTCGTGCATATTCCGTCGTAACCTTCAGAGTTTGTATTATTCAGAGTACTTATGATGTTTATAACATCGGTCTCATTTATAGGCGTTAAGAATATTGTATTATTTATGTATTTATTATATGTCATAGTATTTTTTAAATTGTCATTACGTTTATTTGTCATATTTATAAAATAATTATTAAATGTATTTGCAATTTTATTAGGATCGTCAATCAAATGTCCATTATTATTAATTCGAAGAATATTGTGAGACATATTATTATTATTATTCGTTTTATTTTTAATTACATCCCAGGTAGCTTTCACTTTATTCTTACTTTTGGAAATATATTTGGTGTTAGTACTTCTCTGAGCCTTATTAATACATTGTTTTAAAAGTTTGGAATATTTATGGTAATGTTTTTTATGTTTATTATTATTTTTATTCTTGTAATATAAATATCTCAGTTCCCGTTTACGTTTACAGCTTTTTTTTAAGCCATGGGAGATCCATTTAAAGTTTTGGTTGGACCGTACTTTCCTTCTAACTAGAGGAAAACACAGTACGTACAATGTATGAAAAATATCATAGAATTTACCAAAAGCTGCATTCAAGTCCTGTTCACCAAAGACATCATTAAAGCTTAGGCATTCCAAATAATCTCTAAACAATTTTATGTTGTCTGAAGAATATAAACGTTTGTATTTGTATATCGTTTTAGGTGGTGCTGTGTTGATCTTGCGTTTAAATGTCAAAATTTGCGCAGTATTATGGTCAGACAGCTGTAATGACAGTGTCTTTCCTTCTACGTCTTTTATGTTTGAGATTATATGGTCCAAGCATGCCCTGTCTCTAGTCGGTCCCGAAATATGTAACTTTAAATGATAGTTATCTATTAAATCTATGTAACGCGAAGTAAGACTGTTATTTTTGAGAGTGTCGATATTAATATCACCTGCTATCAATATTTTTTTACTTTTACCGTATTTCCTGTTATATCGATGCAGCAACAAGTCTAACTTATTAAGAAAAGCGTCAACGTTTTTCTTTATTTTTGGTGGAGTTCTGTATAAACAAACAATGATCGCGTTAATTACTGGTACTTCTATAGCACAGCATTCAAAATTATTTTTTACAGCTATATCTTCAAACAGATTTATAGGTTTGTATTCTAACGCTTTTTTAACTAATATGCATGTACCACCTCTTCCTTTATTTCTCGAATAGTTAGCCGCAAGAACATAATTCGTCAAATTAATGTTTTTTTCATCTCCAGATTTTATAAATGTCTCAGTTAGACATAATACCTCTGGTTTGTTATCAAAATCAAAGTCAGCGATGGTCAATTCAATGATATCTTTCTTCGACAAAAATCCTGAAATATTTTGATGGAATAGTACAAACGGTTTAAATTTTTTATTAGATTTGTTTTTCACGAAAAAAAGTATTGCAATCTTTTTGTGATAAAGTATTAATTATTGAGGATTCACTGTCTTTCTTTTTATTTTTTAATATACTGTTTAGATTCTTTGACATTCCATTTCCTTGTTTGGTATTTGTTTTTTGCGATGGATCATGTTTCTTATTAGGATTTTTAGGTTTTTGGTTTTGTTTCATTAGATTAAAGTAATAGGGAATCGTACCCTTCTTGTATTGTTGTATGTTTTCTAGTGAATTTATTTTTTCGCCGTTGTACATGAAATTCAAATATTTATGTTGATAGTCTATGCAATTAAGAACATGATTAATTTTTGCACAAGTGAGTTTTTGTGAATATGACGATGATTCTTCACTTTCAATGAAGTAACAGTTTTTGAAGTTATTGCAGATCATTCTCAGCTCCTGATTAAGTCGATATTCATTTAGATATTTATTCTTGTGTACGCTTAAGACTAAAATTGTATTACGATTATTAATTTTTAAGAAATTGTATAGTTCTGCCTTAACCTTTACAGGATTACAATCATTTTCACCTATGCATAGAATAAATTTAAATTTAGACTCCGTTTCTCCCTCATTGGATTTGTGGCTCAGTATATCTTCTGTCAGTGCATACGGTTTTATAGTAGATGTTATTGTATAGTCGCAGTATCGATTACCGTCTCTTGACTTAATTAGCGCCGCTGCAAGACCTAAGCTTTGCTGTGAGCCCAATATATTAATAAAGTTCTTTGTCGATGCTCTGTAGCCACTATAAGTTGATGTCTCTGCATCCATGTCCTTTTGCGGTGTCGGTGTTAAGTTATGATCATCATTTCCGTCGAGAATCTTTAATTTAGTAACTATGTTATTTAAATCCGATATCAATTTATTATTTTCTTCTGTAAATTTTTTAATACTATCAGTCAATTTTCGTATCTTCTGTCGCTGTTTTTTTAACCTCTTCGTGTTCGTTTTATTATAATTTACCCGAAATTTAACTTCCTTTTTTGGATTCGTTTGAATATTAGTGGAGCGTTCTTTGGTCGTCTTCAAAGGGGTGGAGGTTTCAGTGATATTGCGTATCTGTTCACACTCCTTTATAACTTTATCTTGCAGAGCATTTATCTTTTTTACTTCCACTAACTCGCCAACCAACTTGTCTATATATTTATTTGCCATTTGCAATTCACTTTCAAGGTTTCCTATCTTTGTAATGGCTTCCGTTGTTTGATCCTTATTTTGCAACAGAATTGAACGATTTGGTGTCGCTTCCTCGGCTACAGAATGCCCAGATGAACTAGATGTGTTTGTACTCGGGGTCCCATACGAGGAAATAGTTGGATCATCATCGCTCTTTGGTGATGATCTTTCATTGTCATTAGTGGACATAGTCGAGTCATCCAATATTATATGTTGGGATTTTTCTGGACTATACACACGCCTAGTCATGGTCATCATAGTACACTCAGGGCATACCCATTGACGCTGTAATTCGTCCATTTTATTTTCATAAACAGCTTTTTGTATTCCTACGCAGGAGTAATGGTAATCTCCTTTGCATCTTGAACATTTAATGTGTTCAGCTACCGAGATATGTTCGCGGCAACCCAAACAGTCCCTCATTGTGTGGTACGTAGGTATATTTTTGAGCGGTGATAATGTAAGTACGCGCGCACTAGAGTGTAGCCCAGCGGCGGCAGCGGCGGCAGCGGCGTAGCCGTAGCAGTGTGACGTCAGTCAAACCCGTAGCGGCAGCTACGACGACTCGCGAGTCGGTGATCTTCGGGCGTCAGTCAATGCGCAACGATACGGCACGAATATTCCCGATTGCGCCCGATCTATTCCGAGTCTTATTTCCCAGTTCGTCGCGTCGTCAATCCGGTACAATTCATTACTCTAAAACGAAGCTGCGTGGATCGGAACTTCGCATCCGTCAAAATGACATATGACAAAAGCCTCAACTTCACTCCGCCAATCAGCTGATTAGTATGTGAGGTGTCTCGTCTGATTTGTTGTTGTTAAATTTTTACGAATTCAAAATATAAATTTAACGTGATTTCGGCTCGTACCTTGTGCATAAATTGTCCAAATTATGGTTGGTTTCGTGAGAGTAATCTACACATTTCACTCCTTGGCGGGTCTTCCTCAAATGTATCACAATATTGGTAAGTATGGCACTGATTTTGGTATTATTTAGTTAAAAAATACAGCCGCGAAGTGTTTACGTCTCAAGGATAACGTTCCGGTTTTTTATAAATCGTATTTTATTATGTTTTTACGGTAGGTATACGCTGTTGTTTTTTACTTTTTTTTGATAATTTTTTGCCTTCGAAATAGAATAAGAATAGATATAGAAATCATTTACTTGCGAGAATAAAATTATAGCATTTTGATACGATCGTATTTTCATGGGTGTAGGCAGAGCGTTTATTACAGTAAAATTACAGTCGTTACGCCACGTCTGAAAAAATGTTTGAGAGTCGTTGCAGATAAGACGTGTAACAATAGTGACGAGTGGTCAGCCTGTCGCCTAAAATTGCAATACACATGAAATCCTCAAATCCCTTTGTCGGCTTCTACGATGCCCACGGGAAAGAAATGGGGTGATGCTATTCTAAGCCGGCATCACAAGGCAAATGACTTACAATTTTAAAACAAAAAAAAACTAACAGTTTTTTTAAAAAAGGCTACTAGATCTTGGTTAGACGGAGTTACGTGCATTCTGTAAAACCACCACTGTAACTCACTATGTACACAAAGGCGATTATCTTAAATGAACATTCGACCCCGCCTGTCATCAAGAAGTTAAGGCGAAACTCTTTTTCAAGCAAACAACCGTACATCGGTCTATTTGGCTGTCAAAACATCTGTTTAGACACTTACAATTAAGTATAAGGTGTAAAAAAAAATTGCTGCCAATATAATTACAACTGAACAACTTTTCCCAAGAAACATAAGAAATTTTTTTGGGCCTCCCGAAGGCGGATCTCACACTTGACGCACGACAGAGCGCTAAAATATCGCAGCGGTCTGTCAGATCTATCTAGAAACGTCACTCCCCATACTAAAACGGCACTCGACGGATGACACTGGGACAACAGCGGTTGAGCGGTTATAGTATGGAGATTGACATTTCTTGTATGGATCTGATAGACCACTGCGATGTTTTAGCGCTCCGTCGTGCGTCAAATGTGCGATCCACCTTTTGAATAAACTAAACCGCAAGATGACATTATCTTACTTTTTAAAATTAATAAAAATTTGCACCTCACATACAACCTGACGCAATAGGCTGGTACATTTTGTAATGAGAGGGTAAGAATATTTTTTTCATATATTTTTTTTTATGTGTAATAGGCCCGCATTTGTCTGCCATCTCACCTGGTGGTAAGTGGAGATACAGACGAAGATGGTACATGCTTGCCTAGATAATGCCTATTCACTCTTGCCTTAAAAAGGCCCAAGTTATATTGTTCCGGAAAAAGATCCGTCGGCAGGGAATTCCACTCTTTAGCCGTACGCATGATAAAAGTTGAAGCGAAACGCTTAGTGCGGATCAGAGGTATATCTACAACATAAGGGTGGAACCCCAGTCGGCGCCTCGATCCCCGGAGATGGAATGGGGAAGGGGGTATCAGGTCGTGGAGTGATTGAGCACACTCTCCGAAATGTATCCTATAGAATACCGACATGCATGCTACTTTACGACGGTGCTCAAGGCTCTGCAACTTAGTCTCAACCAGTGCTTCGTCTGCTATGAGCTTCTTGGCGGGTTTTTCAATGGAGTCTAAGGCGGCCAGTTGGTATTTCAACCTTGGGGAAAGTTCTTCAGTTTCATGGGCTGGTTCACCCTTTGAAAGAAAGTAAGTACTTTTCCTAACGCCCTGTACAAGGTGTAAAAATATTTGTTGCAAATATTTAAGGGGTTAATCAGCCCATGAAACTGAACAACTTTCCGAAGGAACATAGGGTAATTTTTTTGGCCGTCCCATACAAATTGACTTGGAAGGTTGGTAATTTGTATGGGAGTTCTGTGTTTTTCTTTCATTTTTCGACCTATTGGGAACCTTGGGAAAATTCATTTCATTCAGTTTAATAGGCTAGCAATTTTTTACACCCCGTATTATAATCATCTTCTAAATCAACTAGAATATGGGGTGATGCTAATTTTACCCGGCATCACACGGCACCAAAGCTAGCTATGCTCGCTTTCTGAAACAACTTGTGGGGTGACGTTATTTTCATTATTTTCAGTACCATAGTTTTTTTTGTATTATGGCACAAGTTTACTTTGTGCCAATGTCAAGTAAAAAGGTTGGGAAACAAAACGCATTTAAATTTATAATGAAGAAATAGTTTGTCGCCTTTGCCATCTCCTTAACCGACAAAAACAAAATGAGGAGGCTGTCTCATTTCCACATTGTCGGGTTATAAACACGACAGCGCGCGAGAGCCAACGACTTCCTGTCACCAGAGGCACCTCGAAGGGTGACGGTTCGGTGGTAAAAGGGAGTAAGTATTTTTTTTTATTTTTCACAAGCAGCCCGCCCAGCGGCTGCGCCCGCTGCAACTCATTTTCCCGTAAGAATATGGCAAGTATTATACAAAAAACCTTCCTCTTGAATCGATTTAAAGAAAGGACCCCGAAAGGGCACCATTATCGTTGACATCCCGCTCTTAATCGTATATATTTTGATAGAGAGAGATACAATAATGTTGCCAAACCGGGATCCTTTCTTTAAAAAATAGGGGATATTCTTTTTTTTATTATTTAATTAATATTCTCGTCGCTGGATAGATGGCGCTGTGCTTGGCATGTTACCGCAAAGAACGGAACGAAATATTTAGTTTTTGTTTTTTTGAAACCTGGATTCGGACTTATTTGGAACGAAAGTGCCAGTGTATGCCAGACTGTCAGTCAGTGTTGCAACGTTTTTTTTAGTCTTTTGGCTTTGGAATCTACGCAAAAATCTAGTAACATAGTCGGTTCAACGCCATCTATCGAGTTCTTGGAATACTAGTTTCTTTTCTCAAAATAGAAAACCTCCTATTGTGATAAATTTTAATGCCAGAAAGCAATCTATGTCCTTTTCTGTCGTGTCAAACTGCACTTTAAAATCACACTTAGCACCTTTTTACATCGCGCCATTTCCCCCCGCTTTGTGAGGTCTCCCCCTTTCCTTGAGAGACAAGTAATAATTTCCGCGGGCTTTAATAGTTAATATTAATTTTCTTGTCATACTACATTTAGCTATCCATTTTCAATTTTCTTACTTTGTTTAGTGTAGTAATACATAATTCGCTTTGGGAGTGGTAAAGTTACCGGCGGAGTGGTTAAGATTTCTCTCTGTAAATTTTAAAGTGATTTAGCTCGTAGGACTAATTGGTGAAGAGTTTGTTATTTGGGTTGGACAATATCATTTCGGCTTTTAAATTGTATTTTGCCGTGTGATGCCGATATAGAATAGCATCACCCCAATTCTTCCCGCTGGTGTTGTAAGAGGCAACTAAGGGATTCGAGGGTTTTATATTTATTACCACGTATTACAGGCTGACAACCTGTCACTACAGTGATACACTACTCATCAATACTTGTCACGTGGCGATAACGACCATAATTTTACGACCGTTAACGCTCTGCCTACTGAACAGACAAAGGCGCGATTTATGGTTTTGTATCTACTGATGATTGCCATGCGATGCCGGCTTAGAATAGCATCACCCAATTTCTTTCCCGTGGGTATCGTAGGAGCCGACTACGGGACCGAGGGTTTTATGTGTATTGCAATTTTGGGCGACAGGCTGACAACCTGCCACTATAGTGATGCACGGCTTGTCTGGGGCGAACCTCAAACGTTTGTGAGGCGTGGCGTAACGACCGTAATTTTATGGTCGCTCGCTCTGCTTGTCCCGCCAGGGATGTAGGCGTGATTTGTGTGTGTAGTCTACTAAAAATTTTTACAATGCCATTTCGTCAACTTTGTCTGTATGTGTGTTCGTCCGTTTGCCCCATCTTAAAAACTATGTGTATTAGTTTTTTATCTGGTGATACGATGGATAAAAGAGTGCTTTCACCTAGAGCTAGGTTTGCTTTTTTGAAAACAAAAACTCATAAAATATCCTATCACGAGATAATTTATTGTCTTCTCCTGCCTTATTGTTCTAGCTGTAGGTAGCTCGGCCTAGCAGTACTCGGAGTAGCATAACCCCATATTATAATGTCGTAAGTGGTAACTAACGGACTCGAGGGTTTCAAAAGTATTACAGCTTGACACTAAACTGATGCACAATATTTCTGGAACCCCTCAGCCCTCAAAAAATTTTCAGTCTTGGCGATAACGACCTGTATTTTTACGGCCGTTATCGCACTGCCTACCCCGTGGGGGATAAAGAAGTGATGTGTGTGGGTGTGTAGGATACACTGCCAGTTATCAAAACATTTTTAAATGTCAGTGACGTGGCGCAGCGGTAGTGCGACTGCCTTTGACGCAAAAGGTCCCGGGTTCGATTCTCGGTTGTTGTCACAAAGTTGATATTTATCACTTTGTGAATTTGTTTCCAGTCTGGTTAGGATATTGCGGGCTGAACCACCCGATTGTCCGTACGAAAGTAGGTTCCGTGTCTCGGATGGCACGTTAAGCCGTAGGTCCCGGTTGCTCTCTATGATTACTTAGACGGTGGTCGTTACACAACCATGACAGAAGCCTGCTAATCTTAGAAGGCGGTTGAAAAATTCTGACAATAGGGTTCATCGGATCGTTGGACGACTTGGTGTCCCACACGAAAAGAGAGACTGTACGAGCAGTAATTTCTAAAAGTACTTCATAAAACAGCCTAAGGTAAAAAGTTTGGACTTTGGACCATCCTCAAGGGTCATCGAATCCTCTACATTAGCGGTTCGAGGGTCTGACCAGACATAAGCTTGAGATTACGTCGAAAGAACTATATCAGGATTTCTTTTTTTACAATACGCACCATTTACAACCTAACATAACCTTAAACCTTTAACCTAAATCAAAAAAGTCCGCCCCGTATGGTTCCCAGTGCAAATGTGCCCATAATTTTGGCCGCGTGTAGACAATACAGGATGTAAAAAAATTTGCTGCAAATATTTCCCCAACGAACACAGGTCGAAATATGAAAAAAAATGTGGACCTCCTATACAGTTGACTCGCTCTGCTACATTTTGTGTGGGAGGTTCAAATTTTTTTTTCGTATTTCGACCTATGTTCCATAGGGAAAGTTGTTCAGTTTCATGGGCTGATTCACTCCTTAAAATCTTTGCAGCTTATATTTTTATCAATTATAGATTTTCTATAAATAGCTGTATGTATGTTTCACATTTCTACAGGCTACCCTGCCTTAACTATCCTAGACCCTACGTACAAAACAAAGGGATAACAAATTAATATAATATTCCATAGCAAATTATTAACAGGCCGGTATTAATCTAGGGCAAAGGGTCGTGTTTGGGCGGCCCTGATAATTGTAGGGACAAAGATGTAGATTGCAAGTGGAAATTGAAACAGATTGATTTTGCTTAACTTGTTATTGAATAGTTTTAGATACCTCGGTACTTTTTTACTGTTCCGAATTTTCTTTTATTGTACATACATGCATAGGTACATATATCACGCCCTCATCACTAGCGGGGTAGGCAGAGCGTTAACGGCCGTAAAAATTCGGTCGCTATCGCCACGTCTGACTTTTTTGATTATTGTTTTCCTAGGTTGTTTCAGAAGAGATGTGTATCACTATAGTGACAGGTAGTGGCCTGTCGCCTAAAAATTGTAATTCACCAGTACTCTCGAGTCCCTTAGTCGCCTCTTACGACACCCGCGGGAAGGATGTAGGAAACCTTGGAAAACAATCCTCAAAAATGTCAGACGTGGCGATAGCGACCGTATTCCTACCTGATAAAGGCGCGATATATGTATGTCGGCGAAGACCACTGGCTGAATAGAAACTCCTTGGCAGTATGGCGGCCATACTACCTTTGCCTTTCCCGTACGGAAAACAAATGAAAGTAGACTTGTAAGAACTGTCAAAGTGGTAGCGTCTTGGTGAAATGTATAGAGTCGAATATGTGAGGAAATTATTAAATAATGCGATAAAAATACTGTAACAAATATGAAAAGACAATACAAGAAGATAGTTGAACAATTCCGTCGTTTTCCTAACAAAATATGGCGAATCCTGACTGAACGCCGTCATGTATGTATATATGTTACAAATATACGGGTAGATACTTCCAGCTATCGTATATCCCTGTGAGCCGTTATGCCAACAGATAGTGTGCATAAAATCAGCACGTGATCAGTAGAACTAATTCGCTGAGTAACACACGTATAGGTAGAGAATCAACCTTAGTAGATATAGATGGCACATACAAGGTGTAAAAATATTAGCTGAAAATCTTTTAAGGGATGAATCAGCCCATGAAACTGAGGTCGAAATATGGGAAAAATTTAGGATCTCCCACACAAAAGGTTCCAGCCAACCATATCAAATTTGTATGGGGGATCCAAAAAGGGCTTTGCGGGAAATGTATGGAGCATTGGTGCCTTTTTTTTAATGCCAATTATTGATGGTCAACGAACGTCACCTTATAAGATGTGTGAAGTACTTCCATACAAACAATAAGTCGTATGACAGCTAGCTCTCAAGTGTAACCATTACGAGATATATGCTTCAAAACATTACGACTGTTTTATATGAAAACCTATTTTATTTTTACTGTCAATGAACACCAACCTATTAGCTGTGTAGAGTACTTCCATACAAACAATATTTTGTATGACAGCTCAGCTGTCAAGTGTAACCATGTCGAGATATAAGCTTCAAAACGTTGGAACTGTTTTATATGAAAAACTTTTTTGAACGCCAGTGAACACCAAATTATTAGTTGTGTATAGTACTTCCATACAAACAATATTTTGTATGACAGCTCACCTGTCAAGTGTAACCATTACAAGATATACGCTTCAAAACATTATGACGGTTTTATAAGAAAAATGTTTTGAAGTATATATCTCGCAATAGTTACACTTGACAGCTGAGCTGTTATGCAAAATATTGTTTATATAGAAGTACTCTACACATATATCAAGACGGCGTTCGTTGACAATTAAATTTTGAAAGGCACCAATTTTACTCATAGCCCTTTTTTCATATTTCGACCCATGTTGCTTTGGGCTGGTTCACCTCTTAATATATATGCAGCAATTTTTTTTACACCCTGTATATTATAAAGCAGGTGATAATACTGATAAAACGCATAAGCTGTCGATGATTAACTAATAAAACTAACAACTATCGTTTAACGTCTTTTGAAAGTTTCGTTTAATAATCGACTCGAACTCAAGCCAATTTGGGTGGAAAACCAACTTTTCCAGGATTTTTCAAAACTACGTACAGCAAGAATAGGCATGATGACTGTCAGGACCGGAGGCCAAGAAGAGCAAAATGACCCTCGGCTGGACCACCAGCCCGGTGGTCCGATGACATCGTCAAAATCGACCGGGGCGCCAAGACTGCTATTTTTTGTCATTATAACGCCATCGAAACTCAACTGTCCTTCAATTTCTTGGACGAAATAACCACTGGACGCGAAACGTATCGAATTTGTTTGAAAACTCATTCAACCAATATTGGGGGGGAGGGAGGAAAGGACAAATATTATTCTTCCAAATTGAAATGTACACGTATTACATCATCATCTCTTTACTTCTGACAGTTTTGATTTTTTCCGGTTTATGAAGTAAGTCAAAGACAGTGCTGTACCATAGTCGATAATCGACAACGAATGAATGATTGAATGAAGTTTTTGATCAACTTATTCCTAAAAAAACATATAACAGGTAAGTACATGTAAAACGTTAAGTGTTAAAAAAATGGACCTTTAATACTGTGATGTCAGTTTAAAATAGAAACACTTTCATGCCGGATAAAATAGTACGTTATGTATGACAATAGACAAAAATGGATCAATTTCTGGTCGAGTAATATTGGAAGGATGAGACGAAGTCAAGGCCTTCCCAAGTTTCTTTCTTTCTTCGTGTGGGTCACCGAGTCGTCCAACGACCCAATGAGCCTTAGTGTCCGAATTTTTCAACCGCCTTTTACAAGTAGCAGGATTCAGACATGGTTGTGTAACGACCGCCATTTATAGATAGCAACCGGGACCTGCGGCCTAACCTAACGTGATATACGAAATACATAACCATATTTCTTGCGGACAATCAGGTGGTTCAGTCCGCAATGTCCTAACCAGACTGGGAATAAATTTAGAAAGTGACAAATATCAACTTTGTGAGTGACCTACCGGGAGTCGAACCCGGAACCTGCTGCGTTGCAGGTAGTCGCACTACCACTGTGCTACGTCGTTGTTCCGTTCCCATGTGGACGGAAAGAGACCAGAAATTGCCATTTTGGCTAAGGCTGTATAAATAATGCTTTTCTTCCATTTGCGAGAAAACATTATAAATCCACATTTTAATTGTAATAAATTTTGAAACACCCATAAGAAAGCGAAATGTGTACCTACATACTTGCAACACAGTTATAACGTGAGGTTTCAATGAAATAAGGCAAAATCTATCGACGAGGTTATAGCAAATGGTTTGTTTACATTTTAGGTCACTTTAAAATAAAATAGACTTTAGTATTATTTTTATCGATATCCTTCATCGAAAGTTGAATAGCACTAGACTGAATGTAATTGTTGAACGAATGAGAAAATGACTGATAATAACCGACTAATTAGAGTACGATCAAATATTGGTTGAAGTGTTCTATAAAATATGACCTTTTTTATTGTGTCGTATTATACGATCCAGTCTTGCATATTTTATTAATTTTCTACGTAAATAACACAAAATACAGGACAAAAATATACTTACGAGTGAAAAGAAATATTGCTTGTACGATGGCTATAGTTTTTACAAAGCAATACAGCACATTTCACCATTTTTAAAGCGATGTTTTCTCTCGTAGCACTGAAGCGACTCTGACGGTTGCGGTTAGATAACTTTGGCAAAATTTCAGGGTTTGTGGCTAGAGGGGTAAAGGGTGAAATGACATCGTTTCGCGTCCAGTGGTTATTTCGTCCAAGTTCAATTTCCATTGTGATTTTTCTATACTTTAAACCGTTAGCAGACTAGGTAATGACCGAAATCATCCAACTGAGATCCAATCGACATCCAATTGAAACGATTATTATTTAGTAGATTTGAGGCCCGGGTCTTAATGGACGACATTGGCACTAGACCGAAGAAAAGTGGCCTATACCCTGCAGTGGGTGGATGGGCTGATGATGATGTAATGATCAATCTCTCTCTTTTTGTGTGGGACACCGAGTCGTCCAACGACCCGATGAACCCTAGTGTCAGGATTTTTCAACCGCCTTCTATAAGTAGCAGACTTCTGACATGGTTGTGCTGTAACGACCGCCGTCTAAGTGATCATAGACAGAAGCCGGGCCCTACGGCTTAACGTGCCATCCGAAACACGGAACCATCTTACTTACGGACAATAACAGTAAATGATCAGTGATATATATCGATTTTATGCGAACAAACAGACAAACCTTTTTCTTTATAACATTAGTGTAGGTAGACAAACAACTACCAACAATTTACAGGGAGACACTTCAAATACAATCTAAAACTCCTTTATAAGGCACCCTACACACCATCACTGAACTCTTCACATAACTCCTTTGCAAAGGTAAGGGATCTTTTTACACGTGCCATCTTTCTGCTCCGGTGAAAAAACGAGAAGACTTTTAAGAAACCATACAATACGAAAGACATACGTTGACGTAACGTAATACGCGGCGTGGCGTGTGATGTTGGCTTAAAATTGCAACGCCCCCTTGCATTCATGTAGGTTCATTGGGTCGTTGGACGACTCGGTGTGCCACACGAATAGGGAGAGATACTCGTAGGTGTTGTCCTCGTAAGAAACGACTAAAGGACTTGAGTTGAACTTGAGCATTGTTTGTTTATTACAATTTTAGGCGACAGACTGACAACCTGTCACTCAAGTGATTTTTTGAGAACGCGTCTTAAATATTAGTCATACGTGGCGATAGCGACTGTAATATTACGGCCATTAAAGCTCCGCCTTCCCACCAAGGATTGTTTATTTATTTTTTACCAAGTAGTAAATTTTACATTTAACTTTTTGTAAGTCAAAATTAATCATTGCAAAAAAGAGAAAAATGTAGGACACATTTTTCTATTTCTTACGAGTATAACAAATTTATATACCTAGTATTACGCGTCTGATATTATGTGATGATATTTTTGTATGCTGGTGTGTACGTATCATATCCATATATTATGCGCTTCTAAATATTCTATTCCTTTTTGCCTTCTCTATGCCTTCTCTACGCAGACGACCAAGTCATACTTGCGTCGTCAGCTGAGGAGTTGCAGGAGATGGTAAATATTATGAATGAAGCTTTGAAAAAGAAAGGAATGAAAGTGAACTTAAGTAAGACGAAAGCTATGGTATTTGAGAAAGATGATATTATGACAGAGTGTAATATTATGATAGAAGGGGAAAAAGTGGAACAAATGAAAGAGTTTGTATATCTTGGATCAATGTTTACGGCAGATGGGAAGTGTGACAGTGATATTGAAAGAAGAGTGAATACCGGCAACATGGTGAATGGTGCGTTGCACACCTTTATGAACAGTCAGAAGGTGTCTAACAAGGCTCGTCTGGCTGTGCATAGAGGAGTGTTAGTACCAACACTTATGTACGGCAGTGAAAGTTGGGTATGGCAAAAGAAGAATGAAAGTAGAATAAATGCAGTAGAGATGAGATCATTAAGGAGCATGATCGGCGTGAAATTGAATGATAGAATACGAAATAGTGTAATTAGAGAACGTTGTGGCATAAAAGAAGATATAGTGACAAGGATTGAAAAGGGAATGCTAAAGTGGTTTGGTCATGTTGAGAGAATGAATGAAAGGAGATTGACGAAAGAGATATATAAGGCGAGTGTTAGAGGAAATGTTGGAAGGGGAAGGCCGCGAAGAACCTACCTGAATCAAATCGGGGACGTTTTAAAGAAAGGTCAGGTCAGAAGTACCCTAAACCGACGAGCGTGCATGAAAAGACTAATGAATGTAGAAGAAGCGAAAGAAGTATGCCAGGATCGTAGCAAGTGGAAGGAAATAGTCTCTGCCTACCCCAACGGGAAAGAGGCGTGATTTATGTATGTATGTATGTAAATATTCTATTTAGTCATAAACACGCGGAAAATACCGAAAAATCACGAGGCAAATGTGACTGCCATCTAAGGCACCCTACTCACCTATCATTGCCTCCCTATTTCCCGATTCCCAACACTAATTGGTCACGTGTTCGTACTCGAATCAAAGGTTCCTTTAGAATCGAATGCTGTAGTGTTGTTTTGTAGAGATTTTTAAAGGGGCACAACACATACAAAAAAATCAAGGAAAACAGGAGTGACTGTTCATAATTAGGTAGCTAAGAGCAACAAAAATCTAAAAGTTAATAAGTGAAACAAGTGATACCTATTTCAGAACGAAATACCAGAACAAGCATTTCTTACTTCGACTTTAATATAATAAAAAAAACATATTATATTAAGAAACAGCATTTAAATCCGTTACGGACCGCTAAAATATCGCAGCGCTTTGTCAGATACTAGAAATGTCAATTCCCATACTAAAACCGCTGAACCGCTGTCGACGCAGCGCTATCGCCGCGGCGTCCGTTGAGTGCGGTTTTAGAATGGGGAGTGACGTTTCTAGTATGGATCTGACAGACCGCTGCAATATTTTAGCGTTCCGTCGTGCGTTAAGTGCACAATTAGCGGTGTCCATTACAGACAGGACTTATATACAAACACGCATAGAATGATGGATGGCCTTCTGGCAATCTTGAATTCTAGAGTCATCACGAATACGTCAGAATATTCACCAATAATTGAATCAGATCCCTGAGGGCTGTATGCGTGACCAATTCGTGCCAATTAGTGACAAGGAGGGACTCCCTTCGTGACGAAATGGTTGTTCTTCGGTGCTCCAAAATATATTTGCCAATGAAACTACATTAATTTTATACGTAATTTTTTTTATATTGAATAGGGATTGAATAGCAAAATCATTTCTTACTTAGGCGGATCGCACACTTAACGCACGACGGAGCGCAAAAATATCGCAGTGGTCTGGCAGATCCATACTAAAAACGTTACTCCCCATACCTACTAAAACCGCACTCGACGGACAGCGCTGCGATAGCGATGCCTCATCAGCGGTTGAGCGGTTTTAGTATAAGGATTGACATTCCTAGTATGGATATGAAAGACCGCTGCGATGTTTTAGCGCTCCGTCGTGCGTTAAGTGTGCGATCTGCCTATAGGTGAAAATTTAGTATTTTTTTAAATATTTAAAAGCAATGTCGAGTGTCTATAGGATTTATATATTATTACTTCATGAATTAAATTAAGTAATTTTGTTTTTTGCACCTGCCGTACATTTCCACATGCCCTAAGGTAGACTGGTAGATAATGCCATTGGCATTAAGTCCGCCCATGTACACATTTAGTGCATAAAGTTTAATAAATAAATAAATAAATAAAATAAATAATGTCTATAATAGTTTACTAGAAAAGCAGCAGTTGGAGAACATCAAAAGCATCTTCGACCCATTTAATATTTAGTATTTGAAAAATACATAAGTATACAATAGACCTAGGTTACTCAAGTATATGATTAGAATTGCAGATATAATTTGTTGATATAAACATTAAAAAAAAATGTTTCAAAAGTTATGTTTGGATAACTTATGGTATTTTTGGAGTTTCAGGTAATATCCCATTGGTGCATGTCACAAGTAGGTATCTCGAATAGATCACACACACAAATAACGCCTGTATCCCTGCCGGGGCAGGCAGAGCAATAACAATCGTACCATTACGGTCGTTATCGCCACGTCTGAAAAGTATTGAGGGCCCTTTTTGTTAAACGTATCACTGTAGCGACAGGCTGTCAGCCTGTCACCTAAAAATTGTAATACGCATGAAACCCTCGAGTCCCTTAATTGTCTTTTACAACACCCACGGGAAGAAATGGGGTGATGCTCGAATAGATCAGCACAAAAAAAAAATGTCTACACCTTCTCTCAAGTGGTAGCGATCAATGAAGTCTCAAGCATACCTACCCTCGTCATGCGCCATCTTGGGCCAATATTTGTAAAACATACCCCCAATGATCCAGCCCCGACAGGCGAGCGCATAAAGTACACCGCCGGACCCCTGGGTGGCTAGGAACCCTTTTCGTATGGGTTACGTTATAGGACTTTGCGGTGAATGACTGCATCGTACATTATACATACATATATCACGCCTTTATCCCTTCCGGGGTAGGCATAGCGTTAACGCCCGTTAAAACGCTATAGCCACGTCTGACTTTCTGTATCACTATAGTGACAGGTTGTCAGCCTGTCGCCTAAAAATGATAATACACATGAAACCCTCGAGTCCTTTAGTTGCCTTTTACAACACCCACAGGAAGAAATGGGGTGATGCTATTCTAAGCCGACATCACACGGCAATCTAAGCCGGCATCACTACACCTTCCCAACTATTGATCAAAAATATCAAAATCCTTAAGAAAGAAATGAGTTTGTACAAATTAAAACATATTAAAGTTGTTCTTACACTTCCACACATACATGTATCATCGAAAAGGGCCCTCAATACTTGTCAGACGTGGCGATAACGACCGTAACTTTACGATTGTTAACCCTCTGCCTACCCCGGAAGGGATAAAAGCGTGATTTCTGTATTGATTTCTGTAGTTAGAAAAGTATCATCATGACTTGTTTTCCATTTACATCAAAAGAGTATAAAAAATTGCTAATACTTTAGACCACCATCAAAATAAATGTTTGCAATATTTTCAGTTGCGACTGTCGGATTGCCATCAATCGGGAATTGACAGTGGATGTATGCGTTAGATTTAGATGTAGATCTGACGGGCAGCTCGTCTGCCGAGCGGTGTGCGTTGAGCCTAATGGCATAGAAGAATTAATAAGAGGGTAGATGTAACGTTTCGTGTGATACCGGCTTCGAATAGCATCACCCCCTTAGGCACGCGTTTAACGTAAGTTTGTGGTGGTAGTATGCTTATGATGCTTGCCGCGACATACGGGGTGTAAGGGACAGCGTCCCGAATACTGATAGAGTGCAAGCAGTCCATGAAACTGAACAACTTTCCCCTAGGTACATATGTCAGGAAACGACAAAACTTTTTTGACCTCCCATACAAAAGCGCCATCAACTGACTGCGCTTACTATGACAATCCAAAAAATTTTTGACGTTTCCTGAGATTAATTTCATGGTCTGCTTGCACCCTATCAGTATTCGGGACGCTGTCCCTTACACCCCATATATGCTTAAATTTTGATGCCAATGAATCTTGATGCCTTTTTTTATAGATAGAGTAGTTCAAAACAAAGGTTTATAATGTGTAATACTTGGCAGGAAAACATCTTATTCGCACGGGAAAATGCGCAGCCGTTGGGCGGCCCGCTAGTTTATAATCCTTATCGTCATTATCAGTTTATAATAAAATGTGCTCCGTCTTTACTTATATTTTGATCGAATGATGATGTCATTAATCCGTCTAAATGGCCAGTTTCGAGTGCCCGATTTGTGGTACGATTTTTGAAATTTATTCGGGTTTAATACGAAGTTCATTTGATGTAATGCTCGGCGACATATGGTTTGTAAATTGCAAACGATAACGTTTAAAAATTACGATTTGTATTCAGCCATTAAACTAACCCCTTTATGATTCGCACACTATAGAGACTTATCTCGCGGGCGAGAAGCCCGGCCTAGGCTAAGTCACATTCAAATATCATCTGAATTAAAATTTTATTTGAATATGGGTTTCATCACGATGTTTTTCCTTCACCGTGAGAGCAGTCGGTAAATCTACATGAGTAAAAACACATAGGTACATGGCTGATCGAACTCGGGTCTCACGATTGTAAGACCGGTGTCCTAACCACTTGGCCATCGACGCGCTATATGCGATAAAACGTACAAGTTTTACAAATAGAACTAGGTTGCTATGTCAACAACATTACCAATACAAGAGAACTTCCACAAATTGTGTCCCTTCAAAGTCCCGCAACTCGTCGAGTCTGCCCCAACATCGGAGCCTTGTACACATTACAAAGTTTCAGCTAGTTTTCACACATACGCATTGTGTTGCGGTATTTGACAGAAGGCATGTTAGCCAAATAGATGTCAGCAGACATCGACATACTGTCTATGATCACTTACGGCGGTCGTTACACAACCATGTCAGGAGCCTGCTACATGTAGAAGGCGGTTGAAAAATTCTGACACTAGGGTTCATCGGGTCGTTGGGCGACTCGGTGTCCCACACGAAAAGAGAGCAGACATCACCCGGATACGCCCGGAACAATGAGCCAAGATATTTGGCTGAGCCCACCGTTATGGATAAGTACGATCAGTTACAGTATGAAGACATCGGCGGATCGCACACTTAACGCACGAAAATATCGCAGCGGTCTGTCAGATCCATACTAGGATTGTCAATATCAATACTAAAACCGCACTCGACGGACGATGCTGCACTGCGTGGGAGTGACGTTTCTAGTATTGATCTGACAGTCTGCTGCGATATTTTAGCGCTTCGTCGTGCGTTAAGCGTGCGATCCGCCGTAGGAAGTGTAAAAAAAAATCGATCGACAAAAGAGAGTGAAGTGATTTTCATTATTATTCTAGAAATGAAGGGTATCTACTTGCAGAACACAGCGATAAATTGAAGAAATGACAGGCGCATGGCGCTGATGTTGCATCATCTCATCATGTCATCTCATTCACTGGCTCAGCGACCCGAAGTGGATCTTGGCCTCTGACATTAAAGTCCACCATTCTTCTCTATTTTGTGCCAAGTCTGACCAGTCGGACACTTCCAGCTCTTACAGGTCTTTGGCAACTCCATCCTTCCAGCGATACTCCTCTCAACTTTCTCTCTACTCTCTTTCAACTCCTTTTTTCTATTAAGATATAGGACTGACAATTCCGCTACGTCAAGCGGCATGTGTGGAAATAACTTTAGCGCAAAGTTCTGTCAATAACTTGACTCAATTTGTTAGGATCTGTAATTTCATGTTCAGGGCAGAATACCTTTAGAATGGGTTATTTTGGAACGGGTCCATCAAATCTATTTGGGGTCCATGTTTTGAGTATTTATAAAAGCGTGTCTTCTGCGTAAGATAAAAATAGCGGTACGTTGCGGCGTAGTCTTTTTAATTTATTTAAAAAATTGTGCCTCAAGTTGGAGCATAAAAATTACCTATGCAAATAAAATACATTTCATTCAATTCTGTCCTATTCTAGATACTGTTCTGTTATGTTCTGTTCTATTCTATTCTATTCTAAGGCGCTTAAGCATGCAAAACATCTATAACATCATTTTTAACGATCTACCACAGGTTGTTACTGAGGCTGGTTGTCTATTTTTTGCAGATGACCTAAAGCTCTTCATGCTAAACGATTGGTTCCGTGTTTCGGTTGGCACGTTAAGCCGTAGGTCCCGGTTGCTGTCTATGATCACATTTATCACTTCGACGGCGGTCGTTACACAACGGTCGTGTCAGAAGCCTGCTACTTGTAGAAGGCGGTTGAAAAATTCTGACACTAGGATTCATTGGGTCGTTGAACGACTCGATGTCCCACACGAAAGGAGAAGAGAGAGACATTACCTGAGACGACATAAGTACTCCATTCTGTCCATAATGGCAACATTGGTTTATACATGAAGTTATTAGGGAGGACGGGCGAAGTTGGACCACACTCGCGACAAAGCCGGATAAATCGAGTTAAGTTATCGACGAAACTTTGTGCTCCAACTTAGAGTTTACAATGTTCCCGTAATCTTAGCGGACCATCAATGATGCTGGCTTAGAACAGCATCACCCTAGATGGTTTAAAAAAAATAGTCCTATTTCTCATTCGTATGTCTTATCTTGTCTTATCATCTTACGATCTGAGAGCCCCCAGCGATCTCTTATTTAGCTTATTTATTGTTATTTATTCGCAAACACAGAGCACGGATAAAATTTAATACACGTACGTGAGACAATTATGCAAACGAAGCCAGAGACGTGGGGTCCCTTCATATTTTAATCGTGTGAAACGGGCCTGTCACAACGCTTTTGTCGTGGCAACTCATTTTGCGTAATAAATGTAATAATATTATACAATAAGCTATTTCCTTGATCATTTATGTGAGGTGAGGGAAGGCTTTTATAGGCAAAATGTAATAAAGACGACACACTCGAAAATTCAGTAGAGTAATTAAAAAAAATATCTTGCACATTTAACTATCTATTAAAGGGATTTGACAACCGATGTGGCGCACGTGGTAGTGCGACTGCCTTTGACGCAGAAGGTTCCGGGTTCGATTCTCGGTGGGTCACTCACAAAGTTGATATTTATCACTTTGTGAACTTGTTCCCAGTCTGGTTAGGACATTGCGGGCTGAACCACCCGATCGTCCGTAAGTAAGATGGTTTCGAGTTTCGGATGGCAGGTTAATCTGTATGTAGGTCACGGTTGCTGTCTTATGATTACTTAGGCGGCGGTCGTTACACAACCATGTCAGAAGCCTGCTTCTTGTAGAAGCCGGTTGAAAAATTCTGACACTAGGATTCACTGGGTCGTTGGACGACTCAGTGTCCCACTCGAAAAGAGAGAGAGGGATAAATTTTTACTGGGCACTCTTAGTATTTGTATGAAAACAATATAAAGTTGGTCCCTTAACTGTGTATGTTGAACTTATGGTGACTTGTTCAGAAAATCTTGGATTTAATTGAAATTTCGTAATGGGAAATTTTGTAGCTCGTTTTCAAGTATACATAGATGGCGTTTAGCTAAACTGAAAAAGTTTTTTTCCAAGAAACTATTTTGTCTAGTTGATTATCAATAATATAATATTGTTCCAAACAACCTAACGTAGCGCCATCTCGTATGACATCCATCATAAACTATCTCGAGATCTGTCAAATACAGACAGATATAAAAGTACCCAATGTTCGTAGCAATGCAACTACGACGTAGTCCTGGCGTAGCTCCGCAACGCAAGTATTGCTACGAGTACACAAAATTCTTAAGGCGTTACCCACGCTTTACGTTCATTGCTGCGCATTTTAAACGCATCTGCAATGCATGCATGTGTTAGGTTTTCCCCATACACACTCATAATGGACGTTGACGCAAGAATAACGATGTGTCTGTCAAATAACTAACGTCTTTATTATGTTCTTTTATTGTACTAGATGCAATATACACCGTGTTTTAAAGGGAAATCATTAAATTGGAGGCGTTGGTTAGGGCACCATACTGAACAGTTTTCCCTATGTGCCGATAAATTCTATATGGAAGGTCAATATTTATTTTCTGTTTTCCAGCACTACTGGTCCCATAGGTAAAACTGCGATAGCGCTGCGTCGACAGCGGTTGAGCGATTTTAGTATGGGGATTGACATTTGATGGATCTGACAGACCGCTGCGATATCTTAGCGCTCCGTCCTGCGTTAAGTGTGCGATCCTTAGAACAAAAGTGGTAGAATTTAGAAAAAACCGCGGCCTCGAACTGGAATCCAGTGGATTTGTGTGTTCGAGAATAAATAGGTATCTACGACTTGAGCCAGAGGGATGTATAGCAATACGTCACTACAGGACGTCTCGCCAATTGGCTGGTGCTCGATAAAGCTCTAGTGATGGGCAGTGAGAAACTTCCATCGATATCGATAGAATTTCGTAGTATAAAAACCCTTTTGGGCAGGAGGTTGTATAGGAATAACAATAGGATGTTTCGCCAATTTGCTGCTGCTCGATAAAGATCTAGTGATGGGCAGTGAGAAACTTCCATCGATATCGATATTAAGCGTTTCGTAGTCTAAAAACCCTTATGGGCCAAAGAGTATATAGCGATACGTCACTATAGGACTTTTCGCCAATTGGATGCTGATCGATAAGGGTCAGTTCACATCGAGACGCGACGCGACGCGACGCGACGCGACGCGACGCTGCGCGCACATTTTTCATAAAGCGACTCAGAATATACTTTATTCACTACACGAAAAGATACACATTACATTATGAGATTTCAGATTACGTTGCACGACGCAGCACTGCGCCTCGAGGTGCCTCGCGGCGTAGCGCGACGTATCGTGACGCAGCGGTGCATCGCCGGTACGCGAGGCGTCGTCCTGCTACGATTTTAAGATGCGCCTCGCGACGTTGCGATGCGTCTCGCGAATCATTGGCCTCTTTGATTCACGTCGCGTCGCGTCTCGGTGTGAATTGACCCTAAAGCTCTAGTGATGAGAAGTGTAAGAAATGTCTGGCGATATTGATTGAGTTTGAAAGATTTGATGCGTTGTTCTTGGCTTTTTAATGCAATACACATAGTATAAAAAGTTGGCTACTGTGCTTTATCATGATAATAAAAATGTGGCTTTATTGGGGCAATATTGAAAACTTAAAGTGTTCATTTAGATTATAAGATTAAAATTTTATAATGCATTTGGCTCAACGCCAGATTTTGCGTTAACAAACGCAGATGCCTATTTCCTGGGTGATTACGCAATTCTAATCCAGCACCACGAAAAACGATGAAATAAAATATAATTTATTTGCAGGCAAAAGTAAAAAAGTTTTTATTAAATAAAAAGATCAGCGTTATAAGCTGTGAAGACGTCGCGTGATGCCGGCTTAGAATAACATCACTCCATTTCTTACCCGTGGATGTCGGAAGAGGCGACTGAGGGACTCGAGGGTTTGTGTATTGCAATTTTAGGCGACAAGCTTACAACCTGTCACTAAAGTGATACACGTCTTATCTGAAACGACCCTCAAATATTTGTCAGACATGGCGATAGCGACCGTGTTTTTAGGGTCGTTAACGCTCTGCCCACCCCGCAATGGATAACAACGAGATATGTGTTTATATGTGTAAGTATGTTATAAGCTGCTAGTCGATATCTAAAAACAAATACGTACCTCATCACTATATCTCTGAAGTAGAACGGACTAATTTTATTGGCTGGCTTTAGGAAGATACGATAATACAGAGATAGAGAAAACGCTTCAGTTCCAATGGCGGAGGTTTGAATCCGTTTAGACAAGTCCTGTCTAAGAAAATACTTATTTATTGAGTGTGATAAAATTTACGATTGTTTGAGGAATCTACTACATACATACATAAATAACGCCTTTGTCCCTTGCGGGGTAGGCAGAGCGTTAACTATCGCAAAATTACGGTTTTTATCGCCACGTCTGAGAAGTATTATTTACAGTATACATTGTCTGATATAAATGATTTGACAAAAAAATGGAGGTCCGCATCGACCGTTGAAGTCGGCTCTCTTTTTTAAAAAGTTATTTGTAAAAACTTTTCAAATCTTAATCCAAATTAGCTTGTGTAAAATTTATGGTAAGATTTTGTAACACGAATCAAACTTCCCGAAAGGGCTAAAAAGGGATCATTGTTTAAAATTTCAAATGTAGATTGCGAGAGCCCCTCTGTTTCATTCAACACGGAAAGGGAAAATTAAGGTGCTTTAGATGGTAATTTTTAATTGGTATTCTTTTGACGTGGGTGCCTGAAGACGTCATTCAAGTTCAAAGTGTTTATAAGATCTTACGATAATGATAGAATCGTTACTCTTTACGAGTGTTCGAGTTTGTGAAGCGGATAAAAAAAATGTTTTTAATAATTAATATTATTTTTATTTATTTATTACTATTTTTTTTCTATAGATGGCGCTGTGCTTGGTGTGATACCGCAAAGAACGGAACGTAGTATTTAGTTTTTGTTTTTTGAAACTTGGATTCGGACTCATTAGGAACGAGTGTCAGTGTATGCCACACTGTCAGTCAGTGTTGCAATATATTTTAGTCTTTTGGTTTTGGAATCTACACAAAAATCAAGTAACACAGTCGGTTCAACACCATCTATCGAGTTCTTGGAATATATTTTTTTTTAATTCTCAAAAAAGAAAACCTACTATTAAAAAAAACTACATGGCAACATACCTACTCAGGGATGCAATGAACATAATATTATGGTTACAGCGGACGTAGCCGCTAGTCATACTTCGTACTAATATTATAAATGCGAAATGTTGTATGTTTGTTTACTTACCTACCTATTAGAACTAACTCCGCTGGCTCAGCGACCCAAAGAAGATTTTGCCCCCCGAAACGAGCTCTCTCCACTGATCCCTGTCCTGCACGATCTCCTGCCAATTGCCAACTCGAAGATCGCGCAGGTCAGCCTCTACCAGTGGCCTATGCATCGAAACTACAGGCTACAATTCTACAGATGAAATTCGATGTACATTGCGTAGCCGGTGGGACTTTGTAAAACCAGGATTTTTGACCCGCTGCTCAAGGTACATCGAATTTCACCTGTAGAATTGTAGCCTGTAGTTTCGAAAAACGAGGCACAGGTCTCTCTAGCGGTACTTGGGGCGCCCCACTGAGCAAAAAAATAAATACAAAAACAAGCATATGTGATACCGGTTAGAATAGCATCACCCCATTTCTTCCCGTTGTAAGAGGTAACTAAGGGACTCGAGGGTTTCATGTGTATTACAATTTTGACGACAGGCTGACAACCTGTCATTACAGTGATGCATGAATCCTTCAAAAACGGCCTTCAATACTTGTCAGACGTGGAGATAATAACCGTAATTTTACGATCGTTAACGCTCTGCCTACCCCGCAAGGGATAAGGGTGTGATTTGTGTGTGTGTATAGAACTAGCATATTTTCCAAGAAAAAGTGTATTCCCACGTAAAAAGATTTCCTGCAGGTGTAACCGCTGGGCAGGCCACTAGTTTATATTGGAAAATATTTTTCTGGGACAGCCATGACCTAATTGTATAATTTCCTCAAAGGGGTTTTCCCTTCCCGCAACTCGATTGATGTCAAAGGCCATAACTCAAGGTTCACAATGTTATTTCAGTGCTAGGTTTATTTTGATTTTGCGGGTCGGACCCACCGCCTTGTCCCCATGGCATGGGTGCGAAAAGTCAACTTTTGTCCTGATCCCTATTTTTCTTGTCAAAATGTTTTGCTTTCAAGTGTTGCGAAAGATTTTGGATAGGTTCGTATAATACAGGTATATTATGAAATGCAATGTGTTTATGAAATGCGTTGTTGTAAATCTTTCTCTTTTCGTGTGGGACACCGAGTCGTCCAACGACCCAGTGAACCCTAGTGTCAGAATTTTTCAACCGCCTTCTACAAGTAGCAGGCTTCTGACATGGTTGTGTAACGACCGCCGCCTATGTAGTCATAGATAGCTTACGGACAATCGGGTGGTTCAGCCCGCAATGTGAACCAGACTGGGAACAAATTCATAAAGTGATAAATATGAACTATGTGAGTGACCCACCGAGAATCGAACCCGGAACCTTCTGCGTCAAAGGCAGTCGCACTACCACTGCTCCACATCGGTCGTCAAATGAAAGGCGTCAAAGCAAACCCAATCAATTGTGGTTTTTGTGATCCTATTTTATGTACACATACGTTACAGTATGAATCCATACACAGTGCGTGTCCACATGTAAACGTCAAAACGACGCCAAAAAACTCGTTCTTAATATTATCATTTAACATCATTGTGTGTGATGCCGGCTTAGAATAGCATCACCCCACATCCTTCCTGCGGGTGTCGTAAGAGGCGACTAAGGGACTCAAGAGTAGGTATTGGTATATTACAATTTTTAGGCGACAGGCTGACAACCTGTCTAGTGATACACATGTTTTCTGAAACAACCTTCGAAAACAACAGTCCTTAAAAATGTCAGGCGTGGCGATAGCGACCGTATTCTTACGGCCGTTAACGCTCTGCCTACCCCACAAGGGATAAAGGCGTGATATATGTATGTATGTATCATTGTGTGTAAATAAACCATCCATATCATCAACGGGGTACTTATTGAATAGCGTAGCCATATATCTACCTAGCCTACCTACAATCCCTTTATAAGTCCAAATCAGCTATGGCGTATTCGAATCTATAGGGTGACCGGTAAATTGATGCATTCCTTTCAAGGGATGAGGCAGCTCATGAAACTGAACAACTTTCCCCATGGAGCATAGGTCGAAATATGAAAAAAAATTTTGGTCCTCCCATACAAATTGACTTAGTCGGTCGGTAATTTTGTATGGGAGGGCCAAATTTTTTTTTCATTTTTCGACCTATGTTCCATGGGGAAAGTTGTTCAGTTTCATAAGCTGGTTCATCCCTTCAAAGGAATGCATCAATTTACCGGTCACCCTGTATATTTCATCACATTATTCGCTCTCAGCACAAATTCGTCTGGGACTCAATAATTCAATGAGTCTGCATTTGTTTTTGCAGATGGGACAAAATGTATTTACTGTCTCTTTCTCTTCTTGTGTGGGACACCGAGTTCTCCAACGGCCCGACAAGCTTTGGTGTCGGAATTGTTCAACCGCCTACTACTGTTAATACTTAATTTAACTATTTTAGAACTTTTTAAATAAACATGAGTAAAAGAGACAAACACGGCAATGCGTTTACAACGTGCCATGTTGTTGCTACGAATCATACGTTAAAAGTGACTTAAGAAAAAAATTGTAGCTAATGATTTTCTGTTTTATTCTTCTTTTTTAAAAATAACGGGAATATTATACAATCAGGCAAGAACATAGCTACTGGGAACAACCATACAAATAGTTTCGGGTGAGCCTAGATCCCCACCAAGCCGTTCGGTGTAGTTTTGATGGCCTCGGGGCCTTAAAAACTCCCATTCCAACCACGATTCCCAAAAACTAAATAAAAAAAAACAGGTGCGCAAAACTAGGGTCATAAATGAATAAAAGATACACTTTGTACATTGTGCCATTTAACCTATAACTTTTGCAATACTGCAGCGTTCTTTCTGTACAATTATCCACATACTTACTCTATATCCAGACTCAATAATTCAATAGGTAGTGTGTTATCTGTGCGCAAACAATGGCGGACATGCACGTTCAGTGCGATTCGATTTCATCCCTTAAAATTAATATCGAATATATACAATATACATACACCTTACATAGTATGATCCTTGATATACCAATATACTTATTGGTCTAATAGTGAAACTGCGAATTCCGACACTAATGTTCGCGATAGTTCCACTGTGTGCCCAATAGAACAAGAGCAAAAAAAAAATTGCTGTAATTCCATCATGGAACTACTCAATGGAACTACTGCTAATGAAGGCCTCATGCATGGCTTAATGCCTTGCCTCGCCTTTGACAATAATAACATACATACATATAATCACGCCTCTTTCACATCGTCTTCTTTTACACCACAACGTTCCCTTATCACGCTATTCTTTATCCTGTCACTCAATTTTACTCCAATCATACCGCTCTCATTTCTACTGCATTAATTATTCTACTTTCGTACTTTCTCTGCCATACCATACCCAACTTTCTGTTGAATTATCGTCAATCATCAGATTATCATTATCATTATCATTTACATCTAGATTTGAACAGGCATACACTAAAAATAACCGTACAATTACCTTGATTTGATCACACTATTGGAATGGCTCAATAAGAGCACAATAAAACGATTACGAATCCAAAATTTCATCTCTCACCACGATTTCGGTTATTATCTAAAACAAAGCGGGCAAATCTCTCATTAATACCAGAATTCTACCGAGCATTGCACATAAATGTCATCAGTACGAAATGCCCAATAATTCGGCACAAATTAATAAGCCGATGGTTACAGAATAATACTTGCGGAACGATATATTTGGCGGCGGGTTATTCCCGTTTTCTCACTTTTCTGACAGGCTCAGAGCAAAGATGTCATCAAGCGACACGAGTGACATTTTCTCTGTCTGACAGGTGCCTAGCTAAGTTCCAAAAAAAGATGGTCTATGAGTCGTACGATGATAATTATAATGACATATTCGGAAAGAAATTGCCGCTAACGCTTCTCATACGTGACGTGATCAACACCACACGAATATTACAATCGTGTGGTACAAATCACACAAAATATGTTTTTACTCGGTAGCGAAGATATAAATCTAGGATCTTACTGTGTAATATCTTGCTCTACAAGGTATATGTTTCGTACACGGTAAGCTCTACAACTTCATAGATCAGCAAACACACTCAAGTTTATAAAAAAAAAAATAGCAGCTTGCCCCAGCGGCTGCGCCCGCTGCAATCCATTTTCCCTCTTGAATCACTGTCTAAAAAAACCTGCATAAAAATCCGTTGTGTAGTTTTAAAATTTAAGCAAACATACATTAAGTAGACAGACGCAAAAAGCGACTTTGCTTTATATTATGTAGCGATAAAAAAAATATTCAAAGTCTCAATGGGAGTGATCCAACGTCCAAATCTATACAAATTGCATCGAAGCCGCGATTGGACGACAAATATGGCGTCGGTCGGTGGCGATCGTGGAATTACTGCACATTAACCACTGTCTGTACAGCGCATTGCTTACTCCCAGTTTAATTAAATTTACAGTAACTTTTGGTGGGCGGTTTAAAAACTCTGACAGCCGGGTTCATCAGGTTGATTTTAGCTTGGAGTCTAACTTGTCAAACGAAGGAATAGAAAGTTGCTTAGATTGTCGAGGGTTTCATTCTGTCAGTAGGTAAACCCTTTTATTATTGGAGATAGGTAATCTAACATAGGTAAATTGGCATCTTGGGTTGCCATTTTTGGAATTTTTTAAAATCTGTTTCTTTTAGTTCCAAGTAGATGACGCTCGTGCAAGCTCAGCAGTGATTTATCATAGATCGGCTTTTTTACTAGTGGGCGCCCGCGGCTCCGCCCTGTTCGGTCGGTTTTAATCCCGTAGCATCCCTCATTAAATTTTTTTCGGGATAAAAACTATTTTGTGTTAATCCATGTCAGCTTCTATCTGTGTGCCAAATTTCATGAAAATCGGTTTCGTAGTTTTAGCGTGAAGGAGTGACAAACAAACAAACATACACACTTTCGCATTTATAATAGTAGGATTATACTTTGAACTTGACAAATGAATGGCATATCACAATTTAAGATTTGCAAAACAAATGACAACTCTAAGTGTTAATTAACTATTTCTAAAAAAACAGTGTAAGTGAAACGCCCCTCAAAGATTCTGACCCTAACTATTTTCACGGCTGTTAACGCTGTGTCTACCCCACAAGAGATAAAGGTGTAATATGTATGTGCGTGTGTTGCTTAGACCTTATGGATATAGAAAATAGAAAGTAGAAAAAAGTTAAAATAAAGAAGTTTAACATCAAAAACGACCAAAGATTTGATTGGATATTTACCTAAGTAAGTAAGTAAGTAAGGTTACTTAGGTAAGTAAGGTTACTTTGGTAAGTATCCAATCAAATCTTTGGTATTTTTTATCTTAACCCTATTCTTGCCATCGTTATTATGGCTTCACTACATAATACAACGTAAACAGAATCACTGCAAGTTCCAAAGCGCCATTATTGTACTTTCAAATCAATTATTCGAAACCGATTATAGGTAGGTACAATTGAAATCGATTTGGCGAATTGAATAGAAACTATTCACAGTCATAATACGATCTAGTATACGTATACAATATTCACGCTCACGCTACAAAGCATAGTTGCACAGACAGACAGATAAAACGCTTTATTTCTCATTTTACTATGAATAATTTATTCAACATATTATGTTCGACATCATAGTGTTATTTTCTATAAAAATTGTAAGTTTTGTTGTGGTTGGGAACATTCGAAAATATTAAATATTAAATATACACAAGGTGTAAAAAAAATTGCTGCAAATATTTTAAGGGATGCACCAGCCCATGAAACTGAACTACTTTCCCTAAGGAATAAAGGTAAATGGACGACTCCGTGTCCCACACATTATCACATAATCACTTTAATCGTTTCAACCACTGCTTTCTAAGAACTGGAAAAGGTAGCATGTCGCTAACTTCATAACATAAGACTATAAAAAGTGAGGGTAGGTACAGCGCAGAATCCCCGGTTCTCAGATCGACGGTCCCTACGTACAATCGCGTAACTGACACTTAAGTCATTTGCCTTTTTTCTTTGATTTCGCCTCAGTTTATCATAAGGGTATTGTTAGTAAAGATAGCGAGTTTCAATATAGCCTGATTCTACTCGAAATCGACTCCCCGTAACTGCAAAATTTACACAATTCCAACGTAAAACGACGGTAGTGGTAGTTAAAAACCCACGTGACAACACATCTTCCGACGTAAAATGACAGTAGTTACGCTACGTTACTTTACGCCTTTACGTCTATCTCGTATCTGGCACTTACGGAGTAAAACCATTTCTTTTAATATTCTCTATACTGTTGATTTTATGAAGGTTAAAGCTGTTCTCAAACAACAAGTTACTTTTCTTTTTACAATTCCTAATCGTATACATTTGTAAAACGTAAAATACGAGGTAAAAACCTATTTATAATTATGATACGTGTGCACTAACTCCAACGTAAAATCTCTTAAATGACAGTTACGATTTTTGGTGGCTTAAAATTTAAACGCATAAAATTTTAAGTACCACATAAGCTTTCTACAGCTTAATTTTTTGTGCCGTAAAACTACGGATGTGCTTATTTTTATAGAAATAACTATTATTTTCAATTTTTTATCCGTTATTCTAATAAATGACGACCAAATACATCTATGTTCAAATTTTCAAAGCTCTATCTATAAAATGACTTGAAATATACTCATTCGAAACTGTAAAACGCTCTCCTGTAAAATTTGAAAATTTCACTTGCGTCATTGTACGTAGGGACTGTCGAGATGTAGGGCCCTCCGGCACGACTGAAGCGCCCTAGAGGCCTATTGTCCCGTCCCGGCTCATAATAGCGCGCCTATTTCAGCCTGCTTTTATGCACTCAGGGTTGCCACATCTAAAATCTCTTTTTTTTCAGTCAAGGTCCTAAGTCTGCTAAAAGAAAATCGTTTCAGTTGGATGTCGATTGGATCTCAGTTGCATGATTTAGGTCATTTCGTAGTCTAACAGTTTGAAGTGTAGAAAAATCACAATGGCAATTGAATGACAGTTGAGTTTCGATAACGTTACAATGACAAAAAATTGCAGTTTTGGGGCCCCGATCCGTTCTTCCCAGAACAACTCCTAAGCTCAGTCTCGCCCCAAGGGCGTGAGGCTGGTTGTTTGAAAAACCCAATCAATTATTTCCGGGTCTCGTGCTCCCCACCAAGCCAACAGGCGTAGATTTGATAGTCCCGGGGTCGAAATTGCAGAGTCCAACAAAAAAAACATTCTAAAACATAGTTTGGAATCAGTCAGATTTTACAAAGTGGCACCGGCATTTTCTTCCAAGACAGACTGTAGTTTGTAGTTTAAAACTGCTCAGATATTTCCTAACACAAAGATTTTTTCTATAAGGAACCCAACCCAATCTTTTGTCCAGGCCTGACAGCCCTAACCTATGCATTCGCTTTTCTGCTACATAATACACTTTTTATGAGCTAGTTATGTTGGATTAGTGTTTTATGGGTGGCTGGTGGCTAGCTTTTTGGATTCCGCCATCGCCTAAGAAAGACTCCCATTTATTACTTATTTTCTGAGACAACCTTGGAAAACAATCCTCAAAAATGTCAGATGTGGCGATAGCGACCGTATTCTTACAGCCGTTTACGCTTTGCCTACTCCGCAAGGGATAAAAACGTGATATAAATGTATGTATGTACCAAAACTTTACCTATCTGTTCCTGTGTGACTCCTTAAGGCTGCGTTTCCATTGACGCGAAGCTGGGCGGAGCGGTGCTTAGCGGTGCATGAATTGACCAATCACTATGCTCGAAATCTCCGCTCCGCTTCAATGGAAACAGCACGAGCGGAGTGGAGCAGAGCTGAACGGATATTCATAATAAAATACAGCCAGCTTAGGACAGCTGGGCGGTGCGGAGCGGAAGAGAGCGGGGTGGTGCGGAGCGGAGGATAGCGGGGCGGTGCGGAGCGGAGGACAGCGGGGCGGTGCGGAGGACAGCGGGGAAGTGCGGAGCGGACGACAGAAGGGCGTTGCGGTGTGGAGGGCTGCTAGGTTGTGTTGTGTAGTGGACGAATGGGAGAGCAGAACTCCGCTCCACTCCGCTCTACTCCACTCTACACCGCTCCGCTACACTACTCCGCTCCGATCCACTCCGCTCCGCTTCACTACTCCGCTCCGCTCCGCTTCAGTGGAAACACTCACCACTTTTCACCGCTCTTCTCCGCTCCTCTCCGCCCAGCTCCGCGTCAATGGAAACGCAGCCTAAATCATGCACGGAAGTCCTCAAGAACTGGCGATCTATTTTTGAAATTTCGCATGCTGAATACCTGATTACGCAAGAATTGTAATCTGGCATTCATACGCGAAGATTCAAAAATAGGGGTCCCAGAAATGTTCTACCTAAATCTCGGTAATTCTGAAGTCTACGTCTCCGCGTTTTCGGGAATCTTCCATTTTAACATAAAACAACTGACATGCCAACATTATCAGGGCTTTTCATGGATCAAAAGTTGCTGGAAGTGGCAACTTGGTGAGTTAGATTTCTTCTCAAAATAGAGGTTATTATTTTAAACCGTATTTAATTATAATAATTACATATTTGATATCTAAGCGGCTTCAGAGCAAATTTTGTGTGCATTAGCTGGCGGACATAATATAAAATAAATCACGATCACGGGGTTCTTACCGCGATACACAATCCATTCAAAATCTTCGGAAGAGAATAATGCAGAAACGCGTATTTACCTAATATTTAACGAAAAGCATCACGGCAAGAACCCCGTTTTATGTGTCTACACTCAGCGGGATCCCATTTCTGAGGGACTTAAAGAAACCTCCAGTCAGGTTTCCCTTTTTTCAATTGATCGCACATATTCAGATCTAATTCAATGCATCACTCATAAGTCTCTCAGACATGGGATCCCGCTGAGTGTAGACACATACCCATTTTAATCATTTTAGTCATTTAGTCTGTTATCAGTTCTAGTAAGTATTTAGATCTTCGTTTAGCCCATTAAATAGGCTAAAGTAAAATTTAGAGGTGGCGTGTTTTGTGAGCAACATGCTTAATCCATTCTCTGCCAGGATTTTATTGGTGCAGCTCTTGTTTCCTTGTGATCTACCTCCTACTTACTGTCTCGTGTTGTTCGCATTTTAACAGGCTTGTATTAGCTAGAGCAAAATTTTAAACAGGAAAAGTCACTCATGCCGTGCCGTGTGATGCCGGCTTAGAATAGCATCACCCCACATCCTTCCTGCGGGTGTCGTAAGAGGCGACTAAGGGACTCGAGGGTATTGGTGCATTACAATTTTTAGGCGACAGGCTGACAACCTGTCACTATAGTGATACACATGTTTTCTGAAACAACCTTGGAAAACAATCCATAAAAATGTCAGATGTGGCGATATCGACCGTATTCTTACGTCCGTTAACGCTCTGCCTACCCCGCAAGGGATAAAGGCGTGATATATGTATGTATGTATGAAAACAAAAAAAGGCGATTTTCTGTAAATAATTTTTGACGTGTACCTAATACTTACTATCATTTCCTTCTCCTATTCTCCATTGTATTGAGTAGCGTTCTCTGTTCCCCAACTAGTCGGAGTACACATGATACGCCATGACTAGTTATTTAAAACAATCGTTGAAGGCAAGATTGAAGGAAGAAGAAGAAGGGGAAGAACAAGAAGGAGTTATTTAGATCAGATAAAGGAGAAAATAATGGTCACGTCGTACAGAGAAGTCAAAGAGAAGGCGGAGGACACAGAAAGCTGGCGGATACTCCACCGACAAGGGCAATGCCGTTAAATAAAAGAAAAAAAAACCTACCTTCTACTACGTACTGTTGCTTTTTTGCAAATTATTGCGGAATAAGTAATCAGGCAACTAAGTCACTAGCATTGAATAAATTAGCTAGCTACCGAGAATAAAAATGGGTTTTTCTATTACTCTAATACATTACCTAATAACTTTTATTATTATATTTTTTTTGAGCCATACATGTCCTACTGCAGGGCAAAGGCCTCCCTCTCTTTCCTCCACTTTTCCCTATCCTGGGCCGCCTCCAGTCATGGGCGTACGAATGGAATGTAGCTCGTCTTTCCACCTTTTTCTGGGACGACCACGTGCCCATTTTGAAAAAGAACAACTACTTGGGTCCCTCCTAACGCAAAACTTTTATTAATTACCTACCAAAAAACCATGCAAATACCTATTTATGCTTTTTACAGTGCATGTATGCCTTTTCCGGGTAGGTACGTGTTCTTGTGTTGCCGTGTGATGCCGGCTTAGAATCGCATCACCCCACATCCTTCCCGCGGGTGTCGTAAGAGGCGAATAAGGGACTCAAGAGTATTGGTGTATTACAATTTTTAGGCGACAGGCTGACAACCTATCACTATAGTGATACACATGTTTTCTGAAACAACCTTAAAAAACAATTCTCAAAAATGTCAGACGTGGCGATAGCAACCGTATTCTTACGGTCGTTAACGCTCTGCCTACCCCGCAAGGGATAAAGGCGTGATATATGTATGTATGTATGTACGTGTTCTTTAGCAACAATATAAAATGCAGCAGGCACAAAGCTGTCACTATGTCTCTTTCAATCAGATCTGATCGACGTTTGCTTTACAATGCTGCCTTGCAACGTGAACGAGCTTTGTGGCCGGAACAATGACAGCAATGGCATTTGAGAGCAGCCAGTGACAGGAACAAACGTCATGCTTTTATCCTTTGTGGGGTAGGTAGAAAATAAACGGTTTATTACATTTATTTGAGCCTTACCTGAAATATAACGTGTAAAAATGTTAGCTGCAAATATTTTACGGGGTGAATCAGCCAATGAAACTGAACAACTTTCGCCAAGGCACATAGGTCGAAATATGAAAAAGAAATTAAACCCCCCCATACAAAATTACCGACCGACCAAGTCAATTTGTATGGGAGGTCCAAAAATTCTCCACATAAATCGACCTATGTTTCTTGGAGAAAGTTGTTCAGTTTCATGGGCTGATTCATCCCTTAAAATATTTGCAGCTAATACTTCTACACCTTATATAGTGTAGAGTAAAAGCCAAAAGATTAATAGAAAATTGCAACACTGACAATCTGGCTTGCCAGACTGACACTTTCGTTCCAAATGAGTCCGAGTTCAAGTTTCAAAAAAACAAAAAAATTAATTTCTCGTTCCGTTCTTTGCGGTAACATACTAAGCACACAGCACTAAAATATCAATTTAAAAAAATCCCTATTATGGACGTGATAATTAAATAACAAATCTTGGATACAAATTTAAAGCCGTGTGATGCCGGCTTAGGATAGCATCACCCCGCATCCTTCCTGCGGGTGTCGTAAGAAGCGACTAAGGGACTCGAGAGTATTGGTGTATTACAATTTTTAGGCGACAGGCTGACAACCTGTCATTATAGTACACATGTCTTCTGAAACAACCTTGGAAAACAATCCTCAAAAATGTCTGACGTGGCGATAGCGACCGTATTCTTACGGCCGTTGGCGCTCTGCCTACCCCGCAAGGGATATGGGCCTGAATTGTGTGTGTATATAATATTTAAATCTGGAAACAATACGCTAATACTCACATTAAACCACATCTTCATAATAGAATTGCGACTCGGCGTTTCTTGATTGTTTGCAATGGGCGTATTGTTCAGGGTTTACACATAGGGTTTTATACGCGATAGATCACGTACTTTCAGCTAGTGATGTAACGAATATTCGCATCCGCATTCGCATTCGCGAATATTCGCATGTTTTCGAACGTTCGCATTCGTATTCGCAAAATTCACGCGAATATAATATCCATAAAATCAGGTTTTTAGATTTTTTTACCACCTGTAAGCGTAAATAACCGATCTTTCTTTTTCCTAAAACGGGTTAGTAAGTGTTCGTTCGTATCATCTCGGCAATTTCCGAAATTAAATGCGATTGCACAGTAATAAACAACTGGTGCGTCAATCAGTAACCATTTTTTACCACACATACAGGATGTAAAAATATTAGCTGCAAATATTTTAAGGGGTAAATCAGACTATGAAACTGAACAACTTTCTCCAAGAAACATAGGTCGAAATATGAGAATTTCTTTTGGACCTCCCATACAAATTGACATGGTCGATCGGTAGTTTGTATAGGAGGCTCGAATTCTTTTTTTTATATTTTGACCTATGTTCCTTGGGGAATGTTGTTTAGTATCATGAGCTGGTTCATGCCTTAAAATATTTGCAGATTTTTTTTACACCCTATATACGGCGCTAATTTTAGAAAGTAAACATTCGTACTCGCATTTGCATTCGCGAATATGGGCCTCAGATATTCGCATTCGCATTCGCGTTAATTGAACATTCGTTACATCACTACTTTCAGCATCTTGTCAAGTTACTTATTATGGGGTTGAAATGGTTCTGGTTCTGTTTGGAATTATAGCCTACAGTAAGTGGATAGCACGGTTACACTTACTTGAAGATTTTTTGTACAAATTATACACCAAGAAAATTGAACATGCATTTTTCCGTTCCGAAGTTCAAAGAAATGGTACATTATGGCAACAGCCAACAGGCAAAATAGACCAATTATTGGTCCAGTAATATTGGGAGGACGAGACAAAGTCAAGGCCTTCTCAAGTAAACAAGATTAGAAATTGGCATTTTGGCTGAGGATAGTAAGTATACTCGTAATGCTTTTCTTCAAGAAAAATGAGTTATCTTCATCGTAACCAGCATAAAAACTACCTGTTGTGCATATAGGTAATATTTCCTGGAGGAAGTCATGCATGACATTTTTCGACTATAGGTTCGTCCCCGATAAAATCTTCGAAAGACTCCAATGAACTTTGATGAAATGAATAGATGATATAAAATAGACGGAAGTTTGGAAGTTTTCGCGATAAAAACCTGATTTGGGCCGTTATCGAGGGGGACTTTACTTTCGTAAATTACCTGGTGCCTTGTCGGGAACTCAGGTGAAAATGATAAATGAATTCGGTACTTGGCCAGGTAATAAATAAAGCATGAAAGTTATATTGTGAAAACTATTGCCTAAAATATTTCCCTCCGGTCGGTTAAGTCTGAATGTCTCAAAATGACTTTGGGCCTCCTGTACAAAAGTAGCAGCCGAGCGAGTGAACTCTATAGGAGATCCAAATTTTTTTTTCATATTTCGACCTATATCCCTAAGGGAAAGTTGTTCAGTTTCATGGGCTGATTCACCCCTTAAAATATTTGCAGCTAATTTTTTTACACCCTATATACACATGTAACCCTCGAGTCCCTTAACGCCTCTTACGGCACCCACGGGGAAGAAATGGAGTGATACTTTTCTAAGTCGTCATCACATGGCATAAACAAATAGAAACGCAGAAAATCAATTAATTTATTTTCAATTTCAGACAGCCTATGGAGTATCAGGAGCATTATTTCTTTTTCTAACAAAAGGCTTTTGTTATTCGAAATTTACATAATCGGTCGTTTAATAAAGCGAAGAAAAAATGAAAGATTCTTCTTTTTAATAGGGCGAAAAATTGTTGGGATTCTTATATTTTCCCCTCTCGGGTTATTAAAAGTGCTATCACAAACACTGAAAATGTGTTTTGTCGTGTTTACAAATAAGTTAAAATCAGAATAATCCTCAAAAATGTCAGACGTGGCGATGGCGACCGTATTCTTACGGCCGTCAACGCTCTGCCTACCCAGCAATGGATAAAGGCGTGATGTAATGTATGTATGTACTCGAGTAAAAATCCACCCTAAGGTTGTATGGCCAGTCCCCGTTTTATCTGTCGGCCATTTTGTTCCACCTGCTCGTAAAAAATAATTGAATCGCGGTGCAAAATAGTCCGTTCTACCCTTATATCAACTTCCCCTACAAATGTTTACCTATACTATACCTATACCTAGGCAATTTCTCGCAGGCAACGCGTGATTTCCGGTTTTTTTTTCGCATTTGGTTTTTGGCGAAAGAAGTGTATAAGGTGCAAAAATATTAGTTGCAAATATTTTAAGGTGTGAATCAGCCCATGAAACTGAACAACTTTTTCTATGGGGGTTATGTTGGTAAACGTGAAAATTTTTTCCACCTTCCATACAAAATTCCCGATGAACTAAGTGACTTTGTATGGGAACTCGAAATTTTTTTTTCGTTTAGCCGCCATAGAAAAAGTTGTTCAGTTTCATGATCTAAACATGCCTGCAAAGTTTTCGTTACACCGTCTCTTACACCCCGTATAACAACGGTATAAAACCTAACGGTGAGTGAATCCAACTGGCAAATCGGTAATTTTTCTATCGTGTTTATTAAAACCAATAAAAATGACCTGGAATAAGATATTCTTTTCTATTTTATCAAATTATAAAAATTTAATTTGCCGTGTGATGCCGGCATACATGCCGAGTAATTTTACGATCGATAACGCTCTGCTTACCCCGCAAGGTATAAAGGCGTGATATATGTATGTATGTATTTATGTAGTTATAAAGGCATTACTTGGGTTTGTGTATGTGTATATAAAATTTTAAAATTATTGATATTTTATTATTATCAATATTAAATAACAACGAAAACGTCCCTAAACCGCAATTTGGGCGTCAATCGGAAACGGAAGTGCTGTCAGCGCCATTTTGCCGGAAGTGCTGTGTTTGCGTCACTTCCGCCGCGGTAGGCTGCACTCATAGCTCAATTTAATTTAATCTGCATCAACTATTCATGAACCAATATAAATTTCAACTACTATTGTTATTAATACCGATTCAGTAATCTATCGGATTTCGGATACGCAGGCGGAAAAAAAATAATTCTGAAATGAAACTGAACAACTTTTTTGATCGTCCCATACAATATATCCTTCATATGTTTTTAGATTTTCGCGGTTATTCAAAACACTTAAATTAATAGTATTAACGGGATTATCACCACGATTATGATTGTTTTTACCTCGATATTTCGAATGTCCATAATTGTATGTATTAATTTAAGTGTCCCATATAATCTTATGTCGGAGCCTAAGTTATTTCTTTTTTTACGTAGCCTTTTCGATGTCCCACTGCAGGGCAAAGGCCTCCCCCCTTTCACGCCACCCATCTCGGTCTTGGGCCTCTAAATGCCAGTTCTGAAGAATTTCTTTATTTCTTATGAGTTAAAGATTCTTTTAAAATGGAAAAGTTTTAATCTATACGTTTAGTGCCTAGTAGTCCGTAGGCGCTGGCTGTGAAGGAAAGGTGTTTTAAAAGCTCAGTGCAATTATTTTCTATAGATAAGAGTCATTGACAGATAATACCTCAATCTGCAAAGATGTCAACACGTCACCCAGTTCAGAGAAGTGTTGCTATCACCTACCAGTGCCCCAAGTCTGCTATTTTTTGTCATTGTAACGCCACCGAAACTCAACTGGCATTCCATTGCCATTGTGATTTTTCTGTACTTCAAAATCATCCAACTGAGATCCATTCGACATCCAACTGAAACCTAAACCCAGGGCCCTAAGTCTACTAAATTAAAATCTATTCAGTGTTGGATATGTCGATTCAATCTCAGTTGGATGATTTCGGTCATTACGTAGTCTTCCAACAGTTTGAAGTATAGAAAATCACAGTGGCAATGGGTTTCGATGGCGCTACAATGACAAAAAATAGCGACTTGGGGCCCAGTCCAAAAAAAAAACTATTTATTCCATTGCCACTTGGTATTAGCTCGCCCCTATATTGAAAGAAAAATAAAGAATATATGTTCATTTTAGTCATTTGTACCAGAAGGTATCGTGAAAGTCGGGCCAAGGGACAAAGTCTTGGGAAAGTTCTTATTTATCATTAAAGGTTTTGTAATTGCTCACTAGTATTTCACCACATATAAAAACAGTCGTTTTTCCAAAGAAAAAATACCACCGTAATATACATACATACATATATCACGCCTTTATCCCTTGCGGGGTAGGCAGAGCGTTAACGGCCGTAAGAATACGGCCACTATCGCACCGTCTGACATTTTTGAGAATTGTTTTCCAAGGTTGTTTCAGAAGACATGTGTATCACTATAGTGACAGGTTGCCTGTCGCTTAAAAATTGTAATACACCAACACTCTCAAGTCCCTTAGTCGCCTCTTACGACACCCACGGGAAGAATGTGGGGTGATGCTATTCTAAGCCGGCATCACACCTCCAATACATGAGAAAAACAAAGAGGTTTTCGTCCCACCATCCTACGCTGCGCATTCCGAAACTGCCTCTCCAGAATCTTCCAATCTTCGAGAGTGGATATTATATAAGATCTTATTTTATTAAGTACAAATATTTTAAGGGTAAGTTCAGAAATATAATTATAGATGTGTTATGCAAAAAACAAAAAAAATATACGCTAGTTATTTTTTTTCATTTTTGTAAAAAATTAAATCGAATTTCTAAATAGCATCCTATGTATGATCCCATTGACATATGTATGACATGTGATGTCAAATATATGACAAATCGTAGTAAAATAGTCCACGTGGACTACGCAAGCTGTATATAGGTCGCTTACTTTTTTTTTTTTTTTGGTGAACATGTTTTTGGCGTTTATTTTGAAAACTAGCGTGTATTTTCTTTTTGTTTTTACATAAAACATCTTTAATAATATTTCTGAACATGCCTTTAAAATATTTGTACTTAATAAAATGGAACATTATATAACGGAACATAGGAATGTTTTAATTCCATCAACCCAATACCTGGTTGTACCGAGTCCAGTCGAATCAAGGGGTTGTTGTTGCTGTCTATGATCACTTAGACGGCGGTCGTTACACAACCATGTCAGAAGCCTGCTACTTGTAGAAGGCGGTTGAAAAATTCTGACACTAGGGTTCACCGGGTCGTTGGACGACTCGGTGTCCCACACGAAAAAAAAAAAAAAAAAAAAAAAAAAAAAAAAAAAAAGGGGTTGTTTACGTTCAATCTTGCTGACGTCGCTGAGGCACAGCGATACACATGGAAATAAGAATGAAGTGTTCCATAGCGCTCTAGAATTTTCTAATTCTTCTCTCTTTTCGTGTGTACACTGAGTCGAGTATGCCGTGTGATGCCGGCTTAGAATAGTATCACCCCACATCCTCCCCGTGGGCGTTGTAAGAGGCGACTAAGGGACTCAAGAGTATTGGTGTATTACAATTTTTAGGCGACAAGCTGACAGCCTGTCACTATAGTTATACACATGTTTTCTGAAACAACCTTGGAAAACAATCCTCAAAAATGTCAGACGAAGCGATAGCGATCGTATTCTTACGGCCGTTGGCGCTCTGCCTACCCCGCCAGGGATAAAGACGTGATATATGTATGTATATATGTATGTACACCGAGTCGTCCAACGACCCGATGAACCTTACTGTCAGAATTTTTCAACCGCCTACAAGTAGCAGACTTCTGACAGGGTTGTGTAACGACTGCCGTGTAATTGATAATAGACGGAACCATCTTACTTACAGACAATCGGGTGGTTCAGCCCACAATGTCCTAACCAGACCGGGAGCAAGTTCACAAAGTGATAAATATCAACTTGAATCGAACCACCGAGAATCGAACCCGGAACCATCTGCGTTAAAGGCAGTCGCACTACCATTACGCCACATCGGTCGTCAGAATTTTCTATTAACGTTCATTCATAACCTGCATTAAAAGGTACTGCGGTACTGCTTGTTTTTGAAACATTTACATTTCAAAATGTAGGATTGACACTTTATTTAAAAAAAAACATTAACGTAGATGAGTAAAATAAATAGCCTGTGCGGTAATTATAGACAAAAGGCTGACCTGTCACAAGGTATCAAATATTTGTCAAACGTAGCGATAGCGACCGTATTTTTCGGCTTTTGCCATCTCCCTAATAGATATAGGCGTGATGTGGTGTGCAAGCCGTGTGATGCCGGCTTAGAATAGCATCACCCCATTTCTTTTCCGTGGGTGTCGTAAAAACCGATTAGGGGACTCGAGGGTTTCATGTGAATTGCAATTTTAGGCGACAGGCTGACAACCTGTCCCTACGTATAGTAATATACATGTTTACTGAAACGACCCTCAAACATTTGTCAGACGTGGCGAAAAAGCCCGTGATTTTATGGTCGTCAACGCTCTGCCTGCCCCGCCAGAGATATAGGCGTAATTTGTGTATGTGTGTGTTTGTGTGGTGTGCAATCGTGATGTGGTGTGCCAAGAGTAGGTGGAGAAAGGTGCGAAAAAGGTAAGTTGTGGCAGAGGATTGGGCAACGTCTTACCATGCTACACCTTGCTTCATCCTGCCAAACCTTGCTACACTATTAGAGTGCGTCTCCACTGAAGCGGGGCTGCGCTAAGCTGAGCTGAGCGGGCATGAATTGACCAATCAGGGTGCGTCTCCGCTGAAGCGGGGCTGCGCTAAGCTGAGCTGAGCGGGCATAAACTGACCAAACAGGGTGCGTCTCCACTGAAGCGGGGCGGGGATTCGGGGATTTTGAGGCTCATGATTGGACAATTCATGCCGCGCTTAGCTTAGCTTAGCGCAGCCCCGCTTCAATGGAGACACGGGTACCGACGCAAAGGGAACACATCCGTGATGTGAGTATATGCATGCGTACTTATATGTATTTTGGAAATTGGGACGATGTAGAACCACCCACTTTATTGGACTGGGCTTGGGACAGCGTTTGATTTTCATTATCTAGCTCTGTAACCTGAAACCTATCGGTGTTGAAAGGTTTATTGTCAAAATTGGTGTTAGGGTACTGTTTCCTCGAGACTCATTCCAATCGAGATACAGTCCCGTTCGGTCACATTTCTTAAATAGACACCTTGTAAATAGATTGCCGGCTTAGAATAGCATCACCCCATTTAGTACCCGTGGGTGTCGTAAGAGGCGAATGAGGGACTTGAGGGTTTCAAGTGTATTACAACTTTTAGGCGGCAGGCTGACGACCTGTCACTATAGTGATACACAAATAATCTCAAACGGCCCTCTATATTTTTCAGACATGGCGAAAGCGATTGTATTTTTACGGCCGTTAACGCTCCGCCTACCCCGTCAGGGATAAAGGCGTGATTTATGTATGATTAAATAAAGATTCATCTAAATAGAGATTCATTTTCATATTATTGTTTTGACATATTGTAAACTAGTTAGGTACTAAACTTCATAATAATATTTAACTACATACGTTTTTTAATATTCGTGTTAGGTAGGTACATTTTCAAATCCCAGTTGTATAAAGATCTACTTCAAAACATTTTATCTAATAAAATGTACTTTTGTACTCCAAAATTTGTAGCGTAAAAATAACACTTCATATTATTCATAAATGAAACGAATGTATTTCATACCATCATTTTATCAAAACATTTTGTAGCTTCAACCTTCATATGAATTGACCACAATAGCAAAGTATATTTCAACTGTAACAAAAAATATATAATAAATAAATATCCTGGACAATTCACACAGCGCCATCTAGCCCCAAACTGAGCAAAGCTTGTACTATGGGCACTAGATAGCTGATACTAATACATATATACTTTTTTTTATAAATACATATTATACATAGAAAACACCCAAACTCAACACAAATATTTGAAAATTGACTTCACAAATATTTGTGTCCGGTGGGGATCGAACCCACGACCTTCGGCGTAGAAGGCAGGCATACTATCCACTACGCCATCGGGACAGTCAAGCATATGTTACGATCATAATAAATAAATATCCCGGGCTTTTCACACATAATGTTATATTACTATAAGAAACTTAGCCTCATATCCAAGATTTATCAGAAATTATAAGGGTACCTAAGTGTAATAACTTTTTCCTAAAAGAGAACCGACTTCTAAGGACATGTGCGAATCTCTATTTTTTATGTCGATTAATATGCCTAAAACTGTCTCCCAAATCTGAAAAATACATTTAAATCTGAAAAAATTGCATCAAAATTTGTTTCATCCAAACGCGAGACAATCGCGGACAAACATACATTCATACGTACATAGAACATACAAACAGGTCAATTTGAGAACCTCCTGTTTATATTGTGGTCGGTTAGAAACCGTTCTAGGTTGAAGGGGTGGATCAGCCTATGAAACTGAAAAACTTTCCCAAAGAAACGGGTCGAAAATAAAAAAGTACGAAGCACGAAACAGGCTAAAGTGTTGAAGTCATGGCTTAATACATACGTGCTGCAAATAATAGGGACACTGTGAAGTTAGTAATAATACTTGGATATCCTTTTGCATCGTAGCCATAATGTTCACATTTTTCCATTGATATTATCCTCACAACAACCAAGATGTGAAGCAAAATACGGAGTGGTACGTATATAAGTTGAGCTACAACGAAAGGCCACGTTGTAGGACGGTCCTGAAACAAAAAAAAGCTTCAGCGAGTGGAACACGGTAGGCTGTATATGTCGTAGGCGTATCGTTAATTAGTCATATGGTGATACGCCGGCACATCATGATCTGGCCATCCAAAACAAATCATATCGTTACGCTTAGCGTTTGAATTTGGTCAGCGACACTTAGACATATCTCTTGTGTAGGAGGCATATATATATTGTATAGAGTGGTAGGGAATTGAACCTCTTTTTTACCCTCTTTTCAATTTGCTTTAAACCTTCTCCTAAGACTTACAAATAGTTAGCTGTTAAGCGCATTAAAATCGGTTCAGCCGAACGCGAGATAATCGCGGACAAACATTCATACGTACAAACAGGTTAAACTGATTTTTTTTTTTTAAGACGGTTAAAAAGCTGCATCAAAATTCGTTGTGTAGTATTAAGGATTTTAGCATACATACATACATTGGAACAGACGTGGAAAAGGAGTTAATTTTATGCTATGTCGTGACTAATCGATTAAAAAAAAAAGTGGATCGCCTTCAAAATACCGATATAAGTGCGAACCTCCATTTTTTTGTCATTTGATATGCCTTATACCTTAAACCGCTAGTTGTTTATAAAAAGGGTTTGTTTGTTTTCTTGTTTGTATTAATGTTCGTGATCTTTGAAACGATCTGTTATAAATTTTGCAATTAGATCAAAGAACTAAAATAATCACGTATTTCTGGGGTTTTTGGTTTTTGCTTTTGACTTGATTTGTTCCAGTGTTTCACTCGCTGAAGCTTTTTTTTTGTTTCAGGACGGTCCTATAGCGATGCTATTTGTTATAGCTCAATTTCTATACGTACCAGTTGGTATGTTGTTTTACATCTTGGTTGAGTTGGATGAGGGTATCACAAATAGAAAAATGTGAAATGCTTGGCCACGATTTAAAAGGGATTTTCAAATTATATTAGTAACTTTATATTTTCCCTATTATTTGCAGCACGTATGTCGCCGTCCTACTGCGAAAACCAATTAACTCGAAATTTTTACGAAAATTACTTTTGAATGCAAAAGTACTTAAAATTTTTTGCTCTTTCGTCTGCGAAAACCCATTAACTGCTAAGTCTTATAGTTTCGCTTCTAGCTAAGTAGATAACCAATTATTTCAAACACTGGCAAGGTTTGTTTTCAAATAAAAAACATTAAGCAGATTTAACTTAACTAACACCATATTTGTCTCCAACGATTTTCGGTTAAGTTGATAAAATTTGGTTTTCCCGTAGGAGAGACCATAGAAAACTCTATTTTTTTTCTCAGTAACAACCATTTAGTAAGATTTAAATTTCTGTACTTGATTAAGATGGTCTAATAAAAGCAATTAAAATTGTTTAGTTGGTTTTACCGGACGAATTTCATACTTAATGCAATACATCGAATCGTCTAAGAAAATATTATATATCCAGATAATTGTTTTTCCCTGACGATATTTTATTCACGGATGTTACATAATTACTACAGCGAAAAACGACTAAAATTGTTTTATATTTATAATAAAATTTTATTCTGAAACTAAATAAAATGTCAACAATAATAACAAAAAATGGTCAACTTAAAAACTACTTAAAAATAAACTATTCAAATAGACCGCCTCTTAATGATCCGGGTGCAAAGGTTCCCATAACACTCGCAGCGTTACCGCGTTGAATTGCTATGGCCAACCTTTGCACCAAGAAAGAACCGGCCCGGGGGTCACCACCTCTGTCCCGGATTCTACTACCCAGTTCAGCCACAAAACACCTCGCTTCCTTGCACCAACATCCAGTCGTTTCCTCAGCAAAAGGAACAAAGTGATAGTTTGTCACAAGGGCTGCATACTTCTGCCGTTTTTTGGCAGCCGCAGTCTCAGCGGCGGCCCCTTGAACCCTCATAGTACCACCAATGTGGCAAGCGGCATATGTGCAAACACAAGTTGCATCCCACACAAGACACCTGCCACACTTCCATGGCATCATGGTAAGTCCATCAGGTCTCTTACCATCGGATCGACTGAGACCTGGAGGTTCAAGAGCACACGGGATTTGGGCGGATACCAGCGCTCATCGCAGAATGTCATTGAGGGCATGGTGACGAGGGAACCGCCCCGCACAGCGCCTACAACTTAGTGCGTGATGGCCATTGGCCTCCACCATAGAGCCGCAAACGCATACATGAGGCTCACATACGTCACAACCCAGGCGAAGAGCCACAGCCACACGCAACGAATCATTGTCCAGGAATGTACCCATGTGAGGAGATGGTAAAGCATGGAGCCACGCCCCGGATTCTGACTGGGACACAGCCCGCAGTCTGGCCACGTTGGCTCCAGAGGCACCCTCAATCAGTTGGTTCAAAATTCCCCTGGCACCCACATCATCCCACGCCCGTTGAGAGCAAACCTCCTGCGGTAACGGTGCCCCCGCGTTGCGGGCGGTCCAAACACTCAAGGCATCATCTGCGAACGGAATAACAACCCTGTCGCCATAAATGGGTAAAATAGAATCGACAAGGCTATTGACCCCATGCGCAGACGCCAAGAATGCCGGGACACCCACATCACGCATACACCTGACACTCAAACCCCCATGCCGCACCGGCAACGCAGCCTGACTCCACTCCAGATCCCCGAGCGAAACATTCAACACCTCCGACACCGTAACCCTGAGCGCATTGTCAAACTGCGATACCTCAGCCAGAAACAACCATGTCGGCGACGTCCTCAACAGGTAGGTTACCTTCGGTATTGCAAAGCAAACGCGCAGCAATATCAATGCGACGTGTGCGGAAAGATCTTTAAGCCGATCCTTAGAAAAATTCAGCATGCTTGCTTTCTCCTGTATTGCGAGGGGAACACCGTCAGGAAAAATTGGGGAGCCCAAAAGGCTGAAGGTAGTCTTATTTAATTCTCTCAACCCAGGAATTAGAGCACTGAAGTGATTAAAGCAAGATGTTGAGCCGCATGAGAAAAACTCGCATTTTGCTGTGCTTACCTCCAACCCAATGTCCTTCAGACGTGGAATAAGAAATGACATATCTCGTTCCACGTCTTCTGGCTTGCCCCCGATGGTGCCATCATCCAGGTACCAGATGTTGAGTGGCGACTTTAAATCTGAAATAATGTTGTGAATGGCAAGGCTGAAGACAAGTGGGCCCAAAGGATCTCCCTGCTGCGCACCCACCTGGGAAGAAATCAAGGACTCGCCGAAAAATAGGTTAGATGGTGAACCGTACACTTGAAAAAGGAAGGGATACAATGAAGGCACTTTGTCCCTTACTTCCTGTAATAAAACATCCCTTTGTAGAGAGTTGAATGCATTTTTGATATCCAGTTTTATGATGACATTATCAGCACTCCCGGGGTCAGTGGCAAATGCTCGCGTCGCATGAATGGCAGCCTCGCACCCTAACTGCGTTCCAAAACCCAGCTGATTTGGGCACAAATAGGCAGCCATCCCCTCCCTCACCGCACGACACCCAACCTTCGCCACCAAACGGTGGAAACACTGAGAGCAAAACTGTCATCGGATGTGAGAAGCCGCACAGCAGATTTGAGGTCGCCCTCATGAACCTTGGCCTCAATCGTTTTAATTAGAGAGGGTGCTTTACCGGTCGATCCACAGTCGTTTTTGTTCTGAGTACAATAATCGCAGTCAATATTTCTTTCCACCTTCGCAACGAGAGAAACAGGACTAGAGGTGTCTGGAGTTTTGAGTGCAGTGTATGCAAAAGACAGCAGACGATACCACTCGCCGATTCCGTTAGACCCCAAGCGATCACGTATCAGGGAACAAAGCTTTGCAGCCGCCATGCATCTCGCCCCCCTAGGAACATGCCGTAGGACACGCGTCGACTTTTTCAGACTAATAAGGTTCTCAAAACAGCATTTTCCCACAGAATCAGACCCAGATGACAACGTATCAGCAACCGAAGCCTGAAGTGGAGTCTAGAGAGAGAGAGAGATTATAAAACTGTTAAAATTTTGTTAAATACATAGAAGTTATTCATTTTTCCGTAGGAATTTCCGAAAAGCCTACCTAACCTACCCTATACCTACTCACCTATCCTACACCTTCTCTTCCCCTATCTACCCCTACCCTACACCCACTGCACGTCACCTACCCTACAACTATCCTACACCTACTCTACACCTACCCTACCACAAGCCTTCGCCTACTCTACATCTAATACTCTACACCCACCCTACACCAGCTATCCTACACCTACCCTACCACTACCCTACCCTACCCCTACCCTACCCTACCTACCCCTACCCTACGCCTACTACTCTACACCTTCCCTACACTTACTCTTTCTACACCTATTCTACCCCTACTTACAACTATCCTACGCCTACCCTACATCTACTACTCTAAACCTACCCTACACCCACCCTACGTCTACCCTACACCTACCTTACACTTACCCTACCCTACCTACCCCTACCCTACGCCTACTACTCTACACCTTCCCTACACCTACTCTATCTACACCTATTCTACCCCTACTTACAACTATCCTACGCCTACCCTACATCTACTACTCTAATCCTACCCTACACCCACCCTACACCCACCCTACACCTACCCTACACCTATCCTACACGTACCCTACACCTACCCTACACCTACGCTAAACTTTGAGTTATAAATTTTGATAACAGATAAAAGTACTGAAACTGTAATAAATTACTTGCTTAACTTTTATATTCATTAATTTTCGGCAGGGAAAACCAATTATCTTGATACAATTTCTACTTGTAACTCTACAAGGGACAACTGGATAGGTACGTTTTTATAATGGTTTGGTTTAATGAACTAAATGTAAAAAGTACTTTCTCGGGATTTGCTGTATTCTTAATACTTTAGAAAATATTAACAATTTTAAAGTTCTCAGCGAAAACCAATTAAATACGTATAGGTGGCCTTGTGAACATTTTTGAAAATTTCACTAATAAGTAATAGTCTTTTTAAAACACAACAAATATATTTAAATAGAACATTTATTAGTGTGCTGATGCTATTATGTAACAATAGGAATATAATATTACTAATGTATTTTCAACCCCTTAAACATTATAATCGCGATATCTTCGTTTGCACATTTTACGATTTAATTGGTTTTCGCAGTAGGACGGCGATGTATTAAGCCATGACTTCAACACTTCAGCCTGTTCCGTGCTTCGGACGGCATCCGTCGGTCCCGATTGCTGTCTATGATTACTTAGACACCGATCGCTACACAACCGTGTCAGAGACCCGCTTGTAGTACTAAGCGGTAGAATATCCCTGACACCAGGGTTCGTCGGGTGGTTGGATGACTCGGTGTCACACACGAAATAAGAAGAATTCGAAGATGCAAGTTCCAGCAAGCTGTAAACGGCAAATCTATTTCATTTTATAGTTGGTCAGCCAAAGACTACACTAGCTAAACTCTGATGTTACTGATCACAGGCAGAGTCGCGCCGAAGGTGTATCTTCTACCTACGTCAGATTTACGTATATTATTATGTTATAGTTATACAGGATGTACACAAAATTTCTGCAAATATTTTAAGGGTTGAACTAGCCTATTAAACTGATCAACTTTCCCCAAGGAACATAGGTCGATATATTAAAATAATTTTAGACTTTGCTGTATGCAATGCAATGTACCAACCATTTAAACGAAGTCCAAAACTTTTTTAATTTTCCACCTGTTTCTTTGGGAAAGTTTTTCAGTTTCATAGGCTAAGTCACCCCTTAAACCTAGAATGGTTTTTAACCGACTTCAACAGAAACTAGAGATTCTCAGTTTGACATGTATGTATGTTTTATGTATGTATGTTTGTCCGCGATTATCTCGCGTTTGGATGAACCGATTTTGATGAATTTTTTCAGATTTAGAAGTATTTGTCAGATTTAGGAGACGGTTTTAGGCATATTAATCGACACAACAAATGGAGGTTCGCACATTAATATGTCCTTAGAAGTCGATCCTTAAAAAAAAATACACTTATGTACCCTGGTAATTTCATATATATCTTGGATATTAGGACAAGTTTCTTATAGTAATATATTATTATGTGTAAATTGCACAGGATATATTTATTTATTATACAAGATAAGATACAAGATACAAGATCGTTTATTTGTTGGAAATAGGTTAGTTATAAAGGTCTTAAATACTAAATTATTAGGTGAGTACTGCTACTTCCTGCCTTTACCGACATACAAATTTATAAAATGAAAGTTACAATGTCTTATCTTCTAAAAATTCCATAATACTATAAAAACATTTTTGTGTCAATATTTCAATTAATTTATTTTTAAACAATACTATATTCATTTCACGAATCTGTTTTGGAACCTTGTTATAGAGTTTTGGCGCCATACATAAAGCACTTTTATACATTAGAGCTGTTTTAGCTCTTGATACGACTACCTCGTCATTATCTCTTCTCTTTCGGTTTATTACTACTGACAGCCTTTGAAATAATTCTGGATTTGATTTCACAAAAAGTACTGATTCTAAAATATAAATAGAAGGAAATGTCAGTAATTTGTATTTAAGAAAATAGGGTTTACAACTATCTATGCGTGACAGGCCAAAAATTGAACGAATACAGCTTTTTTGATATTTAAATACATCATCTCTGCCAGTTGAGTTTCCCCAAAACATCACTCCATATCTTAAGCGAGACACAACTATTCCATGGTAAGCAGTGAGTAGAGCATTTGTCTCCATTACTGGAGCTAGCTTATACAGTTGATAGGATGCCGTATTCAATGTCTTGCACAAACCATGAATGTGTTTCTTCCAATCTAATCTACTATCCATAATCAAACCTAAGTATCTAATATCATTTACAATGTCAATACGCTCATTATTACACATAGTATTAATATTTGTTATATTGGATCTTTGATTGAAGTGCATAATTTTGGTTTTCTGAAGGTTTATTACCAAATTATTATTCTTCAACCACTGAGTCACAGAGTTAATTGCTTCATTAATATCATTTTCATATTGGTCTTTAATTTTACTACTTATAGTTATGGTGCTGTCATCTGCAAAGAGTGATATATGTTGAATTGTTGATGTAGGCAGGTCATTAATATAAAGAATAAATAATAATGGACCGAGTACGCTGCCCTGAGGCACACCAAACATAATTGTCCTATCTTTGGATTTATATGTGCGTTCGGTCTTGCTACTGACGTCAATTTTTGATATTTCTGTTATTTGCTTCCTGTTTAACGAATATGATTCAAGAAGTTTTAAAACGTTACCACGCAGACCGTACGCTTCTAATTTCTTAAACAATATATTGTGATCCACATAGTCGAATGCTTGGGTCATGTCACAATATATGGAGCAAACAGGTGTTCTAGTGTCCACATTGGTTAATACCTTCTTAATAAAATCAAATAAAGCCATATTAATATTCTTTCCACGACGAAAACCTTTTTGTTCAGCAACTAAAACATTGTGTTTATCCAAAAATGTTTGGATTGCAGAGCCAATGTACTTTTCAAAAACTTTTGATATTATTGGGGTCAAAGCTATAGGCCTATAATTTTCCATCTGTTCTTTATCGCCTTTTTTAAAAAGAGGCCTTATAATGGTTGTTTTTAATGCATCCGGAAATACACCTTGAAATATGCACATATTTAAAATATGAGATAAGTGGCAGCCAACCTCTTCAGCGACAAACTTTAAGACTTTAGTGGATATTTCGTCGTGACCCACACAGTTCGTATTTTTCAAAGATTTTATTATTTTTATAATGTCATTCGGTGTACAAGGTGCCATGAACATCGAAAAGCAGTTTTGTTTTACATTTTTGGTAATATGCGTACCTCTCCCTGAAATAGGATTTATTTTATCCACAAAGAAATTATTAATTGTATTAGAAATGTCTTTGGGGTCAGTGATTAAATTATTATTTATTTTTAGTTGAGTTATTGGTTCGGGTGGTAGTTTATACTTTGAATTATTTATTATTTCCCAAGTAGTTTTATTTTTATTAACCGAATTATATATTTTATTAGTATTTAGTGTTCTTTTAGATGTTCTTATCATTTTTTTAAATAGTTTAGAATAAGTCTTTTACTTTTGTTTACTAATTTTATTTGCTCTGTATTGCCATAACATAGCCCTTTTTCTTTTACTGCATGCCTTAATACCTTTCGATATCCATTTGTTATTAGGCTTAGGTTTTATAGTTATTAACCGGTCGGGAAAACACAAATCGTAGAATAACCTAAAATCAGCCATAAAACTATTGTAAGCTTCATTTGGGTCATTTTTGCTGTACATGTCTAGAAATTTCAAATCCTGTAAATATTTTTTGAATTTTATTAGGTTTTCCACGCTAATGTCTCTCCTTTTAATTCGCCAGTATTTTAATTTACTTATTCTTTTAGCAGGCAGACTAAGTATTTGCGCAGTATGGTCAGATAAAGCAAATTCAATAACTTTGGATGTCTGACCATGTCGCAAATTGTGAGCAAAGTTGTCTATGCATTTTTTACTTTTCAGTCTTGTGGGTTCTCTTAACTCTAGTTTCAAATTATAATTTAATAACAAATACTCAAAATCTCTTGTGGTTTTATTTTGCTTCAATGCGTCAATATTAAAGTCACTAGCAATAATAAAACTCTTCTGATTTCTTCTACAGTATTTTTCTAAAAGTGAGTTTAATTTGTCAAAAAATATTTTGGTTATCTTTTTATTCTTAGTTGGAATTCTATAAATACATACAATTATCGTACTATACTCTAGTAACTCTACAGCACAGAATTCACAGACACCAGAAATCGAAAATTTTTTAACCTCAGGTAATTCTTTCCACTGAAGACCCTTTTTGACTAATATACAGGCTCCTCCTTTACTTGAGCTTTTTCTTCCAAAAATGGAAGCTAATGTGTAGTTTGGAATATTTAACAATGACTCATTACCCATCTTTATATTATGTTCCGTCACACAGATCACATCTATATCTAAATTATTTTCTTTTAGCTCATCTAAACACACTAAAAACTCGTCAGTTTTACTAATTAAACCTGCAATATTTTGATGTAGCACAGAAATTGTGCTATCAACGATTAACGGACAATTACTAAGATTAGAACAGTGTGTCCTTGTTGTTTGTTTATTATTATTTTCACAATCATCTTGGTCTCGAGTGGGACAACAGGTCGTCGTAGAACCCAATGAACAATAAGCTTTAGTGACGAAAAAATTTTTTTTCTGAATCATTCAGCACACTGTTGATCAAAGTCAGTATTTCACTGAAAATCGAACGAAGGCCAAATCTATTCAAAACCCTTGTATATCTAGAAAACATAGACAGATCATAATTTAAGTTAAGATTAGAGTCCAAAATATGAGCGTAAGAATTTACCATTACATCTCGATATAACAAGTTATTGAACAGTTCGACTCGTGAGTTAAAAAGATCTGATTGATATTTGTAAGTAGGCAGACATATAATAATATTCGTATTCTGTATAGGCGTAAGAGTTTTTTTTATAAGCTCAATTAATTCCAAATAATTGTTTGTTGAGGTAAAATCGTTCTCACCAATCATTATAACACAAAAGTCTTTCAATGTACGTATATAGTTGGCGAGTTTTGTATCCAATCCAGTTAACATTTGCTTAATGCCACAATGAGGAAAAAGGTAGTGACAATATTCATTTTTCTTGGGAAACATGTTTTCCATCATCGTTAATGTTTGTTTATTGGAGCTTACTAAACAAATTTTGCTGACATTCTCATTGGAAGCAGCCTCTTGAGATAGTTCCGGTGTATCGAACAATTCCTCATGCAAGGCTCCACCCTGTGTGTTGAAAAGTGGCTGACTACTATCACTTGATTTACTGTTGTCCATTACTTGTGACGATGTAGAGTCCTGTTCTACGCTCAAAGTCGGCATAGTTTTATTAGTTTTATTCTTCTTCTTCTTCTTCTTTTTTCTTTGTTCTTTGCTCTCGTTAATTACGCATAGCTTGGAAAGTTGATTAAACCTATTTTTATATTTGTGTATTTCTTCTTTTAACGTGTAGTTTTCAGCCAGCATGTTTTCAATTTCAGTTTCCGCGGACTGAAGATGTGTTTCTAGCGTAATTACTTTATTTCTCAAAATCTCGAGTTCATTGCTAATAATCATGGTGTTCAACTCGGGACAGCTTCGTCTTAAACTCTCAGCGGCAAAAGTTTTTTCCGATGAAGAACTAATCATCGTAACATTTTTTTTTTGTTGCAGTCAAAACGTACTTTGCTATTGTGACCAATTCATATGAAGGCTGATATAAATATAAAATATTTTGATAAAATGATGGTATGAAATACATTCGTTTCATTTATGAATAATATGAAGTGTTATTTTTATGATACAAATTTTGGAGTACAAAAGTACATTTTATTAGATAAAATTATTTAATTAATTAATATTTATTAGATCTTTATTCAATTGGGTACGGTACCTACCAGATACGAATATTAAATATCATCTGTGTAGTTAAATTTTATTAAAAAGTTTAGTACCTAGTTTACAATTATGTCAAAACAATAATATGAAAATGAATGCAGGAACTCCTTTACATGCATACATACATATAATCACGCCTCTTTCCCAGAAGGGTAGGCATAGACTACATCCTTCCACTTGCTACGATCCTGACATACCTCTTTCGCCTCCTCAACATTCATCAGCCATTTCATACATGCTCGTCGGTTTAGGGTACTCTTCACCTGACCTTTCTTTAGAACGTCCTCGATTTGATCTAGGTACGTTCGTCTAGGTCTCTTCCTTCCAACGTTTCCGTTCACACGCGCCATATATATACTTGTTTAGTTAATCTTCTTTCGTTTATCCTGTCAACGTGATCAAACCATCCTAACATTCCTTTTTCTATACCAGTCACAACATCTTCTTTTATACCACAATGTTACCTTATCACGCTATTTTTTATCCTGTCACTCAATTTTACTCCAATCATACTCCTTAACGCTTTAATTTGTACTGCATTTATTCTACTTTTATGCTTCTTCTGCCATACCCAACTTTCACTCCCATAAATAAGTGTTGGAACTAGCACCCCTCTATGCACAGCAAGACGTGCCTTATTCGACACATTCTGGCTATTCATAAAGGCATGCAACGCCCCATTCACCATGTTGCCTGCATCTACCCTCCTTTCAATATCACTTTCACACTAACCACCTGACGTAAACTTTGATCCCAAATATACAAATTCTTTCACTTGTTCTACTTTCTCCTCTTCTATCATAATATTACACTCTGTCATACCTTTCTCTTTTTCAAAAACCATTGCTTTTGTCTTACATTCACTTTCATTCCTTTATTTTTCAAAGAATCATTCATAATATTTACCATCTCCTGCAACTCTTCAGCCGACGACGCAAGAATAACTTGATCATCAGCATAGAGGAGACACTTGACGAGTAACCCATTCATTCTCGAATCATATTCATACTCTGTCCAACAACTAGCTTGGCTCTCGGCTGCTTCTCCAACAAAGGTTAAAAAGGAGATACAACTGACTAGCCACTACGCCTTCGCTAACTCTGTCATATCCTGCAGCCTTACCAGATTTCATGCTTTTTAGTGCTTTCACGGTCTCATCCATTTCAATCTTACTTTCATTCTCATCATCGTCTACTTCTTCTGTGCTCACCTCTTGTACGAGATCTTTTTTTTCAAACAATGTTCCTTCCATCTCTTCAACACGTATTCCTCGCCGTTTATTACACTACCATCCTGACTTCGAATCCTACTCAACTCGGAAGATGCTGTTTTACCTCGAGATGTTCTTATGGATTTTCAGAAAACTTTTAAGTCTGTACGAAAGTTTTCTGATAGCCTCCTATCAAACTCATCTTTATTCTCATCTTTCTTTCGTTCCACTGTCTACTTTACAACACAACAACCTTTACAAGGTGTCTATTTAAGAAATGTGTACGAACGAGACTGTATCTCGATTGGAATGAGTCCCGACGAAACAGTGCACTAACGCTAATTTTGACAATAAACCTTACAACACCGATGGGTTTCAGGTTACAGAGCTAGATAATGAAAATCAAACGCTGACCTGTATTGTAATAAAGCTCGACGTCAAGAACGCATCAAAAACCCTAACCCAACCCATCAAAAACTGAGTCCTGCGTTTTCCATCTCCGCAACAGTCAAGCAGATCGTAGGCTCAATATTGAGTGGCAAGGTGTGCCTGTAGCTCACAATAAACATCCAAGATATCTGGGCATTACTCTGGATAGGTCACTTACCTTCAGTAAGAACTGCCAAAATATAAAAATGAAGGTGTTCGCTCGGAATAACCTTTTACAGCGCCTTACTTCTACTGGATGGGGAGCAACACCTCATGTTCTGCGAACTACTGGGCTGGCGTTATCCTTTTCTGCAGGTGAGTACGCAAGCCCTGTGTGGAGTCGTTCAGCCCATGCAAAGCTAGTGGATACAGCCTTAAATGAGACTTGCCGGATCATAACTGGTTGCTTGAAACCGACCCCGGTTAGCCAGCTATACCCACTGGCAGGTATGGCGCCCCCAGCTGTTCGCAGGACTGTGGCTAGCTCCCTTGAAAGAGCAAAGATGGAGTCAGATGCACGGCACCCTTTACACGACCTCATCCCAGTGCCACAACGGCTGAAAAGCCGCAATAATTTTGTAAAGTGCGTGTCTCCTCTTTGCATCGACCCCAAACAAGCGAGGTGCAAACTTTGGCAGGAAAAGGTAACCCTACCAGCTCCTTTCATCCCTATCGCTGAAAGCTTGCCGCCTGGTCATGGATTACCTTGGCCAGTTTGGAAGTCCCTGAATAGACTTCGGACCCAAACTAGCCGGAGCAAGGAAAACATGGCCAAGTGGGGCTTCTTGGAGGGTGCCGACGTAAGCTGTTTGTGTGGTGCAGTCCAAACGATGCACCACCTAATATCGTGTCCGGCGTGCCCCAACACCTGCACAAAGGACGACCTTATGACAGCGTCTGCCAGCGCTGTTAATGTGGCCAAGTTCTGGGCTACGACGGTGTAGTGTCTGCCATCGACACGCTAAGAAGAAGTCAAGAACGCTTTTAATACGGTGGAAAGAGAAAGTGTGTTAAGTGAAGTGTGAGAAAGTACATACATACACACATATCACGCCTTTATCCCTTGTGAGAAAGTTTCTTCTTTATATCCGTATATCCGGAAGTGTGAGTTCTTCTCCTGCGTACAGCTACTACCAATCCTTTATTTTCCCGTTTCCAATCTTGACTTCCCGATCTTAAGCTTCTGCGCAACACGTTTAGCCTCCTTGATTCGCCAATTTTTATTGAAGCGATTCCTTACGCTATACAGGCTAGGAGACGTCTCCTACTTCTTGCACAGAAGCGCTTTAAAAACATCTCTGCGCACGTGGCCTTGATTTTGTTGAAAATGTGTTTTGGAGTTCCCAAGGTCACCTACCTCCTGAAAACGGCCCCTACCTGGTTGTGTCTGGAGGATATCGCTTCCTTCGATGACACATTAAAGGACACCTTGGGGGCTATCGTTAATGTTTCCCTCACTGATGATCAATGGTGTCAGGCGTCTCTTTCTATTCCGCACGGGGGTTTGGGAGTGCGGCGTGTATTGGATGTGAGTTTGCCGGGTTTCATCGCGTCTATGCACGGGGTTATTGGCCTTGATTCTGCAACGTTGTCCTCAAATGGAGACAGGGCCATCATACCTTTTGTTGCGGATGCAGTGATTGAATGGACCAGCGAGTCGACGCTTCCGGACTGCGTCTGTGCCCCAAGCCCCTGAGGTGCAACGAGGGTGGGATGATGTTGGTTGCAAGGAGACGGTCAATCGACTTACGGTGCTGCCGCGGATACGGATTTGGCAAGGCTCAGAGCGGTTCCTAGACCGGAATCTCGAGCGTGGTTGCAGGCTTTGCCTTCGCCACATATGAGAACGCTTATTGACAGCGACTCTTTGCGGGTGGCTGTGGCTTTCCACCTGGAATGCGATGTGAGTAAACCTCACCAATGCATCTGCGGTTCCATGGTGGAGGCTAACGGTCACGCGCTGAGTTGTTGTCGGTGTTCGTGGAGGTTTCCTCGGCACCACGCTCTCAACGACATCGTCCGGAGGGCGTTTATTTCCGCCAATATTCCGTGCGTGCTGGAGCCGCCGGGTCTCAGTCGTTCCGACGGGAAAAGACCCGACGGTTTCACATTGGTGTCATGGCAAAAAGGAAAGTGCCCGCTGTAGGACGCTACGTGCGTCTGCACTTTCACTGCCTCGCATCTCAACTGCACGAAAAGGGCTGCGGGGGCCGCTGCTGATTTTGCAGCCGACAGGAAAATTATAAAATACTCCACTTCGGAAAACTATTATTTTGTGCCGCTTGCCTTTGATACACCGGGTTGCTGGGGGTCAGAGCCGTTACAGTGTGTCAAAGAGATCGGTCACAGACTTCGAAAGCGAGGGTTTGACGCCAGCTCCGGATTCTACCTGACGCAAAGATTGCCCGTCCATCGCGGCAACGCGGGGAGCGTCAAAGGCACCTTTGAGGCTGTTGTGTGGTATGTGGCATTTTTGACTAATTGGATATTTTTATTTTTTATTATTGTGACTTTTTTTATGACATTGTATTATTATACTGGGTGTTAGGGACGGCGTCCCGAATACTGATAGGGTGTAGATTAAGTTTCATGGTCTGCTTGCACCCTATCAGTATTCGGGACGCTGTTCCTTACACCCCCTATTAAATAATTTTTTAAAATAAATTTAAAAAATATATAATAAAGGATGTACTATCTTTATGTGTGGGTCAGATACTCCAAAATACATGTGCGAAAAAATGACACCTCTCATGTAATAATTATATCTAAGGAAAATGATTTAAACAAGATTATTTAATCAACTTTATATCATGTTGTAATTTTTCTAGAATATTTTGTTTACATATTGATTACTTACGCTCAAAAATGTTTTGCACCTCTGGCTCTGGCGTACTGCTATTGTCTCGCTGCTTTTGTATTTTAAAAAGTCTACAAATCGGTCGGCCGGTGATGCACTCCTTACCGATAGCTATTATCCTTTTTACACTCATATTGTACCATGCTATTTGCTTGCTCGCTCGCACCCGCTTATATCACAAATTAACGTTATTTTTGCTGTTTAGCGTTGCTCGTTTTATCATTTCTAAACAACTTACTTTTGCAAGTTTATCAAATTATTACTACTCATGTTTGGACGATAATATGTTGCTTATTTTGAGATTATTACTTACATTTCATAATGCTTGGATTTGATGATAACCTTAATATCTATTACCAAAATGTTCGCGGGCTGAGAACAAAAACTTCCGAGTTTTATCGTAATCTTTGTTTAAGTGATTATCATATAATTTTATTGACTGAAACTTGGCTTCTGGAAGGTATTAATAATATGGAAATGTTTGATGACCGTTTTGTGGTTTGGAGGCGGGACCGTGATTATGCTCGTACACAGCAAACCCGCGGAGGTGGTGTTTTGATAGCTACTCACAGAGATCTTAAGTGTACACCACAACCTAGTTTTTCATCTACCGCCGAGGACTATTGGGTGACCATCTCACTTTTTGATAGCGGACTAAAGAAGGCTATAACACTTCACATTTGCATCTTGTACTTATGTAATCAAAACCTAGGAAACTCATTTTCTGACCAACTTACTAATTTCTTAAATAATTTAGATTATCTTATAAGCACAAATCCTAATGATAAATTCCTAATAGTGGGTGATTTCAATCTCAGCGGTATTAAATGGGTTGCTACGTCCAGTTACTTCTCCCCAGTGGGAAATAATACGTCCGACGAAAATCTATTAGTCGATGAATTAAATAGTCTCGGTCTGTTCCAATTCAATGGTATTTTAAATAGTCAGGGTAGAATACTTGATTTGGTGTTGTCCAATGATAGTCAAGTGGTAATTGGTTGTGAAAATGTGGACAACCCTCTTGTACCTATCGATGTGCTACACGGAGCGCTTTGTATAAAAACTCAATTTAACTCTATCGCACCACTTTCTTCTGCTCCTAGAACTAGATTTCTCTTTAATAAGGCGGACTACGATGCGATCAACCTTGAGCTCCAACGGATTGATTGGGTGGCTGAATTCCAATCGAGAACTCTAGAAGAATGTATAGATTACTTTTACTGTGTTTTCCATAACCTAAAAAATAAATATGTTCCATCTAAGACTTGTAATAATCGTCAGTTTCCGGTTTGGTACACGCCGTCATTGAAAAAGGTACTAAAGGAGCAATACAAGTATTACCGTAAGTATAAAATATATAACAATGGTGGAGTAGGCATTACTATGAAATTATTGCGTGACAGAGCCAAGAGCTTAGAAAGTAAGTGTTATGCTAACTATATTGCTGCAGTTGAGGATTCAATTGTTAAAAACCCTAAACATTTTTGGAGTTTTAGTAATTCTAAGTCTAAGTCATCGGTGATGCCTAGTAGTCTGACTTATAATAATCAAATTGTTAATACAGGTGATGCCATATGTAGTGCATTCTCTGATTACTTTCAATCGAACTTTTTAGCTCCAAGTTGCAACCAAGTACCCTCGGTCTCGCTTCCCTCAGCCACAACAACAATAATTACTCCCACAGTGTCCGATGTCTCCGGGATAAGTATCAATGATAGCCAGATAGTTAAACTTCTCCAAGGGTTAGACCCAAGTAAGTCAGCTGGCCCAGATCATTTACCGGCTATATTCCTTATTAACTGTGCGAAAGCAGTTGCGACTCCCGTATCCCTGTTATTCCGCAGATCTCTGTCTGAGTGTAGGGTGCCTAATATATGGAAGTCTGCGTTCATAACGCCCGTTCATAAGAAAGGCAGTAGGACGGAAGTCACTAATTACCGGCCTATTTCGAAGCTTTGTATACTCTCAAAGGTTTTTGAAAAAATAATACGTACGCAAGTATACTCCGGCATCAGGCACTCGTTACATGATTTCCAACACGGTTTTCTTCCAGGGCGTTCAACTGTAACTAATCTTCTTCTATTTAATGACTATCTTACAGATCTCATGGACAAAGGCTATCAGGTTGACACCATATACACAGACTACAGTAAGGCATTCGACAGAATTAATCATAATCGCCTGTTAGTTAAATTAGAGCTTGTTGGCATAAGCGGAGATCTGCTTAGGTGGTTTGCCTCGTATATAGAAAATCGCACGCAGGCTGTGGTAATCAATAATTACATCTCTAGTTGGGTTCGGGTACCAAGCGGCGTTCCGCAAGGATCCTTGCTGGGGCCCCTGCTTTTTGTCATTTTTGTCAATGATATCAATCACTGCTTACATAACTCTAAAGTATTATGTTTTGCTGACGACATGAAGATATTTACAGCTGTATCGACACTTACTGATGCATACTGTCTACAAGAAGATATCACTAGGCTAGCAGACTATTGCGCTGATAATCATCTAGATCTTAATCCATTAAAATGCTCAGTAGTGACATACAGTCGCAAACGTAATGTTATTTATTATAATTATCAAATCAACGGGCATACCCTACCTAGAGAAAATTTGGTTCGTGATTTAGGTGTTATTCACGACTCTAAACTACTATTTGATAAACATATTGAAAATATAATAGCTAGATCGCATAGGGCTTTGGGTTTTGTGATGCGTACTGCTAGGGACTTCAAGCAGCTTAAAACATTAAAAGTGTTATATTGTTCCTATGTAAGGAGCTCCTTGGAGTACGCTTCCCAGGTTTGGAACCCTAGGTATGACATTTACATCACACGTATAGAACGGATCCAAAGAAAATTTGTTAAACATATGTGTTTTCGCATAAAATTTCAATACCATACCAATGAGTATCACAACCTGTGTAGGAAATTCCATCTGTTACCTCTGGAGACGCGTCGTAATGTTGCTGATACAGTTTTTCTCCTAAAAATAACTAACAATTCAGTTGATTGTCCAGATCTTTTGAGTAAGTTGAACATTAAAGTGCCTCGGTCATATCGTCATAAAATACCATTGGCCTTATCATCCGCGTCTACTAATTATAGGCAAAATAGTTTCTTGTACCGAGCGAGCAGCAAATTTAATGAACTTTTTTCTAAACTAGATCTAGATCTATTTAATACGAGTGCGGCAACAGCGAGACGTCTTATCAGTACCCTATTCTTTAATAATGAGTAGGTAAGCAATATTTTAATAGTGTTTTGGTTCAAATGTTGTTTGTTTTTTAAATTAATTGTCAATCAGTTTCTGTTAACTGCCGATATGTTATAATTTATAACTTGTTTCTATTAGTGAGAAACCATAAATGGCTTTCTGTGTTTATTATAAGATCTATTTAAGATATTGTAAGCTGAGGTTTTTCCTAAAATACATAAATAAAAATAAATAAAATAAATAAAATAAATGTAAGGGGACGATGTAACAAAAACTTTGCAGGCGTGATCAGACCATATACAACGTTTTCTATAGGGGCTATGTTGGAAAACATAAAAAAATCAACCTTCAATACAAAATTACCGATCAGCTGACTGACTTTTTATGAAAAAATTTAAAAAAAAAATCTAACATAGCCCCCATAGAAAAAGTTACTTAAGTTTTCGTTACACCATATCTTAAACCCTGTAGGTATATTGGGTGTTAGGGACAGCTCTGACATAGTATAAGGGATTTTTGTCGTTACCTGGGGGTAAGTTGTTCAGTTTCAAACATGGTCTGCTTGCATCCTATCAGTATTCGGTGGGCTGTCACATACACCCGGTATGTCATATATAAGGTGTAAAAATATTAGCTGCAAATATTTTAAGGGGTGAATCAGCCCACAAACAACTTTCCCCAAGAAACATGTCGAATTATGAGAAAATTTGTTGGACCTCCTATTGACTTGATCGGTCAGTGACTATGTATGGGAGGTCCAATTTTTTTTTCATTATTAGACCTATGTTCCTTGGGGAAAGTTGTTCAGTTCCATGGACTGATGTACCCCTTAAAATATTTGCGGACAATATTTTTACATCTTATACAGCGTGTAACGGAAAGGGGGTATCAAGCCGAAGTGCACCAACTCTGGTATTGACCAAGAACAAAATAGCAAAATTTTAAACTTCTAAGTTGACGTTCTAATGAATAAAACCTTATTGAAATCCAGGTCCAGATGTTACAAAATTTGACTTTGCACAACACTAGTGAGCTATCAGCTGTTTTGGGGTCAACCACCTTAGACCACCTTTTTCGAAATAGTTCCCACCTCCTTTTCTTCGACCTGTGCTCCTGGTAATCTAATAAATCACATTTGGTTCCGGATACCAACTCGGCCTATTGTTTTATTTTGTATTTGTAGGCGAAATGTCGTGACAGATAATAAAAAATTACGCTGCCTCACGCGATAATCGAGAAACAATATCATTTACATTTTTTTTTCAAGAAATCATGATTTTTTTAAAAGAAAGTATCTGTAGATTTCTTTAAAGTGTCTGCAACAAAAGGAACCCTAAAAGGGCGTGGTCTAGTTATCCTACAAGTGCGTATTTGTATTTGATAGAAATGGTTCCGGATTAGAATTATTTTTTTTCTAGGGAGTGCGCCGCTCATTGCCCACTCCCGCGCCGCTGTTGTTTCCGTACCGGTCCATTTGATTGTATGCAAAAGATTCTGCCGCTGCCGCCCCACTGCTGCCCGCAAAATTCGAGACTGAGGCCTAAGGGGATTGAATCCGTGATCCTTACTTGAATATTATTCAACGCTACCGAAAATCGTATTTTTTAAATCGTTTGCACTCGTAAGTATCAAAACTCACGGGTTTCATAATCGATAGATGAATGCGTGCACGCATAAATTTAATAATACAATGGGGCTAATTCTGAGTGGCCGCTAAATATAATTAGCTTTAGTTGACAGCCCCTAAACACCTTTGTTATTCTAAAATATCTGTCAAAATCAAATGACAGGACTAAATTGAATATGACGTTTCTATTTTAAATTTTAAACTCAATTTAGACTTAGCGGCTCAAAAGCTATTCTAGGATGGCCATTTTAGGAAGAAATAAGAACTGTCATCGCTAATTTTACTCATAGGGTGGCCACTTTTTTGTTCTTTCGTCCATTCTGGACAGGCAAAGGTCTTAAGACCATACAGCCTCGTCTTTAGTGAGTACTTCATTCTTGAATATTTATAGAAGGATGGCCACTTTAGGATGAAATTAGAACTGTCATCGCTAATTTTAGCCGGGACCTCCAGACGTGCCGCTTAAAATTAAACTGTATGTAAATACGTCAATTTGAAATGGTTTGAAGTGCAATAACTTAATAACTTCTAAACCCATTTGATAAAACTTGCTAAATGGTGATCGTAATCGTGATGTATACGTTATTTATACCTTTCATTTGATACCCAACATATATACAGGGTGACTGGAAAATTGATGCATTCCTTTCACGGGAACCAGCTCATGAAACTGAACAACTTTCCCCATGGAACATAGGTCGAAAAATGAAAAAAAAAATTTGGCCCACCCATACAAAATTACCGACCGACGACTAAGTCAATTTGTATGGGAGGACCAACATTTTTTTTCATATTTCGACCTATGTTCCATGGGGAAAGTTGTTCAGTTTCATGAGCTGGTTCATCCCTTGAAATGAATGCATCATATTTCCAGTCACCCTGTATATAGGTAAATTTCAAAGAAATATATTTTTCATCCCTGGTTTCACTCATATCTTTCAAACGGCAGGTCCAATATTTTGGAAACATAGCTAACACTCTCCAGACAAACAAAAAACAGAATCGAAATCCGTTCATCCATTTAGGAGCTACGATGCCACAGACACACATCAACTTATAACTCCCCTCTTTTTGTGTCGGAGGTAACAAATAACATTTTGAGAATGTGATCTAATGAGCTGGGACAGCATAGCAGTTTTCTTGTCATTGGGTTCTATTATTATTAATAATAATAAGCGAAGAAGAAGTTTCATGTTTGAAGTATTTGTTTATTGCTTACATTAATTAGTATGTTATGTGGCAATCAGACAATAAAAACAATAAAATCATATCACATTCATAGGTACAGTCAAATGGGGGAAAATGAGACTAGCGGGTAACTTAGGACATTGTTGACACCAGCATCTATGCACCAGCTATAAGCCAATTATGTTATGACTGGTTGATAAACGTAGAGTCCAAAGTTTTCAACCAGTTACAACGTCATGCTGTGACTACAACTATGTTTAAAAATAGGGAGTAACAATATTCCTTACATAAATCAACATGTTATAATCTAATCAGACTATAGAAATAAAATAATCAACAATTATAAGAACTGAAACTATTGTTAGTTATAATTTCAAGTTTCAACAATACAATTTTGCCATGCTAAGCATAATCAAGACACATAAGAAACTAATAATCACAGAACACTACCTAATAATAATCATCACATTATACTTAATCAACCTGTAATAATCTAGTATTCAGACATAAAAAAATCAATAGGTTATATATAATCTAAAATATTAGTTATGACACACATTTTAAATTAATGTACAACATCATCGAAATTCTCCTCCAGATGCTCCTCAATTTTCACCCGTACTGTTGTCAGTATTACTGATGCAATTGTTTGACCTGCATCCCGGATGGCAGCGGCCAAGGCGTCAGCAGCTTGTGCCATTGTGGACCGGAACCATTCATTGTTTCTACTGGTCATTAGTCTAATGCTCGAGCTAACAAGTGAGCTGGTCGGATTCGCTGACGTCTTGTCTGGTTCTTTGAGGTGATTATGATGGGTATGTGACCTCGACTGCTGAATATCAGTACTAAGTCTAGTACTGGTACCTAACAATCGGAATGGACCTGGGTTGGAAGATTGAAGAGCATCTGCAAGCTGGACATCTGGTTGTTATGGCTCCGGAACTGGTGTATGCCGAATTGGGCCCTGCGTGGGTGCAGATAGAGGCTGGACCGGTACAGGCAGTGCATCCGCAGCTGCATCTTCTGTGATAGGTGCAGAGGGAACCTAGAATGTAACAAATATATCTTAACCATTTCTGTAATACAAAATATTTCTAACATAAATGCATTGATTAACAAAAAAAATTTAGTCTTAATACAGTATAAGATCTTTATCTAAGTGAGTGGACCTTAAAGTCGATCAACCTCACAAGTCCTAGAGACAGTTTCGAAACTGCCTTAAAGCCTCTGACGTGATTTTTCAACCGGGACCGACAGCTTATGTGCCATCCAAAGCACTGTATCATCTTTATTTTTGTACAATAAGGTTATCCAAACTGAGCACCACTCACAAAGCGAAAAATCACTATGTTGTCTCATCGGGATTTGAACATGGCATCTCTGTAATTTGAGCAAACTGCTGCGCCCCTGCGCTACAAAGGTCGAAACATTATAATTGAATACCTACAAGATTATAAGCTTACCAAAAGGGTTTCTAGGTTAGCAAAGCCATCAACTGCTGCTCTGCCGGCCACCTCCAACACTTTGAGGTCTATGTCAGTTAATGGTTTCACAGTAGCCGGACCCCCTCTAGTTCCTTGGCACTGGTCTCTGTCTCTCCTGTACTTCATATTTACTTTCTGCACCCACTGTGACCAAATCTGGAATTTGAAAAAGATAAATGTGTAAAGCTATGAACAAATGTATTAATGTTAAATTTCTGGGCTAGCAGTGTTTCCTGAAAGAACAGAAGAATTATATGTATAACATATAGCCATGTTTCAAAATAGGTAAAATTCAGAAGTATGAAAACATCCGCTAACAGTTTCAGTACGCAAACATACTTACCACGGGCTAATCCCATGTTGGCGTGCATATATTCAGCCAGCATTGCCTTTGTTGGACCTCTTTCGAGCTGGTGCTGCACACGATTTTAATTTACTTCTTCTTTTACTGGCTTTTATCTACTACAACAGGAAAGAAGTCATATGACCATATGACAGCAATTCCATGACCACGTGATGACCACTTTAAAAAAATGATAGCACAGATAGCAGTAAATTGTCAAATGCCGCGAAAATTATGTAAAATATGGAGAGAAACTTGATAATTTTGCAAAAAAATAAATATGAAAACGTGAGAAAGGTCATAAAAAAGTATTATTTAATCATAAAAATTAATAAAGTATGGAATTAATATCGATATCATTAATTCATTCGGTCACCAGATTCTTAAAATGGTAACACACAATTTAGAGGGTGCTAAAACCTTTCTAAATTTAATAAGATGAGAGTTTTGGAATAGCAAATGGTTTAGCTAAGATTAAAATCCGCGTAAAATTTAGGAATTAGCTTTAGCTTTAGCTTTAGACGATGCGCGCCAGAATTGGCCCCACTACATCACTTGAAATAAAATTCGGCACGCATTATTCCAATCCACGGTCGATTTCTACACAAATACCCCTAGGAAGTAAATTGAATTAGACTGAAAATACGATTGGCAGCGCAGCGCATGGCACTACCAGGAGTACATAAGTTTGAAAGAGGTCAAAGCTGTGTCATGCATGTATCAATTTCAAAATTTAACCCTAATTATTGGCCCCGCCCGTTGTCCAATAATAATAATAACATCAAATCAATAACCAATAAGAATCAACCACTAAAATGGCCGACCATAGTGGTACCATCCCTTAGGTAGGGGCTAGGGGTGTCAAAAAACCTAAACGATAGTGTTTAATTATTTTCCTTAAAATAATGATGGGTATTTTATTTTTTATCATCACAACGCTTGGTTCCTTCTTGATTGGAAGGATCAGGATTCAATAACCATATTAAAAATATTATTTTATAATAATATTATTTTAGATATTGGATATTCGATGGGTAGTTGTTCAAAGATCTTTGCATCTTTGATAAACTCGGGATCCAGCGTAATTTTTACGCCAAAATTTTTGAATAAATGCCAACTAATTTACTGAAGTGTTCGTTGACCGATGTGGCGCAATGGTACTTAGCACGACTGCCTGTAACGCAGCAAGTTCCGGGTTCAATTATCACTTTGTGAATTTGTTCTTAGTCTGGTTAGGACATTGCGATTGGAACCACTCAATTTTCCGTAAGAAAGATGGGTCCGTGTTTTGGATGGCAAGTTAAGGCTAAACGCTCCCTTACGCGGATTCCCGCGCGGCGGTTTGACATTATTATCAGTCCGAATTTATAAGGCGCATAGTGTCTAGGTAGCTGTAATATGGCAAGGGTGTCATCGTGTAGTACGGGTAAACAGGTACGCGCCGCGGTTTGTCGAATTCGCCGCGCGCGCGTGAGCGAGTTTTGGGACTAAACCGTGTAGGTCTCGGTTGCTATCTATGATTTGATTACTTAGACGGCAGTCCTTACACAACCACCACGTTAGAACTCTGCTACTTGTAGAAGGCAGTTGAAAAATTCTGGGTTGTTGGACGACTTGGTGTCCCACACGAAGAGAGAGACTGACATATTAATAAACATTAAAGGTTATTCGAAAATTAATCACGTAACTTTTGATTTATTTTGCAAGTATCAGTAAATGTGACAGCCCTACCGGGAGCGGGAATCCCTGCGGTCACTATCTTTCGGGAATAGTTGGTGGGGGCTGGTAGGCAGGACCAAATGAGTTGCCAGTACTTTAGTATTGGAGCAAAATGCGTATTTTTTTTTGTTCATATTTGTTGTCTAATTCTGTGACATATGGCAGAACAAAAATTTTGTTTGGCGTATGTACATAATGGTGTTTAGGTATGTGAATTTCGATAAAATTACCATACATACACATACACATATCACGACCTTGCGTTTGCGGCCGTTGTAATGCGGTTAATGTTAAATAGGTAAAAAAATATGTGAAATAGGTGAAAATGACAAACTATTTTATTAAATCGTCTAGACCGTTCTGGCAACACCTAGGTCCTTAAGTTTCTTTAGTTCATCTGCTTCGGCGTAAACTAGTGTACCTAATTGTACAGTTAAAATAATCTGCGTCGTGATGTCTTTGAGTAATGCAGAATATTATGAGATGATTCTGTGCGTCGGTGCCACTCACGGCAACTTGAGTGCAGCACGGGAGCTCTCTCGTGAGCGATTCTTTGAAGGAAGACGAGCTGCTGAAGCAAGGCATCTGCCTTCATTGCGGTGCTTCAGGCGCATGGTGAATCGTCTGTATTCGACGGGTTCATTTCACGCGACAACTGCGTCTGGCCGCACTACGACCCGAGATCCGAATTTTGAAGAAGCCGTACTGGAGCACTTCGAAGAGAACCCGCGGACCAGCACGCAACGTGGTGCCCAGCTGTTGGGGGCTGCGAACCACATACAAGTGTCGAGAATGTTCCACGAATCTGGACAGCACCCTTATCACTTTCGCCGCACGCAGGAGCTGATTCCTGCTATCTGCCGCGTGTGACATAGCCACCCGCCGCCGCAGATCGCTTTGTGCGCCGCCGCCGCCGCCGCGCCGACATCTTTGAAGATGCCGCCGCGGCCCGCGACCCGCGACCCGCGCTTCCCGCGCAGTGCTATAATGCGAATAAAGTGCGAGCGCCGCGTGAGGTACCAGGCGCCCAGGACGCGTAGAAGGTGTAATGGGCGGTGCTAGTGATAGTGCTATGGGAATGAAATAAAGATCAGTGACCTCAATAGTGTTGTGCCACATTTGTTTACATGCAAATACTTTAAAATCGTATGCTGGATTTTTTTTTCAATGTGTTACAAAGTTGGGTATATTGGACTGAAATTTTACATAACCGATCTACGAAAGGTATAGTTTATTTTCACTTCGGCTTGATACCCCCTTTCCGTTACACCCTGTATAAGTAGGTTTTGTTGGTAGTATTTATCCACAAGAACTGCTACCTATTATTATAAAAAAACTTCATTTGAACTAAAATGTAGGTAAAAATACTAACTTGTATTGTAGTAACAAGCAAACATATGAGGGCAACCAGCAAAAAAATTCCAGTTAAAAAAAATAATAAACCCAGAAAGTATATAACGTACACCAATCCCCCCCCTTCGTAGAACCCGAGGCATGGCCTGGAAACCAGTCGAAATATTGATTCAGGGAGTTGCAAAAACTGAAAAAAAAAAAATTTTTAAGACCAGGAGCTCAATTTCAGAAAAATAAGCTTACAGAAGAATAGCATCACCCTAATTCTTCCCGCGGGTGCTGTAAGAGGCAACTAAGGGACTCGAGGGTTTCATGTGTATTACCACGTTTTAAGCGTATTTTTTTTTAATTCCCAGGATACTAGCGAATTCCTGATTCTGCCATATTACTGCGACAGATATTTTGATCGATGATCAGTATATTGTGAGCTAAAACATATTCAGTGAATGGACAGCAGCGTTCCCTGTGAACATCTTGCACTACGTCAATCATCTTGCCTGCCAAGTGAGGTGTGTATAGCAATATCGACTGTCCCGATGGCGTAGAGGATAGTACACCTGCCTTCTACGCCGAGGGTCGTGGGTTCGATCCCCACCGGACACAGTCAATTTTCAAATTGTATCGAGTCTGGGTGTTTTCTATGTATAATATGTATTTATTTACAAAAAAGAAGTATTAAGTATTAGTATCAGCTATCTAGTTCCCATAGTACAAGCTTTGCTTAGTTTGGGACTAGGTGGCGCTGTGTGAATTGTCCAGGATATTTATTTATTTATTTATTTATATCCCCAGGCCCATGGGGAGAGGCCAATGTCCGGTAGTGGAATGTTCTGGTTCAGAACTCAAATTGTGATTTGATGTTATTTATTATTACTGAAAAGGGTTGAAAAGGGCTTAGGTATCTAGGTATCTATATATAAAAATTAAACTCACGAAGCTGTAGGCTATAATTAAAAAGCTAGCAATCTTCAAGTCGTTAACACAAAAACAGCATGAGTCTACACGTGGCAAGAAGGAGAACGCCATGATTACAATAAAATATTATATTATAAGAAAAAAAAACTAAATATAAGAATAAAATAAAATTATCCAAAACCCGTCAATTCAATTCAATTTCTTGATTTATGGCGTTTTCTATTTTCAAAACATGACCAAGACATTGGAAAGTTTGTCAGGTGTCATATTATTACCTTTACCCGCCTATAGATACCTAAAGTTTATGATTTATGAAGATTTATGAGTTACTCCATCTTGAGCTCCATCTTTACTCTTTGCCAGTGTCAACCGGAACGAAACAGAAGGGTCCTAAAAAATTACTTAGACCAAATCGCACTTTCTGACACAATATTGCGACGCGCCTTATTTATTTATTATTTTATTATATGGACTTCTACCCTAACAAGGATAATTCTGCCAGTGTCAGTGATAAAAGATTCCAGCGCAGCAGCTGCGCCAGACGGTGACTCCTGTAGGGTGATAGTGTCATCTACAGGATCTGAAGGGCTCCTCTTGATACCATCCGGAAATGCGGCGAAAAATCTTCAACTTCAATTCTTTATTCAATGTTTGCAATACGGGCACTTCACTGATTAAATTACTACCGAAAATAAGCACTGATGACACGAGTAAATATAAAATAAAAATTTGCAATTGAAAATTACGTCTTTCTTTGACGGATGAAACAGAAGAAGTTCTTTTTCCACGTAAACGTAAAAAGTTGGACATAAAGTCCGCCCTGAACCGTCAGATTCTTGACAAGGAAATCAAAGGACTGTGACTATTCGTTTCATTTATAACTTGGCTCGCTTTCTTTGAAGGTTTATAGAAATCGGAATAAATTTTTTATAAGCTCTACATTTGTATTAATTTTTTGTATTGTGATCGACCTTGTAAGTTCGTTCCAGGGGGTCAAAAGTCTAACCTAACCTAAACTTACAGTCTGGCCAAAAAGTGTTTGGAACGAAATAAAATGGAACTAAAAATTTCGTATGAAAAATTGTTGCCATATTGACTCGTTTCAGATTTGACAGGTTGCGAGGAAAGTGGCGCCCTCATTTTCACCGTGTCGAATTTGCCTTAGAGAAGTTTTTCTTATAGCCTCAATCTGAGCTTATAGCGCAGCGGTTTTCTAATGTCTTCTTCTAAAGATCCAGTTTGTGTAATAAAGCAGACAAAAAAACGCGCCAGACACGATGTACAGACCGGTCAAGTACGGTTACTCCCATTTGTTGTTGTCACCGCAGTTGTTCGCTCTGTACTTTATGTTACTGTAGTAGGCCACTCCGTAATGTTTGACATTAATGATACCGGAAATATAGTTACACGAAATACGATGATGATGATGCCGTGTGATGCCGGCTTAGAATAGCATCACCCCATATCCTTCCCGCGGGTGTCGTAAGAGGCAACTAAGAGATTTGAGAGTATTGGTGTGTACACGTGTATTACAATTTTTAGGCGGCGGGCTGACAACCTGTCACTATAGTTAATACACATGTTTTCTGAAACAACCTTGGAATACAATCCTCAAAAATGTCAGACGTGGCGATAGTGGCCGTATTTTTACGGCCGTTAACGCTCTGCCTACCCCGCAAGGGATAAAGGCGTGATATGTATGTATGTATGTAAATACGATGATATCACTTTCGCGCGCCCAAACAGAAGGCGTCATGTGTGTGCCAGGCCCGAACCAGAGATGTGAGTGGATGAAGTATTTTTGGACATGAAACAATCCTACAAGCTTCGCTGTGGTAATGTGGCTTACAGTGTAAAACCCAAAACCAGACTGAAATGTCTATGTGTCTTACTTACCTCACCCCCCGCTGAAAGAGGCAGACTTTTAAGCAAAGAAATTTTTACGCGTGTATTCTCCAGTCAGGCTAAGTGTAAAGGTAATCTTCGAGCATTACGGTCTTCCGTCTCGATCCGATAGGTCGTGTTGCTCGAAGGTGGTAATGGTCTTTGCTGCGTTTTTGACCTTTTGTTGGTGAGTGGGGGGCGGAGGAGACGGGCGCGGGGTGGTGAGTATGATGGTGAGTGTACGTTGTTTGCTACGGTTCTTTGGTTATTCCTATATTCTGTGCCTCTGATCTGACGCCAATATACTGAACAAAGTATTCGGTAAGTACACTTACTATAAGATCTGTATTTCACCACATGAAAGCTAATAAAGTTTATGATTTATGACCTCAATAATCTCTGACCTGAAAATAAGTGTACACTGACCTCTCTATGGTCGCACTTATAGAATGTCTATATGGGTAGGTACATTAACTGACCTCTATTATCTATGAATACCTCTAAGGCGCTAGTATATTCTAAGACACTTTTGGGTGCACGCAAACCCCTAAAAATGTGATATATTCAGCAGCTCCTCTTTGGCAGTAACTGCACGTATAGTCATCTAGGACCACAGACCAATTATATATTTGTTCTGTTCTGAAGAATATGTCAAGTGTCACGTTATTTTAAGAAAATATAGATGGCGCGCAACGGGATACTGAGTATTACTATGATGTTATCTCTTTGATCGTGGCGTCAGTATGAACAAAAAGTTAATACCTAGCTCCTAATCTGCGACATCTATATTCACTTTTATACTACTCCTATATAGAGTTAATACCTAGCTCCTAATCTGCGACATCTATATTCACTTTTATACTACTCCTATATAGAAAGTGCCATAACAAGACCCTTCACACATACTTTTATCGTCCACAAATGCACATGTAGAAACGACAGTTGTTTCTAAACGAGCCCGCTGTATGCTAGTGTGGTTCTCCCCAGCACGGCCCATGTGGAATACCATGACCTTGAGTATGCAGAATAATTGTCGATAATTTGTCGAAATTTGTCGCACAAAAACCAGAATTTGTCGGGACACCGTTTAAAAGATATAACGAAAAGAAGGTGGCGTGCTGGAGAGAGGCTCTCTGCAGCACGGCCCATCGTGAATCTCGAGAACCGCACCACTTTGCGGAGAGCTGAATATATGAAAAAAATGTCGTGAATTTGTCGACCCGACATGCAAAAAATCAGAAAGATCCGGTTAGCCGTTTAAAATATATAACGAAAACAAGGTGGCGTGCTGGAGAGAGCCTCTCCGCAGCACGGCCCATCGATGGATCTCGAGAACCACGGCACGTAGCGAGGAACTGATTTCGGGGAAAAATTGTCGGGAATTTGTCGAACACGTATGCAAAAGCACAGAATTTGTCGACTTTTACTTTAGAAGATAATCGCATGTACTTATTTTCAAGGGCCTATATAGTGCAGGAGCTTACTTTCAATAAATCTGTTTATTGTTCGTAGCTTATATATTATTTAATTATTTATATGGACTTCTACCCTGTCTAGGGTAATTCTGCCAGTGTCAGTGAGAAAAGATTCCAGCGCTGGACGGTGACTCATGTAGGGTGATAGTGTCATCTACAGGATCTGAAGGGCTCCTCTTGATACCATCCGGAAATGTGGTGAAAAATCTTCAACTTCAATTCTTCATTCAATGTTCACAATACGGGCACTTCATTGCTTAAATTACTATCGAAAATAAGCACTGAAGACTCGAGTAAAGTATAAAATAAAAATTTGCAATTGAAAATTACGTCTTTCATTGACGGATGAAACATAAGAAATCTTTTTATTGTTCGTAGCTTCTCAATATGGCTACAAAATTATGCCGCTGTGACATTCTGTTAGATACTACGTAGATTTAGAACACAGCCTTCTCAAGTGAACGAGACCAGAAATTGGCATTTTGGCTGAGGCTAGTATAATGCTTTTCTTTCATTTGCGAGGAAAAATCATAAACCCACATTTTAATTGTGAATTATGAAATATGCAAGCAGCATGTGCTGGACGTAAAAGGACCACTGGACGTATCAGGAACTGGACCTAAGTGACCGAAAGGGGAGATTCATCTTCAGCCTCAGCCTCCTGGAAAAAATATTGTCTACCATAAAACACCTAATTTGCGAAACGATTGTGACCGACCGTGACATTATTTTTTTTCTTTTTTTTTATAGCCTATTCAGCGTCCCACTGCAGGGCAAAGGCCTCCCCTCTCCCACGCCACTCGTCTCGATCTTGGGCCTCAGGACCAAAAAGTAGTATGAAAAAAATTTAAATAAACATGAAATACAAAAATTAAATAAATTTAAAATTATTTTAATATTTTTTTTAATGATGCCATTTGCGAGTAAGTAAATGGGAGAAAAAATATAGACAACAATAGATAAGTTTTGTGTTTCTCTTATATTTTTCCAAAGTGAATTTATACTCTTATTTTTGTTGGATTGACCAATAGCCTTGTATAATATTAAGAGAATTAAAGTGTGTAAATCAAATGATGTACAGTCATATTGACCATAGGAGGTATTTTTTCTAGGGTAGTATTTAATCATATAACTTTAAATCCCTTTTTTTTCTATCGAAAATACTGAACTGCACACTAAATTTGCACACTAATTTAATTGAAAGAGCTTAACTGTTTGATATTTTCAGCAAACTGTTTTACTGAATGATTTCCTAATAACTGAGAGCATATCTATTAACTCTTTGAGAACAACAAAATATTTAACTCTATTTTATTAGAAACTATCACCATTTATACTTTTGATAACATGAGTTATTCTAAATGAAACACCATTATACAGTCATATTTGTCTAATTAAGTTCACAAAAAATCAACAAAATGTACTCTTATCACGCAATAATCAACGCGAAACAAAGAGATGAGCAGTACTGAGTAGTCAGTACTTAACAAATTAATTTGTTTTGTAATAATAACATAAAAATAGGATTCTATTGAATGATTAGGGCAGGTCTGGCTTTCGTTGGACGTCCACGTTTGCGCTTGATGCCGATAGGTAAGTTTTTCACTTCTACAGGTGTTACATATTTCAACCTGATCGCCAATCCAATGACATGTTTACAACTGTTACATTCACCATTTTTCCATTGGTCTTTGTGTGTGGGCAATACAACTGTTCAATATGCGAAAGCAATCTGTTTATATTCGTCAAAACAATTCCAGTCTTGCCCAAACTGAATTGTAGAGCTTGCAATCAAGTAGGTCTTCTTTGTATAATTTGCGTTTAAGACCACTACTTTTCGGTCCAAGTTCGCCCATTGGTAGCCTGCAGTCCAATCTTTGAGCTCGATCAAAGGAGAATCTGAGAATGATTCTAACTGGTAGGTCCCTGACCATTCTCTCACCATATTTTTGACAACAACCAAAAATCTGGATAGCGGAAAACGTTCTCTTAGAGTGTGGCAATCTTTAATACATCTGTTGAACGATTCGAGCTCATTATTTGTAACAGGAGAGCCTTGTGAAGAGCCAAGGTACCAATTAGGGTTTCGAGATACCCACTCTTTTTGAAGTAGGTTATGAACTAGCGTGAGCGCCGAGTGCTGAACCCTGTGCGCCCGCGAACTAAAGCGCGCCAAAAGATTTTTTCAATAAAACAGATGCATAAAAAGAATAAAAGTTAGGCGATAGGAGATTTAGTTACCCGAGTAATAAATAAGTGGATGTAATTTGACAATATAAGCATGCATTATTGTTATGCAGGTTTAGATATCACTTATTAAAATTGCGTTATATGATTAGATAATTTAGTGTGCAAATCAGTATTTTTGATGTACGGTGTGATTCTTTGTTTTAAAATCTAATTATCTGGGATTTAAGCCAGATTTTTGTAGTAAATAAAGTAGAAAAGGCCATCGGGTTTAGATTCAGTTAATAATTTTTATTGAAGAACGTGTTTAGGTAATTAAGTAGTTAATTTGTATTGCAGTTAATAATTTGGTATGCAGAAAGTTTATTAGTAAACAAGTTCCTTTTGCATAAATTATAATTATAGGTGCAATTAAAAATTCTCCTTTTTTCTAATTGTTGCAAGTCATCGTAGCACTGCCAGGTGTTGATCCACCTATCCTATATATCACTTTACTTCTTCTTCTTCTTCTTTTCGTGTCAATGGCATTTACCCTGGGTTACAGTTGTTTTGCCCAAAAATTAGCCACGTCAATTGCATTTTGGTTGGCTTTAAACAGGTCCTCCTGTGTGCAAGCAGCAGGGCACTTTACTCTTTGAAGCAGATATTATTGTTGGTCAGCTCCTATACTAAAGGCACACAATAAGTATATGTGAATATCTTCTAAACTAAAGGTCGACAAATTCTGTGCTTTTGCATACGTGTTCGACAAATTCCCGACAATTTTTCCCCGAAATCAGTTCCTCGCTACGTGCCGTGGTTCTCGAGATCCATCGATGGGCCGTGCTGCAGAGAGGCTCTCTCCAGCACGCCACCTTGTTTTCGTTATATCTTTTAAACGGCTCACCGGATCTTTCTGATTTTTTGCATGTCGGGTCGACAAATTCACGACATTTTTTTCATATATTCAGCTCTCCGCAAAGTGGTGCGGTTCTCGAGATTCACGATGGGCCGTGCTGCAGAGAGCCTCTCTCCAGCACGCCACCTTCTTTTCGTTATATCTTTTAAACGGTGTCCCGACAAATTCTGGTTTTTGTGCGACAAATTTCGACAAATTATCGACAATTATTCTGCATACTCAAGGTCATGGAATTCCACATGGGAATGGTTTAGCTTATAGTTATAGAGGTTTGTTTGTCTAAATTAGAATAATTACCTACTGAACATGCCTTTAAAATATTTGTACTTAATAAAATGGGACCTTATATACCACAAAGTACCTTTTGATATAATAATAATATGTATAAGGTGTAAAAATATTAGTTGCAAATATTTTAAGGTGTGAATCAGCCCATGAAACTGAACAACATTCACCAAGAAACATAGGTCGAAATATGAGAAAATTTTTTGGACCTCCCATCTAAAATGTAGCATTCGAGCGAGTCAACTGTATCGGAGGTCTAAAACTTTTTTTCATATTTCGGCCTATGTACTTTGGGGAAAGTTGTTCAGTTTCATGGGCTGATTCATCCCTTAAAATATTTGCACCAAATGTTTTTACACCCGGTATATTTAGGAAAGTAAAATAAAATGAAAAACGATTTTGGCTGTTAAATCCATATAATAATATTTATCAGGAATAATAATGGCAGAAGGGTCTCGTCACTGTACCGCACCGCATCTTGTTCAGCGACCAATGCGCTGAACGTCTGTTCCTAAGTTTTAGTACTGGGCATGAGATTGCTTATTTTAGGTATGAAATCGTTTGTACCGGCAAGATTTCTGATATATCTCCATCGAAAGGTTGGAGAACAACCACACGTTTCCTAATCTAAAAAATTGCAACGCCTTCAAATACATCGGCATAGAAGAAGGCTTTGAAAAATAAAGGAATGCAAATGAATGTAAGTAAGACGACCGCTATAGTATTTGAAAATGATGATATGATGACAGAGTGTAACATTATGATACAAGGAGAAAGAGTGGAGCAAGTGAAAGAGTTTGTTTATCTAGAATCAATGTTTACGGCAGATGGGAAGTGTAAAAGCGATTTTCAAACAAGAGTAAATGCTGGTAACATAGTGAATGGTAGTACACCTTTACGAACAGTTAGAAGGTGTCTAACAAAGCTCATCTGGCTGTTCATATAGGAGTGTTAGTACCAACAATTATGTACGGCAGTGAAAGTTGGATATGGCAAAAGAAGAATAAAAGAAAAATTAATGCAGTAGAGTTGTGATCTTTGGGAAGCATAATTGGTGTGAAATTGATTGATAAAATACGGAACAGTGTGATATGAGAATGTTGTGGTATAAAAGATATAGTGACAGGGATAGGAAAGGGAATACTAAAGTGGTTTGGTCAGGTTGAGAGAATGAATGACTGAAGAATATAGAAGAAGCGAAAGAAGTATGCCAGGATCGTAGCAAGTGGAAGGATTTTTTTTCTAAAATGATTTAATTAATGGCTTTTTCAAGTACTTGTGACACATTGCTTGCATGCAATTATTTAAGAAATGGCTGTTTAAAGTACTTGTGATTGTTGTTGCGATCTGGTTCCGCGGAAGACCAGCGCTTTGAGAGCGCTGTATAAGTACTCTTAAAGCATTAGGTAGCTGAGCGGGTGCCTTTTTGTTACCCTTTTGTTTATTTCTTTTTTAATAACTGGTATATTTGGTACAACAATTTTTCTTTCTCTTTCTTTCTTTCTTGATACATTTCCTGCATGCAATTATTTAATAGATAGCTGTTTAAAGTACTTGTGATACATTGCCTGCATGCAATTATAATAATAATATAATAATAATATACTTTATTTATTCAGACTACATAGGCCCATAAATGTTAGTATACAAAAAAATCTAAAAACTAGGTTAGTCAAACAGAAACAGCAACAAGGAAACAAATAGGTAGACATCTCACCAGTCAACTATTCCTATTGACTAGTAGGCTGGCGAGATGTTGTATTATAGGGGAGTCGTACCTCCCAGAAATGGTCTTCAGAATGGTGTTGGAGCTGACTCGCACCCTACAGAGCAACGACGTTGCTTTTTTTCGCATGATGGCGTAAAAGTCGTCCGTACGAGCCTCAGCGACCATACCTGACGCACTGCAGTATCGACATTCTGAAACCATTGTGGTATTGGACTCGTAGAGCGCTGAGAGTCTTCTGCGAATAGCTGGCCCACAGGCTACAGGTGTAGAAAACTTGACAATATGCTTTAAAGAGCGTGATTTTTACATCTTTGCTACACCGTGCAAACCTGCGCACCAGCGTATTGCACCTGACCGCCATCGCTCTACGTTCCCTTTCGATATCTTCATGGTCTTTAAGGTCCTCGGTAACGAAGTGTCCAAGATATTTAAATTTCGACACTCTGTTGAGCTCAACCCCGTTAAGTTTGATCGCTGGTACGGAGTCCGGACACTTCCCACCGACGGCCTTAAACACCATGAATTCGCTTTTTTTGACATTGTATGTCAATCCGTGTGCTTTAGCATACTCCACGCACATTTCTAGGAGTTTATTTAACGCTCTGACCGTCGGACTCAGCAGCACCATATCATCAGCGTAACTAATGTTATTTATTGTGACATCGTCCACGCGACACCCGATGCGTTTGCTGCTAAGTCCGCCGATCAGGTCGTCCATATATAAATTAAATAATTAAGGCGATGTGAGACCACCCTGTCTCACTCCGCAACCCAGCTGGAAAGAATCCGACAGTTTGTCGGCCCATCTCACTCGGTTTTCCTGGTTTCCATACCAATATTGGAAGATACGCAACAGCTCCGCAGGTACATTCCTGTCCTTTAACTTCGCCCAAAGCACATCATACGAGACAGTATCGAAAGCCCGCGACTAATCCAGAAAACAGGCGTACACTGGCGTTCGACGCTGGGTGTATTATGATCGGCATTTATTCTTGCATCTGGTGTTTAGAAAATAAAGATTTGAAATTTTTACCGGCATTTAATTTTTAATATAAATGTGATCATTTTGTTTGTAGGTCATTCCTTTGCAGATTATATTGACCCTTTTGCAATTTTTGAGGTTAGGAAATGGGTGGTTGTCTTCCTGCCTTTAGAAATCCTGCCGGTACAGGGTTCATCGGGTCGTTGGACGACTCGGTGTCCCGCACGAAAAGAGAAGAGCCGGTACAAATGATTTCATACTTAAAATAAGCAATCTCATTCCCGGTACTAAAGGTACATGAAGGCTGAAGCAGGAAATATGCTCATCAACGCCAATCCAAATATCCACTGGACTAATACAAAAAAAAAAGAAATCGACCATATAAAAAATGATGGGCTGACTGATTTTGTATGGAAGTTCGATTTATTTTTTAATTTATTCTAACATTGCTCCAAGTCGCAATTGTAAAAATTCTTCCGTACCATGCAATATTCATAAGTGGGTACCCGAGATATGTACCATGTTGACATTTTTAAAAAATAAGTCCCTGTACCCAATTTTTTTTTTAGTCCTAAACCCTTGGACTTTTGTACAGAAACATAATACCTATACGTATATGCAAGCATGAACCGAAGAACTTAGGTTAGGTTAATAAAGTACCTATTTATTTTTAATAAAGACTAACATAAGCACAATAATAAAATTATGAAAATATCTAAATTCTAACTTATAAATTAAACTTTCTTTGACATCAACCGACATTTAAAGCTTTTTATTTTAGGCTCATTCGAAAATATTTTATAAACATTAACTTACTTTTAAGACTTTACAAAAGATTTTTCTTAAGATTAAATATTTTTTGTCTTTAACGACCACTTTTTCCTTAACTATAGTAAGTACTTTAATAAAACTATCAAATGTCTACCTATACTATGATATATTTTTTTATATTTCAATGCCCTAGCTACATTAATTTAAGGACGTAAATTAAACGTGAGTTCCAGACTTCTGTTGGGATTTACTACCTGCAAAAATAAAAATCAGTTTAAAGTGTTGGTGAGAAGCTACTTACTTTCTTCTTATTTAGTGTGCAAATGTGCGAAATGGCGATTGTGACATTGGGTGTTTGAATTTTTGCTGAAAAAGTAATAAAAATCCATCGACTATCCAAAAAAAAAAACATTTGTCATTCAATATTCTAGCCTGACCATTCAATTTTAAAATTACTATGAAATATTATTCATAATAAATGAACAGTAGAATTACAAGAATAAAATATAAGTTCAACGTCATTTTGACGCCTCATGCCTCTATTTATAATTTTCATACAATATTGATCCATATAACTTCCTACAGACCGCCAACGAAAGAATTGTCATTTTTCTTTCTTTTCGTTTTAGATAGTTAGCCCTAGCTCAGGCTTTATGCTTTTTGGGCTGCTATTTGACGGGAAACACCCTAATACATGTAAATACATTGAGTAATTTTCTCCCAGTAGGTGTTAAAATGGACATTAAGTAAATAAATAATAATTAAAACTTTATGGTTTCGTACCATATTATATATATATATATATATATATATATATATATATAAATACATACATACATACATATATCACGCCTATAAATAAATTATTTATATATATAATATGGTACGAAACCATAAAGTTCCCGTTTCCTACCTTTAGCAGTGATTTGAGTAGACTGTAGGCTGCACTGGCTCGTGGCTGGCAGGAGATATAGAGCTCCGGACGATGGTGGCGATTTAGGCACCTTTAGGACATTTTGCAAACATTAGTTGGCATTATGGTAGGTTGACATTTTGCTACAATTTTATTTTATTTTTTTATTTATTTGACATAAACATACAAATTAGCTAATGCCTTCGTTAAACCTCGAAAAGGTTTGTCTCGAAGACACAATTCCACTATAGACACAACAACAGTTATAATGACTTTCGGCTTAATATGTTGGTTGGCACTTTGTAGCAATTCTTACTCGGAAGAGTAACGGAAGTTAGAATAAATGAAAGGAGACGTGGACGATAATGATAATATAAAAGTATGATATCATAGCCTACATTTTCGTAAAAATCAAGATTACCTGTGCGTACAATAGTAAAAGTAAATAATATTAGAATAAAAAATAATAAAATTACATATGTGACTTAACCTAGGATTCGGGCCAGGTTAGCCTTCGGTTTGCAGAGGTCAGATGGCAGTCGCTCTGTGTAAAAACTTGGTTCCACGTCAAATCCCCTAGGTTAGGTAGCCAACCCCGACAGAGATCGGGATAAGGCTAGGAGAATGATGAAAGTAGTTCATAAAAATGATGTGTTATACTTACTTGTGGCTGAGCTCCACCAGATGATGATGATGATGGCATAGGACTAGTAACAGGGCGAGATGATGATGACGAGGACGGTGATGAGCCTGATGATATAACTGTTGATCAGACGTTTACAAATGTCATTAAATAACTTACTTACTTACTGTAAAACTAGCTACGCTAACACAACATGCCGTGTGATGCCGGCTTAGAATAGCAGCACCCCATATCCTTCCCACGGGTGTCGTAAGAGGCGACTCCAGAGTATTGGCGTATTACAATTTTTAGGCGACAGGCTGACAACATGTCACTATAGTGATACACATGTTTTCTGCAACAACCTTGAGAAACAATCCTCAAAAATGTCAGACGTGGCGATAGCGACCGTGTTCTTGCGGCCGTTTAACGTTCTGCCTACCCCGCAAGTGATAACGGCGTGATTATGTATGTATGTATGTCTAAGACAACAAAAAAATACTAAAAACTGAATTTATAAGAGTTAGTTTTACGCAAAAAAATGCCTAACATAAAAAAAGACTCGGTTCAATGAAGTGACACATATTTAATGTATAAGGTGTAAAATATTGGCTGCATATATTTTAAGGGGTGAATCAACCCCTAAAACTGAACAACTTTCCCCAAAGAACATAGGTCGAAATATGGGAAATATTTTAGGACCTCTTTTACGAAATGACTTGGTCGGTTGGTAATTTTGTATGGGAGGTCCAAAATATTTTTTCATAATTCGACCCATGTTCCTTGGGGAAAGTTGTTTAGTTTCATTGGCTGGTTCACTACTTAAAATATTTGCAGCAATTTTTTACACCCTCTATAACATACATTTTTGAAGTAGTTTATGAAATATGAAAAACTACTTTTTCAAAGATTATAGTTGATATATTATTTTACATTACTTTTTATCAAAAATATAATAAGGTTATGTGATGTTTAACCCCTAACGGGAGTGTGGTGTGGTGTGACTCATTTCATTAACCTTTTTTAACCCTGAATTCGTATCCCTTTTCACTATTTTTTATCTACTTACCAGGAATAGCGAGATTTGAATTCCTTATACTGTAGTAAGGTGGCGGTGCTTTTCCCGCGGAATTAGATGGACTGACTTGTTGCACGTAAGCTGGAAACATAAACCATCAAAATCTCGAAAACTACTTCCTCCATAATTATTTTTAAGCAACAATTAAGACTTCACAAAGTGTGAATTTAACCGACTCTAAAGAGGCAGAGAAATTTTTGTTTTATGAATACGTTCGTAATACTTGATTTATAAATATCTAAAATACGAACATGCAAATATTGATTTTCGTATAAAACACTTTGAAAAAAAATACGGCAAAAATCTTCTTTGAAAGATGTAAAAATTTCAGCTGCAAATATTTTAAGATCGAAATAAGAGTTTTTTTTTAACCTCCTACACAAATTGACTTGGTCGGTCGGTAATTTTGGATTATTTTTTTCATATTTCGACCTATGTTTCCTGGGGAGAGTTGTTAAATTTCATGGGCTGATTCACTTGAAATATTAGCAGCAATTTTTTTCCTGTACATGATGATTAGGCATAAAAATAATAACCTAAAGGACCGCTTCCTCTCAAGTAAGGGTTTCCATAGGTCGCAGCGTATCTGACATCGACACCCTTAGGCAAAGACAGCCCTGCATTGGCCGTGGGTATAACTGTGAACAATTAAATACGCCAATTAGCTCGTTGGAGGCACGAGTTGGATGAAAAAAAAGTATCTTTTCATGTGGGACACCGAGTCGTCCAACGACCCGATGAACCCTAGTGTCAGAATTTTTCAACTGCCTTCTACATGTAGCAGGCTTCTTATGGTTGTGTAACGACCGCCGTCTAAGTGATCTTAGACAGCAACCGGGACCTACGGTTTATCGTGCAATCTGAAACACGGAACCATCTTACTTACGGACAATCGGGTGTTCAGCCCGCAATGTCCAAACCAGACTGGGAACAAATTCACAAACTGATAAATATCAACTTTGTGAGTAAAACTGATAAACACCGGTAATCCAACCCGGAACCTTCTGCGTCAAAGGCAGTCGCACTGCCACTGCGCCACATCGGTCGATAAAAAAGTGAAATCAATATATACATACCTAAGTATAAAATGGTATATAGCAAAGTCGCTTCCCGCGTCCATCCCTATGTCTGTATTTATGTATCTTTGAAATTACACAAGGATTTTGATGCAGTGTTCTTAAATACAAAAATGATTCAAAAGAGAAGTGTATGTGTATAAAACATGCCGGGAAAATGTCTTGTTCCCAAGGGAAAACGATTAGCAGCAGGTAGCAACTAGCGGGCCGCTAGCACTTTGATAAACAGGTCAACAATGATCATGATAATCTCTCCGACCGATTTCGGCTATGGCCACCACTTCGACTCCTAATTAGATCGGCGCTGATGCGCCCAAAGATGGCTATTGTAGCCTATTTTGACTCCCGTGTACAGTGTGGACACGTGAGTTTGCCATAACATAATTATAGTACACTAATACTATAAAAATGAAGGCAGACAGCCTAAAATTATATGACGTTGTTCAGAAGACCGCGTTTCCTGACGGACGTTACAAATCCCTGGTCAGACGGTACTCCTAGTGCTTTCAGTCTTTTAGACCAGACTGGTCAAAATTACATCAAATCCCATTTCTCATAGAACGCTTACCATCTGGACCAACTCCACTGAGTCTTCCGCAGCTGACCTGTCTGTTCAGGGAGCCGCAATGGCTGGGGAAGGTGGAGTTGGTGCTCCTGGTCAGAGAACCGGTCAGAGAATCTCCTGGGGGCAGGAAATCGCGGGCGTAGTCCACGTAGGGCACATAGCCGTTGCCCTGACCTTGGACCTGGTGGGGCATAATGTTTTACAAATTGATATACTAAGTTCAGAAAACTTGATCTAGCGTCACCTAAGAACTAGGTAAAATTTTGTAGACTATACTTTTGCTATACTTTTAGGAAGTCAGAAGTTACAATACAATACTGTCACTGAATAAATAATAAGTCATTACAAATACAATTTTATGTTCCTAGTAGATCAGGGGTAAATCGAGGGGTCAGGTGGACAATCTCTTGCTGCCGAAATAACTATTCTTGCAGTTACCTTCAAATGCAAATTATGAATGGGTTGATTGAAGTCTCCGCTGTAACGCTGGTACTGCTTCATCAGCTCGTTGTCGTAGCCAGAATCTGGCAACGAGACTGGACCGGCCAAAGGTAGGCCAAGATTGGTGGTCAAGTGCAGGGTGGAGTGAAGCTCCGTCTCCGAACCACGGTTTGAATGCTCCTAAAACGATTCATAAAAGTACAACTTCTACTTAGGAATACAAATATTTTAAGAAGAGAGTGATTTGAACTCAGACGCAAATAGTAGGAACTTGTGGCCAAAGTAAAATGGACAAAAGCCTCCAAACAAGTGAAGTAATAATGTCAAATTGAAATTCTATCCAAGTTGCAGACTCTAAACCCATGGGGTTTTGTAGATGTAGGTAAGGACGTTACTCACCAAGTCACAACTCCCTTCAACCTGTCTCAACTCAAGCTTCAGGTCACTTATATTCGAGTTCCTGTCACAATCCTTGAACTGATCTGCACATTTCTTGCCGATCTCAGTTAAGTCAGGCTTCTTGACGTCTGATTGCCTCGTCTTTCGATGGCATAGCATGATGATCAACATCACGATTAGGACTAAGATTGCAACTGACGCGCAGGATGATATAATCAGGAGGAATGGGAGAGTTTCTGGAACAAAACAAAGGTTCTGGTACACTTACATCAATGCGAATCAGATTATTTAAAAAGTGTGTTTATTCTGAAACAAATCTCTGATATCGATAAAAGCTCACTATTGAAGGTTTATGAAAATTTTACGAATTCGTAAAAGTTTTCTATAGGTTTCGTGTTTTATCAAATCATAAAAACGAAAGGCTGATGATGTAACGCAATGACAGTGCTCTAGAATTCAAAGTTGAAATTTTGGGTTATTTTTCCATCCAGGCATTGATAAATTTTGTTCGAGCATTTCTTCATGTAAACCTAATGCAGGGAGTATTACATAGGTACTTAGAGATAAACTCCGGAGAAACGGAACATTCGCAACTCATTGCGCATGTCAATTGCTTTTTCTAGGAGTTCAATACCTAATATAAAGTTAAGCAAATAAGTGGATGTATTTGCGTTTGTATACCATTTCTTTAAGGAGATTGATATTTAAGAGACTCACTATCAGGAACCAGATGAATCTCCACACTATCGGTGCCAAATAAATTCGTGACGCTGCAGTTATATGTGCCAAAATGGCGGGCCTGGCTCTCCCGAACGATCAGAGTAGATTTCATCATCCGATCCATCAGGGTTTCTTCTAGAAAGGCGTACTCCTGAAAATTAACATTGTGTAAGCTTATGCGGCTTCTGCAAAGTCTGCTATTTTTTGTCATTATAACGCCATCAAAACACAACTATCATTCCATTGCTATTGTGGTTTTTCTATACTTAAATCTGTTAGCAAACTACGAAATGACCGAAATCAGCCAACTGAGATCCAATCGACATCCAACTGAAATGATTTTCTTTTAGCAGACTTAGGGCCCAGGTATTCAGAATGTACAAGAACCGTAGAATTTAACTGAACAATTTCCTTCAAGAGTCAAAATGTGACAATAATTAATAAATGTGTAAGGTTTCCTTCACATAATTTTTCGACTTTTATTGCCTAGGGAAAAGATGTTTAGTTTTTTGGACTGGTCACCTCTTATTCTCAGCTTGTTTTAAAATAAGTGGATAGATAAGTATTTTTACAGCATTGACCCTAGGAGCGTTTTCGGTGATGATAGTAGTCGTGAGGGTGCGTCTCCATTGAAGCGGGGCTGCGCTAAGCTAAGCTAAGCGCGGCATGAATTGACCAATCATGAGCCACAAAATCCCCAAACCCCCGCCCCGCTTCAGTCGAGACGCACCCACTCCTGTTGATCAAAAGTCTTTTCACTTACCTGATTATGAAAGGAGTTAATCTCTATTCCATCAAAGGTCCACATGACGTAATCAGGTTTGGGAACAGAGAAAGCAATACATTCGATCCTCACGCTGTCTCCCTCTACGCCGTACTGAGTTTGGTTTGATGTTATTTTGGGAGGACCTAAAAAGAAAGTTACATTGTTTAAAATTCGTAGTAAATTGTACGCACACATCATGTTATCATCGATCGGACGATCGATGTGGCGGCGCAGTGGTAGAGCGACTGCCTGTGACGCAGAAGGTTCCGATTCTCGGTGGCTCACTCACAAAGTTGACATTTATCACTTTGTGAATATGTTCCCAGTCTGGTTAGGACATTGCGGGCTGAACGACCCGGTCTTTGGTCTTGGTCTTTCCCTTCCTCTTCATCTTCAATCTTGCCATCAACTATTGTTTTAAATAACTGGTCATGCCGTATTAGGAGTCCCATCATTTTCCCCCGCCTATTCACTATTGCCGTGTGATGCCGGCTTAGAATAGCATCACCCCATTTCTACCCGTGGGTGTTTTAAAAGGCAACTAACGGACCAAGGTTTGCATGTGTATTACAATTTTAGGCGACAGGCTGGGAACCTGTCACTACAGTGATACACGAATCATCGAAAAGGGCTCTCAATACTTGTCAGACGAGGCGATAACGACCGTAATTTCACGATTGGTAACGCTCTGCCTACCTATGTGTGTCTGTGTGTGTATGTGTGTGTGTGTGTGTGTGTGTGTGTGTGTGTGAGTGTGTGTGTGTGTGTGTGTGTGTGTGTATTCTCTATTGTATTGAGTAGCGGTGTCTTACCTCTCATATAAACACTGGCTGAAGTCTCGATGTCATGATGGCTGTCGACACTGCCTCGACACCAGTATGGGCCGGCTGTCTGCGGCGATATCGTGACAGTCAGGTTCGGGGATTTACCAACCCTCTGTTGTTAGAAAAAACGGTAATAAGAGTCGATGTTAAACTATAACGCTTCTTTTCTAATGTGAATGCGAATACGAATGTTTGGTTTTAAAATTTAGCGTCGTATATCTGCGGAAAAAAAAATTGTCGCGCCAGTTGTTTGTTACTATACCTACAATCGCATTTACATCCGGAAATTGACGAGATGATACGAACGAACACTTACAAACCCGTTTTAGGAATAAGAAAGATTAGTTATATACGCATACAGATGGTAAACAAAATACTACGAACCTGATTTTATGGAAATTTACATTCGCTAGAATTTTGTGAATACGAATGCGAATGTTCAAAAACATGCAAATATTCGCGAATGCGAATGTGAATTTTAGTTACTTCACTAGTCGAGCACTTGGCCTCATCAGGAGATATGAACTACTTACAATAATTCTCTCGTTTTCATATCGTAGCCATAAAATCTTCGGAGTAGGGTGACCATCAACGACACAAGTCAGAGTAACTTGTGAACCGGCGTCTCCTTCCAAGTCTTGGGGTTTCTGTCTGAAGATCGGTCCGTCTGAAAAGTACCACGGTTGAAAAAAAACCCTTGATTGTTTGAAGGAAACTTTAGAAGTCGTGGAAGTTGTGAAACTGGTGAAAACAAAAGTGTTGGTTACCATTTTGTTTTTAGTTTATTTTTAGTGAAAGTTTTTTTTTTGCCAACAAAGAGTAACACCCCCTTTGAAGGGGTACAGCGGTAGGTACAATATAGGTGTAAAAATATAACCTGCAAATATTTTAAGAGGTCCATGCAGTCCATGAAACTGAATAACTTTCCCCAAGAAACATAGGTCAAAAACGAAAAAATTTTTTGGACCTCCCATACAAATTGAGTTGGTCGGTCGATAATTTTGTATGGGAGGTCCAAAATTTTTTTAATATTCTTGGGGAAAGTTGTTCAGTTTCATGAGCTGGTTCAGCCCTTAAAACGTTTGCAGCTAAAATTTTTACACCCTGTATATACAATAGATGCAATAGTATACACCGTGTTCCGGAAATGTATTAAATTGTAATAAAATCTACTAAAATAGTAAAATCTAATAATCTAATCTAGTTATTTTTGCAGCTTTTTTGCCGAGCCCATTTCCACATGCCTAGTAGACTGGTAGATAATGCCTTCCATCCAAGTCCGCCCATGTATTTTTTTTTACATAAAGTTAAATAAATAAATAACTGCCGTCATACTCACAAGTGACTTCAAGCGTCTTCGTGTCGGCAGACTTGCCAATGGCGTTATGGACCTCACATTTCACTGTCGCTTCGTTGTACTTTCGGGTAATGTTGGTTATTATCTGGTGAAAAAAGTGGTGTAAAAATTACAACTTCGCCTAAATCTATACCGAGTGTTAGCAAAAGTACTGCGATACTTAAAACTATGCTTGACACTCGGGTTCATTGGGTCGTTGTACGACTCGGTAATATACCTACTTTAACTCAATTTACTAAATCCGCTTATGTCAAAAGCCAAGTAAGGCACTCGAGGGTTTCATGTGTATTGCAATTTTAGACGACAGGCTGACAACCTGTCACTATAGTGATACACGACTTATCTGAAACGACCCTGAAACATTTCTCAAACGTGGCGGTAACGACCGTAATTATTACGCTCTGCCTACCCCGCCAGGAGTAAAATCGTGATTTATATGTATGATTTGTATACTCTCAGCCTCAGCTACTTTGATTTAAGGGCTATTAACCAGTGAAGGTCTAAAGAAAGGTCAGGTGAAGAGTACCCTACACCAACGAGCATGTATGAAAAGGCTGATGAATGTTGAGGAAGCGAAAGAGGTGTGTCAGGATCGTATCAAGTGGAAGGATGTAGTCTCTGCCTACCCCTTCGGGAAAGAGGCGTGATTATATATATGTTAAACAGTGAATAGTGCTTAAATTCACTTCATCGACAACAACCCAAGGCACGCTTCATTTCATATTTTGAAGCACATTTCTTCGCCTATTTCATAAAAGAAGGTGAACAGAAATGAAAGCAATTATAATATGGTTAATATGCCTTAGGAAATAAAATAAAATATTACACTCCTTTTTTGGTTGATGTAGGTAATAAGCTAGGTACCGTAAAAAAACTAAATTAAACAATTGAAGCCATTTCAAAATAAAAATATTTTATGCTTATTTTCAACACGCTTTTTCATGGTTCCCGCACGATTTTTTTTTTTCATTTATACTGGTAAGTTTAAAAACATTTGTTCACGCGCGAAAATCTGGGGGCACGGCAGTGCCCCCGCCAAGTCGAGGTAGAATATCTGTTTCTACATACATAAATCACGCCTTCATCCCTTACGGGGTAGGCAGACCGTTAACGGCCGTAAAAATACGATCGCTATCGCCACGTCTGACAAATATAAAGGGCCGTTTGAGATAATTTGTGTATCACAATAGTGAAAGGTTGTCAGCCTGTCGCCTAAAAGTTGTAATACACCTGAAACCCTCAAGTCCCTCAGTCGCCTCTTACGACACCCACGGGTAGGAAATGGGGTGATGCTATTCTAAGCCGGCATCACACGGCAGAATATCTGTTTCTTGCGGATAAATTAGAGTTTATTTATGCCGTTTATGTCGGCTTAGAATAGCATCACCCCACATCCTTCCCACTGTGTCGTAAGAGGCGACCAAGGGACTCAAGAGTATTGGTGTATAACCATTTTTAGGTGACAGGCTGACAACCTACACTATAGTGATATACATGTTTTCTGAAACAACCTTGGAAAACAATCCTCAAAAATGTCAGATGTGGCGATAGCGACCGTATTCTTACGGCCGTTAACGCTCTGCCTACCCCGCAGGGGATAAAGGCGTGATATATGTATGTATGTATTTTTCAACACACTTTAGTACTCAAAAAATCTTATAGATTATTCGCACAGACCTACTTTCAACTGGATAGTACGTGACATAATAATCTCCAAGTTCTCGCAATATGGCATTTCTACTTGCCTATTTTTTTATCCTCTGTGGATGTAGCTAATGCAAAATGCATACTGCAGGTGTCTGGCGCGCCAAGAAAATATCAAAATTCCCTCTTGCAAAGAATATTTTTGAGACAACATGCAAATTTCAACTTGTAAAATTAATATGACGGATGCAGAGCACTCTATTTTGAAGGGAGAAAGCTATTTCAGTTCTCTCTTTCTCTCTCTCTCTATTTTTTGGTGTGGGACACCGAGTCGTCTAACAACCCAATGAACCGTAGTGACAGAATTTTTCGTAGACCATCGACACAAAACTGATTCTATTTTAATGTAGCAGACTTCAGGGCCCAGTTTAAGTTAGTAATCCTACTTACTAATATCATTAATGCGAAAGTTTGTTTGTTACTCTTTTATGCAAAAACTACATAACCGATTTTCATGAAATTTGGCACACAGATAGAGAGTTACTTGGATTAATACGTATACATAGGGCAGTTTTTACCCTAAAAAAATATTCCTGTGGGATGCTACGGGATCAAAACCGACTTCCATGCTTTGGTGGGCGCCACTAGTATGATATATTTTAAGTATAATTTTAAAACATAGCATATTCGATCGGCAATTTATACCTATTTGCAAAAAAGGGTACATACTCACCACTTCTTTAGTCCGATCCGTTCTTCCCAGAACAACTTCTAAGCCCAGTCTTGCCCCAAGGACGTGATTGGTCTGGTTGTTTGAACAATCAGTCAAGTATTTCCAGGTAAGCCTGAGCTCCCCATTAAGCCGCCGGGCGTGTTTTGATGGCCCCGGGGCCAAAAATACATAACCAACACAACACAAAAAAAAAAATACTCACCATTTCGTTACCAGCACTGCCCACAATGGGGTCGTTATCGATGTACCATCTGTATGTCAAATTGTTGGGGTTTGCGTGCGCCTGACATCCTGAGGACAATTTTTAGTAAGAATAAGAATATTTATTTGTAGTAAATGTGGTATAGGGAGGTCAAGGAGAAGGCAGAGGATAGAAACAGCTGGCGGATGCTCCACCGACAAGAGCAATGAGCTCTTAAATATAAGAAGAAGTAAATGTGGTCATACACCGATGGTGGTTCACAAACTAATAGTCACGCACATTTAACCAATTTGAAATGAATTTCTTCCCGCGGGTGTTGTAAGAGCCAACTAAGGGACTCGAGGGTTCCATGTGTATTACAACTTTAGGCGACAGGCTGACAACCTGTCACTACGATGATACACGAATCATCTGAAAGGGCCCTCAATACTTGTCAGACGTGGCGATAACGACCGTAATTTTACGATCGTTATTGCTCTGCCTACCCCGCAAGGGATAAAGGCGTGATTTATTTATGTATGAAATGAACTGGTATACAAATATGATAGAGAGGCGTGCATTTAATAATACATAATAAAATAAGAGTATCACTTCACTTCTACTTAGCCATGAGACAGTATCGACTTAGCCACCATTGCTAGTAGACTGTGGATGCGGGAAGCGCAGGACCGACACAGATGGCGAGGAAAAAAAGAGGCCTATACTCAGCAGTGGGTACATGTGGGCTGATATGATGATGATGATGATGATGATGATGATCACTCCACTTCTACTTAGCCAATAGACGCGCTACAGCGATTATAAGTAAAAGTACTACTGCGTTCTTTTTTAATCATGAGTTGTGTTGATATTTATAACAAAGTTTGTAAAACGTATTTTAAAAATATACGAAAATCATACATATCTGGTTCGATATTTCAACTAGCATTGTATTTTGTTTGAGAGTTTGTATGTTTGTTAGTTTGTTTACGCTAAAACTACTAAACAGATTTTTATGAAATTTGGCAAACAGATAGAGGGTAACTTGGATAAACACATAGGACATTGTTATTGTTGTTATAGACAGGTAGAAAATAAATAAATAATAAATAGTGAAAAAATGTACCTTTGGGATGTTACGAGATCAAAACCGACTTACACACGGGCGGAGCCGCGGTTGCCCACTAATAAGTATATAGGTTCCGGTTGTTGTCTATGATCACTTAGACGGCGGTCGTTACACAACCATGTCAGAAGCCAGCTACTTGTAGAAGGCGGTTGAAAAATTCAGACACTAGGGTACATTGGGTCGTTGGACGACTCGGTGTCCCACACGAAAAGAGAGAGAGTACATATAGGTACTTACCCACAGCAACGGTATCCCCTTCGTTAATTTTTCCGTTCAAAATTCTTGTTTTGACGAAAATCTTCACTTTTGGAGCAAATTGTACCTAGAACAAGTTAAAAAATATACTTAATATATTATTATTTTAATTCAAATTATAAATTTAAAAATATAACATCATTATCATTCCCCTCGCTTTATCTCGGTCTCTGTCGGGGTCGGCTACCTAATCTAGGGGATTTGACGTGGAACCAAGTTTTTACACAGAGCGACTGCCATCTGACCTTTGCAACCCGAAGCCTAGGTCACATTCAAATCTCATCTGGATTCAAATATAATTTGAATGTGGGCTTCATTACGATGTTTTTCCTACACCAACGTAACGTTACACGTACAAATGTAAGAGCAGTTGGTATTTACCAGCTTAAAGGAAATTTAAAAATATAAGCAGGGCTGTTATTTAATATTATACTTAGTAACTTAACTCGAATAGTACTTAGTTACTGCACACTTAAATATAATTATTTCACTCGTAAAATAAAATAAACTAAATTCAAAATCTTATCTTATCTTAGTTAGCCTATATCATCCCACTGCTGGGCAAAGTCCTCCCTCTTCCAAGTTCAATAAAAATCTTAAAATAATTATATCTACGAAAGGTTTTTAACGCAGTTTGATGTGATTCTATGCGAGATGGAAGGAAACCTAAAAACCCGTTCAATCTATACCTAGCATTGTTTTGTTCAAACTGAATAGGTTTAAAAAAACAGTTTATTGCTTATGATGAACAATTTAGGAAATGACAAATCACATTATCTAATTTTAAACATACATAAACAATAGGATGTGACTCAGCTTAGTGTTGCGTAGAACCAGTCAGGGTGTACGCAACGCCGTTTTTCAGTCACCTCCTTCTCCCAAAGTTGTTTGGTGGGAGCTTGGGAAATGGAAGGCTATCTAAATTATTCATACCTTTGTTAGATTTAAAGCAGATACCAACATAAAAATAAAAAAAATGTATTTAAAGAAAAAACCAAAGCAGACTTGGTTACAAAAAAAAGGAAGATATGTACTCTTGTTTCAAATAATATGAATAGTTTAAGTTATTTAAACCCGTGGGTGTCGTAAAAAGCGACTTATAATAGGGATAAGTTCATCCAGGGAATGTTACTCTGCTTATGCAACATATCTCGCCAATCCTCTTTTATTTGTAAATGTCATTGCCGTCAAATCAGCATTATTCAGCATATTAATTAGAAAGACAATGCATCTGCGACAATGGTATAATTTAGATTGTGCCAGTCAATTTCCTGACATGTTTTTATTCTATCAAGAAATAGCTTTTCCTAGACACGTCGTTCGTGAGAAAATTATATTGTATCCGATGTATTAACCAACAAAGAGATTCTCATAGGGTCATATCCGTATGATATCACTTACTGGATATCATTACACATCACCGTGACAAAATGAGTTCCGAGTTGTTATAAAACAAGTCAAATTTGCTAGTTTCCTGGGTCATTAAAAAAATATAACAGTGGTACGCTTAAAACTACTGTCCAAAAATATTAACGACTTCATTCATAATTTTTCAAAATATCCAAAGTTTGAATTAATAACAGAAAAATAATATAAAAGTAAGTGTTTTGACGCCATCCAAATACTTACTGCATGACGTCATACTTCTAGTTCTTCATACAAAATACCGTTTTCGATTATTTGAAAAAGCAGCTCATTTGACCTCTCAGGAAACAAGCCTATTATGATAAGATAACAATACAACTTATTTTCAATGTGCAACTCAACGCCACAGAATAAATACTAGCACTATATCGTACAGCATGCATAAAAAGTAGCTTGATAAAAAAATCATATGTTACAGATAATATATGAAATCTGTCATTGTATACAATTCCTAGGAAATGTATACAATTTTAAAAATCACTAGGAAATATGTGAAATAAATGATATTATACACATTGCCTAAAGATCAATAGGAAATGTATAAAATAATGGTTTCTGTAATAAACAAAACAAAACCTAACATTTTTTTAATAATATTTTATACATTCCTTATGAGGATATCGGAATTGTATACAACTCCTATTATAGGTATGTATTACACAAATTCAACCATACATATACCTATCCATACCCACTTATATTCTACAAAACAAAGTAAACCATAAATTTTACAACAGCATCCTATTTTCAACTAACACAGCCTTAAAGATTACTCGAGTTAGCATCTGCAGATAGTGCATTTACTGCGAAGATTAGAGTCGGTAGCGTAAATATAAACCAAACTACATTTCAATGTCTGTACTGTACTCGATTTTGGACGGCGTGTTGATGAAAATTCACACCCGACTACAGCATAGACAAAATAACCATAGATTAGTATTGTCGTCGCTTTTGGGCGCCAAACTATTTTCGTTTTTACGAAATATTTTCTGTGCCATTTTAAATTAATAATTTTCTAAACTTTCGAAGACGCGTCATCAAACATCAAAGGTGTTTTTTTTATCGGCATAAAAAAAACATCAAAGCAAGAGTCATTGTCGAAGTTGTTTTCTTTTTTAAATAAATCATTAATAATGATTCTTTCTTACTTATCTCTTACGTACAAATTGTAGAGAAAATATGACTAGAAATGTAAAGTTTATATTTAAACAAAATCAATCATTTTTGCATGGCTATTTTATGATTTCTTTTTCATAAAGTCTTATAATTGTGTCAGTGTAAATTTGTAGTTGCATAAAAATGTTGTATTGTATAGACATTAGACCATACTATAGCACAGGCGGCTGGTATCTAGTCAGGTTTCAACTAACGCGATCCGGCACAGTCGCGCCCATATTTCTTGAAGCAACAAACAGAAAACAAGGAGATACGAGTAGAAAAGCGCAACAAAATTGTCAAATCGTTACTTTGGCAACTCGTTGAATACTCGAATTTAAAATTCCTTGAAATCAAGATTGTATTTGTCTACTGTTTACGAAAGTTTACAGAAACAAATATTTTGATAATTTTATAAAATATTAGCAAATATTTTTGCATCCCCGTTTCTTTACTTTTATTAAGTACATTGCTAAGATAACTGTGCAAAAAGCAGATGTGATTTTCTTATTTTATTAGCATTTGTCTTACATTTGGTGGTTCAATTAGGTACTTCTTTCAAGAACATTTCACAAAAAATAATAATTAAGTGTTAATAAACTTAATTTGTCTGTTTTTTATATTTTGTATTTATACAATCGAGTTACAAATTACAATATTTAAAGTGACTGTCGATCGAGTTGCATTAGTAACAAACCTATGAACCGCAAACATGTCCTTCTCTGGAAACTTCGATAACGTTCTCTATTGTTCTTTTTTCTTCTCTTATCTTCTGCAGACTCCACTTGGCATTAGTATTGTTTTGCTGAAATTCTCTGTTCTTTGCTGGAAATGTTAATCTTTTGTTCCTAGAATTGTGATTTCTGTGATAGTTTTTGTCACAGTTCTCATTGCACTACATAGCTTATTATGTGATTTTTACCCAAGTTTGTGGTAAAATCTAATAAAAGTTATATTATATAAAAACACTTGACTTTACGTGCCTACAGTTTTTAGTAAGTTACATAAAGTAGTTGCCTTGTGATGCCGGCTTAGAATAGCATCACCCCACATCCGTAAACCCTATTCAATGCAATAAACATATTTCATATTTCATTTCATTTCATTTCATTTCCGACCCGCGGGTGTCGTAAGAGGCGACTAAGGGACTCGAGAGTATTGGTGTATTACAATTTTTAGGCGACAGGCTGACAACCTGTCACTATAGAGATACACATGTTTTCTGAAACAACCTTGGAAAAAAGTACTTGAAAATGTCAGACGAAGCAATAGCGACCGTATTCTTACGGCAGTTATCGCTCTGCCTACCCCGCAAGGGATAAAGGCGTTATATATGTAAGTAAGTCAGCGAAATAAGAGTTTGCTGGTCATAAAAGTGTGATATGTTTACGGAATCGGCGAAGAAAACTATTTTATTAGATACCTACAATACACAATAAGTTCGGGTTTGAAAACTCTTACATGCGGCTGAGGCTTGGAAACTTTTTGTAGAAGCTCATTATAAAATCATCATTATCATCACCAAGACGACAGTCTGACAACCTGTCACTACAGTGATACAAGGATCATCTGAAACGGCCATCAATATTCGTCAAACATGGCGGTAGTGACCATATTTTTACGGCCATTCCTTGTCCATCCGAGCAATGTGTCACGTCACTCACGCCCATCGCTACAACTTTGACTACATCTCTCATTATAGGTAAAATACAGATTCACTATACCAGATTTCACCTGATCGAAAGAGGTATTACAGAGTTTAGACCTTTTTTGTACCACAATCTGCAAATATTTATAACACTATATTTCTTTCACCTGCCGCTTACAGTTAATTAAAACCCCTATCTCTAAACGTGTCTAGACGAAGCCATATAAGAATGAATAGCCGTACAAGGTATAAGAGTGAATTAAGCGTACAAAAGCTTTGAAGGAAACTATAAAGCACTTTTGTTTGAGCTTTTGTGCCTCGTCTTTTAAATTGCCTGTATCTAGACTAGAATAAAACTAGCCAAATTCTAAGATGATAATAATACACGAACGGCAAGTAAAAAAGAAAGATAAATAATGTGACAAATGGCTTTGAAAAATAATAATAAATACATGAACAATTTAGATTTTTTGAATAATGTAAAATGAAAGGCCGTTTAGAAACTTACGTAGATAGCTGAGCTCAAGTTGCTTGACCGCGAAGAAAGTTGCTGCTGATGATGTTCCTCTTATCCCTGACGACCGATGTGGCGCAGTGGTAGTGCAACTGCCTCTGATGCAGAAGGTTCCGGGTTCGATTCTCGGTGGGTCACTTGATATTTATCACTTTGTGAATTTGTTCCCAGTCTGGTTAGGACATTGCGGGCTGAACCACCAGATTGTCCGTAAGTAAGATGGTTCCGTGTTTCGGATGGCACGTTAAGCCGTAGGTTCCGGTTGCTGTCTATGATCACTTAGACGGCGGTCGTTACAAAACCATGTCAGAAGCCTGCTACTTGTAGAAGGCGATTGAAAAATTCTGACACTAGGGTTCATCAGGTCGTTAGATGACTTGGTGTCCCACACGAAAAAAAAAAACTCTGATTAGGAACATATGTATAGGGCTTGAAGAAGAAAATTCCACTGCTGCCGACTTTGTGCTGTGGCTTCCAAGTCTTTCCGGCCAAGATGTTGCAGCTTCTTTTTCATTTTCAAGTGGTACAGGATCAGGTTTTCTCTTCCCGTTTGCTTACTACGTTAGTTACAATACAAACACGGAACTCTCAATAGAGCCTTCGTTTAAAGTAACGATCCCTTAATCCCCATAACTGAAAACGGGATAATTTGACGCCGCGATTATACCGCCATCTTCACGACTTTATGGGGCAACTTCCCCAAGGAGGCCATTCCACGTGCATAATTCCTATATTAAAGGTACTGTAGAAACACGGTCTAAGTGTCTTTATTCAATGAATCCTAGTTTGAAGAAAGATTCATCAAATTAGGCAGTTTTGAAGATTCCAAGAGGTCCCATTATTTAGAGGAAAAGCTTTACGAAATTGCAATATTTTGATGAATTTGCCGTGTGATGCCGGCTTAGAATAGCATCACCCCACATCCTCCCGCGGGTGTCGTATGAGGCGACTAAGGGACTCGAGAGTATTGGTGTTTTACAATTTTTAGGCGACAGGCTGACAACCTGTCACTATAGTAATACACATGTTTTCTGAAACAACCTTGGAAAATAATCCTCAAAAATGTCAGACGTGGCGATAGCGACCGTATTTTTACGGCCGTTAACGCTCTGCCTACCCCGCAAGGGATAAAGGCGTGATGTATGTATCTATGTATGAATTTTGAGGTAAGTTCCCATACGAAGTCATATTGTCTGCATAATACTGATAATACACACACGTAATCCTTTATGCCGAGGTAGGCTGGTAGTTCCAATATTAAAGACAGGTACCGGAAAATGCAATATCCTTCTCGTCTCAACGTTTGTCTCGACTAAGATTATTCAAAGAGTCGACTTTTGAAAATAACTGTAGTAAAAGGCATAAGCATAGCACTTTGGAGTGTGGTCAAGGTCTTGTCTTCTGCTTCTATTTTCGAAAAACCCTAAATAAGTTTTACGCAGAAATTTTAAATCTCCAAAAGTAAAAGCCGTTAGATTTCGTATACAGGGTGTAAGAGACAGTGTAACGAAAATTTTGCAGGCGTGATCAGACCATGAAACTGAACAACTTTTTCTATCGGGACTATGTAGGGAAACGAAAAGATTTTTTCGATCTACCATACATAATGAGTCAGCTGACCCGGAACTTTGTATGGAAACTCTAAAAAATTTTTTCGTTTCCCAACATAGCCCCCATAGAAAGACTTGTTCAGTTTCATGGTCTAATCACGCCTGCAAAGTTTTCGTTACACCGTCTCTTACGCCCTATATTTACACAATCTGACTTACTTGTATCTTCACGGCAGTGGCTTTGTAAGTCCTGTCGGCAGTATTCTGCGCTTGGCAAGTAAAGGTCTGGTTGTGATGGTGTCTCCGTGGTCGAAAGCGCAGTACAGACCTGTCGAAGGAACAATTTACTAATATTAGGTACTATGAATCCGGCTACTTTGTTTCCTCTCATCTTATTTCCTCGGTTATCAGCAAGAGCCCTAAGTCAGCTAAACGAAAATCGTTTCAGTTGGATGTCGATTGGATCTCAGTTGGATGATTTCGGTGATTTCGTAGTTTGCTAACGGTGTTAAGTATGGAAAAATCACAATGGCAATGGAATGGCAGTTGAGTTTCGATGGCGTTACAATGACAAAAAATAGCAGACTTGAGGCCCTAGGTTGAGGTCAAAACATTATTCGACAAAAACTTCTGAAAATTTCGGTATAGCCATGATGGAAGCTAATGTTTTGGTCCAATGTTTGGGAAGCCTAGACATCTCTTCATTTTCACGCAGAAATAAGAGAAGCCAGGAAGAAAGACAGCAATCCGGGAGCATCATAATAATTACAATTTGTGACTTTTGTAAATTAAACGTCCCTAAGGAAAATTGAAAACTTTTCTTCGTAAGTATCTTTACTGACCATGGCAACATACCTACTTTCTATAAAAGGCCCGTCCACCCGTCGCCATTAACTATAATTATGTAAATGGCAAACTCACGTGTCCACCCTGTGCACGGGAGTTTGCTGCCAAAATAGGCTACAATAGCCATCTCCGGGCGCATCAGCGCCGATCTGATTAGGAGTCGATGTGGTCGCCATGGCCGAAATCGGTCGGAGAGATCACTTTCTATAAATTCTCTGTTACTGATTGTAAATTCAGATTTTTTTATTTTATAAGATAGTTGTACCTGGCCGTATACCGGCGTCCATCTGGAAGTAAATCGGCTGTATATGTGACTCCTTGACTTAAAACCCCGCCGTCATTGTCCACCCATGTTATCTACAACAAAAATACAGAGTGTAAAAAATTTGCTGCAATTATTTTAAGGGGTGAATCAGCCCATGAGATTGAACAACTTTCCCCAAGTTACATAGATATGTATGTTATGTATGAAAATAAAAATTTGGAACACCCATACAAAATTACTAACTGACCAAGCTAATTTGTATGGGATGTCCAATAAATTTTCTCATATTTCGACCTATGTTTCTTGGGAAAAGTTGAACAGTTTCATGGGCTGATTCGTCCCTTACAATATTTGCAGCTAATATTTTTCATCTTATATAATTATTAGTAGTTATTATCTTTATAAGGAATTTATAAATAAATTATCACTGGGCTCTTAGCACCGATAGGTAGGTTCTTAATAGATTTTCGAAGCGTCGTCGCCTGTCCATTAATTCCCAATTTGTTCTTACGGAAGAAGTCTAGGACGGAGGAATTGTTGTTTTTTGTATGTGTAATTTTATAATGAACTTTAGATCAAGGCAGAAAAATGATTATGTTAAGCTTCAAATTGTTAAAACGGCGGCCTATTCTTATCACTATCACTACATAATATAAAGCATAGTCGCTCTTCGCGTCTGTCTGCATGTATGTTTGCTTAAATCTTTAAAACTACGCAACTGATTTTGATGGAATTTAACAAAATAAAAAATTTTTGGATTCCCATAATAAATGCAGTTAGCTGATTGCGATTTTGTATGGGAGGTCGAAAATTTTTTGTCGTTTCCTGACATATGTTCCTAGGAGAAAATTGTTCAGTTTCATGTTCTGCTTGCACCCTTCCCGTATTCGAGACGCTGTGCCTAACACCCTGTATACTCACCTCAGCGGCAGGCTTCCCACCTATAGAGACACACTCCAAGTTGACCTCCCGATCCTCAACGGCCTCCAGCAAGGATCCCTGCAGAATCCTTGGAGGGTCCGGAGGCACCAGGATGAGCAGACGAGCGTAACGTGAGCGGATGGGTGGCTCTCCTGGTGGAAGAAATACGGGAATTATTTTAGAATCTTTGCTAATAGCTTTGCCGTGTGATGCCGGCTTCGAATAGCATCACCCCATTTCTTCCCCGTGGGTGTCGTAAGAGGCGAATAAGGGACTCAAGGGTTTCACGTGTATTACATACAACTTTGAGGCAACAGGCTGACAACCTGTCACTATAGTGATACACAAATTACCTCAACCGGCCCTCAATATTTGTCAGACGTGGCGATAGCGACCGTATTTTTGCGGTCGTTAACGCTCTGCCTACCCCGCAAGGGATTAAGGCGTGATATATGTATGTATGTGTGTATTATTTTAAATTCAACATTTTAAAAAATATATATTTATTTCATTCTCACAAGTTACAATAACACATAAGTGTGGGAGTCTGCCTTTAAGCCCTGAAGAAGAACCTGTGTTGGAGGACTCCGTTCCTCCAATTTTAACCTACTTTTGTAAAATGTAGGTTCTCTTATGTAGGGCTTTCTCTCTCTAGAAGCATAGGTAGTTTTCTTTCCATCGGTTCGAATAGTATCAACCAATTTTTTCCCGTGGTTTTATAAAGGGTTTTGGAGCGATAGGCTAAAAAACCGAGTACTTTTTAGTTTACACAATTATCTGATATGAAGGATACTTTAATATTACCTCTCTATCCTGTCTGTATTATGTCTGTCTGTATCTGAGGCGAGATGGTAAAAATCAATTTTTGTGTTCTTATGCATGAAGTGACCTATCGATTTTGACACTAAACTCACACATCTAGCTAGCCCACAGTAGTGGCAGTAAGGCCCATATTTATAAACCGCACTTAATTCTGAGATCGGTCCTGAGTGCGACTTTGAGACGCTGTTAGTATTGACTGACATTTGTCAAAATCGCTCTTGAGATTGATCTCAGAATTGAGTGCGATTTATAAATATGGACTTTAGTCTTCACACCTGTTCAAACCGACTCTATCATACGCCGTGATTCAACTTTTCTGTCAGTCCGTTCAACGGGCGAATGGATTTTCTAAGTACCTAAACACAACAGTCAGTTAGCACCCAACAAAATAGCTACACCATATATACACTACTATTATTTCGTAATATCATCCATCACACACCAAACTGACGAACGACCCATAAACCATTGTGACAGTTTTTTTTAAACCTCTGCTGGACAAGTTACCCATGTCACTCCCTACACTACACCATGAAATGCCCTGATTGAAATAGCCAACTTTCCTGACCATACACAGTTGTCAAACGGGCGAGAGGGTGCTCTGGGCAAACACAATAGTTGTCCACCAACAAAATGGCCAACTTTCTGTCGTTTAACTCAGCCTCGCTGTTTAAATTCAACTACAGATTTTTGAGGCACAAATTACAAGCTGAAGCGGGTTTAATAGCACATTTCTCATTTATGCCGTGTGATTCCGGCTTAGCATAGCATCACCCCACATTCTCCCCGCGGGTGTCGTAAGAAGCGACTAAGGGACTCGAGAGTTATGGTGTATTACAATCTTTAGGCGACAGGCTGACAACCTGTCACTATAGTGATACACATGTTTTCTGATACTACCTTGGAAAATCCTCAAAAATGTCAGACGTGGCGATATCAACCGTATTCTTACGGCCGTTATCGCTTTGCTTACCCCGCAAGGGATAAAGGCGTGATATATGTATGTATGTTTCTCAAAAAGAAGTTCTTTAGTATTATTTTATGTTGAAATTCTAAAGAACTTCAAACTATCGCTATCTATCAATCAGCTTATTCGTAATAGTTGGTTTCGTAGAAAGTATAATTATGTTTGTCCAGAGCTGTGATCCAGAGAATGAGCAATAGGGTTTCCTACAAATAAGTTCTACACGTATTGCGCTGAGCTTGCCAATCCATCCGCCATGCATAGAAGGTATGGCGAACAGCCCCCGATAAGGGGTGGCTGATGTCCAGCTATGGACTGGAGAGGAGATGGATAAGATGCCAGTTTTTTCGGTCAATAATTTTTAGTGTCGTGTGATGCCGGCTTAGAATACCATCACCCCACTCGAGAGTATTGATGTATTACAATTTTTCGGCGACAGGCTGACAAGCTTTCACTTTAGTGATACACATGTTTTTCGAAAGAACCTTGGAAAACAATCCTCAAAAATGTCAGACGTGGCGATAGCGACCGTATTCTTACGGCCGTTAACGCTCTACCTACCCCGCAAAGGATAAAGTTACACTGGATTATTGTACTATTGGAACGTTTCACTGGCAAAGAACAATCTAATTTTATTCAGAATTCAGCAGATGAGCCAAAACGCCGAGGTTGACATTATTCCAATATATCCTACATCCGGTCACAATGTCATTTTGAGGGCTCATGTTCGGCAGTGGATTTTTGTGGCTGTTTTAACAGTGGTAGTACTTCGACCTTATTTGTGAAAATTCCCGCAATGCAGCAGTTAATCACTTGAACCAACCCCGGCCCTGAACAAAACATCTGTTGCGGCACGATTTGCAGGCTTGTTTTCCTTTCGGCCGCCGCTACAAAACTTGTGTTCCCTCCACTTTTCACCAGCGCCGCCATATTGGAAAACTCCGCACTCTCGATATATTTTTCTTTCGCTTTTAGGAGCCTTGTAACTTTTAAAAGGTTTCGCGTATATTTAGAGATAGAATTCAATTGTCAGTAGAATAATTTGAATAATGTAATTTACTTCCTTGTGCCGTGTGGTGCTGGCTTAGAATAGCATAACCCAACAATATAGTATAGTAACTATATAGTAGCATTAGTGCCTATTTACTTCCAGTGATACAATATATATACTTACCTATAGCTCCTAACAACCTGTAACCTACCATATAGACGTGGCGATAATGACATTATTATTTTACGGCCGCTAACGCTCTGCCTACCCCGCAAGGCATGACATGTGTATGTATGTAATATAAGCCAACATTTGGCTATATCAGCCTCACTCCCCAAAGATAGACTGAAATCGGTATGAATAAAGCATAAAGAAAATGTTGTCAAGTGCCTAACGAGTCCTAATTGCAAAGCAGGCGCCATGACGTCGTACAAATTCAAATCAAAGCCACGCTTGTGCCGCTCGCGCTGCTTGTGCCACTCTATTCGACTATCAGCTGTTGAATTATTCAAAATGATAACGACGCACGGTGTCGCATTAGGGGTGTTCCGTAGGGGTCTAAGCTTGTTTCCTGACAGGTCAAATGAGCTACTTTTTAAAACGATATAAAACGGTATTTTGTTTAAAGATTTTGTTAGTATTTGGATGGCGTCAAAACACTTACTTTTATATTATTTTTCTGTTTATTAATTCAAACTTTGAATATTTCGAAAAATTATGAGTGAAGTCCGTAGTATTTTCGGACAATAGTTTTAAGCGTACAACTGTTATATTTTTTTAATGACCCAGGAAATTAGCGAATACCGACAGTCTTAACATCGAAGGCCGCAACATCGACCACTCGTCGAGGTACTTAATATCGAAGGTACGCTACATCGAAAGCGTGTTACAGCGAAAGCTGCTTCATAGAAGTACCTCACATAGAAAGTATCATACTGCGAAAGTACCTTACTACAAGGTTGTTTCAGAAAACATGTGTATCACTATAAGTACAGGTTGTCAGTCTGCCGCCTAAACAATGTAATACACCAATATCCTCGAGTCCCTTAGTCGCCTCTTACGACACCCGCGGGAAGGATGTGGGGTGATGCTATTCTAAGCCGGCATCACTAATGCTATTCTAAGCCGACACCATGAAAAATCCTTTTGTACCTATTATTATTCTTCTTTTTGTATCAGGCCGAGTCAACAAGTGATTCTTGAACGCACCACAGAAAAAGTAAAAAAAAAATGGACCACGAATATAATTTTGGAGCGCAGTGCAACAAACTGTTCTCGCATTATAGCTCAGAGATGAGGTCTGAATCGGCTATTCGTTTAAGATTACCTCGCGCAAACAGCCGAGAATGTAAACCTAAGTTTCAGGTTACATAGCGACTGTCCCGATGGCGTAGTACCCCTGCCTTCTACGTCGAAGGTAGTGGGTTCGATCCCCACTGGACACAAATATTTGTGTTTTCTATGTATAATATGTATTTATTTAAAATATAAAGTATGTGTGTATTAAAATCGGCTATTTAGTTTCCCATAGTACAAGCTTTGCTTAAAGCTCCTAAACTTTTATTAAATTTTTCTATGGTTTCAGGGGTAATTTTAAGGGCTTCTTCTGTCTTTTCTGACAGGGGAAATGTGAAGGGTGTGCTTTGGATGTTAACAGGGTGTTCGGCAAAAAATATACCCTCTACTGATTTAGGATGCAGAACAAAAAGTTATTAAGTCTCTACGAATAAAAAATACGCAAAAGCCTAGTACATAGGTACTAGTATTTTACAATAATGTATTGCTTAATATTTTAGGGCTGTCGTTCGATACCGGTTTTTTTAAAACAAAGGCAATTTGTGGTCTTAGAGAAGGGTTCAGTACTGTTGCTTAGAGTTTAGATCAGGCTTCGGAATTTCTGAAAATCCCTCTACGTCATTGACTATAGAAACAACTAATTAACACTTTATTCAACAAAGACGAAAAACTCTGTAATCCCCGACTTCAGGGCCCCAACTCTGCTATTTTTGTCATTGTAACGCTATTGAAACTCAACTGTCATTCAATTGCCATTGTGATTTTCTATACTTCCAACTGTTAGCAGACTACGAAACTACCAAAATCATCCAACTGAGATCCAATCGATATCCTACTGAAACGCTTTTCACTAAGCAAACTTAAGGCCCTGAACTCGGAAACTGAATACCGACCTTTACTATTGATTAGCAAATCCTGTCCTGATATCTACAAGCGAATATATAATATATATATACAACATACCTACCTATTGTTATTGTGATAGACCAATAGCTTTGTTATCAACTAACTCTCTGTTGCTGCTATAAAAAGTTGTATGTATTATTTACTACTATACCTAGGCATAGTACTAGTATATGGTAAATTTTGACAGTTAACGCTCTTAATAATGCAGTTAGTAAAGAAAATCTCGACCTAAATCTAATATTGTTAAAATGGTATGAATGAAGAATAGTCGCTGGAATCGCTGGATAGATGGCGCTGTGTTTGGTATGTTACCGCAAAAGACGGTTTTTTTTGTTTTTTTTTTTTTTAACTTGGACTCGGACTCATTTGAAACGAAATTCGAAAAGTGCATGCCAGACTGTCAGTCAGTGTTGCAATGTTTTTTTTTTAATCTTTTGGCTTTGGAATCTACACTGGCTGGAGTCTAGTAACATAGTCAGTTCTACGCCATCTATCGAGTCCTTAGAAAACTACATTTTTTTTTATTCTCAAAAAAAAAACCTTCTATTAGTTTGTTAACTTTTCAATTTTACAAACAACCATAAAACTCGTCCACCTTTAAAAAATATTTATCACAACAAAATGCAGTCTCGTTTCAATACAACACTGCTCATTATTTTTCATGAAAACTTTGCCCATTATGGAACTCGGCGATCCTTATTAAGCAAGTTCACTACTTATGAAATTGGCTGCAGTTTTACAAGTAGCGCCGGTCGCGTGAATGGTATAAAGGACTGCATTGCAGCCACGGCGGTACAGTCGCGCGGAAAACGTACTTACGGCCACAGATAATATAGTACTACTAAAGTAGTACAGATACCTAACGTCATAGAGAGAGTTCGATTGCCCTAAGATGGCTATTTGGGCAGGCTATTTGATATGTCGACTTAGCGCGTGCGTTGCTAGCGACATCTAGCTTATTTATTAGATACTTCGTATTGACGTAATTTATTGAAAAATAGTGCTAAAATGTGAATGATTTTGCGTGTTTTCCGTCTCAAAACATTTTTAAATAATATATTTATAATATTCCAATACTTTGTTTTTGTAAATTCGCTACCCGTATCGCCATCTATAGATTTATTTTTAGACTAATTTCCTTTAGTAAGGAATGAGACCCCATGATACGGCAAATGGATCAGCTGCCTAGGGCCCTAAGACTGCTAATTGAAAATCATTTCAGTTGGATGTCGATTGGATCTCAGTTGGATGATTTCGGTAATGCGTAGTCTGATAACAGTTTTAGTATAGAAAAATCATAATGGCAATTGAATGACAGTTGAGTTTCGATGGTGTTACAATGACAAAAAATAGCAGACTTGGGGCCGAGGGGCGCTCCAAACCAAACGAATGATATTTTTCTAGGCTGATAGCAACACCTGTCCGCACTAGGGCCCGTATTTATAAATCGTTCTCAACTCTGAGCTTGATCTTGAGTGCGAATTTGAGATGCTATAAGTATTGATTGACATTTGTCAAAACCGCTTAAGATTGATCTCAGAGTTGAGTGCAATTATAAATACGAATCTAGGTGGCGCTATTGCAGATTGAGGGATCATCGTTCAAGTTCGATGCATAATAAAAAATCTGTTACCCCGATCACGTACTACAGACACGGACTACAGAACTATTTAGTTACTGGATTTTAGTGCACTATCACAGAGCTTTGTTTTTTTTGTTTATTTTATTTATTTATATAACTGTTTATTGCACACAAAATAAAACACAGGACAATAACATTTAGATTAAAAACACAACAGGTTCTACTTATTTCTAAAAAGAAATTTCTTCCATCAGTCCTACGGTAGAGAGATAACATTTTTGTATTTTTTTTTTATTTCTTATTTTGTATCTACGGGAAATTGCTGCTGAGCTTTTCCATCAGACGCGACACGTGCCACCTGCTATAAATAGAACTAAACGAACAAACTAAAAATATCCTATTGCATGACATTTGGTACAAATAATCTAATCGCTACCTACGTACTACGTGGACACTGCTCAGATTTGAACAGGGTTTCAAAATTCGAAATATTAATAAACGTTTTAGCTCAGACTGTACTTGTAACGAGATGACAGGTTGTCAGCTTCTAAGTAACTACGATACTACACAAAGTTTTTTTAAGAATTACAATGAATTTTTAAGAATTATTTTATTTAGTTAGGTGGTATAATAGCTTCGTGCTTCGCATCGTAAAAGTGCTCCCACATTCAGTGTATGCAATAATCCGTAACTGTTACTGGCATGCAGTGTAGAAAAAAAAAATGAGTTCAAAAAAAGTCAAAAATAAAGACAACTACACACAATGTTGGATTACCTTCTAGAATAATTACTGATACGTGTAGGTCTTACAAATACTGTTGTCAACTCCCTAGATTAATCCATAAGACGCCTTTTACGACAGCCACAAGTTGAAATAGGGTGATGCTATTCTAAGCCGGTACCACACGGCTGCATAATACATAATAGATTCAAGATTCAAGTATTTATTTGCCATATAACAAAGAACGTTACATCTAGTTAATAATCTAATCTCTGACCGATGTGGCGCAGTGATAGTGCGACTGCCAGAGACGCAGAAGGTTCCGGGTTCGATTATCCATGCGTCACTCTTCTTCTTCAAACTGAAGAGTTGGACTCTTGTCGGTGGAGTAATTTCCATTCTTCTCTTCTCTTCGCCAGTGATTTTACCTCTTGATACGACACGACACTAAATCTTTCCCTTATTTGCGTGAAGTAAGTGCGTCTAGGTCGGCCTCTTCCTCTCCTTCCTTCTACCTTCCCTCCAATAATGTTCTTCATAAAGTACTCGTGTCGTAGTAAGTGGCCAATCATCTTCCCTCTTCGATTCTCAATGGTCTTCAGAAGACAATGATTCTCCGCAACGAGTGCGACCACTTCTAAGTTTTTATTATATATCTTTTTGTGAATTTGTAAAAGAAGGGTAAGAAAGGCTTTTTGTTATTTTATTTTTCGAGGTGACTGAAAAACAGCGTTGCGTACAGCCTGACTGGTTCTACGCAAGACTAAGCTGAGTCACGTCCTATTGTTTAAGTATGTCTAGAATTAGATAATGTTATTTGTCATTTCCTAAATTATTCATATATAAGCGATAAACACTTTTTTTTGTACCTGGTTTGAACCACCCAATTGTCCGTAAGAAAAAAACGGTTTCGTGTTTCGTTGCTCCCGGTTGCTGTCTATGATTACTTAGACGGGGCGGTCGTTACACAAACATGTCAGAAGCCTGCTACTTGTTGAAAAATTCTGATACGTTTCATTGGGTCGTTGAACTACTAACTAATCTCTCACCTCGAGGTCCTGAACTGACTTGGCACTGGTAGAGAGCATCATCATCCAACGACACCTCCTTGATGTCCAAAGAGTAGTCTCCTGTGAAAAAAAAAAACAAGTTATGTATTTATCACTTTGTGAATTTGTTCCCAGTCTGGTTAGGAAATTGCGGGCTGAACCCCCCGATTGTCTGTAAGTAACATGGTTCCATGGTTCGGATGGTACGTTAAGTTGTAGGCAAGGTTGTAGGTCCCAGACTTAGATGACGGTCGTTACACAACCATGTCAGAAGCCGGCTACTTGTAGAAGGCGGTTGAAAAATTCGGACACTAGGGTTGATCGGGTCGTTGCACGACTCGGTGTCCCACACGAAAAGAGAGAGACCGGACGATGCCGTGTGATGCCGGCTTAGATGCCGCGTAACGTGAATAGCATCACCCCATTTCTTCCCGCGGGTGTTGTAAAAGCAACTAAGGGACTTGTTTCATGTGTATTAAAATTTTAGGAGACAGGCTGACAACCTGTCACTACAGCTATTCAGTTCAGCACTTAGCCTATAAAGCATCTTCACAGTTCCCAACTAACCTTCTTCGTCGCTTCCAATCATCTTGTACCGCTCGTAGCCCGCTAGATGGCGGTGTGTGCCCAGCCCGAAGTCGTCTTTGGTCCACTGCAGCTGCCCCACTTTATTTTCTACTCGGCAGGGCAGAGTCACCCTGGATCCGATTACTGCAGTCTGTGGAACAAGTGACAATGTTTATGTGATAAAAGAATAAGCTGCCAATATTGGAATGGGTGACCCAACTAAGGAACATAATACTAACCTAGCGGACCCAACTAGCGCATGAATTAGTATTATGTTCCTTGCGCATGAAGCTCAACTTTCTCAATCAAGGAATACCATACTCCCCTACGTGGAGTTCTCATGGAGTTCTCAATTCAATTATTTTTTTTAGAGTACGGCTTCTATCTACAGGGACAATTCTGCCAGTGTCAAGGTGGGGAAATATACGGGTTCCTTAAAATAACCGAATGGCCCGTTTCTCTCAACGATTACCCGAAACAATCAGGACCAAGAAACCTAGGATATCATTGTATATCCTAACTAGCGTTATCTAGCAAGATATAATTTAATTTTATGTCTTTCTATCAATTTTAATAGTGTAAGAATAAAGGGAGGATCAAGGGAAGAGAGGATGAAACTCATGTTGACTGGGAGGGGGACAGTAGGGGGGAGAACATCATAAAGTGAGAAGAATCGGGGACAGTCAAAGAAAATATGGTCAATTGTACCTTCTGCCAGGCCACATTCGCACAGCATTTTGAATATATTTAACTTGATAATATGGACTTAAGAAGGTTGGTTATAAGATATCTCAAAGAAGGTTACATAGCGACACTAAACAGGGTGTAAAAAAAAATTCTGCAAATATTTCAAGGGTAGAATCAGCCCATGAACCGCAAGGAACGTAGGGCGAAATTTTGGACCTCCCATACAAAATTACCGACCGACCAATATGTAAGGGAGGTCTAGAAAAAAATCTCATATTTCGACCTATGTTCCTTTGGGAAATTTGTTCAGTTCCATGGGCTAATTCACCCGTTAAAATATTTGCAGCTAATATTTTTACAACTTATATGTTGGATATGTTGTGTTTACAAAATCTTTAATACCTGATCTGATAATATTTAAGAATAAGAATAAGAATAAGAAATTTTTTATTTATTATTGCCTTATAATGCAAACATAATACAATAGGTTTTCCGATGTTGTGTTTTTTATTGAAATGATATCCGGATCTGGTAGGTAACAATAAGCTTCTCTGCCGTCAGCGAAGAATTTTTAATATCCTACGAAAATATTCCCAGTCCGTGGCCGATAAAAAACGTTCTGTGCTACGTCTATCATTATGATGATATAAAAAATTTGCACAAGTAATTTTTATTTTATTGCCCTTAGTAAGCATTTTTTTAGCATTAATATTACACAATTCAAATACTTACTCAGATCAAATACAATAAAAAAAAATACTAAGTTAAACATAATTCGGCCATTTATGAAAATTATGTCTGTAAAAAATTTTGGCTGACCTAGCAATAGACCTAGTGATTTAGCATTTTTTTTTGTAAAAATTGCAAGGTTCAAGGTACAGGTAAAAGTTTCAAAACCATCCTACCTATCTACCCGATGTTCACTTGTTTCATCGGGTCGTTGGACGACTCGGTGTCCCACATAAAAAGAAAGAGTTTTTCAAAATTTTATACCTAGTAGTTGTAGAGTTTGGCGTTGTACAAAAATACTTTACGATTACGATACTTTTTTTCTCCTAATAATATTGGGGAACGTTCCTTATACTCCTCAAATATTTGCAAAAAATGGTTAATATATCACAAATTCGCAACAAACAATGAACAATAAATATTATTATTTAATAAAACCTATCAAAATCTATAATTTATATTATAATATTGTGAAGAATTATTTAATGTTAAATTATCAGAAACTCTTACATTTTTACTTACTCGATTACATTTTTAGGCGACAGGCTGACAACCTGTCACTATAGTGATACACATGTTTTCCGAAACAACCTTGGAAAACAATCCTCAAAAATGTCAGACGTGGCGTGACCGTATTCTTGCGGCCGTTAACGCTCTGCCTACCCCGCAAGGGATAAAGGCGTGATATATGTATGTATGTATATAGACGAAACCTACAAAATACTAATCTAATTTTGGAAATTTTCATTGAGATTTATAAACCTCATTTTACTCACTATAACACGTTATAAGAGATTTTGTTCCCAAATAAACACACTTTTTAAATAATGTGATCGTTCCGTCTACCATATTTCTTGATCTTGTCCATGCTAAAGTGGTAAAATACAAATAATTCAGAGGTTATTATTTTTGAACGGTTCTCATTGATATTTTATCAAATGCTTCAACCTAAGAATCATAAAATAGAATAATTTCTGATATTGGAGGAAAGAATACAATATTAAGGGTGCGTCTGCACTGAAGCGGGGCTGCGCTAAGCTGAGCTGAGCGGAGCGGGGCATGAATTGACCAATCAGGGTGCGTGTCCACTGACTCATGATTGGTCAATTCATGCCGTGCTTAGGCTTAGCTCAGCTGAGCTTCAATGGAGACGCACCCTTAAGTTCGTGTTGTCATTTTTCATGTTATCATTCAAAATATCGATTTACGTTTCTTGGAAAAAGTTGATCAGTTTCAAGAATAGTAAATAAAAATCTCACCTGATCTTGAGGCTCCATTGCAAATCTCTGTTCTCTCGCACTAACACAACTACACAAAACACACAACACGATCCAATGCTGCATCGTTAGTTTCAAGACCATCACTGTCCTTAGCAAAAGGAACAATGTATTTGCACTTCTACTCGTTACCTTTGTCTTCTTACTACAATCTTTACTACTATTTTCTAAATTACTGGCACTTATGTATTTTGTTTTTAAATTTCTCGTTTTTTTATCAGTTCTGATGGTCACATCTATTGTGTTAATATCTTCATTTCTGTTTAAATTGGAATTAAAATTGTCTTTACTTGCTTCAGATATCTGCATATTTCCAATGTTCATCTTGCAGTCTTCAAAAAGTTGTACTTTTTCTTCCTGAAACTCCTTTTCTCCTTTGTGGGTTTCATCCATTTTTGTTTAGTTCGTTCTGTCTCTGTCTCCATATGTCAATTCCTTATGCAGATTAATGGTTTAATTTTCTGACTCTTGGGAGCTTGAGAAGCGAAATCTGAAACAAGGAAAATCGTGGTTAGACACACAGGAATATTTTTGGGAAACTAGTTTTTACTTGACAAATGTAGGTGGTACTCTTCTGCCCTTCTGTACTGTAACGCTGTCACAAGAACATTCATAACGTAACATCACATGAATCTAATAGGAGGTTTTCTTTTAGAGAATTTAAAAAATGCTAGTATTCTACGGGTTCGATAGATGGCGTTGAACCGACTATGTTACTAGATTTTTGTGTAGATTCCAAAGCCAAAAGCTTAAAAAAAGTATTGCAGCACTGACTGGCAGTCTGGCATACAATGACACTTTCGTTCCAAATGAGTCCGAGTCTAGTTTCAAAAAAACAAAAAATAGGTAAATACGAGTATTACGCTCCGCTCTTTGCGGTAACATAACAAGCACAGTGCTATCAATCCAACGAATAGAATATTAATTTAAAATAAGACTCCCTATTTCCGTTGCAGATGAAAAAAAACAGTGCAATACTTTAGGTGTAAAATGTGAACCAGTTTTCCTTGCTAACGACGTGTTTGCTAGAGCTAACGTTTTAAAATCTTCGATCTCTTTCCATCTTATGGAATCACCTATAAAGATGAAACAGGAATTCACACTTCTACCAGCTGGTTCCGTTTTGTCGTCTACAGGAACTTCCAAACATTTTATTTCGTGATATTTGAACTTTTCAATAGAAAATTTATGGCTAAGCTTGGTTGTGCCACAGAGAATATTATTTTCGTTGAAATAGCTCTACTACATTGTAGATAGATGGTTTAAATTTTACTTTGTAAGTCTTGTTGACGTATTTTGTGTCAAAGGAAAACTTTGTGGAAGTATCCATAGAATTACTTATACATATAAGAACGTATCAACGGATTTAGAAGTATTTATTTTAAACACAAAAATCAATTTATTAGATACAATTAACCTACAAACTATTAACCAACAAAGAATACAGTTTAACCGTGAACAAGCAAAGTAGGTACCTGTTGCAAAGACTGTTAGTCATTACTAGCAAATCGATACCTTTCCTACCCCTTGTACTTACAGACAGTTATGCCCTTTAGCTAATCAGTAGGTAGGTAGTTACATACTAATAGGTACTTTACATCGAATACAGGATGTTCTAAAGACTGAGTACATTAGAAGGTATACAAGGTGTTTCGGTACTGTGAAATTTTAATCCATGGATTTGCTTGCAGTCTCTTTTCGTATGGAATACCGAGTCATTTAACGACCCGATGAACCCTAGTGTCAGAACTTTTCAACCGCCTCCTTCAAGTAGCAGGCTTCTGACATGGTTGTGTAACGACCGTCGTCTTAGTGATCATAGACAGCAACCGGGACTTACGGCTTAACGTGCCATCCGAAACACGAAACCATCTTACTTACGGACAATCGGGTGGTTCAGCCCGCAATGTCCTAACCAGACTGGGAACAAATTCGCAAAGTGATAAATATCAACTTTTTGAGTGACCCGCCGAGAATCAAACCCGGAACCTTCTCCGTTAAAGGCAGTCGCACTGCCACTGCGCCACATCGGTCGCCAGTTACATAGTAATAGGTAATTTACATCGAATACAGGGTGTTCTTAGTACTTTAGAAGGTATACAAGGTGTTTCGGTAATGCGAAATTTTAATCCATGGATTTTCTTACAGTGATGCCGGCTCAGTTGAGCATCAACCTATTGCCCGCAGTGACTTAACAGCTGACTCGAAAACCTATTACAAAAGTTGATGGATTTAAAGCTTGTCATGAAAGTGATATACATTTTTTTTTAATAATAAGAGGTTTTCTTTTTGAGAATTAAAAAATACTAGTATTCCAAGAACTCGATAGATGGCGTTGAACCGACTATGTTACTAGATTTTTGTGTAGATTGCAAAGCCAAAAGACTAAAAAAAACATTGCAACACTGACTGACAGTCTGGCATACATTGACACTTTCGATCCAAATGGGTCCGAGTCTAAGTTTCAAAAAAACAAAAACTAAATATTACGTTCCGTTCTTTGCGGTAACATACCAAGCACAGCGCCATCTATCCAGTTACTAGAATAATAATAATTAAAAAACCCTATTGTGTAGTTATCTATTACTTTCCTAATTAAATTCACCGTTCGATTTTGACGTCTGTTTACGCTCTGCGTATTCTATGTGTATATAAATACCTTACCTACGATACTCTAATAAGCTGATCACTTTTGTAAAGAAAAACGGATTCCACTTCTAAACTTTACTCGATAATTATAGTTTTTGCGCACCCTGTACTGTATTGAGTACTAAATAGGTACTCGTAGAACTAATTTCAATTGGCTTTTCCAAAGAACTCCTTGTTCCAAGTCACAATTTACGTTCGTGTAGCCGTCCAGTAATTAGAGAGGTGAATAGAGATAATAGTTTAGGGTTGCCTCTTATTACTATTAACAGGTATGGTCGTAACAGGTACTGTGATCGTTCGATTACTTTACTGTTGTCTTTTACTGAAGAAAACAACAAGATATCTTTATAATTTACAAGCGGCCTGCCTCAGCGGCTGCGCTCGCTGCAACTCATTTTCCCGTGCGAATAAGGAGTTTTCCCGGCAAGTATTAAAAATAAAAACCTTTCTCTTGAATCACTCTATCTATAAAAAAAACTACTTCAAAATCCGTTGTGTACTTTTAAAGATTTAAGCATACATACAGACAGACGCGAAAAGCGACTTTGCTTTGTACTATGTAGTGATAAATACTAGCCAACTTTTACTGGAGTTTCACAACCATGTCGACGACGGACGTGGCACAGTGGTAATGCGACTGCCTTTGACACAGAAGGTCCCGGGTTTGATTCTCGGTGAGTCATTCATAAAGATATGTACACACGTTATGAATTTATTCCCAGTCTGGTTAGGAGATTGCGATCCACCCGATCGCTCGTAAGAAAGATGGTTCCGTGTTTCGGATGGCACGATAAGCTGTCTATGATTACTTAGACGGCGGTCGATAGACTACCATGTCAGAAGCCTGTAGAAGGCTGTTGAAAAATTCTGATACTTAGGGCTCATTGGGTTGTAAGACAAATCGATGTCCCACACGAAAAGAGAGAGATAATCATGCTAAAACTCTTGTACTTGAAGGTGGTTGCAAAAACTTAAGGGTTAGTTGAAATTTTTTAGTCCACTCTGTGCCGCGTTTAATTTAGAACTCAAATACGTACATGCCTACCTGCTACTCGCATCCAGTGTTTAACAGTACATACATACACACACACACACACACACACACACACACAAATCACGCCTATACCCCAAATGTTTGAGGGTCGTTTCAGATAAGCCGTGCATTACTATAGTGACAAGTTGTCAGCCTGTTGAAACCTCTTAGTCCCTTAGTCGGTCTCTACGGCACCAACGGCAAAAAATGGGGTTATGCTATTCCGGCCGGCATTACACGGCACAACAGTAACAGTTAAATACTAGGTACATATTCTGTTATTTTCCCATCCCTAACCAGTTAGCTACCGGTCAGAAGCAGGCGCGTCGTTATCCACCGTAGTCGAGTTCCTCTCCAAGGAAATTAATAGATAAAACGAGCCTTCTTGATACTCTAGTGTCGGTTAGAAATTAGCCAACCGTTCATTTTGATACTAGAATGTACTCGGCGCAAGTGATTTTCATACACACATACATACATAAATCACGCCTTTATACTTTGTGGGGTAATACGACCGCTATCGTCGCGTCTGATAAAAATTGAAGGCCCTTTCGGATGACATTGTGTGCCACTGGAGTGACAGGTTGTCAGCCTGTCGCCCCAAGTTGCAATACACATGAAACCCTCGAATCCCTCAGTCGCCTCTAACGACACCCACGGGAAAGAAATGGAGTGATGCTATTCTAAGCCGGCAACTTGATACTCTAGTGCCGGTTAGAAATTAGCCAACCGTTCATTTTGATACTACAATGTACTCGGCGCAAGTGATTTTCATCATGGTGCATTGGTCGCGGGAAGCCGCTGGATGCGGGTGGCGCTGGACCGATCATCGTGGAGATCCTTGGGGGAGGCCTATGTCCTGCAGTGGACGTCTATCGGCTGAGACGACGACGGCATTATTTTACTCAGAATATTTGCTACCTATGGGGGATATACAGGATGTAAAAAAAAAATTGCTGCAAATATTTTAAGTGGTGAACCAGGCCATGAAACTGAACCACTTTCCCTAAGGAACATAGGTCGAAATATGAAAAAGAATTTGGACCTCCCATACAAAGCGGTAACTTCTGGATTGTGATTGAATTTGTATGGAAGGTCCAAAAAAAATATCTCATGTTTCGACCTATGTTCCTTTGGGAAAGTTGTTCAGTTTCATGGGCTGGTTCACCCCTTCAAATATTTGCAGCTAATATTTTTGCACCTTATATGTTTCGGCTCATAATGCGCAACAAATATGGTTCAAAGAAAATAGTGCACAGCAAGAATGTGCAACACGCGATCTTCGAATGCCTGGAATTGAAGACTCAATTTCACGATTCAATGAGAAATATAACAAACTCTTGCTTATAGCTAAAGGTATGGATGTTTCTATCAAAACTCTTCAGGAAAAAGAAGAACAAGCTCTGGAAAATCACAAAAAACTGTCAAATGAGGTGAACACTTTGGATATTTCTGTGAAGACTCTACAGAAAAAGGAAGAGCAAGCTCAAATAAACTACGATAAGCTCTCAAGTACGGTGCATGACTTGGACATACATGTGAAGACTCTTCTTGAGAAGGAAGTTGAAACCAAAAATAACATTAACTCCATGAGATCCGAGATATCTCTTCTGCAGGCGCAAATGGATGACCTGGAGAACAGAAACAGAGCTTGCAATTTGGAAATACGTGGAATTCCAGAATCAAAGGAAGAGAATCTTCTGGAGGTCCTTGATACCATATGCAAGAAACTGGCAGTTAATATAGACAAGACTGACATCTACACTATCTTCAGGACAGGGCGTATGAATGACAAGTCTAAGAGTCGCACTATTCGCGTGCTTTTTAAGAATATCTTCCCCAGAAACGACTTACTTCGCGCCTGCAAAGATTTTCATAAAAACTGTAAAGATCCAAATATGCGTCTTAACTCGAATCACTTGGGCTTCAGTGGTGAAGAGCAACCTGTTTTTATCTGTGAGCATTTGTCGCCCAGCCAGAAATCATTACTTATTAAAAGCAAAAATAAAAAGAAATCTCTTAATTTCAAATTTTGTTGGGTATCAAATGGGAAAATTTTTCTAAGGCAAGACCAGAACAGTCCAATTACTTGGATAAAAAATGAAGAATTTCTCAATAGTTTATTGCATGCGTGACTAGTTTTATTAGTTTTTACATATTCACATCTAATTGTATATTTTTTCATTAATACTAACTTTACAAACTTAATGCATCATCAATATTATAATAACATAGAATTTACAATGTCATATTATCAGGGGATTATATTATGTATATGGGATATCAAAAAAGTAATCGTATTATACTTACAATTTAATAATGATTAATAACGACTTTGCTATTTATTCTCAACTTTTAGATGATCAAGAGAGCAAGGAATCTGCCTTAAAAACTTCAGATTTGGACATGTGTAAGAAGTTCTTGAACACAGGCAATGGATTATTGAGTGTCATCGCTATAAACATTCGCTCAATACATAAAAACTTTGATAACTTGTTAGTTACCTTAAAGTCCTTTCAAACTGTTTTTGATATACTTGTGCTTACAGAATGTAGAATAAAGCATAGGCCTCCTACACAAAGCATTCCTGGGTACACTTCAATACACACAAAAATAAATCCTATTCAAAACGATGGCGTGGTAGTGTTTATTAGGGATATCCATTTCTTTACATGTGATGAAATCGAAGTTTATGGAGCTAATGCCTTGAAAATCAATCTTAAAGATATATCTATCTTGGCACTCTATAGATCTCCATCATGTCATAACATTGATGTATTCTTAGAATCACTAGAACATGCACTTATTAGGACCAGGCAATGCAAGAACCTTATGCTGGTTGGTGATATCAATATTAATATTTTAAATAATGGTCACCCACAAGCTACAGACTATTTAGAACTCTTAACCATGTATTCAGTTAAAGCTTACATTTCCGTTGTTACGCATGATAATAGTTGTATAGATCACTGTATGGCCAAATTACACAAGGGTTCGATGCAGTGTCTGGTTTATGATACCGCTATTACTGATCATAGTGTGATTATTTGCAAATACAGTAGTATGTCTTCTCCGTCCATCAGTGGTAAGCAGAATAGCAAGGTACTTGTTAAACACGTAGACTACGATGGACTCTGTAAAGATCTAAAGTTGGAAAAGTGGACGAAGGTGCTTGCCGCCGACAATGTTGATAATGCTGTTGATAATTTCATTAGTTCTCTTAATAATCATGTCCAAAATAACACTACTTCAAAATATATTTCACGGAAGAATCAAATTCTAAAGCCGTGGATAACTCCACGTTTGCTCTCTTGTATCAGACATAGAGACAAATTACACAAAATTCACAAAAAATATCCTGATAATATTATTCTTAAACAACAATACATTAACTACAGGAAAACCTGCAATTCTCTGATCAAAAAGACAAAAATTAACTACTTTAAGACAAAATTTAAACAAAATTTAGGTGATGCAAGAAAGACTTGGTCTCTTATCGATGAGGTGTCAGGTAGGAAAGTTAATACAGACCACCATATTAAAGAGATTGAGAGTCTGGGCGAATCTATCGTGGTGGAGGAGGAGCCGCTGAAAGCGGCTAGTTTATTTAATAATTACTTCACAAGTGTGGGGTACGACTTGGCGACTGACACATCTGCAAAAGTTGCAAGTGTCTGAGGATGAGCTCGCTTCCAAGGTTTCTGTTTGCAGTGATGGGCTAGGCGTGATCACGTCATTCCATATGTCACTTACAAATGAGAAGGAAGTTACCAACATAATTTCGGGAATCAAGGGTAATAACAGTAGCGGCATCGATGGTATATCAGGAAATATTTTGAAAACATGTGGTAAAATTTTGGCACCTTGTCTGGTGCATATTATTAACTTAAGCTTAAAAACGGGCATATTTCCTACTCTGTTCAAAAATGCTGCAATTATTCCTTCATACAAAAAGGGTCCACCAACTTCATTGTCTAACTATAGACCAATTTCATTACTGTCAACAGTCTCGAAAATTCTGGAAAAAGTTGTTAAGGCCCGGTTGGTAAGACACTTGGAAAATAATAACTATTTATCAGATTGTCAGTTCGGATTCCGAGCTGGCCGTAGTACATCGGATGCCGTAGCTGAATTTACAAAATTTATAATTAATAATCTAGATAAAAAGCAAAAGGTTATCTCTGTGTTCATAGACTTATGTAAGGCGTTCGATACCATTTCGCATAAAATTCTTTTAAAAAAGATGTCTATCTATGGCATAGTAGGTAAATCCTTGGAATGGTTTGCAAGTTACTTGGACGCTCGGAAGCAATGTGTTCGTATCGGTGAGGTTACTAGTGAACAATCAATTGTAACTTATGGCGTGCCGCAAGGAAGCGTCCTAGGTCCGATATTGTTTATACTATATGTTAATGAACTAGGTTCACTTATACCAGCGGCGCATACTATTTGCTTTGCGGATGACACAGTTGTGAGCTTTACTGGTGAATGCTGGGAAGATACCGTAAACAAAACAACTACGGGTCTAGCGATAGCAAAACATTGGTTTGACTATAATCTGCTTTCTGTAAATAAAGATAAAACTACATACATGTGCTTTGCTCTTAATAAAAAAGGACTCCCTAAAACCAATCCAGTTATAAAAATTCACAGTTGTGCGGATCCTAACACTTGTAACTGTTCTAATCTTAAACAAGAGTGTACGGTTCGGTATCTGGGCATAACAATCGACCACTGTATGAAATGGGAGGAGCACATCAATGTTATTACCAAAAGGGTTAAAAGAACAGCGTACATTTACTTAGAACTGAGGAATATTTTGGACCTCAATTCACTCCTGACGGTTTATTTTGCCTTAACTCAATCCATTTTGTTATATGGGACAATCGCGTGGGGCGGTTGTTGCAAGACAGTCTTGGAAAGATTGAATACAGCTCAAAAGTTAAACTTAAAAATCATTGCCAGACTGCCCAGACTGTTCCCTACTACTGAGCTTTACAATGTGTGCAAAGTGTTTACTCCCAGGCAACTATATATATGGCAAGTTGTAATCAATTTTGCAAAAAAAATACACACCATACCGGAAACGAACGTGACAAGAAATTTGCGTGAAAACACTGTGAGACGTTTTGTTGTGCCCCATAGACGGACAGTATCAGCCAGGCGACATTTTACCTCGATCGCACCACGATTGTATGAGTTTCTCCCAACAGACATCAAGAAATTATTAGATAATATAAGGGATGGCTTGTTAAATGCAAGTCATCGCCGAGATAATAATTCATTTAGCAATTTGAATTTAAAAACTAAAAATTTCCTACATAACTTAGGTTACACTAAATTTTTGGATTTATTTAATAAACTTATAACTTTTTAATTTTTTAACTATATTGCATGCATTTTATATATTTATAGTATATTTATCCTTTCCCATTTGCATGTTATGTATAAAAGTATTCAAACTCCTATAAATTAAATTAAGGTGCCGTAAACACTTTGATCTAGTGTACCGAATAGCTGAATATAAATTGGAATTTTTAATATGTTAGCAAATAGTCAACAATTTGTCATTCGTGACTAGCCCTATCACAGGCCTTGGTCTTTTTGGGTTGTCACAGAAACACCTAGTGAGAACAATAACGCATATTTGGATCTAGTCATCGTATGGTGTAATAAATGAGTTTTAAATTATATTTAATAAAATATAAAATATAAAATAAATTAAAACTGAAGAATTTTCTTGTCGAAGGAAAATTTCACCTAAAATTTTACTACATGAATAGTCTTGATACTCAATTTATCAATTCTTCTTCTTCTGGGACACCGAGTCATCCAACGACCCAATATAAGTTTACTCTATTTTAGTTAGTTGGTATTAATAAATAATGAAATTTGATGCCGGCTTAAGATACATCACATCACCCCATTTCTTCCCGCGAGTGTTGTAAAAGGCAACTAAAGGACTCGAGAGTTTCATGTGTATTCCAATTTTAGGCGACAGACTGACCACCTGTCACTACAGTGATACACGAATAGTCTGAAAGGGCCCTCAATAATTGTCAGACGTGGCGATAACGACCGTAATTTTACAACCGTTAACACTCTGCTTACCCCGGAAGAGATAAAGGCGTTATTTGTATTTGTATGATTAACAAAACCTTACCACACAAGGCATTATTTTCTTTTTAAAAAACGCATGAAATAAATTCCAGCAATTTGTACACGAAATATGAATTTAACCCACTTTACAGAAGATTCAGTTCATAAAGTATAATGTGTAAAAGAGGAAAAAGAACCCCAGGGGTGTGCTACAAAATAAATAAAATAAGAGTATTGCACAGAACGGCCGTTACTGTTTTTACCGCTTTATTTTTAGTTGTGCTGTGGGGTTGGATGATACGAAAGTGGCAAGATATGTTCACACTGAGGAATTTTCAGACTGATGGCAATACACGTCCGAACTAGGTGGCGCTTTTTCAGGTAGAGGGATCATTGAGCTAAATTCAATTTAAAAAATTGCCGTGTGATGCCGCCTTAGAATAGCATCACCCCACGTCCTTCCCGCGGGTGCCGTAAGAGGCGACTAAGGGAGATGAGAGTATAGGTGTATTACAATTTTTAGGCGACAGGCTGACAACCTTTCACTATAGCGAATCGCTATTACATGTGTATCGCTAATAGCGATACACATGTTTTCTAAGAATACCTTGGAAAACAATCCTCAAAAAATTCAGACGTGGCGATAGCATCCGTATTCTTACGACCAATAACGCTCTGCCTACCCCGCAAGGGATAAAGGCGTGATATATGTATGTATGTAAGCAATTTAAAAAAATGGTTGTCTGTTAAAACGAAACTCCTACTTACTTTGATTTTATTTGAATCCTGTTTTTTGGCGAGGAGATTTAAGATAGATATCCTGTAGATGAAACCGATGAAATCCGCCTTTTCTACGGAATTTTCAATTTGACGGACTTACCATGCGGTTGCGTTTTTGGTATATCTTACGCAAGAGTTTTTCCAAAAAAAGTTAATTCATTCGTTTACCTTTACAAAGAGTTGTTTAATGAGTTCGTCTATGTTTGGATCGTTGGACGACCCGATGTCCCACACGAATAAGAAGAAGACTGTTCGAGACACACGCACAGCGGTTTTAACCTTCTATCTGCAGTTTCAATTACTTTTGCCATACTTAACCTTTTTTATTTTTGCAAGTAATTACTGTATTTCGCCGTGGTATACGAAAATGGTGTTTATCGCTCGCAGATTAAGTGGAATTCCCTCTGTTTTGTGCGAATCTAGTATGCTGTTAAGGAATTTATACTCTAAGGTGCTGGTTTGGAAATTGAGTTTCGCGTGAATTCGGTGGGGGTAGGTGGGAAGTGGTACTTATTTAACTCGATTAGTTTTCGATCGGTGTTGTTTTGTGTATATGAGAAGAAAACGTAGGTCATTGTTTTTCGAAAATGAAAATGTAACACATAGATTTAATTTACAGGTAATGCTACTAAATGTACAAAATAATAAAAGGAAAATAAATTATGACTAAATCCTACAGTTTTAGGTGGTGTGTTGAGCTCTTGAGCTGGGTCATAAAATGAAAGAGTTGGTTTTGCTGTTGAGTCAAGTAACTGTTGCAGACTGATTTATTTAGGAAATTACAACTCTATTTATACTAAAATCACATACACATATATTAACATGTACCTTCATTAAAAGTAATAAATATTGCGTCTACCCACATAATAAAAATCTTTAAAACCTATAAATACAAATCTGTGGGTATAGAAAAATAATAACTAAATGTGAATACCACACATAGTGGAATTCTTAATTCTTAAAATATACACCTTCAGGAGAAGTGAAGTGAAGGTACTTATCGGAAATAGAAAAAGTGTGAACCTCACAAGCTTGGCCCACACCTTGCAGTCACAGGATGCAGATTGCTCAAATCTGTACTTAATACCAAACGTGGTAAGTAGGTAATGCAAATAGCCCGCAAAAACGGGAGGCCTATGTTTTGCAGAGGGCTGTATTATATATAAATTAGACTTGGTGCGCGCTAAAACACAACTTAAAACAGTATTATTATCGCTTACGGGATATTAGACAAAAAATATGATTGTTATCGCCATGTCGGAGTTTGACACACATTTTAATGCCGTTTCAAAAATATTGTGTATCACAATCATAATACCTACATACTCATGATACCCTCGAGTCCCAAAAATATACAGTAGGCAGAATTAATAAGTAAGACAAATGGTACCGCTTCAAGTTTTTGCCTTTGGATGCTATCCAAGCCATTCATTCGCGTGCAATAATTCTATCAGGGGTTGAATTAGAGATTATCTTTTCCAAATTATTTTCACCTATTTTAACTTTAAACCAATGTGTACCAAATTATAAATTATTTCATAAAATACCCACTGACTCTTTCAAGGGACGCAATAGTGAAAACAATGAGGTTGGAGTACTCGCCAACAGGGTAATATTTTGTGTTCGAAAAATACCAAAAACAATGATTTTATAAGGTGCAAAATCCAAGCAAACTTATCAAAAATGCAATTTTAGTGTCTCATTCCCCAATTAGTGGTACAACAAATTCAATTCGATTCAATTCAACGCATTTCATTTATGAATAGTTTAAAAACAAATACAATTCAAACTGAAAAACAGCATTTGACAACAGTTCATTTAGCGCTTCTGGTTGTATATTTGTCATGGCTTTTTTCATCTGTTTTTTTAGTTCCTAGTAGATGGCGCTCGTGCGAATGATGTTAAAGCATAGACACGGGTAATGGGTTTTTTTTATGCATTGAACTTGACAGATAATTCCTCAGTCTGAATAGCACCAACAAGGCCATCTAGTTAGGACAGACAAACTGTTGCTGTCATTCCAGAAACTCCACAGCTGACGGGATTTACACCATTAAGTACAGAACAGTGTATTTATTCTATGACAAACAAGTCTCCCACAGAAGTGCCACAATCATCGGTTCTTTTCTTACACAAGAGGCTCGGATTCGGGACCACAGAACATAAATAGCCGAGACTATGTCCACCACCTGTCACTGTGGAATGCTACCTGTGCGCTGTGGTGTGAATGACAAGCGGTAAGCGATTTTGGAACGGTATTCAAAGGATAAATATTATGCCCAAGTTTATAGCAATGAGGTTGCTTTCAAAAGTGAAGATCTGAGCCTGACCAGTGGCCTATACAACGAAACTATTGGCTACAACTCTACAGGTGAAATTCGATCTACATTGCGTAGCCGGGGGGACATTATAAAACTAGGGTTTTTGACCTGCTACGCAATGTACATCGAATTTCACCTGTAGAATTGTAGCCTGTAGTTTCGAAAAACGAGGCACAGAAAATAAAAAAATCTGGGCTGATAAGAGTTTTGTATATTTTGACACTAAGACTATTTTTTCCATAAACTTTTTGTCTTTGTAACATTTATTACACGGCAGGCCATAAAACAAGAAATTGAATTGAATTACCCGGCGGGGTAAAAAGAGCTTTTATATACAAGGTGTAACTGCGCTGACATTTTTGAGGATTGTTTTCCAAGGTAAACATGTGTATTAGTTATTACTATAGTGACAGGTTGTCAGCCTGTCGCCTAAAAATTGTAATACACCAATACTCTCGAGTCCCTTAGTCGCCTCTTACGATAGCTGCGGGAAGGATCTGGGGTGATGCTATTTTAAGCCGGCATCACACGAAAGTGCAGATGCAAGTGCAGATTTTCATAACTAAACAGCTTTTAACCTGGACCTCACCAATAATACCAGATCGTAACCACACATAGGTACTTTTTGCACTTTTCTAGTTCGATAACTTTGTAGGTGGTTATGAACTGTCTTGCTAAGTATAAAATCTTTTTGTTTGCAGGACAATTTATTTGTTTTTTCATGCATAGTAAAGTTGATGTAAAAATCTCAAAACGTTCGTTCGATCGTTTTTATCAATCGAAAAGCCAGTAATGCGGTACCTAACCTTCAACAGCCAAAACTATCCATTTTCCTTTGGGCTGTTTGATATTCTAACCTACACTACAGGGCCCTAAGTCTGCTAAATAAAAAATCGTTTCAGTTGGATGTCGATTGGATCTGGATGATTTAGGCCATTTCAATCACAATGGCAATAGAATGAAAAGTTGAGTTTCAATGGCGTTACAATGACAAAAAAATAGCAGACTTGGGTTGATTGACCTGTATTCCAAACATTAAATTGATATTCGAAGTTTTCTCAGCGGAAGTTGGTCAATGATTGGTGCCTGGTTTGCGAAACTAGTAAGCCTGCACTGCTAACCAGAAGTAAGTGCAAACACTACACACTTCATTAAACATAAAATATTTTTATATAAAAAAGTAAGTAACATGGTTCCGTGTTTCGGATGGCACGTTAAGCCGTAGGTCCCGGTTATTGTCTATAATCACCTAGACGGCGGTCGTTACATAACCTTGTCAGAAGTATGCTACTTGTAGAAGGCGGTTGAAAATTCTGACAATAGGGTTCATCGGGTCGTTGGGCGACTCGGTGTCCCACATGAAAAGAAGAAAAATATAAAAAAAATCAATAAAATAAAAATTATACTACAAATGTGCACAATTTATTGCCCTAAATAACGCAACAAAATTACTTACACCTCGTAATCAAAAACAAATTAAAACAAAACACCGAAACCTTACAACGTCACATATCATTTCGTCTCGGCTAGGCTGTACAGATACAGTCTTTGCCTCGACAAAAACAAAAAACAAAAAAAACATGGCGGCATCGGCGGCATCTGATTGGTGCGTAGCGGCAGGTGATACGCGCGGATATGGACCGCTTCTCCTATACATACAGGGTGGTACACATCTCTCAGAGATATAGGGTGTCCAGAATCTATTTTGAATCGCGGTACAAGTTTAGAAATGGCGCGTCGACTAGTTTTCTTGGGTTAATGGTTACAGGAAATTTATGAAATCCGTCATTACATACAATTTCTGGGAAACGTACTTATACATTTCTTAAAAATCGGAAATATGTGAAATAAATTATATTAGATAGGATTTTTGGTTAGGTTAGGTTCTGTTTATATTTATTTTATTTTAATAAGCATTAATTATACATATATAAGATATGTATGTATATATATAACAAAACAGCATTTACCTCACCTACTTGCGATTATTAAATTTGGATTTACAATTAAATATAATTTATTTTATTGTTTCTAGTTAGAATTTAAGTTAAAGTTATACTTCCTTCATACGTAATAATAACCATATTCATAATAAGCATTACGAGTTTGGAAATCATGTTTTATTTTATAAAACTGGATCAATTTTAAAAACACACCCTCTATAATAAACACGTAGCGCCGTCTATCGATAATTGATAAGGTCGTCTCTCTCACACAGGTTCATTGACCCCTAGAAAAAATCCCCATATGACAGTCGCCAGCTTAAAATGAGCTCTCGTCTCATTGCTATTGTACCTGAGATGAGGTCTCGGTATGTTGGGAGGTGGAAGTCGTATGAGTGGATGAAATGACACTAATTATGAGTGAACTATGTTTACATGTGTGTATTTCTGCTACATAGATACTATTAGTATTAGTATGCCGTGTGATGCCGGCTTAGAATAGCATCACCCCCGCATCCTTCCCGCGGGTGTCGTAAGAGGCGACTAAGGGACTCGAGAGTATTGCTGTATTACAATTTTAGGCGACAGGCTGACAACCTGTCACTATAGTGATAAACATGTTTTCTGAAACAACCTTCGAAAACAACAATACTTAAAAATGTCAGACGTTGCGATAGCGACCGTATTCTTACAGCCGTTAGCGCTCTACCTACCCCGCAAGGGATAAAGGCGTGATATATGTATGTATGTATGTAGATACTACTAGCAGCAATTCGATTTATTCTTTTTTTAATGGGCACCTTTGTATATACCTGCAAATACCCCCACTGACTGCCCCACCGTAGCGAATAGGTACCTACCCCCTGCATTCTACGCCGAGGGTCGTGGGTTCGATCCCCACCGGACACAAATATTTATTAAGTCACTGGGTGTTTTCTTTGTATAATTATGTATATATTAACAAAAAAAGTATATAAATATAATATCACCTATCTAGTTCCTATACCTGGCTCGATGGCGCTGTGTGAATTGTCCAAGACATTAATTTATTTAAATATCACTACTTTATCAAATGATAAAAGGCAGGTGTAGCTGTATCATCATCATCATTTCAGCCATAAGACGTCCACTGATTTCCACTTGTCCTATTAGAAAGTCAGTAAAACAATACAATACTATCACCGAATAAATGAATTAGTTGTTGTAATAAAGAGAAAAATTGTCAGACGCAAATTTCTCTTTTTATAACAATTTTATGTTCCTAGTAGAAACGCGGCACGAGTGGGATAAAAAAAAATATAGGCACTACCTCGGGGCTGGCCAGGCTGACCACAGAGCATCGTCTACGAATCTCCTCGTTTCTGATTCAATCACGTATAAATGCCGAGCATACCTCTCCATAGCTCGCTGAACGACAACAACCGTAAAAATAGAGTCGCCATCGCTACGTCTGACAAATATTGCGGGCCCTTTCTGATGATGCACACCATGTCCTCTAGGTTTCTCAAAAGTTGACTGGTAGAGATCCCTTAATGAGATAAGTCCGCCTTTGTGCCTACACATTCTATTAGTTTATTTAAGTGTTTTTTGTAACTATTTTTTGTTTGGTACAATAAAGTTATTACATACCTACATATTCATACGTACATAAATGATTGGTGAATCATTGTAGGGGCAGTTTGTTAGCCTGACATCTAAAGTTGTAAAACACATTCTTACGATACCCGCGGGAAGAAATGGGGTGACGCTATTCTAAGCCGGCTCCACCGTTAAGTCGTGTCGTGGGTAAAAATAAGTTGTTTGTACTTGTACACCTATTCAATCGAGTAAAATACTTAGGCGCATCGCACACTTAACGCACGACGGACCGCTAAAATATCGCAGCGGTCTGTCAGATCCGTACTAGTAACGTGACTCGCCATACTAAAACCGCACTTGTATAATGACGCTGCGATAGCGCTGCATCAACAGCGGTTGAGCGGTTTAAGTATGAGGATTGACATTTCTAGTATGGATCTAACAGAACACTGCGATATTTTAGCGGTCCGTCGTGCGTGTAGTATGCGAACCACCTTAAAAATACTTATAAATTTTCGGATTCTTACGTTTAAGTTGTAATGTTTGCAAGTATAACATTTTTATCGCCTTCAGAAAAAATATTTTAAATAAAATACATAAGAAGAAAGAGATAAACATCAACTGGATGATTCTGAGACGGATAGAAACACAAGTTTTTCACATGATCGCATCTTCCAGTTAGTTAATACTATGTACTTACTAGTGTAAGTACGGATAGCAGCAAAATCAGGTGACATTCCTTTACATCGTATCATTCTTCAACTGCAACAGCCACAATAGTCCACTGCTGGACATGGGCCTCTGTATTGAGGGTATTAACCATACTCAACAAGCTCTCACTCAAAAAGACGACCGATGTGGCGCAGTGGTAGTGCTACTGCCTGCAAAACAATGGTTCGGGGTTTTATTCTCGGTGATTTTTATCACTTTGTGTATTTGTTCCCAGTCTGGTTACACCCGTTACGAAAAGAAACATGTAGTTCCGTGCTCCGGAGATATGTAAAGCCGTCGGCCCCAGCTGATAATATAACTTGGACAGCGTTCGTTACACAACCATGTCAGAGGCCTTCTTTTAGTAGTAGGCGGTCAAAAAACTCTGACACCAGAGCCGATAGCGTCGTTTTTTTTTTAGAAAAAGTCGTGGTCGCCATTTTAGAACCTTCCAAGTTCCAAGTACAAAGATCTTCAGTTCTTGTTACATGTATATCCGTCGTGGGATGCCGGCATAGAATAGCATCACCCCACATCCTTCCCGTGGGTCTTGTAAGAGGCGACTAAGGGACTCGAGAGTATTGGTGTATTACAATTTTTAGGCGACAGGCTGACAACCTGTCACTATAGTGATACACATGTTTTCTGAAACAAGATTGGAAAACAATCCTCAAATTGTCAGACGTGGCGATAGCGACCGTATTCTTGCGGCCGTTAATGCTCTGCCTACCCGCAAGGGATAAAGGCGTGATATGTGTTTGTGTTTGTTTGTTATTTTTCCAACGCGTGGTCGCCAATTCAGAACCTTCCTAGTTCCAACTAAAAGATCTTCAGTTCTTTTTACACGTATAGTCGAGAGCAGCCAAGCTTTCTATGCTGACTGTACCAAGAACTGGCAGTCATAAACCAGTCGCTGCAGTCGCCTTGTGGTTTAAGTACACCCAGCCACCATACTTGCGACTAACTGGTCCAACTTAGCCGCCGTTAACTTTTATACTTGATTGCGTTGATTGCGTAATTTTAAATAAGTAGGTAGTTGATTTTCTAAGCACTTGCTTAGAAAAAATCAACCCAGCTTGGTGTCGTGTGATGCTGGGTTAGAATAGCATCACCCCATTTCGCTCCTGTGGGTATCGTAGAAGCCGCCTGAGGGACTTGAGGGTTTCATGTGTATTGCAATTTTAGGCGACAGGCTTACAACTTGTCACTATAGTGATCCATGGCTTATCTGAAACGACCGTCAAATATTTTCAGACGTGACGATATTAAATAATTTAGTGATTCTACGGTTGTAAAATTAGTAATTTTACGGTTGTTGACGCTCTGCCTACCCCGCCAGGGATATAGGCGTGATTTGTGTGTGTATTGCTTAAACAGTAAGTTTGGGAACAGCAGGTTTTGATTTAAAAAAATCTGTCACCTAGCGAGTTTATGAAGTCATTTCTCGATGGTGTCCAATATGACAAGAAAGCCCGAATACTAGGTTAAGTCACATTTAAAAACATCACCTTAATTATTTGAATGTACTTTCATCATGATGTTTTTCCTTCACCGTAAGATCAGTCGGTTAATGTTCTTGAGTAAAAACACATTGGTACCTCCATGGCGGGTATTGAACTCGGGTCTCACGATTAAAAGACCGGGTGTCCTAACTACTTGGCCACCGACGCCTGAATATAGGTCGAAATGTGAAAAAAAAATTTTGCACCTCCTATACAAATTGTACCAGTCGACCGGGTCAGGTTTTATGTGAGATCCATTTTTTTTTATATTTCGACCTATGTTATGTTCCGTAAAGAAACTTGTTGCTTCATGAGGTGGTTAATTCCTTGAAAGGAACGTAGTATTTTTCCTAAGAGCCGGTATTTAAAAAGAAATGTGTTCTATTAATAATACTGCCTACGGCTCAATAAAAGTTTTACCTATATTTCTCAGAAATTGATATTTTTATGGAAATAAAGCCTACATGGTAGGTGATTCATTTAATATTCCTACTTATATTAAAAGGCTCGAATCGCCTGGGGACTACCCACTCAAAACAAAGCTATTCATAAAATCTACCTCAAAAACAGTTTTCGCAACCACTAATTTTACAGTATTTTTGCAAGCAACAAAATTACAGCGTTTCTACACTTATCCGGTCCGACTGCGGAAGTAGCCTTCCGACAATATTCGAATGTCGGATGACGCTTTTCCGCCTATCCGGTAAAAGACGGACAGTGGAATGACGTCATGGTAGAGTTTTTTGTATGACTGTCACTTCGGACCGTCAGATTCTAAATTTCGGTTTGAAAAATTCCCGGATCGATAAATGCTGGATGCCGGAAGAGTGCAAAAGCATGTACATAGTACCTAGTGAAATAGATTTCCAAATCGGATCGGAAATTGACGGACCGGTAAATGACGGATGCCGGATAAGTGGAGAAGGCACCGACGTACCTACATCCTGGGTGTTTGCCTAGGAGGTACATACTAAACTAAACTGGGTTATTTTTTAGTGAGTACACAACTTTTTTTCGCTACTCATAATGAGGATTTTTGGGTTGATAGCAACACTTACCTGAAGTAAGTTAACAGTTTTGCAGATTGAGGGATTGTCTGTCAGGTTCAGAGGCTCTTATCTATGGGGAATAGCTGAGCTTACATAATATGCAGCTAGCGCCACCTACTAGAATTGAAACGAAAAGATTAAAAATATCCCATTGTTTGAAAATGACATTCAAATATTTTCCACGCCAGTAGTTACGACTATAGCCATATGGTAGTGAAGTTTGTGCCGTGTGATGCCGGCTTAGAATAGCATCACCCCAAATCCTTCCCGCGGGTGTCGTAAGAGGCGACTAAGGGACTCGAGAGTATTGGTGTATTACAATTTTTAGGCGACAGGCTGACAACTTGTCACTATAGTGATACACATGTTTTCTGGAACAACCTTGGAAAACAATCCTCAAAAATGTCAGACGTGGCGATGGCGACCGTGTTCTTGCGGCCGTTGGCGCTCTGCCTGCCCCGCAAGGGATAAAGGCGTGATATATGTATGTATGTATATGTAGTGAAGTTTGGTACTTTTTCAACAAATAGCTACCTACACCTGATTACTTCATTTTTTACATCAGTTATTTATTTGCATTGCCACATCATTTCGAAGTTACAAAAATCAGGTGCACAACTTATTAATAGCTAATCTGACATAATTAGGTATGTATAATTTGCATGTGATTACCGTGTTTTGCAAAACTGGTGGTTCCTTAAACGGACCAGTTAAGGGGATCCCAGAGCACAAGTGCTGCCCCCAACACAAAAATGTATAACTCGATCTTTCTTTCTTTCTTCGTGTGGGACCCTAGTCGCGCAACGACCCAATGAATCCTAGTGTCAGTTTTTTTTCAACCGCCTTCTACAAGTAGCAGGTTCTGACAGTAGCAGGTTCTGACATGGTTGTGTAACGACCGCCGTCTAAGTTATCATAGACAGCAACCGAGACCTACGGCTTAACGTATAACTCGATGAAAACGTAATTTATCGAAAATCCGGTGGTTGAAATTGAAATACAGACTGTGAAGCTTATTTAAAGAAAGTATTAATTTATCACAAATAGGTTCAGTGTAGGAACAGTTAAAAAATCTAGTAAGAACTTTTGATACCTGCAATTGCAATTTAATACCGCAAAAACCCGATCTACACGTTAAAAAAAACTACAATAACAGAAAGGCAGAAACACTTTATTCCTTACATTAAAACATAACCCGTTTATTCTGTAAAGCTATGTAGATACTTCCTTACGTAACGTATTGTTGTTTAAATGCTGATTCAATGTTTCTAGTTTTACTGTTGTTGTGTCTATAGCGGAATTATGTCTTCGAGACAAACCTTTATGAGGTTTAACGAAGTCATTGACTAATTTCTTAAGTTTATGTGTACTATGTCAAATAAGTATAAAAAAAAAAAAAACATGTGTAGTTAGTGTACTTCAACTTCATTCGACGGATTGTGAGTAAATTAAGTTTAAATCGATGAGTTTTTTAAGTGCTCTTTTTCTTATTTTCGTGTAGGACATCGAGTCATCCAATTTATTTATTTATAGTTTTTCAACAGCCTTCTACCATAGTAGTAGGTAGGCCTCTGAAGAAGTTGTGTACCGATCTTAACATGTGGTCCTAAGCACAGAAGCATCTTTTTTTTTAATATTGAGGGCAGCAGAAATGAACCGGGATCCCCTTAAGGCAACAACTGTCATTACAAGTCGCCGGTGGAAAACTTGGCCTTATTGTGATCACACGCAATCTGCGGTGACTGGTCTGATTTCTTGCTGCTTGAGGCAGTTGAAGCTAAACAGCTACCTGTCATATTTAAGAAGATAATGTTTGACATTTACTTTACTATTTTTTTTTACTTTTTCTTGTATCTTTCTTTTTTTTCACTCTTTCTACTTATTGCTTCATATCAGTCTTATTGTTCCTTACCATAGCAGTTAAATCTTAGTTAATAGGAATTATTTATGACTTAGTCTTTCTTATCGCGTGGGATGCCGAGTCGTCCAACGACCAACAAAAAAAATAAAAATTCCCTACTCTCGAATGTAAGGCAACTATTATTAAACTTTATAAATTATTATATAGGTACCCAATGGCTTTAATGAGAGGCCTGCAAGTGTGACGCAAGACTGATGAAAAACAGGACAAGCATCCAAACAAAAGTTGGAATGATCCTTTTCATGTCCAATGGACAAACATGATAAAAATAATTGAAATTGTTGTGAGAACTTGAATATGACTTGTTTGAAATGAAATTAACGTGTTAAGTGTAGAAAAGAATGTGTAGGTAGGTACTAACATACAACAGCGAGTAGCTTACAATAGTATTCTTTGATTCTAGTGTAAACAATCAGACATTAGAATGCTCGTGTCAAGCTATCTCTTTCTAAAGCTTTTTCCACACTTCAGCGCAAAAATAACGCTGTTCGAATTTAGTATGGATATTGACGTTTCTAAATGGAATAGATATGACAGGCGTATACGTTAGCGCCGCTTTTATTTTTGCGCTGAAATGTGATATACTATAATTTTTATCCAGATAGACTAAACTGACAGCCAAAAATGACCATAGTTTTTTTTAAATGTTGCAATCATTATTCTAGTGTTGTGGTTTGACTCATTCATGTTATTCATTGAACTGTTGGGAGATGATTCCTCAATGTTGTTATTTTTGTAAATTAAGATGCATAATAAGTACATTCTCTTCTCCGCCAGATTCTTGAAAATGGTTAGGTAGGTCAAATAGAAGACTGTAATATAAACCCAAATGGTAAACAAACTTTACAACTTATTTCGCTGCTGTGGTGAACCTGGTAAATAAATTCTAATCCTCTGACGATAACGACAAAAACATATTGTAGTCTGGTCAGACAGGAAATAAATGTGAAGTTAGTTTGTAACGAACAAAGTAGTATGTTTGTCTTTTAGGCCAATTTATTAACGCAAATTGAAATTAACTAAATTATTTTCAAAAGGATTCGTTGACTATCTTTGAATCATATAGCTTGATCATTCGGGGTACAACACTATTTTTTTTTATTTTTTTTAAATACAATAACGTGGCAACCCACCAAATGTCAATTTAGTCTATGGATAAAAAATATAGTAGATGCCTCTAATTTTATTGTGGCGCACTACAATCTGTCACATGTCATGTTCTACCTCTCCTGTCGCTTGCACACGGGAGGACCTCTCACCAATCTAAATCTCACGGGAGGATCTCTACCAATCAAAAGGCTATCGAAGTAGCCACTTTCTGGGCTCAAAAACTGTAGTCCGGAGATATTTGCCATTGACTCGAAAAGAAGAAGAAAAATGCCCCCAATTTTATTGACAGTTTCATAAACTATTATGTTGGCTTGTTATAATGCCCGAAAATTACGATAATGTAATCTACCATCATCATCGATTTCTATGATAATGCTATACGTCTCTTTGACACATACAATCACGTTTTGAATGTGACTTAACTTAGGATTCGGGCCAGATTAACCTTCGGGTTGCAAACCCCGATGACTTTCGCTCTGAGTAAAAACTTGGTTCTACGTCAAATCCCCTAGGTTAGGAAGCCCATCCCGACAGAGAACGGGATTAGGCAAGGAGAATGATGATTTGATTACAATGAAGTAACTTGGTATTCAGATGACCAGCGTGTTCAGCCAGGGTTTTTTTTGTTTTTGTGCGCCACTAGTGTCTACATTTAGTATTCTTTGCCTAGTCTGACGTTTACACACAAATCACGCTTTTATCCCTTGCGGGGTAGGCAGAGCGTTAACGATCGTAAAATTACAGTCTCAATCGCCACGTCTGACAAGTATTAAGGGCACCTTTAGATGTCATGAAAACCTTGAGTCCCTTAGTTGCCTTTTACAACAACCGCGGGAAGGAATGGGGTGATGCTATTCTAAACCGGCATCACACGGCAAGTCGCGGTAGTCTAACGTTTACCCTTCCTTATTCTATAATTCACCTACTTAGGACCTAGTTTTAAACTTTCCACCTATATTTAGCGTACGGTATGGGGTGAAATCTAGACCGCCACGTTTACCGTAACCAGGCATCAAAGAGACCCGTCTATGAACATATTACTTAACAACAGAGGTCTATTAAATTGGTTTTTTAACACGAATACCTGTATGAGAACTAGTGTACTATGTTATTATTATACTAAGTACAGTTCTGTTCTCAGTAACATGAGTTCGAGAGACAGCTAAGCATTACAAGTATTATAATTTGAGTTGTGTATATTGTAATTATATGGAGTCTAACAAGGTTCAGTTTTGATCTAGTTCACAATTTACTCGGAATGCGAATATTGACATGCTTGTTCGGATTCTCACACGTTTCATTATAACTCTGTATTATTATTTTTCGTGTGGGACGAGTCGTCCAGCGACCCGATGAACCCTAGTGTCAGATTTTTTCAACCGCCTCCTACAAGTAGCAGGTTTATAAGATGGTTGTGTAACGACCGCCGTCTAAGTGATCATAGACAGCAATGTAATACTCTATACTCATAATCACAGGAATCGCTACTGCCCATTCCCTGGGTTCATCCCTTAGTCGCCTTTTACGACACCCACGGGTCGAAATGGGGTGATGCTATTCTAAGCCGGCAACACACGGCACAGTAACTAAATATTTATCAATTTTATATGTAAGAATAGTATTACACTGTAACTGTAAATGCATTTAAATCCCAAAAATGTTTCTACAGAACATAAAAACTACTTCACTACGAGTATTTTTATCCGCAAAGAACATAAAACTAAAACTTTAAATCCCCAACACCTCTTCTCATTACACTCAACGATTTTAACTAAAACAAATCGTCCTACAATTTAAAAAGATTTAAACGCCATCAAATACCATTAGTTTCTTCCCACACCGGCCATCTGTTACCATTAAGCACTAACTCTAGGTCTTACGTCAGGTTACCTAAGTGTAAAGGCGCCGGCGGACGAGGTTCTAATACCTAGGATACCTAGGTTGTAGCGAGAAATCCTACATTGCTTGAGCGGGCTGATCGGCGTCTACGGCTAATTACGCATTGATCATGTAATGGTTGAAAAAAGAAAATGGCGGTCCGTTGGAGCATTTATAGTTCTTTTTGTGAGAAGTAAATAGGGTTTTTTTTTAGTCGGTGGATAGATGGCGCTGTGCTTGGTATGTTACCGCAAATAACGGAACGTAATATTTAATTTTTGTTATTTGAAACTTGGACTCGGACTCTTTTGGAACCAAAGTGGCAGTGTATGCGAGTCTGTCAGTCAGAGTTGCAATGTTTTTTTTAGTCTTTTGGCTTTGGAATCTATACAAAAATCTAGTAACATAGTCGGCTCAACGCCATGTATTGAGTTCTTGGAACACTAGTTTTTTTTATTTTCAAAAAGAAAACCTCCTATTGCTCCTACTAAATACATATTACGCCTATAATTCTTGGAGGGCAGGCAGAGTGTAAAATGTCTTATAAGCGAACGTTATCGCCACGTCTGATTAAATAAACTAAGGTTCTTATAAATATCTAATATTAATTAAATTAAATATCTAGTGCTAGTTTTTCAGTCCGTTATGACTAGGTTAGTAATTTTCTTAACACCCTATATAAACAAGGCTTGCCCTAAAAACTTAGTCAAATTAGCAAAGGTTTCAGATGTGGGTGGTTTGAACGAATGGCATTTTAACCTCCCACGTGGGAATTTCTAATATTTTTTAGGGTTCCTTGTCTCCAAGGTTTTGAATCCAAACTTCAGAAATGAAGATTTTTGAACTGATAGTAACTAATAGTTGTCTGAACTAGCACTGTAAGGCCTTTTTCAGTCAAGTTGCAGTAGTGCATAATGAAAATATCTATTATTTCTGACTGTCAATGTGAAATTATTTCTGAGCTTTTCCATCTTTCGCAAGAGCGTCGCCTATTAGACACTAAACAAAAAATAATAATAGCAGTGCTGCAATATTTTCTACTACAATTCGCTTTTGTCTATCTGTTTTAAGGGATGTTGTTTTTTTCAAAGGACACTTTCGTTTAAAAGTCTAGTGAAGTAGAATAGTTTCAGTTTGCTTGAATAGCAGTTCAGAGATTTTCCGGCATAAACTGCGATTTCGTCATAATTTTCGTAAAAAATCTTATTAAGTACCAGTATGATAAAGTAAAAAAAAAACACTTTTTTATTTTATCGGTGTATATTGGTTTATTATAGGGTCGGTAGCCAAGAGGTTAGGACACCGGTTCTACAATCGTGAGACCCGAGTTCGATCCCCGCCATGTACCAAACCAAAGTGTTTTTACTGCCCAAAGGAAAAAAATCGTGATGAAACCCACGTGTCATGTGTAAATTTTAAGCGACAGGCTGACAATGACATCCTATCACTTCAATGATTTACAATTTTTCTAAGGTGTTTGCGATACTGATTTTATTTTTGCAGCGGTTAACGTCTGCCTACCTCGTAAGTATATTATACAACGTGTTTCGGAGCAAATGCATTGAATTGGAGACGTTATTTAGGGCACAATACTGAACAACATTCACTATGAGACCAGTGCCGGAAATCGATAAAAAAAACTCCGCCTCTCAAACAAAGTTAGTCCGGTGATCATGAATTTGGTATGAGAAATAGATTTTTTTTTTTTTGTTTTCCAGCACTGGTCCCATGGGAGAAGTTGTTCAGTACGATGCGTACGTCTCTTATGCAATTCGTCCGAAACACGGTGTATAGGTACAAATGTAATTTTTATTGATGAAACGCGTGGACGACAATATAGAGTAAAATTCATAATTTGTAATCGCAACACTTCATAATTTTCTTAGACACAAAGAACTAGCTAACTACTTTATTCTACAAAGGCAGCTTTACTAAATATTTTTGTACAGAACCCAAAGCACTTTGTGTCGATTTTTTGGGCACTTTACGACTTTTTCTTCAGGTTTCTTCTCACCCACACATTGCTGTATTTTTAGCTTCAGCTTAACCACAGGTAAAACAACCTCTACGTGAAGAGATTTTGATGCTCATTATTCTGTGTTTTTGATCTACATACATACACATATCGCGACTTTATCCCTTGCGGGGTAGGCAGAGCGATGACGATCGCAAAATTGCGGTCGTCATCGCCGTTGCAGATAAGTCGTGTATCAATATAGAGACAGGTTGTCAGCCTGTCGCCTAAAATTGCAATACACTTAAAACCCTCGAGTCCCTCAGTCGCCTCTTGCGACACCCAGGGGAAAGAGAGGGGTGTTGCTATTCTAAGCCGGCATCATACGGCACGGAAATCATAAACGGTTTTATTTTCAACTAGCCTCCCGCCCGGCGGTTGCACTCGATATAACTCATTTTATCGTGAGACCAAGTTGTTTTCCCGTCAAGTATACATAATATAAACCTTCCTCATATGGGACTTTATCTATTCTTTACCTATCTATGAAAAAAATAGGTTGTCTGAAAAGTCGGTTTACTAGCGATAGTTAAATTGAACGTCACAACACAACATCATAAGATAATTGCCGAACGCGGAGGCTGATTGTGCCTCTTTGTCGCTCGTTCTGCGCTCTCGCTTGCACTTCAAGACTTAAATGGAACGCCTCAGAGCAAGGAAACGCCTCAGGGCAAGGGAGCGTTTTTGGTACGACGCTGTCACGTCAAAATATTTTTTATTAAAACTGCATCAAAGTCCAATCCATTAATAAGAAATGCTATCTGTAAAAGCCAAAAATTTATAAGCGTAATAAAAACAATATTTTCTAGGTCAGCTTCAAAGACTTAGCGACAGGCTGACAACTTATCACTATAGTGATACACATGTTTTCTTAAAACAACCTTGGAAAACTATCCTCAAAAATGTCAGACGTGGCGATAGTGACCGTACTTTCGGCCGTTAATGCTCTGCCTACCCCGCAAGGGATAAATGCGTGATATATGTAATACTGATCTCTTAAACATGTAACTCAAAATTCTGCTGATATTACTTGGAAAATAAGGCTCAACAGATAAAAACATCAAGTTTGCAATAATGCTCAAGCGCAGGTGTTGAAACTGTATCTTATTTTGCCTCCTCTCTGATCGGGTTACAACCACTAAACATAATATGCGAAGCAGCGAAATGCGTGTGGCTTTTTAACTGACTTGAAACGGAAGGTTAACGATTCGCTAGATGACTGGATCATTAATAAAATACAAAAGTTGTACGCTTAAAACTACTGCCCAAAAATACTACTTACTTCATTGATCATTTTCCGAAATATTCAAAGTTTGAATTGTACATACATACATACATAAATCACGCCTTTGTCCCTTACGGGGTAGGCAGAGCGTTAACGATCGCAAAATTACGGTCGTTATCGCCACGTCTGACAAGTATTGAGGGCACTTTTAGATGATTCATGTATCACTGTAGTGACAGGTTGTCAGCCTGTCGCCTAAAACTGTAACACACATGAAACCCTCGAGTCCCATAGTTGCCTTTTACAACACCCGCGGGAAGAAAAGGGGTGATGCTATTCTAAACCGGCATCACACGGCATTGAATTGTCAAACAGAAAAATAATATTAAAGTGCTTTGACGCTGTCGAAACTACAGAGACATGACGTCATCTGTTCGTATTTTAATACAAAATATCGTTTTAAAAAGTATTTCATTTGATCTGACAGTCAACATGCCCATTCATTATCACTGTGTGACGACCGATGTGGCGCAGTGGTAGTGCGACTGCCTTTGACGCAAAAGGTCCCGGGTTCGATTCTCGGTGGGTCACTCACAAAGTTGATATTTATCACTTTGTGAATTTGTTCCCAGTCTGGTTAAGACATTGCGGGCTGAACCACCCGATTGTCCGTAAGTAAGATGGTTCCGTGTTTCGGATGGCACGTTAAGCCGTAGGTCCCGGTTGCTGTCTATGATCACTTAGACGGCGGTCGTTATACAACCATGTCAGAAGCCTGCTACTTGTAGAAGGCGGTTGAAAAATTCTGCCACTAGGGTTCATCGGGTCGTTGGACGACTCGGTGTCTCACACGAAAAGAGAAGAGATTATTACTGTTGCAGACTCTTTTCTGCGGCTTCTTTCTACTGGATGGATGGTGGACCTTGACAGACAGACGAGACAGACGCTGACTTGACTGATTAAAATTTGACCGGATTTTATTTAATGTAACAAATTTATTTTAATGCGAAAATATACATCGTCTTTAACGTAACATATCTATCAAACAAATAAAATTAAAAATTTATTTTGAATAATGAAACCATTCAATCAGTTGGCAATTTAAAATTTCCTTACATCTGATAGATGCATACAGACGTTACAGATACGCTAAAAGTACGCAGCGTCGTGCGTTAGATGTGAGATTTGTTAGTTTACAAGAAATGAGCAATTTTTTCGCAGTCCCATTCTTCCTTTATTTTATGCTGTTCAAATGATCATCATACCTACATCAAGTTCAAACAAGGCCCTTATGTGTTTATAACGCGTAAAACTCGGCCAAGTCCTCAAACTTTCGTCATAAATTACAATTACTTTGTAAAACGAATGCGAAACTTGGGCGATTCCGTGGTTCCGCGTACAACATTAGACGCGTGTCAAACTTGAATACAAAAAAAGTTGAAATTAACAACAAAAAAATAAAAACTTCGCTTCAAGACGAGCATCAGGCAAGAGATTGAAAAATTGGCGAGTGTCGGTCAGTAGGCAGATCAGTGGAACGGTACCATATGTCTCGGGTTCAAGTCCCGGTCGAAATACGGGTTTTTTTCAATTCTTATTTTCCCTGTAAGTAGTTAAAACTCGTCTCTCCGCGTCACTCATGACAATTCCAAAATTTGCGATTTTTTTTTGACACTTTTTCAGCAATAATACTAAAATATATATTACTCTTAGGTGCAGTAACATTTACTGAACGTGCATCATTTATTTATTTATTTAACTTTATGCACAACTGTACATTCGCCAGTCTACCTTAGGGCATGTGGAAAGACCAGGGTAATTGTGGTAATCAGAAAGGCATAGCAATATAATTTCTTTATAAGATTTAAGTAAAATATAAGTTCCTACATTTTCATCATCATCGTGATTTTTATCCGGCTTGTTGGTTCATCATATCACAAGAAAACTTAATTTGTCATGATTAACGATCACCGAATGTACCTAACACATAATTGGGGTTTAACGAGGAGCAGTATAACAAAATAATTCCCTACAAAATACTCAAATTTCAGTTATTCCGTTCATTCACAGGCAAGTAGTTTGCCTTGCAAAAGGCAACTCTACACTAGTACACTAGCATTCACATTCGCGAATATTCGCATGTTTTTGAACATTCGCATTCGCATTCGTATTCGCAAAATTCTTGCGAATATTTTGCGAATGTGAAAGTCCATAAAATCAGGTTTGTAGATTTTTGTTTACCACCTGTAAGCGTAAATAACCGTAAGTGTTTGATCGTATCATCACAGCAATTAAATGCAATTGCATAGTAACAAACAATAACGTGCAACTTGCGCGGTCAATCAGCTACCACATTTTAGCCACAGATATACGGCGCCAAATTAAAGAAATAAACATTCGTATTCGCATTCGCGAATATGGGCCTCAGATATTCGATTCGCGAATGCTTGAAATTGAACATTCGTTACATCACTACTCTACACCACAGCATACGTGCTCATTGACAATACCACTGGCGTTCGTTTTAACTTAACACAACTTGGCCCTCTGTTTTACAGCTAAAGATAAACTAGACTTGCTAAGTTATATAATAGTTAAAAGCTTTGAGCTATTATTGTATGAGTAATAAATTTTAAATCAACTTAAAAAAAGGAGGATGTTGGTCTTATAAGATAGGTATCTGTTAAATCACATTCAATATTTCTTTTTATTTTAATGAGGTAGATACTTTCGTTCTTATAGATAGATCCACCAAGAAAAATATTATATGAAAAAAAATCTTTCGACGAATTCAGAACATTCTCCACTTTATAGTTGATTAAAAACTTAAATCAACCCTTACGATGTCGCAACAAAGCTATCAAAGCCCGACATTATACAAAAAGTCCGACATGAAACAATCAGAGGTAGCATAATAAGAAATTCTCGGATATCTTCCATCTCTATGAAGTAGGCCGGTTGGTCACAGTACCGGCTTGCCACATATATAAATCACTAATCGCAATCGGGCGGTTTCGTGTTTCAGATGGCACGTTAAACCGTAGGTCCCGGTTGCTATGATTACTTAGACGGCGATCGTTACACAACCATGTCAGAAGCCTGCTACTTGTAGAAGGCAGTTGAAAAATTCTGATATTAGAGTTCATCGAATCGTTGGACGGCTTGGTGTCCCACTCGAAAAAAGAAAGAAAAAGATTTACTAATAAGAGACACAGAACAAGCTACATAAAAAAATAAGAGTGACGAACGAGACCCATTTTAGGGATTGAAGTTTTAATGACGAATCGGACAGTGGCAAACAGGGCTCATCTTTTTCATGGTTGACGTAATGACTTTTCTGATAGAAAAATAACCACAGGTAATCGTAGCAGGTTCGAATCCGGGAGTTGATCGTTTTTTTATACAACTACTGGAATTTGTTTGATAGCGGTTTTATGGATTAACCGATTATTTAATCTTTATCAAAATACGGTGATTAGTTTAGATCTGTATGTTTACTTGGAAACAAACTTTATCTTAGAATTAGATCCGATGAGTTCGTGGGAACTGTGAACTAAAAATATATTCAGACATTCCAGGTTTCAATCATTATCAAAAATGTTGTAGGTAGGTGTAAAAAAAAAAAAATAAGCTGCAAATATTTTAAGGGGTAAACCGACCCATGATAATGAAAAACGTTCCTCAAAGAACATAGGTCGAAATATTATAAAAATTTTTGGACCTCCCATACAAAATGTAGCAGCTGATAGGTCTATTTTTTTTTTCATATTTCTACCCATGTTCCTTGGCTGATTCACCCCATAAAATATTTGCAGCTAATATTTTTACACCTTATATTATCCGGAAACTAAATGAATGCTTCTTTTTGTTGTGTGGGATAAAGAGTTCACGAACGACCCGATGAACCATGTTATCACAATTTCAGTTGCGGCATACCTAAATTTTGACGGTTTGTCTACCCCACAATGGATATAGGCATGATATCTTGGCGTGTGTGTATACTAAGAGCTCATGATAAATTGTTTTTTTTTTTGTTAGGATGCCAATCACTAGAGAATAAAATAATGTATTCTAAGTTCGATAATGTTTTGATATTAGGACTGACTCAGACTATCGGATGATTTGTCTAGCCAATAATATTTTATACATACTTCCATTTTTTTGCGTATGACGTGTGTCACTAGTCAATTTTTTTTTTTTCTTCCTAATTCGTAAATCGAGTCATTGTTTTTAAAGGCTGAATGTGATTTACCCTCGCATTTTTTGTTCAATAAGCAAATCAAACGCATGCCGTTTGCGTATTTTAAAATTTATCAGGATTAAAATGTTGATTTTGCTTCCTCAAAAATGGAAGAAAAGCATCACACTAGCCTCGACTTCGGCTCGTCCTTCCAATGCTACTCGACCAGATATTTGACTCTTATTGGCTGCTGCCATAATGTACTCTTACTTCCATTATGATAAAACTCTTCATTTTCGGATTTCAGCTGAAAAGTTCCTGCAACAGCAAAATCTGCGCCCAAAATGTAGTTTCTATTTTAAGACCGGATGACGGATCGATACAGGAAACTATGGCTTTGCAAGTATTTCTAGCGTTGCCTGCAACACGGGGTTATAGTAAAAATAGTAATCTAAATATGTATACAGGGTGTAAGAGACGGTGTAACGAAAACTTGGCAGGCGTGATGAGATTATGAAACTGAACAACTCTTTCTATGGGGGCTATGTTGGTAAACATAAAAAAATGTCGACCTTCCATACAAAATTCCTGATCAGCTGACTGAATTTGTATGGAAACTCAAAAAAAAATTTACCTTTCCCAACATAGCTCCCATACAAAGAGTTGTTCAGATTCATGGTCTGATCACACCTGCAAAGTTTTCGTTACACCGTCTCTTACACCCTGTATAAAACGCAACAGTGCCTGACTCATCTATCAATGCACATCCTAAACTACTGGACCAATGAGGTCGTAATATGGCATGCAGATTGCTACTTTGATCCGCTATGAAAGAATTATTCGAAATTCGACCCCTAAAGGGGTAAAACAGGGGATGAAAGTTTTTTTTTTTTACTTTTATTCCTCTGAAATATTTACTTCAAACTTGGGCATTCTCCTTTAATCACAACAAAAAAAACTCATATATAAAAAGTTGCCAGATATAAAAAGTGTAGGGGCGTGTGCGAGCGCGGAGGAAATAATTAAAAACAAATAAAGATGATTGTTCTTTAATAAAATAGTATGTTGTTGAACTTCTTTATATTGTGCCGCCGTATGATTACGAAGTGGGCCCACTGTTAGATACAGATTTTGTCAAACAATGGTGTTTTTTCGGTAACTTCTCTTAAGGTTTTGCTTAAATCTTTGAAGCTACACAGCGGATTTTGATGCAGTTTTTTTGATAGATAGAATGATTCAAGAGGGAGGTTTTTATGCGTAATACTTGCCAGAAAATCATCTAATTTCCGCAGGAAAATGCGTTATATAGAAAATATAGCTTGATACCGGTGATGTTTGACAGATCCATAATAAAAGAAAAGTAAACAGAGGAAAATGGACCTTATGTCATAGCATTTGCCGGAATCTGACAGACGTCACAGGTATCAAGCTAAATATAAAGGTAGTAGTAGTTTAGATAGAAAATGCAACAACTAGCGCCATCTCTTAGCGACTGAGATAAACTTAGGCGTAGACTCTGTAGGCTTTGTACCGGCGGCGATAAAGACAAATTTTAGTAATTATGTATTGTAATTTTACTGGTAAGATATAAAATGTATCTTACTGACTAACAATCGATGATTTGTATACGTTGCCGGGACTCTCATACAACAAACGAATTTTTGTAATGTTTATTGACACTGGTACGGAACCCTTTGTACGCTAGTCCAACTCACACTTCTCAGGTTTTTCAAAGGTTGGTAACAAAATGGCATAAAAAACCAAATCCAGAAAGAGCTGCTGTAATACAAAAGATAATCTCACATAATCCTCTCATTACCAACACCTGCACCCAATAAAGTAGAGAAACAGAATCATCTTAATCCAATCCACTTTTTTCCCGCCGTTTTTTGCCACAAAACGAGTTTGATGGGAATCGGCCTTTAAACAACAGATGCCAGTGCCAGGCTACTAAACGAAAAAAAAAACATTATTTTTTTGAATGGGGAAATGATCGATGGTGCAGGTTTCAGATTCTGGAGTGTATCAAATCTCTTGTTTGAGGTTTTTTATAAGCGCAACAAATTAACAGGACTTGATTATTTTTTTTTGTTTTTTTTTTTTAAGCTTTAGGTTGTATTTGGCCAGTGAGCATTACTACTATTAACAATACTTAGAAATATAAGTAGGTACCTGTACGTATAAAGACAGTACCTATGAGACAAAAATGATGGATCCTAAAAATACACTATTTATACACAATTTCTGATGGCTTTTTCATTAACCTACCAAAGAATACAAACTATAGCCAAGTCCATACTAAGAAACTTAAATACTAAATCGATAAAGCACACATGTAGATAGTGATAAAGATAATCAAATAAATTTTACAAAGATATATTCGTAAAATAAACAATGAATGGCTTTATTTTATCCACAAGTATAATTTTCATTATCACGAGCAACACTTACCATAAAAACGGATCATAAAATCCAAATAAAAGCCAACTTTCTTTCACGTCGTCCGCACCAAAAGTTCACAAACTTATCCTCTAACATAAACAAATTACAGTCATTTAAAAATATTCTATACCTATAATGTCACTGGCACATAAACAATTGTTTAAACAAAGAAGAGAATTTTGATCGACACGCGCGTCGTTTCGCGCGTAAATTTAAATGAGGCGCGTTCCACTGCGTCGCACTGTCGACACGGCTGCATTCCCGCGCACCGGGATCGACACTGGCTGCTGAAAAGCAAGCATTTTCCCGCCCTCTGGTCATAGAATAGCTGGTTGTAGAGGCGTCAAAATATTAGACGTCAGTACCGTCATACAAACAACCCGTGTATTACTTTAGTCTATTATATATTCTGTGCCCGTAAATACAGCCTTTATACATATAACAAAATTTCCTGATAACGATATAGAAAAACTAAGCGCTTCTACTACCTGCTGCAAATGATGATTTTATTGTAATTTGCGTATGTTTATTTATTTTTATTATATTATGTGCACGCCTAATCCACCTGTCTTATAAAGTCTCGCTTTCTGTAAGTGAGCTGGAAGAAATTCGTTAGTAGAAATAAGCTGTCCATGTCAGAACCCTGCTACTCGTAGAGGGCGGTTGGAAATTCAGACACTAGGGTTTCATCGGGTCGTTGGTCGACCCGGTGTCCCATACGAACGTGTCTTGTTGTGTTTTTTGTGTACAATAAACGGTTAATAATGAACCAATATAACTCATTTTTGCATAACAAACAGATCCAGTTGCTTTTGTACATTACCATTACAAACTTTAGGCAACTTACCCATTGGGTATTTTTGTTCACCCGTATAATAATTACAAACAATGTTCAATTCTTGTAAAGGAGTTTGACAAAATTTAGCAGTCCCAGCTTATAATAACCTGAGTCTATTTCAAAACTGGCAGTTAAAAAAATATATACTTTACTTATTTTAAATATGGAACGAATGTACTATAATGTTATATACCTACTAGTTTTTGAGAAACAAAACGAATGCAAAGTCTTTTTATTAAAATCTATTAGGTACTAAACTAACAAAAGACGAGGACGTATGGTTTAAAGACTTGTGCCAGTCAAATGTACAAACATGATAAAATCAATATAAATTGTTGTGTGAACTTGAATTGGATTTGCTTATTTTATGAAAATTTGTACAGAGTGAAATAAAAGAAAATTCCCTATTATTATTTGTTCTCAAATAGATTACGACGATGTTTTTATAGCTTTACATTGTTGTTTTTCAAACATCCCTTGCAAGCTAGCAGAAGCTACCAAGGGAAAAAACGTTGCATAGTGACAAACCCGACTATCAAGGACTGGGTGTTTTTATCGGGAACCTGATCAAATGCCGCGCCATAATTGTTCGTAAGCCTGACGTCTTGGACTAGTCTACGACCAATGACCTTCAATGGTGCTATTTCTTGACTCATCATCATTCCCCTTGCCTTATCTCGTTCTCTGTCAAAGCATGATGTATTCATATGCATCTATAGTTTTAAAAAGCAGGTTACATATAAGAATGCCGTGTGATGCCGGCTTAGAATAGCATCACCCCATATCCTTCCCGCGGGTGTCGTAAGAGGCGACTAAGGGACTCGAGAGTATTGGTGTATTACAATTTTTAGGCGATTAGTGTATTACAGTTTTTAGGCAATTTTTAGGCTGACAACCTGTCACTATAGTGATACACATGTTTTCTGAAACAACCTTAGAAAACAATTCTCAAAAATGTCAGACGTGGCGATAGTGGCCGTATACTTACGGCCGTTAACGCTCTGCCTACCCCGCAAGGGATGGGGGCGTGATGTGTGTATGTATGTACATATAAGAAAACGGCGTTTTAAATTCAGTGCAATTATTGTAAGGGGGTCTTTTCCTTTTTAAACTGACCAGCTTTTCTCAGTTACATAAATTATTATCGAAATATAAAATAAAATATGGACTTTCTATACAAAAAGACAGAAATCAGAAATCAGAAAGTCTTTATTTGCATAAAACACTGTATAAGAGATGTTACGATAGGGTGAGTGCACTAGAGCTTTGCCTTTGTAAATTAGCATGCAAATACCAAAAAATGGATCACAGTATATTTAAATGTCAAATACAATACCAAATTCATAATATATAAGATTCAAAAATTATAAATGTTATGTCAGTCAGATTAAAATAAAGATTACAGAATTCTATACTTATTTTATAATACACTGCCGCTCAGAAACTCATTTTTTTACAAATTGGATTTAAATGATCTTAAATTAGCACATTTTTTTAAAATAAGTATATCGATAAAAGTATACGACAATCATTCACAGACAACCACTGTATACCTTTATAACTCAGTTTTCTACTCCCCAAGCTCAACTCACCCCTTTACCACGAACTGATCAATTCATACCCATATTGGGTTCAAAGTCCTTTTTTTAACCCTTACAGGTTATCGTCTAGCCGTACCGTAATGGCTAAACCTCTCGTTCCGCCGCCATCATGAATTAAAAAAGCTGGATTAGCAAGGGTCGCATGTTGCGGTTAAAGCGGGAAAAATAAACAATAATTAGCCTCCGGCACATGTTTTTTTTAAATATAAGACTTGAAAACGGAGAACATCGATTTGAGATGTAAAAAAAAACTCTGTATCTAATAGACTTTATTCGCGATCATAAGATCAGGTTCGAAATTCTAATATGTACCCTTCATGGTACTTTTTATGTAGGAGCAGTATAAAGAAAAATAAAGATGGCGTGGTTGAGGAGCTACGTATGGACTTTATGGTGCAGTAAGTGGTATATGGTTAGAAATACCCAGTCATCCGGAGCGCGCCATCTATATAAATATATTTTTTTAAATAACGTGGCCCTGGACGTAACATATTATATAAGTGATCTGTGGCCCTAGAATATTCCTCGAACTGACTGACAGTGAAAGCGCTTTTAGCTCCATACAGCGAAATATAGCACTTTCTATATAGGAGTACTATAAAAGTGAATTGAGATGGCGCGAATTAGGAGCCAGGTATAAACTTTTTGTTCATACTGACTCTATAACTAAAAATATAACATCATAGTAATACCCAGTATCCGGTTGCGCGCCATCTATATTTTCTTGAAATAACGTGACACTTGACGTATTCTTCAAAATAAATATATAAGTGATCTGTGACCCTAGAAAGTCCCTAATTGACTTTCCTTGGGGGGCGGCCGCATGACACCGCATGATGACTGTATTTAGTCCAAAAAGTTTAAAATCGATTTGAACGTCTGAAGTCTGCTAGCGCGCGAGATAATACATACATACATATATCAAGCCTTTATCCCTTGAGGGGTAGGCAGAGTTGTAATGGCCGTAAGAATATGCTCACTATCGCCACGTCTGACATTTTTTGAGGATTGTTTTCCAAGGTTGTTTCAGAAAACATGTGTATTACTATAGTGACAAGTTCTCAGCCTGTCGCCTAAAAATTGTAATACACCAATACTCTTGAGTCCCTTAGTCGCCTTTAACGACACCCACGGGAAGGATATGGGGTGATGCTATTCTAAGCCGGCATCACTCGGCAAAGCCCGCGAGATAGCTCTCCTAAACCAACTTTGATCAAATCAACGTACTTTGAAGCGTACTTCGCTATTTGTACTAGCTAGTTATATCTAAGTCATTATTATTTATTAGTAACTACAGGCGACAGGCTGACAACCTGTCACTACAGTGATACACGAATCATCTGAAAGGGCCCTCAATACTTGTCAGATATGGCGATAAAGACCGTAATTTTACGATCGTTAACACTTTGCCTACCCCGCAAGGGACAAAGACGTGATTTATGTATGTACGTATATGTAAGTAGTAACTACTTTTTTTGTAATCTTTGAGTCCTTAGCCAGAAATAAGGTTATTTTCTGTTGTACCCTATTTCTCCCAGTGTTTACGACCCACGCACGCGTCACCCCTGCCATCCGCTGAAATGTCACTTGACACCGACCTTTGTGCATCTACCTGCATACATTGCGTGCATATAAAAAACACCATCTACTCTAGGCCCGTATTTATAAACCGTACTCAACTCTGAGATCGATCTCAAGAGCGGTTTTGACAAATGTCAGTTAATACTAACAGCATCTAAAGTCGCACTCAAGGTACACAATACAACACACATATCACGCCTTTTTCCCTGGCGGGGTAGGCAGAACGTTAACGACCGTAAAAATACGGTCGCTATCACAAGGTACGTCTGACAAATATTGCGGGCTCTTTCAGATGTTTCGTGTATCACTATAGTGACAGGTTGGCAGCCTATCGCCTATAGTTTTAACGAAAGCCTCGAGTCCCATAGTCGCCTCGTACGACACCCGCAGGAAGAAATGGGGTGATGCTTTTCTAACGCTATTTCTAAAAAAAAAGCTGGCATCACACGGCAACGCACTCAAGATCTCATACATTATTCCCAGTATTTAAATCGGATTGGTATTTATCTTTTAGGAAATAGCAGTTTGTCTGCCGTAGTGACAGACGTACAAATCTCGAAAAATAAACATAACACAGAACCCATCTAAAACGAAAAAAATCAACATTCAATAAAAATGCTCACTAATTTCTTTTTGTAATTCGTATCCAATTAGGGTAAATCGAGGGTAGATGGCCATAGAGGAGAGATGGCCAGTCGAAATAATTCCGGGTTCTGCAAAGAGAGGGCAGCACATATTTGCGCCAGTTTGGATGTAACTGTTCCAAGGGTGAAACTGTGTTTGAATCCAGGACGAAAAAAAAAAAGAAAAGTGAGTAAATCCCGATTGTTTTTTTAATATAGTCATGAAAGTTTTGAAGGTTCTTACCGATCATTCGGTTTCCATATCAAGAGTATTGTTTTTTGCCGTAATTTGAACTAAAACATGAAGCTCATGTACCAGCTCGTATTATAACCTCAAAATTTGTCGCAAATTCTTTTATTTTTTTATTAAAAACTAATATGGCCATCACTCCTACACATTTTAGGAGTGATGGCCCACATTTTTTTAGGTGAGATGGCCATTTTTGTGATGAAATTTAACTTAGTCTTACGTTATTTCAGATGCCAAATCAGTACGTGCGTACATCTACTGAACGTGGAAAATGGACTCAGCAAGATCTATTTGATGCGGTCGACGCAGTTGTTGTACGAAAAGTCTCAGTCCGGCAAGCCAGCATTGAGTACGGCGTTCCACGAAAAACCCTTGAAAGAAGATTGAAATCCTCAAACTTCACAAAAGGCCCTATGGGCCCTTCTTCGGTGTTTGGCGAGGAACATGAGAAAAGAATGGTCCGACATATATTAAAAATGCAAGAAAAATCTTTCCCGCTGACTGGAAAAGACTTGAGAAGTATCGCATATTACTTTGCTGAACAGTTGAAACTCAATCATTCTTTTAATAAAGATAAAGAAGAAGCAGGTTACGTTTGGCTTCATTCATTCTTAAAAAGAAATCCAGAAATAAGTATCAGAAAATCGGAAGGCGTGTCTTTGGCCCGCTGCGAAGCATTAATCCGAGAGGAAGTTGATGCTTATTACGATATTCTTTACCAACTGTTGGAAAAATATGAATTATTCGACAAACCATCTCATATTTTCAATATGGATGAATCTGGGTTTCAATTAAATAACCGACCAGGTCATGTTCTTGCCAAAAAGGGTTCAAAAGCAGTATCTACTGTTACCTCTACCGAAAAGGGTGAAACAATTACGGTGATTGCGTGTTGTAATGCTGAAGGAGTATTTCTTCCACCCGCTTGCATAATGAAAGGAAAAAATAAAAAGCAAGAATGGCAAGACGGAATGCCACCTGGCTCAGTCCTGTACATGTGCCAGAAATCGGCATACATAAATGCGGCTGCCGTCTATGATCACTTAGACGGCGGTCGTTACACAACCATGTCAGAAGCCTGCTACTTGTAGAAGGCGGTTGAAAAATTCTGACACTAGGGTACATCAGGTCGTTGGACGACTCGGTGTCCCACACGAAAAAAAAAAAAAAAAAAAAATGCGGCTATATTTTTTGTATGGCTCAAAACACATTTCTTGCCAAGAAAGCCACCTGGAAAAGTGTTACTATGCCTAGATGGCCATACATCGCACTGCAATTCTGTCGAAATGCTAGAATTTGCTGCTGCTAATGACATTTGCTTATTCACACTGCCAAGTCACACAACACATTACCTTCAAACACTTGATAGATCAGTTTTTAAGTCACTCAAAGCACATTACTATGAAGCATGTCGCATGTGGTTAAAGCGTAATTCTGGAAGACGCCTTACCCGTCTACAGTTCGGAGAATTATTGTCGACAGCTTGGGGTAAAGGCGCAACCTTTGAAAATGCTACTGCAGGCTTCAAGGCAACTGGGATCTATCCATTCAATCGGTCTGCTGTACCAGATTATGCTTTTGCTGCAACGGATGCAGATATGCAGAATGAAAAAGCTCAGCCTCTTCGTTCATCTAGGGACTGCTCTTCAAGGAATTGTTCCCAACAAAGACACAGCAGCCCTTCGGTACTAGATATTGAACAAAATAATTTGAACCACGTACTTGAAACAGCACGCAGGAATAGCGAAACTCAACAAAGAGCTTCTAATCTAGAAGTTGAACAAAATGATTTAGAACTTGGATTTGTACCTTTTCGAAGAGACAGCAGAACTCCTTCGCTGCCAGACATGAACAAAAAAGATCAACCTGGTCCATCAGGCGTGATTACCGCACGCGAAGTCTGCACCCCTTTACCTGAAAAGAAAATCGAAAAACCGAAGCAAGATAGTCCGTCTATGCATTCTATACCTTACGATCTAGAAGTTGAAGTAAATCATCTGGACCTTGGACTTCAACCATCTCGAAGAAGCAGCAGAACTCCTTTGCTGCCCGACATGAACAAAATAAATGATCCTGGTCCATCAGGTGAGCTTACTGCACGCAATGTTTGCAATGCGAAGAAAACCCAAAAACTGAACCAAGGTAGTCCATCTACACTGCAATACGCACAAAATAGTTGCACACCAATAAAGAAACCTGAAAATGAAACTTACCAACCTGATCTACCTAGAAACCAAACGGAAGATGAAGAAGAGACACCATCAAAATTTTTAGCTGAAATATCACCAATACCTATCAAAACTTATCAAGTCAGAAAGCGAGCTAAACAAGTAGCAACTATCTTAACGTCAGAAGAACATATTAACCTTCGTAAAGAGTATGACGAAAAGAAAAATAAAACACGAGCAAAATATGACATTAAAAAAGGAAAAATCATTATAAAACAGGAAAAAACAGAAGAATCTAACAAAATAAAGAAAAAAACGCAGAAACGATCGAAATCTAATGATATAGAAAATAAAATACTACAGGTACAGAAGAAAATTAAGCAGGAGAAAATAAGCAAAATACCTAACAAAAAAAAGAAACGCCAGGAACGTAAAGAATCAACAGAGACGGAAGATGAAGATGAACCAATCCTTTTAGAAAGCGGCGATTCTTCCCCAGCTGAAACTTGTGTCGACGATTGCGTAGCATGTGGAGATAACTATTATACAACCGAGCTTACAGAAGATTGGATCCAGTGTAGCATATGTAAGAGATGGGCGCATGAAAATTGCACTGAATATGATGACAAGTGCCACCCATGTGGCAATAAAATCAAAATAAAAGCACAAAAAGGCAAGGGGATAGGGAAAAAGACAAAAGAGGGCAATTAAACTCAATAAAACTCCTATGGCCATCTCACATTGATATGGCCATCACAACTTAGGCACTATGGCCATCTCATATTGAGTATATTAGGAGAGATGGCCATGCAAAGGGTTAAAAAAATAATTTTTTTGAGAGCTATTTTGAAAACTAAAAGAAAATGAATATGTTCATGTTGATTAATAATAAATAAACTATTAAGAAAAAAATATGACGTTATTTTATTCCTTACTATTAACCAGAAATTGAAGTTTAAAAAAACTGTGGCCATCTATCCTCGAATTACCCTACTTTACACAAGACAAGCCATATTAAAAAAAATAACCGCCTTCAAACCAGAAAAACACCTATTATTACATTTTTTCGCCTGTATCTCGAGAACAGTGGCTTGGCGAGCGCAGTGCAACGTATGATATTCACAGGGAACGTTGCTGCCCGTTCCCTGGGTTCATCGGTCGCCTTTCAGTTCATGGGCCAATCCAAGATTTACCTACGTCACATGACATTTAAATAAGACCCATGGAATGGAAACAGGCCGGAGAAATTGTGCTAAGCAAGAGTTACGAGTTTAAGAATTTGATGATTTCCAGATTTCTAATCCTAAGATGTGTGATGCCGGCTTCGAATAGCATCACCCCACATCCTTCCCGCGGGTGTCGTAAGAGGCGACTAAGGGACTCGAGAGTATTGCTTTATTACAATTTTTAGGCGAAAGGCTGACAACCTGTCACTACAGTAAAAAAAAAAAAAAAAAAAAAAAGTGATACACATGTTTCCTGAAACAACCTTGGAAAACAATCCTCAAAAATGTCAGACGTGGCGATAGCGACCGTATTCTTACGGCCGTAAGGGCGTGATGTATGTATGATATTCCTAAGATACTTTTTACATCATGCGAAACTGACGGCAAAATTTTGCGCTTTACTAGTAATGGTAAGTATATCTCGCTCAAACTCGAGATCGAATATAGTATTTTTTTCTGGTGTGTAACATAAATATCAACCTCCCTTTTTTCGACGCGAATAATAAACTACAATAGGTAAATTACAATAGCCCGGGCCCAATTACAGTAGGGATACAAAATTCATTTCCAATTGCCGGCGTGAATGTGTAATGAAACTGTATCGATTACTTCTACAAGGCAGGAGAGCCGACTGGACCTGGGCCTGTTTTACACAACTACAAATTCGCTAGTTTCCTGGGCCATTAAAAAAATATAACAATTGTACGCTTTAAACTAGTGTCCTAAAATACTACGGACTTCATTCATAATTTTTCGAAATATTCAAAGTTTAAATTAATAAACAGAAAAATACTATAAAAGTAAGTGTTTTGCCGCCATCCAAATACTTACGTCATACTTCTAGTTTCAATACTAATACAATTTTAGTTCGTTTTAAAAAGTAGGTAGCTCATTTTACCTGTCAGGAAACAACCCTATTATAAATTTGGCCGTATTCGCCCAACTTTTTGGCGGTTTTTTAAATTCCTTACAGAACAATAAGATTCTTTTAATTAATAAACTTAATTGATTTTCCAAAAACAGTCATCAGATAAAGATTATTATTTCAAAACGGTTTGGAATGATTAGATTATAATGCCTACATAATCTACACCATAGATCTACATTCTACACCAAGCCATCTAAAAACGACGTAAAAGCACCGATACAGATTGTCATCGAACAATACAAAACACTGGCTGAATAGAGAACAAAAAGGTCCATCCATCAAACCGAATCAACTGTCATATTCAAAATTCGAATCAGGGAATTGTTTTAAACTGGAACGCGGCCTTTGACCTCGGAATGGGATAGACGGAGCGTAGTTGTATAAAAAAATATATACAACAAGGTCTGTTATATAAAACAGAAAACGTAGACATCACGAATACGCCCAGACTCTACTTTATCCTATTATACAATTTTTCAAAGGACATTCCGTACGTACGAGTAGAACAGCTAAGAAAATATATACATACATACACAAATCACGCTTTTATCCCTTGCGGGGTAGGCAGAGCGATAACGATCGCAAAATTATGGTCGTTATCGCCACGTCTGACAAGTATTGAGGGCCTTCTCAGATGATTCGTGTATCATTGTAGTGACAGGTTGCCAGCCTGTCGCCTAAAATTGTAATACACATGAAACCCTTGAGTCCCTTAGTTGCCTTTTACAACACCCGCGGGAAGAAATGGGGTGATGCTATTCTAAGCCGGCATCACACGGCATAAGAAAGTCCAAATTGAAATTACGTTTAGTTCTGCTTACTTTCTGTTTTCAAGGAAAACAGTGCGAACTTTTTTTTACTTCCAGTATAAAAAAGACGAGTTTTTTTGGCTTCATATTTTATTTTCCGCGCTGCATCTGCTAACATTTTGAACCTCAATGCAAGGTTGTTCAGGAGCGCGGTCGTATTAATTAATTCGTTTGTTTTCATAATTCAATACCATTATTACGCTTTCACGTTGGATTTTTGGTTTAATTTTGAATTAAATTAACTGAACAACGTATAGAACCAATTATTTACAATTCAAATAATATTATTAATTCAATTAGCGTTTCTATTCTACTAACGTTTTCAAGTTGATCAAAAACAAACAGAGTAATTGAGTCGCTTCCAAAAAAGATTCAAGATTCTTTATGAATTCTTTATTATGAGAGACTCGAGAGTGTTGGTGTATTACAATTTATGGGCGACAGGCTGACAACCTGTCATTATAGTGATACACGTTTTCTGAAACAACCTTAGAAAATAATCCTCTAAAATGTCAGACGTGGCGATAGTGGCCGTATTCTTACGGCCGGTAACGCTCTGCCTACCCCGCAAGGGATAAAGACGTGTTATATGTATGTATATGTATGTAATTTAAAGAATTAGATAAGATAATTAGATTAGATAAGTAGGTATCTACGTTTAGAAATAAGCATCTGCTCTGCATGATATCGACTTAAAGTAGCATCATCTCACCTCACTGGCCTCACTTCTTTCAGTTTGACGACCGATGTGGCGCAGTGGTAGTGTGACTGCCTTTGAGGCAGAAAGTTCCAGGTTCGATTCTCAGTGGGTCACTCACAAAGTTGATATTTATCACTTTGTGAATTTGTACCCAGTCTGGTTAGGACATTGCGGGCTGAACCACCCGATTGTCAGTATGTAAGATGGTTCCGTGCTTCGGATGGCACGATAAGCCGCAAGTCTCGGTTGCTATCTATGATTACTTAGACGGTGATTGTCACACAACCATGTCAGAAGCCTGCTACTTATTGAAAAATTCTGACACAAAGGTTCATCGGGTCGTTGGACGATTTGGTGTCCCACACGAAAATAGATTTATTTCAGTAGATGTCGTAGGTCGTAAGAGACTGGCGACAGTCAAGGACGCAAAAAATTAGGGTAGGTTAGACAATAATGTATTGCGATGTGCTGACAATTTTCTACATGGGAATTAGATTTGTCAGACATCGCGTAAGTGTCCTTTTTACGGCTGTACGCTCTGCCTACCCTGCAAGGAATATAAACGTGAAATAAAAACTTCCGCGTTTGAAAGCTTTTAAAGGAAAGGAAACTTAAAATAAACACGTTATCAAGTACTTACACGTAGTTCTATTGGCACCTACATAGCTAACAATCGTTATCGTCTATCGATATCGATAAGAAATAATGGGATTTCCTAGATTTGATTGTTGACTACCATTGTAGTTTGTATGCCATGGTATACGCGATGGTAACGAACGACTGACTTTCCCGAGACGCTAAGCTCAACCAATCAAACAGAACACACACACACACACATATCACGCCTTTATCCCTTGCGGGGTAGGCAAAGCGTTAACGGCCGCAAGAATACGGTCGCTATCGCCACAAACAAAACAAACAAACAATTGTCAAACAAAACAACAGATGAAAAAACTATACAGTGTATAAAAATATTAGCTGCAGATATTTTAAGGGGTGAACCAGCCCATGAAACTGAACAACTTTCTCCAAGGAACATAGGTAGAAATATGAAAAAAAATTTGGACCTCCCATACAAAACTACCGACCGACCAAGTCAATTTGTATGGGAGGTCCAAAAAATTTCCTCATATTTCGACCTATGTTTTTTGGGGAAAGTTGTTCAGTTTCATGGGCTGATTCACCCCTTAAAATATTTGCATCTAATATTTTTATACCTTATATAATAAATTACATATCTCATGCTCTGATAAATAGGTGACCTGTTAGTAAATTTGAATAAAGAACTGTCACTAAACCATATTCCATATTCACAAGCCCTATCCCACTTTTGCTTGACATTCGATTCGATTATAGCTTGACCATAAAGAGAAGATAAAAAATGAGCCACTTTCTTCGCGATCTGTCAAATCTGACCAATAACGATTAAATATAGCAACAATTTTTCATACAAAATTTTTACATATAATACATATAACACGCCTTTATCCCTTGCAGGGTAGGCAGAGCGTTAACGGCCGTAAGAATACGGCCACCATCGCCACGTCTGACATTTTAGAGGATTGTTTTCTAAGGTTGTTTCAGAAAACGTGTATCACTATAGTGACAGGTTGTCAGCCTGTCGCCTAAAAATTGTAATACACCAACACTCTCGAGTCCCTTAGTCGCCTCTTACGACACCCGCGGGAAGGATGTGGGAAAATTTTTAGTTCCATTTTATTTAAGTTCTACTCTTTCTGGCCAAGCTACATTTACTTACTTCAACCCAATAAAAAGTACACCTACTCTATTTTTAAATACAATACCCTTTTTTAAATGGTTTTATTGTTAATTTAAAATAATTATAAAATTCAACTTTTATTTTATTTTCACAAACTTTGTGCAGGTTTCTTTTTCAAACAACCAAGAAATGAAAGCAAAATTCTAAAATAAACTGAAACGCTGGAGTTTTTTCTTACAATTTACTGGTTGTACGACGTCGACGAAATTGGCTGTCCCCACATTTTGTACGACTTCGCCCTAACAAGGCCGGCCTTGTGCTTTTCAGATCTTTATATCTGTAATAAGGCCACAATAAAAAAAAAAAAGATTTCATATAGGGCATCAGATCTAGAAGAGCTGGCAAAAGAGATGGAGAGAAAAGAGAGTGGACTTTTTCAAAAGACTTTCAACTGTAAAACCACCATATTTTAGCAGATGTCAAATCAAGCTCTAAATAGCTCAGTACAGGTACTTAGGTACTTATAATATAAGGTTATACAGGATGTAAAAAAATTTACTGCATATATTTTAAGGGGTGAACCAGTCCATGAAACTAAAAAACTTTCCCCAAGGAACATAGGTAGGTTGAAATATGAAAAAATATTTGGACTTCTCATACAAACCGACCAACCAAGTCAATTTGGTATGGGAGGTCCAAAAAATTTTCTCATATTTCGACCTATGTTCCTTGGGGAATGTTGTTCTGTTTCAGGGGTTGGTTCACCCCTTAAAATATTTGCAACTAATGTTTTTACACCTTATATAGAAGAGAAAATATCTCATTCCCACGGGAAAATGATCACGATATATTATAGCATCACCCCACATCCTTCCCGCGGGTGTCATAAGAGGCGACTAAGGGACTCGAGAGTATAAGTGTATTACAATTTTTAGGCGACAGGCTGACAACCTGTCACTATAGTGATACACATGTTTTCTGAAACAATCTTGGAAAACAATCCTCAAAAATGTCAGACGTGGCGATAGCGACCGTATTCTTTCGGCCGTTGACGCTCTGCCTACCCCGCAAGGGATAAAGGCGTGAAATATGTATGTATGTACACGGTGTATGCCGTGTGATGCCGGTTTAGAATAGCATCACCCCATTTCGTTCCCGTGGGTGTCGTAGAAGCCGACTAAGGGACTCGAGGGTTTCATGTGTATTGCAATTTTAGGCGACAGGCTGACAACCTGTCACTATAGTGATACACGACTTATCTGAAAAATCCCTCAAAAATTTGTCAGACGTGGCGATAACAGCCGTAATTTTACGGTCGTTAACACTCTGCCTACCCCGCCAGGGATATAGGCGTGATTTATGTATGTATGTATGTATGTACACGGTGGTCGCGTACTACCCACTGTTTGCAAGCAACATAAATCTAACTTAATCTACCTGAGTTAGTTCTAAGTTACATAGTTATTCTTACTTATCTTCACGGTGCACTATATTAGCTTGCAAAGTGACCTATACACGGTGTAACAATGAACCTATCGATTGTTTATGGTGACACAATTTCATTTTGCATATTTTTTTATCAAAGCAAAGTAAGTTAGTGCAGAACTGCCTTAGTAGCTTGAAAATGATGACTCACACAAATCATGCTTTTATCCCTTTCGGGGTAGGCAGAGTGTCACCAATCGGAAAATTACGGTCGTTATTGACACGATATGAACATATCGCTCAAAAATCTAGTATGCGCAAAGGCGCCTTACCGATAAAAGCGATTTCTTCCAGACTACTATTGGATAGAGAGGTAAAAAACAGAAAACAGAATATTGCCTTTTGACGGTTCTTACCGTGTTCAGATTGCCGTGTGATGCCGGCTTAGAATAGCATCACCCCATTTCTTTCCCGTTGGTGTCGTTAAAACCGGCTAAGGGACTCGAGGGTTTCATGTGTATTGCAAATTTAGGCGACAGGCTGACAACCTGTCACTACAGTGATACACAGATCACCTAAAAGAGCTCTAAGTATTTTTATAACCGTTAACGCTCTGCCTACCCCTCAAGAGGTAGAGGCGTGATTACATTTAAGAGAAATGTGCAGCACACAGATAAGCTTTTGTGTAGTTTAGAATTTAAGAATGATGTATATGTTAAAATAAAGGGATTGATAATAATAATAATTTCTATTCAAATTAAACCTAATGTTTTCAAAATTTTCAGTCCCTGCAGAATCAAGTTCCACAACTTCGTTCCAACTTAATCCAAACTTTGCCCCGTGCTTAATGTGTAATACAATTTTGTTACTTAGTTAGACTCTAGCCTACGACTTACCAAGTTTAGCTAAAGGAATAGTGAACTTTAGTATATATTTTATTATAAAAGTTTATTAATAGGTACATTAAAATTTTTTACCGACGGCCTCAAAAATTGAGTATTCTAATAATTATTATTATACTACTAATTTTGTCATTCTTTGACCCGCCACTGAATTATTGTCTTGAGAGGGAAGGGGTCGAATATTCAAAAATATTGTAAAACACATACATACATACATATATCACGCCTTTATCCCTTGCGAGGTAGGCAGAGCGTTAACGGCCGTAAGAATACGGTCGCTATCGCCACGTCTGACATTTTTGAGGATTGTTTTCTAAGGTTGTTTCAGAAAACATGTGTATCACTATAGTAACAGGTTGTCAGCCTGTCGTCGCCTAAAAATTGTAATACACCAATACCCTCAAGTCCCGTAGTCGCCTCTTACGACACTCACGGGAAGGATGTGGGGTTATACTATTCTAAGCCGGCATCACACGTAAAATATCGTCTAGTATATATCTATCTACCGGTCTTCCCCGAAGTCCTTACTTTCCAAAAAGGGTTGTACCTTTGATCCAACCCCGTCAGAGGTCACGGCAAACGAAGGGTTTGTCTTGAATACTTTATGACGGGTGTAAATCAAGTGAAATCGTAAATTCTGGAGGTAGGCAGGCCTTTCTACTACGGAAGATATTATGAAGTATCTAAAGTCCCTTACTACGAAAACTTTGTTATACTAAGTGTAAAAAAAATTGCTGCAAATATTTTAAGGGGTGAGTCAGCCCATGAAATTGAACAACTTTCCCCAAGAAACATAGATCGGAATATGGGAAAAATTTTTGGACCTCCCATACAAATTGACTTGGTCGGTCGGTAATTTTGCATGGGAGGGCCATATCCTTTTCTCATATTTCGACCTATGTTTTTTGAGGTAATTTGTTCAGTTTCATGGCCTGATTTACCCCTTAAAATATTTGCAGCTAATATTTTTGCATATTTTTATAGACTATAGTAGAATAGTGTGATTCAATAAGGTAATGAGGTTATTTATATTAAAAAATGGCGTCTTATTTCCACAGAAGAACGATTAGCACCAGGTGCAACCGCTGGGCCGGCTGGCCTATTCTTCAACAGCCACAACAGTCCACTGCTGGACACGGGCCTCCCCCAATTGGGTTGGGGGGTATTTGCCATACTCGCCACGCCTCTAGAATAAAATACAATACAATATATACAACATTGGCTACAATAGCCATCTCCGGGCGCATCAGCGCCGATCTGATTAGGAGTCGAAGTGGTCGCCATGGCCGAAATCGTTTGGAGCGATCATTATCATCATCATCATCATCATCATCAGAATAAAATAAAAATTCGCAAAAAAGTGGTAGGTTATACCCAACCTTGGTAGGGGGTTATGAAACTTATGAACTACGCAAATGAAACCGCGAAAGCAAAGATACGAAACATGAAGTGGTTTCATGTTATTTTAAAATCCAATTTCGAGCTAGCTAATTTGAATAAGGCTGCCTATGCATCCAATGAGGATTTTTTGGACTAATAGCAATACTGCTCTGTGGCTCTTTTCTTTTAAATTGGTTATATATATTTATAATATTTTTGTTACACTTATATTTTGTTTGAGATTTTGTTTAAAAAAGTTATTTCAAAACGAAACAAAAAAGTATAAAAACAACCTACATACTTTGAAAAGGTCATAACTTTAAAACGATGCATTTTCTGGCTATTGTGTAAAGACCAAAGTTATGATAAATTTCATGAGTTTTATTTCTTCATAGACTTATTTACGCTATGTATGATGCACCATTTACGAGTTACAATCATGAAATTAAAAAAAGAGACCATTAATTTAACCTTTCTAATCCCAGCGTTTCGTGCAATCGAAGGGGCTTATTTGGAAATCGTGTAGAGGACCTATCCCAACACAAACCTTACACCATTTGATCACTAATAATTTCTTCCTCTATTTTTCCAAAATTAACTGAACTACTTATGCGCATTGCACACTTAACGCACGACGGACCGCTTACCGCTAAAATGTCGCAGCGGTCTGTCAGACAGATCCATACTAGAAACGTCACTCCCCATACTTAAACCGCACTCGACGGACGACGCTGCGATAGCTCTGGGTCGACAGCGGTTAAGCGGTTTTAGTATGGTGATTGACATTTCTAGTATGGATCTGACAGAACGCTGCGATATTTTAGTGGTCCGTCGTGCGTTCCACCTTATACTAAACAAGAAATAAACAATACATTTAAAGCGAAACAAGTAAAAAACAGGCGGCCTTATTGTTAGGTAAGAAAAATTCTGACACTAGGGTTCGTCGGGTCGTTGGACGGCTCGGTGTCCCACACGAAAAGAGAGAGAGTTAGGTAAGAAATTTTCCCTCTGCAACCTTCGAGAGGCACTATGCTCGCACTATCTAGTGCAGTGGCGTCTGCACTGTGTTTGTTTTGTACCGATTCTGTCAGCTGCTGTAACGGACCGTACTACCAGGTAAAATAACCGTTATTTTCCCGCTACTACAGTCGTTTCTAGGGTATGGGTATACAATTATTAGCCGTGTGATCCCGGCTTAGAATAACATCACCCCATTTCTTTCCTGTGGGTGTCGTAAAAGCCGACTAAGGGACTCGAGGGTTTTAATTTGTATTGCAATTTTAGGCGACAATCTGACAACCTATCACTACAGTAATACATGTATCATCGAAAAAGGCCTCAATACTTGTCAGACGTGGCCATAACGACGCCGTAATTTTACGATTGTTGACGCTCTGCCTACTCCGGAAGGGATAAAGGCACGATGTGTGTTAGTGTATGTGTGTGGGTATACAATTATAGTAATAGTATTCAAAAATTCATAAAAAAAATAAAGAAATAGGTTACATTCGTGACAGGTCAAATGAACTACGTTTTGCAACGATCTAAAACGGTATTTTGTATGAAAATCGGAATGTGTAACGTCATACATTGCTATTTTCGATGGCGTCAGAACACTTACTTTTATGTAATTTTTCTATTTATTAATTCAAACTTAGAATATTTTCAAAAATTATGGCATTATTATGTATGTTTAGATCTTTAAAACTACGGATAATGGATAAAATACCTCGGGATTGTATACCAAGTCGCGGCCACATGTTCACATAGGTATTGCATGATGGGCCTCCCAAAATTAAACCCTTACAATAGGGTTTTTTTTTTAAATTATTATTCTAGTCGCTGGATAGATGGCGCTGTGCTTGGTATGTTACCGCCAAAGACGGAACGTAATTTTTTTTTAAACTTGGACTCGGACTCATTTGGAACGAAAGTGTCAGTGCATGCCAGACTGTCAGTCAGTGTTGCAATGTTTTTTTTTAATCTTTTGGCTTGGGAATCTACACTGGAATCTAGTAACATAGTTCAACGCCATCTATCGAGTTCTCAAAGTTTTTTTTGTGAGTTATTTTTTTTTTATTCTCTAAAAGAAAACCTATTGTATACCATCCCGTGGTCACCGCCTGTACTGTGGCTTCCCTGGTACCAGTATTTTTTCTGTTTTCATTCGCCAGTTCGTTAGTACGAGTATTTCTGTTCATCCCCCGATAGTTTTTACTCGCAGCTATAGTGTAATTGAAACAGCGTGCAGGGTTGAAATATAGGCTTAGAATGGATCGCTTTTGGCTTACTTTGTCGCCAAAAAAGGTTTTATGTTTGTGAAACTCTCATTGGCCTGGGATTCCATTTTGTTCCCAATGTTAATCAATGACAATATTATTAAGTGTTATAGCTCGACACTGGCGAAATCACTATTGAAATGCCACTAAACAAGAAGTTTATTAGGTTTTCTTTTTGAGAATAAAAAAGACTAGTATTCCAAGAGCGCAATTTTTAGATCGTATGGAACTGACTTCCAAAACCAAAAGACAAAAAACAACATTGCGGCACTGACTGACAGTCTGGCACGCACTGATACTTTCGTTCCAAATGGGTCCAAGTTCCAAATGAAAAACAAAAAATATATAACGTTGTGTTCTTTGCGGTATCGTGTGAAGCACAGCGCCATCTATCCAGCGAATAGGAAAAAATACATACACATACATATTGAATATACAATGCTTTATTCATGTCCTCCGTGCCGCTCCCGCATTGGCTTACATAGCCACGAAAAGTCTTGCCTCAGACACTGATTAAATCGTCTGTCACAGACGTGTGAGGCCAATGATGATGATGATGATTATAGACAACATAAAAGTGGCAATTTCCTTAGACATTTTCGAGATTTCCATAGAATTACTTATATACAATACTGAGATTTCATTGTTTATATTTATTGAAACACGCTATCTAATCTACTACTACGTAGGTATGATTCCCCTACACATTTTTACTGTTAGGTTAATCACAATTTTTAGACAACGTGCAAAACTTTCACCGCAGATTAGTTGCAAAACTATTCCAGTAGAGCCATGCAACGCAGATTGGCCAAAATAAACTTGCACAATTTCGCAGGTGATGATTGAGCCGCGGAAGTCGTTAGTCGCAGGTTGAATCCTGCCTGTAGTAGATTTCTTTATTTAACCGTTTATTGTACACAACAGAACACAAAGGACATAACATTGAGAACAATACACAACAGGTCAGCTTATTTCTAAAAAGAAATCTCTTCCAGCAGACCTAGGGGTAGTTTAGTTTATGTTTCTAGAAACATCCTAAGTAAGGCACCACCTACCTCGGATTTCATGTAAACTCTATAACTCAGACGAAGACACGGAGCTGCTGAAATATGGAGCGCAGTGAGTTATAGCAGGTTATCTTCACGGCAATAAACACAGACGTATGGAACTGCAGCTGTTTAGCGCACCCTGGAGAGTGTAGGGTGCATGTGCCAGTAGCGAACCTGATTGTTCTTATACAGGGTGTAAGAGACGAAAACTTTGTAGGCGTGATCAGACCATGAAACTGAATAACTTTTTGTATGGAGGCTATGCTGGGAAACGAAAAATTTTTTCGAATTTCCATTCAAAGTCGGGAATTTTGTATGGAAGGTCGAAGATTTTTTTTTGTTTCCGATCATAGCCCACATACAAAAAATTGTTCAGTTTCATGGTCTGAGCATGCCTGCAAAGTTTTCGTTACACCGTCTCTTACACCCTGTATACTAAACAATATCATATTCATCATATCATATACATCATCATTCTCCTTGCCTTTCCCGTTTCGCTGTCGAGGTCGGCCACCTAACTTAGGGATTTTGACGTGCACTGGAACCACATTTTTACACAGAGCGACTGACCATCTGACCTCTGCATGCAATACGAAAGCTAACCTGGCCTAAACCCTAGGTTAAGTCACATTCAAATATCATTATTTTATTTGAATGTGGGTTTCATCACGATGTTTTTCCTTCACTGTAAGATAAGTGACTAAAAACATATTGGTACATGCCGGGGATCGAACTCGGGCCTCACTTGGCCACCGACGCTCTTTGAAACTAAACAAGCATCAAAGTTTTAAGGCCTCGCTCTCGGGTTTTACGGACAGCGGGGCGGCAGCGGCAGAATCTTTTGCATTGCATTTTATTTAAATGGGCCGGTTTTCAGAAACTAACAGGGCGCGGGAGCGGGCAACGAGCGGCGCACTCCCTATACGTATAGAAAGAAAAGCTGCCCACTGCCCGCAAAACCCGAGACCGGGGCCTAATAACTACTGAAGCCTCGACCGATACTACTAGATTATCAATCTCCTGATGCTTCTCATGTTAAGCACGTACTTTATTAATAAACTTTAGTTTACTAAAACCAACTAGGGCAATGAAATAAAACACACACAAATCACGCAATATCCCTGGCGGGGTAGGCAGAGCGTTAACGACAGTAAAATAACGGTCGTTATCGCCACGTCTGACAAATGTTTGAGGGTCGTTTCAGATAAGTCGTGTGACAGGTTGTCAGCCTATCGCCTTAAATTGCAATACACATGAAACCATCGAGTCCCTTAGTCGGCTTCTACGACACCCACGGTGAAGAAAAGGGGTGATGCTATTCTAGGCCAGCAACACACGCCATAAAGGTAGGTACGGTTTAATAGGTATGATTAAATGTATAATAGGTATCATTACATATACATTACATTACCTACAATTTAGTTTTCCGTTAGGTACAGTCAGTTGGTTGAAGACTAGCACTTTGACCCTAGTGTACTGAAAATACTGGTGATTTATTATTATTTCTGCGATACACGCTGGAACGATGACCTAAGGCGCTACCCTGCTGTACACCACTTCTTTTAGTTCTACAACCTACAGGCATCACACCTACATCCCTTGCGGGATAGGCAGAGCGTAATCCGAGCGTAAATAACTGTAAAAACCGTCTATATTGCCACGCTGATAAAAATACGGTCTTTTCAGAAAAATTATGTACCTATCAATTGTCAAATTTAAATTGCAATACACCGTCAAAGCAAATAAAACTATGCTCCTACGTTAGTCGCTTCTTACGACACCCAAAGGAATGAGGTGATGCTATTCTAAACCAGCATCACATACCACGTAGAACTATCGTACAAAACCATTCACTGTGCAACAAGTTTATCATAGTACATACAACGGTTGTGTTGCGTGCGTCAGGGGTGCATTCGACCCCTTATAATATAAACTTGAGCACTAAGCCTGCTCGCTACAGGCTACTTTATGAACTACTAGAATTGCACCCCGCGGGTGTTGTATTCGTATCGTAAACGCTTATTGCATACATACTGTAGTAATAGGTTCTTTTGTGTAACTTGAAATTACCGAGTAAAAAAAAAACGTTCTTTTTGCGCCGCGTATTCGCACTACGAAGGCAACATTGAAGGCAGAAGAGGAAGGGGAAGACCAAGAAGGAGTTATTTGGATCAGATAAAGGAGAAAATAATGGTCACGTCGTACAGAGAAGTCAAGGAGAAGGCGCTGGACAGAGAAAGCTGGTGGATACTCTACCGACAAGGGCAATGCCCTTAAATAAATGATGATGATGATTCGCACTAAAATTTGAGGTTACTTTGAGGTCTTTCCTAACTTCAATTTTATTAAAACAGGAAGGGCGGCGCGCGCATGTCAAGTTCTTCTTCGTATATTTAAGAGCTCATTGCTCTTGTCGGTGGAGCATCCGCCAGCTGTTTCTATCCTCCGCCTTCTCCTTGACCTCCCTATACATCATGGCCATTATTCTTTCCCGGTGTGAATAAAACCTATGAATCATATGAATAAAACCGTATTAGATGACACAATTCGCGCCGGCATTTGATCCAATTTGGTCAATGGTCGCTTTCAGAATTGTCTACCGGACTTGGCAAATATTTACATGTCAAGAAATACAAGCGGCTTTAATTCCTACAAATACCATGTCACAAGTCTTTTCGGTTTTGAATTAAACTTGCTATCAATTATCACATTTATGATATTGCGGATCAGTACGTATTAATTAATTTCCGTATGCTGAAAAATTAAATTGAAATATTAAATTAGTTGAGCCGTTACGTAAATAAAAAGATTAAAAATTGATTAAATTATCGAAGCCTGCAATAATCTTGCAAAACATTTTTTTCCGTTCTTTTTACCCGACCACAGACATGATGCCACGATTTGGAAATGGGGTTCAACTTCTTGTATTACTTTTACTTACCGTAAGTTATGAATATGATTAATAGTTGTTACTTTATAATAAAAATTCTTACAAATTATATATTGCAGAAATGTAAAACATGTATTGGGCACCTGAAGTATCTTATTTACATGTGATTACAATGCATTAGCTACAAATACTTTATATATACGTAGTTTGTTTTGGGTTTTGTTAAAAATTTAATTGCTTTAAATTGCTTAGAATAGCATCACCCCATTTCTGTCCGCGGGTGTCGTTAAAAAACGACAAAGGGATGAATCCAGGCAACGGGCAGCAGCGTTTCCTGTGAATATCTTCAATATCTTGAACTTCGCTCGCCAATTCGCCTGCCAAGCTTGGTGAGTATGGCAATATCTTCCTATGGGGGAGCCCATGCCCAGCAGTGGACTGTTGTGGCTGTAGAAGTAGAAGATCATTCAAAAAATTGCGTGCCATTTACCGATATAGAGTTGAAAATATTGGAGAAAAAATCGTACCAGGAATGCTCCTGCCTAATCTCAATTCAAAAAACCCGCATCTTCTTTTCTCTTAACCTCAGCTCTTAACCAAAAATTTCTGTAGTTTCAGAATGTATCATCCAAAAGTCATAAAAAATTAAAGCCTGCTGATGTAGTTGGTAGTTCAAGATTGGAAGCTAAAGATGATCAGGACCGAAATGAGAACAAAGCTGACGTCACACAAGAATCAGTGACTTCATCCCCAAGGGATGACAACCTTTCAAGGGAAAGTCGATATGTCAAGCATTTACTATCCTTGGGAAAGTCTCTAAAACTTGTGAGACCTCGAGCTGAGGAAGATCGTAGTAACGATGGAAACTTCCTCGCTCGTCTTCTTGAGATGAAGAACGGTCCAGTTGCCGTATTCCTTACGCCGGGAATGGACACGAACTTGAATGCGGTACAATCCAATGATGTGACCAGTGAGGAGAGAGACTACAAACCGGATGAAGATGATGAATCTGAAGAAAAAGCAGAGAAATATGTCGCTCCGCCGGGAGAGAATGACGCCTACGTTTTGTATAATGTACTGAGGGTAAGTGACACGTAAATCGTAATCGTAAGACCTCTTTAATAGGGAATGCAATCTCGATCTCATATACCCGAGATCACGAGCAATTTTTCGAGATCGAGATCCCGAGACGGGCAATCCTGTTTCAGAAAAATCGTTGGAGATCTCGAAAATATCCATCGAGATTTAAAATGAGAATTCAAAATTTCGAGATCGCGCTTGGGTAAGGTTTCAACATTAACGTGTTTATTGATGCGGCGCGTAAGCGCAGTGTTCATACTAGATACTATAGTCTGTAAAGTATAGGATGATCCCTGTGACATGAGGTCCATATTCCTTTCTATATTACAATTATCTCAACGGCCCTCAATATTTGTCAGACGTGGCGATAGCGGCCGTATTTTTAGGGCTGTTAACGCTCTGCCTTCCCCGTAAGGGATAGAGGCGTGATATGTGTATGTACGTGTAAATATTATGGGGAACATTATTATTTTTAATCTTTTCAAAGTATATTCCCGCAATTTTCAGGGCAGACTTCGTCAAGTACCTTCCTTCATATAGCTTTGAACGTGGTCGCAGTTAGTTACAGAGTTTTCTGTTTTATTCTAGACCACACAACAAGACGAAGATTTAGACCCGAAAGCACAGAAGGCATTTGAAAAGACCAAAGAGGTGTTGCGACAAGCCTTCGCCCTCCGCTGCGGTGCCAAAAACGCGTGTGAAGAGAAATGCCCCGAGAAAAAGCCCAAATGCCCCATGAACTGCGAAAAGGTGAAATGATTTACCAAACTACTACTTACTACTACAACGTGACAGCGCTATTGTTGTATTTTAATCGCGGCCTATATTTATGTACAATACCATAGTTTCGTAGTTAAATGTTCGGTAACGAATTTTTCAATTTGTATGCTGACAACTCGCGTGGAAATCGTTATTTCGCCATTTTTGCGAACAATCAGAAATTCTGTGACAAGATGCTCACTGCTGATAGAAATGGATCCTTAATCTGACCCTTCCCGCAGAGCGATTTTTTTCTCGCAATTTTTTACACCATTGAATCTCAAGCTATATTCGAACCTAAGCGGTGTCCGGCACAAATTGTTGAGCGCGGACACCACTCAGAATTAAATAATAAACATGTATTCACATAGACAATTAAAAAGCCGCAGATTTTGAAATAAAACACGAATAAAAATCGCTGTGGAGGAGGGTCGTAATGATTAATGAAAATGTATGGAGAAAGGTAAGATCTGGTTACGAATAAGTTGGCTGTTTTCAGGAAAAGAGGCAGGTGAAAAAATCATGCCAACGAAAATGTGATGCAAAACCAGCTTGTGCAAAAAAATGCGTTGAGAAGGTAAGGAAAAATTCAAAAAATCTTTATTCTGGTGCTGTAATGAAGCTTAAGTTAGGACCTATTCAAGCGGTATTCAGATTGGTGTAAGTCGATTGTGTTCCGCTACTCACGGTACAAAAGTCACTCATATTTGAACATGCATTTGATAAAAAGAACTTATTCCAGTTAATTTTACTTCCAAAATATAATAAAAGAAACATCGCAAAAAAGTTTAGTGTAAAAAATTTACAATTATTTCAATGTTTTTTTTAGAAAGTGGACGAGTGCGAAGAGAAGGTAGATGAATGCGAGGAGAAGCAAGAGAAAAAATGCGAAAACAAATGCCAAGAGGTATGATTTTCAAACCATTTGACTCGCAGCCTTCATGTTTTTATTTTAGTTTAGTTTATAATCTGAAACATTCAGTCATTCTTCTCTTTTCGTGTGGGACAGCGAGTCATCCAACGACCCGATAAACCTTAGTGTCAGAATTTTTCAACCGCCTTCTCCATGCAGCAGGCTTCTGACATGGTTGCGTAATGACCGCCGTCTAAGTGATCACAGACAGCAACCGGGACCTACGGTTTAACGTGCCATCCGAAACACGGAACCGGAAAACACGGAAAATCGGTTGGTTCAGCCCGCAATGTCCTAACCAGACTGGGAACAAATTCACAAAGTGATAAATATCAACTTTGTGAGTGACCCACCGAGAATTGAACCCGGAGCATTCAGCTGGGAACTGATCATTTAATTTATGATATTGCCATTGCCCACTTTCGTCGTTCACGCTAGAAATCTTATCATTACCTGTGTTATTGCACCACAAAACAACGATCAGAAATCGGCTACTTGAACTAGGTATACCAAACAATACTATTCCATGCCTAAGTGTTTGTTTTAGACACAATAATACAGAAATAACACAAGAAATAGGTACCGGTATATTAAAACCTCACTATTATTTACTAAATAGTAGAACATGGTTCAGTAGGTCTTTGCCACGATTGAGTAGGTCTCTTAAATATTTGAGTAGAGTCCGCGGCGCGAAAGAAGTCCCGCGAAAAAAGTATATATGACCCTTACGAGTATATGCATCAGAATAAGGGTCATTGAAACGATAGACTTCTGTCGCGGCGCGAACTCTAGCCCTCCGACGTGATTGAGTAGGTAAGTCTTTAATATGATTGAATGATTGAATAAATCACTTCATTCAATGTCTTGTTTTATGGCGTTTTCATTCTGATTTCGCCAGTATCAAGTTTTTGGCGATGACTTTGTCATTTTATTATTGGGATCACAAAAAACGACGAAGGGATTCAAATACGAGACCTTTTTTAAACGTTGAATCTCAACGTTGAATCTAGAACAAATCTCGTGATTAAGTAGGCCTGTCAATTTGACAATGATGACATTAGGATAGACATTAGATAAGGGTGGAGGTGCAACACTATTTCTGCTGCATATCAACGACATGCTGACGCCCGACACCTTTGGGTACGCAGATGATAGCACGGTTGTTGACAGATACCTGTCCAGTGCAAAGGCCAGCAGTGAAACCACCCAGTCTTGTCGAGAGTCCATAGTCCAACATCTGAACTCTTCACTCAAGGCAATATCCGAGTGGGGTGATGCCAATTTAGTGAAGTTTAATGCAACAAAGACACAGGCTTGTCTATTCTCGACTAAACGGAGTCCCTTCACACTTACTCCGACTTTCCGAGATGTATCCATACCGATTTCTGACCACCTTGATCTTCTTGGCATGACTCTTACGTCAGACCTGAACTTTGGACGCTACATAGAATCTTTGGCCACGACTGCAGCAAAAAAGCTTGGTATCCTCTCAAAGGTTAGGCGCTACTTTGCACCAGAACAGCTTCTACAACTATATCAAGCTCAAGTTCGATCTTGCATGGAGTATTGCTGCCACCTTTGGGATGGATCTGCCAAATACCAACTGGCCGCCTTAGACTCCATTGAAAAACGCGCCAAGAAGCTCATAGCAGACTAAGCACTGGTTGAGACTAAGTTGCAGAGCCTTGAGCACCGTCGTAAAGTAGCATGCATGTCGGTATTCTATAGGATACATTTCGGAGAGTGTGCTCAATCACTCCACGACCTGATACCCCCTTCCCCATTCCATCTCCGGGGATCGAGGCGCCGACTGGGGTTCCACCCTTATGTTGTAGATATACCTCTGATCCGCACTAAGCGTTTCGCTTCAACTTTTATCATGCGTACGGCTAAAGAGTGGAATTCCCTGCCGGCGGATCTTTTTCCGGAACAATATAACTTGGGCCTTTTTAAGGCAAGAGTGAATAGGCATTATCTAGGCAAGCATGTACCATCTTCGTCTGCATCTCCACTTACCACCAGGTGAGATGGCAGACAAATGCGGGCCTATTACATATAAAAAAAAAAAAAAAAAAAAAAATGTATGTGGGTAGTAACAAGAACTACTTACATCATTTTGTATAATGGGAGGGTACCTTGTTCTACATTAAAGCTTGGTATCGAACGGTTATGTTTTCCTGTAACTGCCTAGATCCTGCTATAAAGGAATACTCTTCACATCTTATGTCAAGATGGGTGTTTGAAAATATTTTTAAATTGGATTTTACTTATTCAGACTTTCGACGAACTGGACGCCTGTCCCAAGAAGAAGACTTGCTCGAAATGTGGGAAATAGATGTTGCGAGAACGAGATCTCCAATAATAAAAGTGAAATAGGAAACAATAAAATGTTTTGGAAAAGTACTTGGTTGTTTTTTGTACATATTACACACACACATATCACGCCTTTATCCCTTGCGGTGTAGGCAGAGCAATAACGGCCATTAAAATACGGTCGCTATTGCCACCTCTGACATTTTTGAGGATTGTTTTCCAAGGTTGTTTCAGAAAACATGTGTATTACAATAGTGTTTGTTAATATTAATCATATTTAAAACCTTTATAGGGACACATCTGAATTACAAATAGTACAATTATTATAGTCTTTATAGTGATTAAATTAAATGTAGAAATAAACTGTAACTTAGTTCCCAAGCTGAGCCTCACTATTATTTACTATAGATCTATAAAATGGTTCAGTAGGTGTCTGACATGATTGTGTAGATCTCTGACATAATTGAGTTTACTTCTGATATAATTGAGCAGGTCTCTGAGTTAATTGAGTAGATTTTTGACATAATTGAGTTTACTTCTGATATTATTGAGTAGGTCTCTGGCACAATTGAGTTTGTCTCTGACATAGTTGAATATGTCTCTGACATGGTTGAGTAGATCCCTGTAATATTTGAGTAGATTTAAGATATCATTTAGTAATTCTAGGTTATTGAGTAGGCCTCTTATGATTAGACGGATGCTTCAAAATATAAGGTGTAAAAATATTAGCTGCGAATATTTAAAAGGGTGAAACAGACCGTGAAACTGAACAACTCTCCCCGAGAAACATAGGTCGAAATATGGTAAAAATTTTCACTACCGGCTCGTAGTCACACAGATTGTCACACCGGTGTGACAGATAGGATTTTTTCCCGTTTGTCACACTACTTATTTTTGCACTTTGAGCTCCCCATACAAATTGACTTGGTCGGCGGGTACATTTTGTATGGGAGGTCCAAAGATTTTTTTTATATTTCGACCTATGTTCTTTAGAGAAAGTTGTTCAGTTTCATGGGCTGATTCACTCCTTAAAATATTTGCAGCTAATTTTTTTACACGTACATGCACACATACACAAATCACGCCTTTATCCCTTGCGAGATAGGCAGAGCGTTAACGATCGTAAAATTACGGTCGTTATCGCCACGTCTGACAAGTATTGAGGGCCCCTTCAGATGATTCGTGTATCACTGTAGTGACAGGTTTTCAGCCTGTCGCCTAAAGTAGTAATACGTGGTAATACACATGAAACTTTAGAGTCCCTTAGTTGCCTCTTACAACACCCGCGGGGACAATTGGGGCGATGCTATTCTATGCTATTCACGGCATATTTTTTTTTACACCCTGTATTTTAAACTTAATTTTACTTATCCAGATTTACGATGAACTGGATGCCTGTCCCAAGAAGAAGAAGTCATGTGCCCCGAAATGTGGGAAGACCATGCCTCCATACTGGCTGCTGCGAGATGGGGATCTCAAATGATAAAGGCAAGGATGTTAGGAAAGAATAAAATATTTCCAATAAACGTTTTTTTTTTCGCCGTGTGATGCCAGCTTAGAATAACATCACCCCACATCCTTCCCGTGGCTGTCATAACAGGCGACTTAGAGACTCGAGAGTATTGGTGTATTACAATTTTTAGGCGACAGCCTTAAAACATGTCACTATAGTGATACACATGTTTTCTGAAACGACCTTGGAAAACAATCCTCAAAAATGTGGGACGCGGCGATAGCGACCGTATTCTTACGGCTGTTAACGCTCTGCCTACCCCGCAAGGGACAAAGGCGTGATATATGTATGTTTTTATTTTTTTACCTGCTGCACGTCCGTTGCTGCAAAAGAGATAGGTAATAATACTTCCTCCATAAGAAATAAGTACAGGAGGAGTATGGAGTAAAAATGACATTTACTAGTAACGTAGTTTGTCTGTAACTAGGAGAGCAGATTTTCTTTTTGAGAAAGAACTCGATAGATGGCGTTGATTGATGTTACTAGATTTTAGGGCAGATTCCAAAACCAAAAGACTAAAAAACAACATCGCGGCACTGACTGACAGACGACAGTCTGGCATGCACTGACACTTTCGTTCCAAATGAGTCCGAGTCCAAGTTTCAAATAAACAAAAACTAAATATTACCAATATTACGCTCCGTTCTTTGCGGTAACATACTAAGAACAGCGCTATCTATCCAGCGATAGAATTATTATTAAAAAAAATAAAAGAGAATTTCCTAAATTCCATACTAAAAAACGGATGTCCGACGTAGGTCCAATGCAGACACTTGCGTAGTTAAGTGTTTGCGTTGGACATGCGTCGGACACAAAATGTCGTCCATACATGAACCTTGAAAGGAATGTTAATTACTTTTTATTAATTATGGTTATCATACTTATCATTATCGTCTTCTGATTTAGTAATGAATTATTAGTTGATTTTGGTAAACTGTTTGTTAATTATGTGAAGAATTACAACTTACTTGTTAGAAGTTGCAGTTATAGTTTTGTTCCGCCGTGTGATGCCGGCTTAGAATAGCATCACCCCACATCCTTCCCGCGGGTGTCGTAAGAGGCGACTAAGGGACTAGAGGTTCATGTGTATTACAACTTAAGGCGACAGGCTGACAACCTGTCACTACAGTGAGTGGTACACGAATCATCTGAAAAGGCCCTCAATACTTGTCAGACGTGGCGATAACGACCGTTATTTTACGATCGTTAAAGCTCTGCCTACCCCGCAAGGGATAAAGGCGTGATTTGTGTGTGTAGTTTTGTTATAACTGGTCGGGGCCCGAGCCCTCAATCAAATTTAAAACAAGTAACTTGTAATTCTTCACATAATGAGTCATACTTGTTCGTTTAATAACAAAATTAGCAACCTGTTTGTTAATTGACAAACTTGACAACTTCAGTCATTTTGAATCAAAGACGAGACTAGTTTGGTCGTGTGACAATGAAATCAATTCTTATCTTTATCTGTCTTTTCTATTTGTGCCGATGCGGGACTGAGGAAGACTGTAAGTTTTATTTTCACTACATATTATAAAGCGAAGTCGCTTTTTGCCGTGTGATGCCGGCTTGGAATAGCATCACCCCATTTCCAACCCGTGGGTGTCGTAAGAGGCGACTGAGGGACTTGAGGGTTTCAGGTGTGTTACAACTTTTAGGCGACAGGCTGACAACCTGTCACTATAGTGATACACAAATTATCTCAAACGGCCCTCTATATTTGTCAGAAGTGGCGATTGCGATCGTATTTTTACGGCCTTTAACGCTCTGCCTACCTCGTAAGGGATAAAGGCGCGATTTATGTAAGTATGTAAGTCGCTTTTCGCGTCTGTCTGTATGTATGTTTGCTTAAATCTTTAAAACTACACAACGGATTTTGATGCAGGTTTTTTAATAGATGGAGTGATTCAAGAGGAAGGCTTTTATGTATAATACTTGCCGGGAAAAATCCTTATTCCCACGGGAAAATGAGTTGCAGCGGGGGCAGCCGCTGGGGCAGACTACTAGTTTATTAATAACAGAACAAATGACGAACAAAAGGGTAATTCTGATGGTGCAAAAGAGATAGGTCTACCAGAAACAGATGCCAACGTATACAGGGTGTAAGAGACGGTGTAACGAAAACTTTGCTGGCGTGAACATAAAACAGGACAACTTTTTCTATGGGGGCTATGTTGGGAAACGAAAAATGTTTTCAAGGTGCCATACAAAGTCAGTCAGCTTTTTGGGAATTTTTTAGGGAAGGTCGATTTTTTTTTATGGTACATAAGTAGAACGTGAGATACAAGCATAACAAATGGCAGATTTACCCATGAAATAAAATCGTACGTTCGTTTCCGTTTAATGCGAAAACCTGCCACTTTAAATGCTTGTATCACACATTCTACTTTACTTGTCTGTTCCCACATACCCTCAAAAATTCACACATACTTTTGACTATCAAAACATCAAGTAGCTCCAGGAGCTCAATTTCTGAATTGTACGTTTTCGGTTCCGTGCACGAAAGTCTAAAACGACTAGTCTAACTACACGTTTTTAAATTTCTTTTACTTGATGTTTTGATAGTAAAAATATGTGAGAATTTTTGGGGGTATGTGGGAATCGATAATTAGTAAAGTAGAACGCGACATACAAGCATAACAAGTGGCAGATTTCCGCATGAAACTAAAGAGTACTTTTCAGAAATAGAGCTCCAGGAGTTCTGTCTCCTTTTGTATGGGCCACTGAGTCGGTCAGCGACCCAATAAACGTTATGTATACAGGGTGTAAAAAAGTTAGCTTGAAATATTTTAAGGGGTGAATCAGCCCAAGAAACTGAACAACTTTCCCCAAGGAAAAAAAATATGGACTTCCCATACTACAGTTGACTCGCTCGGCTGCTACATTTTGTACGGGAGGTCCAAAAATTTCTTTCATATTTCGACCTATGTTCCTTGGAGAAAGTTGTTCAGTTTCATCAGCTGATTCACCCCTTAAAATATTTGCAGCTAATACTTCTACACCTTATTATGTAAGTGATCTATGCCGCTCGAAAATTCCTCATTTTGCTGTTTTAAGTTCAGAAGCTTGACTCCATCAAAGACGAAGGTCCTTGTGTTGCCGCCGGCGGGGGCTGCACTTTTGCAGATGACTGTCCAGAGAGCATGGTGGAGCTTGAAAGGGGCCTCTGCCCTGAGCAACAACCATTGGGAGTCGAATGCTGCTATGCACGTAAGATTTTGTGGTATAACTTTGAATGGGTATAACCTGAAAATAGTTTGTTCAGGATCACGGGCAGAATCGTTTGAACCACTTTTTAAAATGGGTTATCTTTTTAATATATTTATTATATATGCGTTGCCATGTCTATGTACGTATATCACTACATAGTGTAAAGCAAAGTCGCTTTTGGCGTGTGTCTGTATGTATGATTAAATCTTTAAAACTACACAACGGATTTTGATGTCGTTTTTTTAATAGATTCTACAGGAAGGTTTTTATGAATAATACGGTCGTTACACAACCATGTCAGAAGTCTGCTACTTCTAGAAGGCAGTTGAAAAATTCTGACAGTTGGGTTCATCGGGTCATTCGACTCGGTATCCCACACGAAAAGAAGAAGATCTACGTTTTGAATTGTTTATAAATCAGGTTTTGTTTGCAGTTTCAGTGAAAGAAACCCGATGTCTGAAGCGTGGCGGGATATGTGTCGACCACGACGCATTTTGTGCCGAACCAGCAGTTTACAAGGAAGCCACTGACTGTGAAAAATGGGAAAAATGTTGCGTACAACTATAATGTGAATAAAACATGTTTTATATTAATGTTGATTTATTAAGTTTTCCTTCGTATGTTTACTTAAATTGTTCCGTTTATTCTTATCTGCCACCGTTTATTGCCATCTGCAATCGGTCACCGCCGGGGCAGATAGATATGTCAACTACCGCTTAGGAGGCCGATTCTACTAGTACATTACGTTTATTCCCATCAGCCACCGCCACGCCTACTGTGGGGCAGATAACTTTGTCTGCCACTGCCTACTAGGGTAAATTTTAGTGTAAATTCCAAAGCCTAAAAAAACATTGCAACACTGACTGACAGTCTGGCATGCACTGACACTTTCGTTCCAAATGAGTCAAGTTTAAAAAAAAACAAAAACTAAATATTACGTTCCGTTCTTTGCGGTAGGTAACATACCAAGCACAGCGCCATATATCCAGCGACTTGAATAATAATGAAAAAAAAAAAGGATATTCCCTATTAGGGCCGCAAAACTAGCTGTCATTTGTATGTGACAAGACAACCTATCCAGTGCGTAGATAACTTCATAGAGGGTTGCCAGGCGTCCGGCTTTAGCCGGACAGGATCAGGCTGTTTGGTTGCCTGCCTGTCCGGCCAAAATAAGAGGCGTCCGGCCTGCGCGGCTTTTGTTAGGCTTTTTATATTTCGAAATTCACGCGGATCGAGACCGAATTGTGAAGGAACAAGCACGAGCTGGACGCGAGCGCTGTCGCCGCCCCCCAGGGCTCGTCGTCAGGGTTGGTATTTGACATTAATCCCGAAAATCCTCAAAAATGTAAGGTGTTCGACTTTTCTACTCAAATATCTGGCCAAACAAAGCTTGGCCCTACAGTTTTTTTTTTATATGATAACTGAAATTCGTAAAAAATGCAAGATGCAATCCGGCTTTTTTACAAAAATGTTTGGCCAAATTCGCAGGTCTGTCCGGCCTTCAGGTGAGAGGACCTGGCAACCTTAACTTCATAATGGGTGGTAGTCGTAGTAGGCGGTTGAAAAATTCTGACATTAGGGTTAATCGGGTCGTTGGACGACTCGGCGTCCCACACGAAAAAGAATAGGTCGCCAACTACTTATTCCCGATGACCACGGGGTGACCAACGATGTAGTTGGCGCTGACTGCGAATGGAAGCTTTTTTTAAAAAAAAAGCACAGCAACGATTTCCCAGAGATAAGAGTCATTCATCTTGACAGATAATCCCTCAATCTGCAAAAATGCCACAGATCATCTAGTGTATACAAGTGCTATCAGCCCAAAACTAAAGCCCAAAAGTGCTCAGTATGAAAACATGAAGTTTATGCATATAAGTAGGTCAGTTTAATTTTTTTTTAACTATGCAGTAATGTAATCAGTTTTGGTTGAACCCTAGCATTTTAAAACATAATTCAATTTAAAAAAATATGTATCCGGAAGTTACAATATTGTTTACATTTGGTTTGCAAAAAGGCTTGATTAAAGTAGGTCGAGTTGAAAATTAAAGAATTAGTTTCTTAGAGCTTATACACGATAATTTCTGCCTATTGTAGTGGAAGCAGCCGGTGGTAGAGGTCAGACATGGGGCCTGCTATACGTGTCGTAGGATTGTTTCTAGTATTTGTAAGTAATTTTTTGTATGACGCTAGGTTATATTCCGGCTTAGAATAGAATCACTATACGGGGTGTAAGGGACGGTGTAACGAAAACTTTGCAGACGTGATCAGACCATGAAACTGAACAATTTTTTTTCTGGCGGCTATGCTGGGAAACGAAAAAAAAATTTCCCATACAAAGTCACTCAGCTGATCGGGAGTTCCCAACATAGCCCCCATACAAAAAGTTGTTCAGTTTAATGGTCTAAGCACTTCTGCAAAGTTATCGTTACACCGTCGGTGTAAAATATGTATATAATTATCTAATTTACCCCTTAAAATCTATGCAGTTAATTTTTCTCTCCTTATATTGGTCATTTTTGATTTTTTAAATGGAAAGTGTTTTAGCTTTTGTTTTTCCCGATATTATTTCATAACGTACTTTATTCTGCTTAATTCCAGAGTATAAGTGTAGCAAATGGTGATTTGGCAAGCGTGCTCCAGAATCTCTTCCGACTGTCTTCGGGCAGTAGCAAACCTTTAGCGAACCAGCAAGACCGTGGAGAGAGCCGCGGAGCCTCCTACAATGACGCGCCATCTTCATTTCAAGGCTTGGTAAACCAGCTCTATTCAAAGTCCAGATACAATGACGACGATGACTACGTAAGTATACAGACGTAGGAAAAATTATGTTAACACCAGAATGTAGTTTTAGTAGGTAAGCCATTATTTTAAAACTTCCCGCATCTGTAGATTGTATGCTTAAATCTTTAAAAATACATACCTAAAGGATTCTGATGCATATTTTTTTATATTGGTAGAGTGGTTCAAGAGAAAGGTTGTAATACCACTAATAATACATGCCGGGAAAACCGCAAATTCCCACAGAAAAATTATATAGTTACAGCGGGCGAAGCTGCTGGGCAGGCAGCTAGTACTACGATATTAATCCATTGGATGAGTACCTCCAAAGGGGGTCTCGAGTGCGTAAGTTAACGTAAGATGTTTCTTCGGAAACATGTCAAGAGTCCCTAGGTAATAAACATACTAAAACCCCGGGACACTAGGAGGAGCCCCGGAGTGGGGGGAGGGGGGGAAAGGGTCCATTTTTTCATTTTTCGCTTAAAATAAAATTTTATGGCCTTTCAACTTTTCCTTGAACGTTTTTCTCTAACATGTACCGTTTCTGAGATTTAAGCGAAAAATTAAAAAATGGACCCTTTCCCCCCCTCCCCCCACTCCGGGGCTCCTCCTAGTGTTCCGGACTTTTAATATGTCTATTACCTAGGGACTCTTGACATGTTTCCGAAGAAACATCTTACGTTACTAACTCTCGCACTCTAGAACTTTTTATTCAATGGACAATGGATTATATGGTAGATAACCATTACATTACATCTTAAAACCAGGTTGACCGATTTATTACCTAGCCTAGATCGATTTATTTGTCCCTGAACCGCCTAACATATTTCATTATAAATGTCGAATAAAAATAAAAACACAAGTATTACTCGTTTCAAAAATATTTTTAGATTAGTAGATTTTTTAGCTAACAACTCACATCTTTTTATTTTCATAAAGCATCGTCAAGAGAAACAAAAGCAGTATCGCAATAATCAGAGACTTCAGAACCAATTCCGCAGTCTTGTAAATCTGCTAGGTTCACAAAATCATGACCACGACCACGAATCTAGAATACACAGCGTCATACATGAGGATATAAGCCTTGTCCCTACAAACAGACATGACAGATACCGTAGCGCGGAAAACGATAGAGAAGACCATTATAGGCACAAACAACAAGGGAGTCGTAACAGATCAAACAAAAACCGTGAAAAGAGAATATATAAATTAATTTCTGATTTATTATCACGCAAAGATAGACATGACGACAGATACGACCAATATGACAGACACGACCAACGCGACGACGATCACTACGAACGTCTCGTCCACGACAAATATGGGTTGTACGACCACCGCCACAGACACGGCGCTTCAGACTCCAACCGCGTCCAACAGCACCAAATTGGTAGGGCCAACGAGCAACCGCAAAAAGAGCAACAATCTCCAATTGTGAAAACCTTACTGAGAATCGCAACAAGTGTAAGGTGTGGAGCTCAAAATCAATGTAAAAATGAATGCGAAGAAGAACCTAAATGCGAGGACAAATGCGAAGAGAAATTCGAATGTGACGAGCCGGATCCATGCGGCAAGGGCTCTTGTGATGAAGATGATAATCCTAGCACTAGAGGAATTCCTTATGAACCGGAACCGGACACCGGCTGCAAGAGGTGTAAGAAGTAATCAGTGTTAAGATCCCCTAATAAAAGTCATTGTATGAACTTGAATGGTTTTGTTTACTTATATACATAGGTACCTAAATAAAATAAACGAAAATATAAACAATTAAAATGGGAACGTTCCATTTCTATCGGTAGGTACTTCAATTTATATAAAATAAAAAAAAAGCAATTACACTATTTTACTGCATAAAATCGAATTACTAAACTGCTGCAAAACGTGAAATATTTCGACCTTCCATACAAAATTCACGATCGATCGACTGACTGACTTTGTATGGGAGGTCAAATATTTTTTTTAGCAGAATGATATTTGCAGGTGGCCCATTGCAAAAGTTGTTCATCCGTAGATTTCTAGTATCACCTGTTATACTCAATAATAATACATCTAAGTATGAGAGGGAGGCCCGTGAAAGCGTCAAGTCACATACAAAAGATGGTATTTTTCAGTATTTCATTGAAAGAACTAACAGAGTTTCATAGGTTTTCATATACCTAAGTATTTACATACTAGTTACGTAGGTATCCTAGAACAACATGCAACTTTGAGCCCATTAAATGGCCTCCTATTGACCCTCGTCTGGCAGCATAGCGCCCCGAATGGCGCGAAATGGTTAAAAGGCAAGTCCGCGAGTTTGAGGAACTGCGTAAAGCAGACCTCTACGCTAAGCGGCAAGCGCGATGAGCTGAAGCCCCGTCCACCCGTCGCCATTAACTATAATTATGTAAATGGCAAACTCACGTGTCAACACTGTGCACGGGAGTCAAAACTGCCAAAATTGGCTACAATAGCCATCTCCGGGCGCATCAGCGCCGAAATGATTATGAGTCGAAGTGGTCGCCATAGCCAAAATCGTTCGAAGAGATCATCAGGTATTATGTGGCTATCGCTATCCTTGCCGTATAAGTAAATTGAGCGGGTGGAATGCATTGCATAGTGGCTATCGTCCAAGCGATCGCTACGCTAAGATTGGGAAAATCGTTCCTGCGGGCTGATTGTCTAACTCTGATCAGTATCGTTTTCGCCTTCATTTTGACAGTTAAAGCCAATCGGGCCGCCATTTTGTGTAATTTTTGACACTTGAAAGCGATCGATCGGCTTGGCAATTTGAAGACGATAACGATCAAACTTGAAACCAATCGAACGAATGAAACTGGGTAATTTGACGTTAATTCGTATTGTCTATCGCCGATGACAGCTAAAAACGAAGACGATACCAATTGGCTAATGTCATTTGAAACCGACAGCCTTGGAGTTACCGTAATCAAAGTATAAATCAAATTATTCTCTAATTTTTCAAGTTAGAAGTTAGGGCAGAAGCTATTATGCTTGCGGTTGCTAAAGAGCAGTGCCTTCTACGGCAGCTGAGAGTGAACTAGCGAATTTAAGGACTGGACACAGGACCTCTGTCACGACTATTTACAAGTCATTTTCGGCTGCGAGGGTCGAAGTTTCAAGTCCTCTGCGAGGGCTTTATACCTTCCCTGCCAACAGCACAGCGCTCCGTGTGCGTCCGGAGACAAAAGTAAGTAAGTACCTACCTCATTGGATCAGTCTAATTTATGACTAACTTACTGTTCTCCGCGGCTTTGCTAGCGTGCACGCAGGAAATTGAGCTGTGTATTTAAATAAGATTAAAATAATATGGTAGATGCGTTGATATTCATTTGAACTAATAGTTGGTTTACTAACTAAAATTTATATTTTGTTATAGATTCATGCAGTAGATCGGATTTCCTGGACTATTGACTGCATCCATGTCGCCATCATTCGCCCAGCAGAGTATGAAGAGGCTGACTACAACCATAAACATTACCACTCAATAAATAAGAGCCATGACACAATGAAGCACATGATGTGCTTTAAAATTGCCCGGTGAAATCTTATAGAGGGAGGGGGCTTGCCAATGATAATGGACAGATGATAAGTGTAAGCAAGACCATTTATCACATACACACATTCTTATTACTAAATTTTTTTGTATCATCAGTCATACTTAGGAAGTTTTAATGTAAGTATTTTTATTTTGTGGGTGACTCCGGATATACACCCACACGGATTGGATGATGACTCCAATGTGAAATAAAATGAAAGTAAGGAGTGTAAATGTGAAATGCAATATTCGAGATATGGATGCAAAGCTAGAACAAACATTTGAATCCATCAATGCAGATGATTGGCAAAAGTGAGCTGAACACATTAAAAAATCAGAAAGACAGACAGCAAGACCATTTATTAGATAACATGGAACCTTTTATGTATAAATCTATGCCATAATATATGCTCCAACAATATTAATGAAATTTAACAATTTAAATTTAATTAAAAATAATATTAAAGAAAATTATTACTATCCATGTAGTTTTTATTTCCTATCATTACAATCCTTTACATAACTTCATTAATAATTTCACCAAAGTGCTACCTTTGTTTCCATCTACTACCATCACGGCTGCCCCTGCGGTGGCAGACATTGCAATTGGCCACCACCGAGGCAGATTGCAATGTCTGCCATCACTTAGGAGGCTTATTCTACTAGTACAATAATGATGGGAGCATGGTAGATGGGAATAAATGTCTGGGACTATTAAATACTAGCTGGTGCCAGCGGCTCCGCGGCGCGCGTGGATGCCGGTTTTAAAAATCATCACGTAGCATGGCATGCCACAAGAACATTTTTCTGTCTGCCGTGTAATATTCATCTCCACTCTTCTGGGGCAATTTGAGTGGCCTGCAATTTAAAAAAAACCACATTATTGAAAATGAAATACACTAAGGATTTTTTAAAAAATCATGCCATAGTAAATAGCAAAGTTGCTTTTCACTCTGTCTTTAAGCATGTTTAAATCTAACTACACAACGGATGTCAATGCAGTTTTCTAATAAATAGAGTTACTCAAAAGGCAAGTTTATATGTATAAAAACAATAAACTCCCACAGGAAAATTAGTTACAGCAGCGGGCAGAACCACACCATATAAGATTTATGGCAAAACACAGAAAAATAAGTACCTTTAACACACTTCTTCAAACTTATGAGTTGGACTCTTGTCAGTGAAGTAATTTCCATTCTTCCCTTCTCTCCGCCAGAGATTTTACATAACACATTTGATACAACACAACACAACATTGACTTTTCCTCTTCTTTGGGTGAAGTAAGTGCTTTTAGGTCGGAGTGTTCCTCTACTTCCTTCTACTTTCCCTTCAATAATGTTCTTTATAAAGTTGTCGTGTCGTAAAATGCTAAATCGCATCATTTGCGCTCTGATACTAATTTCCTCGCTGGCATTGTTTTCAATCACACGATTTCACGATGATGAAATAGTTGTTGTATCGTCATCATATCAACATTATTTCCACTTGTGTATTTACTTCTTCATGGAATTACAATTACAAAGGCGTTTTTTAGTATAAAAACAAATACAATTCCCCGTGCCATAATAAACGAAACAGACATCCAGTGTTGCCAACGAAGAATCAAGCTGCCCACCACAAGCGATGGTTAGAGTATACTTTTCGGGGCGGTAAGGGGCAATTGGTAAAGTATATACGTGGGGGCCCTATGAATCGTCTTGGGAAAACATTCTTTTTTTTTTGTCATAATTTACTTAGTAACATTTTGGCCAAAAATATGTTTCTTTTAGTTTAAAATCTTTTTTTTTTAGTTTATCGTATAGAGAGTGCTAAGACAAACACTTTTTGTAACTAGCAACTTTAGGCTAGTACGCACCTAAGCCGAGATATAGACCCTTGAAGTTTATGGCCTAGAACTTTTAAGGAGAAATATCTCGGCTTAGGTGCGTCTTAGGCCAAACTGCCAAGGACAAAAAGTGTTTATATTAGGCCTAGGCCCCTCTACTCGACAAAAATATAAAAAGGCCTAATATAGACACCTTTTGTCCTCAGCAATTTTGCACTAAGGCGCATCTAGGCCGAGATACAGGCCCTCAAAGTTCTAGGCCCAAAACTTCAAGGGTCTATATCTCGGCCTAGATGTATCCTAGGCAAAAATTGCCCAAAACAAAAAAAAATGTAATAAGCCTCTCTGCACAAAAATATAAAAAATATTTTCGTAGATAAAAATCACCAATTTTTTATTCAAAAGTTTTGCCCTCACATTTTTTGGAGAAATAACATTAATATTACACATATTGTAACAAAAATAATGAAACTCACCATAAGCCAAACCATAATACATTTCACTAAACAAGTCCACTAATCACTGAAATCAATATTTGTACGCTAAAAGGGAAGCCTAAGCTCCCAGATTTGGTGGAAAATTAACTAAGTTGGCAACAATACGCCAATGCGTTTTGATGTTCCATTTTTATAAAAACAATTATTTGTGTGGAATACAACAAATATGCAATTCAAAAATTTCATATATGATTTCTATAATAAGGAACATTAAATATGTAATTATAAAAGCCATTTATAGAAAAAAATAAAAAATAAAATATTCGTTTTACTGGGCCAAACTTGTAGAAACGAAACGCAAGAAGAATGACTATCACAAGTCTAGTTTCATTCATTCCCAAACCGATAACGACGAAAACTGTTAGACAATTCCTCGCAATCAAGCCGATCGCGATGACATCGCAATCAGCTTCAAGATGATTGCGATGCCGATCAGAGTTAGACAATCAGCCCGCTGGTCGTCTTCACATGACTTCACGACGGCGGGGAGTCGTCTTCGCGGCTTTGCCTCATGGACGAGGGATCAAATGCCACCTGCTACAACAGGCAGGGCGATGGATGTGGTCACTCAGGCGAGTAACATTATGTGATGATGATGATGATGATGATGATCTCTCCGACCGATTTCGGCCATGGCGACCACTTTGACTCCTAATCAGATCGGCGCTGATGCGCCCGGAGATGGCTATTGTAGCCAATTTTGGCAGTAAACTCCCGTGCACAGAGTGGACACGTGAGTTTGCCATTTTCATAATTATAGTTAATGGCGACGGGTGGACGGGCCTTCAGCTCATCGCGCTTAGCGTCGAGGTCTGCTTTACGCTGTTCCTCAAACTCGCGGACTTGCTTCTTAACCATCCCGCGCCATTCGGGACGCTGTGCTGCCAGACCCTCCCATTGAGTGGGCTCAATGTTGCATCTTTTCATGTGTCGTTTCAGAACATCTTTATATCTGAGGAGTTGTCCGCCATGCTTTCGCTTGCCCTCCTCTAGCTCAGAATAAAAGATGCGCTTCGCCACTCTCTCCTCCGACATCCGGGATACATGACCGCACCACCGTAGCTGACGACGCATTAGATAGGCCTCAATGCCACCAACATTGGCTCGTCTCAGAACTTCGGTATTGCGCACTCGGTCGGACCATCTGATCTTCATGATGGTGCGAAGGCATTGTGGCGTTGCACTGGCAACACCACTTTACTTAATAAGGTACCACCCTCAACATGCTTTTATTATGTACGGCCGTGAACATGGTCCCTACCGGAAACCGGGAGCCCTCTGCTTCCGGTATCGTCTGTCGGCCATGTTCACTGCCCTTCTCCTAGATCGACACGCGCAGACGCAACACGTATCGCCTTGCTCTGTCCGCCCGAACTCATTGTAACGCGCATTATATTATTTACTAGTTGTGTTAACTAGGTACTGTATAGGGAGTGTGTACGGTGAACAATAAACTCTTGTGAAACCTATCCAGCCGTTTCCTTCAGTCACCTCTACACACCACCCATAATGGTGACTCGACGCGAGTGAGTTTTGGACATCTGCGTGTCTCTACAAGTGGTGCAGGCAATCTTGCCGCGCCGCCTGAGTGTGCCCGGACGCACCGGCCCAACCAACGGTACGGGGGGGCGCAGCCCCGCGACACGTCGAGGCACGTGCGGGCACACAGACCGTGTTCCCGGCGACGCATCAAACCTAGCCTGCATGCAAAGCCGCATGCGCATGTCACACCCTGCGCGATCTCAACGCGTTTTTCCGCGTGTGTTCGCTCGCTTCAGTGCTTAAAATCATAACTCTGTGTCAAAATCGTGAATTTCGCATGAATTTCGAGGTTGTGAAAATTTTTCCGGAAGTGCGCCATTTTGCAACACGTGCTTGCACATTTCGCGCTGCTGGAAGCGCCATCTCGAGTTGCGACAGTTTCGAGTACTACTTGTCTGTGACCGGTGACCTACTTCCGTGACCGACAAAGACCGGTTCGGTGGTTTCCGAACGAAACACGAAACTGTCAACGTCAAACGTCATCACAACAGGTAACCTCAATCTTCGAACTTTGTTTACGTGTTTTCATCGAGCTTGCATGAACTTTTGAGGCGATTAACAATTTTATCTGGTGTTTGCAACGTTGGACATTATTTTTTATTAACGGCAGAGGACATTTTACTACAGCAAGGACATTAACATAGATTTTAAGTGTTTGTTTACCATCATAATTATTACGTCGTCTTGTTGTTTTTGTGTGTGCTACTATAGCTGATAAATCTAACAGCATCTTACGCGCCTAGCTGGTTTGTTTTTGTACATATTAGCGTTTTGTTTAGGACAGTTTGGTTTTGTAAATATTGGTTAAAATGTCTGACGATGATTATCATGACCCTGATCCTAACCCTGAGAATGCTGGTGGTGGTGGTGATGCTGGCTGTGGTGATGCTGGTACTGGCACGGGCAATCCTAACCTTAATGCTGACTCACAAGTGTTCCGTGTCACTATAAGAACCCCTCCTTTCTGCAAAGATAGGCCAGCACTGTGGTTTTGCAGTCTAGAATCACAGTTTCATATCAATAATATTAAGAATGAGACCACGAAGTATCATTACACTATAGCTCATCTAGATGTTAACTGCACAAAAGAGGTTGAAGACTTAATCCTCAACCCCCCCAAATCAGAACCATACACACGGCTGAAGGAGGCTATTGTAAACAGATTCTCCGACTCTTATGAGGAGAAGGTCCGAAGGTTGCTAGAGAACGAGCAATTGGGTGATCGTAAGCCATCATCGTTCATGAGGCACCTGCGATCTCAGGCCGGTCCTACATTTCCTGATAAACTCCTCATAACAATTTGGACTAATCGGCTTCCCAGGCAATTACAGATTGTTCTAGCAGCTCAAAAAGAGCAAAATATAACTGACCTGTGTGAGCTTGCTGACAAATTGATGGAAATTAATTCTCATGCACCGCTTTACTCCCCAGCAGTCAACAAAGTTTCAGCAGCCCCGTCTGAGTTGCAGTCACTGCAGTCGCAGGTTGCAGAGCTGACTAGAGCTGTCGCCGCGCTCACTTCTGCTGAAGCTCGAGGCTCGCATGGCTCACGCTCACAGCACCGCGACCGCAGCAACAGCCGACACCGTGCTCGCAGCAGCTCACGTCGACCCATGGATAAGAATTTGTGCTGGTACCACAACAGGTATGGTTCCCATCCCTCCATGCAATCAATCTGCGGGAAACCAGAGCAGCAGTCAGTAATGGCGACTACTGGCTGCCCTCAACCCAGTCGCCGTCTTTTTATTACCGACCGGTACACCAACAAGAAATTTCTTGTTGATACTGGTTCGGATATTTGTTGCTTCCCCAGGACCGCACTCAGGGAGAGACGGCGAGCTACATCTTACCATCTTGTTGCAGCTAATGGTACTGTCATCAACACCTATGGCACATTGCAACTTTGTCTGAATTTAGGCTTGAGACGCGATTACAGGTGGAACTTTATAGTCGCAGACGTGGAGACAGCCATCATCGGATCAGACTTCTTGGCACACTACCACCTATTGCCAGACTGTCGTCACAGCAGTCTAGTTGATGGTACGACCGGCTTGAAATCAAGTTGCTCTATCATGAACTCCGCTCAGGTGAGTGTCAAAACTGTAAGTCTTGCTGAGGACACACCTTACCACAAGATCCTTGCTCAGTTCCCTGATCTGATCAAACCCCCTGGCATTAACAGGGAGATCAAACATTCCACGGTCCATTACATCAACACTACTGATGGACCACCTGTGACTTTCCGCCCACGCCGTCTAGCCCCTGACAAGTTGCGAGCTGCAGAGAAAGTGTTTGCTGAGATGGTACAGTCAGGCACAGCTCGACCATCTATGAGCTCATGGGCCTCTCCCCTCCAGATGACACCGAAGAAGGACCTGACCTGGCGTCCCTGTGGAGATTACCGAGGTCTCAACTCTCGTACTATACCGGACAAATATCCTGTCAGACACATTGGTGATTTCAATCACAACTTGGCTGGATCATCAGTGTTCAGTACTATAGACCTGGTAAAGGCATACCAACAGATCCCGGTTCATCCACCTGACATTTGTAAAACTGCCATCATAACCCCATTTGGTTTGTACGAATTTCCATACATGGCTTTCGGACTGAGGAACGCAGGACAGACATTCCAGCGCTTCGTGGACGAGGTGGTACGTGGCCTGGAATTCTGTTTTGCTTATATCGACGACATACTCGTTTACTCCAAGAACCACGCTGAGCATGCAGAACACCTGCGCATCCTTTTCGGTCGTCTAAACGAGTATGGAGTTGTGATTAACCCGGCCAAATGTGTCTTCGGTGCTGAGGAAGTGTCTTTCTTGGGTTACCGAGTGACCACCAAAGGCACCTGCCCACCTCAAGACCGCATCAAAGATTTGATGGATTTTCCCCCTCCAAAAACAATCGAAGGCATGCGCCGATTTTTGGGCATGATAAATTTTTATCGCAGATTCTTACCTGATGCTGCTAAATTTCAGGCTCCTCTCATCGATGCTGTCACGGCTACGCAAGGCAAAGGCAAGAAACCTTTCCTGTGGACGCCGCAACTCGAGGAGAGCTTCAACGCCTGCAAGGAGAGCCTGTCGTCTGCTACAATGCTGGTTCATCCCGACCCCAACTCCCAACTGGGACTTTTCACTGATGCGTCAGGTACCCACATTGGCTCTTGTTTACAACAACGCTTGAATGACAACGAACCTTGGCAACCACTGGCTTACTTTAGTCGTAAGCTGACTAAAAAGCAGATGGAGTGGCCTACGTACTACCGCGAGCTACTCGCCGTTTACGAAAGTGTACAACACTTCAGGCATATTCTGGAGGTCCAACACGCGACCATCTTCACAGACCACAAGCCACTTGTATACGCTTTCGTACAACGGCGAGACAAGCTACCGCCAGCACAGCTCAACCAATTGTCATTCATAAGCCAATTTACTACCGACGTCGTCTACATCAAGGGGCAGGACAACATTGTAGCGGATGCTATGTCGCGCGTAGAGACTATCTCTCTTAGCGACGACCACGCCGCACTCGCTCTCGCTCAGGCAACAGACGACGAATTAGACAGGTTGCGTTCTGACTCCTCACTTAAGCTGGAACCTGTTCTTATTCCAGGCACCGACATCCGCATCATCTGCGACACCTCCACGGGCAAGCCGAGACCCTACCTACCTGAGTCTTTCCGCCGCCCTGCGTTTCAGCGTCTGCACGACCTCAGCCACCCTGGTGCGCGCGCGAGCGCACGCCTGGTAGCTGAGCGCTATGTCTGGCCACGCATGCGCCAGAATTGCAGCGCCTGGGCGCGCTCGTGCGTCGCATGTCAGCGTAGCAAAGTCACGCGACACGTCACTTCGCCGCTAGGAACGTATGCTAGTCCATCTGCTCGTTTCAGCCACATCAACCTGGACATCATCGGACCTCTTCCATACTCGAATGGTTTCTCTTACTGTCTCACTGCTGTCGACAGATACTCACGCTGGCCAGAAGCATGGCCTATGGCATCGATGACAGCAGAAGACGTCGCTAATACCCTAGTTGCAGGATGGATCTCCCGGTTTGGTGTGCCGAACAACATCACCACAGATCAGGGCCGGCAATTTGAATCCGAATTATTTCAGCACCTCATGACGATCTGTGGATGCAAACGCATCCGCACAACCAGTTACCACCCACAGGCCAACGGCATGGTAGAAAGGATGCACAGACAGCTGAAGGCCGCGCTGATGTGTCATCAGGACACCTGGTCTAAGGCTCTACCTCTCGTACTGCTTGGGATGAGGACTGCTCTGAAAGATGATCTTGGATGCTCTGCCGCTGAACTGCTCTATGGTGAACCGTTGAGGCTTCCTGGCGAATTTTTTCTAGGTTTGTCCGACAGGTGCACAAACGATTTTGTAGTGCAACTTAGAAATAAGATGGCTACAATCCGTCCCACACCCGCAGCGCATCACTCGCAGCCGTCCACTTTTGTTTTTAAAGATCTCGCGACGGCTACTCATGCGTTCTTGCGGGACGACACCGTTCGCCGGCCTCTCCAGCCGCCGTATACCGGGCCGTATAAGATTTTGTCTAGGTCCGCAAAAACTATCACTCTGGACACAGGAGGTAAGAGTCATACTGTTAGCATTGACCGTGTCAAGCCAGCCCACTCAGTTGCTCTTGATACAGCGTCACCAGCATCAGCATCTCAATCTCCTTCCTCATCTAGTCCTACATTTCCACCGACTACACCCATCTCCCAAACCACATCACAAACTGGTCCTGCACCTATCACAACCAGGGCAGGCAGAACTGTTAGATTTAGGGATATACTAGACTTGTAGATGTAAATATAACTGTTATTTAGTATGTAATTTTGTCTTAGACATAACATCTTTTTCTTTTATTTTTGATGTGTACTGCAACTACTGCATAACATCGCTTGTTCATACAACTGTAATATTAACTATTTTTCTCTTTTATGACTATTTTTTTGGTATAGTTTTAGTATAGCAAACTGTTATTTTTGTATACTCTCATTATACTCTATCATTCTCCGTAGGGGGGTGATGTGGCGTTGCACTGGCAACACCACTTTACTTAATAAGGTACCACCCTCAACATGCTTTTATTATGTACGGCCGTGAACATGGTCCCTACCGGAAACCGGGAGCCCTCTGCTTCCGGTATCGTCTGTCGGCCATGTTCACTGCCCTTCTCCTAGATCGACACGCGCAGACGCAACACGTATCGCCTTGCTCTGTCCGCCCGAACTCATTGTAACGCGCATTATATTATTTACTAGTTGTGTTAACTAGGTACTGTATAGGGAGTGTGTACGGTGAACAATAAACTCTTGTGAAACCTATCCAGCCGTTTCCTTCAGTCACCTCTACACACCACCCATAGCATTTTAGGTGGAAGCGATCCAGAGTGCGTATGTGGTGACGATACACACACCAAGTCTCGGAGGAGTATAGAAGGTTTGGCAGCACAATCGCCATATATACAGAGATTTTTGTGGCTAGCTTTAGGTCGTGCGAGCAGAAAACCTTGGAACACAACTTCCCAAATGCTGCAGCTGCAGCACTGATTCTGCTGTACATGCAACATTATGTACGGGGTCCCTGTAAGACTTCACGCCGCGGCGAGGTCGTACTAGGCTAGTGATTACCTATTGGGGGAGACCCAGCTAGTCCATAGCCCATCAGCCAGCGGCGGCTCGTCTCTCCTGCCAGGTCAGGGCCCCAAGTCTGCTATTTTTTGTCATTGTAACGCCATCGTAACTCAACTGTTATTCTATTGCCATTGTGATTTTTCTATACTTCAAACTATTAGCAGACTACGAAACTACCAAAATCATTCAACTGAGATCCAATCGACATCCAACTGAAATGATTTTCATATAGCAGACTTAGGGCCCAGGTCCAGTGGTTGGCTGCCTCATCCTTCTCGCGAGGGGTTCCGAGGCAGCAGTCAGTCCGGGTAAGCGGCGAGTCAGACAAATTTAATAGTTCTTCTATTGATTTAGGTAGTAGGTAAGAGAATTCGGCAACACTCATTTCCAAGACTGCCAACATAACGCCGTAGGTACTATTTGTTGAAACTCACTCTACAGTAAAGAAAGTTACGTTTAAACGTCAATAGGTACACACAACAAATCGGCCGAACACACCGGCCGAGCAGCCTCAGATGCTTACCGATGGCACTCATTGAAAATCGTCATTTTGGCGCCGGCATTCAAGGAAAGCAAATACCAAATACGAAAGTACGCGGTACTCGCGTAGGTGGTGCTTCAATTAGGGTCGCAAAACTATCCGTTATTTGTATGGCTCACATTGGCTCCTTTCTTGTTGAGTTGAGTTGAGTAGGTACCTACCTAAACACGGAGTCAAGTTAAGTAAGACCCCAAGTAAGGTTTATCACGAATAGAATCCAAAACAAGTCTCCCGAAAAAACTACTTATGTACACTTTTACAACACATTAACAACACACATACACACAAATTACGCCTTTATCCCTTGCGGGGTAGGCACAGCGTTAACGATCGTAAAATTACGGTCGTTACCGCCACGTCTGACAAGTATTGAGGGCACCTTCAGATGATTCGTGTATCACTGTAGTGACAGGTTAGGTAATACGTGCTAACACACATGAAACCCTCGAGTCCCTTAGTTAGTTCTTTCAACACCCACGGGAAGAATTGGGGTGATGCTATTCTATACCGGCATCACACGGCATCAGATTATAAACTTTTACTTTACACTTATATAATAAATCGTGTTATACCTACATACTGTACAGTTCTGTTTTTACGGCGGATATGTGTATTTCGGAAAGTCGGCTGTGCTGTGGCATGGCAACGCTGTTTGCTTCCATAGCCAAAACAGCCAAAAAGACTAGTATCCAGGCTAGAAAACCTTATAAAAAATAACATCATAACCATAATCTGCCAAAATCCCCCCAAACAACAAATATTGTTGCTGCTATTTTCTTTCCCGATCTCATCAAATCAAATCCTGAACTTGAACAGAAAAATTGCAAAATGTCTACGAAAATAGATCAAAAGACGTACTTGCAAAAATACTTGGGCGGCCCTTCGGGTGATAAAAAGAAGAAGAAAAAGAAGACTTTCAAAGGCAAAGGGTAGGTAACTTTTGGAGTCGTTTCGATTCCTTTTTATGACTCCACTGTAGTTCCACGGTTTTTCTAATGAATTCGATAATTAAATTTATAAACCTGCCTAAAATAGCTTTGTGGCGCTTTCCAGTCTTTAATAAACACAATGTTACTTTGAGGTTATGCTCATTGTTTTAATGCAGAAATATATTTTATCGCGTTAGTATGACATTTTTTGACTCACCTCAACCTCTTCAAGACACTTTTATTGAATTGTTTACAAATTGTACATAAAATTTTCAGCTTGAAGATTGTAGTGGACAACGTAGATGTTTCCAAACTCCGGCCGTTGGAAGGTGATGAATATGACATCTTGGGGGAAGGCGAGGACGCACCACAGATCGCTGGTATCATCGACGAGAGGCCAGAAGAGGTTAAAAAGCTAGAGCAGTTCAAAACTAGCTCGAAATGGAGAGTGATCAATCAGGTAAATGTGTGCCACTTTTCTTTTTACCATTTTGGGGACGGAACTGTGTTATTTTTTGAGCATCAAAGGAATAAATGAAGATGAAATTACTCTAAAAAAACGGAAGTAAAATTGCTTTTTAAAAAATCAACCTATTTCATTTTATTTATTATATCGAGGGGTTCCGGGCTATTTGTATTAACCGCCATTTTTTGGGATACGGACTTTTATACATATTTGGACTCAGCGAATTTTTCTGCGTCGTTTGAGCTCGGTTTGGTGATGATCGGAGCAAAAAAATGTCGCTTAATACAACCGTATTTTTTGGGCCTATTTCGAAGTGCAATGTATGAACCGGCACAAAATATTGACAAATTTAAGGCTTGTGTACTTAAGCTCACTACCAAATGACCACACAGTCGTTTAAACCTTTTTGCCTGGAACAATAATTTACAGGGTGCATACGTTCAACCATTTAGCCTGACCTTATAAATATATAGAAATGTCGCTTAAAACAGTTAGCCTCTTAGTAAAATTCATGTCAAATGTCGCTTAATACAATAAGTCGAATAAACAAATGTAGTCATATTTTTAGCCATATTTATCAGTTTAAGATATGGTATTTAAATTTATTCGCTTAGGATTAAAATATGAATAACTTTTTGGTAAAAGCAAGTACTTAGAGCTAGTATTGTCAATTCTAGGTACTAGCTTGGAACATGTATTAATAAATCTAGGCGGTTGAGTCATTTAGCCTGGAACAAAAAACCATAACCTCAGGCGGTAAAGTCATTTAGCCTGGAACAAAAACCCATTATCTCAGGCGGTTAAGTCATTTAGCCTGGAACAAAAAAATGAAAATTTTGGGTCACTTTGTATTAAGCGCCATATATTTTCGTTAAAAAGAGGAATATCAGAAAAAAATATTAATCAAATTATAGATAATGAGTAACAGGAACAGAAATTTTCTTTGTTGTGATAAAATAATGCGATTTGTTATAGTTATGATTTTTTTTCTGAAACTTAAAACTTTAAACTGCTCTGGTGTAAAGTTTCAAAAATGGCGGTTAATACAAATAGCCCGGAACCCCTCGATATAATAATATGGACTTCTACCCATTAACGGTAATTCTGCCAGTGTCAGTAGTAAAGGCTTCCAGCGCAGCTGCGCCGTGTGGTGGTTCCTACAGAGGATGATAGTGTCATCTACCGGATCCGAGGGCCTCATGTAGATGCCATCTGGAAATGTGGAGATAACTTTAACTTCAATTCTTGATTTAATATTTGTAATAAGGGCACTTCACTGATTAAAATATCACTGAGTGTTGAAATAAATATAAAGGTGTGATATGTGTATGTATGATAATTCAAATTAGATGACACCCATCTATGTACTAAGGCAGCTTTTAAATATTACAAATTTTGGCTTTGGGATTTCAAATAAATACTTATTATCATTTACTGCTTTATACAGATGAATTTTCTTAAATTTCCAGGATGATGGATTCAACAGTAAAATACAAATTGAAGAAATAAAGAAGGATATTGTGGAAGCACAAAAAGAGAATGAGTTGATATTTGGAAAAATGTACAGTGATTCAGAAGATGAAGAGAAAAAAAATGATTCAGATCAGTCACCTCCTAGGAAGCAAGCAAATGCTAATGAACAAGCAATGCCAAACAATCGTCAAAATAATAACAACAGTGACTTTAGCCCATCTAGCAAAAGAAACAGAGAATCACCACCAAAAAAACATGGTTCAAAATCAGAGAAACATTATGATTCCGACCAATCACCTCCAAGAAAACATGAGAGTCAAGTTAATAGAAAAACAAACGAAAGGATGAGAAAACCGAGTCGATGGGGCGAAAAATGCGAAGAATCACCTGGACGATCAAACAAAAAGAAGCCCCAATCTCCAGTAAGACAATACTCAAAATCAGATAGTAATGCGTCTCCCCCCAGAAAACAGAAAAAGAATTACGACTCTGACGCATCACCCTCAAGAAGAAAAAGAAAGGAAGATAGATCACAAGAAAGACAAAGAAGAAATGACTCTGATCAATTGCCGAGAAAACAAAGGAAGAATTATGATTCCGATGAATCACCTCCACGAAAATCCAGGAATGATGGCAGGAGGTATAAATCACCAGAAAATCGTGATAAATCGAATAAGCCAAATAGATCTAGACACAAGAATTCAGATTCCGATCTATCTCCTCCGAGAAAGCAGAGAAAGAATTATGATTCTGATGAATCCCCCCCGAGGAAGCCCTCTAAAAGTCAAGAACCACAAAGAAAAGCAAGAAAGCGGTCACCAGAAAGGTTGTACCAAAAAAATCCTGATAGTGATTCTGATCTCTCACCACCTAGGAAACAACAGGCCGGAAAAGATGAGAGGTAAGATATCTTGTAATATCCGTCACTCTCTCTTTTTGTGTGGAAAAGTCGTCCAAAACCCTATCCCTTATTTTAATGTTTTAGCTTATATATTTAACAATGAATTACTATGAAAAATAAGTTCTTTAAAATAACCATCTTCTTCTTCTTTTCGTGTGGGACACCGAGTCGTCCAACGACCCGATGAACCCTAGTGTCAGAATTTTTCAACCACCTTCTACATGCTTCTGACATGGTTGTGTAATCACCGCCGTCTAAGTGATCATAGGCAGAAACCGGGTCCTATGGCTTAACGTGCCATCCGAAACACGGACCCATCTTACTTACGGACAATCAGGTGGTTCAGTCGGCAATGTCCTAACCAGAATGGGAACAAATTCACAAAGTGATAAATATCAACTTTGTGAGTGACCCACCGAGAATCGAACCCGGGACCGTCTGCGTCAAAGGCAGTCACACTACCACTGCGCCACATCGGTCGTCATCATCCATCAGTTAAAACTAGTAGAAGGCGGTTGAAAATTCTGACACTAGGGTTCATCGGGTCGTTGGACGACTATGTGTCCCGCACGAAAAGAGAGAGAGATACAAAGAATTAAAAAAAAATAAGGGGTGTAAGGGGGCACAAACACCAGCTCAGTGCTCCAAGCCAACCTCACCTGCCCGCGGTGCATCCTGCCGAACAGCGAACGAGGCTCTGGCGACCGACAAATGGCGGTATAACCATTTCGAAATGATGGCGTAGCTAAATGCCACAGACCGGTGATGGGCAGCAGCATCACCGGTGCGAGGAGCTGCGTCCTGCGATCGCCAAGACGCACGCCTGGCCGGGCGATTATCTAGGCAAACCTTTATGAAGCAAGCCATCGGACCAAGGCCCCCAGTCCCCGGCCGCCCCGCTATTCCTGGCCAAGGCGGCGGTCATGGTAACGGCGGGTCAGGGGGTGCTAAGAATCACCGGGTCACGATCGGCCGCCAACCCAAACTGACCCTGGCTACGTTCAATGGACGCACGTTACGACTGGACGAACACCTGGCGCAATTAGAAGAGGAGCTGAAGCACATAAGGTGGCACATTCTAGGGTTATGTGAAGTCCGAAGAGAGGGGGAGGACACCATAACTCTGGGATCGGGCCATCTTCTGTATTACCGAGAAGGAGATCAGCCCTCCCAAGGTGGCGTCGGATTTCTGGTTAATAAGGTTCTCTGTGCCAACGTTGTAGAGATATCAAGTGTGTCGAACAGGGTTGCGTACCTCATAATTAAGCTAACCGAGAGGTACAGCCTCAAGGTTATCCAGGTTTACGCACCGACCTCGACACACTTGGACGAGGAGGTGGAAAGCATGTATGAAGATATTTCCAGAGCCTTACATACCACCTCCAAAGCTCACTATAACGTTGTTATGGGGGACTTTAACGCTAAAGTGGGAGTACAGACTTGCGGCGAATCGAGTATGGGCAACTACGGTTTTGGAAGTAGAAATCACAGGGGGCAAATGCTCGTCAACTTCCTCGAAAAAGAGGGCCTCTTTTTGATGAATTCATTCTACAAAAAGAAGCCCAAAAGGAAGTGGACGTGGCAAAGCCCCGATACTGTGACGAAAAATGAGATAGACTTCGTCATCGCGGACAAACGGCGCATATTCAGGGATGTCACAGTGGTCACCAGGTTTAATACCGGAAGCGACCACCGACTTGTTCAGGGCACTCTGGATATTAACTACAAAGCTGAAAGAGCCCGCCTGGTGAAGTCCACGCTCCGACCGAATCTGCTCCAAACCGTGGTAGGGTCCGAAACTTTCCAATTAAAATTGGAAAATCGATTCGCTGCCTTGGAAACCACAGATGACGTTGACCAGAAACTCGAAGAGGTGGTGGAGATTCTCAGGGATGAAGGGACGAAGTTCTGCGAGATTAGACGTAAGAGCAAAAAGTCCAAACTTTCGACGGAAACTCTCAGCTTAATGGAAGAGAGACGTACAGACCCATTGTCAGCTTCGACGAAAAGTCAAGAGCGCAACAAAACCATCCAGAGGCTCGTGCGACGTGATCTCCGATCCGCAAACACGCTCTTGATTGAAAAATCAATTGAGCAGAATCGGGGACCAAAGGTGTTCGCACGGCCTTTGGGTAGGAGCCACCTGACGAAGCTGACAACTGAATCTGGGGAAGTCGTCGCATCCAAGCCGGAGGTTCTGTCGGAAGTGGAAGACTTCTATGGCAAGCTCTACGCCTCGTAAGCTTCAAAGCCCGTACCCGATACTGAGGATTGCAGAGCCACCCTCACACGCCACTTCACCGAGGACCTGCCCGAGATCAGCCGAGACGAGATCGAAATGGCCCTGAAACAGTTAAAAAATGGAAAAGCCCCAGGGGAGGACGGGATCACGACAGAGCTCCTAAAAGCTGGAGGAACTCCCTTATTGGATCAGCTCCAACAGCTCTTTAACTCCGTTCTCTTCCATGGGAGAACTCCGCAGGCATGGCACAGAAGCATGGTGGTACTGTTCTTCAAAAAAGGAGACAAAACCCTATTGAAGAACTACCGCCCGATTTCGCTTTTGAGCCATGTTTACAAACTCCAGGGTCATCACGAACCGTCTTGCGCGAAGACTCGATGAGTTTCAGCCTCCCGAGCAGGCCGGGTTTCGAAGGGGTTATAGCACCATAGACCACATTCACACGGTACGGCAGATTGTACAGAAGTCTCAAGAGTACAATCGGCCCCTGTGCTTAGCGTTTGTGGACTATGAGAAAGCTTTCGACTCCATCGAAACCTGGTCTGTTCTGGAGTCTTTGCAGCGTTGCCAAGTCGACTGGCGATACATCGAAGTGATGAGATGTCTGTATGAAGCCGCCACAATGACCGTACAAGTACAGGACCAGCGGACTAAACCTATCCATCTCCATCGAGGAGTGAGACAGGGGGACGTCATATCCCCGAAACTGTTCACTAACGCTCTGGAGGATATATTTAAAACGCTGGACTGGAAAGGTCGTGGTATTAATATAAACGGCAAGTACATCTCTCACTTACGATTTGCAGACGACATCGTCATTATGGCAGAAACGCTGCAAGACCTACAACGAATGGTGGATGACCTAGCTGATTCTTCTCGCCGCATCGGTCTCCGGATGAATTTGGATAAAACCAAAGTCATGTTCAACGAACACGTTGATCCGGAACCGATTGCCGTAAATGGAATCCAACTCGAAGTTGTTCAACAGTATGTCTACCTAGGGCAAACGCTCCAACTAGGTAGAAACAACCTTGAGAAGGAAGTCCAGAGAAGAATACAGCTGGGTTGGGCAGCATTCGGAAAACTCCGTCGAGTCTTTTCGTCGCCAATACCGCAATGCCTTAAGACGAAAGTCTTCAACCAGTGCGTCCTACCTGTCATGACATACGGAGCCGATACGTGGACACTCACGGTACGACTGGTCCACCAACTGAAAGTCGCTCAGCGAGCTATGGAGAGAGCTATGCTCGGGGTTTCTCTAAGGGATCGTATCCGAAACGAAGTAATTCGACAGAGAACTAGAGTGACCGACATAGCTCAACGTATTAGCAAGCTGAAGTGGCAGTGGGCTGGTCATATCTGCCGAAGGACCGATAACCGCTGGGGTAAGCTGGTCCTTGAGTGGAGACCGCGTATCGGCAAACGTAGCGCAGGACGCCCTGTGGCAAGGTGGAGCGACGACATACGCAAAGCTGCGGGCAGTGACTGGAGGAGTAAAGCCGAAGACCGGGTTCAGTGGCGTGCTTTAGGAGAGGCCTATGTCCAGCAGTGGACTACAATAGGCTGTTAATGATGATGATGATGATGAAAAAAAAAATCGGTTCGTTCGGTGCGGATAAGTTAGCGTTCACCTTTATGTTTCGTGGGAAAGTCCTTCACTTTCTTGGGCTGGTTCACCACTTAAAACATTTATTATAATAACGCTCTGCCTACCCCGCAAGGGATAAAGGCATGATATATGTATGTATGTATTATAAACATTTCCAGACACAAGAGAAGCAGCGACAGCCCTCCGCCTACCAACAAGAAAATGGCGGCTCGCACCCTAGACGGCAAGATGGCGGGCCTGTCCGACGCGCGGCAATTGCGCGACGAGAACGAAGCGTTCAGGCGGAGAGAAGACGAGGCGTTCAGCAAAATGACAGATGAAGTATCGGGCAGGAACGCTCACGCTGTTTCTAGAAAAAGTAAGTAGCGTGAATTCATATATCACGCCTGTATCCCTTGCGGGGTAGCCGCGTTTACACTATTATCTTTTTGTAAACAAACTTTGTATGAAAGTGACACTTCTGAACTGTCAATTTCATACAGAATTTGTTTACAAAAAGATAAGTACCTAAACTTACAGACTATAGGTTCATAAAATTTGTTGTAGGAAATAGAAAAATGTACTCATCCTACATTTTCTCTTTTTTACAATGACTAATATTTGACATTCAAAAAGATAAATGTAAAATTTACTACTTTAACCTTTTGAACGCCAATGACCACTATAGTTGCTAAACGCTCGCGTACATACGACGCCACTGACGACTAAAGTAGTCCAAATTTACCTATTTTTATAACTTAAATTCTGTCTTGTTTAAGACACCGGGCTGCTTGCCGATAAGTTTTTACCATCTTCACATTTTTCTATGCTTGGCGTCGGGGGTGTGCCGACGTAAAAAAACTCTGGCGTGCAAAAGGTTAAATAAATGATGTGAGTTTGAGTTTGTAGAGCAGCGTTGCTGTCGCTACGTCTGACAAATATAAGGAGGTAGTATTTTTGATTATTGCTTGTAGGTTTAAGAAAGAGGATGTCAAAATAGTGGAATGGGAATGCTTTTTGTTCGTTTAGTTCCTTGTAGATGGCACGCGAATTGGATTATATGGTGCAATTTCCCATAGGTATGGGCAAACTTATGAAATTGTATAAAATCTTATTTTTAAACATACATAAAATTGCAATACACATGAAACCTTCGACTTCCTTAGTCGCCTCTTACAACACCCGCGGGAAAGAAATGCGGTGATGCTATTTTTATTTATGAGATAATAAAGCATTGAACGCATTAAAATCCCATTAAATAGGGGTAGAACTCGAGTTTTTCTTTAATGATCTGTAAATGGCGGAGATCTCTCTCCCACTGAGGCTCTAACATACAGGGTTATTTTTTAGTCAGTACGCAAACTTTGTAGGGTGAGTCTACTCATGATTCTGAACAACTTTTATTACGGGGCCACATGGGAAATGACAAAAAAATATTTGGGTGTTCCATAGAAAAATTCATACCTACTCGGCAAAAATGTATGGAGCAACCGATTTATTTTGCGATTTTGCAGGTGGCCCCATAGTGAAAGTTGTTCAGAATCATGAGTTGAAACACCCTGCAAAGTTTGCGTACAGCCTAAAAAATAACCCTGTATACCAGACTTTCATGCTTTCTCCCTCACACTTAGGTATATTATTCACCGATCCTTTCTTAATTACCTATTCTTCTTAAAATTAATGCCGTTATACACACATTAATTTATTTGAATATATATATTCAAACACCGTATATAAATATTTAAATATAAACACCGACTTTGTAATAATTTTCAGGCAAACGAGAGACTTCTGAAGAACGAAGGAAATTAGAAGAAAAAGCTAAACGGCAAAAGGAATTGGACGAGAAATATAAGAAATGGAGTAAAGGGTATGCATTGTTTTTATAAGAGACTAGATTCCCTTTTTTTAAGTTTTCTTGTTGAAATGGCATGCTTATATTATACAGGGTGTAAGAGACGGTGTGACTGAAACTTTGCAAGCATGCTCAGACCATGAAACTGAACAACTTTTTGTATGGGGGCTGTGTAGGTTGGCCTATTTGGAGAGTAATGAAACAACCAAGTGCTGAATTAATACTAAATGTTTATTGGTAATATAGGCATTGATATTGCAACATACGTAGAAGTGACGTAAAGTAACAAATGCTTACATGCGCTATTATACCTACACTACACCTCCCTTGGGGGGTGAAAATAAAATAAATTGTACAATTTTATTTTATCTCTATCTTATTTCTACTCTTGAAACTCTATAATACGGGGAAATATTAAAATATATTTTTGAAACATAATTTACTAATCAGTTATTTTTAATTAAACATTAAACGGTTTGGTGCGGTTCTTATGCACAATATCCGGTTTACCGTTTTTCAAAATCTTAACATTACATCCTAAATCTTCTAATACTAAATATGGACCTAAATAAACCTTATCTAATTTACTTCCTACCTCGTTCTTAACGAGTAAATATTCATTTTGCTTATATACTACTGGATTAATCTTAACATCGTAATTAGTTTTACGTTTTTCCTTACTGATCTTCAAGTTGTTCTGTGCATCTTTATGAGCTAATTGAAGCCTGTACTTTAACTCCAATGGATAGCTGTCATAGTTATACAAAGGATCTACAAAATCACTACACAGATTATTAGGCAATAAGCAAGACTTACCGAATACAAGCTCATGCGGCGTGTATCGTGTTTCGCTGTGCACGGTATTGTTATACGCAAACGACCAATATGGAAGCCAACTACTCCAATTGTTTGACTGATTTTGACAATTTATCCTCAAATACGCACCCATGGTTTTGTGGCTATTTTCCAAAGCTCCGATAGATTCATGATGATATGCAGTAGAAGATAAATGGTCTATCTTAAGTAACTCACATACCTGTTTCATAGTACTAGAGATGAACTCCGTTCCTCGATCGGTAGCAATTTCACGAGGAATGCCGTACCTCAAAACGAAGTTATCCACAAATGATCGAGCTACACTTACCGTATCTTTTGAATGCAATGGGTACGCCTCTACGAATTTTGATAACTCACACTGTAAGGTGAGAATGTAGTTGTAATTGCTATCATCTGTTGGCAAACAACCGACTATATCCAAATAAACTTTTTCGAAAGCATAACTGGCAGTAGTTGTTATTTCCATTGGCTGTTTTATATGCACTGAATATTTTTGTTTTTGACAATGCTCACATTTGGAAACATATTTCCTTACATCATTTTCCATACTTGGCCAAAAATAAAACTTTTTTATATTATTCAACATTCGCCTAATACCTGCGTGGCCACTAGTAGGTAAAAGGTGAAAGTCGTTGATAATAACTTTTCTGTCATCTTCGTTATTTATTCTCTGTACATCCCTAAGTACACATATTCGGGGTCCGGACCAATCTTTATATTTATTTATCTCTCTAATAATATCGGCAATTAATTCTTTATTATTTTCATTTCTTATTATGCATAATTCTTTTAACTTTAACTTTTCACATAGTATAGACAAATCTCTCACCAACACGTCTCGCGTAGTTGACGATAGAGATACTCTATCTAAATAAATACGGAATTTATTTGGTACATAACTATAACTTTTATATCTTTCTATCACACATCCTTCCTTCTCCAATCTACTTAATACCTTTCTTTCGTCAATTAGTATCAACTCTACTAAATCCTTCGGCTTTTTAATAATGTCCACAATTCGAGGTTGATCAGGCCTTGAATTTTTGTGAATATTATTATCAACCGCTGAATTTGCAGTACTAGTGCTATAATTCTGATTGCTAACTTGCATTTTCCGCGCTTGCGCTCGCGTCATTACATTCACTACTTGTTCATTCATTTGTCTGAGATCCTCTGACGTCATGCGAATACGAGACAATGCGTCGGCTGCCGAGTTGGCGCTACCTTTTAAATATTCTATTTCGAAGTTATACTCTTCTAACAGCAATCTAAATTTTAATAACCTACTTGATGGGTCACGCATTCCAAATAAGTAAACTAATGGTCTGTGATCTGTTTGTATTTTGAATTTTCGACCGTATAAATAAGGACGAAAATATTTAACACCCCAAACTATTGCCAAAAGTTCTTTTTCAATAGTTGGATAGTTTCTTTCAGCCTTATTTAAACCTCGACTCGCGTATGCGACTGGTAACCCGTTGCTATTGCATAATACGCAACCAAGAGAGATTCCTGATGCGTCAGTCTGAAGAATAAAAATGTTTTCTTCTGCAAAACATGGATATTGCAAAACTGGTGGATTTATTAATGCTGTTTTTAATTGTTGAAATGCGTTTTCGCAATCCTCTGTCCAAACAAATGACGCGTTTTTCACGTTTCTGTTATTGGAAAATTGACGTGGAAATTGTCCGTACTTACCTCTTGATGAATTTCCACGGGATGACATCTGAGGCTGGTGAGAGTTGCCTCGTTGCTGGTAATTACGATTAAACATCGGTACCTGTGAAACACGGTTGTAGTGGCTCCGCCCCCGCGTATTGTTGTAATTCCTGCGATGTCCTCGATAATGGGCGTTAGGACTAGTAAATCCTCTAAAAGGTCTGTTGGAAAATGAACGATATTGCTGTCGGTGCATTCCCATTACGTCAGCTGATCCTGATGCGGAGGAACCGTCTTCCTCCTTGGCTGCTTGAACAGCGTCCTTCAGCGTGGAAAAATCTCGAGCTGTAATGATAGTGCTGAGTCTACGATTTCGCAACCCGTCGGCAAAACGCTTTATGGCAGTTTTCTCATTTAAGGGTCGTAATATTTTATATGCGTTTGCGTCACCTCCCGCTTGCGAGATCGTAAGATCTACAAACAACTCTGAGAGTTCTTTGCCAAATTCTTCTACCGACTTTTCATTTTGCCTTAAGCTGTGCATTTTGGCTTGAATGGCGGTAGCAGATTTCTGTGGCAAAAGGTGTTTTTGCATATCCTTTGTTAGTTCTTTGACAGTTTCATAAGAACTTTCAAGTTTTAGCTTCGCTGACTGAGACAAACGGGTTTTCAATACAAAAGAAATTAAATTCGGTTGAGTTGCTGCATCTATGGTGGAACTATAATATTCTATGGCATCAATTAAAGTTTTAGTATTCTCCTCTGAATCAGTCATCGAAGGCAATAAGCCCAGGGCAACTTTAAGATCGAATTTATCCATAGTTGAATTTATGTTTTCCTCCACTTGAATAACTTTCTCACCTCTACTATAATCCTTACTACAAATTTCTTTTATTTCATGAAATTTTTTCTCTACCTTTTCACTTATTTCATTTATTTCTTTTATAATAACCTGGTCGCTTAGCTCCTTCTTTATTATTTGATCCTCTACAATACTTATTACACTACTATATTGTCTAATTATTTTATCTGCCTCATTTAAATAATATTTAAGTCTCTCTGGAGTTCTTCTGTCATAGTTTAATCTAACTAATTCAGTTCTAAGTGCTTTCAATTTTTCATAAACATGACGCAATTCTAAGGCCATTACCTACTAACTTACTGTATCTATATGTACTAATTATATTCATATCGAGTAATTCTATCATTCATATTTATACTACGTATTTATATTTAAAATAAAATTTAGAGTCCAAGTACATTCTTATTAGACACATTTACCAACGCTGTGGCTGAATTGCGTAAACCGTAATATGATACGCCACTCGCGACGACACATAATTACCTATAGTTCGTAATTTTCGATATACTCAAAGGTCAATGGCATTCACGTTACTGTAGAAAAGTACACTGTACTTACAGTTTCTTGAATTTCACAATTCACACTCATTATTCCTTGTCCGAATGTCCTATTCCTTGATGTAGCATGTCCTCCTTGGGTTGATCTCCTTTGGTCATCTTGTCCTAGTTCGCTTGGATACCCACGGGCGCTCCCTGAGCGGTACCTGACACCTCAGGCACGACGTCCGATTGCCTGCACCTGGATACAACACGCAGCACCCCACAAAGAAATCCTAAATGCGCCGATTTATCTAGCATTGCCGGGTCGTCTATCCAATCGCGTTGATATTTTGTAGAACACCCTCTGTATGCATCGTACACGTCTACGTTGCTGGCTACAAGCACGCAGCTCACAATCACCATCGTCTTCAGTAGTATTCAGATCCGGGACGCTTCGTGCGGCGATCACGTCCTTAGGGGCTGACTGGCACGTCATCGTGACGCAGTTTTACTAATGTGCAGGAACTGACTATGGTTACGTTAATTACTAAAATATACTTTTGAATAAAACAATACTATAAACTATTTAAACTTTAAAATGTCCCCATAGGTTATCCACAGCATGGCATGGGTCGCCATGTGTAGGTTGGCCTATTTGGAGAGTAATGAAACAACCAAGTGCTGAATTAATACTAAATGTTTATTGGTAATATAGGCATTGATATTGCAACATACGTAGAAGTGACGTAAAGTAACAAATGCTTACATGCGCTATTATACCTACACTACAGGGCTATGGTGGCAAACGAAAAGTTTTTTCGACCTTTCATACAAAATTCCCGATCAGCTGACTGACTTTGTATGGAAACGTGATTTGTGCATTGTATGCATTATTGCACAACAAAACTAATATAAAGAAGTATAACAAAAGAACAGATTGGTACAGTGGCTTTACTATAATTCCAAATTCAACCTAAAAAAAAATACTGCAAATTGATGCTATTCTGTTTCCAGTGTAAAGCAAGTAGAAGAGCAAGAGTCCCGTGTCCAGGAATACCTCCACGAAGCGTCGAAACCGCTGGCCAGGCACCGGGACGACCAGGACTTGGAGGCCGCGTTGAGAGACGTGGAGAGAGACGGAGACCCCATGCTGCAGTATGTGAGAGAGAGGAGGCAACGCAGCGGGCTGCAGCCAGGTTAGATAGATCGATAAAAAGTTTATTTCTTGCCACAGTCACACATACATAAACACTTAAATAAATACATACATATATCACGCTTTTATCCCTTGCAGGGTAGGCAGGGCGTTAACGGCCGTAAGAATACGGTCGCTATCGCCACGTCTGATATTTTTGAGGATTGTTTTCCAAGGTTGTTTCGGAAAACGTGTGTATCACTGTAGTGCCAAGTTGTCACCCTGTCGCCTAAAAAGTGTAATACACCAATACTCTCGAGTCCCGTCGCCTCTTACGACACCCGCGGGAAGGATGTGGGGTGATGCTATTTAAGTCGGTATCACACGGCAGGTTGTGTGCTCAGAAAAGGTGTGGTTTTAGAAAACATGTGTTTACTATAGTGACAGGTTGTCAACCTCTCGCCTATAAATTGTAATACACCAATACTCTTCGAGTCCCTTTGTCCCTTTTTTTTACTAACTCTTTATTACTCTTTGACAGAAAAGCCCAAATACAAAGGCAACTACCCACCAAACCGGTTCAACATCCGTCCAGGGTACCGCTGGGACGGGGTGGACCGCTCCAACGGCTACGAGAAGAAGTTCTTCGAGCAGCAGAGCAAACGCAGGGCCCAGGAGGAGGAAGCTTACAAGTGGAGCACTGAAGACCTTTAAAGTGGACCAGCTTATTTTCCTGTGGGGCACCGAGTCATCCAACGATCCGATCAACCCGAGTCACAGTAAGAGTGGTATTGATGTGATGACTTCGACCAGCAAAGCAAACACAGGGCTTGGGAGAAGGAAGCTTACAAGTGGACCGAAGACCTTTAAAGTGGATCTGCTTGTTGTGTGGGACACCGAGTCAGCCAACGACCTGACCAACTCGAGTGATATTGATCATGATGTGATGACTTGTTCGTATGGGGCACCGAGTCTGCCAACAACCCAATCAGCCCGAGTCATGATGTGATGTGATGAGTTAGAGTAGCAGAGCAAACGGGAGCTCAAAAATAGGAGGCTTACAAATGCAGTACTGAAGACCTTGTAAGTGGATCTGGTTCTCTTCGTGTGGGGCACCGAGTCAGCCAACGACCCGAACGGCCGATTGCTATATCTGCCACCGCCGTGGCAGGCGTGGCGGTGGCAGATGGGAATAAACATGTCATGCTCTGTCGCAGAGCCACCTTTATGGAAATTGATTAATTAGTGATTATGTCATAAATAAATGTCACGGATTATTATTGTAAATTTTGTAAATTAAATATTTAAGTAAGTACTTACCATATTTTTTATTTATCCTAATCGCCGTGTTTTGCAAGGTTGAAGGGAATAAAATGAAGAGTTAATTTTATAACACTTACTGTTTATTCAGCATAATTATTTTAAAATAAGCAATATAAGTATAATTAAGTTAATATAAATAAACTTTTTAGATCCTCGAATATTATACCAACCAGTATTACATTCCTAGTAAAAAAGGGCTGAATTTCTAAAGGGGTACATTTTCTGCAAAGTAAAACAAATCGCGTGTATCACAAGAACGAATCAGACTATTGACTGGGACATTAATAAAATATAAAAGTGGCATGCTTTAAAACTATTTTCCAAGAATGCTACGGACTTCATTCATAATTTTTCCAAAATATTCAAAGTTTGAACAAATAAACAGAAATCACTACATAGTATAAAGCAAAGTCGCTTTTCGCGTCTGTCTGTATGTATGTTTGCTTAAATCTTCAGAAATACACAACGGATTTTGATGCAAATTTTTTTAATAGATATGAGTGATTCAAGAGGAAGGTTTTTGTGTATAAAAAGTTCCGGGAAAACATCTTATTCCTACGGGAAAACGAGTTGCAGCGGGCGCAGCCATACGAGTAAGTATTTATGTATTACTATATTTTGGATAGCATCGAAGCTAAGAGTCTTCGAAATACAGTTTCATAGAAATAGTGTTACTTATAGAGTAACGGATTAGCGATTAACGAAGTTAATTAACAATGCCCAGCTTAGGCTACATATTTTCGTCGCACAGATCCGAAGAAAATAGTACGTCCAAACCACATAAAATTGACTCTAGGGTCTGTAGAGTTTAAAGGGACCTTGTTAACGACGTACCATTGTCTTAGGATTTATCCTACGAAAATAGTACGTCCTCAACAAATTACCTTTAAATTCAACAGAGCTTATGAGTCAAATTTATTTGTTGAGGACGTACTATTTTCTTAAGATCCGTCCCCCAAAAATAGTAAGTCTTTAACATATAAAGTTACTCTAAGGTCTGTTTTAAGTCAATCTATAAATTACTATTGCTTTTTTTAGATATACCAAAAATACAAACTAGTCTTTGTACATCAAGTAGTAGGTACCTAAGCAAGACATAATGTACCTATGTATAGTTTTAAAAATGAATTATGGATGTCTGAATACTTCAAACTTTATTTCCCTATGATGCCCTAAACAAGTCTTTAATTAAATCATTTATTTCCCGCGAAAGACCAAATATTCATATTCATAAATCTTTATTGCATTTATACGTATACCAGATCTTAAAATAGGTACATAAAGTTCAGCACAGGGTGTAAAAACATTTGCTGCAAATATTTTAAAGGGCGAATCAGCCCATGAAACTGAACAACTTTCCCCAAGGAACATAGGTCGAAATATGAAAAAATAAATTTGGACCTCCCATACAAAGTTACCGGAGGTCAAAAATTTTTCTCACATTTCGACCTATGTTTCTTGGGGAAAGTTGTTCAGTTTCACGGGTTGGTTCACCTCTTAAAATATTTACTGCTAGTATTTTATACACCTTATATAAATCATCATTAACAGCCTATTGTAGTCCACTGCTGGACATAGGCCTCTCCTAAAGCACGCCACTGAACCCGGTCTTCGGCTTTACTCCAATATATAAATATACAATAATAATCCAAAATTGCGCGACTTTGACCTTCAAACATGACCTTGACATTTCAACGCCTGCCCCCGCGGTTGTAACTCCCGCGACCCCTCTGGGTTCTGTCATCGTGCTCGTTTTGGTAGCCGCCTCGGTGCTGGTAGCCCTGATTCTGATAACCTTGACCTTGACCTTGGTAAGGCTTGTTGTAGCCACCTGTGAAGAGACGTGGTTTTTGTTACAATCAGATACAAACAAGATGGTTTACATGCGACGTCCGTCGCGTATCTACGTCGCACACTATAGTCTGTAAAATATAGGATGATCCCTGTGACGTTTGTGACCTTGGAGCAAATGCTATGACATAAGGTCTACTTTCCTTTGTTGACTAGGATAATGAACCTTATGTCATAGCCTCTGCTCCAAGGTCACAAACCTCACAGGGATCATCCTATATTTTACAGACTATAAGCACACGACTATGATAAGACTATGGCAACAGGTCGGAGAAGTTATGCTGAGAGTTATAAAAATGTAAATATATTTTACATATCTGATGCTCTGAAAGTAGGTCATTACTGACAAAAAACACGACCTGTAAGTTCAACTTACAGGCGAGGTTTTAAAACTAAGCCTGTAAGTAATTTTAAATATAGAACTAGAAAAAGAACCAATAGAATCGCGGCAATTAAAAAGTTAAAATCAATGTCTTCTTATTTTTAATAGGAGTTGTATACGATTTTAAATTTCGAACTGGCCGTTACGAATTGTGTTGCTTGAACGCAGGAATTTATATTTTTAATCTGTATTTTTATAACCTCAATAAATGAGTTTGTCGAATTATCACTCAATATTACAATGACAAAAGTAAAAATTACTAATATCCCTACGAACAGAAAAATGTCTACTTTATGTTAGGATACTTTTCTTTCATATTAATTCAATATTTTTCAATCATAGCAATTTGAATAGCAGACGATACAATCATCACTTATGGATCGTTTTCTTGTATTTATCGCTTTATTTTACTCTTTTATCATTCGATATGTAAAGCAGTATACGTACCACGGATGTAACATCAATAACAACCTCGGAAAGGTACCGCCCTCGCTCCGCTCGGGCGTTAAAAAACCTCGGTTGTTGTTGATAACTTACATACCTAAGTACGTAATCTACTAATTAGAACAAATAGACTGTTTATCGTCAATGACAATAACATCATCTTCTTCTACTACTTATATTACAGTATCATCACTAGAATCTACATTAGTAACTATTGTATTCGTAATTTGTAGATTTATTTTACATTAGTAATTATTGTATTCGTAATTTGGGAGTTTTCTACCAAACTTGGCTACAATAGCCATCTCCGGACGCATCAGCGCCGATCTGATTAGGAGTCCAAATGGTCGCCATGCCCGAAATCAGTCGGAGAAATCATCCTCATCAATATGTAAATCTACTTGAATAGTAACATCCTCACCTTGATTGCCGCCGCCTTGGTAACCGCCGTAGCTCTGACCTTGGTGCTGGTTGTAACCCTGGTTCTGGTTGTAACCCTGGTTTTGGTTGTAACCCTGGTTATGGTTGTAACTCTGGTTATAACCACCAGCGGGAACTTCAAAGGTTTGGTAATTTCGTTGACTTTGTTGGTTGCCATTCGCCCAAGGAGATGGACTAGTTTGCGCCCTGAAAAATGAAATGAAGATGTTTATTAGCCCGCTGCAACTCAATTTCCCGTGGGAATAAAGATTTTTCCCGGCAAGTTTTATATATAAAAACCTTCCTCTTGAATCATTCTATCTATTAAAACAACCTGCATCAAAATCCGTTGTGTAGTTTTAAAGATTTAAGCATACATACAGAGAGACGCGAAAAGCGAGTTTGCTTTATACTAAGTAGTGATTAAAAATCTTACCGTTGGTCACCGCCCCCAGTGCTTTGATTGTAACCGCCCTGAACACGACCGCCCCTACCACGGTCCCCGCCCCGTCCGCCGCCCCTTTCGCCCCCCCAGCCTCCACCTCCCCTTTCGCCCCCTCGGCCTCCGCCGCCCCGTTCACCCCCCCGCCCTCCGCCGCCCCTGGAGCCGCCACGACCGCCACCCTGCCAAAGTAATTCACTGGTTGTAGGCTGTGCCTGTAGTATTAGTTTAAAAACTAGAGATAACCGAAAATAGGTGTCAACGAATACGAATATTTGGACGAACATTCGATGAAAAGCTTGCCGAACCGAATATTCGCCAAGAAATTATATCCATATGAAAAAGATAGGTAGTCTTTACTTGTATACGCAAAGTTCGCGGATTAGTACCTAAGTGCCGAATATTCTACTAAACTTACATACATACATACACATATCACGCCTTTATCCCATGCGGGGTAGGCAGAGCGTTAACGGCCATAAAAAGACGGTCGCTATCGCCACGTCTGACAATTAGATAAAAGTTGACTTACCCATTTAAATTATTTTAAATTGATAAGATTTTATATTTGACATAAATAACCTCAATGTGACATTCTTATTTCTTTAATTTATTTTAGTGTTCAGTTATATTATTTGCGCAGTATTGCTTTATGCTCAAGTTTTTAATATGACGAAATGGATATTAATTTTTAAAATAAGTATTGAAAGTGTCCTACGTATGCATGCTACCACTTGCAATGCCCTTATAGGATACATATAACTATCTGCTACCTGTTGTAGTAATATCTTTAAGCTTTTACATGTAAGCATGAATAAATTGAATTGAATTGAATTATTGAGGACCTTAAATACTACACTTACTATTTAGTAGTATACTTTTAGATTACTTTATTCTACTAAATATTGAGCAAATTCACCGAATATTAGGCAAATTCATCGAATATTAGCCTGAATACGGATATTCGGTAAATCTGCCGAACGGCAGGAATTATGTAGTGAGAAGAACGTTAATTTTTTCGTGACGCGCATGTTGACCTAGGCAGGAAAATTTGCATGCATCATAGTACAGAATTTACTAAATAAACAGCTTCAAAACCTACCTAAGCTCAAGTATTTACTCCACTTGAAAGCAGGCGTATTGTTGCAGGTGTAGCGCTTTCGTGGGGATAGCTCAAGTTTCTTGGTTTTATATGTGTGCTTATGAAGTTTTCATATTGTCTTTTGGAGTGTATTGTCTTAAAGACACAATTTTAATCAGATAAGATAGGAAGTAAAAAATATTTTGGGAATTAATAGTTTTATCAATACAGTAGTCTTTAAGCCAACCAGAGATCACGTCTTAAGGCGATTGTAAAAAATAAAAAGTTTATTCACCTAACAAGATATTTATGTACCTACAACTATATTTCTGGTACTAATTTCTCCTCCATTCATTCTTTCTTGCAGCATATTTATCTTTCTGTTTATCATTAAAACCATATTTCTTATAACGATTCTGCGTGCTTTTTCTACGAAAGCCAATTTCCTCTTGAGGCCATTGTTTATTAGAATTTTGGCTTGAAGTATCGCTTTTGGTTATATTTGGAATATATGTACTAGTCGCTGGGTAGCTAGTATAACCTTGCATAACATATGTGCGTGCTCCTGAACTGCTTGATGTAGCAATATTTTTGGAAGAATAAGGATTAGAATTAGAAAAGTTATATTGATAAAATGGTTTTGAGAATTCACTTATATATTAATTCACTTATTTCAATAGACTGGACTTATACAAGTGTTGTAGTGATGAACTTTAAAAAGATATCGGGATACAGGCATCTATCAGTTGTTTCAACTGCCTGCCTGTTACAAATAATAATAATAATAATAACCCCCCCAAGGGAGTAAACCTTGCCGTGGTGGGGGGGCTTAAGGAGAGGCGGCACTTTAATAAAGTCTGATCATCTAGACTCAATACCCAAATTGATGTACTAAATAAAAATACCAAATAACACCTCAGGTACAACCCTCTCCGAACTAATTTACTCCCAACCTTCAAACCCTCATGGAGCAACAAAATACAAGAAAATATAATCTTCGGCCGCTACCCGGGGGTCGCCGGGGCGCATCTGGAGCCGGTGCTGGATGCTTCAGTTCACGGGACACCGGTGACGAGGAGTTGAGCAGGCGGGCTCCCGTCACACAAAATGTTACAGCCGGACGTCGAGAGTTGAGCAGGCGGGCTCACGACGAAGCTGCGACAGCCGATTCTTCGGGCGATGATACTAGATCACTGTTTTCTTCGATCCCCTCAACTCGCCCCTCTTACATGACTAGGCGAACATCTACCTTGTCATCTTCAAGCACGCTGGCTAGTGTTGTGCAAGAAGTCAATCCTGACTTAGAGCTTGCACCCACTCCCAGTGTTTCCACTAAGCGCAGGCGATGGACACCTGAAGTGAATATGTTCATACTGCGCACTTACCTTCAACTTACCGCACTTGAAACTGACACCAAAACATACCTGGAACCGTTACACCTAAAGTTCATTGAAAAGTACCCAGACATAGAAGTTAGCCGACAGCGAGTAGGTGACCAGCGCAGAGCCATAGTTCGTAATAAATTACTACCACAAAGTACAATCGACCAAATCTACAGTGAAGTACGAGATGAGTTAAACAATTTAGAAAGAAGGATTTCTACTGCTCAAATTAACACAAATACATACATGTCTCCCGATATGGTCCCAAGCATTCGATCCCTCATATCAAATACTCCAAACACTCAACAAGTATCCACTCACATGAACTGCCAACGAAGCTCCAGCGCATCTCGGATGAGATGGACGACTGAGCAAAATGAAACTATAATTCGAGCTTACTACAAAATCACGCAATTAGACACGAACAGAACCACATACCGAAAACCACTGCATGAGGCTTTTATCATGACGTTTCCCTCACTATCACACGTATCTGAGCAACGTGTATCGGATCAACTGAGGGCGATTCTAAACAATAAATACATTAGCGACGATAGATTAGAGATGATAAGACAAGAAGTAGCAGAAGAGCTCCCAAGCAATACTAACTCCTCCATTAACAACAACAACAACAACACTGACGACATTGATATTCCCCAAGAGAACTACCTAGTAAACAATGATATCTCATTTTTAAATGATATTGACCCTGCCATATTTGAAGAACTTCCAACTGACCAACAAAACACTAACCCTAAGAGAGACCCAAAAATAGACGAAACATTTAATCAGACGTATCAACACTTCGCAAATACAGACCCCACAACCAGACCCTTTATACCTAAACAAAAATCATCCAAGAAACTTGCGGCAATAGTGGACTACTTGAATAAAGTTACCCTCCCAGAGAATATTAATTTAGAAACAGATTTTAACACCTTACAAACCAAAATATACTGCGCAGCATGGACAACAGCTAAAATAAATGGAGCTAAAATATCACTTGAACCGACAGACAGATCACGACCAACTAAAAACGAGCACAAACCTCACTGGCAAAGACGATTAGAGCGTAGACTGGAAGATTTACGTACAAAAATTGCAAGGCTAACACATTTTATAAATGGGAGTAGAAGCAGAAACCTAGAAAACCAAGTAAAAGTTATAGTAGAACAATATAAAATTCACACAGTACATGAAGAATCAAACACACAACTCACACACACTCTAGACACACTCAAACAAAAACTCGCAGTCACTACAGGACGTCTTCGCAGGTACAATGCTTGCACCCTTAGAAAACAACAAAACAATCAGTTCAAGAATAATGAGAGACAATTTTATCGAAAGCTTAGACAGGAAACAACAAACGCGCAAGAAAATATTAACTCGAGCGATACACTTGACACCCCAGACCCAGAGGATTTACAGTGCTTTTGGGCTGGGCTATGGGATCAGCCAGTTGAGCACAATATGCAAGCAGAGTGGATACAAATAGAAACTGAGAACCATAGCACAATACCCCAAATGGCTTTTGAGCACATCCCAGTAGATACATTCCAAAAAGTCTTGAGTAATTTACATAACTGGAAAGCCAATCGGTCAGACAATATACACAGTTATTGGTACAAAAAATTCACAAGCATCCATGGTTTCCTACACAATTTTTTGAACAGCTTCATAGAAGACCCAACTATAATTCCACCCTACATTACTCTCGGAACAACCTACATGATACCCAAAGATCGCACCGATATGACAAACCCCGCAAAATACAGGCCTATCACCTGTTTACAAACAATTTACAAAATTCTTACAGCCTGTATATCAGAACTTGTTTATGAACACATCGAGGGCAACAACATTCTAGCTGAACAGCAAAAAGGGTGCCGTAAGTTCAGTCAGGGTTGTAAAGAACAGCTTGTCATCGACTCTGTCATCCTACAAAATGTACAAAAGACTAAATCAGACTTGTTCAGTATGTACATTGACTATAAAAAAGCATATGACTCTGTCCCCCACTCCTGGCTATTACAAGTACTTGAAATATACAAAATACACCCGAAAATAGTTAACCTCCTAGAATCTACCATGAGTAACTGGACCACAAGGCTGAAACTAACAACCCCCTCACAAACTATAGAGACTGGACCGATTAAAATACAGCGAGGTATATTTCAAGGAGACGCCCTCAGCCCCCTGTGGTTTTGTCTCGCTCTGAACCCACTTTCAAATATACTCAATTCATCAACGCCAGGCTATAAATTGAAATACACTGAAAATAACGGACAGACTGACAGACGACAAACTATAAACCATCTATTATATATGGATGATATCAAGTTATATGCAGATAATGAAGATCAGTTATACCAACTAGCTAACCTAACAGAATTATTTACGATCGACATCAAGATGGAGTTCGGCATAGATAAATGCAAAATTAACTCTATCAGAGCAGGCAAAGGCTATAGACACAATTACGAGCTAGAATCTGGACAAACTATAGAATCACTTGAAGAAAAGGAGACATATAAGTACCTAGGTTACCAACAATCACAACAAATACAATGTAAACAAACTAAAGAGAAATTAAAGCAGCAATTCCGACACCGACTTAACTCCATTTTGAAAACACAGCTACACGCCCGAAACACGGTTAAAGCCATCAACACCTATGCCATTCCAGTCCTCACATACTCTTTCGGAATAATAAACTGGACAAAGTCTGATCTTAAGTCTTTACAACGTACTATAAACACAACACTCACAAAATTTCGGAAGCACCACCCTAGATCTTGTTTACAAAGACTGACGTTACCTAGGAGGGAAGGAGGCCGAGGACTCATAGATATAACAAACCTGCATAACAGACAAATAACAACCCTTAGGAAGTACTTTTACAGTAAAGCAGAATCGTCAACACTCCACAAAGCCGTAATTCAGAATGACAACAAAACAACACCTTTAAACATGCAAGACAACTCACCACAAAACAACGAGATACTGACTGATAACAAAACCAAACTTGCTGAATGGGCCCAGAAGTCTTTACACGGAAGACATCGCCACGATTTGAGTCAAACTAACGTCGACAAAGATGCGTCGAACGCATGGCTCAATCGTGGTGATTTATTCCCAGAAACAGAGGGTTTCATAATAGCAATACAAGATCAAGTTATAGAAACGAGAAACTACCAGAAATATATAACTAAAACCTTAGCTTCAGATACTTGCAGAAAATGTAACAGCTGCCCAGAGACCATCCAACATATCACTGGTGCATGCAAATCAATAGCTCAGACCGACTACAAATATAGACACGACCAAGTAGCTAACATTATCCATCAAAAAATTGCTTACCAACATAACCTGATTCCAACTATTCAGCCATATTATAAATACAGCCCACAAACAGTTCTAGAAAACTCCACGATCAAACTTTACTATGACCGAGCCATCCTGACAGACCGAACAATTCACTACAACCGACCTGACATAACTTTAATAAACAAAACTGACAAAACCGCGTATTTAATTGATATAGCGGTACCCAACACACACAACCTGCAAAAAACAATAGCTGAGAAACTGACTAAATACGTGGAGCTAAAGGACGAAATCACTCGAATCTGGCGGCTCCAGAAAGTGACGATAGTCCCAATCGTGATTTCATCAACAGGAGTGATACCGAAACAGCTCCACCAGTCACTCAAAACACTCAACCTCGCAGCCAACACATATAATCTGATGCAAAAGGCTGTTATTTTGAATACATGCCGCATAGTACGAAAATTTTTGCACAGTGAACATGATAACCTACAGACATCACCAATTTCAACATTCATACAAACGACACAAAACTCACCAACAATTGCAAGACCTGACGTACAAAGCACATCGACATTCACAAGATGTGAGACACAAAACACAACAGCAATCACACGACAAGACATACCGACAATCATACGACATGACACACGAAATACACCAACAATCGCACGACCTGACACACGAAGCATACAAACTATCACACTACATGACACACAAAACGCACCGACAATCACACGACCTGATATACGAAACACAGCGACAAACACACTACATGATCCACAAAACGCACCTGGTATACACTTGGCCTAGGCCCGTGCATACCAGTACACCGGTGAAAGCCGAGACAAACAAAATGTATTCCAAAAATAATAATAATATATCCTTGTGATGATGGTTCTTTATTATTTGGATCTTGTTGGGTAGAGGTTTCAGTAGCTTCTGCTATATCATTTGTAATCCAGACTATCGCTTTTTTGGAACTTTCATCACCATCATTGTTTGATGTTTTTGTAGATGCAATGGTTTTATCTGTTTCTCCATAACTATGACTAATGTTTGCCGTTTTAGAAATGGGGGTAAGATGTTGATAACTTTCTGTAGGCACAACACTTTTTCTTGATTCTTCATCACTTTGACTATGGTTTGATGTTTCAGAAACAGGACTAAGACTAGGATCTCGGTAAGTGTTTGGAAATTCAATAGCTTCGTTTGATTCGTCATCCTCTTTACTGTAGTTAGAAGTTACAGAAATAGGACTGAGGTCCGAATCTTGATGAGTGTTAGACGTTATAGTATGTCTGAAATCGTCATCCTCCATGCTATGGTTTGAAGTTTCGGAAATGGGGCTAAGGTCAGAATCAAGACGAAGATTAGGAGATGTAATGATATTTCTGAAATCGTCAACATCCATGCTATGATTCGAATTTTCAGAAACGGGGCTTAGGCTACATACATACATATATCACGCCTTTATCCCTTGCGGGGTAGGCAGAGCGCTAACATCCGTAAGAATACGGGCGCTATCGCCACGTCTGACATTTTTGAGTATTGTTTTCTAAGGATGTTTCGGAAAACATGTGTATCACTATAGTGACAGGTTGTCAGCCTCTCGCCTAAAAATTGTAATACGCCAATTACTCTCGAGTACCTTAGTCGCCTCTTACGACACCCAAGGGAAGGATGTGGGGTGATGCTATTCTAAGCCGGCATCACACGGCAACGATCTTGAGAAATATATTTTGATCCAATTGTATTTTTTAGATTCTCATCGTGTTTACTTTGGTTTGATGTAAGAGGAACCGAGCTGAGGTTACGATTCTGATTAGATGCAACTGTTTCTGTAATAGTATTTAAAGTTCGAAATGGTACCTCATTCGTATCATTTCTTTCGCATTGATCTGACGGTTCGTTATTTTTTGACTGCGTAGAAGATAAATCCATTTCACTGGCAGATACTTGGTCATGAGTCACCGAAGACGAGTGTTCTGTAACACTGGAACCAGTCCGCTTATATCTTCATTAAAATGTACGCAGAGAGACTCTAGTTCGTAGCTTACACGATAGTCTCTTTTTGACAACTTGGAAGCATCTGAAGGAGGAATCATTAGTTTGATATTTAGACCTTCTCCCAACTCTAATTCACTCAAATTATATTTCATGAACCAATTTGGTAAATCGTACCACGGGTTTTGTATAGCAAGTCGTTTCTTAAGATTAACTTCTCTGTCCGTTTTGTAAAATGGCAAGCGGATTCTGGCACTGATTTTATTTGGTATATTTCCTAGGCGTTTGACAATGAGTTTTGTATGTGATGTCGGCGATATGTGGGATACAACTTTCTCCAGCCATTCAAGAGTATTTTGGTTTTTGCAGAAGAGTTTAAGTGTGCCATCTATATGTTGAGGGTTAGCTCGAAAACGTGGCGCTTTAAAAGGTGGTGAAGACTCCTTTTTAGTGTTTGTGGTCTTGATGTAATCATCAATTTCTTTGTACAAACATTCCTCCAAAGCTACCTGGATTGCGCTAGTTTCTTCTAGTGTTAGTAACTGAAAAGGTTCAGTCATGACGGCCACGTCCAAATTATTGTGATCCTTTTCAGTAATGGATGAGAATGAATTAGGCTTTAGACGTTTAGTGTCAATATCAGTTTGAGGAATTGGAAGTTTCCTTTTACTAGCAAGTCTCTCTTGTACTTGTTTACCTGCACGGCTTCCGCGATACTTCCTAATGCCAAGAGTAGCACTTTCAGCTATAGGCATTTTATCATCTGGACTTATTGAAACATCACTCAAAAACTGTGGAAAGGTTTGTGTGACATTACTTTCTATATTAGTATTAGGTTCTTGTTGTGGTTGCGTAGTTCCGACCTCCGAAACGTCTGTAGGTATTGTATTTGTAGATTTTGTACTATCATTTTCAAGGGTTTGAGATTTACTATCAACATTATCAGGAGTATTCATTACATTAGCAGTTAATTCAAGTTTTGTCCTTCTGATTCGTCTTTTCTTTGGCTTGTTTTCATTGGGTTGTTTTTTGCTTAACTTGAACCAAGTTGAAACCTTATGTTCAAGTGAGTGCGAAGGTAGAAAGGCTGGTGTGGAAATTGTATTCGTAGTTAGGATAGGAACAGGAGCAATCGATGTTGCCAAAAGTTGCATAGGTGCATTTAAAGAACTAATGTTTGTGAGTGATGCAAGTAATTTTGCTTTAGGCGCAGTAATTGCAGCCGAGGATGTAGTAGGCGCAATAATTGCAGCCATAGATTTTTTAGGCGCATCTGATGCAGCCGGTGGTGGGATAGGAGTGTTTGAAAAGCTGGCCATTGAAGGCGGCTGAAATAATGAACTATGGGACGTTGCGCACCTTCGCCATTTAGCGCTCTAAAATGTGTAAAATTAAAAAGGCAAATGTACCGCAAACTTGTACGAATAAATGGGTTGTAATTAGTTTTTTTAGTTTGCTTTGTTTGTAGTTTGTAGTTAGCTTAGCGCAGCCCCGCTTCAATGGCGACGCACCCTTAAGGTAGTGACGTACCTGAGGAGCGGACCGCTGTTGCCAGAAGGGCATCTCGGGCGGCGGCGGCTGCTGCTCGTTGGGTCTGCCGCCCCTGTCCGGCACCTGAAACAAATACATACATATATCACGCCTTTATCCCTTGCGGGGTAGCCAGACATCTGACATTTTTGAGGATTGTTTCCTGAGGTTGTTTCAGAAAACATGTGTATCACTATAGTGACAGGTTGTCAGCCTATCGCCTAAAAAATGTAATACACCAATACTCTCGAGTCCCTAAGTCGCCTCTTACGACACCCACGGAAAAGAAATGGGGTGATGCTATTCTTAGACGACATCTAAGTGAAACCCTGTTGAAGTAAAGTAAACCCTGTTTTAGGGTGCGTCTCCATTGAAGCGGGGCTGCGCTAAGCTAAGCGCGGCATGAATTAACCAATCATGAGCCTTGAATTAGCCAACCAAAATCCCCGAATCCCAGCCCCGCTTCAGTGGAGACGCACCCTGATTGGTCAATTCATGCCAGCTCAGCTCAGTTTAGCGCAGCCCCGCTTCAATAGAAACGCACCCTTAGTCATGTTAAGCCCAGGTTTAGTCCCTCTCTCTCTCTCTTCTCTTTTCGTGTGGGACACTGAGTCGTCCAACAACCCAATGAGCTCTAGTGTCGGAATCTTTCAACTGCATTCTACAATTAGCAGGCTCCTGACGTGGTTGTGCAGCGACCGCCGTCTAAGTAATCATAGACAGGTTTAGTAAAATGTATCTTTGTTTTAGAACCCTCAAACCCAGATATAGTAAAGTCAAAACTATTTAAATATAGTTTGTAAAATTTAGCTTGATACCTGTGACGTTTGTGACCTTGGAATTGGAACAAACTTTTAGTAAAATTGGACCCTGTTTTAGTAGTCAAACCCCTGTTTTAGAGATGTCATTAACCGACAGTGACAGAACAATTTAATCATAAGAAGTATAAGATCAATTGCGGAATTCGCTACTACCCTCGGTCATTAATAAAGTAGAAAAGTTGTTCGCTATTGTTAAAAAATTCTACGAAGTTCATATAAAAATTTTCGAAATATTCAAAGTTTGAATTAATAAACAGTAAAATTATATAAAAGTAGGTGTTTTGACGCCATCGAAATAATATATTATACGGGATGTAAAGGACGGTGTAACGAAAACTATGCAGGCGTGATCAGACATTGAAACTGAACAACTTTTTATATGACTTTATGGGCTATGCTGGGAAACGAAAAAAATTTTTCGACCTTCCATACAAAATTGCCGATCTGTTGTATATTTTAAATTTATTAGGGAAAATTAATAGGGAATTAGAAAAATTTTTTTCGTTTCCCAACATAGCCCATAAAGTCATATAAAAAGTTGTTTCGTTTTGTTAGCCTCTATAGAAAAAGTTTTTCACTTACATGGTCTGATCACGCCTGCAAAGTTTTCGTTACACCGTCCCTTACACCCTGTATAAATAAATAATGTTTAGATGAATCAATGTGACTGACCCGTCCAATGATGACTTTGTTGACGTCACTCTGCGTGTTCTTCCTGACGCTGGCACTGGAAGTCTTCTCCACGGTGAGGAGGTCGGTTCGAGCTGCCAGCAAGTCTGACAAGCGCACGTCGGGTTTAGCCTTGAGCTGCTCGCGTTTCGGACGGTACGTGGATTGGATCACGTCCTTCTTGGTTTTCAAACGCTCTGACCACTGGGAAATGTAATATCTTGGTTATCATCAGTTTTATTTAAATTTTATTTATTTATTAAACAGGCAGGTATTTGAAACAACTGATAACGCCTGTATCCTGTTTACTGTTCAAGTTCGTCACTACACACTAGATAAGTTTACTAAACAGACTAGACGAACATAAAAAACAGTGTTGTGGAAAATCCTAAAACTAAAGTTAAATAATTAAAGTGGACTATAGTTATTTAATTTTAGTTTTTTGATTTGCCACGACACTGTTTTTTATGTTCATCTAGTCTGTTTTTGAATGCATTTATGCTGGTTGCTGAAATTACGCTTTCAGGCAGGGCATTCCACGATTTTACCACTCGGTTATTCAGAAAGTGTTTGTGTGGGTTGTTGTGAGATCTTTGCGACTTTAATTTGAGATGATGGCCTCGCAGTCGGGTGTTCTTGTCATATTCGAATATTTCATCAAAGTTGTCCAGATCGTAGTGCCCATTTAGAATTTTAAAACACATAACGCCTTCATCCTTTGCGGGGTAGGCAGAGCGTTAACGGCCATGAAAATACAGCCGCTATCGCCACGTCTGGACTACTAACGAGGCTCTGGCAACCAAATCCCCACCAACCCGCACTGGGCCAGCGCGGCGGGTGACGGCCCGTACCCCCTTATGGATTCTACAAACAGAAATCGGCCCCAAGTGCCCGGCGGCCCCGGTGGCCGGGCAGATTCAGGCGAAAATCGACCCGGCTCCGAGACCAGGGGTGCTAGGAATCCCCGGGCGGCGTGGATCCCTCGCCGAACGACCTTGGCCCTAGCAACATATAACGCGTGCACACTGCGGACGGAAGAGAAGTTAGTGGAACTCGAGGAAGAACTGAGCAGGTTACGGTGGGACATAGTGGGACTGTCTGAAGTCCGAAGAGAGGGGGAGGACACGATAGCCCTGAAGTCAGGTAACCTGCTCTACTTCCGGGAGGGCGACCATCTGTCCCAAGGTGGTGTCGGGTTCATCGTCCACAAGTCCCTCGTGAACAACGTAGTACAGGTCGGGAGTATTTCAAATAGGGTGGCATTCCTTATACTCAGAATAACTAAACGTTATTCGCTGAAGGTCATACAGGCATACGCCCCAACTTCGAAGTACCCCGACGAGGACGTGGAGGCAATGTATGAGGACATATCCAAAGCCATACATACCTCCAGGACTCATTACACGGTGGTCATGGGGGATTTCAACGTTAAGCTGGGCAATCGTTGCGGTGACGAACTGAGAGTTGGGCCATTTGGTATTGGGGTGAGGAACAGCCGAGGTCAAATGCTGGTCGACTTCATGGAGAAGGAGGGACTCTTTATGATGAACTCGTTCTTCAGGAAACGGCCGCATCGAAAATGGACCTGGAAGAGCCCCGACGGTGTTACCAAAAATGAGATAGACTGATGATGACAGACAAAAAACGGATATTCAACGATGTCTCTGTGATCAATTCGTTCAAAACGGGTAGCGATCACCGAATGGTAAGAGGCACGTTGAATCTTAATGTAAAAGCCGAGAGATCACGTCTGATGAAGTCTACGCTCCGACCAGCACCTGCCCAAATCCAAAACCCTGAGAGCTTTCAGCTCCACCTGCAAAACCGCTTCGATTGCCTGGGTGAGTGTATCGACGTGGACGACTATAACGACAGGGTCGTGGAAACTGTCCTTACGGTTGGCTCTAAGTTCTTCAAACCCAATCGTACGAACAGAACCAAAAAAATCTCAGACCATACTTCGAGGCTCATGGAGGGACGACGCGAGATGATTCTGCAGTCGTCGGAGGATACTTCCCAATATCGGCAGCTCAATAGGCAGATCTCTAAGTCTTTGACCCGCGACATACGCCAATTTAATACTGACCGTATTAAAGAGGCAATTGAGCGCAACAAAGGCTCCAAGGTGTTTGCTAGAGATCTGTCGATAGGCCAGAGCCAACTAGCGAAGCTAAAGACCGACGATGGCAGAATCGTATCGTCCAAGCCCGAGCTATTGGAAGAGGTCGAGAAGTTCTACGGACAGTTATACGCGACAACATGCACACCTGTCAATAATCGGGTCGCAGATCCAAGAGCTCGATTAACCCGGCACTACACAGAAGACATCCCGGACGTCAGCTTGTACGAGATTAGTATGGCTCTGAAACAGCTAAAAAACAGCAAGGCGCCGGGTGATGATGGAGTTACGGCAGAGCTTCTGAAAGCCGGTGGTAAACCGATACTTAAAGCACTGCAGAAATTGTTTAACTCTGTCATACTCGAGGGCAAAACGCCACAGGCATGGCACAGAGGCGTGGTGATGCTGTTCTTCAAAAAGGGCGATAAGTCTTTGCTGAAGAACTACAGACCCATCACGCTTCTGAGCCATGTCTACAAGCTGCTCTCAAGAGTCATAACGAATCGTCTCGCACGCAGGCTCGACGACTTCCAGCCTCCCGAACAAGCCGGCTTCCGAAAAGGCTTTAGCACCGTGGATCACATTCATACGCTGAGGCAAGTTATACAGAAGACTGAAGAGTATAACCAACCACTCTGCCTCGCGTTTGTGGACTACGAAAAAGCCTTCGATTCCATCGAAACATGGGCCGTACTTCAGTCTCTTCAGCGGTGCCAAGCTGACTATCGGTATATCGAAGTGTTGAAGTCCTTGTACGAAAGCGCCACCATGTCAGTTCGACTTCAGGACCAGGACTCGAAACCTATCTAGTTGCAGCGAGGAGTGAGACAGGGAGATGTAATATCACCGAAACTGTTCACAGCAGCACTGGAAGACGTCTTCAAGCTTTTGAACTGGAGAGGACTTGGCATCAACATCAACGGCGAGTATCTGACTTACCTTCGTTTTGCCGACGATATCGTGGTCATGGCGGAAACCCTGGAGGACCTCGGTACAATGCTCGATGACCTCAATAGAGCCTCCCAACAAGTGGGTCTAAAAATGAACATGGACAAGACCAAGGTCATGTCAAACTCTCTTGTTGCACCCATTACTCTGACAGTTGGGGGCTCTACTCTGGAAGTTGTCGACGAGTATGTCTACCTGGGACAAATAGTCCAGCTGGGTAGGTCCAACTTTCAGAAAGAGGTCAATCGTCGAATCCAACACGGCTGGGCAGCGTTCGGGAAGCTACGTAACATCTTCTCTTCTCAACAACTACCGCAGTGCCTCAAGACAAAAGTCTGGGATCAGTGCGTGTTGCCAGTGATGACTTACGGAGTTGAGACGTGGCCGCTAACAATGGGCCTCATAAGAAGGCTCAAGGTCACTCAAAGGGCAATGGAAAGGGCTATGCTCGGAGTTTCTCTCCGCGATCGAATCAGAAATGAGGAAATCCGGAGAAGAACCAAAGCCACCGACATAGCTCGAAGGATTGCGCAACTTAAGTGGCAGTGGGCGGGGCATATTGCTCGTAGGACCGATGGCCGCTGGGGCCGGAAAGTTCTCGAGTGGCGGCCACGGACCGGTAGACGCAGCGTAGGTAGGCCTCCCACAAGGTGGACCGACGATCTGGTGAAGGTCGCGGGAAGCCGCTGGATGCGGGTGGCGCTGGACCGATCATCGTGGAGATCCTTGGGGGAGGCCTATGTCCTGCAGTGGACGTCTATCGGCTGAGACGACGACGACGACGATCGCCACGTCTGACGAATATTGAGGGCCCTTTAGATGATTCGTGTATTACCGTAGTGATACTGTATCATCAAAAAGCGCCCTCAATGCTTGTCAGACGTGGCGATAACGACCGTAATTTTACGATTGTTAACGCTCAGCCTACCTCGGAAGGGATAAAGGCCTGATGTGTGTATGTATGTTAAATCCCTATACAGTGATTAAGATTACCTCAAAGCTCTGAATGGTGCACTCGAGCCGGGTGATGAGGGTTTCCCTCCTCAAGCGGTACTCCTCAAACATCTCCGTGAAACAATTCTCAAGCTGCTTCCACTCCTTCTCGGTTATAGCTTTATTGTACAACGGTTTGCCAACTAATTGCTGCCCTGTAATAAAAATAGAGGGTGTAAAAAAATTTAAAATTTTAATTGGGTGTAAAAATTTTAATTGGGTGAATAAATATTAGGAACACTACTCAAACTCTTACAACTTACACAAATTTTATATCAATAAGTTGAAATATTAGGTGAATCAGCCCATAAAACTGAACAACTTTCCCTAAGGAACATACATAGCTAGCTTTAGGGGCTAGTTTTAAGTTTTTAGTCCACCTGAGCCGCGATTACACTAGGTTCATAAAATTGTTATTGTTAAAATTGTTAATACATGACTATCAAAAAGCTAAATGTAAAATTTACTACTTAGAGTAAATAATAAAAAATAAAATAAAAAAAGGTCGAAATATGAAAAAAAAAAATATACCTCCCATACAAAATAACTAACCGACCAAGTCAATTTGTATGGGAGACCCAAAAATTATCTCTTATTTCGACCTATGTTCCTTATGGAAAGTTGTTCAGTTTCATGGGCTGATTCACTTCTTAAAATATTTGCAGCTAATATTTTTACACCTTATATTAAACCGTGTAAAAGAATGCATTAAATTATGTATGGGGCGTAAAGTGGGTGAACCCTGAAATTTATAAATAAATAAATATCTCGGACAACTCACACAGCGCCATCTAACCCCAAACTAAGCAAAGCTTGTACAATGGTAATTAAATAGCTGATATTATTACTTTTTTTTTGTTGTAAATAAATTATATATAGAAAACACCCAAATTGTATTTGTAAAATTTGCAAATTGTAATTTGTAAATAAATTATACATATTATACATAGAAAACACCCAGACTCAACACAAATATTTATCATACATCAAAATTATTACCCTCTTTTCTTCCTGAATAATGCCTCTAGACGTGTAGAACTATAATTGTTTTTTATTACTTTATTACTGGGCATGCCTATTATTATTATTTTTCAAAAAATATTATTTTCTACTTTAAATAATTTTATGGAAGCATTCATGGCCAAGTGGTAAGGACAGAGATCTTAATCGTGAAACCTGAGCTCGATCCCCGCCATGTACCAATGTGTCTTGATTTATCTGATGAGAAGTGTGTGTATAATTTACGTTACCATCTTTCTGTATCATGTCCTTGAGTTTGCTCTCGAGCTTGGAGAAGAGCATCTCAGGAGTGATGTTGGGGGGCGGCTTGTTGAACTTCAGGGCTATGAGGATCTCCTTCAAGTCCTTGGCGGTTGGAGACTCTTGCTAGAAACAATACCATCATTGGGTTTAGTGTGATGATCTCTCCGACCGATTTCGGCCATGACGACCACTTCAACTTCTAATCTTGTTGCATCAACTAGTCGGCCATCTTGTAGTTGTACTCGGTGGCTAAACTGTGTCTTTTAAAGATATTGTATTCTATTTTCGTGTGGGACACCGAGTCGTCCAACGACCCGATGAACGCTAGTGTCAGAATTTTTCAACCGCCTTTTACAAGTAGCAGGGTTCTGACATGGTTGTGTAACGACTGCCGTCTAAGTGATCATAGACAAACTAAACTAATTGCTAAACTGTGTTTTTTTTAAGAGATAGTAAATTGACTGGATTATGATGAATTATATCTAAGAATTATAAATTATTGTGATAGTAAATTGATTGTGCCGTGCGATGCCGGCTTAGAATAGCATCACCCCATTTCTTTCCTGTGGGTGTCGTAAAAAGCGACTAAGAGACTCGAGGGTTTTAAGTGCATTGCAATTTTAGGCGACAGGATGACAATATGTCACTATTGTGATACACAACTTATCTGCAACAACCCTTAAATATTGTCAGACGTGGCGATAACCACCGTAGTTTTGCGTAGGCGTGATATGTGTAGGTATGTATGTGATGAATTGTGTACAATATGTATGTATGGTGTGTATAAAAGAGTTACCACAACAATCTCCAATCCCCCGCCGGGCTTCTCCTTGGGACAGTCCACATTGACCATCCTGGCAGCCATCAGCTCTGATATCATGTAGTCGAGGAGGAGCAAGCGATCGTCTTTTGTCTGGAGACGGGATGACATGTGCCCTGGATAAAGAAAAAACTTCTGGATGAGAAACTCCTTAATTTTCTTTTGTTGGCTAAAAACATGGCTGTCTAAAGTCTATTTTGTTTATTACATACATACATTTATCACGCCTTTATCCCTTGCGGGGTAGGCAGAGCGTTAACATCCGTAAGAATACAGTCGCTATCACCACGTCTTGACATTTTTGACGATTGTTTTCCGAGTTTGTTTCAGAAAACATGTGTATCACTATAGTGAGAGGTTGTCAGCCTGTATTTTGTTTATTAAAATTGCTAAGTACGTAGTCGGTCCCAAAGTTCTGTCACTGGCATATTATTTTTGAATTTAGAACACGAATTTGGAAAAAATTTATTGCATTCCGTTTTTGAATGTTTGACAATTATTTTAAAACAATAAATGATCATTTGGCGCGATTTTTCACGATGGAGTGGACTTTGAAAGAAAACCGAATAGCAGTTTTGGCGTTGCATCGCTGTGGGCACTCGCCGAGTACCATTTTCAAGTTGCTCAAAAAATTTAAAATAACGCTTAGGTTTGTGTATCGTACTATAAGTAGGTACACTGAAGTCTCTAGTGTTGAGGACAAGAAAAGAACTGGCCGGCCTCGCTCCGCAAGAACACCAGCAGTGATCAAAGCGATCAAGGAGCACATACGAAGAAATCCTGTCCGAAAATAGAAACTTATGGCTTTGCAGATGAAGGTTAGTAGAAAAACAGTCAAAAAGGTTTTAAACGAAGACCTTAAGCTGCGAGCATACAAAAAAAAGAGTGGGCACTTACTTAATGCCCGTTTAAGAAATTAGACTCAAAATATCCCGGGTGTTGTTAAAACGGTACGCGAAAAACCGGCACCGCGATATACTTTTTACAATCGAAAAATTTTTTGATATAGAAGAAAAGTATAATAAACAAAACGATAGAGTGTACGCTACCAGCTCTGAAGAAGCAGGAAACAAAGTTCCGCGGGTGCAACATGGGCATCATCCCTCTTCAGTCATGGTCTGGTTAGGAGTCTCCTACTATGGGCCAACTGAGGTTCATTTTTGCGAAAAGGGTGTCAAAACCAGTGCAAAAGTGTACCAAGAGACGGTTTTGGATCGATACGTCAAAGACCTGCCCAACACACTATTTTCAGGACATCACTTTGTGTTCCAGCAGGATTCTGCGCCCGCTCACAAAGCCAAGACCACTCAAGCCTGGTTTGAACGTCAAAACATTGAGTTTATAAGACACGAAGATTGGCCTTCCTCCAGTCCAGACCTTAATCCTCTGGACTATAAAATTTGGCAGGTCTTAGACAGCAAGGTCTGTGCTAAGCCCCATAAAAATTTGGAGAGCCTGAAGTCAGCCATAGTTAAAGCAGTCGCTGAAATCGACATGGATATGGTGCGTGCTGCGATAGACGACTGGCCGCCGCGGTTGATGGCCGTTATTAAAAGCAAGGGAGGTCATTTCGAATGGTTTTATGTTATTTTGATTCTTCGATAATTGTATTTTTAATTGATATATAAATTTTTAAAAACGGATTGGTACTTTTTATTTTATCAGTATTTTCATATATGACAGAACTTTGGGACCGACTACGTATACTCAAGAGAATATTCCAAAACATGAACGAAGTTAAGTATTATATATTTCGACTTCTTCTAATTTATATCTTTTTTTATATTGGGTATATCTAGGGTATCTATTAGAGATGAAACGGATAGCAGTTTGGCCGGATGCCGGATACCGGATATTCGGCCTACCACCTGGCCGGATAGCCGGATATCCGGCCGCCGAATATCCGGCCGCCGAATATCCGACGGAACTTAGCCGTTTGGTGCAGCGCACACACACTTGGCTTAGCGTAGGCGACGCGCGAACGATCGGGTGGCCTCAGTTTGATTCGGGTCTTTTCGTTGATGAGCGAAGTTAGCAAGCTGGATTTTTATCTCAAGTCAGTGCGAATTGATCGAAATCGTGACCCTTATTCTTGGTGGGCAGCTAATGCCAAACAATACCCAAATTTATCAAAGTTTGCCAAAATCTATCTTTCAGCACCTTGCATTAGTGTGTATAGCGAAAGACTTTTTTCTGAAGCTGGCCTTATTTATGAAGAGAAGCGAAACCGCCTGCTGCCTCTCAATGCAGAAAAATTGGTTTTTATTCACCATAATTTGCTCTTAGTACAGTATGAGTACTAATTAATTAATTTTCGACTTTAAACAATTCCATGTTATGTTTCTTAAGTCAAACTAATTAAAGTAAATAATCACTAAACAATTTTTTTTTTCATCCAGATCTATAGTAGTTATAGGATAGTATTAAGGCCGCCGGATAGGCCGGATACCGGATAGTTACCAGATATCCGTTTCATCTCTAGTATCTATCTAAGTAGTACAGTCAATAAAAATAAAAAATATATGTTTCGTTAAAAATATCAACATGTACCTGCTGAGCAATCATGGCATTAATATTGTAATAAATGCTTTAACTTGTATGATTAAAGGGCAGAGCACACCACATACGAGCTGGATACGCAGGCAATGTTTTCAACCCTTAAGCCAAATTACATTGCCTTAAACCAAAGTATGTATGGCCATTCCAATCGGCTATATTTGACAGCTGTCAAACCCATAGTAAAGGACATGTCACCAAAGAAAAATAAACCTTGACATAGCATTAACTTAATTTTGACAGCTGTCAAATATGGCCTATTCAAACGACCATACTTTAGTTTGAATCTGGTAAGTTGACCATTATCCTATCCACCCATCCATTATCTTGGAATCAAGAGTGTTTTAGACCTCTATAATAGTTCCTCTACTATTTGACCTCAAGTGGGTCACAAACTACACATTGTAATAAAACCTAAAGCATTCTACCTGTGATCAACTTCTTGTAAGGACACCCAATTTCTTTTAAGAAAGAGCTCAACTCCAAAAGGAAAGAGCTTGATTCATCTGGATCATTCATAACATTGACAGTCTCTTCAACATTGCATAGGATCTTCAGCTCCTCAGCCAAGATATGGACGAGCTTTGTGTACTCGAGAGACTTGTGGCCGCCATCGAGCGCCTTGGCAAACGCAGCTTCATCAGTCAACGGACCATCATAGCTGAAACAGGTGTGATTGGTTATAAGTTGTAGTAAACATGTCCATGCTCGAGCGAGCATGCGAGTACCAAGTCAAGTGCGTTGTAGGCGAATTTACTTCACCCGAGAATGCGCCGCATACCGCGCGAGGCGCCAGGCGCCGGCATAGATGCAACTAATGAGGAGCCACCCACATGTCTTTATATAACTAACTACATATTTGGTAGCTTAGTGTTTTCTACCTAGTAATTTTCTAGTTTCCCAAGGAAGCTCAGCAACTCTACCAAATCACTGAGTGCCTCAGGGTGCCACCTCTTAGCTGCAGGGGCCCTTAGGGCATCAAGTATCAGGAATGGCAGTGGAAGGCAGGCTAGCGCATGCAATGCAAGGCGGCAAGCCTGCTAAGTGCATTGAATCTGGGCCTCCCCCAATTGGAAGTATTGCCATACTCACCAGGTTTGGCAGGCGGATTGGCAAGTGTAGTGCAAGAATTGGTTAGACTATACGTTTCTGGGTGGTAATATTCACATGAAACGCCGCTGCCTGTTCCCTGTATTCATCGCCTTTTACGACACCCACGGGCAGAAATGGGGTGCTGGTATTCTAAGCCGGCACCACACAGCATCTAAGTCCTAGGTTTACTAAATGAAAACAGACTTAGGCCCTGGTGTTGTTTCATGGATTGCCCATTGATTAATGCCTTAGTCAAAATTTACGACACCAATGGCCTATGGGGTGATGCTATTCTAAAATTAACAATAAAAGTAGATAACTGGACCGGCAAAAGAATGTAATATGCCGGGCACTGTACCATACCGAGCCTAAGTATGCAGGGAAAAACCTCGAGTCCAACAAAGGTAATTTAAACTTGCAAAGCAAATTGCCAATTTTGCCAAGTGACTATCGGTATACCTATACACTTTTCGGCCATTAGCACACAAGAATTGGCAAAAATACGGTGAAAGCATAACCCCAAAAACACGTAAGGAAATCTTACCCCAGATCCGTTAGGGAGTCAAGTATATCGTTTTCCATGGTAGAAATACTACGACTTCATCCAGATATATGTCACAATTTTGTCAAAACAAAGCAATAACTGAAATAATTTACGGCAACAAGCGATGAAACAATTGGTGAAGCAAAGCACAGATCACCAATAATTCAAGACGATTTCAAGCGACCACAGAACCAAGCCACAGAATCACAAAACACTATTACCATAGATTAGCTACGACTACGACCTACGACAAAGCGACACATACACACACGTACACCATACATACGGCCTGTAATCTTCATAGACGAAATTCTCCCCTTATGTCTATGGTTGTTGTTATCGAACACGACAGGTTGCCCCCCGCTTGCCCCAATTTCCCCGTTAACCATTAGACGCTCGGCGCAATTAATTTTCTTTGTGATTGTCAGTGTTTGTACAAAAACTTTTTCGTTTATATGTGTTACAAGTAATGTGTTGTAAACTGTGGCCGTAAACGTAGTGATAACTAGTTATAAAAGTTCCCAAAAAATTCATCGAGCATCATAAAGTGGTTGAAATGTGTCGATTGTCCAAAAGAACTACGTTTAGTTTCGAGGTTTCATAGTACTTACCTATAGAAAATGAATAAAATAATGTTGAATATAGCTAGTTGCTTTGTTTTACGTCCCTACTAATACAAAATAATATATACCTATACAAATATTCTCTCAAGTTTAAGTCTAACAATTCGCTTACATATAATTAAACCAATCTAAAAATGGACTATAAAATCGTAGACGAGAGTACTATCATTATATCATGCTGCAGGCCATTCTTAAAATTAAAAACAAAAAGTTCTATAACGATACGTACGTATCATAGAGCGAGTTTTTTTCTTAGGGAGTTACTCGTCTGATAATGTTATTTCTCTATAGTCTGATATTTTTGTCCATTGGACAGGCAAAGGTCTTAAGACTATACAGCCTAGTCTTCAGTAAATATCTTTATTAGTGTTTTTTTTAATATGTACGTCTTCCAAATCCTGTCCAAAAAAAACGTCTTTAAAATGCACCTATCTGAAAACCGAAACGCAAAACCTGTGGCCTATGCAACGAAACTACAGGCTACAATTCTACAGGTGAAATTCGATGTACATTGTGTAGCCGGTGTGACATTATAAACCCAGGATTTTTGCCCCCTGCGCAATGTACATCGAATTTCACGATATACATTGCTTAGCAGCAATGTAGTTTCGAAAAACGAGGCACTGATGTTTGCGCCCGGCCGGCCTAATCCAAGGAACATAATTATTTATATAATAAATGTTATACCCTTCTGTTGGGCAGTCGTCGTATAAATACAAAGCATTCGTATGCTTTTTAAGGCTGCCCCCACATTGGGCGTTGGCCGAGCGTACGCGTTTCCTGAGCGTACTGCCGGCGTCGGCGCGGCGCGGACGTCGCGTCAGCGCACCGTCTGCGGGGCGCTGGCTTCGCGTTATACAGCGCCGCGCGGGCGCTGCGCGAACGCCGCGCAGACGCCGCGCTTACGTCGCGTTCCACAGGCGTTCGGCCGCCCGTGTCCCCCGCGCACATTCCCCCCCGCGCCCGCTAGCATCTCAGTTGCGGCCGAACGCCCGTGGAACGCGACGTAAGCGCGGCGTCTGCGCGGCGTTCACGCCGCGCCGACGCCGGCAGTACGCTCAGGAAACGCGTACGCTTGGCCAACGCCCAATGTGGGGGCAGCCTAAAGAAAAACGTCTAATCTCACGAGATCTCGTATTGGCGAGATCTCGGCAAGGCTGAAATCTCGGCGAGATTGCATTCCTTAAAGGTCACAAACGTCACAGCGATCATCTAATATTTTACAGACTATACTAGGTATAGTAAAATTATAAATTAAAAGCTACGACATAAAGATTGATTTCTTTTTGTTGACATGACCTGTATTACCTACTCATTTAAATACATAAATGAATAAATAAATACCTATCCTGGACAATCCACACAGCGCCATCTAGCCCCGAACTAAGCAAAGCTTCTACTATGAAAATGTGATGACATAGGTGTAGCTGATAAGTACTTGTATACTTTTTTGTATAAAAATACATGTTATACCTACATAGAAAACACACAGACTCGACATAAATATTTGAAAATTGGGGATCGAATTCGCGACCATCGGCGTAGAAGGCAGGAGTACTATACACTACGCCATCGGGACAGTCAATATATAAGTATTTGTATAATAGTAAATATATTTCGTAATTAGTACCTACCTAATTAGCAATTCTATATTATTACTTAGTATGGGTTTATAGCTGTCAAAATAGGCTTGCTTAAACTCCGCTACTTTAGCCGCTTATTTATTTACGTGCGTAGTTGCGGTAGTGTGCGTGTCTACCTGCGCAGGAGACTTGAGGTTCAGTCAGGTATGGTGTGGATGTGCATCACTCCAGTAGGTCCACATTTGAAAATTCCTTCTCTTGTAACTAAAGCTACCGTTTAGAAAAAGAGCAGATTTTCAGATGGTTATTCTAAAGACCTTACTTTTGATGGTAATCATTGTTAAATATACCTATAAACTAAAAGATTAAAATAAGAGATATAGGAGACAAGTTCTCCATATTATAGCCATTACTTACCTATACATGTTTGTAATAAATAGGTAATCAAAGAGAAATAGGTAACATTTTAGTATATAGTATATTTTTACTTGATTTTAGGGTAGGTGTATATGTTTTATTGATGTAGGTAAATAAAGATAAAACAATTGTGCTTATGGATACCTACCTATTGTATTCGTACAATGTACCTATCACTCTCACTCTCAATGACAAATTGTTTATGCCATCTGAAATTTTGCCATGTTGATGAGTACTAAGTAAACTTATTACAAATATGTTTCGAAATTAATCTAATCTTGTTTCCGTACATAGGTAAAGGCTTTGAAGGTATCAGTATCACTCAAGCTATGCTCTCCGTATCGTTGTCCAAACAAGTTTTTCCACACACGTTCTCCGTCCTACAATCAAAGCCTTCGAAAACGAAACGTCAGAACTCCACCGAACAATCTACCAACAGTTGACGCCGCTGGCTGATGCAGCGCGCACGCCTGCGCCTCTTTTTACTTTTTAATCAAAAAGTTATTTACCAACAACGTCACCGCATTCCGGATTCGAAATTCAAATAGTTTAGGAATGTGATCGCTGTTTCAAGTGCCATAAATAGTGATGTTACGTGTTTAATCGATATATTGTTTTTATTTTATATATTCAATATGGGTGTTTTATTAGTGTTTTTTATGACGGTTCTGGTGAAGCAAGTTGTGGGGCAAGAGGCAGCGGAATGTTTCGGGGCTGGCAGCGTGGCCGGTGCTGCGATTGGTGCTTTTATTGCTGCACTTCTTCTAGTAGCAGCTGCATACTATTTGAGGAAACTGTATTGGAAATCGCGGAAAGGTAAGCTAGATTTCTCAATGTTAGACGTCTAGCCTATAAATAGTGAAATAACATCAAGGCCGACAAAAAATTACTGCACTTATTTGTTGGTTACTTAAAAATAACTTACAATAATTATACAAAATTGCTTAAAAAGTACAGTCCTACACATAATAATACGTAAGCCTGTGTACGTGCACACACGTCATCGGTCTCTAAACCTTTTGGTTAAGCGATACCTCATTATTTTTGTCGTTTATTTGGAATGCTCGAAGCTCAGTCAGATGAGATCCAACCCACGTATTAAACCGAGCTTGAATTTCGAAAGTAGCAATGACCTTTTGATTTTTTTTCACGTTTTGAATAAGTGACGCTACCATTATGTTTATTTATATATATATTTATTCCCATCTGAGTTTCAATATAACTGAAAAAGGAGATACTTACCAAAATTGGGTGATTTGCAAATGTTAATAAATCGGACTTGATTTATGTCTCGTTAATATTACGACTTCTTGTTTTGAACTTTACTTTTTCAGGCGCTAGTTTTTTTGTTTGGACATTGGACAGGCAAAAGTTTTTAAACGCTATAAGATAACTAATAAAACATGGAAATGCAACTTTTTACTTTTCTAATCTTTAGTGCCGAGCAGAACCTGTATTCTAACCGAACTCGTATTTTTTTTTTAAATTATACCAGACTGGTATTGATTTACCTACCTCGTAAATTATGTGTTTAATGGTTACATGGATTTAAGCCTACTCTATCTAAAACTTTTCTTATCTCAAATTTAGTAGAAAAAGCTTGGAAATCCCTAATGCTGTCTTATTTTACAACTATAGGTTATTTGTTTACGTACCTACGTGGGTAGGAAAGTAGGCTTAGGAGAATATACATATTACAAAATCCCATTTGAAAAAGTCTGCTTTAGTGTTAATATTGGTGCTCAGAAAAGAAACGCGTACCTACCTAATCTAATATTTTTTCTACATGGAAAGTCGAACAGGTATTTCTAATGTAATTGGTTCCTATTAATACCGTTTACAAAACAAAATTACACTTAATAAAAAGTCAGTATAAGTATCTAAATCGTATATAAATAAATACCTACATAAATAAAAATATATCACGTCACCGTCCGATTCATTGAAGTACTTATGATGATAGATCAGTTGTTATCCTGCACATTTGTAGGTACATCGCATAACTATATCACACTATATCCATACTATATCTACTACCTAGCTATTATACTACCTGCACCTGCATTCAGTTCAAAAGGCTTCAGATGTACCTGCGCCATGTTTTGTTAGTGATTTCGCTTATATTCTGAATGGCCTTTACAATATAATATACTTTCAAATAGTTAACTTTACTCTGTTTTTTATTGAGAAATTGATTGACATTTTGAGTTGACAATTTCTTTGCACATCCTCTGCACAATCATCTGCCAAGTTCAGTGCATAATAAAAACTGTTATCCTGATCTATGCAAAATCACTGATAAATTTTGCATCATTCGCACGAGCATTCGCAAGAACATTTACAAGAAAATAACATTTCGATAACAAAAGTTACCGATACTGGTACGTCACTATTTAAGATTTGCAAAATATTGCAATCCAAAATGTCATTTTACTCTCTCTTAATAAAAGACAGAGTAAGGAACTTTGATCCTTCACATTGTCCTCAGATCACTATTGTAATCTATACTTACAAACCTTTGCTAGCGCTCTGGTACCAAATAATGCATGAGAATGTATACAATTTATAAAGAACACGCTATCTACAGAGTCGCTTCACTACACCTGCTTTGATATATCTACATACATACCTACACTGTTTACCGTTTCTATACAACTAAGTTGTGTATAGTTATATTAAACAAGTGCTAGGTATGTAGGTAGGTATCATTAGCTAAAGACAGCCATATACTGACAACCTTGAAGGGAACTATTGTAATTTAAAAATTATGTTGGGTCGTCAGTTTAATACCTACACGTTTACTGCTACACTTTACTCATTGTTGAATGGGCTGTTCAGTTTGTGAAGTAAATAAATACTGAAGAATGAAGAATGAAAACCTTGCTCGCTCAACGCTACCACAGTAAACAATGTAGGATAAACAGTAAAATGTAGATCGCGTTTCTCTGTCTGCCCGTTTGTCATGACACCGCTAACTCCTTCTAAACCACGCAATGATTTTGATGCGTTTTCTTTTCATAGACAGCGTGGTTCAAAAGGAAGAATAATTATATGCCGGAAAACGCTTTATTCCCATAGGAAAACAATTAGCAAGCGAATTCATAGTTTTTAAAAAGCCAGTTTATTTTACAGTTTACATCGCACTTTAGATTGACTGGGAATTGACCACTTGATATAAAAAGTAAATGATCAATCATTTTCCATGTATCTTGTTTTTAACTTCATATACTTTATTTTTGACATTATTCTTCATTCAACCTTCTAAAGATGTCGCTACCTATATTTGCCTATGTGAACGGTCAAATTAAAATACTAGGTATAGTTTATTCTAGTATTTTATTTACTAAATACATATATATTTTACTACCACTGAAGAAGTTGAATCAATGACAATGGTAGGTATCAACACCTACAAACTTTACTGATATCACACCGCAAAAATTCTAAATAAAAAATACTGGTCCACTCTTCAACCTACTAGACTACTTATACAGTACAGTCCCTTATCAATCTCGAATCCATTTGATACGCGTTTTATGCAGTTTTATGTCTAGCTAAAGTGCACAAAATTTTCTGTTCTATGACTTTTATTTATGTAGGGTTGTAAGTATAAGAAAATATTGTTGAATCTACCAAAGGTGCCACTTGCTGTCTCGACAATGCGTCTTGAATAGAAATGAAGCTTGCTGAATGTTATTCAAGGAATGGACCATTGTCATTTCATTTTAATGTTCGGGTCATTGTTGCAATACATACAAGAAGCTTCATTATCAAATGCGTCAGTGTTATTTATTTATGTAGGCTGAAATATCAAATATTTCGCTAGTTTCCTGGGTCATTATAAAACATAACAGTTGTACGCTTAAAACTATTGTCCAAAAATACTACGGACATCATTCATCATTATTCGAAATATTCAAAGTTTGATTTAATAAACAAAAAAAATAAATAAAAGTAAGTGTTTTGACGCCATCCAAATACTTACGGCGTGACGTCATATTTCTAGTTCTTCGAACAAAATACCGTTTTAGATCGTTAAAAGTAGCTCATTTGACTTGTCAGGAAACAAGCCTGTCTTAAGGTCCAGTTTGGATGAACTAAAAGTACCTACATGCATGCAGTCTCACAAAAAGTCTGTTGATAACTTGAGACAAACTGTCTTGTCACGTCTCAATACCATTACTGCTGATTTAAAACACATAGTTACAAAAAAGAAACACTTTCACAGAGTTTCAATAAAATAGCGCAATTATGACGTCGCGTGAGCACGCTTCTTGCTGGTTTCATATTTCAAGTGGCTGTTGTCAATTCACAATCTATAGATACGCCAATTATACGCTTTCATTGATAGAACATTGATTTGCCGTGTGATGCTGGCTTAGAATAGCATCACCCCACATCCTTCCCGTGGGTGTCGTAAGAGGCGACTAAAGGACTCGAGAGTATTGGTGTATTAAAATTTTTAGGCGGCAGGCTGACTACCTGTCACTATAGTGATACACATGTTTTCTCAAACATCATTGGAAAACAATTCTCCAAAATGTCAGACGTGGCGATAGCGGCCGTATTCTTACGACTGTTAACGCTCTGCCTACCCCGCAAGGGATAAAGGCGTGATATATGTATGTATGTATGTATGTATTGATAGAAGCAATGACGATCTGATTCCATGCCGTGTGATGCCGGCTTAGAATAGCATAACCCCATTTCCTACGCAGCAGGTGTATTACAACTTTTACACGAGTGATACCTACACAAAATTATCTCAAACGGCCCTCTATATTTGCCAGACGTGGCGACATCGACCGTATTTTTGCGGCCGTTAGCGCTCTGCCTACACCGTAAGGAATAAAGGCGTGATATTAGAATGTAGTAGTGGCCTGCCCAGCGGCTGCGCCCGCTGTAACTCATCTTCCCGTGGGAATAAGATGTTTTACCGCAAGTAGTATACATAAAAACCTTCCTCTTGAAACTCTATCTACTAAATAATCCTGCATCAAAATCCCATGTGTAATTTTAAAGATTTAAGCATACATATACAGACAGACTCGAAAACCGACTTTGCTTTATACTATGTTGTGTGTGATGTAGGTACGATCTTTCCATTAAAATTACTTGAATTAAAACGTGATACCGCTGAAGTTATTTCCTAAAAATCAAAAGTAACCTTTTTATTGTAATTAGGTACCATCGTACACAAGAAACAATATAGGATGATCCCTGTGACGTTTGTGACCTTGGAGCAAATGCTATGACATAAGGTCCATCTTCTAAGAAAATGGAGATATGCTGTGAAAAGCATCTATCCTACCTATTTATTTGTATTTGTAATCTTCTGAGTACCTACTGATTATAACTGATGTAAACAAAATATTGATATTTTTACCAATAACGTGCTTGTCACAGTTGACACTTATTGATATTGTGATAGAGTTGCATATTTTCTGACATCAGACCATTCGTTATCTTATCGTAATTGATTATAGGATAAGATCAATTGTTTTCAGTTTTTAAGTTTACTTCAGTCGTTGTTCGCCTTTCAGCCAAGTAAATTCAATACTGATTTTTAGATTTCTGTTGAATAAAATTGCAGTTTTAAAAGTGATTTATTTACTCTGAATTGTGTGTGTACGTAATGCATTGAAAGTGAAGTATTTCTGTTTCGTAAACTTATGTTTTTGCTTAAAAAACAATAAATTCATTGGTGTGTGAAGGTACTGAATAATGCTCAAAAAGATTAAGTTTACGGCACAGACGTGGGATGTCACAGGTAATATTTTGCTCTTTGGAAAAGTTTACTTCAATACATTTTGGCGTGACGACGTCTTTTATCTTGATGGAGCCGGCTGCAAGAGCCAAAAACATGTCTCATGCGGCGTTACCACGCCTCTTACCTCTGAGGCGTTACTACTGAGGTTTTCCTGACTCCTGAGGCTTGATTGAAAAATGCAAACATTTCATCAGTATTTTCTTATGACGTTGTCACGGTATCGACAGTACACACAAATATCACGCCTTTATCCCTAGCGGGGTAGGCAGAGCGTTAACGGCCGCAAGAATACGGTCGCTATCGCCACGTCTGACATTTTTTGAGGATTGTTTCAGAAAACATGTGTATCACTATAGTGACAGGTTGTCAGCCTGTCGTCTAAAAATTGTAATACACCAATACTCTCGAGTCCCTTAGTCGCCTCTTACGACACCCGCGGGAAGGATGTGGGGTGATGCTATTCTAAGCCGGCATCACACGGCATAAACCGACTTTACTGACAATCGTTTTTTCTAACTTTGTTAAGGTTGAAGACGTCCTATTTCAGTTAGACGTGTTTAAATTACCTGGTTTCTTAGATATTCAACGAACTCAATCTAGGTATTATCATTCCATAGATAAGGCAAGCAAACTGACTCACTACGCCCAGTATGACTATGACAACAGACATACATATCACAAGCGTCTTTTACTCACAGTAGATTACTTGGTAGATTAGTTGGATACCAAATTATGAAGCTGGCTACAATTTTTTTTTTAGGATTTTGTATTTTCTGTGTATTAGGGAAATTCATAATTTTAGTCTGGGCCCTAAGTCTGTAAAATGAAAATCGTTTCAGTTGGATGTCGATTGCATTGCATCTTGCATCTCAGTTGGAAAATTTTAGTACCTAGTCTGCTATGTTTGAAGTATAGAAAATCACAATGGTGATAGAATGACAGTTGAGTTCCGATGGCGTTACAATGACAAAAAATAGCAGACTTGGGGCCTAGGGTCCGTATTTATAAACCGCTCTCAACTCTAAGATCGATCTTGAGTGCGTTTTTGAGATGCTGTTGTATTGACTAACATTTGTCAAAATCGGTCTTGAGATCGATCTCAGAGTAGAGTGGGATTCATAAATACGGATCTAAGTTTATCGGGTCATGGTCGGACGGAGCGTTGGACGACTCGGCTAGCGGCGCTGCGTCGCGTGACAGGCGTAGTTCTGACAGGCGTAGTTCTGGCAAACGTAGTATAGACAGGCGTAATTCTGACAGGCGTAATTCTGACAGGCGTAGTTTTGATGGCCCCAGGGACGTAAACGTGGAGTCCAACACAAAAAAAGCCGCTGCGTTGCGTCGTCTGTGCGACTCCTTTCCTTTCGTGGCGCGGCACTTGCTGCGTTGGCGGTCAGACGGACGGACAACCGCTCATACGAACTGACTTTCACTACTAACTGCCGACTTGCCGAGTTACTAGATTTCCAGTGAATTTCCAATACACACACGCCTTTATCCCTCGCAGGGTAGGCAGAGCGTTAACGATCGTGAAATCGCATTTCCAATACAAATGGTCTGAAATGAATATTTGAAGCGCACTGATAGTACGCTGGCCGTGTCGTGCGTGGAACCACCCCATGAAACTGAACAACTTTCCCCAAGGAACAGGTTGAAATATGGTAAAAAATTTTGGACCTCCCATACGAAATTACCAACCAACCAAGTCAATTTGTACGGAAGATGAAAAAAAACTCATATTTCGACCTATATTTCTTGTGGAAAGTTGTTCAGTTTCATGGGCTGATTCACCCCTTCAAATATTTGCAGCTAATATTATTACACCTTATGTTCACAGTTTGCATACGCTTGTGCAATATAAATATCACGGGTTTCCATACACAACTCGATAAAATATTATGCCTCATTTTGACCCATAGTTGATGATGGCTAACAGCAAAATAAACAAAGACGCACTTGCTATGCAAAAGCAGCAAAGTAAACATTTTCTGTGAGAGAAGTTTTTTTACGCAACTTTTACATCACACGATGACAGGCTAAATTAATCAAAAGGTACGTGTGGTTACGTAGGTAGGTAAATAGTACATACATAAATATATCACGCCTGTATCCCTTGCGGGGTAGGCAGAGCGATAGTTGCCGTAAGAATACAGCCGCTATCGCTACGTCTGACATTTTTGAGGATTGGTTTCCAAGGTTGTTCCAGAAAACATGTGTATCACTATAGTGACAGGTTGTCAGCCTGTAGCCTAAAAATTGTAATACACCAATACCCTCAAGTCCCTTAGTCGCCTCTTACGACACCCGCGGGAAGGATGTGGGGTGATGCTATTCTAAGCCGGCATCACACGGCATAATAAAATAATAAAAACGGTAGGTAAAATACTACTTGTTATATACTACAACTATATAATACAAAAGTAAAGCAAATTTTCGTGTAGGTAGGTATTTTAAATTAAATTGACCGTTGAGAATTGACTGCGCTGGCGACGTTTGAATGAAAATGACAAAAACCACTCTCGTGACGAATCGCTCTTTATTTTGGCTAATGTAGATTTTACTTTCAATGTGATCAAAAGTACTTGAGAAATAGTAAATTTTCTTTGATATACTACTATCCTACTAATAATATAAATGTGAAAGTTTGTATGTTTGTCTGTTTGTTTATTTGTAAAATATTACGCCATCTGTCGGAGAATGTGAGGAGACCGCGTTTATTTGGATACATGGACCTCCCATTACCTACATTTTGTATGGGAGGTCCAAATATTTTTTTTATTATTTCGGTATATGTTCCCGATGAAAAAAGTTGTTCTGTTTGTCGAGTAGATACTTAGAACTCAACCATAAAATATTTGTTAAAATAGAGGAGCATGACAAGACAACTAAATGACATAACCTATTGTGTTGTAACTGTCACAATCACTATTTAAAACATTGTCACTCGTAAGCTTGTGACGTGTTACTTAACTCATAAATAAAATATTAACGCGTTGCGTTGCGTGATCTATCTATCTAGCTAACTGTACCGACTTAGGTGGATCGCACACTTGACGCACGACGGAGCGCTAAAATATCGCAGCGTTCTGTCAGAGCCATACTAGAAACGCCACTCCCAATACTGAAACCGCACTCGACGGATGATACTGCGATAGCGCTGCATCAACAGCGGTTGAGCGGTTTTTAGTATGGGGAGTGACGCTTCTAGTATGGATCTGACAGACCGCTGCGATGTTTTTGCGCTCCGTCGTGCGTCAAGTGTGTTCCTCGCCGCTGATTTTCCACCAGAGCTGTGCGAAGTTAATATCTATAGACAGACCGGCGGCGTTCTTGGCCTACATGTGCGTATACCTTAACAATACCGGTAAGTTAGTTTTACCATTGAATATTGATGTATCTATTTATTAATAATTACGACCACTTTTACCAGTACCGTGTGATGCCGGCTTAGAATAGCATCAACGCATATCTTTCCCGTGGGTGTTGTATCAAGACCTGACCTTGGAACAAATGCATAAAGTAAATTTTCCTTTGTTTACTACGAAAATGGACCTTATGTCATAGAATTTGCTCCAAGGTCACAAACGTCACAGGGATCATCCTATATTTTACAGACTATAGGTACTTAATTTATGCTTCCTCTAAATTACTACACAAACCGTAGAAACTAGAAGTGAATTTGGATTCAATTATCGTCAGCCATCTAATGGTTTATTTACAAAGAAAAAGCCCACTAGAAGGGAAAGCCGAGTGAAAACACTTGTGTTGTTGTGGACAAACGGACAAACAGAAAGTGTGAAACATGCCATGCACCTGTTGATTGTTAGGCGGATCGCACACTTGACGCACGACGGAGCGCTAAAATATCGCAGAGGTCTGTCAGATCCATACTAGAAATGTCAATCTCCATACTATAACCACTCAACCGCTGTTGACGCAGCGCTATCGCAGTGTCGTCCGTCGAGTGCGGTTTTAGTATGGGGAGTGACGTTTCTATAGTATGGATCTGACAGACCGCTGCGATATTTTAGCGGTCCGTCATTCGTTAAATGTGCGATCCGCCTAGGTGATGCAAAAACAATGGTGCTCAAGGGTGGAGAAGTGTTCAGAATTTACTTAAATATTTCTTCAAATTTCAAAAAGACGAGACGAAATTTTTCTCAAATCTTCTTCAAGATATTTGTTACAAAACTATGGGAGCCAAACCACGATATGTGAAAATTTTCTCGAAAGAAAAAATACGAAAAAATGCTTGAAAATCGAGTTTAAAGTCTGTTTCTTATACTAGAAACCTCAATCGTTTGGAAATTATTCAATGTTTTGTACTTTTTAATGTCTTCTTGCTTGTTATATTTTTCCCCTCACAAACGCGGTTTCCTAGTGTGGATTTCACCTTAAACCGTGTTTCGGAGGACACGTCGTTTGGGGCATCGTGCTGAACACTTTAACCCTATAATGGCAATATTTTTCTATTTCATCGCATTCCCATCGGAATAAAATTTACTATCAACTGACAGATTTTTTCATACATTGCTGAGAGGAACATCCGAAATGTAAAAAGCGAAAGTAGGTAGGCTACTTTTTATAATCTTTGGTATTTTTAGGTCTTTTACCTACGCGTTGAATATATATCTGTGAATTATACATATAGATATACAATTATACATACCTATGTAGGTACCTATCTACAAAGTGGACAAGCTACCACAATAAATTAAAAAAGCCTCTCAGACCGGTTGCCTTATAAGGGTGGGCTCTTTTCTCAACCTCCTTCATACCGATAGATGGCCATCTCAATATACAACGTATATACAAGGTTTAAAACACCGGTTTAAAATAATCATATCTATTTATATACCTTTTCTATTGCCGTGTGATGGCGGCTTAGAATAGCATCACCCCATTTCTTTCCCGTGGGCGTCGGTCGTAAGAGACTCCAGAGTACCTATTCGTGTATTACAATTGTTAGGTGACAGGCTGACAATCAGTCACTATAGTATTAGTGATACACATGTTTTCTGAAACAACCTTGAAAACAATCCTCAAAAATGTCACACGTGGTGATAGCGACCGTATTCTTACGGCTTTTAACGCTCTGCCTACCCCGCAAGGAATAAAGGCATGACTTTCTAAATCCAAATCTATTTATTTACTTTTTCTATGGAGACGCCTATCCATTTAATATAATTATGCCAGTGTCAGTAAGTTGAGATTCCGGTACTGCCGCGTTGGACGGAGTCTCCTTTAGTGTTGTGATCTCACCGCTAGGTTAGTATTATGTTCCTTGGTTGTGATAGGATAGAATTCCATCTACCTAAAGAAACCGAGGGCATCCTCTTGCTTGATAGGTATTCCCTACATTCTCTTTTTTTCTGTTAAATCCAGTTAGTTAGACATATAATGAGTATCCATAGGGGTAGGTCATGCATGACCGTGACATCCCCCACATCCTACCCGTGCATGGTAAAACTAAAATCCTATGTGTGATTCGACCACCATCTGGGTGTAAAAGGTAAAGAATCCGAAAGCGCGTTAAAAAGTTAGTAGGTACACTTGAAAACAAAAACGAAGGGATAATTTAGTTTTTTTTTAATGTTTCGGAACCGGGAAGGGCGCGGGGAGAGTCCAAGGAATTCGGAAGGTAGCTGACGTCACTGGCTCAGGTACCTGTCACTGCCTGTGTAGTTGGAACGGTTTGAATTGGCTCGTGGTATTTAAATTACCTGCTTTAGATAGCATCACCCTATTTTTACTTACCAGTGACATGAGTGTCGTAAAATGCGACTAAAGGATGATGATCCAGAAATCATGGCATTTTTGTCATTTCTGCTTGCAAGAACGTTGGTGGCTACTTAGCTAGGACACCCGTCTTATAATCGTGACGTGAGACTCGAGTTTATACGAATAGAATAATCGTATAGTATAATCTGCCGATATTTGAAAAGTATGTCTCGAGTCTCGTGAACCTATACGGTACAAATGAAGTAACAACGTTAAGCATTCTTATCAATGAATTTGTAAGAATTAAAATTACGCAGGCACACGCTTAAAAGTACCTAGCCTATTATTATTCAGTTTCATTAACAAAAACACAGTTCTTTGCTATCTATTTGTAATACATATTGTAAGTGTGCACTAGATAACAACTGAAAATACATTCATGTATTTACATTGCTAATTAAATATTTACCGTTGATAACATTGTTGAAGATACAGTATTTATTTTTCTACATTTTATCGCTGACATCACCTCTTCATTTCTTGGTCAAGCTAAAACCTGCTTTATCTTTATAACAGTAAGGTGTCAAACGTGTGCACTCGCTAATAGACGCAAAAGTAATAGGAAATTGCTAACATTTTTCAAATAACGATGTAACTTACCAAGTGGCTAATGATTGGATATTTACATACATTGTGAAATAAGCAGAATCGTTAAATAAATACTTAAAATACACTAGCTTAGCAGTTAGCACTCAGACAGAATTTAATTTTCAATAATTACCAAATTAGTGAGTGGAATAGTATGAGCTCGTATCTACTTTTGGGAGGACAAGAAGGACCTTTTTTTTACTTCTCGTTGTTGTACCTACGTTGTTCTGTTCTTGAATTAAATTTTTATCAAAGCCTAGAGAACAAGCTAAAATTTTACATCAGGTTTCATTACGTTGTCTGGCCGTTACACCTTGTGATGTAACCTCTTTCCAACACATATTATTTTTTTTTTATATTTCGGCCCATGTTCTTTCGTTCAATTTGGTGGAATGGTTCACTTCTTTAAGTATTTGCAGGTGACATTCTGTATCCGTTACCATCGAATGTTTACATCGCCCACTAGCCAATACCCACCGACAGCACTATACACCATGCTATGTGGGTCAGCCAAGGAATGCCGCCTGGCCAGCCACTCCTACCACACTCACACATATACACACACAGATACAACGTGCGTATGCGCACAGACCAGGGGCGATTCGACGTACATTGCGTGGCAGTTTTACTGTTATGCTACAAGAAAGCTAACATGAGACGCAATGTACATTGTACCGAAATTGTAGCTTTACAATCGAGGCATAGGTGTCTTGTATGAGGAGCGGGACAGGTAGAAAACATTGGATTTTTTATTACATACATAAATACAGCAGCGTCGGTGGCCAAGTGGTTAGGATTATCCCGGTACGATCGTGAGACTCGAGTTCGATACCCACCATGTACCAATGTATTTTTACTCACGAACAATGAGGATATTTTGGACTGGTAGCTTCCTTGGGTGGAACTAGATGGCGCTCCTAAACTGAGGAAAAGCTGTCAATTGACAAAAAAAAACTACGGTATTATCTATGAGCCGAGACGCCCGTGACGTCAAAACAAAAACTTTGTTGTGTTGTGGTTTTGTTTGGTAACTTTCTTCCTAAAGTTATTCAATAGGTAATGATGAGTTCTCGGTAGGTAGTCTACGTTGTCAGGCTTACAGCAGTACGTAAAAACAATCTCGACTGATGGGCGGACAAGCGATGACTGAACTGAAGACAGACAGGAAGGAGAAGGACATAATAACCTTAATAATAACAACTTGCACCATCATGCATGAATACCATAAACAATAATGTTGCCGCTTTCTAAATCGCAAGTCCTTCAAAAGTAAGTTTACTGGCGTATATTTTCGATATGAGGTAGGTACGGAAAGTAAGCAGTTTTATAAATTATGAGTTGATTATCCTAAATTAAAACATATGTCTACAAAATATTAAAATAAAATACAAATTTTAACGCAATTTCATTACCCCTACTTATGGGAAATCCATACTAAGCATTTCCCTCATCCCTGGGCGCCACCTATTAGGAAATTAACGAACAAAAAAAAGTGGCCCATTTCCAACTACTCTTACGGTGAAGGAAAAACATCGTGATGAAACCCACATTCACATAACAATTGAAAGTCTTCGGGTTGCGGAGGTCAGATGACAGTCGCTCTGTCTAAAAGCTTGGTTCCACGTCAGATAGGTAGCCAACCCCGACCCCAACGGGATAGGACAAGGAGAAAGATGACATACATACATAAACCACGTATTACTTTCAATAGTTTATGTGGGTACGTAAGTCATGATCGAGTTATTACATTCGAAAGCAAATGAACTCCTTCTTGTCACGATATCGATAATTGTGCTGATTAGATCTACATCACCTACAAGCGACGGCTGAAGTCTGTAAGATGGACAATCAAAGTTATTGTACCCGCTGCTAATCGTTTTCCCACGGGAATAAGACATTTTCCCGGCATGCATGTATGTACCTACATTTAATTCATCTCTTGAATCACTCTATACGTACAATAGGGTGTAAAAATATTGGCTACAAATATTTTAAAGTGTGAATCAGAACCATGAAACTGAACAACTTTCCCCAAGAAACATGGGTCGAAATAGGAGATTTTTTTTGGACCCATACAAATTGACTTGGTCGGTTGGTAATTTTGTATGGGAGATTTAAATTTTTTAGATATTTCGACCTATGTTCCTTGGAGAAAATTGTTTAGTTTCATTGGCTAGTTCACTTCTTAAAATATTTGCAGCTATTTCTTTTACACCGTGTAGGTATATCACGCCTTTATCCCTTGCGGGGTAGGCAGAGCGTTAACGGCCGTAAAAATGCGGCAACTTTCACCACGTTCAGATGATTCGTGTATTGTAGTGACAGGTTGTCCGCATATAGCCCAAAACCATAATAGTCATGAAACCCTCGAGTCCCATAGTCGCCTCTTACGACTCCCACGGGAAAGAAATGGGGTTAAGCCATTCTAAGCCGGCATCACACGGCAACTTTGACCTGTGTAACGATTATTAGGTTTTTTCCGTTATTGTTGAATGATCGCGGAAATTCTAACTCCGAGTAGGTAGCTTATTGTTATTTTTTCTTCAAGATCAATTTGAATAAAACTTTTATGTTTTTTTGCGGTTATGGTTTGATGAATCAGTTTTAGCTGTACAACTAGTTCTTCTCTGTAGGTCGTTTGAAGGTCGATGCTAGAAACCTCAGTTTAGCATTTACCTTAATTTATTTTTTCTTTTGCATCTTATGGTGTTCCTAGATACATGATGGTGACTTTTTCCAATAATATTGAAATGTTGAAAATTGTTGTTGGTTATTGTCGGAAGTTGTCGTATGTCATTTATTTTTGTCGGGTTTATTCAGTTTTTGAAGTACACACATCAAAAAAAGTTTGTGATCAGTAGCAAAAGCAGGTGTATTTTATGAAATATAAATTATTTATAGAAAGTGTTTATATTTTATGTTTCTATAATGAAAATGCACTAAGTAAATAAAAAAAAAACATTATTCATTTTTTTTAAACAAAAGTTAAGAAATGCAATGTTAGCTGAAATTTGATGTAATGAAAAAATTTAATTAAGGAAAAAATAAACAAAATTTATTACGAAAAGATTAATAGTTAGTATACAATGACTCCTCCTCTGGCTCGCACACATGCGGAAACCCTTCTGAGCATGCTAAGAATTAAGTTATCCAGCATTTCTTGTGGTAACCTGTCCCACTCTTCAATAGCAGCTGCCCTGATTTCTGCCACTGTTTGAGGAGGTGGCTGACGATTCCAAACAGATCTCTTAAGAGCGTCCCACGCATGCTCGATCGGGTTTAAGTCAGGTGAGCCGGCAGGCCAGTCTAACCGGGTGATGTCGTATTGCTGGGAGAGCAGCATCAACACGTCCGTTTCGATGTGCGGGCGCATTATCATCTACCATTATGAATTGGCGCCCGTGGTTGATGCGGAATGGTCTGACGTATCCATCGATTGCAATCATTTTATACATAGCTCCAGTCATGGTGCCTTGATATGGAATTAAGGGCGTCCTAGCCCCAATCATTATACCGGCCCAAAAGGACACCGATTTCGCGCCCTGCTGAACGGTTCCAGTGGCAGTTCTCTGCCTTTCAGAGTCGCCTGGTCTTCTCCAGACACGGACACGTCGGTTATCTGGATGCGTACTAATCCGCGTTTCGTCAACAAAGAGGCAGTTCTGCCAAATGCTTTCGTCCTCAATTTCTTCATTTTGACGGAGCCTAGCCATCGCCATCTGCGCCGTTTCCGTTGATGTGAGTTCAAAGGTGGTCGCCAGGATCTCCTTGCTCGTAATCCAGTTTGGTGTAAGCAATTTCTAATTGTTTGGGTGCTAACTTCGCGACCGGTGGCAGCTCGCAGTTCTGCTTTTATTTTAGTAGCGTTCATTGTTGGGTCACGGGCAGCCAGTAATCTGATATAGCGCTTCTGAATTGCAGTAAGCACAGTTGGGCGACCATTGCGAGGTCGGTCAGCTAAATCTTCCATGCCCCGATACCTCTGCAACGTGGTCACCACGCAGGCTTGGGATACATTAACTCTGCGTGATATTTCCCTCGTGGTATTTGCCTTCTCCACTTAAAGTTAGGATTCTGGCTCGTAAAACTTCTGTTAATCCTCTCGGCATCGTTACCAACTAAATTTGTTGTGAATATAAATTGAAAATATCGTAATTTGCGACTAAGTCAGATTACTGAATGATAGCAAGCAAGGGTTGATAGTCTTTTTATATGAAAAAAACATTTGAATTACGAAATTGTTTATATTTAAATTTCATTATTTTAAATAAGGAATCAAAAAATAAAAAGTGATTGAGTTTTATTCTTTCACAATAAAAAATATTACCACTTTTCCAAGTGATCACAAACTTTTTTTGATGTGTGTACTCATGTTGCCAGCACAGATAAAAGAATGTTGGCAAATGTTGGTAACTGTAACTCCTACATGTATGTAGGAGCACCATAAGTAGGTACTATCAGCAGAAACTCAACATAATAGGTATGGTACCTACCATCACCAGTCTTACTAAAGAATGAAACTAAAAGGAAGGAAAAAAAGTAATATTGTGCTGATGTCATTTGATGATATCACAAGTAGGTAGTGGCCAAGTAGAAGTATCAACTTCACACTAATAATCACTTATATGTGAAAACTTTACCAGAAAACAAGCACGCTCCATGCAGGACGGGGCCAATTCTGGCGCGCACCGTCTAAAGCTAAAGCTAAAACTAATTCCTAAATTTTACGCGGATTTTAATCTTAGCTAAACCATTTGCTATTCCAAAACTCTCATCAAACTAAATTTAGAAAGCGTTTTAACACTCGCTAAGTTGTCTATGGTTGGCTAAGTGCTAAGTTATATATTATGTGTTACCATTTTAAAAATCAGGTTACCGAATAAATAAATGATATCGATTTTAATTTCATAGTTTATTAATTTTTATGATTAAATAATACTTTTTTATGATCTTACTCTCGTTTTTATATTTATTTTATTGTAATTATCAAGTTTCCCTCCATATTTTCCATAATTTTCGCGGCATTTGACAATTTACTGCTATTTGTGCTATATTTTTTTTAAAGTGGTCAGGAAATTGCTGTCATGACATGACATGACTTCTTTCGCGGCGTGAACTCCAGCTAGAGTCCACCATAGTTTGTGTATTGTTTTGTTTGCGTGGTAGACAGAAGTCAAAGAAGTAAATTTGCGCCGCAATGGACGCATCTGCACCGCCTCGAAAGAGGTGCAGCAAAGCGCAGCAGGCGATGCTTGCCGAGTATATGCATCTCAACATGGGATTAGCCCGTGGTAAGTATGATTGCGTACTGAAACTATAATTATAGTAGTAATATAATTGAATTTTACCTAATTTGTAACATGGTTATATGTTATACATAATAATTCTTCTGTTCTTTCAGGAAACACCGCTAGCCCAGAAGTTGCGGCTTTTTAGGCGGGTGTGGCAAGTAATTTAAATTGTTCAGGGTGTCGAAGGACAGTTGTGGAGTGGCAAAGCGTAAGTTTCTATTATATCAATAATACTTGTTATATACTAGCTGACTGCCCCGCAGTTTCACCCAGGTCCCACGGTAAACTATAGTCATAGTTAGTTTTAAGATCTAAGCATACAACAAGACATTAATAAATTTGTTCATTATTTTTCATATTTATCTTTTTCAAATTCCAGATTTGGACACAATGGGTACAAAAAGTGAAGGCGAAGTACAGGAAGTACAGAGACCAGTGCCAAGGAACTGGAGGGGGTCCGGCTACTGTGAAGCCATTAACTGATATAGAGCTAAAAGTGTTGGAGGTGGCCGGCAGAGCATCAGTTGATGGCTTTGCTAACTTAGAAACCCCTTTGGTAAGCTTACAATCTTGTAGATATTCAATTATCTCATAATGGTAGTGGTTAATGAAAAATCACGTCGGAGGCTTTAAGGCAGTTTCGAAACTATCACCACGACTTGTGAGGTTGACCAACTTTACCGTCCACTCGCTAAGATAAAGATCTCATATTGTATTAAGTCTAAATTTGTTTTGTTAATCAATGCATTTATGTTATAAATATTTTGTATTACAGAAATGATTAAGATATATTTGTTACATTCTAGGTTCCCTCTGCACCTATCACAGAAGATGCAGCTGCGGATGCACTGCCTGTACCGGTCCAGCCTCTATCTGCACCCACGCAGGGCCCAATTCGGCAATGCTCTTCAATCTTCCAACCCAGGTCCATTCCAAATGTTAGGTACCAGTACTAGACTTAGTACTGATATTCAGCAGTCGAGGTCACATACCCATCATAATCACCTCAAAGAACCAGACAAGACGTCAGCGAATCCGACCAGCTCACTTGTTAGCTTGAGCATTAGACTAATGACCAGTAGAAACAATGAATGGTTCCGGTCCACAATGGCATAAGCTACTGACGCCTTGGCCGCTGCCATCCGGGATGCAGGTCAAACAATTGCAGTAATACTGACAACAGTACGGGTGAAAATTGAGGAGAATTTCGATGATGTTGTTACATTAATTTAAAATGTGTGTCATATCATAACTAATATTTTAGATTATAACCTATTGATTTTTTTATGTCTGAATACTAGATTATCACAGGTTGATAATTTTTTCATGTGATTATTAGATTAAGTATAATGTGATGATTATTATTAGGTAGTGTTCTGTGATTATTAGTTTCTTATGTGTCTTGATTATGCTTAGCATGGCAAAATTGTATTGTTAAAACTTGAAATTATAACTAACAATAGTTTCAGTTCTTATAATTGTTGATTATTTTATTTCTATAGTCTGATTAGATTATAACATGTTGATTTATGTAAGGAATATTGTTACTCCCTACTTTTAAACATAGTTGTAGTCACAGCATGACGTTATAACTGGTTGAAAACTTTGGACTCTACGTTTATCAACCAGTCTTAACATAATTGGCTTATAGCTGGTGCATAGATGCTGGTGTCAACAATGTCCTAAGTTACCCGCTAGTCATTTTCCCCCATTTGACTGTACCTATGAATGTGATATGATTTTATTGTTTTTATTGTCTGATTGCCACATAACATACTAATTAATGTAAGCAATAAACAAATACTTCAAATATGAAACTTCTTCTTCGCTTATTATTATTAATAATAATAGAACCAAATGACAAGAAAACTGCTATGCTGTCCCAGCTCATTAGATCACATTCTCAAAATGTTATTTGTTACCTCCGACACAAAAAGAGGGGAGTTAAAGTTTATGTGTGTCTGTGGCATCGTAGCTCCTAAATGGATGAACGGATTTCGATTCTGTTTTTTGTTTGTCTGAAGAGTGTTAGCTATGTTTCCAAAATATTGATCCTGCCGTTTGAAAGATATGAGTGAAACCAGGGATGAAAAATATATTTCTTTGAAATATACCTCTATATACAGAGTGACTGGAAAATTGATGCATTCCTTTCAAGGGATGAACCAGCTCATGAAACTGAACAACTTTCCCCAAGGAACATAGGTCGAAATATGAAAAAAAATTTTGGTCCTCCCATACAAATTGACTTAGTCGTCGTCGGTCGGTAATTTTGTATGGGTGGGGCAATTTTTTTTTTCATTTTTCGACCTATGTTCCATGGGGAAAGTTGTTCAGTTTCATGAGCTGATTCCCTTGAAAGGAATGCATCAATTTTCCAGTCACCCTGTATATATGTTGGGTATCAAATGAAAGGTATAAATAACGTATACATCACGATTACGATCACCATTAAGCAAGTTTTATGAAATGGGTTTAGAAGTTATTAAGTTATTGCACTTCAAACCATTTCAAATTGACGTTTTTACATACAGTTTAATTTTAAGCGGCACGTCTGGAGGTCCCGGCTAAAATTAGCGATGACAGTTCTAATTTCATCCTAAAGTGGCCATCCTTCTATAAATATTCAAGAATGAAGTACTCACTAAAGACGAGGCTGTATGGTCTTAAGACCTTTGCCTGTCCAGAATGGACGAAAGAACAAAAATGTGGCCACCCTATGAGTAAAATTAGCGATGACAGTTCTTATTTCTTCCTAAAATGGCCATCCTAGAATAAGCTTTTGAGCCGCTAAGTCTAAATTGAGTTTAAAATTTAAAATTAGAAACGTCATATTCAATTTAGTCCTGTCATTTGATTTTGACAGATATTTTAGAATAACAAAGGTGTTTAGGGGCTGTCAACTAAAGCTAATTATATTTAGCGGCCACTCAGAATTAGCCCCATTGTTTGGTTTTGGTTATTTTTTTGTAGGAGTATAATCGGAAAAGGCCTTATATTTGTCAGAATTTTTGCGGCCGTTGCCGCTCGGCCTAACCGCAAGCAAGGGATAAAGACATGATATATTTTTGTGTGTGTGTGTGAATAGTATTTTTTGAAGCAAAAAATGTCCTTGAGAAACAATGTCGTAACCCCAGAATAATAAAATTTAAGTCACAATGCATTGGCGCGGCGCTGGACTTGACAGGTGAAGTTATTCGTTTTAAAAATAAACAATACACAGTCTTACACTTGCAAAGAGTTGAAAAATATGAATTAAATCCGATGTGCATATTAATATTTTCTAAAACGACACTTATGTTTGTACAAAGCATAGAAATTGTTTTGATAAGTATGTAGGTAAGGAAGTTAGATATACGGGTGTGAAAAAATAAGCTGCAAATATTTTAATGCGTTAACTATCCCATGAAACTGAACAACTTTCCCCAAGGAACATAGGTCAAAAAATAAAAATAAAAAATTTGATCCTCCCATACAAAATTACTCACCGACCAAGTCAAGTATTGAAGGTTCAAAAAAATTTCTCATATTTCGACCTATATTTCGTGGGGAAAGTTGTTCAGTTTCATGGACTGGTTCACCTCTTAAAATATTTGCAGGTAATATTTTTACACCTTATATGATTCAGTCTCTTCAGCGGTGCCAAGCTGACTATCGGTATATCGAAGTGTTGAAGTCCTTGTACGAAAGCGCCACCATGTCAGTTCGACTTCAGGACCAGGACTCGAAACCTATCCAGTTGCAGCGAGGAGTGAGACAGGGAGATGTAATATCACCGAAACTGTTCACAGCAGCACTGGAAGACGTCTTCAAGCTCTTGGACTGGAGAGGACTTGGCATCAACATCAACGGCGAGTATCTGACTCACCTTCGTTTTGCCGACGATATCGTGGTCATGGCGGAAACCCTGGAGGACCTCGGTACAATGCTCGATGACCTCAATAGAGCCTCCCAACAAGTGGGTCTAAAAATGAACATGGACAAGACCAAGGTTATGTCAAACTCTCTTGTTGCACCCATTACTCTGACAGTTGGGGGCTCTACTCTGGAAGTTGTCGACGAGTATGTCTACCTGGGACAAATAGTCCAGCTGGGTAGGTCCAACTTTCAGAAAGAGGTCAATCGTCGAATCCAACTCGGCTGGGCAGCGTTCGGGAAGCTACGTAACATCTTCTCTTCTCAACAACTACCGCAGTGCCTCAAGACAAAAGTCTGGGATCAGTGCGTGTTGCCAGTGATGACTTACGGAGTTGAGACGTGGCCGCTAACAATGGGCCTCATAAGAAGGCTCAAGGTCACTCAAAGGGCAATGGAAAGGGCTATGCTCGGAGTTTCTCTCCGCGATCGAATCAGAAATGAGGAAATCCGGAGAAGAACCAAAGTCACCGACATAGCTCAAAGGATTGCGCAACTTAAGTGGCAGTGGGCGGGGCATATTGCTCGTAGGACCGATGGCCGCTGGGGCCGGAAAGTTCTCGAGTGGCGGCCACGGACCGGTAGACGCAGCGTAGGTAGGCCTCCCACAAGGTGGACCGACGATCTGGTGAAGGTCGCGGGAAGCCGCTGGATGCGGGTGGCGCTGGACCGATCATCGTGGAGATCCTTGGGGGAGGCCTATGTCCTGCAGTGGACGTCTATCGGCTGAGACGAGACGAGACGATATGATTGTGGGTTTAGGGTCCCGTAATTCAACAAGAAATGATGGAAAACTTGTCATTACTTCGTTGTCCATTTCCTGTCCGTGGTTTGTGTATCAAAACTTGTGATCAATACCCTTTATCTCGAAAATATACTGAAGATCACAGCCGCTTACACCTAGAAAACTCATAATTTGTAAACTTATAAAACTAAGTTATCGTTAAAAATAAGGTACGGCCGTTTATGCAGCAAAACACTGTTTTTATCCTCTCAATGAATCGATATTCATAATCATTAAGTATGTAGGAACTTTGTCATTTTGATTTTTAATATACGATACAATACTATACAAATGCTTCATTTGTACGAAACACATAACACAGAAAAGTACAATAAAAGAAAATTCGGTACAATATAGGCGGCCTTATAAATACTTAACTGTTGAAAAAAATACGTTTTTTTAAGAAATTGTCAACCGATTCTTACCACAATTCACAAAGTAATCTTACGAAAAGCCATGTAGGTAGACTTCTTAGGTACCTACTTGTAATAAAGTCAGTAACATATATTCAAGACGCGGCCGCGGGTCAAGGCAAGGCGTAAACGTGTTTTGGTGTTTACGATACGCAGTTTTATAAATTTAAAGGTTACTTGCTTTTGCTTCGCGGCAATGGAATGCTAAGGTTTTATATAAAATGTTTATCTGTAGACTGGCTACCTAATTTTTGTTTTATTTATTGTCAAAAACTAGCTAGTACCAGCGACTTTGTTCGGATCGGACGGCATATAGTTCTATATTTTGTAAAATTTAGCTTGATACCTGTGACGTTTGTGACCTTGGAATACTAGGAAAATGGACATTACAACTGGAAATAATGAAATCAATGGGAATCAAACACATTTAGCCGATGACGACCTTCATGATAAATAAAAACAGATTGACGTTGTTTTCTTAATCTAACACAGAGCGATATTGTGATCTAACACACTTAAAAAGTATAAGCAAAAAGTATGACAACTAAGTACATGCTCAGGCTATTTCTATAGTTAGGTATTATTCTGTGGGGTAGTACCTACTGGGCAGGACTTTATTTATGTATGACTATATATTGTATGATACAAACTATACATATCTCAAGAACGGTAATACTGAGAGGTGCGAAACTTCGTGACATAAAGCATAAAAAATCATATACGTAGGTAGTCCTAGTTCAGTTACGACCTTTGTGTTAGTTAAGGCAGTTTGTGATGGGAGGGACGATATCTATGATTATAATGTGAGCTCAAACGCACCAAAAGACAAACAAGCTCAAAATGTTTACCGAACTTAGTTATCTACATCTTTATCTCTCTGATAAAATTGGCTACACCTGCTAAAAGAGGTCTTTCTTGTTCACATTTTGACAATTATTTATTCTGTGTTAATACTAAACTAGGTACGTAACCTACGCCATCGCAGCGGTCTGTCAGATCCATACTGGAAACGTCACTCCCCATACTAAAACCATATAAAAACACACTCGACCGACGACGCTGCGATAGCGGTCGACAGTCATTGAACGTTGATTTAGTATGGGTATTGACATTTCTAGAATGGATCTGACAGACCGCTTTGCAATGTTTTAGCGCTCCGTCGTGCGTTAAGTGTGCGATCCGCCTAACAGTTTTTCCTAGAATCACACAGACAGACACCATACCTACATACCTGACCCAAATGACATCATCAACATTAATCTCATGAGATTATACTCAGCTGATTACAGATTCTTTGTTACTTAGGTACCTACCTAGGTAGGTAGGTATATACAGGGTGTAAGAGACGGGGTAACGAAAACTTTGCAGGCGTGATCAGACCATGAAACTGAACAACTTTTTCTAACAAAATTCTAGATCGTATGAAAGAAAATTCGAAAAAATGTTTTCGTGTCCCAACACAGCCCCCATATAGTTGTTCAGTTTCATGGTCTGAGCACTCCTGCAAAGTTTTCGTTACACCATCTCCTACACCCTCTATAATCCAGGGCCCCAAATCAAATCTGCTATTTTTTGTCATTGTAACGCCATCGAAACTCAACTGTCATTCCATTGATGACCGAAATTATCCAACTGAGATCCAATCGACATCCAACTCAAACGATTTTCATTTAGCAGAATTAGGGCCTCAAAATAATCTCAATTTTTAAACGGGAATTTTTATCTGTTCGATTAGTTCTTAGGTATATACTAGGTGGCGCTGGCTGCGTATGAAAGCTATTTCCCTCAATCTGCAAAAATGACGGTAGTTGGCTATTTCGTGCCTACACAGCTAATTATATTAGTTTATAAGTACTCCATAGAATTTAACTTGATACTTATGACGTCTGTCATGTTCGGAGAAATACTTTGAAATCATGGCAAGGTCCATTTTCATACTTTTCTTTTAGTATGGATCTGTCAAACCAAACCTCACAGGTAACACGCAATTCAGGCTATATTTTATAAACCTTAGTTAGGTAGGTTTTCAAAACACCATACACCCGTTTATCGAAAGAAACCCGCCTCTATTTAGACATTGGCAAATACGCACTTGAATATTTCAAAACAGATCCTTCAAGTGTATTTAGAATGTAGTCGAGCCAGTTGGCTTTGCAGTCGAGTAGCCACGCCAGTTACTGGCATGCAGTGTAAACAAACTATGCGGAGATATCATTCTATATCTACGTTTATACTGAGTGTAAAAAAAATCGCTGCAAATATTTTAAGGGGTGAATTAGCCCATGACACTGAACAACTTTTCCCGAGAAACATGGGTCGAACGAAAATAAAAAAAAGTTTTTGGACGTCTCATACAAAATGTAGCAGCCGAGCGAATGAAGTATGGGAGGTCCAAAATTTTTTTCATCTTTCGACCTATGTTCCTTGGGGAAAGTTGTTCAGTTTTTTTTTTAATTATATGTAATAGGCCCGCATTTGTCTGCCATCTCACAGTTTCATGGGCCGATTCACCCCTTTAAATATTTACAGCAATTTTTTTTACATCCTGTATGTAGTACTAGCGGTCCCCCAGCGGCTGCTCACGTTGTAACTTATTTTCCCGTGGGAATAAGATGTTTTCCCGGCGAGCCCTATACATAATAACCTTACTCTTGAATCACTCTATCTGTTAAAACCTGCATCAAAATCCATTGCGTAGTTTTGAAGATTTACGCAAACATACATACAGACGCGAAAATCGATGTCTTTTTCACGCGCTTTGGCTAAATGTTGACATGAAATTTTTTTGGTGGGTGAATCACTGATACACACACACACACACACACACACAAATCACGCCTTTATCCCTTCCGGGGTAAGCAGTTAACAAACGTAAAATTACAGTCGTTATCGCCACGTCTGACAAGTATTGAGGGCTTTTAGATGATACATGCTGTAGTGACAAAATTGTAATACACATGAAACCCTCGAGTCCCTTAGTTGCCTTTTACAACACCCACGGGAAGAAATGGGGTGATGCTATTCTAAGCCGGCATCACACGGCAAATGAATCATTGATACCTACACCTGAAATACTTATGCGTGAAATGTATGATGCACGGGTCTTTATAGTTATGAATGCATGGGGATGGATTGTATGGTAATCATGTTTTTATGACATCCGCCTTGCGATAGGCTGCGTGTGCTATGGGAATGCGAACTTATTGTGTTTTGTGATGACGGCACAGGTTATGTCTGCTTTACAAGGTGTAAAAATATTAGCTGCAAATGTTTTAAGGTGTAAATCAGCTCATGAAACTAAACAACTTTCCCTAAGAAACATAGGTCGAAACATGAAAAATAATTTTTAGACCTCCCATACAGTTCACTCGGCTGCTACATTTTGTATGGGAGGTTCAAAAAAATTTTGTCACTTATGTTTCTTGTGAAAAGTTGTTCAGTTTCATGGGCTGGTTCACCCCTTAAAATATTTGCAGCAATTTTTTTACACCCTGTAACCTACCTACCATGAAATCAATCATACAAAACTATTGTCCATAGTCCATACAAACTTGTTAGAGTTTTATTTATTTAAATACCTGCCTACTCTCACAATTTATTGGGTAACGGATCCACTGGATCTGGGACCATTAAAATTTTTACAATTTTTCCTTGAATTGGGTACTTAAATGAACATACGGAAAGGATTTTTAAAAAATCCGCGTAATCTTTGCAAAACAGAGGACGAAATCATTTTCTCGTAAACTATTCTAAAGAAGGGTAAAGTTGTAGAGAAATCAACGTTAAACATAATTATTTTCCTTATAATGAATTTTGCAGCATTTATGTATGTGTATGTAAATAAATTCTAAAGATTATTTCATCGGTCTCACAGACCGACGACGCGCGGGTTTAGGAAGGTTACGGAAGTTGTACTTAATCCAATTCCTATTTTTATCATTTTGATTTAGGTACAATGTCATTGTCAAAAATATTCAAAATCACTATTATATTTTGCGCAATGACGCTCTGAGGCCCGTATTACAGAAGGCATCTCAGTCGCTGATCTAGACTTAAAACTAGTTTTAAGCGGAGATTTGATTTTAGAACGTCACTCAGTTCAAGATTCATGAATCAAAACTCAGCTGAGTGATATCTTATTTCAGAACGTTCTTTATGTAATAATCTTTACTCAAGTCGAGATTTTGACAGATGTGATCTTTGTTTACGTAAGTTAGGTCCGTACCTGTCTTGAGAAATGATTTGAAGGCTTTGTAAGGTTATTCTAACGGTTATTCGACAAGAAATCAACAAGAAATACTGATCAGTGATTTTCAAAAGAAGGATAATGGATATTTTCGACGACATGGAAGATTTATTTCACGATAATTATGAAGATTTATTTAATTTGGACATTCCCGAAATTCCACTAAGATATATCCGTGATGCCCAAGATCCATACGCAACAAACCCAGACAAGTTTAAAATCCGATACAGATTCAATCAAGACACTGTGAAAAATTATATTTTACCGTTAATTGCAAATGATCTGGTAAAATTAAATAATAGGGGACTACCGTTAGCCCCAGAACTGCAGATATTGGTTTGTTTGCGATTCTATGCCACAGCATCATTCCAAGTAGGTACCTAGGTACATTAATAGGTTTAAATAGGTACAGTTTGTGGTAAATAATAGGTACCTACATACTTATGTATAGTTACATAGAAATTGTCACAGTCATGGTGATCAATGATCATCATACTGAACTTCTAACTGCCTTATAAACAGCCTAAATGCCCGCACTCAACCCTTGGAGATTTCATGGTCTTATGTGATTGAGCATTAGGTATTTATATATTTTATTATTATGGTGTTTAATATTATGTAAATTTTCAGATAGTTTGTGGTGATCTGTTATCCATGTCTCAGCCTGCAGTATCAATTATAATTGCAAGAATTTCAAAGTTGCTAGCACAAAAACACAGGCAATTTATAAAATTCCCAGAAACAGCTCCTTTTCCTACTCGAGTCTCATGTCTTATTATGTATCCCATTTTGTATTTTAATGTATTATCTTCATTTATTACAAAAAATAATATAAAAATTTAATATGTATTTCCATTATATTATACCTGCCTGACTATCCTTACAAAATTTATTTCTTCATAATAATTTAAACGCGTTTTGTTTCCCTACCTTTTACTTGACATTGGCACAAAGCAAACTAGTGCCACAAACACAAAAAAAAAGTTACCAGTCACAAAAGTCAAGCACAGATTATGGCAAAAAAACGTTCCGTTCCGTATAAATTTGTGTTGGGAAAAAGGTTTTTGAGGTAGATGTTTGCGTAAAATAGAAACATCTTGTCAATCACTCCAAAAATGCAAATGAAAACAGACTTCAATCATTCTCGACTCTAAATCGGCACTTGAGATTAGATTCACCTGATCGGAACTTAAAATGGGTTCTAAAATACAATCGCCGCTTATGTTATGATCTGCTCTTAAAACAAATTTTGTGTGATCAACGATTAGAAGTGATCTGAGTTGCCTTCTGTTATACGGGCCTCAGCCTCAGTCGGTCGGTCACATACTCAGACAATGTCACCATAAGTGCGCGCCCGTAGGTGTGTGTATCGAGCATTAAGGTCAAGTTACGCTGGTTATGGTATAACACTATCAGAGCGATCAGCCGGGCAAATTCTATTTGTATGGCCATTCACGCATACTATACTGTCTCTATGAAAACTTTGACAAGCCTCGCCGATAGTCTCACCGATAGATGTCGCTGTAGGTTTCTGCAACGCGCTATCGAAGTGTTTTCTCTGATCGTATAATACCTGCTCAGTAGAATATTATGTTCAAAATGTCAGACGGCAGTGTAAGACTGCGACTAAGGGATTAATAATTCACTTTTTTACGGAGCCTAGCTGGTTGAACCTGTCTATGGCTCCTTATAAATAAGAGATCTTACATGCGTAGTAAACATAATGTGTGATAAGATGAAGGTACCTACATCGTTGGACGACTCGGTGTCCCACATGAAAAGAGAGATATGTAGGTACCTAAGATGTTTATGTACTTTCACAGACACCTTTCCGGAAGAAAAATTTAACTAAATGAAATAAAAAAAATACGATAATGACTAATGGAAAAAATATACAGGGTGTTAGGAAAAGTACCTTCTGATTTCCTGAATGGATTTATATATTAGATAGATAGATAAACTATTTATTGCTTAGAATATTCAATCACAAAACGGCACAAAAACTATAAATAAAAGTAAGCAAAGGCGGCCTGATCGCTTGTAGCGATCGCTTCCAGGCAACCTCTACCTTTACAGAGACAGCTTAACAATTTTTCAAGTAGCTGCAGAAGCAAAAGAAAGTTAAATTTTACATTAAATAAAATTAAGTACCAAATAACTAAATAATACCCAAATAATTAGATGTGATATAATAAGTTTTAATAAAAGATGGCTTGCAAAAATTTAAAAATGGAAGACCGTTTACCAGTATTTACCTATACTCTATACTCCATAAAATTTCGCTTAGTACCTGTGACGTCTGTCAGTTTCGGGCAAATGCTATAAGGTCATTTGTTTACTTCTCTTTTAGTATGGATCTGTCAAACATCACAGGTATCAAGCTGTAGGTATTTTATAAACTACTAGCGGCTCGCCCAGCGGATGCGCCCGCTGCAACTCATTTTCCCGTGGGAATCAGATGTTTTCCCGACAAGTATTATACATAAAAACCTTCCTTTTGAACCGCTCTATGTATTAAAATCGGTTGTGTAGTTTTAAAGATTTAAGCAAACATACATACAGACAGACGCGAAAAACGACTTTGCTTTATACTATGTAGTGATAAGTCTATGCACGGTAATCGCCGATTCGGCGCGCGCGCATTGACGACGATTCGCCATGGCGGCTTGCCGCAGCCGCAAGGCCGTTGCGGTGTAGGCACTGTTAGTAGGTACTAAGGCCCGTATTTATAAACCGCACTCAACTCTGCGATCGATCTTAGTGTGACTTTGAGATGCTGTTAGTATTGACTAATGCACAATGGATTTTGATGCAGTTTTTTTAATAGATAGACTGATTCAAGGGGAAGGTTTATAATGTATCACACTTGCCGGTAAAATGTCTTATTCCCACGGGAAAACATTTATCACGTGTGCTGCTCAAAAATTTGTTTGTTTACTTACGCTTTGGCTTCCCTGCAAGGTTTGCAGGGATGATGAGCAGTGATCGCAGTAGGTATAGAGTGATTTGAGGTCAATGACACCAAAGGCAAGTTAACATAGAGATGGATTCAAAATTCCGAACTGTTTTTGCATCGAGCACTGACGCGAGTTTGCCGGAGGTGGATCTTGTGCTGGCCCTATATCAGGTACGCTATTTGTGGCGATCGTTTTACTCGTTCCCTGGCTCTTGTCATGCGTCCGTGTATTCCAGATTTTTCCCTGAGGTGTGTTTTAGAAAACTCTTATGTTATCTTATCTTAATTAGCCTACATCATCCCACTGCTGGGCAAAGGCCTCCCTCTTCTCTTTCCATCCAGTTCTGTCCTGAATACAATATGCTAGGAAAATAAAATGCTCTTTATAAGTAGTTTTAAGTGTAGCCACATTTGTAAGAGAAAAGCTATGTCTCGGCTTCAATCTTCATTTTCGAACTAAATCAAAACTACATCCGTCAATTTGTCCTGTCTGTCTGTCTGTCTGTCAGTCCACTGGCCAGCGGCAAGCTACCGACCAGCGTCCGTAGAAGTCGTAACATCCCCACCTCCACTATTGGTAAACCCCCTTAGGTAAAAAAAAACGCTGTTCGGGAATCACGGGAAAAAAGAGCCGCCTCTATTATATAGAACAACGTCGCTAGTACGCAAAATCACTACCTACTCCGATCACTGGTGATAAGTGTATGACACTGTCGTGACAGGATCCTTCATCTTGCAAGACATACGTGTTGATTCAATGACTGCCTCGACTGGCATTGATGTTAATTTTTAAACGGACTCCATTCACTTAAGTCCAAGGCCTCTGCATCGATTTATCAATGTCACATACAGTCCTTCCATACATACATAAATCACGTATCTTTACCGTTGGGGTAGGCAGAGACTATTTCCTTTCTATTGCTACGATTGTTTTTTCTTCATTCATCAGTCCTTAAAGTCATGAAATCATGCTATGGACGATACAGATTCACAAAATAAAAGAAGCCTGGAAGAGATCGCTATAAGCGATAAGGCCGCCTTTGCTTACTTTTAGTTATAGTATATTGTGCCATTTTGTGTTTTAATATTGTGTTTGTTGTAGGCAACAAAGAGTTTATCTATCTATCTATAATTCTTGTACCTATCTAAATAAATACTAACGTTTATTTACCCCATCCCGCAGCCGTCTGTCAGATACATACTAGAAACGTTAATCCCCATACTAAGTAGTAGCGATTGACATTTCTTAGTATGGATTTGACAGACCGCTGCGTTATGTTAGCGCTGTAAAATACAAGGGTCAAATAACGATAGTTGCATTAAAAAGATTAAAGTGGAAAATATTCTATTGGTGGGTCTATCAAATTAAGTTACTAACTCTACACTACACCTAGTATTGCTAACCTAACTTTAACTTAGTTCTTGCTTAGTGAGAATTCGATCGTATTGTCGGTAGGGTGACTTTACGTAACTTAATTAGTAGTTAAGCCGATTTTATTACACATTGAGCCTTTTATTAGAACAACACCCGACAAAGGAAAAAGCGTATGTGTGTATGTATAATAGGGAGTCAGGAAAAGTACCACTCTCCTTCAAACCACGCATTCTAGAGATATAATAGATATAAATTGATTGTTTTAATGAATGATTTATACGAAATCTCTAAGGTTTAGGGCTTTCTAAAGCAGATTTTTTAAAAAGTGGTTGGAATATTTTCCCAACTGGATATATGCACTTCTTTCACAGATTTTATCACCATTAAAATGTCATTTCTTGACTCAGTTTTAGTACTTCTGGTAAATTTATAATAAAAAACCCATTTTTTTATTTAAATTGTAGTAGGTAGGTATGTCATCGAATTAATCTAGTAAGAAACACGACTACAAAGTTACGTCACTTTTTGTTTACAACGTGTAGCGGTGTTTAATCGTTTTTTTAATTGATTTTTCGTCGATTCGATGGTACTTATTTAGTTGTGAATCATGTGCCTTAATCCATGTGGCCTCTTGGCTCTAAAGGCGTTAAGTGTCAAGGCTGTAGGCGGATCGCACACTTGACGCACGACCGAGCGCTAAAATATTGCAGCGGTCTGTCAGATCCTTACTAAAAACATCACTCCCCATACTAAAACCGCACTCGACGGACGATAGTGCTGCGGCGACATCGTTTGAGCGGTTTTAGTATGGGATTGACATTTCTAGTGCGGATCTGACAGACCGCTGCGATGTTTTAGCGCTCCGTCGTGCGTCAAGTGTGCGAGCCGCCATACCATGAGTTCTCGCTGTTTTCTCACTTGAATCTCTAAATATTGTACTGTGTATAGTCTGCCAAAGTACCCAGGTAATTAAAAAAAAGAGTTATTGACAGAAGAGGAGCTATAATACTACCATAGGCAGACGGTATATACTTTTGAAGCCAACCAGCATTAACAGTTTTATCTTGAAATATGTTTATTCAGTAATTCGTGTCTCAGTTTAGTGACAGGTCGTCAGCCCTCGACACGGCAAATACAAAATATTAACACCAGAATTGTGTTGCCTTTTTATTATACTTTCCATTATCGTGATCCGTTTTTCCACACTGAAATAAGAGTTCACGCCGCGAAAGAAGTACCGCGAAAAACGCATTTAAACTTTTTCGCGGGGCTTCTTTAACGGCGCGGACTCTAAATTAAAATCTTGAACTTGTTGCGAGTCCACCGTGAGTTTTGAAATCGTAGTACCAGTTTCCCGGAACAATTGCATAAGAAAAGTACCTACCTAGTTGTTTTAATTGCTTGTGAATGAGTCGATAACGATCGAAATGTAATCGGGCCACTAGTTTTTATAGTCTTTATTAGCTAGTGTTGGAGGCAAAGTTGTTTTGTTTTATAAACTTTTTCCTATTAGGCGGCTTTTTTATAAGACCTACATACGAAAGAAAAATAAGAAAATCGTGTTTTTATAGTCTGTAAAATATATGATGATCCCTGTGGCGTTTGTGATCTTGGAGGAAATGCTAAGGTCCAGTTTCCTTTGTTTACTAGGAAAATGGACCTTATATCATAGCATTTGCTCTAAGGTCACAAACGTCATAGGGATCATCCTATATTTACAGACTATTAGTTACACTTTTTTTTAAACTGTGTTTGTCTGCAGCAAGTAGTGCGTTTCTTTTTTTGTAACGGTATTCCTAGGGATAGTTGTTCAGTTTCAGGAGCTGGTTCACAGCGCAAAATAATTTTTACTTCTTTTATATTTATACAGGTTGTTTAAGTACTAACTCCTTTCATAGGATGAACCAGCCCATGAAACTGAAGAACTTTCAACAACATAATTTGGCTGTCCCCTGTAAAATACCCCATGATTGTATTGTTTCAGGTAATAAAAATGACAATCTTCATCCTGTTTCGACATACGTGCTTCCGCTGGTAATGTAGAAAAATCATTATACACAAAACATTTTATTTGGTAAACTGTGAATTAAAACATATTTTTGTAAAATCGGCATTTTGTGAAGTTGTAATTTTGCGTATTTACATACACAAATCACGCCTGTATCCCTAGAGGGATAGGCAGGGTGTCAACGATAAGTCGTTTCAGATAAGTCGTGAATTACTATAGCGACAGGTTGCCAGCCTGTCGCCTATATTTTGCAATACACATCAAACCCTCAAGTACCTTAGTCGGCTCCTACGACACCCACGGGAAAAAAATTCCCATAGAAATTGGTCGCTTGGTAATTTTGTATGGGAGGTCCAAATTTTCTTTTCATATTTCGACCTATGTTCCTTGGGAAAAGTTGTTGACTTTCATGGGCTGGTTCACCCCTTAAAATAATTGCTTATTTTTTTTACACCCTGTATATACAATTTACGGACATGACACCCTCGGCACCTGTATTTTGGTTCGAATCACTAAGCAATCAATTTGTCTGCAAGTATGTCAACTGCGACCCTCTGGCCTACAGCGAGTACAGAACCCGTTTGACCTTCCGCTTTCCAACATTAACTGTGTTTTCATCAAGGAACTTGTTTTCATTACCAAGTCCGAATTTACAGTAAACTTGTATTGAATGAAAATGCTTAATGTGATGAACTTAACGTACAAAGTGCGACATATATTATGCAAAAAATAATGCGCACGCCGAGAAAATGCTACACAGTCAATGTTCGAAGTGATATTTTTCAAATTACAAAAATAAATTCAAAATGTTCAAATCAGAATTGGATTAAGTATTTTATATATGGTGGAAAAATATTAGCTGCAAATATTTTAAGGGGTGAATCGGCCCATAAAACTGAACAACTTTCTCCAAGAAACATATGTTAAAATATAGAAAAATTTTAAGGACGTCCCATACAAATTGGCTTTGTCGTTTGGTAGGCGGGATCTTGTAGGTACTATTATAGATAATCTGGCTAATACTTAGCTCCATATTTATAAATCGCACTAAACTCTGAGATCGATCTCGAGAGCGGTTTTGACAAATTTCACTCAATCTAACAGCATCTCAAAGTCGCACACAAGATCGATCTCAGAGTTGAGTGCGGTTTATAAATACGGGTACTAATGTCTCCAGCTTTTCCTAGCCACCTCTGACATCGTCTTCTAAGAGTAGAATAAAACTGTATGGAGTTTCTAAAGCATAGAAATGAAGCTAACTAGTGGGTTCTTAAATCTTTAGGCCTCACCCAGTTTCTACCCGTGGGTGTAAGGTATACATCAAGGTTAAGTATACATAAGGCATGGTTCCAGGGAATTTAAGGGCGGCGTCTGGCTCAAATGTCGTTTTTCAAAACAATATTACTTAGTAAATAATAGTCGAGAAATTCTGAAAAAAATATATGTTGCAGTTGAAGATCTAACAGAGGGAATAGGGCATTCAGTTACACGATTAGACTTACTTTGCTCGATAGAAAAAAATACCAAAGTTGCCTCTATTTAAAATTTATTTTCAATATTATGCCTGAGATATTAAACTTAAAAACCTAATTTTTATATCAATCTTTAGACAAATTTATACTCTAGGGGACTGTGCAAATTTGTATGTTGTAGGGTTATTTTCTAAATTATGATGTCTAAATACCTACAAAAAGCGCGAGCGGCGCGACTTGGCGAGCTCGTCAGTCGCGCGGAGACGCTTATGGACGACGGACCTGTGCCAGTGCCCTTCCCGAAGTGCGACGTGGAGATTTTTTTAGAAAATGAAGCAGTATATAGATCACGGAAGTTGAGTAGACTGAGATTCAGACGACGCAATGGGTAACAAACGAAATAAACATCACTTGTTATATCAAAAATAATGTACAAAACAATTATGTTTGTTTTTATTCATTGTTTAGGTAGGAACCATGAAATCTCCTATAACAATCGTTACCTCTCACTTTGCATATGCGCCACATCGACGACCGATGGGGATTCTCGGTGGGTTACTCACAAAGTTGATATTTAACTCTTTGTGAATTTGTTCCCAGTCTGGTTAGGACATTGCGGGCTGAACCACCCGATTGTCCGTAAGTAAAATGGTTCCGTGTTTCGGATGGCACGTTAAGCCGTAGGTCCCGGTTGCTGTCTATGATTACTGAGACGGCGGTCGTTACACAAACATGTCAGGAGCCTGCTACTTGTAGAAGGCGGTTGAAAAATTCTGACACTAGGGTTCATCGGGTCGTTGGACGACTCGGTGTTTCACAAATATTAGTACAAAGTTAAGTCTGCAACCATCGCGTTGCTTTTAGGCCCATCCAGCAATCTTGTGGCTCCATCCAGCATCATCGAGGCCTATACTTTTTATGAGTTTTGATCTTGTTTTGATGAGCTTCAAGTTACTTTAAAAATATTTTGACTGACTTTCGTAGTCAAAATGGATTTTGTCCAGTTATTTTATGAGTAATAGTTACATTTACAGAAAATAAATAGATCACATAACTTTCGTTTCAATATAAAAAAATAAAAACAGTACCTAAATTAAATTAAGGTTAATTTGCCTACTGCAATATTTTATACTGGGGCGCTCTCACGCGCCGGCAAAGGTCACCGGAGTTCAAATCAAAACGGCCCGCGCGTAATACGCCGGCAAGTCGCCTGGGCGCGCAAAATACCTAAACCTTCAGCAGAAGGGGCCCTTAATTCAGCATCTTACATACATACATACATATATCACGCCTTTATCCCTTTCGGGGTAGGCAGAGGGAAACGGCCATAAGAATACGGTCGCTATCGCCACGTCTGACATTTTTGAGGATTGTTTTCCAAGGTTGTTTCGGAAAACATGTGTATCACTATAGTGAAAGGTTGTCAGCCTGTCGCCTAAAAAATGTAATACACCAATACGCTCGAGTCCCTTAGTCGCCTCTTACGACACCCGCAGGAAGGATGTGGGGTGATGCTATTCTAAGCCGGCATCATTCAGCATCTTTCCTATAATATAACGCCTCACATTGCTCTCGCAAACCTACCTGCCAAGGGTCGTTTAAGGCAAAAAAAATCTTGGACCTTCCATAAAAATTCCGTGTGATGCCGGCATAGAATAGCATCACCTCAATTCTTCCCGCGGGTGTTGTAAGAGGCAACTAAAGGACTCGAGGGTTTCATGTGTATTACCACGTATTACAACTTTAGGCGACAGGCTGACTACCTGTCACTATAGTGATACACGAATCATCTGAAAGGGCCCTCAATACTTGTCAGACGTGGCGATAACGACTGTAATTTTACGATCGTTAACGCTCTGCCTACCCCGCAAGGGACCGCCCTTATCCGAAATTTTCCGACACTTTTATATCGGTTTCGGTTACGGTTACGGATATATTTTTATACTGTATATCCGATAGTTTCGGTTTCGGTTACAGAGCTCCATAACACCCCTGGTTTCGATGCACGGCGCGCTCTGTCTACTTCTAGTCTCTATTGACTTTCGCTGCTCTGTTTCCCACTATGTCCCACTTCCCATGGGGTTTCTATTGGAAGTTGGAACGTAATGTTATGGACAATCGCCATCTCCCTAAGGTTCGTATTTATTAACCGCACTCAACTCTGAGATCGATCTTGAGTGTGACTTTGAGATGCCTGTTAGTAGGTATTGACTGACATTTGTCAAAATCGCTCTTGAGATTTCAGAGTTGAGTGGGGTTTATAAATACGGACCTAAGTGTATTGATATTTGCTCTTACGTAGGAAAATGGCATAGGTACCTTCATAAGTAATAAATTATAGCTTTAAAAAAGGAAGTTTCTATTTTCCGCGCTTCTGTTCTTACGAGTGCCGTGTGATGCCGGCTTAGAATAGCGTCACCCCACATCCTTCCCGCGGGTGTCGTAAGAGGCGACTAAGGGACTCGAGAGTATTGTTGTATTACAATTTTTAGGCGACAGGCTGACAACCTATCACTAATAGTGATACACAAGTTAAAGTTTTCTGTAACTACCTTGGAAAACAATCCTCAAAAATGTCAGACGTGGCGATAGCGACCGTATTCTAATAGCCGTTAACGCCCTGCCTACCCTGCGAGGGATAAAGGCGTGATATAGTTATGTATGAATGTTCTTACAAGATTAGGTAAATGAAGGTACTCTACCTATTCCGATCACAGAATAAGGTGATGATTACGTTTAGGTATATTTATGAAGATAAATAAAGTAAGTTAATTTTTTTCAGACTTAGGTGTATTGCGTTGAGCTAGGAAACTATATTTTATACTAGAGTGGAGTTTTAATCCCGTAGCATCCTATAGTAAAATTTTTACGGGATAGCAACTACCTTGTGTCATAATCTAAGTTACCCTATATCAGTGTGCCAAATTTCATGAAAATCGGTCCAGTAGTTTTAACAAGCAAACAAACGAACTTTGCTTTAATATTAGTAGGATTATTACTTGCATAAATAAGTAGATTACTTAAAGTACCGCAAAAAGATTTTCGGAAGTACAAAACTGCAAAACAAGTTTACAAACCATTTAAAACTCGAAACTAAATTACCTAATAATCTAAAAATTACTTCTGTCAGTCTGTTCGTGTGAAGTTGTTCTCACTGTGATTATGTAATTAGTCTGAACACCGCTAAAGATCACGTACATACCAGGTACCTACGTAATATGAGTTACTTACTTTAAGGCGGATCGCACACTGAACGCACGACGGACCGCTAAAGTATCGCGGCGGTCTTCCAGATCCATACTAGAAACGTCACTCGCCATACTAAAACGCACTCGACGGACGACATAGTAATAGCGCTGCGTCAACAGCGGTTGAACGGTTTTAGAATGGGGATTGACATTTTCTAGTATGAATCTGTCAGACCGCTGCGATGTTTTTAGCGCTCCGTCGTGCGTCAAGAGTGTTAATGAACGTAACTCATGACATGACATATTTCGTTTTTAATACATACATACACAAATCACGCCTATATCCCTGGCGGGGTGACCGTAAGATTACAGTCGTTATCGCCACGTCTGACAAATATTTGAGGGTCGTTTCAGATGAGTCGTGTATCACTATAGTGACAGATCGTCAGCCTGTCGCCTAAATTGCAATACACATAAAACCCTTGAGTCCCTTAGTCGCCTCCTACCACACATACGAGAAAGAAATGGGGTGATGTTATTGGTTTAAATTTCCTTGTGACCGTTGCTAACAAGCCGAATAAAAATGATGATGCATGTAGGTAGTATAGGTAGGTGATCTACTACCAGCAGTGAATTGCTTACCTATACTTATCTATACAGGGTGTAAAAAAAATAGCACCACCTAATATCGTGTCCGGCGAGCCCCAACAACTGCACAAAGGACGATCTTATGACAGCGTCTGCCAGCGCTGTCAATGTGGCCAAGTTCTGGGCTGCGACGTTGTAGTGTCTGCCATCGACACGCTAAGAAGAAGAAAAAAATTGCTGCAAATATTTTAAGAAGTTAACCAGGTTGTAAAGGCATGGTGTAGGTACGTATATGTAGATAATTCCTCGGCCAACGCTTAAGTTTTGCCATTCAAAGGGGAAATGCTGCCAGCGTTTAGGGTACCATGTCTCATGGGCGCCCTGGATGACTTTTTCTTTGTTTAAGTTAGTATATTTTTTTTTATCTAAGTTGTTAGATTATTTTTTTAAAGACAATTGTAAATGACAATGGTAGTTCTAAATTTATATATATAAAGCTAAATTACGTGTCTTATGTTTGCCCGTTAGTTCTTCTAACATCAAACCCATCACCTCTAATGACGATGCCTAAGGCTCGCACTATTCAACCGCGGAGGCAAAGCGATTACGCTACACGTTAACTAGTAATAGAATAGACGTTGTTTATTTCGCACGCTCTTCTAGCTTTTGCTTTCGATAGACATCTAATTGGGTCGTTATTCCATTTCTGATTTCTATACTTTCACGATCACTTTTTTGTCGAAGCATGCGAAAAACGGTGTAAGTTTGCAGGCGTGATCAGACCATGAAACTGAACAACTTTTTCTTTGGAGGCTATGTTGGGAAACGAAACATTTTTTTCGAGTTCCCATACAAAGTCATTCAGCTGATAAGGAATTTTGTATGGAAGGTCGAAATAATTTTCACGTTTACCATACATACACTCACTACACATACCACTCCTTTATCCCTTGCGGGGTAGGCTAAGCGCTGACGGCCGTAAAAATACGGTCGCTATTGCCACGTCTGACAAATATTAAGGGCCTTTCCAGATAACTCGCGTATCACTATAGTGACAGGTTGTCAGCTCGTCGCGTAAAGTTGTAATACACATGAAGCCCTCGAGTCCCTTAATCGCCTCTTACGACACCCACTGGCTGGAATTGAGTGATGCTATTCTAAGCCGGCATCAAACGGCGTTTACCAAGCTTGTACTAAAACCAAACATGCCTATACAGGGTGTAAAAAAATTGCTGCAAATATTTTAAGGGGTGAAGCAGCCCATGAAACTGTACAACTTTTCCTAAGGAGCATAGGTCGAAATATGAAACAAATTTGGGTCTCCCATACAAAACTACCATCCGACCAAGTCGACTTGTATAATTTTCTCATATTTCGACCTATGTTTCTTGGAGAAAGTTGTTCAGTTTCATAGGCTGATTGACCCCTTAAAATATTTGCAGCTAAAATTTTTACACCTTATATTTACGTCGCTCAAAACGGATGTTGCTATATGCGAAGTCGTTATAATCGGACTATCACTATAGTCTGTAAGTTTAGGTACCTACTTATAATGTGTGTGAGGCCAATGATGATTTTTGTAAAAACACTTTGTATGAAAGTGACACTTCAGAACTGTCAGTTCAATACAAAGTTTGTTTACAAAAAGATAAGTACCTAAACTTACAGACTATACCTATTTATCACAGAGAAAAAAAACTATTTGCGGTAGCGTCTGCGAGCGACATCTCCGGTCTGTGCTATTTATACCTAAAGGCTCAATCTCTCTCTTTTTTCGTGTGGGACACCGAGTCGTCCAACGACCCGATGAACCCTAGTGTCAGAATTTTTCAACCGCCTTCTATACAAGTAGCAGGCTTCTGATTCTGACACGATTGTGTAAGGAACGACCGCCGTGTAATCATTGACAGCAGTTTGATTAATAGTTTCTCCGAAGGACTATTCTGTCCTTCGGTCGTCATGACGTCATCAGTCAGGTCAGGATCATCCTGTGATCATGATTAAGCAGTATCATCATAAAGATTCATTCATAAAGTTCATTAAGACATGCAAAATCAACTTGACACTGGCGAAATCATAATGAAAACGCCACTAATATGGTTTTATGCTGAGGTTTTATGCTACGGTTTTATGTTTTTCGTGACGTCCCGTCTTACCTTATTTATCATAGTTAGCTACGGTGGAATCCTTACCTACTGACACTGGCAGAATTACCCTAATTGGATAGAAGTCCATAATATAAAATAATTTAAATAATATAGATATAAATAAATATTATTATTATTGCAATATTGTTTTGTGTAATCGTTGACAGAAACCGGTCATTTAATTATATTTTGAGGAACCCGTATATTTTCCCACCTTGACACTGGCAGAATTGTCCCTGTAACAGAAGCCACATCCTGAAAAAAATAATTGAATTGAAAACAATATTTTCATCATTCTCCAGGAAAACACCTGGTCTTCTCCACGGACCCCGAGTCGGTGAAGGATGAGTTTGCGTTCGACAACCCCGGCTTCCGCCAGGAGGAGAGGACGGCGTGGCAGCATGAGGCGCCCACGCTGCCCCTGGGCGGGAAGACCTCCGTGCTCCACGCGGAGTTCACCAAGCCGGAGGCCAGCAAGGATGATGAGCATCTACAGGTAATGATAATATCTTTATGAGCCTACGACGACCGATGTGGCGCAGTGGTAGTGCGACTGCCTGCGACGCAGAAGGTTCCGGGTTCGATTCTCGGTAGGTCACATTCACAAAGTTCAACTTTTTTAAAATCTAAGTTGTTAGGTTAATTTTTTATAAGAAAACTATGTATACCTCAACCTCAATAATTACTATAAGAACAGCAAAAAAATATTGTGAATGTGTTCCCAATCTGGTTAGGACATTGCAGGCTGGACCATCAGATTGTCCGTAAGAAAGATGGTTCCGTGTTTCGTATGGCACGTTAAGCCATAGGTATCGGTTGATCTCTATGGTCACTTATACAACCATGTCAGAAGCTTTCTACTTGTAGAAGGCTGTTGAATATTCTGACACTAGGCCTCATTGGGTATGTTGGACGACTCGGTGTCCCTCACGGAAAGAGAAGATGAGCCTTTGTCATCCCAGGCAACGGCATGCGGAATGCCGAAGCCCTGGACAGAGCTGGATGAACAGACGATTCAATCAGTGCCTGAGGTAAGAGGACGCCACAGACACTGCGTTGCCTGGGACACAATTATGAAAAAGCTGCCCTCGTCGTTCCTGTGGAGTCAGCCAGAGAGGCCGAGAGGCTTACGTAGGCTAATAATAAATACAGGATGTAAAAACTGCAAATATTTTAAGGATCAGCTCATGAAACTGAACAACTTCGCAAGGAACATAAGGAACATCAAAATAATAAGAAAAAAATATTTGGAGGAGCAAATTGATTAGTCGCCCATAGGTACTTTTTGTATGGGAGGTGTAGTAAGTGAACAAAAGTGTAAAATTATAAAATGAACCTCTTGATCTTAATATAAAGAGTGTTTTGACTGTGACTTGACAAAATATAGGTACCTACTTACTACCGCATCTTACAACGGTATTTACCTACTCTTATACTTAACTATTATCTATTTTACGTAACTAGGTGCATGGTAAAACGATTACATATTATGCTGCAGTATACTTTTTTTCATAGAAACCATTTTTTTTCTTTTTTTTTCTTAATTTTCATCGATATCGATTCAGGCTGATGATTTTGTTTGGAGAAATCATCTATCAAAATGTAACGCCATCGAAACTCAACTGTCATTCCATTGCCGTTGTGATTTTCTATACTTTTACACTGTTAATAGTCTAAGAAACTACTAAAATCATCCAACTGAAATCCAATCGACATCCAACTGAAACGATTTTAATTTAGCAGACTAGGGCCCTGACCGTGTGACTTGCCCGTGTGGTGCCAGCTTAGAATAGCATCATCCCATTTCTACCTGTGGGTGTCGTAAAAGGCGACTAAGGGATGAATCCATGGAACGGGCAGAAGCTTTATCTGTGAATATCTACAATATCTGGCACTGCGCTCGCCAATCCGCCTGCCAAGTGTGGTAAGTATGGCAATACCCCCAATTTGGGGGAGCCCCATGTCCAGAAGTGGACTGTTGTGGCTGTAGAAGTAGTAGTAGGGCCCTGACCAGACAACATCAGATGGAACGTAGTTCAAATCTGTGATCGCGATACAAGAAACCTGACTTCACATTAAACACTTCCGCAAATGTTTCTACAATTTCAACAATCACGTGTCATTTTGAGTCAGCGCTAAATAATAGATGTGGTTGCGTAAGTTAAACTTAGTTATGTGATAGATAGAAAACATGGTAATGTTATTCGAAGCTAAGCGCGTTGAGTTAAAGACCCGTCCACCCGTCGCCATTGACTATAATTATGTAAATGTCAAACTCACGTGTCCACATTGTGCACGGGAGTTTACTGCCAAAATTGGCTACAATAGCCATCTCCGGGTGCATCAGCGCCGATCTGATTAGGAATCGAAGCGGTCGCCATGGCCGAAATCGGTCGGAGAGAACATCATCATAAGGTGATGTTTTAACTAATGTGGTATATTTACTAGTAAAATATACCGAGGTACTTTATTTTGCTTATCAAATCCGAGCGGTAACTAGAGCTCAATTTCTGAAAGTTGTTATTAGATTGCGTGCGGAAATCTGCTACTAATTGCGCTTGTATCACACACATACCCTTGATTACTAGGAAATAAACCTTATTTCATAGCATTTGTTCCAAATCAGAAACGTCACAGGTATCTGTGACATATTGACTTCTGTCGTCTCGTTGTCTAGGCAGCGCTTGTAAATAAAGATGGCTAAATAAGTAGAACGTTATATTATTTCTAATACATAAAAGTGGCGACGAGGAATGAACAATGATGGCAAAGAGTGTAGGGAAGTTGGATTGTTACGATATGGAGAACGGGAATTGGGAGAATTATAAGGATCGGCTCGAAATGTATTTTATAGTGAATGACACAAAAGACGAACATAAATTGCCTGTTCTAATTTCGGTCATCGGTGAGGCTGGCTACGACCTCATGGTCAACCTTTGTAGCCCGAAGAAGCCTAAGGACTGCAAATATGAGGAAGTTGTCAAAGCGATGGCTGATTACCTGCAACCAGCACCTTCCTTTCTGGCGGAACGCTTCAAATTCCGTCAGTGCCGTCAGGCGGTCGGCCAGTCGATTGCAATTTTCGTGGCGGAGTTGAAGAAGTTGGCGCGATTTTGCGAGTTCGAGTCAGCGCTCGACGATAATATGAGAGACCAATTCGTGTGCGGCCTCAGCAGCGATTTGATCAGGCAAAGGCTTTTCGCTGAAGAGAAGATTACTTTCGCCAAGGCTGTAAAGTTAGCATGCACACTAGAAGCCGCCGAGCGAGACTCGCGTTGTGTGGAGAAAAAAGAAGGAGGGACAACTGATGTAAATGCATTGGTGCATTCCAGCGAGAATTGTGCTAAATACGGCGAGTGTGCCACGGCAATGAACAAGGTTGACGTACCTCGCTGTTGGGTTTGCGGAGATACGCTACACCGGAAGAGCGATTGCAAATATCGTAACTATGCTTGCGACCTTTGCGGGCGCGTCGGGCACCTGCGTAGGATGTGCGATAGCGTACAGCAGAAGCAACGTGAGGGCCCGTCTGTGAGTGGTGCGTATCGTGGCAACTACGGTATGGCGCGCGCAGCAGCGCGTGGTGGAAGCAAAACCGCGACCCGGGGAGGCCGGGGTGGTAGCTTTGGAGGGAATTACCGAAGATCGGACAATTATTGGATGCAGGGGACGTACGGCGGGATGACCTTGGATGACAGGGACGGGAACCAGGCGAGGGAGGAGGAGCCACTCGAGGATGGATTTGATGAATATGACGTGCCGTTGCACTTGATGTCCTTAAAAGTATTGACAAGGTTTTTGAGATACTGGAGTCGCACGGTTTAAAGCTTAAAAAAAGTAAATGCGTTTTCCTAGCTAGTAAGGTCAAATTCTTAGGTTTTATTGTAGGCAAGGATGGAATCACCGCGGATCCGGAAAAGGTTAAACCCATTATCGAGATGGCGCCACCAACTAACATTGCCGAGCTTCGATCTTTCCTAGGTATGGTTAACTTTTATGGGAAGTTTGTCAAGAATTTAAGTGCTTACTTAGGCCCTTTGTACGAGTTGTTAAGGAAGGGTGCTTCGTGGGATTGGACTGAAAAGTGTGAAAGAGCATTTAAGGAAGTGAAAATGGGTCTTTTGAGTGCGGAAGTCCTGGTACATTGGAATATGTCCCGGCCGGCTATAGTGACGTGCGACGCGAGTTCAAGGGGCTTAGGAGCCGTCCTGGCTCAGCGCATGCCCGATGGTCGTGAGTGTGTCGTAGCGTACGCATCGCGTGCGCTCACCAGCCATGAGCTGCATTATAGTCAAATCCACAAAGAAGCGCTGGCAATTATTTTCGCGGTGAACAAGTTTCACCAGTACCTTTATGGTCGTAAGTTTGTGCTTCGTACTGATCACAAGCCACTAGTGACTATTTTTGGCCCGGGTAGGGGAGTGCCTACTACGGCGGCAAGTCGTTTGCAGCGCTGGGCGATAATATTATCGGCATACGATTTTGATATAGAATACGTGTCTACCGATCGGAACACGGCTGACGCTCTGTCTAGGCTCATTAAATCTCATAAGGATAGTAGGGAGGAAGAGGCGGGTCAGATTCCGGACCAAACATTTTTGCATTTCGCCTCTGACGCGTTTTTGTTGGACTATCATAAACTGAAGCGGGAGACTTCGAGAGATGTGATTTTAGGGCGGGTATTAGGGTACATTCGGGATGGTTGGCCGCAGGAGTGTGATATGAAAGAGTTGAAACCTTATTTTAATCGTAGGCAGGAGTTGTATAGTGAATTGGGTTGCGTGATGTGGGGGCACCGCGTCGTCATTCCCGGTCCGTGTAGACAAAAGGTTCTAGATGAGCTGCACGATTCGCATATGGGTGTAGTTAAAACCAAGAGCGTCGCCCGTAGTTACGTTTGGTGGCCGGGTTTGGACGAGGAGATCGAAGCCCGATGCCGGGCGTGTAAGATTTGTGGGACGGTCGCTGCTGCCCCGCCAGGTCATGTTCCATGTTCATGGCCCTGGCCATCGCGTCCCTGGACTCGATTACATTTAGATTTTTTGGGACCCATTGGGGGTATGACTTATTTGGTCGTAGTGGATGCGAGCTCAAAATGGATTGAAGCGTTCAGAATGCTTCGTACTACTGCGTCAGCAGTCATTCGAACCTTACGTGAGTTATGGTCTCGTTTCGGAATTCCTAAGCAAGTAGTGAGCGATAACGGCCCTCCGTTCACAAGTTCCGAGTTTCAGTTATTTTTGAGTAAAAACGGTGTTGAGCAAATGCTAACAGCTCCTTATCACCCAGCGTCCAACGGTGCAGCTGAAAGTGCCGTAAAAATTTGCAAGAGGGTAATCGTAAAGGCGTTGAAACAGAACACCGATGTTGATACAGCTTTGTTTAGATTCCTGTTAATTTACCGCAATACTGAGCACTCCACGACCGGGGAGAGCCCAGCAAAAATTTTACAGGGACGTTCCTTGAGGACTCGTTTCGATTGTTTAAAACCCGATCGAGCCAGTGTCGTGCGTAGGGCTCAATTACGTCAGGAAAACTCTGCAGGCGGGGTCACTCGTGACGTGCGAGTGGGAGACCAGGTTTGGTACAGGCAGTTTAGAACAGGAGACAAATGGGGCCAAGGGGAAGTAGCTAAACGTTTGGGCGATACTGATTATACGGTGAGGGATAACATGGGTAACGAGTTACATCGTCACATAGACCAATTACGAAATAGTCGGGGTAATCATGAAAACGTAGCCAGAAGAAGTTCATTACTGTTTCCTGATAGTGACGAGAGGGGTCGGTCTGCACCGGGGGGTCTACCGGGGGTGGTGAGCACTGACGAGGCTCTGGCGCCTACCGCTCACGGCTCGCCTATGCGCGCGGCGCCGGCAGTGCCCGCGCACTTGCCTCCGGCTGGTGAGGAAGTAACCACTGCTGCGCAAAGCACACCCGCCCGTGAACCGCGACCAGTGAGATTGCGTAAACCTCCGAATAGGTTCGGCTTTGAATTTTGAATGTTTCTTTTTCCGTAGAATAGTATGTTTTGTTATTATTTCTTGATGCTAAGTAAGGTCCTTAATTAAGGGTGGAGGTGTGACATATTGACTTCTGTCGTCTCGTTGTCTAGGCAGCGCTTGTAAATAAAGATGGCTAAATAAGTAGAACGTTATATTATTTCTAATACATAAAAGTATCAAGCAAAATTTTACAAACTATAGCTTACGTCGGTTGGTAATACGCAACATGGTGTGCAATAAGGCTCATAATTCAAACAAATATGTACTGGGTGGAAGTCACCCTAATTGGCTAAATGGGTAGTTCGTGAACGGACGTAAGGCTCAAACAAAGCCACCGACGTGAAATTAGCTACATGTCATTGCTAGTGACTCTTTTTTCGCAGGTCCCTCTCCATTTTAGCCCCCTGGGATGGCAGATTGGAATGATCCGCCATCTTGTCCTAATCATACTAAAAAACTTTTTCCCTTGATGGTCATTCATAAGTGACATACGAATCCACCAAAATATTTCCCTAATCGATCATGGTTTTATATGAAACCACCCCCTACAGGCCAACTCGAATGAAACAACTAGTTTATTTCATATTTCTCATGCTTATATACCTACCCCTAAACTACCCTCTCCTTGTACCAAAAATTCATATCCACCAAAAAAACGGACCTATAATAGGTTAATTTGAAATATGCATACACAACATTACTCTACAAATCTTTTTAAATATTGACGATAAGGAAACAAAACAATAAAAGTAATCTGAGATCAGTAGTGCGGCCATCTTGTAATCACCTACTTTGAGCTATGACATCACCCTGTATTCGTTGAAGGATTGCATCCGTGAGAACTTAGATCACGCTGTAGGTACTATACCTTCGAGGTGACACGAGGTTATACGAGGTGTTAATAGGTGTAAGGTTGTAGGTCGTAAATCTGTCACCAAGGTTCATTGAGTCGTTAGAAGTTTCAGTCCACACGGAGTCACGGGTCATACACGGAGGACAACGGAGGACAGAATCCTCCGTGTTCAATCTACAGGTGCTACAGGACAGGAAAACTTCTGCTCGTTTAGTTCCTAATAGGGGGCGCTCGTGCGAATAGTGGAAAAGTCCATAGAAATGTCACATAGATAGGGGTAATAGCTGAACTTGACAGATGGTCCTTCAATCTGAAAAAGCGCCACCAGTGCCGCTTAGTTCGGAATAGTATTGTATCAGTCCAAAAAAATATCATTATCTCAAAAAACCCGACATAGAGCTTTTTTAACAAGTAGGTACGGTATAGTGACCTCGTAAATGACATGAGAAACTAAACTTCTGTTCCGTCCGATGTCCTGTAGACTGGTGACTAATCGGAATGATAAATAGATTAACTAGTACAGAGTAGGTACCTACCTATAGATACGTCTATGTAAGTAGGTAAAAAATAAGGTACCTACAACAGAGGCCTTCGTAGGATTCTTATTCTATCAATCTGACATTACTTATTCTATCACATCGCATGCCTGCTGACCATAAATCCTAACAAAAGGTGGATACCTACCAAGGTACATGGTCTAAATAGGTTGTACTGGTACCTTACCCCTTACCTATTAGTAGATTGAAGGGCGATGACGACCGATGAGGCGCAATCATAATGGTAGTGACACTGCCTTTGACGCAGATGGTTCCGGGTTCGATACTCGGTGGGTCACTCACAAGTTGATATTTATCACTTTGTTCTTGAATTTGTTCTCAGTCTGGTTAGGACATTGCGGGATGAACCATCCGATTGTCCGTAAGTAAGATGGTTCCGTGTTTCGGATGGCACGTTAAGCGGTAGGTCCCGGTTGCTATCTATATTACTTAGACGGCGGTCGTTACACAACCATGTCAGAAGCCTGTTTCTTGAAGAAGGTAGTTAAAAAATTCTGACACTAGGGTACTTTGGGTCGTTGGACGACCCGGTGTTCCACACGAAAAAATAAAAAAAGTAGACTAAAGGCGGCCTCAAAAAAATATGAATTTTTGCCGGCTATGCTGGCTTATAATGGGATGGGAATTTTGAGATAACAGTTCTGTCAGCCATTGACCAGCCAGCGCGTAGTGATAAGTTGAAATTTTATCGTTTCGACAACCCATGTCGCGTAGTTGCGTTTCGGGCCTCAAACTACACACCCCCGGTACCTTTCTCATCACGTGATCAATGTGACTATTTTCAAAATAGACAAAATAGTATTTTGTCTACAGCGAGCAGTGCGCCGCGTGAAGCTTGCGACTAGAGTTCGCGCCGCGAAGGAAGTCCCGCGAAAAACGTTTCAATTACCCTTGACGTCTATAAGGGTCACTTATACTTTTTTCGCGGGACTTCTTTCGCGGCGCGGACTCTACACTTTTGGTACTTTCCCACCACGTGATCAATGTACTATTTTGTCCACAGCGAGCCCAAATACGCCGCGTGAAGCTGTGGGCGCGAGACTTCACCGGGCTTGGACTGAGGTGCGGGGGCGGGGCGAGAGATGGCGTGCATGTACACTCCGTGCTTAAGAACGGACCCGCCGCCGCCGCTAAACTGCAGCCAGGTAAGTTCAGATTATAGTAGACCGATCTACAGCAAGCTGAGCTCTAGTAAGTTGACCTACGGTAAGCTGAGCTACAGCCAAGTAGACTGAGCCACAGCCAAGTAGGTTGAGCTACAACTAAGTAGACTGAGCTACGGCCAAGTAGGTTGAGCTACAACCAAGTAGCTTAGGCAGCAGCCAAGTAGATTGACCTACAGTAAGTTGACCTATAGCCAAGTTGGTTGAGCTGCAGCCAAGTAAGTTAGCTGCAATCAATTAGATTGAGCTACAGCCAAGTAGATTGAGCCACAGCCAGGTAGACTGAGCCACAGCTAAGTAGGTTCAGCTACTGCCAAGTAGGTTGAGTTACAACCAAGTAGCTTAAGCAGCAGCCAAGTAGAATAACCTACAGTACACACATCAAAAAAAGTTTGTGATCAGTAGCAAAAGCAGGTGTATTTTATGAAATATAAATTATTTATAGAAAGTGTTTATATTTTATGTTTTTATAATGAAAATGCACTAAGTAAATAAAAAAAACATTATTCATTATTATTATTTTTTTAAACAAAAGTTATGAAATGCAATTTTAGATGAAATTTGATGTAATGAAAAAATTGAATTAAGGAAAAAATAAACAAAATTTATTACGAAAAGATTAATAGTTAGTATAAAATGACTCCTCCTCTGGCTCGCACACATGCGGAAACCCTTCTGGGCATGCTAAGAATTAAGTTATCCAGCATTTCTTGTGGTAACTTGTCCCACTCTTCAATAGCAGCTGCCCTGATTTCTGCCACTGTTTGAGGAGGTGGCTGACGATTCCAAACAGATCGCTTAAGAGCGTCCCACGCATGCTCGATCGGGTTTAAGTCAGGTGAGCCGGCAGGCCAGTCTAACCGGGTGATGTCGTATTGCTGGGAGAGCAGCATCAACACGTCCGTTTCGATGTGCGGGCGCATTATCATCTACCATTATGAATTGGCGCCCGTGGTTGATGCGGAATGGTCTGACGTATCCATCGATTGCAATCATTTTATACATAGCTCCAGTCATGGTGCCTTGATATGGAATTAAGGGCGTCCTAGCCCCAATCATTATACCGGCCCAAAAGGACACCGATTTCCCGCCCTGCTGAACGGTTCCAGTGGCAGTTCTCTGCCTTTCAGGGTCGCCTGGTCTTCTCCAGACACGGACACATCGGTTATCTGGATGCGTACTAATCCGCGTTTCGTCAACAAAGAGGCAGTTCTGCCAAATGCTTCGTCCTCAATTTATTCATTTTGACGGAGCCTAGCCCATCGCAATCTGCGCCGTTTCCGTTGCTGTGAGTTCAAAGGTGCTCGCCAGGATCTCCTTGCTCGTAATCCAGCTTGGTGTAAGCAATTTCTAATTGTTTGGGTGCTAACTTCGCGACCGGTGGCAGCTCGCAGTTCTGCTTTTATTTTAGTAGGGCGTTCATTGTTGGGTCACGGGCAGCCAGTAATCTGATATAGCGCTTCTGAATTGCAGTAAGCACGGTTGGGCGACCACTGCGAGGTCGGTCAGCTAAATCTTCCATGCCCCAATACCACTGCAGCGTGGTCACCACGCAGGCTTGGGATACATTAACTCTGCGTGATATTTCCCTCGTGGAATAAGCCTTCTCCACTTAAAGTTAGGATTCTGGCTCGTAAAACTTCTGTTAATCCTCTCGGCATCGTTATGTTAAATTTGTTGTGAATAAATTGAAAATATCGTAATTTGCGACTAAGTCAGATTTCTGAATGGTAGCAAGCAAGGGTTGATAGTCTTTTTATATGAAAAAAACATTTGAATTACGAAATTGTTTATATTTAAATTTCATATTTTTAAATAAGGAATCAAAAAATAAAAAGTCATTGAGTTTTATTCTTTCACAATAAAAAATATTACCACTTTTCCAAGTGATCACAAACTTTTTTTGATGTGTGTAAGTTAAGCTAAAGCCAAGTAGATTGAGCAGCAGCCAAGTATGTTGGTCACCGTAATTTAAACTTCCCTATTTGCAATTAAACGATGGGAAAACCTTTTAATACTTACTTCGATGTTCTGTAACATTCCAGGCGACAAAATAAAGAGCATCAAGATCGAGTTCACGGGAACGCCGCTAGAGGACGCTGTGGCTATCTTGTCGCTAGCGTCTCCTTATCCTGTGGAGCTGGAGGTGGTGGCTGGCCAGCGAGGGTCTGGCAACGGGGTGCCGCTTCGACACCCTCTATTGAAACGCGCTGGCTCTACGAGCGACGTTACCACGGTACGTATCATGACGACATCAGATTTTGGTGTCCATAAGGATTTTTTGAGCTGATAGAAACATAGCTTTTTTTTTTTGCGGGTAGGCAAAGCAAGTAACATCAAAGATTTTGCTCTTATGTTTAATAAATATAAATAAATAGTAATTACTGAAATAAATGTGCTAAAAGCTTACCAAGTGCATTAGTTGACCATCAACTTTCATTTTAAATAATTTTCACCACAAATATCACCACATCATGGAGAACACTGCTGCACTCATACAGGGGATGAAGGACTTGGCTGATTTTGTCGACTCCAGGCTCAGCGAGTTTGAGCAGAGCCGGCTACAACCACCACCTCCCAGAAAAGACACCATCAAGACTTTGTCTGCGGAGTACACAGCCTTCAAAGCTCTAGTGTGGAAGACTCTCGGGATGCTGAAGGCACAGCTGCAGTTGATTGTCGACAGTCAGGACCGCTTAGAGACACACTCAAGAAGGAAAGTTCTGCTGTTTCATGGTATTCCGGAAGTTAAAGATGAGAACCTGCCACAAAAAATTCTCAGCCTGGCTCAAGAGCAGATGAAGTTGACATCTGTTAATGCACAATCACTTGAGGCTTGTCACCGACTGGGAGGAGTGAAGGCGGATAAACATAGGCCAGTATTGGTGCGTTTTTCGAGCATGCTCAGCAGATCGGCAGTGTGGAATGGGAAGACAACGCTCAGGGGCACTAAAGTATCTGTTTCGGAGTTCCTGACTAAGCCGCGGCAAGAAGTGTTTGCGGCCGCCAGGAAGCACTTTGGCATGAAGCAATGCTGGTCATCTGAAGGTACCGTTGTCATTCTGCTGCCTGATAAAACCCGCAAGAAGGTGCTGACTGTGTCTGAGCTCCAGCCACTGTTGAAGCGGTACCCAAAACAGTGAATCTCAGCGGTTTTGTTTGCGTGACAATGTCTCATCCGTGCGTTTTTGTTTACTGCTGCTGGTATCCTGTGATCGCGTTTTTGGGCCATTCTTTCATTTTATTTCGTTTCGTTGTAGACCAGGGTACTAGCAAAACACTTAGTATTTAATTTGAATTAACGTTTTCTCGTAGATATTATTAATTTTGTAAAAATGAAGTCAGTTTAGGTTATGTTTTTTTTTTTAACGTCAGTTTATCTGTCAGTCGTTCTTGATTACAAACTTCAAACATGTATTTCGTTCAGAAATTTATTGTACGTTCCGTTCTACGCACGGATACGGAGTGTGATTTTCTTTTTTGATGTATGTTGTGTGTGAACTTCGTTTATCTTTTGTTAGATTTAAGTTCCTTTTCTAGTCAACTCATGCTGGTGTTGGAGAAAGCATAAATTTGTTGCTTTTTATATAAGTATTTATTGATATTTCATATTATTTATATATATTATATTTTATGATTGACGATTACTTTTCCTGTTCATCTTCCGATGAATATGAAAGTGCTCATAGTCTTAGCAGCTCTTCTCTTTCCGATTCTGAGCCACTTGAAGACAAACTTAGGTCTGTTTTTCAAAGTGGCTCATCTTACCTGTCCCTAGTGCACATCAACGCTCAGAGCATTTTAGCTCACTATTCAGATCTTCTCGCATCCATCAGCAGCAGGGTAGTCGACGCTGTCCTTGTATCTGAAACTTGGCTTAAGCCTTCTCTTTCGTCCACTTCATTGGCTATAATCTTTTCCGTAACGATCGTGTTGGTGTGGTTGGTGGAGGAGTTGGTATATATCTCCGTAGTACTATTCCTGCCACTGTTCTCAGTACTTCTCCCTCTCCGTATACTGGGTCAATTGAGTACCTTTTCCTGGAGATTGTTCTTAATCACAAGAAGGTATTTTTGGGTGTTGTTTACAGCCATAATGATAGGGTTGATTATTTTAGTACACTTTCATCTCAACTTGAAACTTACAGCACACTATATGATCACCTCATTGTCATGGGTGATTTAAATACCTGCCTTGAAAAGAACGATCCAATCTCCAAGTCCAGAGCATTTAAACTTACTTCTCTTGTCTCTTCTCTTAGCTTGCACATTCTTCCACTATCTCCAACTCATCATTTTCCCAATTGTAGACCATCTCTTATTGATATCATAATTACTTCCAAACCTAATTTTGTTTTGTCTCATGGGCAAATGACTGCTCCATTTTCTTATCATGATCTCATATTTCTGGCCTATAAAGTGCGTCCTCCCAAAGTTAAAAAGCAAGTTACTCTTCAACGTAACTTTCGCAACATCAGTCTGGATCGCTTAAGGGAGGATGTTAGAAAAATTGACTGGTCTCCAGTACTATCAGCTGATAGTGCTGACGCCAAGGTTTCCGCATTTAATTTTATTCTCAATAATTTATACGATACTCATGCGCCTGTTCGCCCCGTGCGGGTTAGGCATGCACCAGCTCCTTGGCTGACTGATGCAATTAGGCGAGTTATGTCTAAACGGGATAGGGCTAAGAGTAGGCTTAAGAAGGATCCAACTGATTCAAATTTAGCTGCCTATAAAAAACTACGCAACATTTGCAACAGGATGTGTAGGGATGCTAAACGCCGCTATATTCATTCCTCACTAGATTCTTTGTCCCAAGCTCAAACTTGGAAATTTCTTACGTCCCTAGGTGTGGGCAAGACGACGAACACTGCCATAGGTGCCGTGGACTTAAACTCTCTTAACAATCATTTTTCAACTCCACCAGTTATACTTGATGACGCTACTAGGTCTACTGCTCTTTCTTACCTATCAAATCTTGCCCCACCAGACTGCCTTCCGTTTAATTTCCGGTCGGTCGCTGAGGAGTGTTTAGGTTATACTGACGGGGTAAGTATAGACCATTAAAAGACATGAATTTGGTATCAACATGTATTGAAGACGCCATTGACAGACGGGATACGGAAACAGCATAGATAATTAATTACAGGACAACTATGGTAAATTCGGATACATAACATCTCCCTTTTTTAAATAAAATAAGTTTGAAATTACAATCTTGTGAAACGAAAGTGAAGTGAATACAAATTACAAACTGAGTAAAACGGAACGTAAGTATACATTTTTTTTTTTTTTTTTTCAGTTTCTGAACGAATCTTTACTTGACATTTGACAGTGACACATAACCTCTTAATAAATAACAAGTATTCTGTGAAATAAACAAAATGAATGAATACAAACATAAAACCTGGAATTAATCAAAAAAGCGACGTGGTTTAATTATAGGGCGACCAAATGAAGAATATTTAATGTTAGAGTTCGTAGGTGTTTGTGTGTATAAGTTGTAATCTGTTTTTTCTGTTTCAGGTGCGGGATTGGATGGAGCTGGACTGGATGGAGCTTTGGTTGGAGTACTACGCTGTGAAGGATTCCTGGGCTGGCTACATGTAATGTTAGGATAGTGATTTGACCATGGACTATGTGTTGAAGTGTTGTCAGTAGTGATTTTAGGTTTCATTATGTGTTGGCGGTTGCGACGATAATTACCTTGTGAAGATGAAATTAAATAAGATCTAGGTTGCGGACCAACTTGTGTAACAATTCCTGGGGTCCAGGGACTGTGTGGCTGTTTCTGAAAATAAACTTTATCACCAACATTCAGTGACTCAAAATTTTTTGTATGTTGATCATAATAAATTTTTGAATTGTTTGTCTGAGTATTTATTTTGTCTTGTAATTCCCTGTAGTTAGGTATTCTAGGTTTTAAATTTTTATCTAGGACTGGTAACTTAGTTCTCAGTGTTCTAGACATGAGTAGCTGTGCTGGGGAGTAGTTAGTGTTTTCTTTACTTGTATTTCTGTATTGCAATAAAGCCAAATAGGGGTCAGTTTTATCTAATTCACATTTTTTGAGCATGTTTTTTATGGTTCCTATTGTTCTCTCTACTAAGCCATTTGAACGACTTAGGTAAGGACTAGAAGTTTCATGTTGAATTTGCCAATCAATAGTAAATTCACGGAATTCTAGGGAATTAAATGGGGGTCCATTGTCTGACATTAATATGTTAGGTATTCCATGCCTAGCAAATATAGATTTTAGGTGATCTATAACTATTTTACTAGTAGATCTATCTCCTAACCAAATGAGTTCTACATACTTGGAAAAGTAGTCAACTACAATAAGATATTTTCCTGAATTTAGGTCAAATAGGTCTACACCTACTTTATACCAAGGGATTAATTTAACCTCATGTGGTTGAAGGACTTTGACTATGACTTCATCTTTTTCTAGGGCAGCTAACTCCTCTTTTAATTCCTCTAATAAACTAAAAGGGATCCTACGACACGCATCTATGGATGGAGTAGCATCGGGCTTCAATGTTAAGTGACATTCAAAATCTCTAAGACAACCAATACCTGTAAACAGGTCTTTGTAGTTGGCAGTTACTGGACTATCTAAATTAGACTGACTTTGACTACTTGACTGACTAATTTGACTGTCTAACTTGATCGACTGACTATCTTGCATTTTTGACTCATGACTCTTTGACTGATGGACAAGAAAATTGACGTTATGTATGCGCTTGATAAGTTTCAGGGCATCACAACTTTGGCGACCTAAAATGTTTCTGCATGGCAGATCCACAATATGAAAATTTAGTGTGTATGTCTTATTATTGTGTGTAATCTCTAGGGGACATTGACCTACAGTCGGGACAACTTCACCGCTGAATGTGGATAAAGTGTGTGTGCTTTTTGTAATGTTGCATAAAGGCAGCTGTAGACTTTTAAATGTGTTGAAGGACAAGATATTAGTATCAGCGCCTGAATCTAGTAGAAAATCGGTTTGATGGTTGTTAACTAACAATTTAGTGATATAATGGTTATTGTCTTTTACTGTTTCAGTTGAACACAGAAATAAACTATTTAAATAATACCTTTCGTTATCATTACTCAATGTGTAGTCTTCCTGTTCAACCAGGTTGATTTGCTTGTAGCGACAGCATTTTGCGAAGTGGTTTTTCCTGTGGCAGACGTTACAGGTGACTCCTGCGGCTGGACATCTATGGCGGTGAACCTGGGCGCATTGTGGACATCTGGACGGACTTGATTGGTATCTTGACGGACTTGACTGACGACTGCGGCTATATGACTGACTTGACGAATATGTTGATGGACTTGACTGACGACCTTGACCGTATGACTGACTTGACTGATATCTTGATGGACTTGACTGACGACCGTGACTGTATGACTGATATCTTGACGGACTTGAATGACGACTAGGCCTCCTGGACGATGATGACTGACGAGACTGTGCATGACAGACTTCTATTTGGTCTCCTCCGGTAAGTGTTTGTTTATCTAGTTTAGTGTTTCTAGTTGCTCTAGCTAAATTTACAGCTTCATCAAATGTAGCAGGTTTTTCGATTAGAATCCTTTCTTTTATGTATGAACAGGACGTGTTTAGATTCCAAGAGAAGATATCTTTCAGAATGTCATCTGACTTGTTTCCAAAGTCACATTGTAAACTGAGATTTTTTAGACTTGTAGCATAAGCTTCAATTTCTTCTCCAATACCCTGTTTCCTGTTGAATAACTTATGTCTTTCGACTGACGTGTTCACACGGGGAAGAAAATACTCCTCGAATTTTTCTAACAGTTGCTCATATTTAATTTTAGCCATGTCGATATTAAATGAGTGAAAGACTTGTAACGCCTCCGGACCAATGGTATTCAGGAGAATTGCGACTTTTCTTTGGTCACTTTCATTTTGTAGGTTATTGGCAAGCAGATATATTTTTAGGTTGGTTTTATAATTACGCCAACTTACTGACACGTTAGCAGCATTCATATCCAATGTAAAGTTACTAGGAGGAAGCATGTTTATGCTTGTACTTGGCTGCAGGGGCGGCGACTGTGATTGTTTAGGCGGCGGATTTTTCTTCGACGACATGTTGTTTCATAACACGTGCGGGTGAACCGCGGCACTTTGACTTTTGACGACGACTTACGACGAGACGACTATGACGGACGACGAACTATATTTCCAGACGGTATTTAGACGCAGGTCTTTACTTCTGACACCATGTTTAGGTTATACTGACGGGGTAAGTATAGACCATTAAAAGACATGAATTTGGTATCAACATGTATTGAAGACGCCATTGACAGACGGGATACGGAAACAGCATAGATAATTAATTACAGGACAACTATGGTAAATTCGGATACATAACAAGGAGGATGTTAAAAAGAGCATCCTATCCATCTCTACAAAGGCTGTAGGTGAGGATAGCATTAGTCTTAATATGCTCACTCCTGTGTTGAGTGACATTGTACCAATCATCACACATATTATAAACTTTTCTCTGATGGTCAATGTCTTTCCTACAGCATGGAAAAAGGCTTTTGTTATTCCTCTACCGAAAACCTCAAACCCTACCTCTCTTTCCCAGTTTCGTCCTATCTCTATCCTTCCTGTTCTTTCCAAGGTCCTCGAGAGTGTTGCTCATAAGCAGCTCTACTCCTTTCTGGTCAACAACAACCTCCTTTGTCCTTTCCAATCCGGATTCCGTCCCTCACACAGTACAGTTAGTGCCCTGCTAAATGTCACAGAGGATATTCGCATGGCGATGGACAATACGAAGCTCACAATTGTCACACTACTGGACTTCAGCAGTGCATTTAACTCTGTGGACTTCGACATCCTTTTAGCTTCCCTCCGCTCTAATAACATTTCCTCTTCTGCGATCGACTGGTTTCATTCTTACCTTCATGGTCGTCAGCAGTATGTGAAGACCAATGATGGTTCATCTGATTGGTCTAACCTAACTGCTGGTGTACCACAAGGCGGTGTGCTATCTCCTTTACTTTTTTCAGTTTTTATTAATAACATCTCACGAGTCATCTCTTCTCCCTACCACCTGTATGCAGATGATCTACAAATTTATAGACACTTCTCTCTTCTCGAAGTATCCCAAGCTATTGACGCTATAAATAAAGACTTGGCGTCGGTTCAAACTTGGGCTAAAACCTTTGGGCTTCTCGTGAATCCGAGCAAATCGCAAGCTTTAATCATTGGTAGCAGTAGGTTAAGGTGTAGGCTTGATCCTCTTAGCACTCCACTTGTCTATTATGACAGCATATGTATCCCGTATACTGACAAGGCTAAGAATTTGGGTGTCATATTTGACTGTAATCTTTCTTGGGTATCCCACATTAACGACGTGAGCAGGCGCATGCACTATTCCTTTCACCCTCTTAAGCGACTCCAGAACTTTCTTCCATTCAAAACTAAAATCATGCTTGCACAAGCACTTCTTCTTTCTATTCTTGACTATGCTGATGTCTGTTATCTGGATGCGACGGAAGAATTACTCAATAAGCTTGAGCGACTACAAAACCTCGCTATTAGATTTATTTTTGGACTTCGTAAGTTCGATCATGTCTCGGAATTTCGTGCTCAGCTTAAGTGGCTTCCAATTCGTCTTCGCCGCGATATGCACATCCTATCCACTCTCTACAACATCCTTCACAATCCTGCCACTCCCGACTATCTCCGCAATCGTTTCCATTCCCTTCCTCCACATCCTCACCCTAGGCGCGCCCGCATCAATAAGATGTTGGTGTGTCCTAGAGCGAACACTAAATTCCTTTTTAACTCTTTTTCTGTAAGAGCTGTACAGCTATGGAATAATCTCCCTATGTTTATACAGGACAGTCCCTCCATTTCTACATTCAAAAATCGTGTAAAAGAGCACTTTATTTCCCAACAACCTTGATATGTTTATGTATTTGTTTGATATGTATTTAAGTATTGGTATTCTATTTATGTGGATTAATTAAGTATATTTATTTAAGTAGGTATGTACGTTATATTATTTTATAGCATTAGTTATTTATTTAGTTTTCATGTAGTTTCTTTTATTGCCTAATTGCCCCAAAATTTTAGATTCTCTCACAACACATGGGTTGGCTGGAAGAGATCTCTCATTTAGAGATAAGCCCGCCTTTGCAACAATTTTTCTTGTAATTATTTTCCATACTGTTTATGCAATAAAGAATATATAAACATAGCCCAAAGAAACACCCCGCTGGTATCGCCACATGATGCGAAGAGACGACAGCTATTCTTTATTTTTTATAACGATGATGACGTATTGTAGAGTGACTATTGATACAGTAATTCCATACAAGAATACCTACTCGTTTCACTACAGCTACGCAAAAGGATGTTTTCGAATGCCACAATGTGTGTTTGTATAAATGTGCCACTATTCCTCTATTGTTTGAGACAGTGGACCGGTTCATTTGAAATGTCGATATTTATGTTCACGCTAGTGATTAACATTGTGAAAAACTAGCATATATATCTTGTTGAGATTGAAATAAAGAAAGATCTTGTCGTACCAAATCCTTAAAATCTATTTTTGTTTCAGCTTGAACGAGAAGGCAGACTACTGCACCCACCAAAATCTCCAAACACATCGCATTCCAACACCTCCACATTAGAAACAAAACACAACAAAGGAGGAATCAAGAAAATAATCACCGAAAAGATAATCACAACTGCAGAAAGGAAAAAAGAAAAGCGTGAGGGACAACCTACGACTTTAGAAAGAGAAAACGAAAAGAACAGCAAACTTGCGCACAAGACTAGGCACTCGGATATCCCTCAAAACTTAGCTCAATCGAGCAAACCTGAAAGAACCAATGCAAGACACTCAACCGGGGGTGATGTACATATAATACAACCTGAGAATGGTGTCGCTCATCATGTAGTTGAGCATGCCGAAATCCAGAGAAGAGAAAATGATCCTAGGCGGGGGATGAAGTTTGGCATTCGTGTACTTCCCCCTAACGTACCAGATGATGGAGTTCTCAGACAGAAAAGCATTGAAAACGGTGCTGTGGCTACAGATAAATGTGTCGATGAAATTGACAAACCTGAGTCACATCGTGCAGCTCCAACGCCTCAAATCAAACATGAAACTGAGACTGAAAAGAAACCAGTCGTTGCCAAGAGGAGAGAGAAAATGGCGCCACCAGTACCCAATGCCAGAGTCAAACCTAATGATTCCGATATAAGTCACGATACATCTAAAACATCGGAACGATCATTTACAACCTTTTCAAGGGATGATCTTAATTCCAGTGGAATTAAAAGAGATAAAAATGGCATTCCGCAAGAACTGCCACAGCACATGTTGGAAGCAGCTAACGCGGCAAGAGTCAACCGTAAGAGTTCTGAATTAGTCTTTGAGAAAGAGAAACACGAACAACAAAATAAGAAAGAGGAAGCTCCTAAGCCAGCTAAAAAATCTAAAGGAAAAGCTCCGTCTCCTCCTGCTCGACAGAAAAATAAGACAGACGACAGTATTCTGGAACAAATGAAGAATGTAAATGACTTCTTGAAAAATGAAAAGCATCATTCAAGTGTGTTGAGTGATACTTCCAGTATTTCCTCGAACAACCTAACTGCAACTTCTTCATCTACAATGACTTCATTTAATACATCAACGCCAAAAGTAAATAAAACGAAACATTCGCGTGTTGAAGAGTCCATAAACTTCACACAGGATGATATTGATGATATCGTGTCAAAACCTTTTAGGAAAGAAAGTGACTCACTGAACAATTACTTTGAAGATTCGAAGTCTAATTTGTCATCCAACCAGGATGTGCATTCTGTGGTATCATTTAATAACAGCGAGAAGAGTGACAAAGGATCCACTACTATTGAGCTAAACAACAGTGATATAACCATTCACAGTTCACCATTGAATGAAACACTACAGTCTGCATCCGATGAAGCATCAATCTTAGATGAAAATGAAAGAAAAGCAGCTTCTTTGGGTGACCTATCTAGATTTGAACTAAGAGCGAAAGCTAAAAACCCATCAACTGGCACTTTAGAAAGAGCTCAGAGTCTTGATATATCTGCCGACGATCCAGATAACAAAGAAAGCACTCTTTCGCCTAAGAAAAGAAAAGCGATGTCAGTAGTTGAAACCACATTCTTTGATTCAGGCAATGAAGATATTTTACCTGATATGATAGACTCTAATAAAGGAGTTGTAATCAAAAGTAAAGAACCAAGACTTAGCCTAAACATTGCCAAAACATCCGCTATTGAAGGTCTTAACACATTCCAAAGGAATCGTTTGAAGAAAGCTTCAGAATTTGGCAACCTAGAGGATGCTATTGTGAAAGGATCAAGTAGCTCCATAGATTCAGAAAAAACTGAACCACAGGAAGCTCTTAGGAAGAAGTCTGAAACAATAATGCATGCAGAAGAAGACACTCATGAGACTTCAGATCACTTGGCAAGGAGGATAATGGATGAAAATATGAAAGTCCACTTGAAACTCGTAAAGGAATTTGCTAATTCAACATCTGACGATAGTAACATGAGCTCTTTAGACAACACGCATGAAATATCTCTTAATCAGGCCACTGAAAGTTCACCACCTAAATATGAGGAAAAGCTGAGCCTGACTTATGACACAAACATTCCTGATGATCTGAAAGTGTCTCGTAATACATATGCCAACAGCCTAGAAAGACCAAAATCTGAAATGATGAAGAAGCTTCTTGCTAAAAATCCTATTTTAAACGTTCACATTGACCAAAACGTACCAAAAAGCGACGCAACAAGTAGTAAAGAAATACATCAACCACAAATGACCGATTCTTTCAAATCTTCTATGCACCAACCAGATATAGTGAACTTTGATCTGAAACCTGCTGAAAATAGAACCAGAGAATATGAAGATTATGTCAGTAACATCAGAATAGGATCAAACAATAACAGCTTGAATCATGGTAAAAAATCTACTCTTGAAACATTTGGAGCCGTGGATCCCTGGTCAAAGCAAAAAGAAAGTCATGATAGCAATGTTGTTACCATATCCACAAATGATAAGAAATCGCCTTCTCAGGAACAGAAACAAACAACATTTACTAAGTCAATTGAGATTGGAGAACCAACTATGAGATTGATTCCTGATGTAATAGAGGGCATACGGAGGAGAGGAGAGGAGAAAGAAGGCCGTACGCTGTATATGGAGCCCGGAAATGTTTCTCTCACTATGACTCAAGAGCCTGTTCAGAAGACAGTAACTGTGAACGTTGCTGAGGATGAGTTCGGAAACAAAGTTATCACTCAAAATGTAGAAAAGGTATCCACACAATACATCACAAGCAAAACGGAAGCACCTCTACAGGTAGAGCAAATCAGTTTTGGGATCATAAAGAGCCCTGGAGACATCAATGAAATAGACTTAGAAGAAGGAAATGTTAAGGATATTGATAAAAAAGTCTTGGAGCAAATAAAACGACAAAATCCGAATATTCATTTTACTTCAGAAAAACCCTCATATACTAGAACGGAAACCATTATTCTCAACACACATCTGGGAGAAGAAGAAGCTAAAGCTCTTATGGAAAAACTTCAAAATGATCCCAGTTTTATGGCGCAAAAGACACCAGAGGAGCTATCACAAATGGGCATAAGGATAATACATGATTTAGAAGACGCAAAAGACCAAACGAAAGATGCAATTGAAGTTACTAAAACGAGATATTCGATCAATCCAGAAGCTATTGCTGATGCACAAAAATGTTCGCGAGGAAGTTCCATAGATTCCGAAGCACAAAAAGACCATGTCATGGAAATACAGGTACTGACACCTCGTACAGAAAAAATGACAAACCAAAAATCTGAGTCAAGCAAAGACAAAATTTCTAGTAGACAGAGAGCGCCACCTTACGAAGAACCTCCATTATCTTACGAACTTGATCCCGAACTACTCAACGACTTCATTTTGAACGAACGACACCACTCTTCAAAACAACTAACCGAGCTTAAGAAACGAACGAAATCGATCGACAACATCGAACCAAAGAAAAAGCACTCAGACTTCGACCTTCCGCGGAACAGTCATATAAAATTCCGTACTGCAACGTATGAATCTCCTAAGGGGACGATCGTGACGAGTACAGATTTAGAGAACCGACGGCTGTCACAACTAGACCAGATGCAGTTGCGGGGTAGTGAGCAGCAACCTACCAGTCCCAAGCCAGCGTTATTGGCGAAACCCAGCAGTATACCTGTGAAACAAGGAGAAAAGCCGAAAACAACCGCAGTGTCGTCAAAGATACCGATATTCAGCAAGTCGCTCAGTCAGGAGAATTTGGCGGATAAATCTTATTCGTTACCGCGGTCTCCGCCGCCATCTTTGAACAGCAGCACCACCAACATCTCGGTGACTTCCATCAAAAGCAGTTCGCGGAGTCCCAGTGGGGGCAAATTGTAAACTAACTGTGTAATTAATTTAATTACTTATAAAATAAAGCTGATGAAACAAGTCATTTTCGGGGTGGGACGCTACGCTCAACAAGTCAAACTGGAGCTCAATTTGTGATACTTACAACAAATAGCAGTCTCTATCTATTCGACACCAATGAACCCAGCTAATAGCAGTCAAATGCGGATTTCCGCATGGAATTGATTTGAGGCTTGTCAGAAATTGAGCTCCTGAACTTTTTCCGAGGACCAAATAACAAAAAAAGGTACCTTAAAAAATTGCAATCTTCTATCGGAGGTTATTTTTTATGTGTTGACCTGTGTATTTGGGGAAAGTTGCCCAGTTTGATTAGTTGAGCTTGAGTTTTCACCACCAACAGTCACCGAATCCCTTATAAACATTACGGGGGGTTCGGTGACTATGCGGGGGACTGTACCACCCCGATAAATAATTTAATATTTCCTGACGTTCTATGTATTTTATTGTTTACGGTTTTACGAGTCTTACACAAAGTTAAACTGAAGTCTGTAGCTATTTTGTAAAAATGTCAGGATCCCATCACATCCTAACAAAATTGATAATAAATAACTTAGTTACTTAAGTATTACAATGCGAAAAATGTGCCTTAAATTGTATTAATTAGGTATAGAGATATGGAAATATACTATATTATTATTTTGTTTCACATTCAAGCTTAATGTTTTAAAATTATTGTGTTACGGGGTTGTGAAATAAAATTTTAAATAAAATAGGTTTAGTTTCAAAATACTAAATGTCACAACTTGTTAATAAGCTAACATTAATTTTAATACCTTTATACATTCCGTCCTAAAAGTATTAGCTACTTACTTACCATGAATATTATTATTTATTATACATACTCGTACTACCTACTTTAATTCATTGAATTAGAGAACTTATTATGAATTGATACAATTTGTCATTGTTAGGTACTTACACATGTGGTATATTGGTTTGTCAGGGAGGTACCGAAAGACCAACTTTCTCAAAATCTCACTACTTCCTCTAGGTTGTCTGGACCTCTCATACAAAAAATCTATAGATTTTCCTTTTTTTGAGTAGGGTCTTTGAAGAAAGAGGATCAGTTTGACTTGTTGAGCTTTCAGGAAAGTCGATCGTTTTAGTACCACCCTTTCTATGCCTAAATATAAAAAACTTACAAGTGTATTGCCTACAAGTTGCCTGTTTTTGAGATATGTAAATATCTGTGTTATTCACCTACCTACATACCTATAATACATTAGGTACCTACCCACAGGTTTTAATAATTCATACTAACTAAGTTTCATAGTTTTTTGTTCAGTAATTTAGGGACAGTTTATCAGAGACGGTGAAATTACTTTATATGAAAGATTTTATAAGTGACGCTTCCCTCAATATACCTAATATCAATCTATTATACCTATGTTATTAAAAAATAAGAATTGTATTAAAATTATTGAATGTGTTTACGTAATGATGTATCTTATCTGTCACAATTATTATACAAATATTATATGTTTTTAAAGTTATAAATATAAATGATCGGAATGTTCGTGACGAGTCTCACTTATTTCCAAAAACCTACGATGATGAGCATAGGAAACCTCCGATCTGGGCCCCAAGTCTGCTATTTTTTGTCATTGTAACGCCATCGAAACTCAACTGTCATTCAATTGCCATTGTGATTTTTTTATATTTCAAACTGTTAGTTGACTACGAAATGACCGAAATCTGGATGACTGAGATCCAATCGACATCCAACTCGATCGAAAACGATTTACATTTAGCAGACTTAGGGCTCAGTTTAAATAATACAGGATAGTTATTGGACGATGCTATCTCCACACTACGAATAAAACCCAAGAACAAAATATCAAAGTAGTAAAAAAAAATACCTCGAAACCATTTCCTTTTTGAGGTAATATTTGATAATTTTGCCAATATTTCTTGGGGAAAAGTGTTAAGTTTGACCTACCTATGTGTCTACCTACCTTGCTTTTTGGTGTGTTCCCGGTATACTTCCCGTTGTCCCCAGTGAGCGTGTCATACATACTAAATGACGTTCAATCATCGTTCAATGGCAAGGTAAATCACGTTTACCAACATAGCCCCCATAGAAAAAGTTAGGTTTGGACATTGCGGGCTAAACCACCCGATTGTCCGTAAATAAGATGGTTCCGTGTTTCGGATGGCACGTTAATCCGTAGGTCTCGGTTGCTGTCTATGATTACTTAGACGGCAGTGCGGTTGAACAATTCTGACACTAGGGTTCATCGGGACGTTGGACGACTCGGTGTCCCACACGAAAAAAGAAGAGATCGTCTGAGCGCCCCTGCAAAGTTTTCGTTGCACCGTCTCTTACATCCTGTTACACCCTGTATATCGGATACATATCATAAATTAATATCCGATATTTTCCAATCCGGTCCCGCAGATGTCCTAAAATACTTTCGCACGGGTAGGCACAAGTACAACTTGACGATGACGTTACTCTATACTCTATGGCAGCTTTGACTTTTGAGGTTATATTATTGTTTTCGTTTCGTTTTCGTTCTTTGCGAAAAGTAACATAATTTTAACAATGGTGTGTGACAAATGTCAGAGGAAACTCGGCAAGGTGATCACGCCGGATCCTTGGAAAGCCGGGGCGAGGAACACCGTGGAGTCGGGCGGCCGGACAGTTGGTGAAAACAAGGCTCTCACTGCCAAGAAAGCCCGCTTCAATCCCTACACTTCTAAGTTTCACGAGTGCAAGTAGGTAAAAATACGGTCAGAGGTCGGAGTATACTTTTGGTCTTCTGTTTCAAAAAGAGTCTGGAAAGTTAACTCTGACAGTCAGTCCCGTTCGCTGTGTGTAAGGCAGTCGGTAACCTCATAAAATAACACTGAAACTTTTGAAAAAGTAATGTGTATAGGAGGCTCTATGTGCGTTCCAACCCTAATAAGCGGTTTAAACTGACACCTCCTGTGCCCCAAGTATGAAGCTACAGACTGCCTACAAGTCTTATTAAATTGTGTAGCATATTAAAAATTCTGGTGGCAGTATGATGGCAAAATCAGTAATTCCGCCAAATTCCTAGGATTTTTGCCAAAAGTAGGACATTACAATCAACCATTGTCATAAGCAGATCTAGTAATTTGGCCAAAATCCTAATATTTTGTTGTGACATGATACAACAAAGAAATATAGGTCTTAAGTCATAGCATTAACATGATTTTGACGGCTGCCAAATTTGGCCTATTCATATGGCAATATTTTAATTCATAAAATGGGGTGTAGGTATATTTCATACATACATACATATATCACGCCTTTATCCCTTGTGGGGTAGGCAGAGCAGGGTATATTTTATTCTATGCTTTATTTCAGAATTATGTTCTTTTGATGTCTAATTATATACAATCTCATGTTTCAGGATCTGCAGAACCAAGGTACATCAAGTGGGCTCCCATTACTGCCAAGCGTGTGCATACAAAAAAGGAATATGCGCCATGTGCGGCAAGAAGATACTTGATACCAAAAACTATCGACAAAGCTCTACATAGAGAAAACAGATGTTAGTATATAAGCTTTAAGGTAAATTCCATTGAGATCTATTGACATTGACATCTATCGACCCAGTGTTGTGCACCGTGCTCGTCATAACAATAATTATTATAATTATTTGATAGAACTGGGGTTGCTCCTGAGAAGACCAACAGCCACTGTGACCTTTGCAGATCTATTGTGGCAACCCTTTTCGCTTAAATGATCTCTTCTTAGCAACAATACTCAACTGGGATGTTGGAGATCCAACACTAATGTGGGTTATAATGTTCACAACAACAGAGTTACGGCACAGTGGAACAAGCTGCAACAGGAAGATCGATGCTCCATCTACAAACAGTTTTAAAAACAGACTTGATAAGTGGCTATTAAAGCAAAATAAGTGTTAAACTGATTATAATGTGAAGCATTAGTGACATTATGAACTGTTTTACACACACCAGCCAAGATATAGGCACAGCCAGTGGCTACTCAGCTATTATCGAATAATAATAATTACTTATAGTGTTCCATTTATTTGGGGCCACATCGCCGCAACCCGCTATGGCCGTGGATCTGTATCTATGATGATCAGTTGTAATATACCTATTTGATTCCCATTGAGTTACAGCGGATACAGGAACAGCAGCAATGGCATAGGCTAGTTTTTGGTAGCTGCTTAAAACAATTTGTTTCGTAACTTTATAAGTATTTTTATTAAGTAGTATTCAATGTCTACTGCAACTAGAACATAGAAATGGCTTCAGCTGGTCTTGGGTGGCCTAGATGGCTATGGATGTTAATCAACCAGACCAAGTTTATATCTATTGCAATGAAGTTGATCTCATTTAGCTCATGGTTTCAATAGAGTCTAAAGAGTACAAGTATTGTAATGGTTTATGAATTAGATTTCGTACTAAATTATGTGTATGAAGTAAAAAAGTTTCACTTAAATTATAAAATGCATTTTTTCCATCATATTGTGTGTTTTAAAAATAAACACTGTAAATTAATAGAGGTTCAATTTCCTTTCGATATTAACTAAGTCTAAGATAATTGTTCACAAAAATAAACTTTAAATTATTTTAATAAACAATCAAAAATTAAAAAACCATAAAAAGTTTCATTGTTAAAACCAGCAAAAACTATTTCCAAGTAATCATAATTTTTCAATCATGCTTTCAATTTCAATTCGCAGATAAAATATAGTTACATAACTAGCTTTACCTATGTATATTTTTAAAATACTAGTCATGCAATTCAAAATGGACAGCTTTAAAAAATCTATTGTATTTTTATTACATTTCTGTGTATTGGTATGTCTGATATGATTTATTTTGTAACGGTTCAAGGCAATGAATATAATAACATATTCTATCACGGAATATTATATTTTTTCAATTAAGAAGTTGTATTAAGAAAAAATGCAAAAATTTGAGAATGGTGTATACTTTTAAAATAAATGGATTAATAATAATAATCCGAGGCCCGTAGATTGGGAGAATATGTTCAAAAGGAAAGAAAACATTGAGAATACAACAAATAATAGCTAATTTCACAGTGCAGAAAGTCATACTGAAACATAAAAGAAAATTTATAGGAAAATATTATGATGATATAAACAGTATAAACAGAATAACAGCCGACCCCGACAGAGGACGGGATAAGGCAAGGAGGATAAATAAATGATAATTTCAAAGATAGAAAATACCTAAACATTTTTGAATGAGTAGCCCATTTAAGTTTTTTTATAAGAACTTTTTACACCTAACAATATTTTTGTATTACAGGAGAAGTTTTTAGTGAAATGTGACTTCACCAACTACAAAATAGTTAAAATATGAGATAATTATAAAACAGATAAATTATGCGCGACCCAATATGTATTTTATGCCTGATGTAAGTATGTTTACTGCTGATCTACCCATGTCTACCAGTGAATTTGAATCTCACTGCCCTCAATTTAAAGTTCAAAATCAATTTAAAAATATTTAATTTATAAAATAATTATTGAATACAAATATAGAATAAAAAGATAATAAATATTATTAAAATTTGTTACCTACTTCAGTAAACGCTGTTGGGCACTAGGGAATTTTCTTTTATTTTTTTAAATAAATATCGCTGATAGACGGCGCTGTGCTTGGTATGTTACCGCAAAGAACGAAACGTAATTTAAAGGATTTTTTTTTGGACTTGGAGTCATTTGGAACGAAAGTGTCAGTGTATGCCAGACTGTCAGTCAGTGTTGCACTGTTTTTTTAGTCTTGGCTTGGGAATCTACACAAAAATCTAGTAACATGGTCGGTTCAACGCCATCTATCGAGTTCTTGGAATAGTTTTTTTTTATTCTCAAAAAGAAAACCTCCTATTGAGCAGCCTCGTGAGGTAAAACTCTGTCAATGGCCTCTTAGCTAATAAGTAGGCAGTAGGGTTGTGTAGCTCATTCTTAAAACGAGCTGTAATCCTATAACACCAAAATGTTTTGCAGGAAACTACTCATAACGGAAAACCCTTACAAAAGACTGTAAACGCTGAAATCGAAGAAATAATAAAAAATCTCAACACCGCGAAACACTTACAAAATATTGAAGATAATTACATCCAAGGCGATGGAGATACCGAAAATTTGCCAAAAGAGAAATACGGCAGTAGTTCGTCAGATAAATCAACCACAAACTTTAATAAACATACCCATCCTGGCTAACATGCGTGCCACGACATATTTTGTCGTTTCATGTGCGCACAATGTCACTACGGAAGAGTGCATAACTTATTCGCAGTGAAGTCAGTCGCAGAAGACATATTGCGGAGACAAAATTTTATCGTGGCACGCATGTTAGCCATGCATATCATAAAGCAAAGACAAAACCATAGGGTCTATCCACACTAGTGCGGCAGAGTGAATGTACGAAAAATTGACGAAAAAAATTTAATGTCAGTTAGTTGTTTGGCAACTCGCAGATCTCTCGTTCTCTTCCCAGTGGCGTAGCTAGATGACCAAAGGCCCAGGGCCCCAAGTCAGCTATTTTTTGTCATTGTAACGCCATCGAAACTCAACTGTCATTGATTTGCCATTGTGATTTATCTATACTTTAAACTGTTAGCAGAATACGAAATGACCGAAATCATACAACTGAGATCCAATCGATATCCAATTGAAACGGTTTTCATTTAGCAGACTTAGGGCCCTGGGGCAAAAAGATATCCAGCTCCCAAAGTCTGCTATTTATTTGTCATCGTAACGCCATCGAAACTCAACTGTCATTCAATTGCCATTGTGATTTTCTATACTTCAAACTGTTAGCGGACTACGAAACTACTAAAATCATCCAACTGAGATCCAATCGACTCGAAATCGAAATCGAGAAAAAAAAAATGAGCCTTCCATACAAAATGACCGACTGTCCAAGTGAATTTGTATGCAGGGCCCAAAACTTTTTTCTTATTTCGACCTCTATTTCTTGGGGAAAGTTGAGCTTATTCACCCCTTAAAATAATTGCAGCTAAAATTTTTACACCTTAATAAATGGTTAATTTAAAAAAAACAATTTTCGTAACATTAGGGAAATAAATGAAACAACCGATATAATAATTTTTCATAAGTATTTTACTGTAGATATTGAGCAAAACAATTATATTGATTGACACCCAAAATAGTAGAAAGTACTTCTTCTACTCACAATTAGTTTTACTCTGTAAAATACCTAACATCGAAAGCATATCTACATTTATAATTGCGCTTGAATACCTACACAATAAAAATAAATAAGCACAAAACATAACAAATTATTGCACGAAAATGTAATTTTGGCCAGTTTCGATTGGACCCGTTCTGACTCGACCCAGTTGCAACTCCACACGATAAAAATATAAAGAGCAAGTTAGAACGCGTCGAATCGAAACTGGAACGAGTCGAAACTAGGCCATAATATTAACTACATGAAAATAAAGTAACCAAAACCTGCACATGAGTGAGATTTGAACCCACGTGTTCGGCGATCCAAGCCGGCGCTGTTACCGAACGAACTATCCATCCCATCCTAACAACTCGAGAAGTAATGTGAAATCAGCAGCTCTCACTTTAGCTGTAAACTTGTCGGAAGACTATTTACGAATCAATGATATCGAGTATGCGAATCATAAATTAGAATGACCCAATGAATTAGATTTCCTATCTCCTTCCTGCTTATGAAAATGACTGTAAAATCTAAGAATTAGGTACCTAAGGGAACGTGGTGCCTGCAGTCAGAATGGAGAGTAGGTGTCGATCAAACAAGTTTCAATAAGTTAATATAATTCACAGAATAAGGACATACAAAACAACGTCCCCACACAAAACAAAGTCACTCAGCTGATCGGGAAGTTTGTATGGCAGGTCGAATAAAGTTCACGTTTACCAACATAGCCCACTTGCAAACAGTTGTCTAGTTTCATGGTCTGAGCATGCCTGCAAAGTTTTCGTTACACCCGTCCCTTAAGCCTGTATACGCAAGGCAAGACCACGGCAAGACAATCGTTATGTAGCTAACTAACAAGTTAACTGTGGTCTTATTATGATTTAAATCAACAGGAATCCATTTAGACATTTTAGGTCACATGACCTACATGAAACAATAAAAAGAGATTGGAGTTTTTTACATTCGTCAAACAAAGGTCATACCAAAGCAAAGTAAAACAATACTACTTCTATTCTACAGCTACGTCCTTATTCTTTTAACTTCTAAAAAAGTTGCTAACTCTGCGTAACTAGCTTTTCGTTAGGCGTGTTGCTTCTTTTAGTGTCCGAAATGGGTTCGGTATCTGCTTTCGGTTCTTCTGCTTGCTGTTCTTGGTACTCTGCGGCATAATCTTCGGTATACTGCGTATTATCGTAATAATCTCCCTGATAAGTTCCGTCTGCTGCGTAATTCTCGTAATAACCTTCGTATGTCGCATTCGGATCGGTGTATTGCCGAAGATACTGTTCATAGTTCTCGTATTGGCCATCGGCGTAACCTGGTTGCTCGTATTCTTGCTGACTGTATTCAGCGTATTGCTCCTCTTCAACAACATTGTTTTGATCATACTGAACATAACTTACATTTTCAGAAGCGTATTGACTGACATTACCAGAACTATCATAATAGTTACCATAGTTTTCATAATCGTATTGAACATTTTCAACAGGGTTTTTAACTTCATCTTTGTCTTTATATTTATCGTCTTTATGTTCTGGGATTACAGGTGCATCTGGGTCCTGTTTGATTGAGACTTTAGAGCCTCGCCGACTAAGTATTTTGGAGTTTCTTCTGTGATAGTCTTGTCCGAATTCTGGGATCGTGGAGTCTCTGTCGGCGTTTCTGGCGGGCTCAGCTCTGGGATACTCTTGTCTGGCTCTGGGAGGTTGTGATATATGTCCATCGGCTGCGGACGGGTGCGTGGGTTGGGCTAGAATTAATTTAAAATTTGTAATGTCGCCTCAAATAATCGACAAGTAGTATTATTATTTGAGACTACATTGATTTCGACATCATTGTTTTCATACTGTAACAAAACCAGAGAAATGACCGTTGAGTTGAGTGACTAGCTACCAAAAGTACAACAAACCAAATCAGCGTACCTGGTATCATGCTAGGTGCCTGTGATGTGGTCAGCGATCGTCCCAGTGACTCTACTTGACGCTGCAGAGAGCCCAGCTCTTGCCTGGATCACAAACAAACGTAAAACCACACGCACACAAAAACAAACGTGATTAACAAAAAAAAAAAATACTATTATCGGATCTGACAGGATTCGAACCTGCACCATCATAGTTTTATAGCCTTGTCATTCCAACAGAATAGCAGCGGCCAGCGGCCTTACCAGCCTTTCCGTTTTCTACAAACAGATTTATGTTAATTTGAAGGATAGTAGGACCCTCTTGCGATTTTTCATCATATCAGCCTGCATCCTGCATTTCCCCTGGTCTTGACCAGATCGTCTGTCCATCTCGCGATAAAGTGATTTTTATATATATTTCTAGTATCTAGTTCGTCCAAGTTACTACCTAACTGCTACTTCCACTGGTTCATTCCACAACAGGTTCATTTGATTGCTCAATTTATATCCCAATCCCAAGTATGCTCAAGTGCTTCGTAACATGCAGTGTTGTGTAACGAACACGTTCTTTGACGTATTTTGCATTTTTGATAGTTGTTCATTAAACTTTTTGCTCTATTGCTGGATTCCATTCTTGTGATTTGGACTCGCACTGTTAAGTTTTTTTTTCTGAAAACTTTTGCTTACCTTGGAATACCTTGTGATTGTTTCGTGCAACCACCATGGATGTGTACACTGCACAGGAATATGCAAACATGCACCTCATTTATGGAGAATGCAGATGCAAAGCTAAGCTGTAACGCGAGCGGTATCCAAATGCTCGTCATCCTGATCATCGAGTTTTTGTGAACGTTCACCGTTTACTCTCAGAGGGTCGATTCCCAAACCAAGCACATGGTGATGGAAGAGTAGCACAACCTTTCGAAGATGTCGTACTACAAGCAGTCGAAGAAGACCCGAGTATTTCAGTACGTCAAATCGAAGCAAGTACAGGAGTGCCCAAAAGTACAGCACATCGAATCTTGCAAGCTTACGAGTTCCACCCATACCATGTTCAGCTAGTACAATCTCTACTAAGTACCCCAAGATTATCCTCGAAGAGTTGCATTTTGTCAAACGATGCTCGAAAGACACCGGGAAGACCCCAACTTTTTAGAGAAGATTTTATGGTCTGATGAGTCAACGTTCAGCAGAGATGGGTACAAGAATTTGCATAATTTGCACGAATGGCATGTCGACAATCCCCATTTGATACGTCAAGATCGATCCCAAAATTGATTTAAGAGTAATATGTGGACCGGGATACTAAATGGGAAAATCATTGGACCTTTTGTGCTACCGGGGGTCTTACATGGCGAAGCGTATTTAGCCTTTTTACAAAGCCACCTACCTGATTTATTGGAAAACGTACCACTGAGCATTTATAGGGACATGTGGTTCCAACAAGATGGGTGCCCGGCGCACTATGCGCGTGCCGTTCGAGAGCACCTCGACAAAGAATTCCCGAACAGGTGGATAGGGCGATCGGGTACAATATCGTGGCCAGCCCGGTCACCAGACTTAAATCCGCTCGATTGTTTCTTCTGGGGTGCAGTTAAAGAGAAGGTGTACGCAAAGGTAGTAGAATTTGTGAACAGTCGACGATTCGCTTGCCTTATAACGCGATCTTTTATAAGACGTTGCCGAGCCTGCATTGCTGCTGGAGGTAGACACTTTGAACATCTACTTTGAACAATTATCTTGAACGAAATAAAGTTTAAATTTAATTATTTATTGGTTTTTAATTTTAAACCATTATCTAACTCTTAGATTGATTTCTTCCTGTCTCGATTATTAGCTTCCCAACATCACTTGCAATTGTTAAACTGACTCTTTCCGCCTTACCCAGTCTAAAATATTAAAATTCCGGTTAACTACCTCTACAAAGTCTTAGGTGCACTTAAAAATTGTAAGTTTATCTCTGGTAATATGCAAACCGTAATGTGCTAAGAAAAATAAATGATTAAAAAATAATAAAGTCAGTATCGGTCTTCCTCCCACTACTTAATAACTTTCCCTTTCTCTCTAACACACAGTACGTTCTGTCCCTTACAGTTTGTAAGATGAACTTTTTTTTACAAAATCAAATATTATCCATAAACGAAGAAATAATCTAACAAGTGTTATACCATTTTGAAATCCTTATTAAATGCGCATTTTTTTAAAATTACTTGCCGAACTAGCTTAGTACATTTTTTTTCACTACGGTGAGTTGAAATTGAGAAAAGCATAAAATTTTAGTACTTGGTTGACACAAATTAGTTGTTTTTTTTTCGCAATTGGGGCACTTGGCCTTAAATTTAAAACAACAATTTACAGGTGCATTATTCAGAATTAAAATGTAAAAAAAGTATACAAAAAAATTAAATTTGTAGAAACTGGAGCTATTAACCCTTCACAGGGTGTAAATTTTTCAATGATTTTTTTAAATGCCTATTAATCGAAAAACACATGACTTAGTTTTTTTTTATATTTTTTGATAACCACTATGAATTGCCTCATCATCCGTTTCCGGCTTGACGTCGACTTCTGGGACACCCTGTAGAAGATACGACCCACCACAACGGTACCTATTCCATTCATTTGAAGCCCCATAGCTGCAACCCGCTATGACCGTGGCTCTGCATCTATGATGATCAGTTTTGTCATATACCTATTTGATTCCTATTGAGTTACAGCAAATACAGGAACAGCAGCAATGGCATATGCTTAAAACTTTTTATTTTTATTTTTGTTAATTATTATTCAATGTGACGCGACTGCAACTAGAACATAGAAATAGCTTCAGCGGGTTTTGGGCGGCCTAGACGACTGCATGTTGATGGACTAGACCAATTTAGTATCAATTGCAATAAAGTTGATCTTGAATTAGCTACTAAAAAGATGCGCACTGAAGGCAACTTTTAAATAAATATTTAGCTCATGGTTTTAATAGTGTCTAAATTAGTACAAGTATTGCAATGAAATTATTACAATTATTGAATTTGATTTGGTACAAAAATATATGTATGAAGTAAAAAAGTTTCACTTAAAATATAAAATGCATTTTTTTCCATCATAATGTGCGTTTTAAAAATAAACACTGTTAATTAATGGAGGTTCAATTTCCTTTAAAGTTACTATTCTTACGATTAACTAAGTCTAAGATAAATGTTTACGAAAACAAACTTTAAGTAAATGATTTTAATAAAAACAATCATAATTAATAAAACATAAAAATTTCATTGTTAAAACCAGCAAAAACCATTTTCCAACTAATCATAATTTTTCAATCAGGCTTTCAATTTTAATTCGCAGATAAAATATAGTTACATAACTAGCTTTACCTATGTATATTTTTAAAATGCTAGTCATACAATTCAAAATGGACAACTTTAAAAAATCTTTTGTATTTTTATTACATTTCTGTGTATTGGTATGTATGATATGATTTCTTTGCTTTTTCTATCACAGAATATTATACTATTTCAATTAAGAAGCTGTATTAAGCAAAATTGCAAGAATTTAAGAATGGTGTGTACTTTTTAAATAAATGGATTAATAATAATAATCCAAGGCCCGTAAATTAGGAGAATACGTTCAAAAGGAAAGAAAAAATTGAGAATATAGCCAATTTCACAGTGCAGAAAGTCATACATTAAAGAAAATGAATAGGAAAATATTGTGGTAATATCGAAGATAGAAAATACCTTAACATTTTTGAATGGGTAGCCTATTCAAGCTTTTTTTTATGGGAACTTTTTACACCTAGCAATATTTTTGTATTACAGGAGAAGTTTTTAGTGCAATGTGACATAACCAACTACAAAATGGTTAAAATAGGAGATATTATAAAACAGATAAATGATGCGCGACCCAATGTGTATTTTACGTCTGTTGTAAGTATGTTAACTGCTGATCTACCCGTCTGTACCAGTGAATTTGAATCTCACTGCCCTCAATTTAAAGTTCAAAATCAATTTAAAAAATATTTATTAAATACAAATATAGAATAAAAAGATACATGCATACATATATCACTCCTTTATCCCTTGCGGGGTAGGCAGAGCGCTAACGGCCGTAAAATAACGGTCGCCAACACCACGTCTGACAAAATGGGCTGTTTCAGATGATTCGTGCGTTACTATAGTGACAGGTTGCAACACACATGACACCCTCGAGTCCCTTAGCCGCCTCTTACTACACCCGCGGAAAAGAAATGGGGTGATGCTATTCTAAGCTGGCATCACACGGCAAAAGATGAATATTAATAAAATGTGTTACCTACTTCAGTAAACGCTATTGGGCAATTGAGCAGCCTTGTGAGGTGAAAATCTGTCAATGGCCTCTTAGCTTATAAGTAAGCAGTCAGGATGTGTAGCTCATTCTTAAAACAAGCTGTAATCCTATAACACCAAAATGTTTTGCAGGAAACTACTCATAACGGAAAACCCTTACAAAAGACTGTAAACGCAGAAATCGAAGAAATATTTAAAAATCTCAACACCGCGAAACACTTACAAAATATTGAAGAGAATTACATTCAAGGCGACGGAGGTACCAAAGATTTGCCAAAAGAGAAATACGGCAGCAGTTCGTCAGAAACATCAACCACAAACTTTAATAAACGTACTCTCCAAAGCAAAGACAAAACCATAGGGTCTATCCACACTAGTGCGGCAGAGGCGGACGACGTTTTTAAAAATAGTTTACGCGCGCCGTGCAACAAGGGTGCGTCGAAAGCGTGTATTTACGCTTGCACAGGTGTTCTGAAACGAGTCTGCGATGAATACAAATGCAAGTCCGCCATGAAAAAGAGATTCAAAAGTGAATGTACGAAAAATTGTCGAAAAAAATTTAATGTCAGTTAGTTGTTTGGCAACTCGCAGATCTCTCGTTCTCTTCCCAGTGGCGTAGCTAGATGACCAAAGGCCCAGGGCCCCAAGTCAGCTATTTTTTGTCATTGTAACGCCATCAAACTCAAAACTCAAACTCAAATTATTTATTCAAAGTAGTAAATTTCACATATTTATCTTTTTGATGGTCAAAAATTAAAAATTTTCACAATAACAATTTTATGAACTACAGACTAAAAACGTAAAACGTAAAGCTGGCCAAGCTAACCAAACAACATGTAACGTTAGGTGGTAAATAAAATAACATCGAGTTCATGCCAAGAGAAAATGTTGTGTTACATGCGTATGGTTAGCCGGACCCCCTGGACAGTAAACCACCCAGAAACCTGCCCAGAAGTGCTCCTATTCTAAATATACAATTTGACAGGCCCTAGGCTACCCTAGCTAAATTTCTAAATATGAAATACGAATTTCTCGAAACTCAACTGTCATTGATTTGGCATTGTGGTTTTTCTATACTTTAAACTGTTAGCAGAATACGAAATGACAGAAATCATACAACTGAGATCCAATCGATATCTTATTGAAATGGTTTTCATTTAGCAGACTTACGGCCCTGGGGCAAAGATATCCAGCGCCCAAAGTCTGCTATTTATTTGTCATCGTAACGCCATCGAAACTCAACTGTCATTCAATTGCCATTGTGATTTTCTATACTTCAAACTGTTAGCAGACTACGAAACTACTAAAATCATCCAACTGAGATCCAATCGACTCGAAATCGAAAAATTTGGGCCTTCTATACATAATAACCGACTGTCTAAGTCAATATGTATGCGGGGCCCAAAACTTTTTACTTATTTCAACTATATTTCTTGAAGAAAGTTGAGCTTATTCACCCCTTAAATACTTGCAGCTTGTATTTTTACACCTTATATGGCTTGTTCTCTTCGAAACGCGTTCTCTTGATAATTCCGTCATCATTTTTCAAATTGATTTTTTTGGTATTTTGGGGACATGGGGTCATTCTTTAGAGGAATACAGATAAAATTATGTGAGAGGCCCACTTTTTGGACGAATAATTACAAAGTTATAGCTAGCCCACTATTTGCTGCAATAGAATCAAGAGAACTGATTTCGGTATATGACGGAAACTTACAAATATAATTCTAGTGGCCTTTTTCATTAGTATTGACAAGAAGTATATATACATACACATTAAGTTTCGTGTTGTAAAGAAAAATTACAGATCTGTTTTAAGCTACAATTGGATTTTCATACAGAAAATTGTCTAGGTGACGGATCTGATAAATATGCCCACTATTTCGGTGTCGGATCTGATAAAATGTCATAGTGTTTGTGTCGGACGTGGCTTTCGTACGCTTATATTTAATAAAATATACATATATAGAAGTAAATATGTAAGGAAATGTATATAAAATGAAATTAAAGATTTTATGCTTATTTAAATTTTAATATTTTGTTGTAGCTTGAAATATCTGTATATTTATGTTTTTTAACCAAATGTTTAAACTGTATATTTTATAATTAAACAGACCTACACCACTTTAATATATACGTAAGTAACGAGCTACATAGTACCCGCGTCATTGTTTCGCTGACTTAATATATTGAAATAATAAAGGAGCGTATTTCCCAACCGTATCCAAAAATTTACATACTCTGGGACTAAAACAGTATCTATCTAGATTAACTGTTGTAGCAACCACATTTATCAAATGAAAGATTGACCACAGGTGTTGTTCCTGGTGGTCTACATTTGGTAGTTCAGTCAGGCCATCAACTTCTATTTGCCAACAAAAGTGGTTCATCAAACTCAACAACTTTTGGTAACAACTTTTGATTTGGTGCCATATCTGTATCTCGTACAGTTCAGTTTGTCAACAGAAGCGGCCCATCATGCCAAACAAGTTTGGCTTTGTGCCATATTTGTATCTTCTTTTGTTTGGTTGCGCTTCTGGTGGTGCTCCTGGTGGTCTACATCAGATACTCGTAACCTTTGATGTCTATTTTCCAGCATAAGGGGCTCATCAAGTTGAACAAATTTTGCTTTGGTGCCATATCTGCATCTCAACTAGTTTAGGTGGACTCCTGGTAGTGCACCTGGTGGTCTACTTCGGGAACTCCAAACCTTCGAAGTATATATGCCAGCAAAAGCTACCCATCAAGCTGAACAACTTCTACTTTGGTGCCATATCGGTATATCCTACAGTTTAGGTGGTCTCCTTGTGGTGCACTTGGTGGTCTATATCAGTACTCCAAACCTTCAAACTATGTAGGCCAGCAGAAGCTACCTATCAAGCTGAACAACTTCTGCTTTAATACCATATTTGTATCTCTTGCAGTTTAGGTGGGCTCCTTGTGGTGCGCCTGGTGGTCTATATCAGATACACCAAACCTTCAATCTATATAGGCCAGCAGAAGCTACCTATCAAGCTGAACAACTTCTGCTTTAATACCATATCTGTATCTCCTACAGTTTAGGTGGGCTCTTGGTGGTGTACATGGTGGTCTACTTCAGGTATTCTAAACTTTCCAAGTATATATGCCAACAGAAGCTACCCATCAAGCTGAACAACTTTTACATTGGTGCCATATCTGTATCTCCTACAGTTTAGGTGGGCTCCTCGTGGTGCACCTGGTAGTCTACATCAGGTACTCCAAACCTTCAAACTATATTGGCCAGTAGAAGCTACCCATCAAGCTGAACAACTTCTGCTTTAGTACCATATCTGTATCTCCAATACTTTAGGTGGACTCCTGGTGGTGTACCTGGTGGTCTACTTAATGTACTTCAGACCCTCGAGTGGTGACAAGGAGAAGAGAAGAATATTCATTTCTACCTCCCACAAGTACATACACGATCCAAAAGATATATTTGGCGCAGAAAAAAGTTTAGTTATACGAACTGCCCAACTGTGGGCACCGATTAAGTCCCACATTTATCGATTCTCTTAATTCCATCATCACCTTATCAGATCCGTCATTGCCACGATGACGGAAAGTGATGGATCTGATATGAGGGATCTGATAACCAAAGCATATTTTTTAGCTTTGTGGCAAACTTAAAGCAAGCAACTACGATTGTTACACACAATGACCTTCATTTTAGCAGTGGTACATCATATTGCATTAAAAGAAAAACTTATATTTACGCATGATTAGAGAAAATCGCAATGAAAGTTATGACAAAATCATGAAACAAAATTACGGATCTGAAATGACTTACCTTCTTGTGCGGATTTCCTTGAATTTGCAACGTGTCTGCCTCGTTCAGGTCCTGGGAGGCGACTAAGGTAACGTGCAGGCAGGGTTATCTTATATGTCTTACTATAACTGTCAAAGATTGACAAGCACCATAAAGGGTGCGTTCGGATATGAGAGTAGTTTGTGACACCAATGTTTAAACGGAATTGTCTATGGTAAAATAATGAATTAATGACCTTAAAATGGCACCTTAAGATACTTAAAATCACTATGTAACAATATGTAAATAAACTTATGTAAGTCTGAACAAAACACAGGACTTATTTTGGTTTCGCTTTGTAAAGTAGGGTTGGACGCCACCTACGGAATCGAGAGAACGACGTTTTAAAAAAAGGTTTAAAAATATCTGTAATAATTAGAACCATTTAGCGACTTTGCTTAAAGAATTAAAGGTCTATACTTCCAATAAAAAAATTGAGAAAAATATATTATCATCAGATCAATGAGTTTTTTAGTGCCACTCACCAGTTCCCTCATCAATGAGAAGATGCCATATGTATAATGGTTAATTAAAAAAAAAAACTATTTTCGTAACATTTGGGTAATAAATGAAACAACCGATATAATAATTTTTCATAAGTATTTTACTGTTGATATTGAGCAAAACAATTTATATTGATTGACACCCAAAATAGTAGAAAGTACTTCTTCTACTCACAATTAGTTTTACACTGTAAAATACCTAACATCGAAAGCATATCTACATTTATAATTGCGCTTGAATACCTACACAATAAAAATTAAAGAGCACGAAACATAACAAATTATTGCACGAAAATTTAATTTTGGCCAGTTTCGATTCGACCCATTCTGACTCGACCCAGTTGCATTTCCTCACGATAAAAAATATAAAGAGCAAGTTAGAACGGGTTGAATCGAAACTGGAACGAGTCGAAACTAGACCATAATTTTAACTGAAAATATAGTAACTAAAACCTGCACGTAAGTAGGATTTGAACCCACATCTTCGGCCATCCAAGCCGGCGCTCTTACCGAACGAACTATCCATGCCATCCTAACAGCTCTAGAAGTAATGTGAAATTAGCAGCTCTCACTTTAGCTGTAAACTTGTCGTAAGATCATTTACGAATCCATAATATTGAGTATGCGAATCATTATTTGAATGCTCCAATGAATTAGATTTCCTATCTCCTTCCCTTTGCTTATGAAAATGACTGTAAAATCTAAGAATTACCTATGAAAACGTGGTGCCTGCAGTCAGAATGGAGAGTAGGTCTCGATCAAGCAAGTTTCAATAAATTAATATAATCCACAGAATAAGGACAAAGTCTGAAGAAACCGTACTATACCATGTAGGTTGTCGCAGGTTCATTCATATACCATACCAGTTATATACGCAAGGCAACGGCAAGACAATCATTATGAAGCTAACAAACAAGTTAGCTTTGGTCGTATTATGATTTAAGGAGGTTCGAGAGCTGTTATTTCCATACAAAACGTTTGAGCAATATACACATTGTATGTTATAGTTTTCTGCTATAGTTGGATGTCGAAAAATTGTTTAGAAAATCTAGTTTTCGGCAATGAAATCAGATTTGTAATGCATCTAACAATTACAAAGATATCAACAGGAATCAAAAACATTTTGACATTTTAGGTCACATGACCTACATGAAATAACAAAAAGAGATTGGAGTTTTTTACATTCGTCAAACAAAGGTCATACAAAAGCAAAGTACAACAATACTAGTACTTCTATTCTATAGCTATGTCCTTGTTCTTTTAACTTCTAAAAAAGTTGCTAACTCTGCGTAACTAGCTTTTCGTTAGGCGTGTTGCTTCTTTTAGTGTCCGAAACGGGTTCAGTATCTGCTTGTGGTTCTACTGCTTGCTGTTCTTGGTACTCTGCTGCGTAACCTTCGGTATACTGCGTGTTATCGTAATTCTCTCCCTGATAAGTGCCGTCTGCTGCGTAATTCTCATAATTACCTTCGTATGTCGCATTCGGATCGGTGTATTGCTGAGGATATTGTTCATAGTTCTCGTATTGGCCATCGGCGTAACGTGGTTGCTCGTATTCTTGCTGACTGTACTCTGGATTTTGATATTCTGCGGTATTGACATTGGCTTGATCGTACGGAGTTTCGCCTGTTATCTGTGTTTCATTATATTGGGCATGATCAGGAACAGGTACTTCTGGTGCGTATTGCTCCTCTTCAACAACATTGTTTTGATCATACTGAACATTACTTACATTTTCAGGAGCGTATTGACTGACATTACCAGGACTATCATAATCTTTACCATAGTTTTCATTATCGTATTGAACATTTTCAACCGGGTTTTCAACTTCATCTTTGTCTTTATATTCATTGTCTTTCTGTTCAGGGATTACAGGTGCGTCTGGGTCCTGCTTGATTGAGACTTTAGAGCTTTGCCGACTGAGCATTTTGGAGTTTCTTCTGGCTAGTGCTGGGTTTCCTGGGTGATGGTCTTGTCCGAGTTCTGGGACCGTGGAGTCTCTGTCGGCGTTTCTGGCGGGCTCAGCTCTGGGATACTCTTGTCTGATTCTGGGAGGTTGTGATATATGTCCATCGGCTGTGGACGGGTGCGTGGGTTGTGCTAGAATTAATTTAAAATTTGTAAAGTCGTCTCAAATTATCTACAAGTAACTATTTGAGATTACATTGATTTCGACATCTTTGTTTTCATAATGTAACGAAATCAGAGAAATTAACGTTTAATTAAGTGACTAGCTACCAAAAGTACAACAAACCAAATTCAGCGTACCTGGTATGGTGCTAGGTGCCTGTGGTGTGGTCAGCGATCGTCCCAGAGACTCTACTTGACGCTGCAGAGAGCCCAGCTCTTGCCTGGATCACACACAAATGTAAAACCACACGCACACAAAACAAACGTGATAAAAATAAACTATTATGGGATCTGACAGGATTCGAACCTGCACCATCATACTATTATAGCTTGGTCATTCCAACAAAATAGCAGCGGCCAGCGGCTTTACCAACCTTTCCGTCCTCTACAAACAGATTTATGTTGGTTTGAAGGATAGTAGTTTTTTCATCATCATATCAGACTACATCCAGCATTTCCCCCGGTCTTGACCAGATCGTCTGCCCGCCCATCTTGTGATAAAGTGCTTTTTATATATTGTTTTTAGTATCTAGTCCGTCCAAGTTACTACCTAACTGCTACTTCCATTGGTTCGTTCCACAGGTTCATTCGATCACTCAATTCATATATATTTCAATCCCAAGTATGCTCAAGTGCTTCATAACATGCAGTGTTGTGTAACAGAACGCTTGTGTTTCAGTTCAACTATCTACAAATGCAACAACTCGTCTACAGCGCGTCTACCACAGTACACCAAACGTCACAGTCTTACCTTCGCGGGGTCATCATCAGAATCGCCGTTTCTTTCAACTGATAAATCACTGAGATCCCTACTTAGATCGTCAATGTCATCTTTTATAATTGTCTCGTCACCTTTTCTACTAAATCTACTTTTATATGGCGTGGATGTATGGTACGTGCGTTCGAAATCGTACGAAGATCTGCTGTTGGGATATCCGCTTAGTGGCGTGTAGCTTCGGTATGGGGTGATGGTAGTGCAATATTTTTTATGAGAACACCAAAGGTTCCTAAGCTTTCTCATGAGATCAACGTTTCTGACAAGCAATTGTGTACGTTCGACTCTGTAATGAAAATTCAGCATCAGTGCGATTGCTACATGAAATATTATTTGTGAACAGATTATAAATGCTAGTTAGTTATTCATTAGTCGATCTTTTATCAACGTTAATGTGACTAGTATTTTAATAATAACAACAATGCAAAGAGTAACTACGTCTCTATTAATACATTTATTGCACAAAATGTTATCATTACCCTTTAAATGTTAATAAGGAATAGAATTATAATAAAATTAGAATTTATAGTTTTAACAAGCGAACCTAAACAAAACGATTCGACAAACATGAATGAAAACCATAATAAGGAACCGTAGAATAAAATATATCTTACAACAACAACTATTTCTTTCGCAAAAATTCTGTGCTATCATTTGAATGATTATAACTAGACCTCTAGTTTGATTATCAATAAGTACTTAAGTAATTACTTATTTAATGTGCGTGTGCTCTTATAAATAATTCTACACTTTTGAAACGTTTGTACGGGTTTAGGCGAACAGTTTTCATGTTTTTATATTAAGTATTTTCAATATCGACTTCTACTGGTAATGGTTCCTGCTGTTTTTCTTCTTTGTTGTCAGATTCAACTTCCCCTGGTATTTCCGCAATTTCGGGTATAACTTCGTCTGACTGTGTTTCATGTACATCTTTACTATTTTCAGTATATTCACATATTTCCATTTCGTTATCTTTCTTAGCAGTTTCCTCAATAGTCTGACTATTATCAGGAAGTGTAGCTTCTAAGTTTGGAACAGTATCTTGAACAGGCATTGTTTCAGTTTCTTCTACAATGGCAGATTTTATTTGATCGGTTTCTGAGGGTACATTTTCTGCTTCAGCTATGTTGTCCTTTGCATCGCTACTTTCAATTGCTGCTTCAATAGTCTCTACAGATTCTTTTACAAGCTGAACATTATCATGAGTAACTTCCATACTAAAGCTATTTTTGACGCCTTTATCTTCGTTTGCGTGTACTACTATATCTTCAACCTGAGCTTCCCGTTTTCTTTTATCTTTCTTCCTAGGCTTAGGTATCAACTTCACGCTTATATCAACTTTGATAGGCTCCTTTTTCTCCCGTAAAAAGGGCTGTTGAATCATTAGCGGTAAATTAAATACCTTCTCTCCTTTGACGTCGAGATCCTGATTGGTCGTCAACGGGCCAACTACAATTGGCGGGTAATTATTCGACGAATCGGACTCTTTTTCGGAGCGGCGCTTGGAACGGCGGCTCGCTATTGGCCGGTCTCGGGATCTTGAACGGTCGCGCTGTGTTCTGATTGGTTCGTCTGTACGGCCGCGACTCTGCGCTCTGCCTGTCACCAATAAAAACACAGCACGACGTTAGATTGTGAAAACAATTTGACCAATGGGTAATGATAACATTTCAATCAACTTTTATGATTTAGAAGGTGTGCAAAATAATTTAAATGGTGTATAACATTAAAATGAGATAGTCATGCAATTGAAATTGAAAATATTTCGTACTTGTGCCTACGATTTGCGTCGTCGAGCTTGTCAGTGAGCAAACGACATTCGCCGGTGAGTTTCTCCATCAGACTGTTTTGTGAATGTATCATAGACTCCAACTCAGCCACCGTTTTAGCTGTGGAACCAAATATTCTTGCTTAAACCCTTTGTATTTTCTTCTTGTGTGACAATTTGATATTTGGGGTAGTTTTATTTTAACAATCTGATGAATAAACTATTGAAATTCTCAACATAGAAAAGCCCTTTCATAACACTGTCGATGGACATGCAAGCTTAATTAATGAAAGGGTAAAATATGAATGTTTTGAAGAAATGAAATTACTTACGTCAGGTTAACCAATTAATTAATCATTTGAGTCTTTGAAAATATTGTTCTTCTCAAAACATCAATAGTTTACCCATAAGATGAAATCAAGTGTACGTTCCCAGTTTAAAAGCCAACAATGTCAGTTCTGTTGTTAAGGTTGATATCTGAAAAGATGTGCTAGTGTTTTCATAATGTGTTTATAATTAAAAACACTACACTGACCATGTTTATTCTCCATGGACTCGAGCATCGTTGATAGCTCCTTCTCTTTCTTCTTTTCTGGAGAAATTGGCGTCAGATTTTTCATGTTCAACTGCGGAAATCAAACTTTTGTCAGTACTTAGATCCTATTTAAAATCATATAGTGGGTCGAACCGAAGAGCCAATTGCTTCGGTCCCATACTCCGGCATCATAATCTAATCACAAAGAAAAACTGGAAGGCAAAAGAGAAAGAGGAAGACCCAGAACTACATACATACAAACTATAAGAGAATGGAGCTGTAGTAAGTCGTACCAGAACATGAAGGAGAAGACTTTGGATAGACAGAAATGGTGGCTGTTACAACGACGGGGGCATCGCCCCTAATGATGATGATGATGAGTGGGTCGTGCGTGATCGTGAATTGAAAAGAAAACTCTTTTACATGAAATATGCTCATGTGGCTTTTTGAAAAAACTGATAGCTATTGAATTTTAATGGCTAAACAGGCATGTTCTATTTTTATTGTAAACACCTTTTGTAATCTACCCTGTTTAATACAAATAAATACCTTGAAGACCGTGTTGCTTGAAGGTAGTATGTATAATGTAATGTAATGTAGGTACCTCTTTCTCCAAGTTAGATATCTGCTCAGACAGACGGAGGTTTTCCCGACGGGAATGGACGAGGTCCGCGTCGGCTCTGTCCAGGCGTTGACGCAAGGATTGGATCTGAAACGTTTTTGAATGTCTGTCATATGCCATTACCTATCTATCATTCGAATATTTCCTAGTAAGGATTATTCCTTTTCATCTTTAGTCTCTGCTTCTCCTTTTTTTTGTATTTTCTGCTTTCCACTTGAAATACACTCCCTATCCCTACATACCTACACGTTCTTCAAAAACAAATTTTAACCAGTTTAAATGTAGGAAGATGAAATCTTATTCATTATTTGTCAAAATGAGCAGAGATTATACGGAAGGGATATTGTACTCATCGTGCGAAAGAAGCGTTTGCGTCTGCAGGATACTTTTCTGTGTCTCTTACCTCAGAATTAAGCCGGTTAGTTTCGTGCTTGGCTTGTCTCTGATGACGTTCGATGGCCAGTCTAGCGCTTGCCAACTCTTCCTCTAGCGAAGCTTTCTCGGCATAGGCTTGGTTCAGGTCGGCTTGCAATGTTGCTGGAAGCAACGGACTTGTTTATACTTGGAGCGTCTCTGTTCGTCCTTTAAGGATGACATAGAACTCCACATCAAAGGGATAATCATCATTAATAGTCGTGAGATGTCCACTGGCTCACCCAGGCAATTTTGGTCTGACTAACTTTTATAAAGGTACATTTACAAAATTCATAAAAATATGTATGTATTCTATCTTAGAACTATGTAGATTAGTACTTGCACCTACTTATTCAATCATTGTTTCGTAAGTAAGAAGGAACTCTTTCACAGATTCTTGAGGCCCATCTTAAGTTCTTAAAACCCTGTATTAGGACTTCTGACCTGATTTGTTACCAAGCAGACGGTGTCTTGGAATTTCTTACCTGATTTGTTCTTAAGGAAGCCGTGTATTAAGATTTGTTTTAAGCAGATCATTCACCATCACTTTTCGTGTGGGACACCGAGTCGTCCAACGACCTAATGAATCCTTGTGTTAGAATTTTTCAATCGCCTTCTTCAAGTAGCAGGCTTTTGACATGTTTGTGTTACCGTTTACCATGTATTAGGACTTCTTACCCGATTTGTTGCTAAGCAGACCGTGTATTGGTACTTCTTACCAGACTAGTTTTTAAGCAGGCTGTGTATTAGTATTTATTACCAGATTAGTTTTTAAGCAAGCCGTGTATTAGGCCTTCTTACCAGATTAGTTTTTAAGCTGTCCGTGTATTAGGACTTCTTTCTTACCAGACTTGTTCTTAAGCTCCATCTTCAGCTCCTCAATGGCCGCGTTTTTCATGGATAGCTCGCGTTTCAGGTCGTTTTCTTCACGACGTTGGCGCTCCAGGTCCAGCTGAGGATTAGAAATTAGTCACTGAACAGTCTTGTAAACAACAGCTTAGGGCCTCTAGGGGTTTCATGTGTACTTATTACAACTTAAGGCGCCAGGCTGCCAAACCGTCACTACAGTGATACACGAATCATCTAAAAGGATATTTAACACTTTGTGAATTTGTTCCCAGTCTGGTTAAAACATTGCGGACTGAACCACCCGATTGTCCGAAAGAAAGAGGGTTCCGTGTTTCGAATAGCACGTTAAGCCGAAGGCCCCGGTTGCTGTATATGATCACTTAGACGGCGGTCGCTACACAACCATGTCAGAAACCTGCTTCTTGTAGAGGGCGGTTGAAAAATTCTGACTCTAGGGTTCATCGGGTTGTTGGACGACTAGACGTGTCTAATGTGTAATTTACCTGTAGTTTGGACACGTTGTCGTACTGAGCGGCCAGATCGTGTTGTAGTACGTCGAAGTGCACGCTGTACCGCTGCTCGGACGCGCTGCGTTCCACTGTATGTATGTATATATGTAATTTACCTGTAGTTTAGACACGTTGTCGTACTGAGCGGCCAGATCGTGTTGTAGCTCGTCGAAGTGCGCGTTGTACCGCTGCTCGGCCGCGCTGCGTTCTTGTGTGGCCAAACTACACCTAATTTACCTGTAGTTTCGACACGTTGTCGTACTGAGCGGCCAGATCGTGTTGTAGTTCGTCGAAGTGCGCGTTGTATCGCTGCTCGGCCGCGCTGCGTTCCTGTATGGCGCGACGGGTGCCCTCGCCCGCCAGCTCGCGCACCTTGCTGCGCTCCTTGGCTAGATCGTCCTGCAGAATATATGATAATAAATAATAATAATACCTACTTTTTTTTTAAGTCGTCGGTGGCCAAGTGGTTAGGACACCGGTCTTACAATCGTGAGACCGGAATTCGATCTCCGCCATGTAGGTACCAATGTGTTGTTACTCACGTCACGTACATTTACCGACTGTCTCTTACTGGCTCTCTCTTGTGGCTCTTACGGTGAAGGAATAACATCGTGATGATACGGGCCAGGTTAGCCTTCGGGTTGCAGAGGTCAGATGGCAGTCGCTCTGTGTAAAAACTTAGTTCCACGTCAAATCACCTAGGTTAGGTAGCCGACCCCGACAGAGAACAGGATTTGGCAAGGAGAATGATGAATCTTTTTTTTTTATTGTTACAATACTAGACCCCAGTGCTGGGCAAAGGCCTCCCCCGCGGTCTTCCACTTCTTCCGATCCAAAGCCAACTCGGACCTACTGATGTGCCGTTCCCGGTAAGTTTCCCTAGCGTGGGAATATTCCCAGTAGCGTTTCCGGGCACATTCCCAAAAGTGGAAATATTTGGGAAAGTTGCTTAAAAATTTTGTAAAAAGAAATGATATTTTGTTAAATTTATTACTTTTGCCTATAAAACAAGTCTACTATATAAACACAGTTAATAATTAACGCGATTTATAAATTCCCAAAGTTACTGGAAACTGACCGGGAATATTCCCATTTACTTTCCCAGGAATATTACCGGTAATGTTAAAATTATTTTTTAATTCTTTGATTCCAATATTTCTAATGGGTATCTACCTAGTATTGAATAAAAAATTTAAAGAATAATAAAAATCAATGTAAATGGAATTATTTTAGTTTAATAATCTATACGTATAATAAAATTATAACAACCTCATGTCTGTACATTAAAGATATTAAAGAAAAACTAAGCTGGAGGATCTTCATACAACCAATAGAAGCCAAAAATTTGATTCAAAAAAATTTTGTCTGTCTGTTTGTTGTCCGCTTTTCACGCAAAAACTACTGGACTGATTTTGATGAAACTTTTTTTGTTATATAGATAGGTATTGGTCCTCGCTAACATATAGGCTATTTTTTTAAGGGGGGGGATAAGTATGTATGAAACTCCGTCAGTTTTAAAGCTAATTCGATTAAAATTTCTGTTTGGCTATTTGGTTAGAAATTAAAAATGACGCTTAGAGGGGGTGAAAAAGGGGGGGTAAGTTCCTATGAAACTCCATCCGTTTTGAAACTAAATCGATTAAAATTGAAGCTGTTTACGTGAATACTAAGCTTTTCTGCCCTTCGTTTTGTGACGGTTGCCTGTTTAAAGAGCCATAATAATCCTAATCCTAATAGTATTATAAAGGCGGATGTTTGTGTGTGTATTTGTTAGGACTTGGCGCTGAAACAGCTGAATCGATTCAAATGATACTTTGTACAAAGATGAGAAAATGCCCAGAATAGGACATACATAGACTACTCTTTACCGCGGTAAAATGTCTCATTCCCACGGGAAAACGCATTTTCCAATATTTTTGAAATGACGGCGCCATTGAGCCAATTCGCGTTTTAGGAAACAATTTTTTTAACAGTGACATCTGTTGCTCGAGACATTTGACTTACTCGATTGAGTAGCTTCACCAAGATTTAAGTTTAAGTCACAAGACACAATCCATAAAAAATATGTTTGAACAAGATGTTGAATTAAAACCTTTTACATATAAATATGATATCCCAGTTAAGATGTTTTAACAAGATCATCAAAAATTTATACACGTAATATTTTGACAACCAGCGTCACAATACATACTCCGTATAAAATGTGTTTCAACAAGATGTTGATTTAATTCATTTTACAAAGATATTAAAACATTTTGCATATAAATACGACATGCAAGTTAAGATGTTTTAACACGATCTATCCAAAATTGAGACACGTAATATTTTGACAACCAGCGAGCCATTTCCGGTCACAAAATAAATATAGTAAGTAAAATACTGGACGAAAATGTATTATGAACATGAATGAGGTTATTCTATGGTTTATGGGCGGATTTTTCTAACGTTGTCCGCTGTAAATTTGCGTGTCCCACGTGTTCAGATTTATTTAGCTGCGACACGAGGGTTTAAAGAAGCTTACCCAGCGTCGACATGGGGGGTTGAGGGGGGCTTGCTCTCCTCAGAGAAAAAGAGAAAGCAAACATTTGATTGCAAATCGACACCAGCTGCAACCCGCGACACAGGAATTTACGGAAGCTTACCCGGTGCCGACACGGGGGTTGAGTGTGGCTTGGCCCCCCCTCAGAGAAAAAGTGAAACCAGCAGCTAGCATCGACGGAATATAAAAATAATAGGAATCCTATAAAAGGTCTAATAAATTTCATCTGTTGTGGAAGTGTTATAAGTTTTGACCTGTTTTATTTTCCAAGCCATCGTCAAAGTCTAACAAACACCACAATGACAAGGATTTTTTTCGTACCGAAGTTTCTATTTAAATCCTTTTATTTACCATATTCGTTTGGTGAATCTCATTTTTTACCAATAAAGTATTACTTTATTTATTAGAAGTTTCACTAAGTCGCGGGTGAAACCGCGGGGCGGACAGCTAGTAATATAATAGAGTACTTACAGACATAGAAATGATGTCTTTTTTCAAAGTTTAAACAAAACAATCATACATACTGAATGTTCCCGCTAAGGGAATATTCCCGGGCACATTGGGAAAATACTGGGAATATTCCCGGTAGTAAAATACTGGAAATAGGAATATTGCCCACGGCACATCACTACTCGGACCACTCCCTATCATACGCATCGAGATCGTTTCCGGGGTCTACCTCGGCGCCGGGGTCCGCCTTGAGGTATACTTTATTTACCAAATAACAATTACAAAACATTCTTAAGCTAATATTCCAATCGGACTTCACACTAGGAAGATCCTGTGACGTGACAGTCCAGTCAACCGTTACAATATATGAAATTTACAAGTTGCATAAGGTTGCAGATATGTAAAAGAAAATACTTTTTAAAAATTAGGACGAGGTAAATTGGGTTAAGTTAATAAATGACTTACCAAAAAGGCACCTATTGTTCCTACTCGGCAAAATGGGTTGAAAGCTTAAATTCCAAGAACTAATAATGCTTTTTAAGGTTTTGGGCATCGCTGGATTAAAAATCGCCATAAATATAAGGATTTGTGATTCCACTGACCTTCAGTCTGCGGACTTCAGCCTCCAGGCTGTTCCTCTCCTCCCTGAGCTGGTGCTCCAGCACGTCAGAGCGGCGGAAGTCCCCGTCGCGGTCGCGTGACTCCAAGCTCAGCTTCAGCTTGGAGATCTGCGCCTCGAGGGCGGACTTGTCTCTAGAAATTGTGAAAAACGCGAGTTCTGTTCAAATGATTCAATAATTTTGGAAGCCATCTCCGGGCACATCAACGCAGGTCTGTGCCTTGTTTTTCGAAACTACAGGCTACAATTTCTACAGGTGAAATTCGATGTACATTGCGTAGCGAGTAAAAAATCCTGGTTTGTAATGTTCCACCTGCCACGCAATGTACATCGAATTTCACCTGTAGAATTGTAGCCTGTAGTTTCGTGGCATAGGCCACTGATTAGGAGTCGAAGTGATTGCCATGTCCGAAAGCGGTCGGAGAGATCATCATCATCATCATCAATTTTGGAAGAATCGATGGCAAAGAACAGAGATAGAGCGCAACTTACATATAATTACTTCTCTGTTACTATTCGTTATTAAATTACATTGAGCTTCGATGAGGATGAAAAGCCCCATATTTCTTATACCTACCAATTTCTGAAAAATATAATGCGTGATACGGTAGGTAAGTTACCTTTGCAAGTTGTCGATCTGGCGCTTGAAGCCATCGAGGCAGGTTGAGTCAACCAGCCCAGAGGCCAATTTGCGTTTGTTCTCGTTGTTCTCATCCTGTGCAGAAAATATAAGTTTTTTGGGTTGGTGTAAATTAGCAACTATCGGGTCAGCCTTTGGGGAGAAAGGCAGGCAACGGCAATGTCAGAGGACAGCTACTTGTAGTACATAAACATACATACACAAGTCACGCTTGTATCCCTGGCGGGGTAGGCAGAGCGTCAACGACCGTAAAATTATGGCCGTTATCGCCACCTCTGACAAATGTTTGAGGGTCATTCCAGAAAAGTCGTGTATCACTATAGTCACAGGTTGTCAGCCTGTCGCCTAAAATTGCAATACACATGAAACCCTCGAGTCCCTTTAGTCGGCTCCTACGACACCCACGCGAAAGAAATGGGGTCATAATATTCTAAGCCGGCGTCACACGGCAATATACTTGTAGTAGGCGATAAAGAACTCGGAGACCAGGGTTCGTCGTTTGAGGACTCAGTGTCCCACACATAAAGAAGAAGGTGCTTAGAAGTACGCGGAAGCAACTGATGCTGGTACCTGTTAACATGAAGGATAATGTTTGTTTTGTTGTATTGTGCCAACTGCCAAATCAGCTTACCTGAACCTTCTTTAAATCGATCTTGGCCTGAGTCAGTTGAGCTTCTAGTTCAGCGATGCGTGACTCGAACACAATATTCGGACCTTCTAGCTTGCTTGAGCGTGGCCTTGTCTTGCGGGCCTTAGACGGCGTTGCCTGTGACGAGATTACAAATGAAGAAGTACTGAAATTGGTACCATTGGAAGAAAAATTTAAATATTAAAAATACTTCATACCACGAATCAAACTCGCAGGAATACTTACAGCCGCAGTTCATGGAGTAGCGCAGATTTAGACAAAGCTTTTGAGGTTTCAGAGACTTAAGGAAAGGTTAACATTTGTCAAGGGTCATGCGCACAATTTTGTCTCCCAGACGTTAGGTCACTGTATACCAGGGCCCCAAGTCAAGTCTATTTTTTTTGTTACGCCATCGAAACACAACTGTCATTCCATTGCCATTGTGATTTTCCATACTTCAAACTGTTAGCAGACTACGAAATGACCGAAATCATCCAACTGAGATCCAATTAACATCCAACTGAAACGATTTTCATTTAGCAGACTTAGGGTTTAGGAGTTACCTTATTGTCGCTGTCAAGGCCAGTGCTGTCCCCGATATCATCTAGCTCGTCAGTTTCGGAGCCGGCGTACGAATGGAACATGCGAGAAATGATCTTGTTCTTCTGAGCCTCGTGGAGGTGCTCATTCTCTGATATCACCTCCTTTACTTTGCCCAGAAGGTTGTTTAGTTCGTCCTGGAAGAAAGCAGATTTAACTAACTTCTCTGGCTCAGTGACCCGAAATGGATCTTGGCCTCCGAAACGAGGTTCCTCCACTGATCCAGATTCAAGCAGATTTAAGTTGTACAAAATAGTTGATAGCCAGATTCCTATAAAGTAAAGTTGTTTGCCAAACCAAATGGAAAACGTCTTAAAGACGCTAACTCCGTTAGACTGTTTTTGGAAACTTCTTTACTCTACTTTCCTATTTAGAGCCTGCTTCAGAAGCGTCTTTCATTCTTTTCGTTCGGAACATTGAGTCGTTTACCGACCCAGTAAACCCTAGTGTCAGTGTTTGTAGTGATTTTCAACCGCCTTCTATAAGTAGTAGGCTTCTAACAGGGCTGTGTAACGACCGCCGTCTGAAGTAATCATAGACAGCAACCGAGAACTACGGCTTAACGTGCCATCAGAAAAACGGAACCATCTGTCTTACGGATAAATGGGTGATTAAGCCCGCAATGTCCTAACCAGACTGGGAATAAATTCAGGAAGTAATAAATATCAACTTTGTGAGTGACCCACCGAGAATCGAACCTGGAACCTTATGCGTCAAATGCAAGAGCACTACCAGTGCGCTACATCGGTCGTCAAAAGCCAGTCACTTGATAGGTGAGGCATTCTATCGCTGTGTTGTTCACAAAGTTGATATTTATCACTTTGCGAATTTGTTCCCAGTCTGGTTAGCTCATTGCGGGCTGATTCACCCGATTGTCCGTAAGAACGATAGTTTCGTATTTCGGTTGCCACGTTAACCGTAGTTCCCGGTAACTGTCTGTGATTACTTAGACGGCGGTCGTTACACAACCCATGTCAGAAGCCTGCTTCTTGTAGAAGGCGGTTGAAAAATTCTGACACTAGAGTTGATGGAGTATTTGGACGACTCGGTGTCCCACGCGAAAGGAGAGAGACTGTTCTTAAGATTTACATCCTCGCTTTATTAGACTCACCCGACAGTATTGGCTTTCCCGCTCCAGCTGCTCAATATACTCCTCCTGCTTCTGAATGAAGTTGACGACGTCAGGGTTGGTGGCGCTGGTGACGTCAGCAGGCGCAGCCGGTGGCGGCGCAGCTGATCGTGAGGGTTTATGTTAATACGAGGTAAGAGCGAATGGGCTCACAGGTGATCACCGGATAAGTAAAGGTTCAGTATCCTTTAAACTAGACTAAAAATTTGCTAAGACCACAAATTAGGGAGAGGGTGCGCGGCTACAAATAGCTACTGTCAAATGGGGAAAATGAAACTAGCGGGTAACTTGGGACATGGTCGACACCAGCATCTATAAACCAACTATAACGTTGTAACTGGTTGAACTTTGGACTCTACATGATAAGTAATAATATTTCGCAAATTTTCTCAATACTGAATAACTGACACGGGAAGTGTTTTAGAAATTGGTATTCTTGTAAAGTCGATATAGATCTATTCTTTAATATGTAACTAAGTGGTAAATGAAGGCATTGTGTTCTCACAGCTTTCGGCGTCTCAGTGGTGGACTACCACAAGGAAGCAATTTGGGTCCTTTATTCTTTATTACCTACATACTTCCCAATTTGAAAACTTAGTCGTAATGTGGCGTAATTTTAGGCTGTCAACATATTGTTTAGAATTACATGGTGGCCTTTTGTCATACATCGGGTGTAAAAAGTACTTCATGTCCCAATGACGGACTGCCACAAGGAAGTAAATCGCTTTTATTTACTTACTGCGTACCTAGTCTGTTTTTATTCTCACAAGACTAAATTGACATAACTAAAGCAATATTTTTAGTAATTTTGACATGTAAATTTAGTCTCTAACAATAAAAAAACTGGCTTCACCTACATGTTAACCTACCTGTGACGTTATGCTGTGGCGTGTAACTGTTGTTCAAGCTATCAGCATACAGAGTGGCGTATTTAGCAGTCAACCGCGGCCTAGGTTTGTATTCGAGAAGGTTGTAGGGCGTCAGAGGATATTTCTTGTCTAAATCGCCGTCAGACTCGTCGAGATTCTTGATAGACGGCGAGCCATAGCTGCGCACCTATTGAATAATGTTAATTTTTTAAAAGAATCACTTTATAAAGTATACAGGGTGTAACAGGCGGTGTAACGAAAACTATGCAGGCGTGATCAGACCATGAAACTGAACAACTTTTTCTATGGAGGCTATGTTGGAAAGCGAAATTTTTTTTCGAATTTCCGTACAAAGTCAGTCAGCTGATAGGGAATTTTGTTGGTCGAAAAAATTTTCTCGTTTCCCAGCATAGCCCCCATAAAAAGTTGTTCAGTTTCATGGTCTAAGCACGCCTGCAAAGTTTTCGTAACACCGTCTCTTACATCCTGTATTTGATTTGATTTGAAAATATAGCCATCAAACTTAAAGCAGATATGTAAAAGTATAAATACTTACACTAGGCACATAATTGCCGGACAAGAAGTATCTCAACTTGGAAACAGCCTCCTTATACGCCAGTTCAGTATAATCTGGGATCCTTTTCAATCCATACTCAGACAACTTCGTAGGACGCCTGTACGGATAGTACGAATAACTCATTTTAAATATAGAACATACTATAAAACCTCTCAAAAGAAAACTTAACAGAAACCGCTGTCACATTTTTAAAAAGAAATAAATTAAAAACTAGAATTTGAAATTGGAATTCTTATAGTGCCGCATTGCGCAAAGGTTTTGATTGCAATGGGTTTTTTCGGGAGGTGCTATTGATTACACGGTATCCATGGCAACGGTCGCTAAAATAAACAAGTGCATAGCAACATGTAATGATGTGTAGATAAGTTAATCAATAAATTATTTTTAATTAAAAGAAAAAATAACGACTTTAGTAATAGTTTTGTTATAAATTGATGATAATGGAGTAATTTTCTTTAGGTAGCCATTTTAAAAGCGCATTCGTAGCATTTAGGTAGGTACCTACACCTGCCTACCTAAGTAGGTACATAATTACAATAAAATTGTGCCATAATAAAAAGCCAAACCATTACATTAATTGCTGTGTGATGCCGGCTTAGAATAGCATCACCCCATTTCTTCCCGCGGGTGTTGTAGAAGGCAACTAAGGGACTCGAGGGTTTCATGTGTATTACAATTTTAGGCGACAGGCTGACAACCTGTCACTACAGTGATACACGAATCATCTGAAAGGGCCCTCAATACTTGTCAGACGTGGCGATAACGATGGTAAGTTTACGATTGTTAACGCTCTGCCTACCCCGCTTGGGATAAAGGCGTGATTTATGTATGTATGTACAAATAATAACTTATTATTATAATAGGTAATCAATTATTTAAAAAGCAATGAGGTTATAAAATAATAATACTTTTCTACTTGACTGTATTTAATTAAGTTGTTAAATCGGGTCTGGTTGTTAAAATGCTTTGTTATCTGATTAATGAAACTGACAAGTAGATAGTTACAAGAGCTATGACGTCATGTTCAGTGCCACATAGGTTCGGGTACCTACACACATCACGCCTTTATCCCTACCGGAGTGGGTGAACGTTAGGGTCGTAAAATACGGCCGTTACAGAAAAATCTTGTATCACAGTATGACAGGTTGTCAGCCTGTCGACTAAAATCAGAATACCTACCCATGAACCCATCGTCACCTTTTACGACTCCGGGAAAGAAAAGAGGTGATACTTTATTACGGGTAAAAATGCTTTTAAATGACTCGGAAAGTTTTGCTCAGTTCTTTAAACTTACCTGTTAAAAACTTACCTTATTTTAGGGCGTCTCAGCTTCCCGCTGATGTCCTTGTCAGAACCACTGGAGCCGCTTTTCGCTCTGTACCCCGCAGCCTTAGGCTTCATATAGCTCGTCGACCCCATTTCTATACCTACCATCTACTCTATGGCACAAAATATTTTTTATCTGTAACACAAATACTGGCCAATATTGAGTAAACTTTATTTTTCCAAAATTTTACTCGTCTTCGAAATTTGAATTTTTGGTTCAAGGAGACAAAACACGCGGCGGGAACGTCGTCAGAAAAGAAATGGACATTTTCAAATACAGAGCTTCATAACAAGCGCTTCCTGTGTTTTTTCTCTTTTACTCTCACGTGAAAAGCTAATGACTCGATCTCTTTTTAACGGAAAAGTTTTCTTCGGGATGGTATAGGCCAGGAGCACACACTGTCGAAGACTTGGGCTTTGACAAGTAGGTACTTGCACATTTTTTTTAGTCAGCAGGCAATAAACTTAAAACAAAGACACTCTCTCTCTCTCTTTTCGTGTGGAACACCGGGTCGTCCAACGACTCAATGTACCCTAGTGTCTGAATTATTCAACCGCCTTCTACAAGTAGCAGGCTTCTGACATGGTTGTGTAACAACCGCTGTCTAAGTAATCATAGACAGCAGCCGGGACCCCCGGCTTAACGTGCCATCCGAAATACGGAACCATCTTTCATACAGATACAATAATCGGGTGGTTCAGCCCGCAATGTCCTAACCAGACTGGGAACAAATTCACAAAGTGATAAATATCAACTTTGTGAGTGACCCACCGAAAATCGAACTCTAGACGACTCTATCGAACAAAGACACTGATAGACAAGATTACTGAGAACCTGTTTGTCTATAAGATGTGTCTTACAGATGATTATTGATTAGGATTTCTTTAAGTGGCTCCATGCTTCGGAGAGCACGTGAAGCGTTAAGCTGTCGGTCCCGCCCGAGTCGCTGTCAATACAAGGTGTAAGGGACGGTGTAACGAAAATTTAACAGGCGTGATAAGAATCTTTATAAATAAGAGATTTTCATGAAATTTGGCTCACAGATAGAGTGTAATTTAGACATATTTATAATAATATAGTTTTTATCCCGAAGCAATGCTTCCTGTGGGATACCTACTACGGGATTAAAACCGATTTCCACGCGGGCGGAACCGCGGTCGCCACTAGTAATATTATTATTAGAAAGCGAAAACCGTCATCCGGCTCCCGGACTACGCGACAGGCTGTGCCTGGCGTGCAATCGTATCGGTTTTGGAGGGAAAATTACGTTTCAGATCACGCGAACCTCGGCTGCCATGACATGACCCCACAAATCATTGCTTTGTCATCTTATACTTAGACAACATTGTATGATAGTAAGAAAATATTGTTTTCGATTAGGTTTACAATTGAAGAAGCAATCAGGTTCACAATTTTGTAATTTTAGCAAATCGGGCCGTCGCACACCATCGGGCGTTTGTACTCAGACGTTTTTAAAAGTAATCCCAAAATTAACTGCATCATAAATTGAAATGAAGCCAACTTCAATGAATGGCTCCTTCTTGAACGACCATATTAGCCGTCAAGATAAAAAAGAAACTTCACCTCAACAAACAACAAAAAACAAAATTGAAAACAACAATTTTGCTGCGTAAATTAAATGGGCAATGGTCGTTTTTATCCATCGTTCGAAATTCATATCGCATTTCTCAACTAGTGGAGAAAAGTAATTGAGAAAAGTGATTTGTATTTGAATTTTGAACATCTCATTTAACGCAAAAGATTTCAAAAACTAAACTTATAAATTAACTTTGTTTACCTGCTCTATGTTTACTTTCTTATAAATTATTAAATGTAGCTAAGCCGATTCCAGTTTGCTAAATGTTGCCCCATTTTGGGCGCCAAATATGCAAATGTTCAGACAAAGCCGGCACCAATTGGAAATGCCCCATTTCGGGGCATTTCGCCAAATAAGTGAATTTTCAGTAATCTATGCAATTGTTTCTGTGCTTACATATTGAATTTCAGTTGTTTGTGTTTTTGCAGTGGAAACCTGAACAGATCGTGATATTGCGATTAAGGCGGCGATCGGTACAAGCAGGCGCCGTCGCCGGATCGCGTGACAGCTGTCGTTACGTTCCAATGTACATAACATCATACAGGGTGTAAGAGACGGTGTAACGAAAACTTTGCAGGCGTGATCAGACAATAACACTGAACAACTTTTTCTATGGTTGCTAGGTTGGTAAATCTAAAAATCACGACCTTCCATACAAAATTCTTGATCAGCTGGCAGACTTTGTATGGAAACTCGAAAAAAAATATTCGTTTCCCAACATAGCCTCCATAGAAAAAGTTGTTCAGTTTTAATGGTCTGATCACACCTGCAAAGTTTTCGTTACACCGTCTCTTACACCCTGTATAGTACCTACCTACTTAGATCTACGCAAGTTATAGGTGGGTTTCCATGTAAAACTCGTAACTATGGGCAATAATTCGTTAGATGACTGGGTCACTAATAAAATACAAAAGTAGTACCTATGCTTAAAACTTTTGTCCGAAAATACTACATACTCCATTTATAGTTTTTCGAAATATTAAAAGTTTGGCTTAATAAACAGAAAAATAACATAATAGTAAAAAAAGTGCCGTGTGATGCCGGCTTAGAGTAGCATCACCCCACATCCTTCCCGCGGGTGTCGTAGAGGCGACAAAGGGACCCGAGAGAATTGGTGTATTACAATTTTTAGGCGACAGTCTGACAACCTGTCACTGTAGTAAAGTAATACACATGTTTTCTGAAACAACCTTGGAAAACAATCCTCAAAAACGTCAGACGTGGCGTTAGTGGCTGTATTCTTACGGCCACTATCGCTCTGCCTACCCCGCAAGGGATAAAGGCGTGATGTATGTAAATGTTTTTACGCCAATCAAACCACAGAGACGTGACGTCATCTCTTATAACTTTCATACAAAATATCGTTTTAAAAAGTAGCTCAATTGACATGCCAGTCATCATGCCCATTCGGCCCATAGTCTGTGCCATAGTACTAGGGTAGCCGTGTGATGCCGGCTTAGAATAGCATCACCCCACATCCTTCCCGCGGGTGTCGTAAGAGGCGACTAAGGGACTCGAGGGTATTGGTGTATTACAAATTTTAGGCGACAGGCTGACAACCTGTCACTATAGTGATACACATGTTTTCTAGATCAACTTTGGGAAACAATCCTCAAAAATGTCAGATGTGGCGATAGCGACCGTATTCTTACGGCCGTTAACGCTCTGCCTACCCCGCAAGGGATAAAGGCGTGATATATGTATGTATGTAAAATGTCCGCCGTGGCGATAGCGACTGTATTCTTTCGGCCGTTGGCGCTCTGCCTACCCCGCAAGGGATAAAGGCGTGATATATGTATGTACTATTGTAGACACAGACACATAACCTGCATCTCCTTTTGGGTATTTTCTAGGACTTCAGGAAGGGGGGTAAAAGAAAAACAATGTTTTAAGAAAAATCTTTTTATTGTTGATAAAAATTCTACTTCAATAGCGAAATATAGGTAAATTATTAAGTATTTTAAATTAACGATAAAAATTGTTACAAGCATAAGGCTTTACTTTCACAACTGTTTTGAACACTTCGTTACAAAGCGTAAACATACAAACATCTGTGTATTATTTATTACACAAACGTATTAAAACTGCCGTGTGATGCCGGCTTAGAATAGCATCGCCCCATTTCCTACCCGTGTGGGTGTCGTAAGAGGCGACTAAGGGACTTCAGGTGTATTACAACTGTTAGGCGACAGGCTGGCAACTTGTCACTACAGTGATACACGAATCATCTGCGATAGCGACCGTAATTTTGCGATCCTTAATGCCCTGCTTACCACGCAAGGGATAAGACGTGATTTGTGTATGTGACTTGTAGGTTATGTAGGTACGTGTATGTATGTTGATGTAAGTTAAGTTTGCATATTTAAGCCTATAATATTATTTGGGTAGGCGCAGGTATAAAACTTTAAAACAATTTTAACCTAATGTATTCAATACATTATTACTTACTCGAAATAAAATTTCTTTGTGCAATAATTACATTCAGGAAAACAGACAGGAAAGGACACAAATGACTAAAAAGTATTAAAAAACAATGAATTAAAATTAATACTTGTTGCGTGTGATGCCGGCTTAGAATAGCATCACCCCTTTTCTTCCCGCGGGTGTTGTAAAAGGCAACTATGGGACTCGAGGGTTTTATGTGTGTTACAATTTTAGGCAACAGGCTGACAACCTGTCACGACAGTGATACACGAATCATCTAAAAAGGCCCTCAATACTTGTCAGACGTGGCGATAACGACCGTAATTTTGCGATCGTTAACGCTCTGCCTACCCCGTTAGGGATAAAGGCCTGATTTGTGTATGTACTTGTTGCGTAAAAGAGCTGACGTTACTTTTGCAATAGACTCGATTCCACAGGACTATCTAATAATATCAATGTCACTTTCAGATAAGTATTATTAAGCTTCAGAAAAGCGTAGAATATGAGATTTTCTCTATTGCAGTTTATTTTTTAATGTCGAACCTACTTGGTAGCCTGATTGGTAGGCCTTAAAACGAGAGAAAATACGTGTAAAATTGCGGCAACTATAGTTTTATGGATCTCGTATCCTTTTCAAAATATAAGAACTGAATGTGACAGAGATATCTAATTTTAGTAGTCACTTTTTAGTAATTGAGTCTATTGATAGTTCAGATATACCTTAACATTACTAGCAGTCTCCGTTGATTAAGTAAACACATATATTGAAAGTTAGGTACATTGATTACAATAATAGTGCTTGATATCCATATTTATTCATTTTATATCTTTAGAAAATACTGTGGCGCTAAATACTTCAAACTATTATAATGTAATTTGTTTCTTGAAGCAAAATTATTTTTTCATAAAATAAATCTAAACAAAATATTAGGCAGTTTAATTAGTAAAAATAATAATAAAACTACTACTTTTTGGTGTTAGTAGCTACACAACAAAAACTAAGACTATAAAAATAAATAATATTTAATTAAGTAATTAGACTTGAGATTGCACGAATTAATTAATATTTTTTAAACTTTCTTATTATTACCAAATGGCACTTTTACAAAGAATTATTTTATTTTATATCAAAAATGATCTGACTGATTTTTTTTCCTCAAATCAATATTATTCAAAATAATAAAGTTTAATCTGAATATTCCAAACAAAGGAAAAAATCTGGGTTCGATTCTGGTTGCAATTTCTAAAGCCAAATTAAATTAATTTCTTAATAAAAGGAGATAATTTACTATTTTACGCGTTATCCATACGGGTAAAATAATGGATTTTTTAATTTATTGAATTTGGCTTTAAAAAGCTTGCAGAATTTGAGCTTACCTTAATATTTTTAAAATTCTTACTAACGTAGGTAAGGATAAGATACAAAGGTACTGTGTCTGACTTTGCGTGTAAATCTCTATGCCAAAATATTAGTTTAATATGGCTAAATAGTTAAACTACTGAACATGAAGCCAAAAAAATTAAATGTCTATGGCACTAGAATATCAAAGTTTGATAGAAAGTAATACTATTTACAAAGAACTTAATAAATAAGAAAACAAAGTATTTTATTACTACAATATTGATATCATTATCATCTAGCAAAATGGCCTTACAACCTTCTCATCAAAAAAATAATTATTAGTAGGTATCTATATTTCTCTCTGTTATTTCTTAGCATACACTTTTACCAAAATATTCTTAGACCTTTACTTCAAATACATTGTCTAAGAAAATACATCCTTAAATTATTGACGGATTCAAAAAGCGGTGTAAAAAACAAGACGGAATCGTAGTAAATGCAATCGTATCACTCGGAACGGAAACGGAGGAAGTCTTAGAACTAAATGGCGCCACTTCCGATTATGCCACTTTCCTTTGATTGGTGGAGATAATTTCAATGTCTTTGTGACTTCTGATTGGCGCGTTGAGGAACTGACGCCATCTGCAAAAAGCTTTCCAGCAAAGAGTTTTCCTCCAAATAAGGTTCTAGTTTTAGTTTATTGGAATTTATTGACGACCTGCTTCACCCAGCTGCCTTTCAGTTCATCATTTTCAAGTTTAGGCTCGTTAATACTGTTTCTGTCTTGAGGAATGTTTCCGAACGCGCTGCTGGGAGTTGCCAGATCTCGCTTGCCGTTGTCACTTACGCTTCTTTCGTACGTCGCCACTTTCGTTGTTATAGACTTGGGTTTAGCTATCTGTGCAGGCTTCTTGATGCTCGTGGGTTTGGCTATCTGTGTTCGAGACAGCTGCTCAAGCTCCATCCTCCTTTCTAGCACAGATTTAGTTGTAACTTTAGGTGGTTCTATAGATGAACGCTTCTCGGTGGCCTTAATTTTGCGAGTCGCTGAATCTAGACTTGCTCTCTCGAAGCTGAGTCGCTTCATTTGTATATTGCCTTGCAGTTTGGTTTTGTCTATCAAACCGTCTACTTCTTCTTCAGCCTCTACAGTACCACTTTCTTTCTTTTCGCTAGTGTTTGCTTTGTCTTCATTAGTTTTTGCTGGTCTAGATTCAGGTCGAACAGTTTTCGTGTTTGGGTTACGCTTAATAGTTTTTGTACCAATAGACTCGACCAATGTTGCATCATGTTGGCTTTTACTAAAATGACTGTTCCTGTTAATGAAACTTTTATTTTGCAGGTTTCCTGTGGGTATGTTTGTAATTTTAGGTTTAACAGGTACAGGCGGTGCTATTTTTGATTTGTTTGTTTGTGTATTTTGAGATCGCGGTTCATTTTGTTGGAATTTGTTTGTAGTGACAGTGGAGCGTGAGGTTGTGCCATTTTTCTCGTTGATGGTAGTTGTAGCAGTTACTTTTTGAGATTTTATCGATGCATTTCTTTTTATGCTTTCGACTCGCAGCATTGTTCTATTAGTAACTTTATGAGAACTGTCCGTTTTACTGTCTTCATTGTCGTCTTGGTCAGAATAAACAGCAGAATCTCTGAAAACATCCTCATCTATGACGTGTTCGATTTTTTCAAATGACTTTTCGTAATAGCTTTCATCGGATTTAGCTTGCACTAAAGTATCTGATAGCTTTGTTTTAGTGTCAATAGTTTCGGTATTTTGACTTTCACTTGTTTTAACTTGCTCCTGGTATGCTCCTTCGCTAGATGAGGTCACAAATGAAGAATTTGAGAAGAGACTATCTGGTCTTACCGCGTTTTTATTTATAAGAACATTAACATTCTTAACTGGCGATTTTTCACTAGCTAAAGTGGTAGGATCAGCATAATCTGACTGAGCGATTCGAGCGCCCAACAATTTACTTCCTTGCATGTATATTGGGAGTTTATTTGAAGTTTGATAAGAACTGTTGTTAGATTTGGTCTGTGATGTGATGCTACCTATACTTGAAACGCTCGACAACATGCTAATGCTCTTTTCATAGTTAGGACGAAGTTCAGATTTTTGTGTATTCTGTGTAATATTGTCACAACTATGCGAAAGCAAATCCAGGTTGTTTTTCTCATTTTGGCTGTCAGTTAATGTGCTACTTCCATACACGCTCTTACTCAATGCGTCATTGTTAATAGTGTGAACTAAAGTAGAAGTTGTAGGGCTGGCGTCAGTAGACGTAATAACTACTTTAATTTCACTTTTTCCGAGATTGTTTTGAGATTCATCAACACGTTTCGAAGTTTTTAGTTCGGTGCGATTTTGATTATCATCTGGATGTTCATCTCCTATTATACTTCTAAATCTTTGCAGTAAGTTCTTTGAATAACTTCTTGGATTCAACGCTGATCTCTTATCAGTTGTAGGACTCTTTGGGTCAGATTTTATACTCTCAGGACTGCTTTGTTCGTTGGCATTAATTTCATTGTCTTCGTTGTTTTTATTCGGAGTACGGTTTCTAAATCTACTTAAAACATTTTTGAGCGAAAGCATATTACTTGTAGGTTTATAAATTTTGTGTTCCGGATGTATTATTTCTATGTCTTTAGGTTTATCGTCGTTTTGTTCCTGATTAATTATTTCACAAGACGATGTCATAGAAGTATTCAAATTTGGTTGCGACGTAGTTACGAGACTTTCGTTTTTGTTTTTATCTAAGGTCACACTTTCGAAATTAGTTTTGTAGCATCTATCAATTTCTTCTTCGAGCTCTAAAGTTGATTGACTTATATTTTGTACGTAATCAGCCTCATTCGACTTCGAGTTTTTGTTAAATTTAAGTATGTCTCCGTCTGGCATGTAATTTTCAACATCATCGTAACTGATTTCACTCTGGTCAGAAGCGATTGTAAACGGTCGGTCTATACTGAGTACTTTGCCCTCTCTGTTCAAGTAAGTTTTGCTGTTACTATTTGGTTTACATTTAAAAGTGCTCAGATTATTCTCTTCTTGATTAGGCGTTACTACTTGGAAACTCCTAGGCAATGAGCCAGATTTTCTGTCTCTTGAAACAGTGAAGTGTTCTTTTTGTCGGCTGAGCCATATTTCTGGCGTGTTAGGACTCTGCTGGTCAGGACTCATAGGTAAATATTCGTTAGGCAAGTTGCTAGGTACATCTTTCTTTCGTCTGACCTTTACGAGGTTGTCATAAAGGGAGTCTTCGGCAGTAGTTGCTGGTCCTTTTGTCTCCATAGTCACGTAATAATCATTCGATTGCTGCGGATCTACTTTAGCCGGTGATTTCACGGGAACATCGTATACACCATCACTGTTTTGAGCGTTTAATTTATCAAACGAGAGATAAACATAATCAGATTCAAGTAAACTCGCTCTGTTACCATCAGGCGAGTGATTTGTTAATATGGGTGGGCTTGGTAATCTTTTAGGCATTCCCGAACTTTGAGCAGTGTTAGTATCCGCATCAATATTGTCGTTTACACGATTTTCAACTCTCAGCGTCTCGTAAATATGATCCTCTTCTGACACATCATCCATTTCGTGTGCCGGGCCTAAATGTTCTACCTCTGCATCTTTGTTAGTATCTAAGTTTTCGGAAGTTTGCCGACCGTATTTGGGTTTCAGTTTTAGCGAATCCGTATTTCGATTTAAAATTACCGGTTCAGGACTTGAATGAGACTTTAATAATCTTTGATGTCTTCTTTGAGCACTATTTCTCAATTGCTGTTTCTTGAGTATTTTTTGGAATTCCCTATTCTGCATTAACAGCTGTGATATGATTTGTTCTAATGGCTGTTCAGATGCTTCAAAAGTCTCAGGTGCGATACCTTCATTAGTTGTATTGACATCGCAATTCAATTCTTCAACTTCTGATCCTTCATTTATAACTTTTTGTTTGTTTAAGTACTTGACCTTTTCCAATTCGTTCTTCTTGAATGAATCAGTTTTTTCTATCAGTTTCTTATATGTTTCTTCGTCTATATCCGCGTCTTTACAAATGGAATCAGGCAAATCGGAGCTTTGTGAAGTATCTTTTTTCTCGACGTTAAGGCTATCATTCGATTCTGATATGTGAAGAATATTTTCAGTGGACACATCACTGGACAAATCTGCATAAAACTTTGCTGTCGTGTCAGAACCAAAGCGTAATCCTTTAGTTCTGTTCTTTTTCAACTTAGAGATTTTCTTTGGTATGTTTTTTGAGTTGTACATTTTTATCTCTAAGTTTGGTTTCGGTAGATTGCCTCTCCTTTTGCCTTCCAATTCGGGGTCTGATAAGACAGCTGTTTCGTTAATTTTAACTTTTCTTGTAATTTTGTTTGAACCGCAATTTCTACACTCAAATTCAATTTTTTCATTGCCTTTGACATCGTTTTTTTCACTGTCACTATCTTGAGACTTCTTAATAACTATGCCAGGGTTCTGTTGTAATCCCGGTTCGGATTTTCTTCTCCACGCCGCTATTTTCGTCAATCTTGATCTTTGCGGGTCTTCTTTAGATTTTGATCTTAAGTTATCCTGCTTTTTGTCTGAATCATTACAACGCGACTTTCTATTGTGCATCGTTCCTAAATCGGTGACAGGAATATTCTCTTTAATTTTAGCGCATTTCAAACAAGTCTTAGGTATATTTCTGACGCTCAGTAAAGAATTGTTAGTTTCTGAGAAATCTTCCTTACTTTTACTCGTATCGGTGTATCCTACAATGTTATCAGAAGAATGGTAGCCTCTTGTTTTTGTTAACGAAGTTGGGTTTGGGAATTCTTTGCTGAAGCTTTCTTGAGACGATTGAAAGTCTGAGCATTTACAGCCTGCTTTCCTGTCTAAATGTTCCGCGGAACCAGCGTCGATGTATTGAAGAGATCTATCGCATTCGGGACATTTATCACTTGCATCGTTGCCACATTTACATTTTTCATCTTTGACCTTGTCTTTATTCAAATCGGCTTCACAATCGGAACAAAGATCTACATAGCAGGAGTCACAAGTGTAATCGTTACCTTTATCTTCAGAAACTTGAGCGCAGTCGCAATCCTGGTTGGTTTCTGTGGTGGAATTTGGTACGGTATATTTTCTGTTGACTTTCTTGAGTCGTCCTCGGATGCCGTTCTCGAAGGACTTCCTTCGTTCCCTCTCCAGCTTCCTCTTCTCGAGGTATTCCGGAGCTGAGAGCTGCTTCCTCATGGAGGCTTGGGTGATCAGGTTGTGGGACTTCTCTGCTAGAATGTCGTCTGGAAACAACAAGGCATTCGATTAATGTGGTTATAAACAGGACTGAAATCAAATAAATAAATATAAATAAATATTTTTTTATGTTAGGTATATCTCTTTATCCCTTGCGGGATAGGCAGAGCGTTAACGGCAATACAGTCACTATCGCCACGCCACATTTTTAAAGATTGTTTTCCAAGGTTTTGAACATGTGTATCACTATAGTGACAGGTTGTCAGCCTGTCGCCTAAAAATTGTAACACACCAATACTCTTGAGTCCCTTAGTCGCCTCTTACGACACCCGCAGGAAGGATGTGGGGTGATGCTATTTTAAGCCGGCATCACACGGCATCTAGAATAGGTATAATGAATACCGTCAGTTTTGTTCTGCCCCAGCTCCATGACGAGTTGTCTAGCGTGCGACGGTATTACAGCATTGTAGTTCTCCAATATCACCTGGGAATACAAACGATCGCTTTAATTAATATTTTTGACGTTTTCAAAAACAGACAAAACCTGTGGCACCAACAAAGGTTTATTTTTGTTTTCGGGCGAACTCCTTCCTTATACTTCATTCACGACCAGCGTCAGTACGCGCCCGTACGTGCGTGTATGGAGCATTGAGGTCAAGTTACGCTGTTCGCGACTTTATCTTAGCAAATAAGCTAAACGTAATCTTTAGAAGAATCGAAATTTTAGATGCAATAAAATTAGTTAAGCGCCCCTCAAACCTAGACTAATCTAGTCTCACTCTCATCAGCAATAAGGTCCACTCTCGCTTGTGTCTCGGCGATCTCGCTTGTAAAGTGAGTTGGCTTCGTGGCAAAAATGACTCTTAGGCCCGTATTTATAAACCGCACTGAACTTTGAGTCTTGAGTGCGACTTTGAGATGCTGTTAGTGTTGACTGACATTTGTCAAAATAGCTCTCGAGATCGATCTCAGAGTTGAGTGCAATTTATAAATACGGACCCTAGACTAAGTTAGACTCACTCTCTTTAGCAATAAGGTCCATTCTCGCTTGTGTCTCGGCGATCTCGCTTGTAAAGTGAGTTGGCTTCGTGGCGCGTCCCACGGGATCACGTGGAAGGACAGCGGAGCGCCGGCGATCGATTCCACTAGCATCATGTTGTTGCACTGGAAAAGGAATAACCGCGTGTAAAATATTAGATATACAGGGTGTAAAAAAATTAGCTGCAAATATTTCAAGGGGTGAACCAGCTGAAATGAAAAACATGAAACTGAACAAGGAACATACTATAGGTTGAAATATGAAAAAAAATTCGAACTCCCATACAAAATTACCGACCGACCAAGTCAATTTGTATGGGAGGTCCAACAAATTTTCTCATATGTCGACCTATGTTTTTTGGAAAAAGTTGTTTAGTTTCGTGGGCTGAATCACCCCTTAAAATATTTGCAGCAATTTTTTTTACAGCCTGTATAAGTTCTAAAATTTTTACACTTTATATTAACGGGTTTTTTACTCACACACTTGACTCCCGTTGCCGTGTGATGCCGGCTCAGAATAGCATCACCCCATTTCTTTCCCGTGGGTGTCGTACAAGCCGACTAAGGGACTCAGGGGTTTTTGGGTCCGGATTATAATATCGAGAGTCTTAGCCTCGAAGGCCGCAACGCAACATCGACCACTCATCATCGAAGGTACGTTTCATCAAATGGTAGTTAATATCGAAGGTACGCTATATCGAAAGCATTTTACAGCGAAATCATCTTAACGAGCAACTCCACATAGAAAATATCATAAGTTGAAAGGGTTTTTAATCGAAAAATGACCTTCCTGTCGCCCGCTACTAGAGATATTAACATTTTTATAAAATAATATTCTCAAAAATCTAAGGCATTCTCTGAATTGTCAATAAGGTCGAAAATCGCTTGCACCACTTCATTCGCTTTGTAATCGATACTTGAACCCGAAAATATGATGCAAGCAATTTTCGACCTTAATGATATCCGTCAAATTTTAATCCAAGAGGATGAAATGACATATTAATATCAGTTTCTCAATTAAAGTATTTATGATGATGATGACCCACCGAGAATCGAACCCGGGACCTTCTGCTTCAAAGGCAGTCGCACTACCGCTGCGCCACGTGTTTCGCCTGAGCAGCACATGTTAAAATTCTCATGCTCGGGCGAAAAACCGTCCACACCGACCGCGCAATGCGCCGCATGCTGCGCGCGGCAGTGAGCATCTGAGGCTGCTCGTTCAAAGGAGACCCAGCTAATCGCTTAGATAGTGTCGCAACCTGTCACTATAGAAATTTACGACTTTTACGACGACGACGATTAATGAACTGCATTTACCATGATGTGCGACTTGTAAGCCAGGATGCCGTCTTCTCGGTTCTTCGTAACGAGCAGCATCTTGTCGAAGAGGAAGGCGTGACGCATCGCCTTCGCGCCGAATACTCTGAAATAGATTCCATAAATCTCCCATCAATCTCAGAATGCCCCGCCCAACCATACGGACTGAGTTTGCCAAACGCTTTACTCCATTCGCAAGTCCCTTTATTTATTCAAAATTCAATAGTTTATGCAGAATCCATACCCAGGCCCGCGAAGCAAAACTTAAAATTAAAAAAGAATTAATAGACTGGACCTATCAAAAAACGGAGGAATTTTTCCGTATTATAATATAATATAGTAATATAATATAGCAGCTAATTTTTTTACAGCCTCTATAAGTTCATTGTGGATAGTTATATCCCATTCCAATTAATTGCGAATATATATGTTACGGGCATCGTGATTAATCGGGCACTATTAATACTGACCGGTCATTATTAATAGTGCCCAAAAACGACGGGCAAAGTGATTAATTAATCACTTGGACCGGCCATTATTAATAGTGCCCGAGTGCCCGCGGTCCATGTAATAAATCAGTCTTTAGAGTAAGCTTGAATTTATCACTTGGACCGGGCAATGTGATAAATTCAATCAATTTTATCATAAATAGTAGCTAGCTACTGATTTTATTACATTTATAACCATTTGTTTTTTTAATTCCCATGTTCAATTTTATCGATAACTTTAATGAAAATTATGTAAGTTTAATTTCATTTAAATAATGTAAGTTTAACTTCATTTATAACTATTTGTTTATTTAATTCCCATGTACAAATTTATCGATTACTTTAATGAATATTATGTAAGATTAATTTCATTAAAATAATGTAAGTTTAACTTCATTTAATAAAAAATAACATTACAATTCTTAATTTTTATTACTTTGCCCAAGGAAGTGTGGAAACTATTCATACTGACCGGGAAAAGTAATTAAACGTGCTGTTTTAATCACATTGCCCAATTAGGTCAGGCACTATTAATACTGACCGGTCAGTATTAATAGCGCCCGGACTTATCAAATTGCCCGTAACATATACCCAGTTTCTATTTGATATTACTTTAGTAAAAGCATCCACAGGACAGGCCTAGCCTAGTGTGGACGTTTTTGCCAACTTCTGTGTAAGACAGGCAGGTACTTCTCAAAATAGCAAAAATATTATTGTCTTGTGACTTATGTTGTTTACTAAGATCATTTTTGTTGCTCAGATGGCGTCACGACCAGCGTAACTATCAGTGCACGCCCGTAGCTGCAAGTAACGAGCATAAAGGTCAAGTTACGCTGGTCGTGACACTATCTGAGCGGGGGTTTATGGCAAGGCTCACTCACCTAAATGTCCCTTCGGCGCAGAGTTCTCCATAGGTGGTCAAATCCGGGCCATTCCATCCATACAGGAGTGACTGGATCTCCTGCAAACAGAAACACACAGGTTCCGAGTTCGATTCTCGGTGGGACACTTACAAAGTTGATACTTATCACTTTGTGAATTTGTTCCCAGTCTGGTTAGGATATTGCGGGCTGAACCACCCGATTGTCCGTAAGAAAGATGGTTCCGTGTTTCGGATGGCACGGTAAGTCGTAGGTCCCGGTTGCTGTATATGATTACTTAGACGGCGGTCGTTACCCGTGGTCGTTACACAACCATGTCAGAAGCCTGCTACTTGTAGAAGGCGGTTGAAAAATTCTCGCACCAGGGTTCACTGGGTCGTTGGATGACTAGGTGTCCCACACGGAAAAAAAAGAAACATACAATACTAACATGAATAGGTTACTTCACAGATCAGAAAACTTATGCGCGCGCATTCCTACACAAATGTATTTTTTTGCTCTGTGGTAAATGTGGTACTCTTTTTTATATTTCGTTTTGACAGCATTGTTTAAGGATATACTCGTATACTTTTTTTTCGCTACTGCATGAACACGCATTTTATCCAAACACCGCTATAGATAGCCTTTTTGCGCTCCTACAGCATACTTAGATACGTCCAGGCAATTAACATTTATTCTGTCCTATACAATTCAGTTCGTAAGCAATTAACATTTATTCTGTTCTCTCTCTCTCTCTCTCTCTCTTTCTCTCATAGGAACGTAATTCATTTTCTAGAGAGAGGTTGTCACTCAAGCAGAAAATCAGTGATTTTGTTTCATGGGAAAATAAGACGCTGATGGAATTGGAAATGGAATTTCCTCAGAGAAAGTTGTTCAGTTTCATCGGCTGATTCACCCCATAAAATATTAGCTGCTTATATTTTTACACCCTGCATTCTCACCTGCACTCTGACTGCGTGCTCATGCCGTCGCTTCATGTCGTCGATGTGCTGCGCGATGCCCGTCATTTTCAGCAGCGCATACTCCGTCTCCGGCGACTGGCATTGCTTCACCACGTTCTGGAAAGAGATGGCAGATATAGCGGTTAGATTTACGCAAACTTCACATAGGTACATACATACATAAGTGTAAAAAAATTAGCTGCAAATATTTTAAGGAGTGAATCAGCCCATAAAACTAAACAAATTTCCCCAAGGAACATAGGTCGAAATATGAAAAAATTCTTTGGACCTCCCATACAGTTGACTCGCTCGGCTGCTACATTTTGTATGGGAGGTCCAAATTATATTTTCATATTTCGACCTATGTTTCTTTGGGAAAGTTGTCATGGGCTGGTTTACCCCTTAAAATATTTGCAGCTAATAATTTTACACCTTATATACATACAGGAACAACTTGGAAAACAATCCTCATTAAATGTCAGACGTGGCGATCGTAATTTTGCGGCCGATAGCGCTCTGCCTACCCCATGAGGGATGAAGGCGTGATTTGTGTATGTATTATCTGCGTCGGGGACAGGCCTCCCTCTGACCTTTACCCCTTCGGTACCCCCGGATACTGCTTTATTCAGTTCTCACTGTCAAAAACTGTCCTTTTCTCTACGACGGTTGCAAGCACCCATAAGTTAACTCCCCAAAGGCAGTGCTTTAGTACTTTACATTTTTACGACGGGATTACGCCCTTCCCCCCAAAAGTTACCTATTAGTCTCTTCATCAAACTTTTTTTCTGAGAGCCAAGCCCCCAAAAACTAGATAAAAAAGACAACACACAATCACAAAAGTCTTTATCCCTGGCGGGGTAGGCAGAGCGTTACCGACCGTAATATTACGGTCATGATCGCCACATCTGACAAATGTTTGAGGGTCGTTCCTGATAAGTCGTGTATCACAATAGTGACCGGTTGTCAGCCTGTCGCCTAAAATTGCAATACACATGAAACCCTTGAGTCGCTGAGTCGGCTTTTACGACACCCACGAGAGAAAAACGGGGCGATGCTATTCTAAGCCGGCATCACTCGGTAAAAAAGACAAACCTGAAGTAAAAGATGATACTTCAAGATCCTCTGCACTGGTTTCAACAGGTAAGACGCCAGAGGGAGAGGGTGGCCCAACGCTATCTGTCTCTCTCTAAACTCCCGCGCACTGTTGCTGTCGGAAGCCAGTGCTGCCAACCGCTCCATCGTGGCCGGATATCCGGTGCAGTAGGAAGTGTACACGGAGAAACCGGAAGTGTTGTTGACGAAGCAACGAGCTATGCAGGTCGCGTCCAGGTGGCAAGAGTTTAGCTCTTCGCATAGGGACCTGGAATGAGATAATCACGCCTTTATTGCTCGTGGAGTGGACAGAGCGATAACGGCCGATATCGCCATGTTTGTAGAAAGCGGTTGAAAAATTCTGGCACTAGGATTCATCGGGTCGTTGGACGACTTAGTGTCCCACACGAAAAGAGAAGAAACATGCCTGTTTGTTATTCCTTAATCTTGAATAACTCAAAATCCGTTGTGTAGTTTTAAAGATTTAAGCAAACATAATATACAGACAGACGCGAAAAGCGACTTTGCTTTGTACTATGTGGTGATATAAAATAAAAAGGTGAAAGGGAGCAGCTCAGTTTATAATATTAATAATAACAGCACTAACAGTTACATTTTGCACTTCATAAAAGATTTCTCAGATCTCAGTAACTCTTGAAATGTTTCACAGTATGGCAGTTTTCACACATGCTCCACGACGTTGCGGTATTTGATAGTATATTATGTGGCATACGTGGCAAATGACGACCGCACTGCGACGTTTTCGAACAACTCGGTACAGTCAACTCAGTTACAGATCAGTCTAGCTCAGGCTATGCACTAGCGCTGCATCGACAGCGGTTGAGCGGTTTTAGTATGGGGACTGACATTTCTAGTATGGATCTGACAGACCGCTGCGATGCTTTAGCGCTCCGTTGTGCGTTAAGTGTGCGATCCGCCTATGTTAGGCATTTCTGACTTTGGACCGTTCTAATGCCATGCGCATGTATGTAAACCGCGTGTTTCGCGCCTGTCATTAAGCTGGTTTATCACTCTCCTCTCAAAAGAGAGTATTTGCTGTGTGTAACGGTTTTTGGTACCTTCTTGTCCGCGACGCATTTAGCGGTGCTGTATGAAATGCCGTTGGTGTTGCCAAACGTGTAATATTTAGGCTTAAGAAGCTAAATGTTGAAATGTGTGAACCTTTATTGCAGATTTTAAAAAATAATTTATTAAACATACCTATTTCCCTTTAAAACGCGGATGTGAAGTCACTTTCTCATTATGAAAAACAAAAATACCTAGCTACCTACCTACGAGTATAGCCTGAATGGCTGAGAGCTAAATCAAAATTTTATATAACGGTACCCACAGACATTCCACTGATTGAATATACCAGAAGCATGTCTACTCAACCCATTTCTACTTTGAAAGAAATAAATAAAAAATAAACAATAATTTTATGCATAAAGCTAGAAATAACTAAAGTAAGGAAACTGTCTGGCATCACTAACCGGCGTGCGTAGATCATAAAACATGTTTTCACTATGTATGCAGTAGTACGGTACGGCGTTTGTTTGATGGACAATCTACCAGCGCAAACGGTTGTTGTTGATATTGTGCATTGCTGTACGTCATTCTGAGTAGGTACCTATTTGTTATCTGGCCAGACCAGACTACATTTTTTGAGGTTAAAAAGGTAACAGGTTTAAGCTGAAGTTTTACTTTGCGTTTTAAAGTCAGCTATTTTTTTTAAATTTTTTTTTAATATAGCCAGTGTAACACGCGCTGCGGAGACGAATGTCAGCTATTTTTTTTTTTTTTTAATATAGCCTGTGTAACTGCGGAGACGAATTTACTTACACAATGGGCATGATGATTCGCAAGTCAAGTGAGCTACTTTTAAAAACGATAATTTGTATGAAAATACGAAGAGATGACGTCATATTTGGCTGGCGTCAAAACACATACTTTTATATTATTTTTCTGTTTATCAATTCAAACTTTGAACATTTCGAAATACCATAAATGGAGTATGAAGTGTTTTTGGACAATAGTTTTAAACGTACTACTTTTGTATTTTATTATATTAATGATCCAGTCATCTCTAGCGAATGCCGGCTTAGAATAGCATCACCCCACATCCTTCCTAAGGGACAAAGGGACTCGAGCGTGAGTATTGGTGTATTACAATTTTTAGGCGACAGACTGACAACCTGTCATTATAGTGATACACATGTTTTCTGAAACAACTTTGGAAAACAATCCTCAAAAATATCAGACGTGGCGATAGCGACCGTATTCTTACGGCTGTTAACGCTCTGCCTATCCCGCAAGGGATAAAGGCGTGATATGTGTATGTATGTATGTATTTCTAGCGAATTCTGGACTAGAATAGAGCGGTGTGGGTTACACACGCAACAGTCGTGAAACCGGATCGTTGCGGTCGGCATTGTCTGAGAACCGCCATGATACTGATGCTAGCAATACGCTTGCGGGGTAGGTAGAGCGTCACCGGAGTATAACAGACGTCCGATGAAAGACTTTCCGCGGAACACTATGGTCAAACTGAAAAACTTTCTCCAAGGCCCAAAGGTCAAAATGTTTAAATGTGCTGACCGAGCAAGGTTTTTTTTACATTTTGACCATTGTCATCTGGAAAACATTTTCAGTGTGAAATTTTTCGTCTTTGTGTCATATTTAGGAAGTATTTTACCGAATAAGTTTCACAATAATGCCTTACAAGACCAACATTTTAATTACGTAAGAGGGTAAGTTTATCTTTTGAGATGAAAGCTGTTTAAAAAAATATATGTAAGTCATGTAATTCGATACCGTATAATAAAAGTCGGGACCACACGCCCAGTACAAAATGGAACCATTTTTAAGGTCCCACTATACGTAAGATCGCACACGTGCCGCGAGACAGTGCGGTTTTTGACAAACACTAAGCAAAGACAGCTTGAAATAGTTACACGCTGAAACCATGTGTCGCATTTGTATGCTATTTAAGGCCGAATTCATGCCATTTCATTTGATGCCGACTTAAAATAGCATCACCCCATATCTTGAGCGTCGTAAGAGGTGACTAAGGGGCGCGAGGGTTGTGATTTACAACTTTAGGCAACAGGCTGACTACTTGTCACTACAGTGATACACGAATCATCTGAATGTGGCGATAGAGATCGTTAACGCTCTACCCTACCCCGCAAGGGATAAGGGCGCGATATGTGTACAGAATGTAAGGGGAAAACTTTGCAGGCGTGCTTAGACCATGAAACTGAACAACTTTTTTATGGGGGTATGTTGGGAAACGAAAAAAATTTTCGACCTTCCATACAAAGTTCTCGATCAGCTGAATAACTTTGTATGGGAATTCGAAAAAAAATGTTCGTTTTCCAACATAGCCCCGATAGAAAAAGTTGTTCAGTTTCATGGTCTGATCACACCTGCAAAGTTTTCGTTACACCGTCGCTTACACCCTGTATGTATGTATGTATTCACACAACTACTTTCGTCAATACAACCAAAATACCGCACAACATGCAGTGTGTGTGTGAACCACCAAATGTAACGCAACTACAAAATATAGGGTGGTCCTTATTGTAAGACAGGGGTGAGGGAGGGTGAGCTATTCTTTTAACGCCCCTGTGATATCATGGGACAGATTTAGAGAAAAAAAAACTACATACACACAAACACATACAAATGTCACGTTTTTATCCCTCGCGGGGTAGGCAGAGCGTGAACGATCGTAAAATTACGGTTGTTATCGCCACGTCTGACAAGTATTGAGGGCCTTTTCAGATGATTCGTGTATCACAGTGGTGACAGGTTGTGAGTCTGTCGCCTAAAATTGTAATACACATGAAACCCTCGAGTTCCTTAGTTGCCTTTTACAACAACCGCTGGAAGTAATGGGGTGATGCTATTCTAAGCCCACATCACACGGCATAAAAAAAACTCAGGTACTTATTAATTCCCCGCTGTTTTCGTCACCGCCTTTAACTTGCACTATTAATGTTTTTAGCTTAGCATCGAAAGAAAGCTATTTTCTATTAAGCTTTTTTCCTGATAGGTATTTAATTTTTTTGTCTATCTATGCTACGTTTACGTTGACTACGAAACCCTATTTAGGAACTTACTTTTTCCTAAAACGCTTTTGTCCGGTTGAAACATTTGCTTCTAAAAAGCTACTACAACTTTTTTATTTCGATCTAAGTAAAACTTTAATTGTAACAACTTTTCTGAAACTTGTTTTTATCCTGACTATTTTTATCGAAGTCAGACACGCTTCTGCAACTTTCGTTTAACATTCAATGCGTGTAATTTTTTTTTGGAAGTGAGGCCCTAACTATCTGGATCCCTCCCTGTGTTGTCGGATGCTAAGTGATGCATTGCCGACAGAGGGCGCTGAGGGTACGTCAAATTATCCCGTATGTCAGTTCTGTTGTTTGCAGAGTTGCCAACTAAACATGTCTAGGGGAAAACTATTGCTAAAGTCCGGGAACAAATTGCACAATGAGCCAGTTTTGTTGAAAAGAAAAATTGTGTAACAGGGTGTAAAAAAAATAGATGCAAATACTTTAAGGGGTGAATCAGATCATGCAACTGAACAACTTTCCCCAAGGAACATAGGTCGACATACGAAAGGAAGAATTTTTCATACAGGGTGAATTTTTAGTCAGTGCACAAACATTGTAGTGTGTTTTTACTCATGATTCTGAACAACTTTTACGATGTGACCACCTGCGAAATCGCAAAAAAGATTTGGATGTTCCATACATTTGAATGACCTTTTGTATGGAATATCCAAAAAAAATCAGACTATGACCCTGTAATGACACGGGCCTCTGATTCAGACGTACCTATAATACCTATGCAGATAATAGTCGTGTTTCGGATGGCACGTTAGGCCGTCCCGGTTGCTGTGTATGATCACTTAGACGGCGGTCGTTACACAACCATGTCAGAAGCTTGCTACTTGTAGAAGGCGGTTCAAAAATCCTAACACTAGGGCTCATTGGGTTGTTAGGCGACTCGGTGTCCCATAGGAAAAGAGTGAGAGAATAGTCGAATAGTCTATGATCACTTAGACGGCGGTCGTTACACAACCAAGTCAGAAGCTTGCTACTTGTAGAAGGCGGTTCAAAAATTCTAACACTAGGGCTCATTGGGTTGTTAGGCGACTCGGTGTCCCATAGGAAAAGAGTGAGAGAATAGTCGAATAGTCTATGATTACTTAGACGACGGTCGTTACACAACCATGTCAGAAGCTTGTTACTTGTAGAAGGCGGTTAAAAAGTTCTGACAATCGGGTTCATTGGGTTGTTAGACGACTCGGTGACAGGAAAAGAGAGAGAGAGAATAGTCGAAGATGCAAAATGAGTATTTTATGGGGTGAATCAGACCATGAAACTGAACAACTTTCCCCAAGGAATACTATGTCAAATAAAAAAATTAAAAGAAAGATCACCTGTTGAACGTGTAGATGTCCTCGATGTTGTTGAAGAGCTCATCCAACTCCTCGGCTAAGAAGGTGGCCTCGCGCCGCCACTCGTGGAGATAGCCCTGGAAGTAATACAGCGTTAATTATAAAATACCTTTTTTTTTTCGTGTGGGACACCAAGTCGTCCAACGACCCGATGAACCCTAGTGTCAGAATTTTTCAACCGCCTTCTACGAGTAGCAGGCTTCTGACATGGTTGTGTAACGACCGCCGTCTAAGTGATCATAGACAACAACCGGGACCATACTGTATTATTGCCGTGTGATGCCGGCTTAGAATAGTATCACCCCATTTCCTACCTTGGGTGTCGTAAGAGGCGACTGAGGGACTTGAGGGTTTCAGTTGTATTACAACTTTTAGGCGACAGGCTGACAACCTGTCACTATAGTGATACACAAATTATCTGAAGCGGCCCTCTATGTTTGTCAGACGTGGCGATAGCGACCGTATTTTTACGGCCGTTAACGCTCTGCCTACCCCGTAAGGGATAAGGGCGTGATATATGTATGTATTTATGTATTATAAAATATTCTGTTGATGTTCGTTTTTGCCGTATGATGCGGGCTTAGAATAGCATCACCCCATATCTTTCCCATGGGTGTCGTAGAAGCCGACTAAGGGACTCAAGGCACTTTCATTGCAATTTTAGGCGACAGGCTGACAACCTGTCACTAAAGTGATACATGCGACTATCTGCCCGCAACGACTCTAAAATATTTGTCAGGCGTGGCGATAACACTCGTAATTTTACGGCCGTTAACGCTCTGTCTATCCCGCCAGGGATATAGGCGTGATTTGAGTATGTGTATATGTATGTATGTTCAAGAAAAAGAACCGTTAATCAAATAATTAACTTCCTTAATTGCTAATCCGTTACTAATAAAGTTAACTGCGTTACTTTTAGAAAGATTTAACGCAAGTTAACGTTAATCCGTTGACACATGGTAAAAAAAATATTTTTCATCATGTCGTCATGATAGTTTTTGCGCAGTTTTCTTGCTTCCTCACACGCACGGCAAGAAATAGGTACTTAACTAGTTTCGTCTCATTCACACATATTGCACTGGCCCGAACAGAAATTATCCTTTAAAAAGTCGTTGACGCCCTGCCTACCCCTCAAAGGACAAGTGCCCTGATTCCCGTGCGCTAGTCATGTGATGTGCGCGGTAGATAGCGCTCAGTAGAAAGTCTTATACTTGATAACTAGAATCACGAACTAGCCTTATGTAGAGTGTAGCTGGTCTCGCTTATATGGAGTAGAATTTGTTCCTTGTCGTAGTAGTATGCTCATGGCACGATATTAATATTCTCAACTTACTAAAACTGGATCCATACTAATAATATAAGCAGTACAGTAATTAGGTATTAATTGTAATTTTTGTAAAATTTAACTTTCTTTTGCTTCTGCAGCTACTTGCAAATTGTTAAGTTGTCTCTATAAAGGTAGAGGTTGCCTGGAAGAGATCGCTACAAGCGATAAGGCCGCCTTTGCTTACTCTTAGTTTTAGTTTATTGTACCGTTTTGTATTTTAATATTGTGTTTGTTGTAAGCAATAAAGAGTTTATCTATCTATCTATCTATCTATCTATCTACAAATATTGCCGTGTGGTGCCGGCTTGGAATAGCATCACCCCACATCCTTCCCGTGGGTGTCGTAAGAGGCGACTAAGGGACTCGAGAGTATTGGTGTATTACAATTTTTTAGGCGACAGGCTGACAACCTGTCACTATAGTGATACACATGTTTTCCGAAACAACCTTAGAAAACAATACTCAAAAATGTCAGACGTGGCGATAGCGACCGTATTCTTACGGCTGTTAGCGCTCTGCCTACCCCGCAAGGGATAAAGGCGTGATATATGTTTGTATGTATGTATGTACAAATATTGGCTACAAATATTTTAAGGGGTGAATGAGCCCATGAAACTGAACAACATTCGCCAAGGAACATAGGTCGAAATATGAGAAAATATTTTGGACTTCCCATTCCCATACAAATTAATTGACTTGGTCGGCTGGTTATTTTGTATGGGAGGTACAAAAATTTTCCCTTTTGAAACTGCGGGGGAGTTGATCTGTTAAAATCGGATAAAATGACACCGTTTTAATACCTAACTGTTTCCAACCCAATGGAACATTGTACAGTACAATTTTCTACAATAGATCGTTCGTAAACTTGTTGTCCCACACGCCAAACAGAACAAGGTGGAATTTTTTTATCTTCAGTTGGGAAACAAGTTTTTTTCGTAACTTCGAGGTCCTTATCGGTCGTGAAAATACGGTCGCTGTCGCCACGTTCGACAAATATTGCGGGCCCTTTCAGATGATTCGTGTATTATCGTAGTAGCGTAGTGCCAAGTTGTCAGCCTGTCACCTAAAGTTGTAATACAAATAAAACCTGAGTGCCTTCCACACTTCCAACACAGTAAGCGCCCTTACCCATGGTTGCCAGATCCTCTCACCTGAAGGCCGGACATAATGCATTTTTTACGAATTCCAGTTTTCAATTTAAAAAAAAACTGTAAGGCCTAGCTTTGTTTGGCCGAACATTTGGGTAGAAAAGCCGGACGCCTTACATTTATGAAGATTTTCGGAGTTAATATTAAAAAGTGAAAAAAACTAACTCTGGCGACGAGCTTTGGGGGCGGCAGCACTCGCGTTCAGCACGTGCTTGTTCCTTCACAGTTCGGTCTCGATCCGCGCGATTTTCGAAATATAAAAAGCCTAACAAAAGCCGGGCAGGCCGGACGCCGCTTATTTTGGTCGGACAGACAACCAAAAAGCCTGATCCTGTCCCTGTCCGGCCAAAGCCTGGACGCCTGGCAACCCTACCCGTAACTATACAAATATATACGTAAACAATCAGCCGTATGCTTGTCTGTATGTCGCAACCGCAACTCACAACACCGGTTTATCCCAGTATTTCATTGTCATTGTCACACACGCGCCGCGGTGCCGCCGTGCCGTGCGTTTAATTACGTGACCAACATTATAATTTTATGCGTAGGTGTGTGTGGCAGTTATGTCTACGTACCTACTTATAACAAGTAGGTGCCTATTGATAGAATACACACACACACACAAATCACGTCTATATCCCTGGCGGGGTAGACAGAGCGTTCTTCTTCTTCTTTTCGTGTGGGATACCAAGTCGTTCAACGACCCGATAAACCCTAGTGTCAGAATTTTTCAACCGCCTTCTACAAGTAGCAGGCTTCTGACATGGTTGTGTAACGACCGCCGTCTAAGTGATCATAGACAGCAACCGGGACCTACGGCTTAACGTGCTATCCGAAACACGGAACCATCTTACTTACGGACAATCGGGTGGTTCAGCCCGCAATGTCCTAACCAGACTGGGAACAAATTCACAAAGTGATAAATATCAACTTTGTGAGTGACCCACCGAGAATCGAACCCGGGACCGTCTGCGTCAAAGGCAGTCGCACTACCACTGCGCCACATCGGTCGACAGAGCGTTAATAGCCGTACAATTACAGAAAAAATATAAAGTTATCTTTTTGTTTATTATAGGTAGGTAAATATCACTAGACTTTTCGTAGCACGCATTGTACCTACCTAGATAAGAAGCCATGTGTGATAGTGAAATAATTTTTGAAATCGGTAATGGTAGTTTGGTTATATTCGGAGTTTCACGATAACATACTTACATACAAAAACACATCATCTGTGGCTAGCCCTATATAACATACTATACTGGGTGTAAGGGACGGTGTAACGAAAATTTTACTGATCACGCCTGCAAAGTTTTCGTTACACCGTCTCTTACACCCTGTATCCTATATAAGGTGTAAAAATATTAGCTGCAAATATTTTAAGGGCTGAACCAGCCCATGAAACTGAACAACTTTCGTTCCTCAGAGAAAGTGGTTCAGTTTCAACATCGCCTGGCAACATCGCCTCAGAAACGTAAACAGTGCTTGTCATTGCGTCCAGCGTTTTTTACCTATATTTCGTGCGAAAATGAAGCTGTGAACCACGGAAGTGTAAAAAAAACTGTGAAATAAAGCTTAATACAAGTGCTCAGATAAGTGAAATAACAAAAGCAATCAGATTAAGGGACTAAAAGCAATTCAAATATACAACGCTGAATCACCATCTGAACTGTCATTTTGTCAGTGTTGCCAGTAAGCGAAAAATATTTTTGTCTAAAAATAAAGTGTTCCGAATCGAAGTTGGAAGATGACTGCGGCAAGTGGCGGTTGTATCACACTGTAAACAAATAGTGTGTTCCGAATCGCGCCACGAAATATGGCAGCTACATCTGATTCCCAAACAAAAACAACTAAAATTTCTTCGTACAAGTGCGAAGCTTCAAAAGAATACCCAAGATCGGTGAATAACAGTTTCGACGTAATAAAATGCTTTCATTGCGACGAAATTAACGAAAGTAAAGATTTCTTCGATTGGATTGATAACCAATCAAAGATAAAATCATTAAAATGCAAAAAGTGCAATAAATATACAAGTGTAAAAGTATTTATACACTCGTCTATAAAGAAAAATGATAGTGCACAGCTCATATGCGAAACTAAATACTACATCTATACGACAGATGCATCAAAAACGAGACAAGGCAGAGGACCACCATGCAAAGGTCTAAACTGTAAACAACCCACATACACCAAAATAATTGATCAAGATAGATTTCTTAATAAAGAAATAATAACTTGCCAACATTGCGGCTTAATAAACGAAATAACAGCAAGTAGCTCGTCCATCCAAGATGCACCAAAAGCAAAAGTCGTTGGCGAATGGCTAACAAAAAATCGCATAGAACAAATGCGACAGTCGAAAATAAAAGGAAACCTAGCCAGATTTGATAACACACACAATCCAAGGAAGATACGCTGGCAACAAAAACAGCAACAAGTATCCAATATCCAAACCTCAAATATTTTTTCTGGCTTACCTATTGATGACTATGAAACCGACAACACACCTGCAGCTTCGGACCTCGACGAAAATGAGCGAATGAATGAAGACTGCTTAAGTGAAGCTAGTGGTAAAAGTAAGCGAAAGTACCCAACCAGCCCCGACTTGAAACAGAAAACTGCAAAGCGAATATGCGCTCTTACAACTAAAACTACACAAAAGACCAGTGACACGGAACAAAAAAAGACCTATACAAATACCAGCAACGACTCACAAACTAAAATAAAACGGCTACCTCCAGTAATATGTCAAAACGAATCCTGGCTGGACTCATCCAAGAAATTCAAAGAAATCTCTCAGCTTGCCCAAAAACACAAATGTGATATAAAATTTAATAGGCAATCGGGTAATCTGATTTTCACACCTAAGACGCTCGAGAGTAAAAACGAATTAATCGAAGAACTTAAAAATAACTCGGATTTCGAATTCTACACTTATGGAACGAAACAAGAGAGACGCCCTTCAAAAAAAGTTGTTGCCAAAGGAGTTATATCCAGTGGCTACACAGAAGAAGAAATAATACATGATATAGAAACACGATATGCCTTAAAACCAACTCGAGCGATGCCCCTTAAAAATTCTGCCATGATACTAATTTTTAATGGTGATTGTGACATGCGAGATATAAAGAGTATATCAACAATACTATGCCAAAAAGTAAGAATTGAGAAATATAAAGTGAAGCTGACATCTGTAACACAGTGTAAACGCTGCCTTCAATTTGGTCATGTACAAGCTCATTGTGGTAAAAAACCACGTGATGACACTGACACTAAAGAAGATAAAGACGGTAACGCTATTAAGGTTTGTGCCAACTGCCAACAACCTGGTCATACTGCAAAACAAGCAAAATGTCCGCTTTTTAAAGAAGAAATTAATAAACAACGGGAGCGGCGTCTGCGTTTTATTAATAGCCACGATAAGACTAAACCCGTACACCCAGCATTCATTCCAACTGCCCGAACTGAACCAGGAAAATCATTTGCTCAGGCCACAGTCCAACAAATGGAAGAAAACCCAACAAAAATGCCTGCACCTTCAAACGATAACTCTACAATGGCAATTCTAGGAAGAATGGTATACAATATGCAAATAATTCAACAACAAATGCTGCAACAAATGCAGCAACTAACTGAGTTTATAACAAGAAATGGATAAGTTAAACCAACCAACCAAAACCAATAAGATCCGCATACTCCACTGCAATGTGTGCGGACTGAGAAAAAAGTTTATAGAGATAAAACATCTAATAACGAAGCATGACCCGCATATTGTAGTCCTAAACGAATGTAAGACAGATTTTGAAAAATACAAATACAGCATACCAAATTACGACAAATTATCGGACAGATCACAATCACATCTAGGGACCGTTATGTACATCAAAAGAGGTCTACGATGGAACCAAATACAGCTAATACCAGGTTTTGACGATACTGAAAGACAAATAGAAGGCATCGCTATTAGGCTTTGCATTAACTTCACGACCGGACAACAGATAACAATAAGAGGGCTATACTTGCCACATGTAACTTACAGACAAATCAAAAGAGAACTAGAAAACCTACTAGAAGACCCAGATTGCATCAATATTGGCGATTTAAACCTTAAGATGACAACTCTCAAACACCCTAGAACCATAGGAGCGGGAAAAGCTGTACAGAGTAGCATTGATGAAGGTAATAGCAGACTCATTCATACTAATAAACCATCGAGACCGAACCACAGCGATAGCATCCTAGACGTTGCTCTTGTTACTGGCTGCCTGCAGTACACTGTAGGAGAACAATGCGAGCAAATTGATTGTATATCATCAGATCACATGCCATGGCTTTTTACTCCGACCTTAGATACAGAAATGGAAATAATTAAGACAAGAGATATGAAAAAGCTCCTAACTGACGATGCGACGAAAAAACTTTTTAGAATACTTATTGAAGATAAACTAGATCCTAATGAGATCATAAACTCAAACAAAGAACTAGAAAACTATATACAAAAGCTTGAACAGACAATTACATACGCACTCGACATAACAGCACCGTACAAAACAATGGACCAGAGAGAAAACCTCCCAAAATTTATCCAAAAATTAATTATATTACGAAATGAGCTGAAACAAAAAGTTAAACGAGCTCAGGGATATCTGATTGCAAAACAAAGATATAACGAAGCAAAGAAACAGCTACAAGAGACATTACAGACATACAAAGAACGGAATTGGATAAAGATAATACAAAACACAAACGATAACAGAGCTAAAATGTGGAAGATACAGAAATCACTAAAAAGTCCAGTCCAAAAGCTGCCCTTCCTACCTGGATGTATGTCGGAGACAGATACAATAGAAAAACTGGTGAATACAGCGATAGTTAAGGACTCCATAATCTCAAAATCTGACGAAGGATCTGAAATCACAACTCCATTTCAGCCACTAGATAAGACATCACCAGAAGAAGTTAAAAGAGCTATCTTCAGTTTCAAAAATAAAAAGGCTCCAGGGCCTGATCAGATAAAAGTTGACGTGATTAAACTGGCTGGACCAGCTTTTTGGGTGGCGCTAACTAAAGCAATTAACTATGTGCTTTTAACAGGGTACTATCCAACGAGATGGAAACTAGGAGAATGCATTTTTCTTCACAAACCTGGTAAAGACTTTAAAGACCCTAAATCGTACAGACCCATTACACTACTAAACATAATGGGTAAGATATGCGAAAGAATATTGCAAAAAAGAATTATGAGCCAATGCAGTGATCTTATTCCCGAATTCCAACATGGATTTATTAGTGGCAAGGGGACTGGCACGCAAATTTTAAGAACATGCAAATTTATTTCAGATTCACTAGCTAAAGGTCACAGCGTCGCAATGATATCTACTGACCTAAGTAAAGCTTTCGACTCCATCAACCATAAGGGTCTAACACGCAAACTCCAACTAGCCGGAATACCGAATAACATAATTAAACTCATAGAAAACTATTTAAGTGATAGAAAAATTAGAGGGAAATTCAGAACGGTTACCGGTCAAGCGACACAGGTCCCACATGGTGTACCCCAAGGTTCAATACTGGGGCCAATTATTTTCAATATATATGTACACGATCTCCCCAAGTGCAAGATTGCGGGACAAATGCTATCTCAATATGCAGATGACTTATGCATCTTAAATGCAGCTGAAAAGCCTGACCACGCAGCAATAAGAGCTACATGGGCAGCAACGGATATAATTGAATATTACGAGCGATGGGGACTACAATGCAACGTAGACAAGACTGAATGCATAATGTTTACTACAAAACAGAAGCAAAGTACGACGAGAAAAGGCTATAAACCTACTGTTAAACTGAAAAACACTGTTTTAGAGTATAAAAATAGTGTTCGATACCTAGGAGTTATATTAGATAAAAGACTGAGTATGAACGAGCATGTGAAAAAAGTTATAACAAAAGCTAAGAGCACAAGAGGAATGCTATCTCCCATAATTGGATGGTACTCAAAAACCAACATAGAAACAAAACTAACCGTTATACAGGCGTGCCTGATACCTATTTTAGATTACGGCATAGTGCAACTTCTTCCAAGAATAAGTAAGACAAACCTTCTGTCACTCGAACGCCAATATAAGATGGCGTTAAAAGCAGCTGGGGGTTTTCCGAAATCATTATCGAACAAGATTTTGTGGGAAATGCTGGATGAAGATCCATGGCACCTTCGGATTCATGATCTTCATTACGATATGATAGAAAAACTAAACACTATGTGCATACCAGGCCTAAACGACCCTGGCCAAAGATACAGAAGACATGGCCAACACAATCCGATGCTACTAAGCAAACGAATCGGGAATGTTCAATATGTGAACAAACCGGAAAGGAGTAACCGCGTGAGCAAGCGCCGTGTACCCCCTAGAATACCTATCTTAAGTTGAAAGTATCAGAGACACTTGGATTTACCTGAAGTCACCCAAGCATTCATATTACATAGAATAGCACATATAAATTAAGTTATTAGATCTTTAAGACATATGTAACTAAGACACACACCCGCGTAGCGGACACAATATGTTACAGAAAAGATATAAAATAAATATAATTACTTACTTATTACTTTCAGTTTCATGATCTGGTTCACCCCTTAAAAATATTTGCAGCTAATAATAGTTTTACACCTTATATAAGTACCCAGAGAACACCATTGAATATAATATATTATAACACAGTAGTAGATAACAGCATATCGTATATACCGTATGTTAACATGATAATACTCGGTAGGTGAGAGTATGCATCAACCCAAACCCACGAGAGAAAACCGCTCCGCCTGCGCTTAAGGCGAAATCAGTCCGAGGAAGCCGAGCTAATGAGGGGGTGAAGCAGCGCGCGGGAGGAGCAGGCGCGGGGGTACGGGGAAATAGCAAGCGCAGCGTAGCGCAGGCTCCCGCGCACGACTCGACGGTATAGGCGAGAGGTTTAGGGTAAACGTACTAATAGTAGAACTATTTTGTATTATCGATATGTAGTAAATTTTTATGTAATATTATAAATGTTTCGTACCAGGACGTTATTTTATTTTTTAATGCAGCAAAATTTAGTTCTACATAATGATAATACCTATGTATCGACTTACTTATTGTTTTGAAACCGCGCATAGTTAGTTGGGTATAGGAAGAATAATAATGGATGGGGTGTAAGGGGGCACAAACACCAGCTCAATGCTCCAAGCCAACCTCACCTGCCCGCGGTGCATCCTGCCGAACAGCGAACGAGGCTCTGGCGACCGACAAATGGCGGTATAACCATTTCGAAATGATGGCGTAGCTAAATGCCACAGACCGGTGATGGGCAGCAGCATCACCGGTGCGAAGAGCTGCGTCCTGCGATTGCCAAGACGCACGCCTGGCGGGGCGATTATCTTTTAAAGGCAAACCCTCATGAAACAAGCCATCGGACCAAGGCCCCCAGTCCCCGGCCGCCCCGCTATTCCTGGCCAAGGCGGCGGTCATGGTAACGGCGGGTCAGGGGGTGCTAAGAATCAAACTGACCCTGGCTACGTTCAATGGACACACGTTACGACTGGACGAACACCTGGCGCAATTAGAAGAGGAGCTGAAGCACATAAGGTGGCACATTCTAGGGTTATGTGAAGTCCGAAGAGTGGGGGAGGACACCATAACTCTGGGATCGGGCCATCTTCTGTATAACCGAGAAGGAGATCAGCCCTCCCAAGGTGGCGTCGGATTAATGGTTAATAAGGTTCTCTGTGCCAACGTTGTAGAGATATCAAGTGTGTCGAACAGGGATGAAGGGACGAAGTTCTGCGAGAATAGACGTAAGAGCAAAAAGTCCAAACTTTCGACGGAAACTCTCAGCTTAATGGAAGAGAGACGTACAGACCCATTGTCAGCTTCGACGAAAAGTCAAGAGCGCAACAAAATCATCCAGAGGCTCGTGCGACGTGATCTCCGATCCGCAAACACGCTCTTGATTGAAAAATCAATTGAGCAGAATCGGGGACCAAAGGTGTTCGCACGGCCTTTGGGTAGGAGCCACCTGACGAAGCTGACAACTGAATCTGGGGAAGTCGTCGCATCCAAGCCGGAGGTTCTGTCGGAAGTGGAAGACTTCTATGGCAAGCTCTACGCCTCGCAAGCTTCAAAGCCCGTACCCGATACTGAGGATTGCAGAGCCACCCTCACACGCCACTTCACCGAGGACCTGCCCGAGATCAGCCGAGACGAGATCGAAATGGCCCTGAAACAGTTAAAAAATGGAAAAGCCCCAGGGGAGGACGGGATCACGACAGAGCTCCTAAAAGCTGGAGGAACTCCCTTATTGGAACAGCTCCAACAGCTCTTTAACTCCGTTCTCTTCCATGGGAGAACTCCGCAGGCATGGCACAGAAGCATGGTGGTACTGTTCTTCAAAAAAGGAGACAAAACCCTATTGAAGAACTACCGCCCCATTTCGCTTTTGAGCCATGTTTACAAACTGTTCTCCAGGGTCATCACGAACCGTCATGCGCGAAGACTCGATAAGTTTCAGCCTCCCGAGCAGGCCGGGTTTCGAAGGGGTTATAGCACCATAGACCACATTCACACGGTACGGCAGATTGTACAGAAGTCTCAAGAGTACAATCGGCCCCTGTGCTTAGCGTTTGTGGACTATGAGAAAGCTTTCGACTCCATCGAAACCTGGTCTGTTCTGGAGTCTTTGCAGCGTTGCCAAGTCGACTGGCGATACATCGAAGTGATGAGATGTCTGTATGAAGCCGCCACAATGACCGTACAAGTACAGGACCAGCGGACTAAACCTATCCATCTCCATCGAGGAGTGAGACAGGGGGACGTCATATCCCCGAAACTGTTCACTAACGCTCTGGAGGATATGTTTAAGACGCTGGACTGGAAAGGTCGTGGTATTAATATAAACGGCAAGTACATCTCTCACTTACGATTTGCAGACGACATCGTCATTATGGCAGAAACGCTGCAAGACCTACAACGAATGGTGGATGACCTAGCTGATTCTTCTCGCCGCATCGGTCTCCGGATGAATTTGGATAAAACCAAAGTCATGTTCAACGAACACGTTGATCCGGAACCGATTGCCGTAAATGGAATCCAACTCGAAGTTGTTCAACAGTATGTCTACCTAGGGCAAACGCTCCAACTAGGTAGAAACAACCTTGAGAAGGAAGTCCAGAGAAGAATACAGCTGGGTTGGGCAGCATTCGGAAAACTCCGTCGAGTCTTTTCGTCGCCAATACCGCAATGCCTTAAGACGAAAGTCTTCAACCAGTGCGTCCTACCTGTCATGACATACGGAGCCGAAACGTGGACACTCACGGTACGACTGGTCCATCAACTGAAAGTCGCTCAGCGAGCTATGGAGAGAGCTATGCTCGGAGTTTCTCTAAGGGATCTGTTGCAGACTCTTTTCTGCGGCTTCTTTCTACTGGCCGGTTGGTGGATCTTGACAGACAGACGAGACGGACGTTGACTTGACTCTGAGCAAAAAAGACATTATTTTTTACCTATTTTACGTGATTTTATAATAAATACATTTTATTGTAAAGAAGAACTCGTTTTCGTCGTTTCATGTGGTCCTATCTCGCAAAAGACACCAACCTATGGATATAATTAAATCGAAGGAGGACAATACACCGCCACCGATGCGAACGCGACCGACATCGCACGGTGGTGGGCCAGCAGCGGGAGGCGTCGAAGACAACGGCGTCCCTGCAGACGGGAGCGGTGCCGCAGCGACTAGCGGCGCCGCTACTATGGACACCAGACCGGACAAAGACCACGACCAACCACGTCTGACTCGACAAAGAGAAGCCGACGGCGACATCTCGTGCCGCTCGGTGAAAAGTGCATCCTCGTCGGCTTTAAGAAGACGGCTGAGTTTGGAAGCACTGCATCAAAAAGCTAAAATCGACATGGCATTAATTGGAAAGAAAATACAGCTCATGAGAAGTGAAGCCGAAGCTGAGATTCAAATGAGACTGATAGAGGACCAGCTGAAACTCGACCTCGACTTTATACGGGTCAGCTCGCGGAAAACCTCTTCACGTGCAGAGCCAAGTCGTGCTGCCGAGGTAAAATACGACAACACTGCGTCACCGTCAGCCTCAGACAAACCAGCCGCAGAGTGGACATTGACTTTTCAGACCTCGCCTGCCCTGTATGAGGGAGCGCAGAGCGTGGACCGCATCCTGCTGAACGACCGTCGGACTTTGACGCAAGACCGTACAGACCCATTCGAGCTCATATTAGAAGACCCGCAGGTGCTGACCGAACAGGCTACCACCGGAATAATTCCAGATTGAGATTGAGGCCGCACGACCACTCCGGCGTTCGTGCAAACGCCGCCGCGCTGTACTTTCGCGTAAGCGCCGCGCTGCCGTCCGTTCGCACAACCGCCGCGCAAGGCCGCACAACCGCCGCGCAAGGCCGCGCAACTGCCGCGCCAAGTCGTGCAAACGTCGTGCCAAGCAGGACAATCCCCGCGTCAAGCCGTCCAAGCGCCGAGCCGCCGTCCCAACTTGCAAGAGGCAACCCAAGCCACGCAAGCGCCGCACAGTCCGCTCACGCAAGCGTCACGCCGCACGGTGCAAGAGCGGCGCCACGTCGTGCTGCAAAGCACCACCGCCATCTGTATCAGGCCAGGCGCGCCGTCGCCTGTCTGTGGTTGCCACACTTCATTGCCGCCCACCTGAGACGGGATCGCGCCCGTCCACCGATGCCACTCCAGAACAACGCGACCCTCGCTACTCCAAACGGATGCCGACTAGCGCTAACGACACGGCTTTTGTATTGTTTATTTTTTAATTAGTTATTATTTTTACTTGTACTTTTTTAATTTGTATTGTATTACTTTTGGTTATATTGTTTACTTATTACATGACCTGACGACGGGAGGTTCTGGACTTACTTACTTGACATGACATTTATGACCGATTGACATTATAATTACGAATAGGTTCCGTCTTTGTCCGGACGGAGTCTCAGCTTGCCCGACCGCACTGACCGCGACGGGCATGACCAGGCTGACTCCTGAGGGTCTGGACGGAATTGATGACTGACTGACTGACTATTTACTGACCTGACTGACCTGACCCGACAACCAGCTCTACCGGCCGCCCAACGACTGTCATGTAACTGAGTAAGGCATGGCAAGACAGGCCAAAGCCTTCACCTGACGTGGGCTCAGTTACATGACGGGCCCGACATGACCCCACTTTCTGACTAGCCTGACATGGCCTTACTGCATGACTTGCTAACTGACACTTTACCAGACCCTGATCTCTGACTGTAGCTGACATGGTTGTCACTCCTGACGACTACGCGCCTCGTAACCTTTGGTTACGAGGTGTCCTGACCAGAATCTACCCAGGACGCGACTGACTTATTAGGGTAGCTGACGAGACAAAACCTGACGTGACGAGGACTTATCAAGTATGTGACTGACATGATAGGGTAATTGACGAGACATGACTCGGACAGCACCAACGATCAGTAGCGAGGCTCTACAGACTTGGGTCAGCGCCAGACCTTGAGTATTGGTTTCCAATACTGGGGGTGAGGATGTTGCAGACTCTTTTCTGCGGCTTCTTTCTACTGGCCGGTTGGTGGATCTTGACAGACAGACGAGACGGACGTTGACTTGACTCTGAGCAAAAAAGACATTATTTTTTACCTATTTTTATCTAATTTTATAAATATATTTTTTAACATGAAATCCTATCGTCTTTGACTTCCACAGGATCGTATCCGAAACGAAGTAATTCGACAGAGAACTAGAGTGACCGAAATAGCTCAACGTATTAGCAAGCTGAAGTGGCAGTGGGCTGGTCATATCTGCCGAAGGACCGATAACCGCTGGGGTAAGCTGGTCCTTGAGTGGAGACCGCGTATCGGCAAACGTAGCGTAGGACGCCCTGTGGCAAGGTGGAGCGACGACATACGCAAAGCTGCGGGCAGTGACTGGAGAAGTAAACCCGAAGACCGGGTTCAGTGGCGTGCTTTAGGAGAGGCCTATGTCCAGCAGTGGACTACAATAGGCTGTTAATGATGATAATGATGAATAATGGATAATGTCTAGTAATCCGACGAGTAGGTATGATCCCGATCCCAAAGCCAAGCTAAAATGCGTTTATCCATGCAAAGCATTCTTACCCTTATTTTTCTTACCACATTTACGAAAACTATAAAGGATGCTATCAAACCCCACGATTATCCATGGTCACCTGCTGATAATAATTTGTTATGATTAAAAATATACATTTGCTTTTTCGGAACTCGCCAGTGACGTATTGATTTATGTGAAATTATTTTTTGAAGTACAAAACAAGGTTGTACGGAACCCTCCTCGCACGAATCTAATTCGCGCTGAACCGGTATTTATCCATCCACACTAATTTTGTAAATAAGATAGATAGCGTTGCCCCGTAGGTATAACCGCGAGGCACAGGAAGGCAAAATACCATACCATACCATAACAGCCACAACAATCTACTGCTGGTAATGGGCCGCCCCCTATTGGGGGGAACTACAATACAGTATGTAAAAATTTAAATTACTACAAATATTTTGAGGGGTAAATCAGTCCATGAAACTAAAAAAGATTTCCAAAAAAACAGAAGTCGAAACACAACAACTTTTTTTCCTCCCATACAAAAACTGAGCGGCGACGGGCGTACCAGCCAACAAATTTTATAAGGGAGGACAATTTTTTTATTTTGTTTTTTTATTTTGTCCTGTGTTTCTGAGTTCTGAGGAAACGTTTTTCATTTTCATGGATGCCTTAGAATATTTGCAGCAAATTTATATGGATATAATTGTATTTTTACCATAAAAAAATCTAGTCCTTGCAATGTACTTCTACCCTACTTTCAAAAAAATACATCGCTAGAATACGTAAACATTAGTGAGAACTACTTTACGCAAGCAATGTTTTTTATAGGTACTTACCCTTTCAAGTTACTAATCCTTTGTTTTTTATAGGCACGCTTGGAAAGCGTCGCCTTTTTTTCTTTTATTAGGCATTATTCTTCCCCGCTAACTAAGTTTCGTAAACACGACGCTGCTAGAAAAAAGTTGTACGTGTCTGCTTCCGACGAGGCTCGGCGGCCGACTGAGGGGACGCGGGCGCGGTGGAAGTGGGCATGCTCTTGCGCAAACCCAACACACTATTGCGTTTGTGTTATTTTTTAATTAATTTTAACGAAAAAATCAGAAAATTGACGCCATACGTTGATAACACATATAATAAGGAAAAAGAAGACACAAAATAAATTATGAAATATTGGATAACAATCAAATCGTTCAGCTTTTAAGTGTAAAAAGTGGCCGGAAAACGCAAAATCAGAGCCTACTTTGCGATTTTTTTCTATCGAGGCAATTTTATTAGATCGTGTTTCGGGCCCCATAGTTTTGTAGCAAATATCTTAAAGTACTACTAAAATTAATATAATTTCATTTTATTGAGATTTTAAGAAATGGTTTAGCAAATTCCGAACACTATTTTACCTTCTCGCGACGGTTTCTGAGCCGATTTCGCCTTAAGATCTACAAACTACAGGCGACAGCGATAAACCCACCCTACTTTTACTACTTACAAGGAACAGCTGGGGGTTACAAGTATGTTTTCATGTTCTTTTCGGTATAGGTACCTACTTTAAAAAAGAGAATTTTTTTTCTCCTACACTAAAACTTCCTAATTCAGAGTACTATTATACAAAGATACCTATGCAAAAAGAGCATAAACATCTCACGTAGACACGAGCACAATTTAAATTCGTAATTCAACTATCTGCTCTGGCCATGAATCGCACTCGGAACCTTTGAACTTGAGGCGGGGGCACTACCAATCCACCACATCGATCTCCTCGGTCGATGACGGTACCATGGTGGTACCATGATGAGGATTTTGGACTGATAGCAACACTGCTCCGAACTAGGTGGCGCTTTTTCAAATTGAGGGATCATCTGTCTTGTTCAGTGCACAATAATAAATAAGTAACTATTACCTACTCCTATCAATGGCGACTTTTACCATCATTCGCATGAACGTCCAACTAAGAACTAAACGGCATTCATTTTCAAACAGCTCATAGCATGGACCACACATACATACACACATACACAAACCACGCTTTTATCCCTCGCGGGGCAGGCAGAGCGTTAACGACCGTAAATTACGGTCTTTATCGCCGCGTCTGACAATATTTGAGGGTCGTTTCAGATAAGACGTGTATCAATATAATCACAGGCAGTCAGCCTGTCGCCTAAAATTGCAATAGACATGAAACCCTCGAGTCCCTTATTCGGCTTCTACGACACCCACGGAAAGGAAATGTGGTGATGCTATTCTAAGCCGGCATCACACGGCACCATTTATAGTTCCATTTTATTTAATTTCTACTCTTTCTGGCCAAAGCTATAACTTCCAAACAGCTCATAGCATGGACCGCGGTCACAAAAATGTCGTGAGTGCATAAACGCATCGATCTATGGAGATAAGATGGTATTATTCAAGAGTAAGATAAACTTAATCACATTTGAAACAGTTTTTATTATTAGACCAGAGTAGGTCAGGGTTTATGGATAGGTCTATAACATGAGAAAAAAAAATTACGTGACGTTTAGCATAGGAAGAGTTCTAAAAAGTTTTGAAAGTTAAACGTTTTAGAAGATTCAGACTTTGGCAAACGAATGTTAGCTTATAGAAATTATAGCTTCTGACTATTTACTGCTCTCTACACGACTTCACACATACTTTTGAGGATTTTTTCCAAGGTTGTTTCCAAAAACATGTTTATCAATATAGTGACATTGTCAGCCTGTCGCCTAAAAATTGTAATACACCAACACTCTCGAGTCCCTTAATCGCCTCTTACGACACCCGCGGTAAGGATGTAGGGTGACGCTATTCTAAGCCGGCATCACACGGCACACACACTGCCTGTATACATACATATACATACATATATCACGCCTTTATCCCTTGCGGGGTAGGCAGAGCGTTAACGGCCGTAAGAATACGGTCGCTATCAGCACGACTGACATTTTTGAGGATTGTTTTCCAAGGTTGTTCAAGAAAACATGTGTATCACTATAGTGACAGGTTGTCAGCCTGTCGCCTAAAAATTATAATACACCAATACCCTCGAGTCCCTTAGTCGCCTCTTACGACACCCGCGGGAAGGATGTGGGGTGATGCTATTCTAAGCCGGCATCACTGCCTGTATACGATACTGAATAAAAAAATTCTAGCACACGCACTGTAGGAAATGCTTTATTCAATGAGACACATTCGGCGGATCACACTTAACGCCCGACGACGGAGCGCTAAAACATCGCAGCGGTCTGTCAGATCACACTAGTAATGTCAATCCCCATACCAAAACCGCTCAACCGCTGTCGACACAACGCTATCGCAGCGTCGTCCGTCAAGTGCGGTTTTAGTATGGTGAGTGACGTTTCTGACAGACCGCTGCAGCTGCAATGTTTTAGCGCTCCGTCGTGCGTTAAGAGTGCGATCCGCCTTTGAGGGAACATTTCTGTAGCCATAAAATACACAAACACCCAAATACTAAGCTTGTCTGTTGTATAGATAAAATGAAAGTTGGACAAAAATACGACATCCCATGTCGAACACCTATTTTTAAAAACCCACGCGTAGATTTTATATATGGTTTATAAATAATGCATCTCGACGCATATATGGACAGGAGGCATTTTGAATGGATAAAAATATGAAATTATATTTTTTTATCATTAATGTTGTTGGTACTACTTGTTGTTGGTACCTAATGATATGAAATTAAAGTTATGTAGTGTAGTATAGGTTTGATACAGTTCTGATACTGTATGGAAATACCCTTTATTTATTTTTAATACAAATCCTACTTACTTAATTGCCGTGTGATGCCGGCTTAGAATAGCATAACTCCATTTTCTACACGTGGGTGTCGTAAAAGGCGACTGAGGGACTAGAGGGTTTTAGGTGTATTACGACTTTTCGGCGACAGGATGACAAACTGTCACTATAGTGATACACAAATTATCTCAAACGGCCCTCTATATTTGTCAGGCGTGGCGATAGCGACCGTATTTTTACGGCCGTTAACCCCGTAAGGGACAAAGGCGTGATATGTGTATGTATGTATGTATCTTACAATCTACCAAAAGGTAACTTAACCTAAAGTTCATCGGGTCATCCGCTGATTCATCAAATGAAGCATCGTTTGCCGTGTGGTGACGACTTAGAATAGCATCACCCCATTTCTTCTCCGCGGGTGTCGTAGATAAAAAGCTTCATATTGTGTATCACAGTTTTAGGACACTGGCCAATATCCTCAGATATAAAGATGTTCAGAAATGACACATGAAAAGATGCAACATTGAGGCCACTCAATGGGAGGGTCTGGCAGCACAGCGCCCCGAATGACGCGGGATGGTTAAGAGGCAAGCCCGCGAGTTTGAGGAACAGCGTAAAGAAGACCTCGAAGCTAAGCGCGATGAGTTAAAGGCCCGTCCACGCGTCGTCGCCATCAACTATAATTATGTACTTAAATGGCAAACTCACGTGTCCTCGCTGAGCACTATTGAGTTTACTACCAAAATTGGTTACAATAGCCATCTCCGGGCGCGTCAGCGCCGATCTGTTTAGGAGTCGAAGTGGTCGCCATGGCCGAAATCGATCAGAGAGATCATCATTATCACTATAGTGATACACGAATACGCAAACGGCGCTCAAACATTTATCGAACGAGTGGATAACGACCGTATTTTACGGCCGCTTGCGCTCTGCGTTTACTCTCTACTTACGAACTCTAAAAACGACTAATAGCCAATTATCATAAACTAAGCTAAGTCCTACGAACTAGGCTCAACAAGAAACTACTATCCTACTCCGAATCCGTCCGTCCATACCTAAATAAGACATTACCAGTTAGCCTACTGATTGGCGAAACAGTTATAAGATCCATCTTAGCGAACCTCTCCCAGGCTACTGGGCCTCAGATAAAAGTATTTTTCAGAGGGAATACTGAGGGAGGGTTGCTGTCTATGATCACTTAGACGGCGGTCGTTACACAACCATGTCAGAAGCCTGCTACTTGTAGTAGGCGGGTGAACAATTCTGACACTAGGGTTCATTGGGTCGTTGGACGACTTGGTATCCCACACGAAAAAGAAGAAAGTAGAAAGAAAGAAGAGGGAATACTATTTTTACAGTTGATGCAGGTCTTTCTTTCTTTCTTTTCGTGTGGGACACCGAGTCGTCTCACAACCCAATGAGACCTAGTGTCAGAATTTTTCAACCGTCTTCTACAATTAGCAGGCTTCTGACATGGTTGTGTAACGGGTTGATGCAGGTTAGTCTGCCGTATGGTGCTGGCTTAGGATCGCATCACAACATTTGTACCCGGTGTCGTGAAAGGCGACTAAGGGATGAATCCAGGGAGTGGGTAGCAGCGTTCACTGTGAGTACAACACCTTGCACTGCTTTCGCTAATCCGCCTGCCAATAGTGGTGAGTATGGCATATACCCCCAAATGGGGGAGGCCCATGTCCAACAGTGAACTGTTGTGGCTGTTCTGTTGTAGTAGACGCGGATTGGCTACAGTGAAGCAGTTAAGTGCCGCGAAACAACCGACGGTGAGTTCACAAAACAACGGACCAATATGACAACAACAGACTATGCTCGTTGCAACACACGAGCTCTTGTGGATTCACATTTCTGTACTATTCTTCTCCTTCATACCTTAAAGAACGTTTTAATTTCTCTCGGTCCCAAGACAAGCCTTGTCGCTCACATGTCAAGTCAATTCTTTCAATCCCTATCCATCACTCCGATTTCTACAGTTACTCTTTCACTGTGCATGCAGCCAGATTGTGGAACTCCCTCCCGCACACAGTGCGTGACAGCCCTTCCCTCTCAGTGTTCAAGAAGAGAGTAAAAGAGCACTATCTTTCACTATCAAAATAGTTCGTATCTGTCATATTTATGTATGTATATTGTAATATGTATAGTTGTATTATATGTAGTATATCAGTATAATTATGTAAATTTAATATTTTAGTGTGTGTATTATGTATTATTTTTAAATACCGCAGTTAGTATTATAAATATTGTGCACGATCGTCAGCCTTACCTTATGCTATCTCTCTACCGTAGGACTGCTGGAAGAGATTTCTTTTCAGAAATAAGTAGTACCTGTTGTGTTTTTATCTAAATGTGATTGTCCTGTGTTTTATCTTGTGTGCAATAAACAGTTAAATAAATACTATTACAAACGTCAAATAATACTCTGTTTCCGTTTTATTGATTAAAATAACTGTTTAAAAAGAGAACCGACTTCAACGTACGTAAAAAGTGCGAACCTCCATTTTTTTGTCGTTTAATATGCGTAAAATCTTCTCCTAAGTCTGACAAGTGTTTTTCAAAAAAACCACATCAAAATCCTTTCATCCAAACGGGAGATAATTACGACAACAAACATGCATACATACATACATACAGGTCAAAATGAGAACCTTCTTTTTTGAAGTCGGTTAAAAATAAAACCTCTAAAAAAGGTCTAGACACTACAACTGAGCCAAGGCCGCGGCCGGGACCAGAAAATCTACTAACCGAACCTAACTGCGGGGATCAAGCGCTCATCTGGAAATCAGCAGCCGACCTGCGTACTTAGCCGACCAGCGCAGGTTAGATGGCCCCGGGACCAAAACATAGAGTCCAATATAAAAAAGACCTGGCAATCGGCGCACTATCTGAACTCTTGAGTTATTTGTGCCTTCACAATGGCAGCCCGTCCATAGGACTCTCAGAACTTCTTTGCTCTGAGGAATGCGCGCATAAAACTGCGAACCATATATGCCTGACAGGTTTCTCGGTTGGCCTGTCTGCTTGTCCTGAGATTGATCTTACGAACGTGTAGAGTCAGTGGCCCGGTATACGTGACCGTAAAGACAGGACGAACTGGTGATAAGGAATACATTTCCCTAAGGACCATAGGTGGTTGTTCGATGAGATGATTTCGCTGTAAAACGCTTTCGATGTAGTGTACCTTCGATATTAACTACCATTCGATGAAACGTACCTTGATGACGAGTGGTCGATGTTGCGGCCTTCAAGGTTAAGACTCTCGATATTATAATCCGGACCCAGATACCTAAATATCGTATTTCAGTGTTTTTATACATTCATCCATCAACGAAAATATAACTGTTACTGATGCTATCGATACGATGAAGAAGAAAGAAGGGGTAAAAAGGAGGATGTCGATCTTTATATTTATGTTCAAAGAATCACACAAAACAATACACAGCTCATTTTTAATTCCTCATGAGTACGCGGGCAAAGATGCGGGTTATAGCTAGCTTCTCATAAGGGGGAAAGTTGTTGGCGGGATAAAATAAGACCCTATTCGACCGATGTGGCGTAGTGGTAGTGCGACTGCCTTTGACGCAGAAGGTCCCGGGTTTGATTTTCGGTGGGTCACTCACAAAGTTGATATCTATCACTTTGTGAATTTGTTCCCAGTCTGGTTAGGACATTGCGGGCTGAACCACCCGATTGTCAATAAGTAAGATGGTTTCGGATGGCACGTTAAGCTGTAGGTCCCGGTTACTGTCTAGGATCACTTAGACGGCGGTCGTTACACAACCATGTCAGAAGCCTACTACTTGTAGAAGACGGTTGAAAAATTCTGACACTAGGGTTCACGGGGTCGTCGGACGACTCAGTGTCCCACACGAACAGAGACACCTGAGCGGTATCCGTACAGTATATTGATAGTTACCACTATACCTAATCTGATTGGTACAAATGGTCAAGCGATTGAGTTCCGCTACCCATTAGTATAGGGCTTGATGGGGCGTACGTGTTGTGCAGACAACCTGTCACTATGGCAATTAACAATTCCTCAAACCCAAAATTCCATGACGGAAATATTTTGTCAATGGATTTTCTAAAATACAGAGTCCAAATCAGTCGAAATAAATAACTTCCGTCTCATTTCGATTTTCCGAGCAATTTGGCGCGCTTTTTGACAGGTTCTCGGCCAATTAGCGGCGTCGTTGCAGCGTGACAGCTGTCAGACGAATTCGACAGCGACACACTTCCGTCATCCGGTCGTGCGCACGCGACGGCATGAGGACATTTTCATTTTGTTTATTAATTTATCATCATTAGTGATTTTACCATAAATACATACATATATAACGCTTATATCCCTTGCGGGGTAGGCAGAGCGTTAACGGCCCTAAGAATACAGCCATTATCGCCACGTCTGACATTTTTGAGGATTGTTTTCCAAGGTTACCAAAAATCATTTTCTATAATAGTAAAATTTCATTAGCAGTGAATGAGAACATTTACACACATATTCACATTTTTTTATAATTTAGAAAATATACCTACAGGCAGCAGCAATTTATAAATCTCATAAAAAACGTACTTAGACAGCACAACAGGAGGGAACCAAAGCACCATAAAAATCAATACACTAATGAATCTACCCTAAAAATCCATAAATTATTCTAAGTACCATTCCAGCCCCGCTACCCTAGGGTAAACAAACTATAGTGAACCCCAACGGTATATAGCGCAAAGGTCGCACCATGGCAACGACTGCCCTACTGACCCTATGCATGTTAACTAGTAGTGCCCCAATTTCTTTCGCACGCTAGACTAATCTAGTATTCTAGACATAAATAATTAATAGCTAGCATTTTCTAAATCGCCGTGTGATGCCGGCTTAGAATAGCATCACCCCACATCCTTCCCGCGGGTGTCGTAAGAGGCGACTAAGGGACTCGAGGGTATTATTGGTGTATTACAATTTTTAGGCGACAGGCTGACAACCTGTCACTATAGTGATACACATGTTTTCTGAAACAACCTTGGAAAACAATCCTCAAAAATGTCGGACGTGGCAATAGCGACCGTATTCTTACGGCCGTTAACGCTCTGCCTACCCCGCAAGGGATAAAGGCGTGATATATGTGTGTGTGTGTGTGTGTGTGTGTGTGTGTGTGTGTAGCTTTTTCTAAACTTGTATTTTATGCGGTAAAATCAATAAAATTTGTCCTCGAAACATAATCATCATAACACGTCCTCTCTACGTTTAATTAAGCTATATGGGGAATTTTCTATGTAAGTGTAGTATAAAGTATCTTGTGCAGACAAGGTTTTATTATTTCTAAACTAAAATAAACCACCCAAAACTGTAATTTGAGTAAGTGAAAAGAATCGAAGTCTACTGAACGGAAAGCGGAATTTGGGTCGCATCTGATATTTCAAAGACATAGGAAATGGATGGAACGCATACAACTATGTATATAACTGTGCCGTAAAAAGACACAAACAAAACACCACAAGCAACCATAATATAAAAGAAGAAATTGTCATCACTCACACAGACTTTTTGTTAATTTTATGAATAAACTAGTGGCCTGCCCCAGCAACTCATTTTCCCGTGGAAATAAGGATTTTTCCCGCCAAGTATTATACATATAAACCTTTCTCTTGAAGCATCTATCTATCTATCTATTAAAAAAGCCTGCATCAAAACCTGTTTTGTAGTTTTAAAGATTTAAGCGAACAAACAGACAGACCCGAAAATCGACGTTGCTTTATACAATGTACTGATTGTGACATTATTCTAGCTTCCAAATAAATAGACAATTTAAGCGATGTCGACTTTCTGCACTTCGACTATGGCTACTTTCAATTTGATGGCACAACACGAGATCGCACTACAGACGACACCCCCGAACCTCGATAGAATGTGCTGTGGCACTTGGAGGTGCCACAAAACAACAAAAGACCGGTTGGACTCTTCTAAAAGTTTATACACATACATACATACATATATCACGCCTTTATCCCTTGCGGGGTAGGCAAAGCGTTAACAGCTGTAAGAATACAGCCGCTATCGCCACGTCTGACATTTTTGAGGATTGTTTTCCAGGGTTGTTTCGGAAAACACGTGTTTCACTATAGTGTATCACTATAGACAGGCTGACAACCTGTGTCAGCCTGTCGCCTAAAAATTGTAATACACCAATACTCTCGAGTCCCTTAATCGCCTCTTACGACACCCGCGGGAAGGATGTGGGGTGATGCTATTCTAAGCCGGCATCACACGGCAAAACCAGGTTAACACAGTGATGATAGATGAGTAAGGTATGAAGATGAATAAGCTATGACAGATAAATAAGTACCTCCATGAGGGTTTTCTTGTAATATTGTTATGACACGATAACGGTGATGATATCCACTTCACTTTATTATGTGATCTTATTTACAACAAATTATACCATCGTAAGGCATTATTTATTATGCACGCACATTCCTGTTCGAGGATTTCGTAAAGACTGAGTCAAAAGAAAATACGTCTGACGACATTCCGATTTCGTAGTTTGAAATTATTCGTGAAAGGATGCCGACGCAGTTTTTACTCTGCTACAGTGCCTTACCTGGACAGAATGTGACTTACCTGGACAGAATGTGCCTTACCTCGACAGAATGTGGCTTACCTCAACGACCTGCCTGAGGTCCTCCACGTACACGTGCTCTGTCTGCACGATCTCAGCACACACGCGCTCCAGCTGGGACAGACCTGACAGCTCCTCGGCTTGACCTGCAAACATACAACCCACTCAATCAGCTGTCTTGTGCATGCACGCTAAGATAGTATAGTGGTATATATCCCTTGCGGAGTAGGCAGAGCGTTAAAGGCCTTAAGACTACGGTCGCTATCGCCACGTCTGACTTGTTTGAGGATTGTTTTCCAAGGTTGTTCCAGAAAACACGTATAGTACACGTAATTTTTAGGCGACACGCTGACAACCTGTAATACACCAATCTCTCGAGTCCCTCAGTCGCTTCTGACGACACCCGCGGGAAGGATGTGGGGTGATGCTATTCTAAGCTGGCATCACACGGAACACATTCACCCTGAGATACAGGCAGTTAATTAGTGAAGCCAAAGCTTTTGCACTTAATAGCCTATTTACTGTTTTCTTACCCCTTTAGAGATGGCGTTGTTAGTTAAAAAATCTTAAAAACCGGGAAAAAAAAAACCTTTGCCGTGTGATGCCGGCTTAGAATAGCATCACCCCACATCCTTCCCGTGGGTGTCGTAAGAGGCGACTAAGGGACTCGAGAGTATTGGTGTATTACAATTTTTAGGCGACAGGCTGACAACCTGTCACTATAGTGATACACATGTTTTCCGAAACAACCTTAGAAAACAATACTCAAAAATGTCAGACGTGGCGATAGCGACCGTATTCTTACGGCTGTTAACGCTCTGCCTACCCCGCAAAGAATAAAGGCGTGATATATGTATGTATGTATGTAAAAACCGGGTGAAAAAGTTTTATTTTAATACGAAACCTATTTAGATGGCTTTATCGCCTCCGAAAACTCCCATGCCGTGTGATGCCGGCTTAGAATAGCATCACCCCGTTTCTTTCCCGTGGGTATCGTAGAAGCCGACTAAGGGATTTGAGGCTTTCATGTGTATTGCAACTTTAGGCTACAGGCTGACCACTTTGTCACTATTAAATCTGAAACAATCCTCAAACATTATTGTCAGACGTGGCGTGACGACCGTAATTTTACTGTCGTTAACGCTCTGCCTACCCAGGGATATAGGCGTGATTTGTGTATGGTATGAACACTCCCACAAATTGTTAAGCCGTTACGATATATCAGATACCTATCCGCCGGTACTGCAAAATAGTGATCAACTATTCACGTTTAAACTTCCTTCCATTGTCTGTTCGTGATCTTAGTTACACTATCAACTTGTTTAAGATCTGCTTCCTTGTTCCAAGTCTCGATTATATAATCTTTATCTAATCCATCGATGTTATGTTCGTATGTAATGTTGCTTTATAAGTTTTAATCAAAATAAAATATATAAATTCAACATAGTTTTCGTCAATCAAAAATTCCGCTCGAATCATCCCCGTCCAAAAGTACCTAACATTGTTGCTTTTATTGTACTTAATATAAGAAAAAATCAAATCCAAATTTTAGTTGTTTTAAATGATGGTGGTTTAAGTTTTCAATGATAATAGTTTATTAACCTTATCGATTAACAAAACTGCACACCCAACACCCACATCCTTCCCGTGGGTGTCGTAAGAGGCGACTAAGGGACTCGAGAGTATTAGTGTATTACAATTTTTAGGCGACAGGCTGACAACCTGTCACTATAGTGATACACATGTTTTCTGAAACAACCTTGGAAAACAATCCTCAAAAATGTCAGACGTGGCGATAGCGACCGTATTCTTGCGGCCGTTAACGCTCTGCCTACCCCGCAAGGGATAAAGGCGTGATATGTGTGTGTGTGTGTATTAACAAAACCAAACAAACATGAAATAAAATTCTTTAGCACAATATCATCCACAAAACCACAAGTACATTGCTTGAGTAGGGATTAGATCTTTCTATGGAACAGCTGGATTTTTTGGCGATTTCAATGATCTCATATTAAAAAAGAAATCACCACTAGTTTGAATTAATGCCTGCCTGCCGATAGCACACTATATAAGTGAGTGTAATTGGCCTATGACTGGTGCTTGGACCCTTATTTGTAACCCTCATTATGCCGTGTGATGCCGGCTTAGAATAGCATCACCCCACATCCTTCCCGCGGGTGTTGTAAGAGGCGACTAAGGGACTTGACAACCTGTCACTATAGTGATACACATGTTTTCTGAAACAACCTTGGACAACAATCCTCAAAAATGTCAGACGTGGCGATAGTGGCCGTGTTCTTACGGCTGTTAACGCTCTGCCTATCCCGCAAGGGATGAAGGCGTGATATATGTGTATCTATCGATAAAATTTTCACGCTAGGCATACATTCAACACATTCCAAACCATATTGTTTAAGTCCTTATAGCTGTCCATTGTTGGTAATAGGCCTTATGTAGGATACGACTTCATATGACTGAAATCTATTCCCATTCCCATTTTACCATTTTGTAACCACCAGCACCTTTGGTCCATCTGGCCGGAGGGCATCCAACGCTACCCAACTTTGAAACGTTTGCAAATTCTTACTAGAGAATATTACATGCATACATACATGCATATATCACGCCTTTATCCCTTGCGGAGTAGGCAGAGCGCCAACGGCCGTAATAATACGGTCGCTATCGCCACGTCTGACATTTTTGAGGATTGTTTTCCAAGGTTGTTTTGGAAAACATGTGTATTACTCTATAGTAACAGGTTGTCAGCCTCTCGCCTAAAAATTGTTATACACCAATACTCTCGAGTCCCTTAGTCGCCTCTTCCGACACCCGCGGGAAGGATGTGGGGTGATGCTATTCTAAGCCGGCATCACACGGCATATAAATAATATTATAAGCTAGAGAATATTATAAGCTTTAAGTCCCTGTTAAAGCACTATTGCTCGTAAACTAGAAAGGGTGGTTATAGCTGCAGTTTCTCGCTATAGCCCACTTACATAGTTCTAAGCATTGGGTCATTCAAATGGCTATTTACATCGGCGAATTTTGCCGCAAAGATTTTACTTTATAACAACTTTCCCAAATACCAAATTGTAAACACATTGTTGGGGATTTGCAAGATTCTTTAAAAAATATTATTAACTTTTTAGTTTCGTATTCATCTACACATTTTTGATAGCGCAGACTAGATGAAATGATGGTGAAAAATTAGGGGTAGGTACATTGTTTCAATTCTGAGATGCTAAGAAAACCTTTCGGCCCGTCATTACACCCTGGCTACCATGTATTTGAAGTGTGCTTAGCACGACGATTCCAACAAACCCAAACTCGATAGGGGTACGTAGTTTCATCTCTGAAATGCTATGACCACCTTCCAGCTCCATCATCAATAATCATCATGTCAGCATTCCGTCAACATAATATTGCATTGTCACCCAATACAAACTAATTAAAATACGAACACGGTAAGTCAAAATAGAAGCTTATAAAAAACATTTACTGCAGCGTTTTAAACCGCTAGTGTGAATAGATACTTTATCGGTGTAGTATCTGTTAATTGGCGTATAAATAAGAGAAATTTCCGATACAGAGGTGTGATAATTCCTTAATTTGTTCCTAAGAGTTTATGGATAGGTATCAATTCGACTTAACACTTCGAGTCCAGGGATACGCCATTTACAACACATAGCTCATAACATTACAGCTTTTAGGGCAGAGCACACTGCCTGCATTTATGCAGCTCGTAGCACGTGAGTTTGGAAGTTCAAAAAGATATGCGTGATACGTCATCTTATGGTATCGTTTTTAAACATAGAGAAACGTGGACTTACGTGGACTCTCAGATCGCCTCTCCTCTGAAACACCAGTTTTCACACCAGCATTGTTTACAAAGTGATTGCTTCCATTAGCAGACGTCATATCAGCATCACTGTGGTCGTCCAAGCTCTCTATGGAAGCCAGGTATGCCGAGTTCACTCCACCTTTATTCTGCACTCCGCTGCTAGATGTAGAACTTGAAGACGCAATGGAACTCATCGAAAGCGGTCGTGTCACTTCCACGGTAGGGTTCAATCGTATCACTTCCTTCTCTGGAATAGAAGATTTAAGATTTCCAGTTGAACCTACAACTTCTGGATACGGTCCACTTTTGGCTAACTTAGCAGGCGACTCTTTAAAGTCTTTTCTGTTCAGACTGTTCGTTCCTCCGTTGATCATTTTAGGTATCTTCGCTGGAGTACCTTTGGGAGAGATTTTGGATTCTGCTTTCACAGGAGAGTTGTCTTTAGAAGACAACTTAATATCAAATTCTCTATCGTTTGATGTGATAGAAAGTTCAACAGATTGGTCAATGTAAGGTAGAGATAAGGATTCAAAAGCCGTTTTGTTTGTAGGAACATCGTATATGGCTGGTCGGTTATTCATTGGGACATCATACGTTTGGGGTTCGTCCAACTTAAAGTCAGGCTTAGTAGGTACAGCCCTTGATGGTTCGTTTTCTTCGCATTTACTTTTACCAAAACTCTTCATGCTACACGGCTGATCGTAAATTTCGACTGACGGCAACAATTCAACACCAGATTGAGAAATTTTTGACGTTGCTCCGACTAGAGGGATGTTGGATCTATGCCTTGTTGAAGACCTGCCTGTTGCAACCATTTTCTTTTGAAGCTTTAACGTGGTAGTCTCGGTTGCACCTGAAATCATCCTTTTCACGTTTGGTGACAAATTACCGAATGCTGAAGCATCTTTGTTATTACAAAGCGTCCTTTGAAACGGGCTTTTAAAAACTGAATCACTGGGCACTTCACTTTTCTCACTAGCACCATTTTCATCACTTTTAGTCCTCATCGTATAGAGAGTGCTTTTGTTCATTGACGTAATCGGCAGCTTGACACTTCCAGCTATTTTAGTAGGATCTTCAGATTTCATTACTTCTCCTATTTCTTGTTCCGTTTTAGCATCAACTACTTTAGTTTCTTCTACACTATCTTTTGCTTCTTCAATAATTTTCTGTTTCCCATCAAACACTGGTGGGTCGTTTCTAGCATCTTTAGCAGTTTCTAAAGGCTCAGATTCAGGTCTTAGACTCTTCCCAGCGAGGAGTGAGTCATATATTCCTATGAGTGTCGGTGTCAGGTCTGTTGTGCTACCTGCAACAAACAACAAAGAAAGTAAATACATATAAAGTTCCATAATTAGTGTAAAGTAGGAGTAAAAGAAATTGCGACCTAACAGTATTTGTTTAAGAAACAAAGTGGTATGTAAACAAATTTATCGCCAAACAATTCAATTAGTGGCTAAAGACATTTTAACGAGTTTACATTCTTCGAGTCAATTCCAATTTTATGGATGCACTTTAGAATGGTGTCTGCAGTCAGATATTTGTCTCAGATATTAAATACAAGTTCTATCGAATCGATGTAAGTCGTGTTATAGTAGGCAGTAACAAAATCTCGGGATCGTTTTTAAGAAAATGTGCAGAAATTGTTTTATTTTACACAATTTCCATGCGCACTATCAAATTTAAGTTTTCACAACACTATATCGATACCTAGTGTTTGATTAAAACACCAAGTATTCGAAATTACTATCTTGTAGATATTTCTACAAAAAAGTAAACTTGCACAACACTATTTAATGTAGGTATAGCCTAAACTATAGCCACAATACTTGTAGTACCCAAGTAATTTATTTCATCATCATTACAAATACTAAAATGTTCACAAAAATAAAAATATTAATTCAAAGACATCCTTATCCAGAAGGGTGTAGAAAAAGCGGTGATCAAAATCGCTTGTCAAAATGTCACCGATAACGCAAATGCTTTTAAGGATATTAAATGCGCAGTTGGTTGTTTTGTATTGTGTATTACCGCTATGTTTTGGCGCCTCAAGGGTGAATACGTGAATTAGAGTTCGCGCCGCGAAAGAAATCCCGCGAAAAACGTTTCAATGACCCTTATTATGATGTCCACAAAGGTCATTTAAAAATTTTACGAGGGACTTCTTTCGCGCCGCGGACTCTACCTGACACAGTTTTGTATAATAGGTATTTCCTAATTAATTTTTGTAGTATAATTTAACTAAGGAAGTTGGTATCCTAACCTTTGTTCTACAATAGTTTTCCTACTCGGTTAGCAGCAAGACTAATTTTTGTTAGTGATATAATAATATCAGTACCTAAGTATTTCGGGGAAAAGTTTAATTTATTTGACTTCATCAACAATTTACACTACTCCCTTATTAGTCATCCACATGTACGACTTAATAGGGTCATCTGCTAAATCCTAAAAGAACAACTAATACCGTATAGCCGTGTGATGCCGGCTTAGAATAGCATCACCCCACATCCTTCCCGTGGGTGTCGTAAGAGGCGACTAACGACTCGAGAGTTTTGGTGTATTACAATTTTTAGGCGACGGGCTGACAACCTGTCACTATAGTGATGCACATGTTTTCTGAAACAACCTCGGAAAACAATTCTCAAAAATGCCAGACGTGGCGATAGCGACCGTATTCTTACAGCCGTTAACGCTCTGCCTACCCCGCAAGGGATAAAGGCGTGATATGTGTATGTATGTACAACTAATACCTTGTAATAAAATGTAGGAAAGAGTTTTTTTTCATTGTTTTGTAGATAGCCCTATTATAAAAGTTACATAGATAATAACTATACCCAACATGTCGGTAGTACATTGTATTCTATTGTTATCATTTGAAGATAAACAAATAAAACCAATGTCTAAATATGGGATAGGATATGATCTGGAATCTACACAGCTATAAAGAGGAAACAACATACTTAGTGGTATCTATCGTGGGTAGATAGATATGGAGCTGTAAAACATCTATCTATTGGAAAGAGTATCAAGTGATGCAGACGAACAAAAAGTATTCTAGTATTTCACTGTTCTTTTTCTAGGGTACCGTACCCAAAGGCCGATCGCACACTTGACGCTTGACGGACCCCTAAAATATCGCAGCGGTCTGTCAGATCCATACTAGAAATGTCCAATTCCCATACTAAAACCACTCAACCGCACTCGGCGCAGCGCTATCGCAGCGTCGTCCATCGAGTGCGGTTTTAGTATGGGACTTCACATTTCTAGTATGGATCTGACAGACCGCTGCGATATTTTAGCGGTCCGTCGTGCGTTAAGTGTGCGATCTGCCAAAAGGTTGAAATGGGACCATATTAGTGAAACTTGGCTGTCTCTCTGTCTGTCTGTTTGCCCGTCTATCACCAGGTTGTATCTCAATAACCGTAATAGAGAGTTTCCAATGAAGCTGTATTTTTGTTGCAAAAATATAACAAGAAATACAAAACATTCAATAATTTTGAAATTGAGGGAGGCCCTTACAAAAACATGTTTTTTGGTCGATTTTATCAGTAATGATTTGTAGACTTCGTAGTTTGTTGTATCACAATGAATGAACTGCAATATTTAGACCATAGAGTTAGACAGTTACACATAATGGTATTGCTGTTGCTACTATAACAACAAATACTAAAAAACAGGACACGAAAAAACGAAATTTCTTAACAGTTACAAAAGAAACATATTGGTATACTATGTAGTAAGTAACGTTACAAGATACATCACTATTTTCTTATCAGTTAGTTGCATTCGTTACGATAACGGCCTCAAATAGTCAATGAAAGAGATAATGTTTATGTTTTTTTTTTATTGCTTCGTAATAAAATACAAATTCTAATAAATACGAGTATACCTTTCTTCAGATAAAGAAGCATAAAATAAAAGTAGGTATGTAGGTGCCGTGTGATGCCGGCTTAGAATAGCATCATCCCATTTCCCGTGGGTGTCGTAGAAGCCGACTAAGGGACTCGAGGGCTTCATGTACGTATATATTGCAATTTTAGGCGACAGACTGACAGCTGTCACTATAGTGATACATTACTTATCTAAAACGTTCCTCAAATATTGTCAGACGTGGCGATAAAGACCGTAATGTTACGGTCGTTAACGCTCTGCCTACCCCGCCAGGGATATATGCGTGATTTGTGTGTGTGACAGGTTAGGTACGCAAGGTAAACAAACAACACCTTGAACTAGACTTTTTATTTTCATTACCCAACTGGTTTCGCTTAAAAATAAGCATCATCAGGGGTATGTACGTAGTATGCTTACGGAACTACATTCTAATACAAATAATTCAGGCAATTGGTTGTCTCAAAATTATGACATAGTTGTGACAAAATTATGACACAATTGTGACAAAATTATGACGTAGTTGTATTATTTACTGCACTTCCAAAATAATGGGTGTAGCAGAAGGTGTTGTTTGTTTACAATAATCATCTAAATAATGGAGTTCCACCAAGTGCCAACAATTGCATACTATATACGAGTATGTGGTATGGAAAAATAATAACCAAATTAAATTGACGCCTCCCAAGGTGCTTGTTGCGCATTTAGGTACTTGAACGGAAGTTGCTCATTACAGGGCGCGGGTCACTGGCACATTAGATCTCTACAGAGCTGCCTCTGCCTATTATTAATTATTCTAGGTCCCTCATTTTGGCAATTACCGCCCCATACCGGGTAGATTCAGTCCGATCCGTTCGTCCCAGGACAACTCCTAAGCCCAGTCTCGCCCCAAGGGCGTGATTGGGCTGGTTGTTTGACTGTCATTACCGTACCGTTGGACTGAACAGGAACGGGTCCGAAGTCTGCTAAATAAAACTCGTTTTACTTGCGTCTCGTTAGCATTGCAGTTGCATAGTTTTGATAGCTTGGTAGTCTGCTAACAGTATAGAAAATAACAGCAATGACAGTTGAGTTTCGATGGCGTTACAATGACAAAAAAGTAGCAGACTTGGGTCCCTGATGCCGAAAAACACCGTATCGTAAAAGCGCCGACTGCGAACTCACCGTTTGCGAATTAGTATATTTTGCGCTGGACCATTCGCGAATTCGGCGGATCGCACACTTAACGCACGACGGAGCGCTAAAACATCGCAGCGGTCTGTCAGATCCATATTAGAATTGTCAATCCCCATACTAAAACCGCTCAACCGCTGTTGTCACAGCGCTGTCGCAGTGTCATCCGTCCAATGGGGTTTGAGTATGGAGGGTGGCGAGTGACGATTCTATGATAATATGGGTCTGACAGACCGCTGCGATATTTTAGCGCTGCGTCGTGCGTCAAGTGAGCGATCCGCCTTCGACGCAATGCGCCCAAACACTCAGCTCTAGATACATATTTCTTTAAGACGGTGCGGTGCGTTACACGTCATAGATGAGTCAGTGTATTTTTATCAACAGTTCTAGCCTCTTGAAGCTCCTACTACAAAATCGACAAGTCAAATGTAACTTTATTCCCGTCAGATAAGAACTACATTCACACTGAGAAAACTGTAGTTTTGTCTGGAAGTTTTTAATAAAGACGTTGTGTTCAGTTTAAATTACAAATGGATGGGATTTAAAGATTAGGACTTAAAATAAACAACTATAATTAACACCACCGTTTGCCGTGTGAGTCCCTTAGTCACCTCTTTGGACACCCGCGGGAATGATGTGGGGTGATGCTATTCTAAACCGGCATCACACGGCATAATTAGTAATTCGGTCGTAACACAACCAAGTCAGAAGCCTGCTACTTGTAGAAGGCGGTTGAAAAATTTTACACTAGGGTTCATCAGGTCGTTGGACGACTTGGTGTCCCACACGAAAAGAGAAGAGATTAGTAATTAGGCATGGTCTTATATTAGTTGCTTATCATGATCATGTCACCGATACGCAGCTGTCATGATCGTCATGTCACGCTACATCGGCTACAGTCCTATCATGTCCTATCAACACGATTGGGGTCAAATGGGGTCATTGGTTCAAGGTTGCCATTTGCTATTGTCATCGATTCGTCAAACATTTATTGGAAATGTCATCCAAGGCTCTGTGTGGTTACTTGTTCAGTCTGCTACTTTTTTGTCATTGTAACGCCATCGAAACTCACTGTCATTCCATTGCCATTGTGATTTTCTTTACTTCAAACTGTTAGCAGACTACGAAATGACTGAAATCATCCAACTGAGATCCAATCGACATTCAACTGAAACGATTTTCATTTAGCAGACTTAGGGGGCCAGGTACCTAGGTAGGGAAATGTGTCCTACCTATTCATGACGTATTCTGCCTTCTGACAAAGGGTACTTTATTGACTGTAGGTATCTGACAGATCTCGATCTAGTTTATGACGTCATACCAGATGGCGTTGCGTTAGGTTGAAATTTTGACATATATGAGTTATATTGATACTCAGCTACTAGACAAATACGTTTCTTTTTTACATAGATATGTACACTTGAAAATTGGCTAGAAACGTTCCTATTGATCTATGAAAATGATCGGCCCAAGTTAGGTAGTATCTTATTAGTGCATATGGTACTGACTCAAAAGTGCTCATGACAAACATGACGTGTCAAATGACATTTGCGGCGCTGTAGGCACTGCGCGCGCATCGTATGACATCTCTGGTCTGTGGTTAACACTTTTCACATTGTTTGGGACAGCATACATACATATATCACGCCTTTATCCCCCGCGGGGTAGGCAGAGCGTTGGGACAACAAGTCGCATTTAAACTAGTTTTTAGGGTTCCGTACCGAAATCAAAACAAACTTACTACTACTACTCACAAACTTACTGAGCACAACGATTCGAATTGCAACATTTTGTAATAGCTTTTCTCTACATCTACATGCATTACAAATCACAATGAACTGCTTGCATGAGACGATAACATGTTGCTAGGCATAAATGTCGGTGGACGGTATTACTCGATTCGATACTCTATCGATTTATGGTTGTAGTTTAGGAGGCGGCGAACACGAAAATCATCTCACATCATAATGAAAACTGTAAAATATAGGATGATCCCTGTGACGTTTGTGACCTTGGAGCAAACGCTATGACATAAGGTTCTTTTTACTAGTAAAAATAAAGGAAAATGGACCTTATGTCGTAGCATTTGCTCCAAGGTCAAAAACGTCACAGGGATCATCCTATATTTTACAGACTATAAACATTTTAAATATTTCAAAATAGGATCTAATCTCAAATACGTTTCCTTTCTTTTAGCCAGCAATCTGAAAATGTAACTGACTGTAGTTTTTAGACAGCTACAAAGATTTAGATTCTCCACCGACTCAGCAATGCATGCCCTTAAAAAGATGGCTACAAAAATTTGGCAAGCCAAGAGATGCAACCTATCTGGGTTTATTAGAACCGCCTAGTTTGGTAAATGTTAGGCTAATTAATTAAGGATAAATAATATTATTATAAGGGCACGGATACTGACCAACTTTTAAAGCTATAACCACGAAAACTGTAAATCAATATACATAGTACAAAATGAAATCGACAACGGATTTTGACGCTGTTTGCAACAGCAAGCAACGAATCGCAAGTTACTTATAGATTGTAGTACCTCGCGGGTGTTGGCAGTTCATGACATTTATTATAAAATCAGAGATTTTCCTTGTTCACCGCCTCCTAGTCTATAATTTACGAGACAGGATGGTAATGTTTACGCCGCTTCCGATCTCATTTCGATTAATTGCCATTTCATAAAATTATGAATGAACTCTCCAAAGTATCTATCTCTGTACTTATTTATAATTTTTACGCATTATTTCCAAAAAAGGAAGAGGATTGTAGGTAGATCTAGTTGACGTCATAAAATGTTTTAATTCATTGTGTTTCCATTATTCGTTTGCACTTGTGGACAAATTAGAATTCTCTCAACCATGTCTTCTCATTATAAACATGAATTCATTTTTCTTTTTAGGTGTGCAGAACAGAGAAAGAGAAAAAAAGTGTTTATCGAGAGCAACACTAGCAACGATTATTAAGGGGCTGAGTAGAGCTAAAAGCTACTTTTATAAGTGATTTCTACCTAGATAAAATGCAGAAAAACTGACGAAAAAAAAAGGTAATAATCTTCAGGATATTTGCTGTAGTGCTATTGTTTCCAAAACATGATATTAGTAATTTAGCTTGATAGAAAAACATCGTAAAGTTACTTCTAAAAATCTATTATATCGCAAACTGTACGAACAAAACCCTCGCAATAATTAAGTGTTTATTATCAGAATGAGCGCCTTACAATACTCTATCGACATATTGTTTTTGATTTTCAAATTACTTATTTTCATCGAATGAGTTATCATCGAAAATACAAAAATATCATTGAATCGGCAAGATTCCGTCCCGTTCGCACGCGCGCAGTTTGACATTTGTCAGAAAGGTACCGGTTTTTAGCTCTTGTCAGCCCCTTAAGTAGAATATTTTTCTATATTTAGGTATATTGATTGAACATAGAATTAACTCAATCTAGAGAAAGCGCACATAACCAACGCAATACGTTTATTTGAATAGAGCAGTATCGTATAATTATAGATTGTGTAATGAGTGAGACACGAGCAGGAACAGGGCTTTTCCTTATTGCTCTGCTATTGTATGTGGCCACGGGAACCGGCGGCGTGAGGTCCGTGATAGAGTTATAAAGATACAACTAGATAGGACCCTAGTCGTAGTAAACCTTCATACTTTATATAAGGTGTAAAAATATTAGCTGCAAATATTTTACGGGGTGAACCAGTACATGAAACTGAACGATTTCCCCAAGGAACATTGGTCAAAATACGAAAAAACAATTTGTATAAGAGGTCCAAAAACCATTCTCATATTTCGACCTTTGTTCCTTGGTTGTTCAGTTTGATAGACTGATACTTTACTAGCGGCCCGCCCAGTGGTTCACCCCTTAAAATATTTGCAGCTACTTTTTTTACACCCTGTACTCCTGTACTGCTTTGGGACGACCGACTTTCCAGAATAGCTAAGAAAGTTAAACTTTCCAGAAAATATGTATATGTATAGTACCTACTGTTGCCAAAAACATAATAAAATTGATATTTAAGAGTCTCTTACAACAACTATGATTCATATTTCATTTTTATTCATGACGTTACGGAACCCCTTGTGTTGTGTTGTGTGCAAACCCTACTCGAAGCTGATGGAATTTTTCTTCTAAAGTCTGTCGAAAAGAACTACATTTCTCGAAACAAACTGGCCAGTGATAAAATAAATTTCATACCGCTCACTTTCCAAAGTAGAACGCCAAGGGAACGTATTTCTTTTAATTTTGGAACAAGTTTTGAACGATTAGCATTCGAAATGGTTTCGAAGCTATCTGTCACGGCGGGAAATTTGGCGTGTGGCGACTGGCGCCAAGCTTCTGAATTGCCAGATGCATGAAATAATTTAAAAAACCGTTACCAAAAAATTTATAAGGTGAACGAGCGTGAACTGCTTATTACTGCCATAAAATTTAAAAATTTATCAGTAGCCACAGACGACCGATGTGGCGCAGTGGTAGTGCGACTGCCTTTGACGCAGAAGGTTCCGGGTTCGATTCTCTGTCTCTCACAAAGTTGATATATCACTTTGTGAATTTGTTCCCAGTCTGGTTAGGGCATTGCGGGCTGAACCACCCGATTGTCCGTAAGTAAGATGGTTCCGTGTTTCGGATGGCACGTTATGCCGTAGGTCCCGGTTGCTGTCTATGATTACTTAGACGGCGGTCGTTACACGACCATGTCAGAAGCCTGCTACTTGTAGAAGACGGTTGAAAAATTCTGACACTAGGGTTAATTGGGGCGTTCGACGACTTGGTGTCCTACACGAAAAAATAGAAACGGAGAGCCACAGCAGGATTTTGGATCATTAAAAGCATACTTTTCATATTTCATTATTTCTCTACTCGAAACCTGATATTTTTTGCATATGGCTCGGGTGCCGTGTGATGCCGGCTTAGAATAGCATCACCGCATTTCTTCCCGCGGGTGTTGTAAAAGGCAACTAAGAGATTCGAGGGTATCATGTGTATTACAATTTTAGGCGACAGGCTGACAACCTGTCACTACAGTGATACACGAATCATCTGAAAGTGCCCTCAATAGTTGTCAGACGTGGCGGTAACGCGACAGTTATTTTACGATCTGCCGACCCCGCAAATAAAGACGTGATTTGTGTATGCTCGGGTAGATCATCTCAAGAACTGGCTGCGTGGTCTAACAGTAAACCAGCATGAATATTTAGCAGCTAGTTGACCGATAACCGATGGCTGGGCGATGCAGGCGCTAGCATACCTTACTCTGCCGGTGTTGCGAACCCAAGCAGATCTCGCTGTAAGAGAAAAACCATGTCTAGCTTCAATCTTTTATTTCCCAACTAAAATCAAAACTACATCCGTCAATTTGTCCTGCCTGTCTGTCTGTCAGTCCACTGGCCAGCGGCAAGCTACCGACCAGCGTCTGTAGAGGTCGTAACACTCGCCAAACCAAGTCTTTCTTTCTTTTTCGTGTGGGCCACCAAGTCATCCACGACCCATTGAACCGTGGTGGCAGAAATTTCAACCGCCTTCTACAAGGAGCAGGCTTCTGACATGGATGTGAAACGACTGCCGTCTAAGTTATCAAAGACAGAAACCGGCACCTACGGATTAACGTGTCATCCGAAACACGGAACCATCTTTCTTACAGACAATCAGGTAGTTCAGCCCGCAAAGTCCTAACTAACTGGGAACAAATTCACAAAGTGATAAAAATCAACTTTATGAGTGACCCACCGAGAATCGAACCCGGGGCCTTCTGCGTCAAAGGCAGTCGCACTACCACTGCGCCACATCGAACATACCACTGAACTGAAGATTTACTATATTTCGACCTGCGTTTCTTGAGGAAAGTTGTACAGCTTCATGGGCTGATTCGCTTCTTAAAATATTTGCAGCGAATATTTTTACACCTTATATTATGTTTCGTTGCGTTTGCAACACTGAGTGTTGCCACTCCTCCCGGCTAAAGCTCCTCACGCGCTTGCAAATCGGATGAATTCGATTTGGTTCGCATTGCCCTTGATTGCCTTATAGACAATAGGCGTGATTGAGTGTGCCTACAGCGAAGACATGGCTCGGTGTATTAGTTTGAATGTTCGATTCTCTCTCTCACACACACACACGCACGCACGCACGCACGCACGCACGCACGCACGCACGCACGCACGCACGCACGCACGCACGCACGCACGCACCCACGCACGCACGCACGCACGCACGCACGCACGCACGCACGCACGCACGCACGCACGCACGCACGCACGCACGCACGCACGCACACACACACACACACACACACACACACACACACACACACACACACACACACGCCTCTGTCCCTTGCGGGGTAGGCAGAGCGTTAACGGCCATACGGTCGCTATCGCCACGTCTGACAAATATTGAGGGCCTTATGAGATAACTCGTGTATCACTATAGTGACAGGTTGTCAGCCTGTCGATTATTTGTGTGATTCGGTGGTAGTTAATTCAATAGGAGGTTTTTTTGAGAAATAAAAAAAACTAGTATTCCAAGAACTCGAGGCGTTAAACCGACTATGTTACTAGATTTTTGTGTAGATTCCAAAGCCAAAAGACTAAAAAAACATCGCAAGACTGACTGACAGTCTGGCATGCACTGACACTTTCGTTTCAAATGAGTCCGAGTCCAAGTTTCAAAAAAACATAAACTAAATATTACGTTCCGTTCTTTGCGGTAACATAGCAAGCACAGCACAGCAAAGAAGAAGAAGTGCCTATCACGTAAAAAAAAAGATTTTTCTTTAATTTATCAATGTACCTACAGTGCAATTGTAAGAAAGAATTAGGGCGGCTCCCACACTTGACGTCTGGGTTTTCTTGCGTATGGGGAATTCGAAACTTCTTTGCATTTGACAAAAATCGCAATGGATGTTTAGTGTGATTCCCGCCTTTACTGTGTCTACTTGGACAAACAAACATTTTCTATCAAGATCCGTATTCCAACGTCCAATCCACTTTCTTTTTACACAATACAATAATAGTATCACCGAGCCACACAGATATGAAGTTATCTACGCACTGGATAGGTTGTCCCATACAAATAACAGCTAGTTTTGCGGCCCTAATTGAAGCGCCACCTACGAGAGTACCGCGTACTTTCATATTTGATTGACTGCCAGCGCCACAGTGGCGACTTCGGAACTAAAATTTAGTTCCGGGTACTTTTATTTGCTTTCCGTGACTGCCAGCAAAATGGAGATTTTCAATGAGTGCCACCAATATAGTAGCAACAACGACGACCGATGTGGCGCAGTGCTAGTGCGACTGCCTTTGACGCACAAGGCTCCGGGTTCGATGCTCGGCGGTCAACTCACAAAGTTGATATCTTACACTTTATTCCCAGTCTGGTTAGGACATTGCGGGCTGAACCACCCGATTGCCTGTAAGTAAAATCGTTCCGTGTTTCGGATGGCACATTAAGCCGTAGGTCCCGGTTGCTGTCTATGATCACTTAAACGGCGGTCGTTACACAACTATGTCAGAAGCCTGCTACTTGTAGAAAACGGTTGAAAAATTCTGACACTAGGGTTCATCGGGTCGTTGGACGATTCGGTGTCCCACACGTAGAGAGAGAAGAGTAGCAACAACCAGTCCACAGCTAATTTCAGGTCAGTGGCTAGCCATATGTTACGTTTCTCCTTACGACAATAAGATATGATTGTCATATGATTTCTAGTCATAAGTATCGCATTTGGGAGAGTTTTTGAACAATCGTATCTATTTGCGTTGGTCACGAGGGCACATGCATTAGATTAGAAGAGAAAGTGTCAGATCGAACTGTGTGTCGTTTAGTTAGAGATTAATGTCAAATATTTAAGAGTGACATGAGTAGGCATATCTGTAACGTGCTACTTTCATTCTTATAACTGGTGGACTTATGCGAACACATGCATATACGTACGTACACATGTAACTACAGACAGACAGACAGAAACACTTTATTGCTGACATTAAAACAATATATAGGGCGTTAGGAAGAGTACTGAGTTCCTTTCAAGGGATGAACCATAAGGGGTGAAAGTGAACAACTTTCCCAAAGGAACATATGTTGAAGTATGGAAAAAAATTGGACCTTACATACAACCTGACACATTTTGGTAACAGCGAATTCTCGGTAAAAAACATGGTCCTTCAGCTTTGGCGCTGATATAACCCGATCAAATAAAAAAAAATTGAAATTATTGTTGAGATCCCGCTTATACAGGGTGTTTCTACTCATGATTCTGAACAACTTTTAGTACGGCAAAAATCGCAAAATAATAATTGGATGTTCCATACATTTTTGCCAAGTAGGTATGAATCTTTCTATGGAACATCCAAAAACTTTTTTGCGATTTCGCAAGTGACCCAATACTAAAAGTTGTTCAGAATCATGAGTAGAAACACCCAGCAAAGTTTGTACTAACTAGAAAATAACCCTGTATGTCATATATTTTGATATAGAGACAAATAATGTTGCCATATTGAGATCCTTTTTTAATCTGGGAGTAATAAGCCCACAAGAAACCTGCTATTCCCCACCGAAGGAAAGTAGGTAGGTATGTTCGGACCACAAAGAAGGGTGGTCTATGTGACATTTCACGAAATAACATTCTGCATTCGCTACACTGCACTGTCATTTGTCTGGGCGGGCTTTCTGTCAAACGTGCGTTCAGAATCACGGAGTAATTTCTCACAATGGGTCCCGATTCCATAGAACTTGGGTGTAAGAGACGGAGTATCGAAAACCTCTTGCCTAATACAGGACTCTTTTCAAGAAGCGTAAATTCTTCCAAGAAAGAAAAGCTCAAATCAACGTATATCTCTTTTCGTGTGGGACATCAAGTCGTCTAACGACCCAATGGTCCCCTGGTGTCAGAATTTTTCCATCGCCATCTGCAAGTAGCAGGCTTCTGACCTGACATGGTTGTGTAACGACCGCCATCTAAGTAACTATAGACACCAACGGGGACCACGGCTTTAGGCTGCTATAAAGAATTTTCCAGGACGATCGCTCAGATAGTGTCATGACCAGCGTAACTTGAACTTCGTGCTCGATACACGCTCTTACGGGCGCGCACTTATAGAGTTACGCTGGTCGCGACACCATCTGAGCCACTAAGGCTGAGACCTGCATTGCGCGAAATATACCACATGTAAGGCGCATCGCACACCCAACGCACAACGGACCGCTAAAATATCGCAGCGGTCTGTCAGATCATCAATTGCATACTAAAAACGTCACTCCCCGTGCTAAAACCACACTCGACGGACGACGCCGCGATAGCGCTGGTTTTAGTATGGGGATTGACATTTATGTTATGGATCTGACAGAAAGCTGCGATATTTAAGCGGTCCGTAAGTAAGTAAGTAAGCAAAAATAACGTCAAATTATTATGTTTTTTCATATTTTTTGCGCTGATTTAGTTTTTCTGGCACTTCCGGTCATTTCTTAACATGTACAAAATGACTCTTATGAAAACCAAAGTAAAAAAAAACCACTAGCAGAATCGGCCACTAGTAGGCGGTGGGAAACATTTCCATCTGGCCCGGGGTCGTGGCCGATTGCTCTGACTGCCACCGCCGGGGCAGGCGAGGTAGGATATATCCCTGGCGGGGTAGGCAGAGCGTTTACGACCGTAAAATTACGGTCTCTAACGCCACGTCTGACAATATTTGAGGGTTGTTTCAGATAAGTCATGTATCACTATAGTGACAGGTTGTCAGCCTGTCGCCTAAAATTGCAATACACATGAAACCCTCGAGTCCCTTAGTCGGCTCCTACGACATCCACGGGAAAGAAATGGGGTGATGCTAAGCCGGCATCACACAGCCCCTAAATAAGCACTGGGAATAAACGTGTTTTTTTATACTATGACCATGCGTCGTGCGTCGCGTTTTCCCGCGGCTCGCCGGCGCCGCACAGCGACTGACCGGCCGGCGGCGGTAGGATTACCATGTTTTACCTCCATCAAAGGACAAAAATGTACCACGACAATGTACAAGAAAATATAGGTAAAAACCCCAGGAAATCGGTGTGTGTGTGATATGTTGTATTTTTTATTACTTTTTATTTCGGACAAGATGTTGTTTTTTGACTCAGTGTCATTGTAGTCGTGCTAGAGAAAGTTGGTTGTTTTTTTCCACCAAAAATCAGGCTCCAGCTGAGAAAGCAGCCAGCAGCGGGCCATATCGGCTCCGCCACAACAACTGAATCCATGGTCACCCTAGCAATGCCCCTATTTAGCTCAGCAGTTTCTTTCTCGTCTGTCTTTGGCTAGACCGGCCGTTACCTACGCGAGTACTTAGGCGGTTCTCACATCTAACTTGCGTTACGACACAGCGTACACAACAAAAAAAACACTTATTCCCAATACTAAACACCGATGTTGATGTTGACGCAGGAACAACGCAGGAACTTGCGTTGGCATGTGTCTCTAGTATGCTAGATAGAATACATACTTCCTACTAGTATTATGAATGCGAAAGTTTGTGTTTGTTTGTTAATCCTTCACACAAAAACTACTTAACCGATTTAAATGAAATGTTGCACACAGATAGAGGGTAACTTGGATTTAACACATACGACAGTTGCTATCCCGAAAAAATGTTCCTGCGGGATGCTATGGGATCACAACCGACATCCACGCGGGCGAAGCCGCGAGCGCCCACTAGTGTATACATAAATCACGGCTTTATCCCTCGCGGGGCAGGTAGAGCGTTAATACAATACCTACACCATCTCTTTTGCACCAACGAACGTTGAGTGTGGGATTCGCCTTAGACAAACCAGATAGTGTATTGACTAGCCGCACTAAATATAAACACGGAATGTAGCGCAGTAGAATACACAAATCACGCCTTATTCCCTCGCGGGGCAGGTAGAGCGTTAATAAAATTCACCATCTCTTTTGCACCAACGGACGTAGAGTGTGGGATCCGCCTTAGACAAACCAGATAGTGTACTAACTAGATATAAACACGGAATGTAGCACAGTAGTATACTTAGTAGGAATTTAGAACCAATTATGAATGAATTCCTTACTTATACATACACAAACCACGCCGTTATCCCCCCTCGCGGAGTAGGCAGCGCGTTTACGATAGTTATCGCCACGTCTGACAAATATTTTGAGGGTCGTTTCAAACGCGAGATTATCGCGGACAAACATGCATACATACATACAAACTGAGAATCCTCTTTTTTTGAAGTCGGTTAAAAAGAAGAAAAGAAATACGGAATCGCCTCCAGTAATGCTAAAAACTTAATACCTATCATTATGTTATGTTGCCGGTCGGTTACCGCGATTATTGCGCGTACAGTCAGTCACAGATTCAAGGCGGGTTTCAATGTATAAGTAGCGCGGCTGCTCAAATGTAAAACACAGAATATGCCATTTTGCTAATTTTACAGTAGCGACGGTTTTAGAAGATTACATGTTTACATATGACTTTAAAGGTATTTTAGGTAGTGTTTTAGTATTTAAAATAAAGATGGTGATCTACAGAGTCATTTATGTTAGTTATCATCGTTCTGATTATGTACCTACGTAACATCAAAATATTTATTAATTTGTGGATATTCCGTGTTGAAACATGTTAAAAAATTTAAATATAAAAAATAAATCAAACTTAAAACAAGGAATATGTAACAAATTAAATAGAAAATAAACCAAGAATATGTTTTTATTTTGAAAAATCGTAATATATTGTGATTTTAAACTTAAGTTTTATGTTTATTCAACATGTGTAAATTAAGTATTTAATTTTGTGAACTTAAATGAAAGTTTTAAATAAAAGTTGAATATTTTTTTATTAATATAAGGTTTATTTCAAATAATCATTTAATAAAGTAGGCTTATATTTTTAGAATCAACAAAGGATTCAGGAAACCATTGAATTTTCTTCTCCTTCTTAATTTATCCTCTTTCTTTCTATCTTATTTTTCTAGTGCCTATAAAATCTGAAGATTATAATGGATTTTTAATATTTTTGTCTTTCCTTTTTTTCTCTTTTTTTTTTCTTTTTTCGGTAATTTTAATAGGAGTCTTTCAGTACTCTTCCTCATCATCATCATCTTCAAATTGCCCTCCAGATGTTAAATCAACAGCGTTTTCTTTTGCAGGTAAATCCGTCCAAAACTTTTCCCTGTTTTTAGGCATTAATCTTACAAGTTTATTTAAATTTATTTAAATATTTAAATTTAAATATTCAATAACAAGGCATAAACACTGAATATCCATGCACATACCGTGTTTTAAGATTGTTTTTGGATAATCAGTGTTTTATTCTTGTAATATTGATCGCTATGGCGTATTCCGTGTTTTCATTGTACTGTTTCTCATTTATTTATAACGATATTGGAAAAAGAGTCTTTGATTTATATAGTTCTGAACGTGGTATATCCAGACAGCGAAAAAAGTACAATAACGGTAAATTGGCATATTCAGTGTTTTATATTTGACCAGCCGAGCGTAGGTACTGTGCGCTTATTTAGCGTGAGTAGTTCTTTTTTTTTTTGTGATGGTCTATACGTTTACGGCCCCGGGGTCATCTAAACTACGCCGGACGGCTTGGTGGGCGAGGGCTTACCCGGAATAATTGTGGTTGCTCAAACAACCAGCCCAATCGCGCCCATGAGACGAGGCTGGGCTTAGGAGTTGTTCTGGGAAGAACGGATCGGACTGAAGGCTGGGCTTAGGAGTTGTTCTAGGAAGAACGGATCGGACTGAAAGATGAGTGGGTGAGTAGACTTTTAGAAATACGCACTAAACACGCGAAGAGCACGATTACATCGACGCGTAGGTCTGAATCCACCCTCAGTCGCGGTTTGCCACAGTCCCTGTACATCACGATTTTTTCATTCATACAACCAAGTATTATATACATAAATACTTCCTCCTGAATCACTCTATCTAATATAGAGAACCGCATCAAAATCCGTCGTGTAGTTCTAAAGATCTAAGAGTACATACATACAGACAGACGCGAAAAGCGACTTTGCTCTATACTATGTAGTGATGACAAGCCGTGTGATGCCGGCTTAGAATAGCATCACAATAGCATCATAGCGTCGCAAGAGGCGACTAAGGGACTCGAGGGTATTGGTGTATTACAATTTTTAGGCGACAGGCTGACAACCTGTCACTATAGTGATACACATGTTTTCTGGAACAACCTTAGAAATCAATCCTCAAAAATGTCAGACGTAGCGATAGCGACCGTATTCTTATGGTCGTTAACGCACTGCCTACCCCGCAAGGGATAAAGGCGTGATATATGTATGTATGTATGTATGTGATGATAAAATATGGCTGACTGTACAGTACGTTTTCCTCCACTTTCGCAAGGTTTTCTTTCGAGTGAGATTCAGCTAAATAGGTCTTGATACTAAATCTCCAGTACTAGAAAACTACTACTTATCTAAATATTATAACCCGTGGGGTTCAGAAAATTACACACCCGAGTTTCATGGTTGAATGGAGTTGGCCTTAGAAAGTTTTTTCTTATAGAAAACAGAGGCTACGAACTTCTTACTTTTGCTTCAAACAAATACAAATTATTTATTAAGATAAGGTTACATTTAAATACTTATCAACTAGGTTTGACAAATACAAGAAATTGTAACCAAGAGTAAGGAGGAGTATCGCACACTTGACGCACGACGGAACGAAAAATATCGCAGCGGTCTGTCAGTTCCATGCTAGAAACGTCACTCTCCATACTAAAACGTCACTCTCCATACTAAAACCCCACTCGACGGACGACACTGCGATAGCTCTGCGTCAACAGCGGTTGAGAGGTTATATACGTAGTATGCGGATTCCTCGCCAATGCCGGACATCTTGAATTTTTTACCAAAATCAGTTTTCATGTGAGAAAAGAACTGTAAGGTCAAGCTTTATTTGGCCGGATATTTGGGTAAAAGCCGGACACCTGACACTTTTGAGGATTTTAAGTAAAAACAGCGGTTGAGCGGTTTTAGTATGCGGATTGACATTTCTAGTATGGATCTGAAAGACCGCTGCGATATTTTTGCGCTCCGTTGTGCGTCAAGTGCGCGATACGCCGAAGGTTTAACTGATGGTTCCTCGGCTACGAGTAGGTCTTGTCTCGGGGACAACCAAACTGTAAACAGTTGCACGACAAAATCGAAGTGCTTAGATTTTCTAAAAAAAAAACTATTCGTAAAATAAGTAGGTGATTTTTTTTATATATGGAATGGTATATGTGTGTATAGACGAAGTTATCAAATATGTTAACACAAAATAGGAAAACACAATCAAATGATCAAAAACAAAGTATGAAAAATGCTGTTCAATGACCAATAATAATGGCCAAATAATAAAAATTTAAACTTCATTTATGTACTTAGTTAGGTAGGTAGGTACTTAGTAGGTCTACTCGTTGGTATGTTTATTTGTTGGCTCTTTAAAAAATATATTTTTAAAAATATATATTTCTTTCTCAGTATTAAACAGTATCTTTTATACAACAAAAATACATAAGGCAAGCAGTCTATCGGATAAATAGATTATATTCTTATGCCATTGTTCACTAAGTAAATCTCAAACACCTCCATAGAATAAACCTCAAGACTCTAAAACTTGTTTCTACCTCCATCAATGTACGCAAAACAAACAAATCACAATTTATTTGCTGTAAACGCCAGCCATAAAATATAAACAGAGATTTTAGCAGCGAAGTCCCTCAGAAAGGATATACAGGAAGCTTGCGTTTACGTAAAAGGCCTGCGGCGTATACAGGGTGTAAAAAATTAGCTGCAAATATTTGAAGGGGCGAATCAGCCTATGAAACTGAAACAACTTTCCCCAAAAAACATAGATTGAAATGGACCTCACATATAGTTGACTCGCTCGGCTGCTACATTTTGTATAGGAGGTCCAAAAATTTCTTTCATATTTCGATCTATGTTTCTTGGGGAAAGTTGTTCAATTTCTTGGACTGGTTCATCCCTTAAAATATTTGCAGCTCATAATAAGATGTATTGGTTTATGCAAACGTAAATAAAGAAGAGATTTTGTATTTTCGTGGGATTCTAGTCATACAAAATTAATTATACATATCATCGATGTATGAGTACATACTTAGACCTACATAAATACTTCTTCTTCTTCTTTTCGTGTGGGACACCGAATCGTCCAACGACCATAAATACTTACAGTACATACATACTGTCCGTTCATAATTATATAGTGTGTATATCAATCTGTAATTTTTATTTTCTGTAATTTCTCATTTATTATTATTTATTCTAGTTTATAAATTCAATCTGTAACTATTAATATAGTAACTATTCTGGTAATAACTATCCATTACTTATGATTTCTTTTTTTCGCATAATAATATTCATTACAATATTTTGAAACAAATTATGTTTAAGGATCCTATCCTCAATCCCGACCTCATTCATTATGGAACCACTTCGACCTTTATCATGAAATCTCGTCTTTTTAATAAAATGACTCATATTTTCGTATTTCATCCAGACTTCTAAATACCCCAGGTTATTAAAACAAAACCTGTGCCAATGCTTAGAATTCCTGACGTCTTGATTCCATTCCAATGACTCATGCTTTGCTGTAGGTAGTTGTTTCGAGGGTTGGATACATACATACATACGCCTTTATCCCTAGCGGGGTAGGCAGAGCGTAACGGCTGTAAGAATACGGTCGCTATCGCCATCGCTAACATTTTTGAGGATTGTTGTTTCAGAAACATGTATATAACTAGTGACAGGTTATCAGCCTGTCGCCTAAAATTGTAATACACATGAAACCCTCGAGTCCCTTAGTTGCCTTTTATAACACTCACGGGAAGAACTCACTTCTTTGATGTTATTCTAAGCCGGCTTCACACGGCAATTCACAATTCACACGAGGGTTGGATGATGTATGTATATAAAACTTTGTGAATGTTATGTGACTATTTCGTATGTTAAGAAAGGTTTTTTCCGATCTTACAAGATACAGAAGCATTCGATTCGAAGGCGATTTTTCAACAATTCGTACTTATCTATTAAACATGGTGTAAAAATATTAGCTGTAAATCAGTCCGTGGAACTGAACAACTTTCCCCAAGGAACATAGAACGAAATATGAAAAAAAATTGGACATCCCATTCAAAATTCCCGACTGACCAAGTCAGTATTTTCTTAGATTTCGACCTATGTTTTTTGGGGAAAGTTATTCAGTTTCATGGGCTGATAAACCCCTCAGAATATTTGCAGCTAATGTTTTTACACCTTATATAAAACTCGAAATTCCTGAGACGTGTTTCCAATGAGTCACGCTTCAAGCGTGAAGCGTTCCTGCGCGAACCAAAATAAAATACAATGGGAACCGCAAACTTGCGCGCAGCGGGGGGGAATGGGGACTTGTAGGAAACATAGGAAACGGGTATTAGTGGAATCGCAAATGAAGTCATTGTGCTGTTCATACATAAATAGATAACGGTCTGAATCAAGTCTGAATTTACGGACCGAAAAAAAGGTTCATTATAGGAGTCCTTGAAATAGGAGAAAAATCTACTATTTTTCATTCATAGAAGACCAAACCTTGTGAGTTACATTTTTTCTTTAATATTTCGAGTAATGAATACCTACTAAATCAATAACAACAGGCGTGTAGAGTGAAAAAAAAAGACCGATTATGTCACGAAATATTTACCTAACGAAAGTAACATTCTACCACGTCCCGTATTGCCACAGTTACGGCTTATCTCTACCAACTATTATTTTATTCTGTGTCTCGGCATAAAATATCCATACTTACTTACAATGAGTCCTAATTTATCACAGACTACTCACAGATATACAGGTTCACGTTAAAATTTTCTTGTTCTTGTTCCAATTTTGGCGTTTTAGAAGATGTTTTGGAAGATGTAACTTAAAATGCGCAAAATTTGGAAATAGTTTGTTCAAAATGTTTGAACCACTTTTTAACATGTTTTTTTTTAATATTTATTACTAGTGGACGTCCGTGGCTCCGTCCACATGGAAGTAGGTTTTAATGCCGTAGCATCCACAGGAACATTATTTCGACCCATCTACCGAACTTTCCTAAATTAGGTTAATTGAATTTAAAATCAGTTGGGAGTGTCTGAGGTTTTGCGCATTTAAAGTTACACCTTGTATAATATTAGTGGTCAATAGATTGTAATGAACTTCGATCAACATTTCTGTAAATAACAGCTCTGCGACGAATTGGGATTAGCTTTTTTTTGTATGACGAAACGGGACAGTGGCAAATCGGTACAGACTCTACAAAGTTGCAGCATCCTAACCTTTCCTGAACAAAGGCGGCACGATGTTTCTATTTATTCAAAATGGCGCGCGAAGCAACATGCCCGATTTGCCGATAAGGCGTGTATCGATACCGACACATCACTATGACATGGATTTGTTGCAGTAATAGGTTGTGTAAGCTTGGTTTGATATTAAATGCAAACAAACAACGATTGCCGTGTGATGCCGGCTTAGAATGGCATCACCCCATTTCCTACCCGTGGATGTCGTAAGAGGCGACTGAGGGACTTGAGGGTTTTCAGGTGTATTACAACTTTTAGGCGACAGGCTGACAACCTGTTACTACAGTGATACACATATCACCCTCAATACTTGTCAGACGTGGCGATAGCAACTGTAATTTTACGATCGTTAACGCTCTGCCTACCCCGCAAGGGATAAAGGCGTGATTTGTGTATGTATGTGTATAGGTTGTGTAAGCTTGGTTTGATATTAAATGCAAACAAATAACGTTTCTGGTTGTTTTATACGGTTGTTTATAACTGTTGTAGCGGCCAGCCCGTGGGAATAAGACGTTTTCCACGATAGAGGCTCATCTTTCTCGTGAATTTTATACAGTTTTATACAAGGAACATATTATGTCGAAATATAAAAAAAAATTTTGGACCTCCCATACAAAGTTACCGACCGACTAAGTCAATGTGTATGGGAGGCCCAAAGCTTTTTCATATATCGACTTATGTTTATTGGGAAAAGTTGTTCAGCCTCATGGGCTAATACACCCCTTAAAATATTTGCAGCTAATATTTTTACACCTTATATTGGGTCATCTTTCTCTTGAATTAGTCTATCGGCTAAAAAACAAGTCAAAAGTCCTTTGCATGGTTTAGGAGCAGTTAGCGGTGGCCATGATAGACACACACACACACACACACACACACACACACACACATCACGCCTATATCCCTGGCGGGTTAGGCAGAGCGTTAACGACAGTAAAATTACGGTCGTTACGCCACATCTGGCAAATGTTTGAGGGTCGTTTCAGATAAGTCGTGTATCACTGTAGTGACAAGTTGTCAGCCTGTCACCTAAAATCGCAATACACATGAAACCCTCAAATCCCTTAGTCGGCTTCTACGACACCCGCGGGAAAGAAAAGGGGTGATGCTATTCTAAGCCGGCATCACACAGCAAAAAATGCACGGCACGGCAATGATAGACACAGTAACGCTAAAAGCAACTTCAACTGTGTATTTATGTATAAACTCTGACATTATAGTTCCATTTTTTTACGGGCTGCTGTAGAAGTGGCTAGGTATGTCGTCTCATCCCAACCCAATACTAATTTGACAGATTGTCATCACCAAAACAAACTAAGCATTATTAATAGTCGTTTAATAAATCTTCTTATATTTTATTTATCGACTTTTAATAGGATTTTTAACTCATTCGACAGCTTAATGTCTCGTCTCTATGCTAAGAATGTTAGATGACTAACTTTAAAAAAGGTGGGTCAGAGGAATTAAATATTAAAATCGAATCTTTGACTTTGAAAATTACTTTTCTGCGTTTATCATAAACTTGTTGATTTCTCGTGTAAAATGAAATCCTTAGAGATAGTAGTTTAACAGCTATAGTCTGTAAGTTTAGGTAGGTACTTATCTTTTTGTAAACAAACTTTGTATTAAACTGACAGTTCTGAAGTGTCACTTTCATAAAAAGTTTGTTTACAAAAATATAAGTACCTAAACTTACAGACTATAGTGATATGTTTCGACCAGTGCTATGCGTATCGATTAAATAAATATTTTCAGGTTTGGAATCTAGGCTTTTTAATAATCGAAATTAATCTCTCACCACTGTATTTTTGAAATGTAAATCAGTCAACTTGCGCAGGTTTTATTATTCCCGCCTTTCACCTAAGTGAACTCAGAACTTTATTTGTAACTACGCGTATTATGTGTAGAACGGACTTTACGCACCCACTCTTACCTATTTATGTATTTTTTTACCGATTTTTTTTTACCGCCTCATTTTGGCAATTACCGGGTAGAATCAGTCCGATCAGTTCTTCCCAGAACAACTCCTAACCCCAGTCTCGCCCCAAGAGCGTGACGGGGCTGGTTGTTTGAACAACCAATCTTTTATTTCCGGGTGAGCTCGTGCTCCCTACCAAGCCAACACGCGTAGTTTTGATGGCCCCGGTAACAAAAAAAACGGCAAGATAAAGGTTAGGCAGTTTTTTCCAACATCACGTCTCATCGTGTTTCGAAGGAAATGCATATTGGAGACGTTGTTTAAGACATCGTACTAACAATACCTACCTATGAGACCAATGCTAGAAACCGGGAATTCTTTTCGTCCTCCCATACAAACAAAGTCAGTCAACTGATCGAGAATTTTGTATGGGAGGTCGTTTTTTTTGTTTGCCTTGCTTAACTACTATTCTACATTACTTGAAAAGACCTATTTCATTGTTATATGGTGATTTTGCGAAAAGATTTTTTGCGGTCGTGGATGAGTAGAACAATGGTTAGTACTATTTGATGATGTCATGTTACTTGTAAATTTTAGAGGCTACGCACACTATAATCAGAACAGTCTCAAGACAGATAGAAATTTCCCGCCGTCCGAAATAAGGCCCGTATGGAAATATTCCCAAACAGCGGGGAATTAATCCCCGCTGTCCGGGAACAAAACAACATAAAACTACTATCACCATATATAGCGTTAATCATACGTATACGTGCGATCCGTTACAGTTTTAATATTAATGGAGGCATAATCTTAAAATTTAGGTTTTAAAAATATTAGCTGCAAATATTTTAAGGGGCCAGCCCATGAAGCTGAACAACTTTCCCCAAGAAACATAAGTCGGAATATGAAAAAAAATTGGACCTCCCATACAAATTGACTTGGTCGGTTGGTAATTTTGTATGGGAAGTCTAAAATTATATTTCATATTTTGACCTATATTTCTGGGGGAAAGTTGTTCAGTTTCATGGGCTAGTATACTGTATAAATTTATATATAACAAAAAATTTTGCACCCCAAAACCTTCTCAGCAATTTGGTGTGTTCCCGTCAACGGGCATTTCTTTTGCGAATATCTGTATCTGTCTTGAGACTGTTTTGACTACAATGTGCGCACGGCCTTAAGGCGAGTTTAAAACCTTGGGCTGAACTAAAGTTGAGATGACTTCGTGTGGTGACCTTTGAATTATGTAAATTTGAAGGTTCTAACGGTATTTTGCTTATAATGAAGTGAGATTGACCAGTTTTAATGAACTTATACACACATATATACAAATCACGCCTATATCCCTGGCGGGGTAGGCAGAGTGTTAACGGCCGTAAGATTACGGTCTTTGTCGCCACGTCTGACAATCTTTGAGCGTCGTTAGTAGCCTAAAATTGCAATACACATGAAACCCTCGTCGGCTTGTACGACAACCAAGGGAAAGAAATGGGGTGATGCTATTCTAGGCCGGCATCACACGGCAATGAAGTTATAAGTGTTCTGTTATGTTTGGCAGGGGGTATTGGCGATCGCTGAGTAAGTTTTATATTGTATTCCTATGAATGCGATCCGCCGTTCAGGATCTAGCACGCAAACTATAAGTGACAACATACATACATACATATATCACGCCTTTATCTCTTGCGGGGTAGACAGAGCGTTAACGGCCGTAAGAATACGGTCGCTATAGCCACATCTGACATTTTTGAGGATTGTTTTCCATGGTTGTTTCAGAAAACATAAGTGACAACTTTTCTACAAATAAAATAAACCTGACTCAGATATGCAGTTTTATTTACATTTTCCGATTTGTGGTTTCTATGAATCACTATAAGCCGTGTGATGCCGGCTTAGAATAGCATCTCCCCATGTCCTTCCCGCGGGTGTCGTAAGAGGCGACTAAGGGACTCGAGAGTATTGGTGTATTACAATTTTTAGGCGACAGGCTGACAACCTGTCACTATAGTGATACACATGTTTTCTGATGCAACCTCGGAAAACAATCCTCAAAAATGTCAGACGTGGCGATAGCGACCGTATTCTTGCGGCCGTTAACGCTCTGCCTACCCCGTAAGGGATAAAGGCGTGATTTGTGTGTGTGTGTGTGTGTATGAATCACTATACTATTACCCAGTAGGCACAGTTGTCAACTTACCGTGTATTGGTAAACAAAATCCATCAAAATACTACAGAAGCCACTTCAAACACAAAAATACACGCCACATACGGAAAACACTTGTGCTCACTACTCTGTATTAGGCTGAATAAACCACACTGCACATGTCACTAACCGTTCTATAAAATTAAAAATAAATATTTTAAAAAGTAAAAAAGCGCGCGCGTTCTCTCACGATAGGCTGAGAACTGGCGATGGCGATGATTCATAAACAGGCAAAATAATACCAATTACATTTAACTGTGTCATCCACATAGAATCATTTTGCCATTAATGAAGTTGTTTTCACGCTGTTTTAAACCGTAAATCTATGTAATAAGGCTGGTGTTTTTTTTGCTGGCTTGAAATAGCCTTGTCAATTCATGACTAAGAGTATGTGACGTGATTTTTTTATGTTGTTGTTTGGTTGTGACGTGTGATGAGGTTGTACTGGGCTACCTTGAAGTGCCTTGAGCTATGTGTATGGCGGAAAATGTTATGATAAAACACTTGGAAAATCGTGATATTTACGCACTTACTCATAATCATTAGCAACTAGTGCCGGTTGCGCCCGCTGCTACTCGTTTTCCCGTGGAAATAAGAGGTTTCCCGGCAAGTGTTATACTTAAAAACTATCCTCACTCTATCTATTAAAAAAACTATCAAAATCCGTTGAGTAGTTGTAAAGATTTAAGCAAACATACACACAAACAAACGCGAAAAGCGACTTTGCTATATACAATGTAGTGATATAAACCTTCCTCTCTTATCTCTTCTCTATTTATCTAAACTATGAAGAAAAAAGACTTACTGCTTATCTATTTCAAAAATAGGTACATACCTAAGTATTTTTCTTGAGTCTCCTCAAACTTTATAAAATATCTGTGACCTAGCTCAAAGTTGTTACCAGAATTGATGATGATGAGCACATACATACAAACCGACAAGGCCGATGTGGCGCAGTGGTAGTGTGGCTGCCTGCGACGCAAAGGTTCCGGGTTCGATTCTCGGTGGGCTGTCTAACAAAGTTGATATTTATCACTTTGTAATTTTAATTCTTGCTAAGTTAGGTTGCAGGTTGCATTGTCTTTAAGAATGATGTGTGTTTCGGAGGACCGTAGGTCCCGGTTGCTGTCTAGCTGGGTAGATGAGACGGCAGTCGTTACTCAACCATGTCAGATTTCTGCTACTGGTAGTAGGCGGTTCAAAACTTTGACATCAAGGTTCACCAGGTCGTTCAACGACTCGGTTCCCGCAAGTAAAGGGAAGAAATTATAAACCTATCAAAGGAACAAGATCAATAACAATACCTTCGTAAACATCACTACATAGAATAAAGCAAAGTCACTTTTCGTGTCTGTATGTATAGTTTGTTTAAATCTTTAAAACTACACAACCGATTTTGATGCCCTTTATTTTAATAGATAGAGTGACTCAAGAAGTAGGTTCTTATGTATAATACTTGCCGGGAAAAATCCTTATTCCCACGGGAAAATGAGTTGCAGCGGGGGCAGCCGCTGGGGCAGGCCGCTAGTACTAACTAAAAAGACTCATAATTCTTTAAAAAAATAGAAAACTCGATCCTATCCAAGTAAGCCCAAGTTCAGTCAATATCGCCTTCGTCTCGTTTGAACTTATTAGGCAAGTTGCACACGCGTCGGACGAAATTGCGGTTCGTGATAGCCATCAACCGTTTTCTTCAAAACTAATGACAATGTGCCAGCCGCAATTTTATAAGGTGAAGTAAATGTTTTGATATCCAGTTTTTGTCCGTACAAACAACAACCTGTAACAGTCGCAAATGGGATGTTAAAAATGCCTTTCTTCAAAGCCGGATCCGGAAAAATACCGCAAAATCACGCGGTACGTGTGAGAACTGCGTTTTTTATCACGGGAGTGCACACGCGTGCACCAACTAAACGCGCCGGACATTGACCCCGCCATATCGCACGCTGCGCTTAGCAGGGTTGTCAAAAGGGAGAATCAATGATATCGATGTCGATAAAAAATAAATTGGATTTTGGAAACATTTAAAAAAAAAATTTCGGGGGTGTTTGAAAACGTCGTATTATTTCGTTCTTGGAGACTACAAATAAAAAAAAATAGACTATATTAAAAAAATTAAACATTTTTCGTTTACAAGAATTCTTTGGGTTTCGCTGTTCGTGAAGTTTGGCCGCATAATAATAAAGTATCGTTGTTTGATTTGAGTATTAACTTTGCAATAAACAAGAAAACCAAAAATCTAAACTATAACACCATTGTAATTACAGAATTAATGAACTAGATAATTAATTAATTATTATTATGTAATTAATTAATAATGATTATTTAATCAACAAGAGTCCGGTGGATGTCAATGTCGTGTCGACGCTATTCTACTACTATCCTTGTGCAATTTATTTGTGTACTTCCAAGAGCATGCCGAGATGTGTTGTACAATTCGACTATTAACTTTAAATACTTACCGTACTTTGCATATTTTTCATCTTCCTTCATAATTCCATTTTATTTAAGAGGATACGGTGGATATGCCTACAAAAACCCACGATGGTTTTCGACCACTATAGAACATTGGGCCACTCTTCAAATGTTTAGATATATTTCATAGATTTCTTGTTTGTAGATAACTTTGCAAACTAATATAACGATAATGAAAGAAAATAAAAATAAGCAAATAATTCAAGACCCGATAACGTTCTAAAGCGAACTGAATCATCAGAAGGCAAAAATTACTGAAATTAAATAATTTTGTACTTTTAACGTAAACGTCGAACAATTTTAGCCATGAGTGTAAAAATACAACTACTCAAACCGGTATACGAATTGCGTACAACGGATCGTCGAGACTGGTAAATTGTTTTAATTACTGCAATTTTCATCTCCAGCTCATTCTCGAGTCGTGACGGCCCGAGAAGATGCAAAAACAATTTTTGAATCCATCAATGCATAACCAAATATGAATAGGCTAAGAAATAAAAGTAAACCTGCAATGGTTTTTAAAGTTAGGCGCTTCTTTCTTTGTTGTGGATAAAGTGCCTATACCACTACCCTTCCAACAGGGCCTGATTTGGCGTACATTGCTGTTTATCGTATGTTTTTCATTATAACCTACTCAAGTTAACCATCAATGGATACCCAAGACATGACCTAGGTTGTTTTGTAGACACTTAAAAAACGGTAAGAGGATGTGAAAAAAGTGTTTGCAGAAATAAATTGCAGTAACTGTTTTTTGCTGAGATGATCTACCGATTTATTTTTGGAGTCGGTTTAAATATCAGTTCGGACTGGTTTTGTGTTTTTTTTTCTTTTTATAAGGCCAACTTATTAGAGCCGGTTAGTTTATTCAGGTTTATTTTCTTTTATTAAATCATGAATAAGAAACGAGGTAGTAGCTCTCACTTTTATATGTATTTAAATATACGTACTCAGAATTATACTAGTACTTTTAGGTTTAACCTATTTCATTTTTTTATTTTACCATTTATTGTACACAAACAAATTTACAGGACAAAATCTTATATTTACCAACATTGATATCATAGTAAATTAAACTGTTTTCTTCCAAGCAGCGCACATCCCTAGCGATATACGTTCAAGGCGCAAGACGCAAGGAGCGCATAAAATAGAGCGAAGTCATAATATCCTGGGACGTAAGCAAGACCGGCGGCGGGGCGCAACACATGCTAGCGATCTGTTCCTTCACAGATAAGCAAGAAAGCAGCTTTTACATCCCGGTTTATCGCATTACCGTGCATTGCTGGTTATATTGAGATTACTGTGATGCCATCTACGTATAACCGGCAATGGAATGCCGAATCGGGATGGGATGGGATTTATCTTACAATTCCGTATAAGTAATTGAAAGATCAAAAAGTTATGTTCTTTCAAATATTTTGTCAGGCTGGTTTCAGAGCGGCGCGTCTCAGCAGCGCTGCTCGGGCGCGCGTCTGGGCAGCGAGCGCGTTCGCTGTGAAACGACATTCAGACGCGCGCGCTTCGTTGTGGTGTACGGTCGAGTGCGGAGAATCATTATGCCAGCAAACGTAATCACTATATTAGCTATATACGTTACATGGAAAAGAGTGCAACAACGACGTCTTAAAATATTGCAAGTCGACGCTACTGGCAATCGAAGGAGATCCGACCGCGGCGCGGCCGAGACGCGGCCCAAGACGCGTCACTATGAAACGCTACATACAATCTAGTGTAATGCGAGGCGCGCGCGGCTGGGCAGCGCTGCCGAGACGCGTCGCTCTGAAACCAGCCTCATACTTAGTTTACTGATGAAGATAATGGATGAATGATGACGTCATGATCAGGACCAAAGTAAAAAAAATGTTCATTTGTATATTTGAATGATGATTAACTCAGTCTGTGTTATAAGGATTGTATTTTTGTACCTATTTATACCTCCTAAAACACAATGACCCTGTTCTATTCTAAGTAGGCAACTTTAATACCTTAAAATAAATAACATACATACATATATCACGCTTTTATCCCTTACGGGGTAGGTAGAGCGTTAACGACCGTAATAATACGGTCGCTGTCGCCACGTCTGACAATATAGAGGGCCGTTTGAGATAATTTGTGTATCACTATATTGACAGGTTGTCAGCCTATCGCCTAAAAGTTGCTATACACCTTAAACCCTCAAGTCCCTCAGTCACCACTTACGACACCTAAGGGCAGGAAATGGGGTGATGCTATTCTAAGCCGGCATCACACAGCAAAATGAATAAACCGCTTTATATTTATAGTACAGTATCTAAATTCAACTTCTGTACAAGCATTCTGATACCAGTTACCTAGATGACCTAGTTAGATCTAATAAACCATGTATAAACCCGTCGCCCCACTCCACTGGTCTATAAGGTAAATATGGCCAGTCTTGGCATTTCTGACGTTTATAGCTAAACATTTCAATGACATGAAATCAAAATATAACGGTATTTTTTCTCCTTTACTTTTTGTTACTCTAATAAAAAATTTGGAGCACCTAACATCTTTTTCCTGTGTGTGTGTGTGTGAAACAAAGCGTTTTCCCGTGGTAAAAATAAGTCTGAATAAACTAGGGATAATATTGCGATGGGATGGATATCTAATAGTAGAGGGGTTATAAAAGAAAATTAAATATAGATTTATGTGTATACTTATAGCATAATAAGTACATATATGGAATGAATAAATATTAATTATCTGACAAAATTCATAAAATAAAACAAGAAAATAAAATCAAGATTCACAATTGTCCAAATGTGGTGTTAAAGTAGGTAACATAATTACGGTGGTTAACGCACGCAACGCAATGCAAATTAATGTCAAACAGTTATGGAAAAGACGCTCTAAAATATTTTAATAGGTCGAGTAATCCATAAAAATAACATTGAGAAATATTTGATTCATTTTCGTCTGCAATATAAAAGTATTTTTTTTTTGACTAGCTCAGGCTCTCTACCCTATTTTTCACTAATATTCCATTTTTGAATGTTTTGTTGCCAATACCCAATAATCAAATCAGAGCGGTATCCGTGTGATACGATGCTGCTGTAAAGCTACCTATAAAGCAAAAGAAGAAAAGGATAAAAAAGAAAATAGAAAAATAAAAAAGAAAGAAGTTTAAGGTGCGTTTAACACTAAACTGACTTGCGTGTTGGTAATCATTGCACCCACAGATTACACCTTTTGTGGTCAATTTAATAGAATAATGAAAGCGGAAGTGTTAAATTACAATTTTAACTGATTCCCTGTGAATTTAGTTACCTTCTCTCATAATAATAATAAAAACCGCATCGAAATCCGTTGCGTGGTTTAGGAGTAATTCACAGTTGCCCGTATCCATGGAAAAGAAACGCAATAAGCGATTTCATAGCCCAACTAACCTTGAAACACATCCTCGTTATTCTTTGTGAACAAGTAGCTATAGTTTTATTTTTACTGCGTATTTCTCAGTCTTATCTAAACTAGTCTGTTTCTCCGACCAACGGATCTTGGCGGGTGTAATTTTGGACGCACCCCACTGCAGCGCGCGTTCTAAACTTAAACTTCGTACGAATTCTAAGTTTGAATTCTGTTTCGGCGATCTAAATTCAAAATTTTAACTATATAGTTTTGCCGCGTGCAAAGGCAAAGCGTAGAATAGTAGATTTCGCACTTAGGGATGACAACATAGAAAAAGACGTTTTGTCAAATTAGACTTTTTAAATAAAAGCACCATAAAACGACACAGACAAACCACACACGATAAAAGCAGAGCTTGATTTTTTCCGCGCCACGCATTTCCATAAAGACTTCATTGTATTGTATCAGATTACAAGCACATACAGCTATAAAGAATACTATAACTATAGCTACTCGCTCATCTCTTCGTGTCTTTGCACGTAGAGCCTACTACTTGCAAGTTACTCATACTATATTCGTAGTATGTAAAATAAACAGAAAATTTAGGTTGATACCTGTGACGTTTGTGACCTTGGAGCAAATGCTATGACATATAGGTTCATTTTCCTTTGTTCACTAGGAAAATGGACTTTGTTTCCTATAGGAAAAACGATCGTCTACGCTCTGCATACCTCTCAAAGGATGAAGGCGTGGATGTAGGGTGGGTATAGGTAAAGTATATCTCGTACAGATAAAGAAACGATCTCGAAATATCTATGGGAAATACTATTGTTTGTCTCTCTGTCAAAATATATGCCATATTATGAGCGGGATGCTAACAATAATGTTGGCCTTTCTAGATCGTTTCTTTAAAAAATCAAGTTATAACTACCGTAACGGCATGTATAAAATTCTGCCCTTTTCTTTGCAACACCAGAAGACACGCCATAGAAAACAAATTATCGTCATATAGGTACGGACCGAAGAGAGATGTCCACTCAAATTCTAGGGTTGCCAAAAGGGGGCTAAAAAGTTGCCAATGTTGCCATGCCTAAATGGCGCGCACTAAATCTACAGGCACGACTGCGCGGCCGCGGGCGAAACATGCCGGTTATAAGCAATAGTGGTTCTTATACTGTTTTTGATCGTACCCTTAACCGACGAGAAAGCATGAAAAGACTGATGAATGTACTAGAAGCGAAAGAAGTATGCCAGGATCGTAGCAAGTGGACGGAAATAGTCTCTGCCTGCCTACCCCAACGGGAAATAGTCGTGATTTATGTATGACGTCTTTCGCTTCCTCGACATGCAAAAAAAAACATTTCAATATAATATCATTGGTCATAAATGTCATAATGAATTGCTAAGATACTCGAACAGTTTGAAAATCACTGTCCCGATTCAGTACCGCACAAGTTCTTATTCCATATTCAAACTGAAACCTAATCGATTCAAAACCTTAACCTTAAACGATTAAAATCGATTTCCGTAAACACGAGAGGTGACCGTTGAGAATCGGTAATAACTGGCCGGTAACACGTTTTGATCGTAAAATGTATATAAAATTGGTGGGAAAAGTAAGATTTGTTTTCTTTCACGCCATTTTGAATTTTTGCTAACATAAGTAGGTTGCAATTTTGAACTTAGTATACTTTTGAAGTCATTCTAGGCCCGTAAAACGTTCAGTAGGTACCAACTGGATGAGAGTGGCAAAACACAGTAGAAACTGGAGTAAGAAAGAAGAGGCCTATGCCCAGCAGTGGGCAGAAGATTATCATCAAATTCATAGACAGCAACCGGGACCACAACTTAAAAGTGCCCTCACAACGAGCCTTTTTTTTTGACGATCCTAAGTCTGCTAAATGAAAATCGTTTTAGTTGGTTGTCGACTGGACCTCAGTTGGATGATTTTGGTAGTTTCGTAGTCTGCTAACAGTTTTAAGTATAGAAAATCAAAATGGCGATTGAATGACAATTGCGTTTCAATAGAGCGTTACATTGACAAAAAATAGCAGATTTCAGGCCTAGGTAAGCCTGTAATGTTCCAAATAGACTAGACGAAAAATAAATCCACAAAGTGATAAATATCAATTTTATGAGTGTACCACCGAGAATCGAACCCGGAAATAACTTCGCAGGCTGTCGCACTACCACTGCGCCACATCGGCCGTCATTTCTACAGATGCTGTTAAAAATCCTATCTTGACTAAAATAAAAATAAATAAATAAATATCATGGACAATTCACACAGCGCCATCTAGCCTCAAGCTAAGCAAAGCTTGTACTATGGGAACTAAATAGCTAATATTATTACTTATATTACTTTTTTTTGTTGTAAATAAATACATATTATACATAGAAAACACCCAGACTCAACACAAATATTTAAAAAATTTACTTAACAATTATTTGTGTCCAGTGGGGATCGAACCTACGACCCTCGGCGTAGAAGGCAGGGGTACTATCCGCTACGCCATCAGGACAGTCAATAATAAGATTTTTATTGTTATTGTGTATATGAAATAGGATACCTCGTGTGGGGCTATCAGGACATCTTGGGCGTTTGAACTTCAAGTCAAATCCGATCCTTAGTTATCATGACACCATCTTACCTGCGGAGAAGAAAATACAGTTTAGTTTTTTATACTACTAACGTCACACACTTCTTCGACAGGTCAAACTGAACAACTTTCCCTAAGGAGTAAAAGTCAAAGTACCTATAATAAAAAATATACCTTCCATAAGCCCACACAAAAAGAACAGGCGGTCGAACCAATAGAAGGTAATTTTTATTTTGATATGTTTTTAGGTAGGTAATTTGATCAAATGTCTGCCGTTCCCCGGGGCTGAAACACCCATAAAAAAAATACTAGTACCTAGATAAAACTTTAATCACTAACTACATAGCATAAAGCAAAGTCGCTTTTCGCGTCTGTATGTATGTTTGTTTAAATATTTAAAACTACATAACGGATTTCGGTGCAAGTTTTTTTAATAGATAGAGTGATTCAAGATGAAGGTTTCTACGTATAATACTTGCCGGGAAAATATCTCATTCCCACGGGAAAATGAGTTGTAGCGGGCGCAGCCGCTGGTCGAGCCGCTAGTTTGAAATAAATACTTAGGAATCTTATTACGAATGGTATGTAGGTAAGATAGATATTTTTTTTTTTTTTTTGTAAATAAAATCTCCTTTGTTAATACACTTAAGACATAAAGACTCAATAAACAGATCTTCCTGCTCCGTTATATAACTAATCTCCACATTTGTGTCTAACTAGGCCTTTGTTTTCAATGAATAAAGTTTTTTATTCAGAATACTTACTAAGGCTTATTCCTTATACGTAAAATAAGTAGCATTTTATCTGTTTATGGAAGTAGGTAGCGTAACACGCAGTCTGTCGTACGACGTATTGCATAATTTGCTGAGTTATGCATAATATGCGGCGTTATCTTCAGTATATAGTTAGGTACGTCATAGAAATCCTACTACTATTATAAAGGCGAAAGTTTGTAAGTATGGATGTATGGATGTTTGTTACTCTTTCACATAAAAACTACTGAATGGATTTGAATGAAACTTGACCACAATATAGCTTATACATCAGAATAACACATAGGCTATAGCTTATACGAAGACGGGACGAACCTGAAGTCCACGCGAACGAAGTCGCGGGCAAAAGCTAGTAATTACATAAAAAGTAAAGTTGCTTTTTCAACAGAAGAATGCTTTGATTGTCCCAAAAAAACCAGCTTTGTTTCCCCGTTTGAAAGTCAAAAGTAATCGAGTAAACTTGACACTGGCGAAATCACTACCAAAACGCCACTAAACAATAAATTTAATTAGCCTTTGGAATACAGAGAATACAAAAAAAAAGAATTTGACAAGAAAACATCGTTTCCCACGGGAAAACAGTAGCGGGTGCAGCTAATAATTTCTGTTAGTTAGAGAAAGATCCATATTTCTCCCGCACTGGGCAAATGGAGGTGCTGTTGATTATTGTTATATTATCACTTTAGGGATCAGCCCTTACTGGTTCTTCATAATATTTGTTTGAGAACCATTTTATGAAGACCCTTTAAATGGGTAGGTGTACAATCAAACACAAGCCGAGTTAGACAGTTTAAACCTTGGATTGGACCCTCTCTCTCTCTATATATCTTTACATGTAGGACATCGAGTCGTCCAACGACACAATGGACCTAGGGTTCAGTACGGTGTCAGAATTTTTCAACCGCCTTCTATAACTAGCAGGGAGGTAGCAGGCTTCTGACATGATTATGTAGCGACCGCCGTCTAAGAAATCATAGACAGCTACCGGGACCTACGGTCCTGTCCTGGGGGAGTCTACCAGAGTCTAACCGACCGGACATGAGCTTGACTGTACTTATAGCTTGACCATAAAGAGTAGATTACAAAATTAGGGCGCCACTTTAAAAAAAAATACTTACGTTTTATTTACTTTCTATTCTTTCAGGCCAAGATATACAGTCCACAGAGAGATTATTGAGGTCAGTGTATGCAGTCTAGCAAAAAAGAGTAGACAATAAATGAGAGCGCCGTTTTCTTCGCGATCTGTCAAATCTGACAGATAACGCTTTAATATGGCAACATTATTCATACAAAAATTTTAATCCCACTTACTTAGATTATTGAAGGTATAGGTCGAGCGTAGGGAGACCTCCAATAATCTAAGTCCACTTTATTTTAATCTACTCTTTTTGGCTGGACTGTACGTGCACAATAATTCTCACAGGAAATAGCGTTTCCTCGGTTTTACTTTCAAACTCTTATAAAGAGTGAAACCAGCTCCCAAGAGCCCAGATTCCCTTATAAAGTTGATTTTGTATGCAGCTTGCGTTACTTTAGTTGCTTTTGTATTCAAACAATAACTGCATTGAGACATACATACATACATTTATTACGCCTCCGTATCCCTTACGGGGTAGGCAGAGCGCTAACGGCCGCAAAAATACGGTCGATGTCGCCACGTCTGACAAATATAGAGGGCCGTTTGAGATAATTCTGTGTATCACTATAGTGACAGGTTGTCAGCCTAAAAGTTGTAGTACACCTGAAACCCTCAAGTCCCTTAGTCGCCTTTTACGATACCTACGGGTAGCAAATGGGGTGATGCTATTCTAAGCCGGCATCACACGGCGTCAAAACCATAGGGTCAAAACCATAGACTTATAATATACTTCGATCAAAACACACTTTTTGTACGGAAAAGGTGACACCCCAAGATATTGCGGTTGGAGACAGCCACTAGGTAATAATAGGTATACGTACAAATGACAACGATGAATACGATATACCTACAAGGCTTGACGAACTGAACAACTAAGTATTAATATTATGAAACTTGTGATGGAAAACGACTTTTCGACTTTCCATAGGAAATCTGTCAGCTGATCGGTTTATATGCAGGTAGAGATGGGTAGCGGGTAAAAACCCATTCAACCCACCCGGGTAAAAACCGGGTTTTTACCCAAATCACCCGGTTTTAACCCATTATTACCCAAATCGATGGGTGAAAACAGCACAAGTAAAAAATAATTAAAAAATGGTTTTTATTCCAAGCAAATCTAAAAGAATACAATGAGTATTTCACAGCTTTCTAATTATTTCTTTCTTTATAGTAAAAATGGCTAATAACAATCATAATAAAAATCACCCGCTTGATTAAATAAGCTTTAGGCGCTGGGCACGTGCGTGAAAAAGTCATTTTGGCTACTAAAAATTATTTTCATTTAGAACATGTTATATTTGCAGTCATTCAAACATACATAAGTTTACTAGAGATGGGTCATTTTAGCTAAGGTACCACATAACCTAGTATCTGCTTTTTTATTATGATTTTATTTAATAGCGAGATTGCGACCATAGACCTTTCCAAAGCTCTCTGAGTGACATGTTTTATTGCTCGTTTCTCAACTCCGTATGTCATGACCACGATTGGTAGAACGCACTGCTCGAACAACATTGTCTTGAAACATAGTGGCAATGCTTTTTAAAGGTACCTACCGCTTAAGTCAAAAATACAACAATACAAAAGCATATCATTTGTTAAAAGGCTTGCGCTGATGACTTTTACCTGGAAAACAATTGTAGGTTCTTCTTAGCGTGTCGATGGCAGACACTACACAGTCGCAGTCCAGAACTTGGCCGCATTGACAGCGCTGGCAGACGCTGTCATAAGATCGTCCTTTGTGCAGGTGTTGGGGCACGCTGGACACGATATTAGGTGGTGCATTGTTTGTACCGCACCACACAAACACCTTTCGTCGGCACCCTCCAAGAAGCTCCACTTGGCCATGTTTTCCTTGCTCCGGCCAGTTTGGGTCCGAAGTCTATTCAGGGACTTCCAAACCGGCAAGCTTTCAGCGATAGGGACGAAAGGAGCTGGTAGGGTTACCTTTTCCTGCCAAAGTTTGCACCTCGCTTGTTTGGGGTCGGTGCAAAGAGGAGACACGCACTTCACAAAGTTATTGCGACTTTTCAACCGTTGTGGCACTGGGATGTGGTCGTGTAAAGGGTGCCGTGCATCTGATTCCATCCTTGCTTTTTCAAGGGAGCTAGCCACAGTCCTGCGAACAGGGGGGGGGGGGGGGGTTTTGCGCCATACCAGCCAGTGGGTATAGCTGGCTAACCGGGGTCGGTTTCAGGCAACCAGTTATGATCCGGCAAGTCTCATTTAAGGCTGTATCCACTAGCTTTGCATGGGCTGAACGACTCCACACTGGGCTTGCGTACTCACCTGCAGAAAAGGATAACGCCAGCCCAGTAGTTCGCAGAATATGAGGTGTTGCTCCCCATCCAGTAGAAGTAAGGCGCTGTAAAAGGTTATTCCGAGCGACCACATTCTTTTTTATATTTTGGCAGTTCTTACTGAAGGTAAGTGACCTATCCAGAGTAATGCCCAGATATCTCGGATGTTTATTGTGAGCTACAGGCAAACCTTGCCACTCAATATTGAGCCTACGATCTGCTTGACTGTTGCGAAGATGGAAAACGCAGGACTCAGTTTTTGATGGGTTGGGTTTCAGTGAATTTTCTCTATAGTATTTGCTTAAGTCTTTCAAAGCGTCAGATAAGTTCACCTCCTCAAAACTGGTCGCCTGGGAAGTCAGTGCAAGGTCGTCGGCGTATAGAAAGCGGCACGTGTTGGGACAGGATGGTTGGTCGTTAGTGTATATGTTGAAGAGCAACGGGGCAAGAACGCTGCCTTGAGGCAGTCCGTTCTTTTGCGACCTCCAACGACTTTTGTCCTGAAGAAGATGCACCTGAAAACGGCGGTTATGGAGAAGTTCTCGAAGAATTGAGACGAAATTAAGATCGCCTGTCATCGTCTCCACTTTCCATAACAGCCGCTTAAGATTTACTGTATCGTAGGCTGCGGACAGATCTACAAATACAGCACCGGTTATCTTCCTCAGTTCAAAACCATCCTCGATGTGTTGCGTCAGTTTCAGTGTCTGGCTGCTGCAAGACTTGGCCGGTCTGAAACCCGCTGTTCTGGGATCATTTTGGGGTCAATGAAGCCTGTTAAGCGGGACAACAGTAGTCTCTCAAAAAGTTTATATGTGTGGCACAAGAGTGAGATAGGCCTGAAGTTTTTGGGACTGTCTGTTGGTTTTCCGGGCTTTGGAATGGCTATGACCTTTGATTTCCTCCAGACACGGGGGATCGAAGCAATTGTAGGTGAAAAACAAGTTTGCGAATCGTCAAAATCTCCCGATAAAACCAAATGCAAACAAAGCAAGTAATAAATCATCCGAATTATAAGAAATTGGACTTGTGCTAGGTACTATTTTTTATTATGTGCTTGTACATACCTATTTACGCCTTTCTTCGAGGCGTTAATAACCTATTCTAAGAACATGTTGCATTTTAAAGAAGTATCTATAAATATTTTGATAAATATAAAAGGTCAACAAGAAAGCAAAAATCAACCGATCACTTAATATTATTTTGGATACTAAGCTATTCTTTCTTTCTTTCTTTTCATGTGGGACACTAAGGCGTCCAACGACCCAGTGAACCCTAGTGTCAGAATTTTTCAACCGCCTTCTACAAGTAGCAGACTTCTGACATGGTTGTGTAACGACCGCCGTCTAAGTGATACTAAGCTATAACTGACTGTAACATCACTAGGCCTTAAAGGTTCACCGATGTGCCTAACATTTGAATGTCGGTTTTATATTAATTTTTAATTATAATGGCAGATTCCAAGTCAATATTTTTATATTCTTGAAAAATAATTTCGACTAAAGTGTAGCAGCGGGACAAATTTATTCGAAGCAAACTCACCTTTATTACATGTTTTATGTCATTAGGAATAATAAAAACAGGTATTGTGTTATTATCATACTTAAACTATGATTATATTTAACATTTGCCCTTGCATCTTTTTATTTTTCATCTCATTTTGGTAATAAATCATTTAAAATTTTACGTCGGTTTTTACCCAGTCATCGGGTGCTTTGGGTGGATTGAAATGGGTAAAAACCGGGTTATTACCCAAGCGTGGGTTTTTACCCGGGTGGTTACCCATCTCTATATGCAGGTAGAATTTCTTTTCGTTTTTTCTGCCAACCCCGCAACGGGTATGTATGATGTGTGTTTAATATTCTGGTCCAGACGATCGCTGCATTTCTCTATGTGATAAAATCTCAGCGCCGCTGTGGTTTCGTGACAAATAAGACCTTCCCCATAATCTGATGCATGCTTTGTGCCTAGTGATGCCGACTTAGCATAGCATCACCCCACATCCTTCCTGTGGGTGTCGTAAAAGGCGACTAGGGGACTCAAGAGTATTGGTGTATTAGAATTTTTAGGCGACGGGCTGACAAGCTGTCACTATGATACACGTTTTCTGAAACAATCTTGGAAAACAATCCTCAAAAATGACAGACGTGGCGATAGCGACCGTATTCTTACGGCCGTTAACGCTCTGCCTACCCCGCAAGGGATAAAGGCGTGAGCGCGCTTAGAGCCGAGTGATGCCGACATAGCATAGAATCGCCCCATTTCTACCGGTGGGTGTACTACTAATTGTGCTTGTTGTGTTCTACTATTCGAATCCATTCACACATTCCCTAATGAATTCCAAAGCTTCCTAGAAACTCAAACTCAAAATATTTATTCAAAGTAGTAAATTTTACATTTGTCTTTTTGATGGTCAAGTATTAGTCATTATAAAAAAGAAAAAATGTAGGATAAGTAATTATTTCTATTTCTTATAACAATTTTATGAACCTAGTGTAGACGTGACTCAGGTGGACTAAAAACATAAAACTAGCCCCTAACGCACTGCCTCGGGGCTGGCCAAGCTAACCGAACAGCATGTAACGTTAGATGGTAAATAAAATAAAAACGAGTTCATGAGTAAACTCAACTAGCTAGGGCCGTCTTAGCACATATGCCGCCTGTAGGCTATTCAGATTTTGCCGCCCCCTCAAAGCATCCCATCTTTACCTCACCCGTTTTTTTTTACCTGGCCTGAAGGTATAGTATTAGGTAGTCCTACACACACCTATGTCGCGAACAGTCTTACATCCGAACCTGTCGTCGGTTCTTGTCGGATGTCGTCACTTGTATGCGGGCGGTTGTCGTCGTTTGTCGTCGAACCGATGATTTGACGACAAGCGCGCGGGTCATTCGGTTCCCGAGGGCGCACGAGCGCAACCGATTGAGCCGCGCGTGGTTAGCGCGTGATTGCTGCCGCTCCGCCGACGCATCGGCCGGCCCGCGCTTTTATTTGGGTTTTGATTTCAGCCAGAAACTATTAATTATTATTTTTTTGGCGAATTTTGCCGCCCCCCAAAATCTGCGCCCTAGGCTTAAGCCTACTCAGCCTAGTGGATAAGCCAGGGCTGCAACTGGCCCAATACCAGTGGTTAGACCATTCGTTGCGGACTTCCGCACCACGATTTCAAAAACAGGAATTTCAGGATATTTTCAGGAATTAAGCTCCAGGCACAGAATAACCAAAAGTATGTAGATGCTCCAACTATTAAGTAATCTGTGCTCCAGGTTCCAAAGCGCCTACCCTCGACTTCGCGTGCAACCCGACTATTTACAATACCCCAACAAAACTGAGCCATTTGTCTCTGCCAAGACTACCATCACATTAAGCCGGTTAAGCGCATTTTAAAGCGCCGGCAGCGCTTCTTTATAGCTCTTCCGTGTTGTATAATAGCTTGATGAGCCCGATCTATGGTTATGATTTTATGTATGAGCTTGTAGACCACCCCTAGCGCTGTATATCAGAATGCCAATTTCATGTAACAAGTTTGTAAGGCTTGCTGGTAGCTTTAGGCCGGAGGTCTATAGACGGCGCGCGGGTGGGTCTATATTTTGTCCTCTTTCAGGGACGTACCCAAGGGGTCAAAACGAGACCCTGCTGATGCCTGGCTCTCTCATAAACAGTGATAGTAGGAAAATTGCTTCGGTATATTTGTGTTACAGCAAACAGGTACTAAAAACTAGACGGCGGTCGTTACACAACCATATCAGAAGCCGGCTACTTGTAGAAGGCGGTTAAAAAATTGTGACATCAGAATTCATTGGCACGTTGGACGACTCGGTGTCCCACACGAAAAGAGAAGAGACTAGAATAAAAACAATTGAAGGATAGGGAAAAAATATACCTATATGGGAACTTTCATAGAAAAAAACGGGTATTCTTCTTGATTTTATCGGTTTCGGAGTCTCATGAACATAGTTTGATCATTGTAATTTTATATCCCTAAATACTTCGACCTATGTTTCATGTGCTAATTCATCCCTTGTAAGGAACTCATAACTTTTCCTAACACCTTATATAACTGAACAACCGTTCCGTTAGAAACATTTCAGTAACAATGTATTTTTTAATACTATTGTTTATTCTGTGGTACAGGCGATTGACTGATGAGTTTGTATAGGTGATAGGATTTTTTGTTATAATAATACATATAATGACGTGTTCCTAGGGGAAATTGTTCAGTTTCATCGGCTGCTTCATTCCTTGGCAATAGTTGGCAAATAACCATTCACTCTGTATAAAAATTCCTAAAAAGCATCACACTATTTCATATCGATCGGGCGATCAGATTGAATCGACCCACATTTTGAAACACATACAAAAAATTGTTCGGTCCACCTCCGGACCGGTTTTTGCGATGCCAGTACTCGTATTGGTGTCAAATCTGACATCGGAGGCTGATTGCGAATATGATTGAGGCCCACGAACGTCAGAGAACCGTTTAAGAAGTAGACTGCCTACCCCGTTACGGATGAATGTGTGATGTGTGTATGCGTGTACTCAAAGCAAAGAGAAAAGAGAATGGTTCACAGAGAAGACTTAGAGTCAGTTTATTGGCCTTGGAACTCATCACAATCAGCCTCTCTCTCTTTTTTCGTGTGGGACGCCAAGTCATGACCCAATGAACCCTAGTGTCAGAATTTTTCAACCGCCTTCTACAAGTAGCACGCTTCCGACAGCCTCTGGACGTAGGCTTCTCCCAGGATACGCTATAAGACACGATCTTTTACCATCTAATCGCTTATCTTATTAGCTCAAATAAAAACTTGGTAAATTTTGGTCAGTCGATCGTCTTCCTAGTCAATATAAATAAAATTTCTTGTTTATGGCGGTTTCACAGTCAGTCATCTTACTCTATGCAGTCAAGTCATGTCTGTCAAGGTCCACCAACAGGTCAGAGGCCTGCAAAAGAGTCTGCAACAGTGCGACTGCCAGCCAAATCACATCGTCAATATATACACCTATGCAGTGTATAAGAGGCGATGTAACGAAAACTTTGCAGGCGTGATCAGACCATGAAACTGAACAACTTTTTCTATGGGGGCTATGCTCGAAAAAGTTTTTTCGAGTTTCCATACAAAGTCAGTCAACTGATCGGGAATTTAGTATGGAAGGTAGAAAAAGTTTTTTCGTTTCCCAACATAGCCTCCATAGAAAAAGATCTTTAGTTTCATGGTCTGATCACGCCTGCAAAGTTGTCGGTACACCGTCTCTTACACCCTGTATAACTAACCTTTTCTGCGTGTCTGCGCCATAGGGTAAACTCATCATCATTGGCCTCACACGTCTGTGACAGACGATTTAATCAGTGACTGAGGCAAGCTTTTCGTGGCTATATAAGCCAATGCGGGAGCGGCATGACTTTCCGCACGCTCTACAAGTGAAGGTGGTATTATAGACTGGAACATGCATGTTTAGGTGTCGTTTTTGCCTTTTGTTGACGAGACCAAAGAACCAGGCGTCGTCGTGAGACTTACGCCCATCATATACACGCTTTCGCCATTCGTCCCTATCCTCAGCAAGCTTTTCCCAGCTTTGATGGTCGATGTCAAACGCAGCCATATCCCGCTTGGCGCAATCTTTGAAACGCAGCATGGGTCTTCCAACCCCTCTTTTGGCGTTAGCTACGGCACCAAGCAGGACCCGCCGCGGTAGACGCGAAGGTTCCATTCGGTGCACATGCCCTAGCCACCGCAAGCGTCTGCTTGAGCAGGGCGGTAAAGCTAGGCAGCTGTGCAATTTCTAGAACTCGCTCGTTTGTGACTCTGTCCTGCCAGGTTATATGCAAGATGTTTCTTACGCAGCGCATATGAAACGAGTTAAGTCGACGCTCTTGTTTTGCATACGATGTCCAGGTATCAGCTCCGTACAAGAATATGCTTAAAACGCAAATTTGGTAAACAATAATCTTGGTTTTAGTGGTCAGATGTTTATTGTTCCATACTCTTGTACTCAGCTTACCAAACATGGTTGCCGCTTTGCCGATACGCGTATTGATCTCAACATCAAGTGTGAGATTGTTCGACACAGTCGACCCCAAGTAGCAAAACTTGTCGACAATGTCCAAGGGAACGCCACCGAGCATTATATGTGGAGCTTCTGCGCATTGAGTTAGCACTACTGTTTTTTTGGCATTAATAGACATGGAGAACAGAGAACACGCGTGGGAAAACTTATCGATAATGTTTTGAAGCTCACATTGAGAATTTGAAACGAAGGCTGCATCGTCAGCAAACAGAAGGCTATCGACAAAAAAGTCATCGCGGTTACGCTAAGACTTTAGAAGCGAGATATTGTATAGCTTCCCGTCAGCTAGGACCTGGAAATAATAGCCATGCCATGGCACGCCTACGCGTCCTTTTGCCTGCGGGGTGATAAATTATCGCCACGGCAGAGAAGAGAACTGCAGGAAAACATTAATTATAATAGGATGAAAAAGAGGAGGCGTCTTTCGGGTCCGTGCCACGAAAGGGGTCCTGTCACGGTGGTATCGTCAAACAATAAAATAATAGAGGATTTCGCCGCATCTATTACGTTTACGCTCATAGATTTCGTTTCATAGAAAAAACCGGGTATAAAGTTTTTCAGTTTCATAGTGTAAATGCACCCTATCAGTATTTGGAGGGTTGTCCTTGCCCTCTACACCCCGTATATTACGCCTTTCCCAGACTTAACGCACAAGGCAGCGCTAACGTATGCGTCTGTCGGGTCCATACTAGAAACGTCACTTCCCATATTATGACCGCTCTCGACCCATGCAGGTAGCTATAGTTAGTATTCTTTGTCGCAGGTCCAACGCACGACGCTGCACTATCGCTGCGTCAACAGCGGTTGTGAGTTGGAACCGGGGCGTCGAGAGAGGTTTTAGTATAGGGATTGACGATTCTAGTATGGATCTAGACGCATACCTTAGCGCAGTTTTATTTTAGCGCTGAAGTGAGAAAGAGGCCTTATTTTATTGCGTAGTTCAATTAAAAAAAAAACATTAAAATTAAATATCTATGAGCCTTTAAGTCTTAGGTTATCTAAGTAGGAGTCATTTTTATCTAGTCAACTCTACTGAGCTCGATCAAATATTTTGCTCGGCTCTAATCTCTTGGCCTATTTTCGGCTCTTATCAAAGTTTGCAGGAGGTTTTATTGTCTGATATTACACATAGGTAAAGACTTACAATGGAGGATGTTTAGCCCACGACTCATTATAAGCCAGTATCATCTGTGTATCCCTTGGGGGGTAGGCAGAACACATACGGTCTTAATCAATTGGTCATAGTAGCTAAATCGAACAATAAGGGATCATTTCAGAAAGTTGTGTTAAGCTGTAATAAAACCAATAATGAAATACATACAAACAAAAAAACAGAAATATTGAACTTCGAAATTGTTCGTCGTTGCTGCTGTTTTGTATAATATAATAATACGTGCCGGGAAAACAACTAACTGCGGGTTACTATAGTCTGTAAGTTTAGGTACTTATCTTTTTGTAAACAAATTCTGTATGAAACTGACAGTTCAGAAGTGTCACTTTCATACAAAGTTTGTTTACAAAAAGATAAGTACCTAAACTTACAGACTATAAAATTGATAATGTTAACAGTTATTTGCCCCGCAGTTTCACACGCGTCGAAATGGGCGCTACTCCCCACAATCGATAAAGTTAATGAAATTCGATTGTAATTAATTGTCTGCGGGATCTATAGCTTTCAATTATTTAACTTTTGACTACCTATTTTATTATTTCGTTAAGATTATCTTAATTGCTTTGTGATTCTTCTTTGTCGTGTCAATGGTAACAATATCCCAATAACTTGGACCAATGTGTTGCTACGGCGATGGCCTTGTCGTTCGCCTCTTGTAGATCCTTCAGTGTACATGAGCAGGGGTTACTTGGACAGCACAGTAGATGCGACAATAGAAACTTTTTTAAAGTGTAACTAAAATAAACGTATTTTTTTTCTTCTTTCTTTCTTTCTTACATTGTCTGGACAGCGCCACAACCGCACCTATCGTTGCTTGAGAAACCCCACCTTTTCCAGTTTGCTTGGCATCTCCCAACACCAGCCCGGAGTCGGTTGAGGGACTTCCAGACTGCCCAGGGGAGACTGCCATCCGGTGGATGCTTCTAAGCAGGTGGGAGGTGGTCAATAAAATCGAAGTCCAGGTCCCCAATCAAAGGAGTACCTAATCTGGAAATGTAGGTACCTAGGTATGTTCCATACCACCGACAAGAGTAATGGTAAACCATAACCAAACCATAGGTTGTAGGACTTTGTTTTCACGAGTTATTTTCATATTCTTACTCGTCATTTAAAAAAAACTACCTACCTATTTATACTTCTACCTACACACGTGCACTGTTTATACAGATAAGCATAATTCGTAGACCGAGCTTAAATCAAAACAAACAGTCATAGGGCAAAAAACGTGACTAAGTAGGTCTAGGAATATCGAACAATGGTAAAATTAAAGTGGGATGAATGAAAGTCGTGTCGCACTAGCTTATCACCACATGGTATAAAGCTAAGTTGGTTTTCGCGTCTGTCTGTATGTATGTTTGCTTAAATCTCTAAAGCTGCACAACGGATTTTGATGCAGGTTTTTTAAATAGTATAGAGTAATTCAAGAAGAAGGTTTTTATGTGAAATGTCTTGCCGGGAAAAATCCTTATTACCACGGGAAAATGAGTTGCAGCGGGCGCAGCCGCTGGGGCAGGCCAAAGAGAATATAATAAAACTAGCGTTTTAAGAGTTGGGTCTTACGTATAACGTTTTTTTTTCAAGTTCACGCTAAAATCTCTAGCCAATATAAGCATTCTAACAATATTGTAACAATGCTAACAACATGACAGAAAAATAGAGATGTGGTATGCCCTGGTATGATAAATATATCGATATCGATATTTAAAAAAAACAGCGTTGGAATATCCTAGACTGTTTCCAATGGGCGTTTTTCAAAGGAGCAGTTTCGCAATATGGCGGAGTACACCACCATCTTGCGGAATTGCTCCTTTGAAAAAGATTAGGTGTATGAGAAACAAACTCAATTTTCTTAATTTATAGGTTTATTTATTTTTCCTATACCTGGGTCGGTATGACATAGACTAGATCGTACAATGTACAAAATATCGTATCGACTAAATATCAGTCCTTATCTCAAAACAGCCAAATCATATATTTCCAATGTATTATAGTGCAATGTCTATTAAAAAACATGATAAAAGTTTATAATTTTTTTTATCAAGGAAACTTTTTTTACCTGACAGATACAATAATTGCTACTTGCTGTTATTGGTAAATGTTGATTTGTGCAATAGTCTATTTAGTTGCTGTATGTGGTCTTCTGATCAGAAATGTTGGCTACTCTGCAACTGCAAATAAGGAAGTTCATTACTCAGGCTAGTACCTCACTACACCTACGTCGTTTTTTCGCGGTTTTCGATTAAACTCAGTTTTATTCAATTCAGCAAGTAGCAGTAGTACCTTAACCATGTAAACTGCATTTCTTGGGTTTTGCTCTCGAATAAGATTGCTTGTGTAGATCAGCCCAGATCACGTCCGCTAAACAGTTTGGTTTAGCTGAAGGTTTTAACCTAGATAACTTCCTATTGAAGTCTTTTTTGGTAAAATGATTTCCACATAAATACTTCAAAGAATGTAACTTTTCTATAGGCACATATGCCAAATCTTCTTTACCAGTCAATTTTACCCATTGTCTGCATCTGAAACAGTATAGTACATTATTAGAAAGTGTACAACACAAAAAAAAATTGCATTATAGTGCATAAAATACAATTAAAAACTCTAAGGGGTTCGCAAATTCGCATGAATCATTTTTTTTATTGGACCTAAGATGAAGAAGAATGTGAGTTTTTATTTTATTCAAAAAGTTAAAACCATCAATTTTTTTCAGAAGACAACAGAACACAATTAGAAGAAATGAGGTTTTGCAGTTGTCAAATGCATTGTTATAAAAAAGGCCTTATTGGAAAAGTATACTCTGACCCGTAAATAAACTATCGATAATTTTATCGATACAACCCTAACCCATCTCTATGGTAAATTTGCAAGGATAGCCCAGATATAAAATACGTAAAATAAATGACCGAAAGTCTTTCGAAATCACTTCGAATTGATAAAATGATAACCAAAATAACTTACCGCCTTTCAAATAATGGGAACTGAGCCAAAAATACTCGCTTTTCTCCCGATTGTCGACCGGCTTTCAATCCACAAATTTCACACTTTTTATAGTGCATCTTGAGATGCAATCGTAATTAATTTATTACCACAATGTAAATTATTTGTAAATGTTAAAGTTTCGTCACCAATATTTCACGTTATTCACTGAAAACTTTTAATTAATCATGCTGCGATATCAACAAATTTGACAAGAACCGCCATATTGTTTAGTGGTGTGACAGCCTGACAGCGCTAGACAAAGAAGCAGGATAAAAGGAAAGAGACAATAAACGACGCCATTAATTTTAGCGTGAACTCTTTGAGTTTTTTTTTAATATGAAGTTTCGTCAGGCTGGGGCAGGCCGCTAGTAATTAATGAAGGAAATGTCTATAACACCTTGCATTGCGCTCGCCAAGCGTGGTCAGCGTGGCAAATTCGTCTGAAAAGTCTTGCCTCAGACACTGATTAAATAAAATGTCCGGAGGAGAATGATGATGATAAAATAGGTTTTAGATTTGTTGTTGCTACAATATTGGTGGCACTCATTGAAAATCGCCACTGTGGCGCTGGCAGTCAAGGAAAGCAAATATGAAAGTACCCGAAACCAAATAATTTAAATCCGAAGTCGCCACTGTGGCGCTGGCAGTCAAGGAAAGCAAATACGAAACTACGCGGTACTCTCGTAGGTGGCGCTTCAATTAGGGCCGCAAAACTAGCTGTCATTTGTATGGGACAACTTATCCAATGCGTGGATAGCTTCATATCAATGGTTCTAGTGTTTATCATAATGAATTAGTATGTGGGAAGCGCCGATGTAAATTAAATGTATAAATAGGTATTAGCGACAACGCCTGCGAGCTGTGCTGTGCCTTTTCAAGAACAATACTTTTTCAATACTTACTGTTGCAATACTTAATGTTGCAATTCATGGATTACTTCTATCGATATGCGTCATTTTTCATTCTTCTTGCCTTATCCCGTTTCTCTATCGGGGTCGTCGGCTACCTAACCTAGGGGATTTGACGTGGAACCAAGTTTTTATATAGAGCGACTGCCATCTGACCTCTGCGACAGCTAACGCCCGAATCCTAGGTTAAGTCACATTCAAATCTCATCTGAATTATGTTTTTCCTTCACCGGTAAATGTACGTGAGTAAAAACACATTGGTACATGGCGGGGATCGAACTCGGGTCTCACGATTGTAAGACCGGTGTCCTAACCACTCGGCCACCGACGCTCCTTTCTATATCCGTCGATATTTGTATAATCACTACATATACGTAGTATAAAGCAAAGTCACTTTTCGCGTCTGTCTGTATGTTTGCTTAAATCTTTAAAACTACACAACGGATTTTGATGCAACTTTTTTAATAGATAGATTGATTTAAGAGGAAAGTTTTTATATATAATACTTGCCGGGAAAAATCCTTATTCGCACGGGAAAATGAGTTGCAGCGGGCGCAGCCGCTGCTGGGGCAGGCCGCTAGTATACACACACACACACACAAATCACGCCTTTATCCCCTGCGGGGTAGGCAGAGCGTTAACGATCGTAAAATTACGGTCGTTATCGCCACGTCTGACAAGCATTGAGGCCCTTTGCAGATAATTCGTGTATCACTATAGTGACAGGTTGTCAGCCTGTCGCCTAAAATTGTAATACACATGAAACCCTCGAGTCCCTTAGTTGCCTTTTAAACACCCGCGGGAAGAAATGGGGTAATGCTATTCTAAGCCGGCATCACACGGCATAGTATAAAATACAATAAATCTTTTAAATATCACTACTGTATTATTTAGATAAAAATAGTGTTGCCAGCTCTCGTTCCTTTTGTTCATCGCACGCCGCAGTGTTGCCAGGAAACGGCGGATCGTGGAATAGCAAACAAGCTGATTCCACATGCATTATGGAACCACAGACGGACCCTTGTGGGAAATTGTGAAATACATTTATTATGTTTATCTACTTTATGAGCTGCCATCTTTTAAAACACGCTGACATTACACACGATGACACCTTTTTCGTTTTAGGCAGGCAGTGTTGCGAGTATCTTATCGCACACTTGACGCAAGACGGAGCGATAAAATATCGCAGCGATCTGTCAGATTCATAAAAGAAACGCCACTGCTCGCCTAAAACCGCACTCGACGGATGACACAACCATGTCAAAAGCCTGCAACTTGTAGAAGGCGGTTGAAAAATTCTGACACTAGGGTTCATCAGGTCGTTGGACGACTCGGTGTCCCACACGAAAAGAGAAGAGACCCCGTATTGAGAGCCGTATTTTTGCGTAGGCGACTGTATCTAGTAGGCTCGTGTATGCAGTGCAGCCGGTCCGCCCACGCTATAACGCAGACGGCAGTCGGCGACGCACTCGAGTTAGACAATTTGAATGTGAAATGGAACGATTGCGTTTTCTTCAACAGTTATTCAGAAGTTTTAATAATTTTTCATAGTTAAAAAGTATTTGCTTTCCTAAAAATACCTTTGCTCTGCCAATATTTGGCTTTCTCAATGAATATCTTTGGTTTAGGTTTTCAGCCCCGGCATTTTTTCATCATCATCGTCAGCGTAACTCAGTCCACTGCTGGACGCAGGCCTCACCCACGACAGGCTACCAGCCGCTCTCTTCAAGTGTAAACAGAATTTTCTCGTGTTCTTGATCTTTTAAAACCTTTACGTTTTTTATTAAAAAATAAATGAGTTTTTATGCGCATTGAATTTTACAACGTGTTGTCTTACCTAGCAACAACTTTTTTCATAACTTACACTATCTTTTGAATCTCATGTAGGGCGGTCATAGCAAAATAATATCTATAATGTTGATATTATGTAAATGCCCTGAAGTTCCTACTTTGCATGCAACATTGTATGATGTACTTTACAAGGTAAAATTAGCCTTTATGATGAGAAAGATAGGGTTGAAATTGGAATGACAGAAGGAGACGATAGAGATGTGACGGAGATATTACTTATTCTGTCAGTTATCGATGGCGTGCCTGCGGCTCTATTACAAGATATAGGTACCTTACTTACATCGTCGGCTTTACCCGCTTTTTAGGGTCCCGTACCCAAACGTTCAAAACGGGACCCTATTACTGAGACTTCGCGGCCTGTCCGTCTGTCTGTCACCAGGTATTATATCTCCTACCTTGATAGAATAGAAATACCTATTCATTCATTCATCAAATAATGCCGTATTTCTTTTGCCGCTCTGTATCACCAAATACCAAAACTACTAAAAAAATCATCATTTCAACATCATGAGACGTAGGTAATTTCGGAGCAGGCTCACCCTATATTGGTAAAGAATTATCTCTTATACCCTGTGCACAGCAATGGAAGAATCGCCAATCCATGTCAATAAATGTTTAGTAAAATTTATATAATACACTTATGCTGAGATGGCCACCTTTAACACCGTCTGACAACTTCCGGTCATTTTCGGACAGGCAAACTTATGTCAGTTTTCTTAGCTAAGAAAGCCCTAACTGCTGCCACCAGTAGATAGATGTCACATGACGTAAAATTTACCTTTGACGTAAGTTTGAGGTACTTTCAAAGGTACCGGAAGTCACCGATTATTTCCAACTTGTGGCTAACTCCTGGTGCTGATTCTTCTAATTCTTGTTTAGCACAATGTTTCCGACCTGCTGCCATGAGTCTCATTTAGATTTTATAATATGAGGTAGGTTTATTCTGATCTGACTCACGGGTTATTTTCTCCATCGAGTGAGCAAAGATGACTACTGCTTACTGATTTTACGCGGTAAATCTTTTCTTTTCAAGCAGAAGAGGTGTAAATCATACCTATTAGATGTATTGAATTCAACCATCTTTAATCAAAACACTTTAATTCTTATTGTTAAAGCTTTTCAACTTTCTCCGGTGACTCAATCTTCGCGCCATTTTAAACGTATCCATTCTTATTCGAATATAGAACTGTCGTTTTGAAATGCAGGTGACAGATTCGAAATTCAAGTTCAATGACAGCAGAGATGACAGCTTGCGCAAGAATAATGTTTGACGTTGATTGGACTAATGATGATGATGATCTCTCCGACCGATTTCGGCCATGGCGACCACTTCGACTCCTAATCAGATCGGCGCTGATGCGCCCGGAGATGGCCATTGTAGCCAATTTTGGCACTAAACTCCCATGCATAGTATGGACACGTGAGTTTGCCATCTAACGAAGTTAAGTGGGCTAAAAAAAGAATATGTTGGAAATGACACCACTTCTAACCCCCTCCAGAAAATGTTCTAAATGTAGAGAGAGTAATTTTTCACGCAATTCAAAGGAATTCATCGAGGTACCATGATTGGTACACAAATAGAAGATCACCCATTTTGTCATTGATCATGCGTACATGAATAGATATCTGTGTTGTATGTGAGTGAAAGTATTATCTAAACGTCTCCTAATTTGACTTCCAGTGATGCAACTCTTCCCATATAAGTAGGAATGGTTTTACCACTTAAACAAACTGACAGGTATAAATAAGACAACTTGTATGAGTACAGCCATACATAATCAAAAGTCCATATAGACTTGTGCTAGCGATGCACATTTGAATATTTGAATTCTTATGGACGTTGCGCAAAATTATTTCAAATGTGCACGTCTAGCGCAAGTCTATTATGGACTTTGATATTATAGTTGATATATTACTTTATAGCTGTATAATGAATGACTTTTTTAATCAAAAATTGGCAAGGGCGGTGCCACAGTCCACGAAATACAAAGGAAGAACACACGACGGTGTCGTATCAAATTGATAAGGACATTTTCGGCTGATTGCAACACTTGTCCGAATTAGTGTCGCTGTTGACATGTTCTCAAATTGAGGGATTTACTGGCAAGATCCTGTCCTTTATCTATGGGAAATCGATGCTGAGTTTTACATCATTCGCGCGAGCGCCACCTACATGAAAGTAGAAGCTCAGCGAACAGATTGAACCCATTGCGATTTTCAGAGGTCTATCATCATTTGTACAGTAGCTGTCATATCATGTCATAACCACAATACTCACAATATACACCATAATGTCAGAAGCGTACTACTTGTAGAAGGCGGTTGAAGAATTCTGACACTATGGTTAATTGGGTCATTAAACGACTCGGTGTCCCACACGAAAAGAGAGAAAGAGAGAGACCACAATACTATATTATGGTGCGTCGATGCGCCTGAAACAGATAAAGGAAGAGGAACCAAACACAAAGCAGTACCAGGGGGGGGGGTGTCAAGATGGCGGGGCAGGGCGCGCCTAGGGCCGCCAGCTCCTTACATACAAAAAGATTGGGCGCATTGTGTCCAATAGGAGGTTTTCTTTTTGAGAATTAAAAAAAAACTAGTATTCCAAGAACTCGATAGAAGGCGTTGGACTGACTATGTTACTAAATTTTTGTGTAGATTCCAAAGCCAAAAAACTAAAAAAACATTGCAACACTGACTGACAGTCTGGCATACACTGACACTTTCGTTCCAAATAAGTCCAAGTTTCAAATAAATAAATATTACGTTCCGTTCTTTGCGGTAACACACCAAGCGCAGCGCCATCTATGCGACTACAATAATAATAATAATAAAAAAAAAAAATCCCTATTGCACTCGTCCTATGCACAAATCGAAAAAAAAAGCCTAACTAAAGCCGGTTAGCTAAACATTTGGCCAGACTAGGCCAGGGGCTAGTTTTAAGTTTTTAGTCCACCTGAGCCGCGTTTACATTAGGTTCATAAAATTGTTATTGTTAAAATTGTTAATTTTTGACCATCAAAAAGCTGAATTTACTACTTTGAGTAAATAATTTGAATTTTGAATTTTTTGAGTCGAGAACAAGACTGGAATAAGAATCTGGACATGTCTACCCAAGGCGGTTGGCAACCCTGGGAGCGCCCCCAATTATGGTGTTGCCAGTTTCAAGTTCAATGACATCGATCCCGCCGCACGCTGCGCCCTGCATCGATTTGCTAATGTTCTAGATTGTCAGCCGATTTTCAATCGATTTCTCATAGGAGTGATCGCCGGTAGATGCTTGTGTGATGCCGGCATAGAATAGCATCACCCCAATTCTTTGCGCGGTTGTTGTGAGAGGCAACTAAGGGACTTGAGTGTTTCATGTGTATTATCACGTATTACAACGTTAGGCGACAGGCTGACAACCTGTCTCTACAGTAATACTCGAATCATCTGAAGGGCTCAATATTGTCAGACGTGGCGATAACGACCGTAATTTTAGCGTCGTTAACGCTCTGCCTACCACGTCAGGGATATAGGCGTGATTTGTGTGTGCGTGGGTGTGTGTGTGTGGTAGTGCATGGCCGAAGCTATTGAAAAATAAAAACTTCGTGGACGTCATTTAAGAACCAGTGGAGGTTGAAGAGTGACTTCCTTTTCTCCAGGATTCCATCAGATCCTGTCTTGATGACAATGTGGCCACCTGAGCAGTACTTTTTTTCTAGTTTAAGAAGGTAACTACTAGGACTAACTTCTATAGAAAAAAGTTAAGGCATGCCTGCAAAGTTTTCGGTAATACCCACACCCCGTATTTAAAACCGAATGGCGTTTTCGAGTGGTCCAGAAATATACATTTAAAAAAATCCTCTATTTATAGAAAGAAACTATTCTTGGCCCTGAAGTCGGGTAAAAGTAAAAACACTTTCATTGAAACTTCAAAACAAACCTACTCTAAGCGGTAACAGCTAGAGCCAGCAGATTACATACATACATACATATATCACGCCTTTATCCCTTGCGGGGTAGGCAGAGCGTTAACGGCCGTAAGAATACGGTCGCTATCGCCACGTCTGACATTTTTGAGGATTGTTTTCCAAGGTTGTTTCAGAAAACATGTGTATTACTATAGTGACAGGTTGTCAGCCTGTCGCCTAAAAATTGTAATACACCAATACCCTCGAGTTCCTTAGTCGCCTTTTACGACACCCGCGGGAAGGATATGGGGTGATGCTATTCTAATAGTACAATTTAGGCGCATCACACACTTAACGCACGACGGGCCGCTAAAATATCTCAGCGGTCTCTCAGATCCTTACTAGAAATGTCAATCCCCATACTAAAATCGCTCAACCGCTGTCGACGCAGCGCTATCGCAGCGTCGTCCATCTAGTGCGGTTTTAGTATGGGGATTGACATTTCTAGTATGGACCTGACAGAACTCTGCGATACTTTAGCGGTCCGTCGTGCGTTAAGTGTGCGATCCACGTTACTGTAAAGATAACACAGCAAATAGTATTCATCTTGGCAAGACAAGTTGCACACACATCGCACCATACTGCGGTTCGTTACAGCCGCAATTTCCTGCGGTTGATTATTTCTGGTAATTTCCATAAGACTTCGCAAGCTTTTTTCGTCAAAAAGCCAGATCCGGCGAAACACCGGAAAATTATATATGGCACGTGTGTGAAATGCCTAAGGGCTTTGACCTGCGAATAAATATATCCAATGGATACCGCAACAAGTGTTTGTTTAGAAGAACACTATTTAGAAATAAGGTCGGAAGTGTTTACGCGGAAGTGAATAAACTGTCTGTTTCCTACATAAAGGTAAAAAATTAATAAACTTTTGATAAGGGTTCGAGTACGAAGAGATAAACACAGACAGATTGAAAATAAGCTGCAGAATATGCAGAAATGAGCCCACAATAAGCCAGAAAATAATGGCTTGTCAAACTTTCAGTTGAACCTAACAAAGCATGAAGACGTGTCATCATGGAGACAATGCATCATCAAGAACGTAAATCTTGAACAATGCCGGTCCTAAAACACTGCCTTGGGGCACTCCACCCGCTGAAAATCGTTTAATTGTCCAAAACGCTTTAATTTTCAACTTGCAAATCATGAAGCACACTTCTATCTGAAGTCGGGATGAACAATGGAGAGTAAAATGTAAAATAATAAACATTGAGAAGTACTATTACAAATAAGAGCCCTTTAAGCATTGTTACGAATACGAAATTGCGACAGTTTTAGTTTGTTTGTTTGTTTAGAACAAAACGAATAATTGTTCAATGCTTATTAGACAATCAATAACAATGACAAGCAATTTCACACTAGATGTAATGTAATTTATTTTTGATCAAAACATGTCGTCGGCCAGGGGTTTTCAAAGCAAAAATCTCATTGTAGATAAGAAAATAATTTAATAGACACCACAAGCATTATGACATTAAGCTCCCTAGTGCCCTCCCTTCTCACACCAATAACAATGAATTAAATAGGGTTCTACAAATCTTTAGTAGAACACGCGGCAGAAAAGTTGGAATAACAACATTAGTGAAAGTCATTCGCACCCTTTCTAATCAATATTGTTGGTTGGTACTATTTCAGGCAATGCGAGCTGAACAGTCCAAAAAATATTACTTTACATCTAACAAAAATATCATGTCATCATCAAAATATGTTTGGTCAGAATACGACAGAATACCTATTCGATTAAGAATAATAATTTTCACGTCAAACATTATTAGTTTACTGGTAATAAAACTGAATTTCAGTTTTATTCAAGCTACGTACGATTTTTTTTTTGTTTTTTCTCTCTTTTCATGTAGGCCACCTTTTTATTTTATTTTATAATGGACACTACGTTCACGACGCCGGGCCCATCAAAACTACGCCTGTCGGCTTGGTGGCTCGAGCCCACCCGGAAATAATTGGTTGGTTGTTCAAACAACCAGCCCAATCACGCCCTTGGGGCAAGACTGGGCTTAGGAGTTGTTCTGGGAAGAACGGATTGGACTGAAAACTGAATCTTCCTCTTGAATTATTCTATCTATTAAAAACCTGCATCAAAATCCGTTGTGTAGCTTTAAAGATTTATGTGTTCTAATGTTTCGTACAAATCATAATCCGTATTATACAAATTCTCATGGCGCTGTTCCCCTGCTGTTTTGCAACCGCAGAGGGGAGTTTGCTAGAGATGCACCCGATATTCGGCCACTATTTGGTAATATATGTTTTTAGATTTTCGCGGTTTTTCACAACACTTAAATTAAAAGTATTAATTAAAGGGATTATCACCACGAAAATCAGAAAGAGGGTAGACAGATATGTTTGCCCCTAGCAAGATGACAACATTCACCAAAACAGTCTACTCGTGACCATGGGGCGTGTAACCGCTTCGAAATATCGAGGTAAAAACAAACATAATCGTGGTGATAATCTCGTTAATAGTATTAATTTAACATGTCATGATGACTGAAAGACGACGACATTCGGATGGTTTGTGGCTTAGACCAACGAAGGTGGCGAGTAGCCACCATGTCCATTTTCCAGTGTAGCATCGAACTCTTTGCTTGCTCGTCTTTATTGCCATATCTATTTAAAAAAGAAAACATAAGTACACACATCTTGTTGCAGGCAGTCTGAATCTCGGAAAAGGTGGTGGTGGCGATTTTCATAAAATTTTGCACGTTGGGGCGTTTTGGGGACGGTAGATCAAGCTAAGTTTCATTTTCCATAAAAAAACACGTTGTACCAACATAAAACTGAACAATGATCGTGTAACTAGGCTCTGTGTTTTATTAATAATCAAAATTAATAAGCAAGAAAAAAAGAAAAACAACAACAAAAAAGAAAAGAAAATTACTTAAAACTAATATGAAACTGATTGTGGCTCAGCAGTGACCGAATACCGAATGGCCGCAAAATCGGCCGAAAATTCAGTTTTCGGCAACACCGCTATCAATTGCATCTCTAGTTCGCAATAAATCAATCGTGCGGCCTTAAACTAATCCATTGCTTGAATTTTATTTCCTATTGTGTTGTTTCATTAAGTTTCGAAAGCTTTTGTTGGGGCGGTAATGTAATGGCGTTCCGTTTTACGCGCGCCTTTGATGGCTTGCGGCGAGCGCTAATAAAACGCACGCGTTTTTGTATGTGCGATTGTAAAATGTTCGTACTCAGTGCCTACCTACGAGAACCTACAAAGTTCAGGACATGCCCTTTTAAAAACAAAATATCTCTTCTAGAAAGTTTTTGCTTTTCATTCGCTTTGCCTACCTACATAAGTTTGGAAACAAATGAAAACGTTTAATACTTAGATTATACCTACATCCACCCTTCTCTTCGCGTAAACAAAAGAGTTATACTGGTTTTTTATACAGTTACCTACTAAGAATATCCTATGTAATGTAAGTAAATGGATTTTTGTGCTGCTGAGAGAATTTCAACAGCCACAACAGTCCACTGCTGGACATGGCTACCCCGATTGGGGTATATTTGCACTTGTGACACTCACCACGCTTGTGATGTGTGATGCCGGCTTGGAATAGCATCACCCCATTTCTTTCCCGTGGGTGTCGTAGAAGTCGACTAAGGGGCCCACTATCACTATGGTGACAAGTTTTCAGCCCGTCGCCTAAAATTGTAACACACATGAAACCCTAGAGTCCCTAGTCGGTTTCTACGACACCCACGGGAATGAAATGGGGTGATGCTATTCTAAGCCGGCATGACACGGCATATAGTAGATGCAGATAAGAAATCTGCATTTAGCCTTAGTACGTGCTTCTATTATTCAACATGCAATTTCTATCACTATGTCTATTCATGAAATCTAACTGTCCAGGAATTCGAGGGCTATCTATATGTAAAACAAGCCATAAACCTCTCAAGAGTGTGCGGTCAATTCCATTTTGATTTTACTGTTTCGTTACCAGCTATAAAATTGAGATGAATTTTCCTATGATAAGTATGAAAAGCCGTTAATGCATTTTCTGTCTTGTGAATAGGAAGGCAGTTTAGGTGATTTTTAGTACATAATACATGCATAAATCTCGCCTCTTTCCCGTTGGGGTAGGCAGAGACTATTTCCATCCACTTGCTACGATCCTGGCATACTTCAATAGTTTAAAAAACACTAAAAAACCTGCTTCATTACAAGACCTTTTCCAACAGGTCCAAACACGGCTATGATACGATCATCCATCATGAAATTCCAGTTCATATCTTCCGGCTCCATCATCAGATCAGCTGGACAGTACCATATTATTGTATTGTCATCAAACTCATATACAACTGCCAATTTTCATGACGGTACGATCTTTAGAAGATAGTTAAATTAGTTTTCTTAGATTTCATTATGCATTCTGCTTCGTCAGAGCCGAGGTTATGTTTTACACAACCGACTGAGTGTGTAATCTTGGCTGGACGCTTGAATGAATGTACACTGGGATCTTATTGCAGTAAAATGGAACGTTTAGGCGCCATGTTGCTTCTTTTTTTTTATTCGCGCCATGCCAGGCACCGGCTGATTCGCATGTTCTGACGTCAGCCGTAAGAGTAAAAAACTGCAGTAATGATTTATAATAGCTTTAGACATGCAATTTACGTTTGTTTTGTATGAAACATTAGTAGATCATATGACGTTATAGTTTCAGTTGGTAACGATTTAATTTTTGAGCATTGTGTATTGTAGGACTACAAGCAGTTTTACGCATGCGTCAAATTTCAGACAATGTCTAGACGAGCCAGCCTTTTTACCATACCCTTTTGTGTACGTATATTCAAAACGACCACCGAAATCAGACCTTCGGTTTCCGCGTTCTCTTCCAAAATGCGGGCCTCAAGAGGTCTATATAAATTGGCGGGTATTCAAGATTCTGTTTACCGTGGCAAAATGCCAGAACTTCCAGATTTCTACAATAACTGCACTATTTCATTGACATTCGGAACCATAGTTCCGAACATATACTTAAAATACATACAGCACATGCTTATCTTACGCCTTTGTTCCAATTAGTGCCGAGTAGGCAGTGTTACCATATTGAGAATAATGGAAATTTTGTAGTACCTATACGATGTTCCAACAATCTAAGACGAACTTTAGTATAATAAGCATTTCTTATCAGTCTTCCACCATGTGGGCTGTATGCGTCGTCCATCACCAGTTGATAACGCGCCAACACAAACGTCTTGTGAACTACGAGGGTGATTTTTATTGTCGGGGGTGCGGGAGATAGCGCCAGGGCTGCTCGTGAATCTCGGCTGTATACGCTAGTTCCTCTTTGCCAAGTATGATAAAAAGTTAGATAACAGTGGCGCCGTTTTGTTATTGACTAGACACTGGCAGAAATGTCTCCAAATTAGGGCTGACCTGACTACATTGCGAAAAAATGTACCTACTCGTATTGCCTTGCCATTAATTGCGCAATATGCCTACCTAAACCTATACCCATTTTTTTTTATGAAAGACTAAAGCAAAGGCATCTATACCTACCATTTAATTATACCTACCTACCTACTTATTTACGACTCTACTGAAGCGAAATAAAATAATGAATGACAAAAGGAAATAATATTATTAATCGTTTCGTTCGAACGCACCATTAAACTCAAACTTGGACGCGAAGTACTGTAAAATAATTTATTTTCGAAGATAAAAACTATTTACAAGCTGTTTTATGGTCGATGAGATGAGATTTCAACGTCAGGTTCGAAATTTAAAATATTATTCCCGCCAATACATGAAAGAGGTTATAGCTGTAAATTAAATTTACGCGCGCGAATCTCTTGGTAAGATTTAAATGTCACCGTAGTGAACTTTAAAGTAAAAAAGATTCGGCGAAAAAGACGTATAAAGGATGTTTAGAGGGCAGCCATCTTTTTTTAAGTTCAGTCATCCAGCCAGACAGACACGTATGTTTGATTGAATGATGTCAGTGAGGCACGCAAGTTATTTCAACTTAAATTTAAAGGGCGCGGCACATTTTGATTCAAGACGAAAAGATTTTCTAGGTAGAAGTACCGGTCGCAATAGAAGTAATGGGCAATTTGCTTAAATTTTACTTTCTCAATTTAGGATGCCGAAATACAAGCAATTATAAATGTATTGATATCATTCTCGCGTAAAATTATGACTTCAATTTAGTTTCGGTATTAGAACAAACTGGCCAGGGACGGTGCACCGAGCCTGCACTCATTTCTCAAACGATCAAATGCACATCAAATGTAACTGTATTTTTGACTTCCCGCACCTTTACTTACAAATTAGCCCATACTTTGCCTGCAAAACAAATTAATACACTGGCCAACCTGAAATTTAATTCTAAAGATGATGTCTGCATGCCCATAAAAATCTGGTTTTTAAACGGCAAAGGAAAATTACGGCAAAATAGCTTCTCTCAAATTATCGCTGTAGCATTTGGGTTGCAATTTAGCATCTTTTTTGGCTACCGTAGTCGGAATTGCGGATTGCTTTCTTTTCGTGCCGGCTTTGAATAGCATCACCCCATTTCTTTCCCGTGGGTGTCGTAGAAGCCGACAAAGGGACTCGAAAGTTTCATGTGTATTGCAATTTTAGGCGACAGGCTGACAACCTTTGACTACAGTGTTTCATGAATCATCTGAAAAAGCCCTCAATACTTATCAGATGTGGCGATAACGATCGTAACTGCCAATCCCGGAAAGTGTGATTTGTGTATTTATATATGTATGTATGTGTATTTTAGATATTTTCGGTGACAACCCTGTTTTACCGTTGTCTACTCCACAGTTTGGGATAGGTCGGTCGGGTCGATACGGCGGCACCCTTAACTTCACGTTCCGTTCCAGCCTTACAAACTAAATGCCAGCTAATAGGCTTTTTCTTAATGTTCCTTCATGTTCCCCAGGGATTGCGTTCCGTTACAACATAATTTCGTGGCTATTAGTGAACCATTTCTTAATTACTGTTTAGTATGTACCTACCTACATGTTCCACGTACTTTAATAGTCTCTATTCTGTAAAGTGTAAAGGAATGTAGACTAGATAGAGTCTTAAACTACTTTGTTTGAAAGTCAAAAGGTCATATTTTTAACTTTGTATCTCATCCATAAATGGTAACAAAATCAAACAAAAACTTACCCTGCAATGTTTGACTACTGACAAAAAAAGAATTCTATTTAGAAAATTAACCCCTCATCAGATAAACTGTACCTACAGAAATATTTCGGTCATCGCTACTTACTTCGCTGTTATTCTTAGTAACTGGATAAACAACCAGTATGTGACGCTAAACGAGGTATTCTGCGCCATAAAACGGGCCCCGCAGACGCATGCAGTTGCAATGTCTAAAATTGCTCTAATTCGCTAGATGACTGGGTCATTTGCCGTGTGATGCCGGCTTAGAATAGCATCACCCCACATCCTTCCCGCGGGTGTCGTAAGAGGCGACTAAGGGACTCGAGGGTATTGGTGTATTTCAATTTTTAGGCGACAAGCTGACAACCTGTCACTATAGCGATACACATGTTTTCTGAAACAACCTTGGTAAACAATCCTTAAAAATGTCAGACGTGGTGATAGCGACCGTATTCTTACGGCCGTTAACGCTCTGCCTACCCCGCAAGGGATAAAGGCGTGATATATGTATTGGGTCATTAAAAGATACAAAAGTAACTAGTACGCTTAAAACTATTGTAGAAAAATACTAAATACTTACTCCATTTGTACTTTTTCGAAATATGCAAAGTTTGAATTAATAAACAGAAAAACTGTATATAAAAGGGTAAGGGTTTTGACGCCATCCATACTTCAGGGACATGACGTCATCTTTTTGTATTTGCATACAAAATTTCGTTTTAAAACGCAGCTCATTTGACCTGTCATGTCAGTCATCATGCTAATTTTCACATACCGCATTGCATTTGGGCTGTCACAGATTGTCATTAGTATGGTACACGGATCAGAAAAGTGATGCGCGCACGCACCCATCCCGACACAAATATCATTTTTGCTCTGTGGCATAATATAGTAGCTGTAAAGAACAGTAATGTCGTCTGTGCGTGAGTAAGTGCGTGCAAAGTAGAGAGATATAAGGGGAATCGCATAACGTGTGGTAGTACGTTACGTTACTGGTAAACAATCATAATTATTTTAATAAATGAAAATAAAAACCCAACTGCGATATTTGCAGAGTTGTATTTTGGTTTTAAAATCTGCCATTTGAAATTTTATTATTTTTAACATAGCCAGTGTCTTGTAGTGGAGGGAATTACGGATCGCTCCCATACTAAACCCATTTTTTTTTTGTGGAGCAATGAGCTTCATCTAATATGTTCCTTGAGTAATTCTAAGCATTTCTAGTCCGGGAGACAATAAAAAAGTTTAGTCTGGTCGGGGAGGGGGGGGTACAAAGATGGCCGCCACCCGTCATCTTAAAAAAAAGTCTTATTTCGTTCCGGTGGCTACTATGGCAAGATTGGTATCATTTTCGTATAAACCAAAGACGTAGAATTCATTTCTGATATAAGGATTTTAAAATTCCATAGTAATATACAAATAAAACGTAAAAAGGTGAAAATTTAGGTTGCAGATTTTTGCTTTGAGAGCTAATAACTTTTGTATTGTAACAAAAAAATCCTAATAAAAAATACTATAATAAAGCGTAATTCATGTAGATTTTATAAATATATAGCTTATGCTACATCTTCATACAAAAAGATGCTGAAAAAAATTATAACCGCAGTGGTGTATGCGCGCATACTCATGTCGCATTCGCGGAGGGAATTACGGATTTAACAAATTTTTTTTTTTTGGCGCTATGAATTTCATCTTATATGTTCCTTGAGTAATTCTAAACATTTCTAGTCCGGGAAATAATAAAAAAGTTCAGTCTGGTCAGGTAGAGGGGGGTACCAAGATGGCCGACACCCGTCATCTTAAAAAAAAATCTTTACTTGTCTTGTTGGCTACTAGGGCATGATTGGTATCATTTTCGTATAATCCAAAGACGTAAAATTCATTTCTGATATTAGGTTTTTAAAATTCCATAGTAATATTATCAATAAAACGTAAAAAAGGTTCTTAATTATTTAGGTTGCAGATTTTTGCTTTGAGAGCTCATAACTTTTGGATAGTGACAAAAATGTCCAAATAAAAAATACTGTAATAATGCGTAGTTTATGCAGATTTCGAGAATATTCACATGTAATAATGTTCTATTGTAAAAATATTGTGAAATAAATAAATTACTGCCACCCAGAAGGGTAACTTTACTTTCGTTAGGCGGAATTTATCTTGCAAAATGGTCGAGTAGGTTCATAATACTCGTGTATCTTATGTTAAAGTGATGATGATGATGATGATGATGATCTCTCCGACCGATTCCGGTCATGGCGACCACTTTGACTCCTAATCAGATCGGCGCTGCTGCGCCCGGAGATGGCTATTGTAGCCAATTTTGGCAGTAAACTCCCGTGCACAGTGTGGACACATGAGTTTGCCACTTACATAATTATAGTTAATGGCGACGGGGGGACGGGCCTTCAGCTCATCGCGCTTAGCGTCGAGGTCTGCTTTACGCTGTTCCTCAAACTCGCGGTCTTGCCTCTTAACCATCCCGCGCCATTCGGGGCGCTGTACTGCCAGACCCTCCCATTGAGTGGGCTCAATGTTGCATCTTTTCATGTGTCGTTTCTGAACATCTTTATATCTGAGGAGTTGTCCGCTATGCTTTCGCTTGCCCTCCTCTAGCTCAGAGTAAAAGATGCGCTTCGCCACTCTCTCCTCCGACATCCGGGATACATGACCGCACCACCGAAGCTGACGACGCATTAGATAGGCCTCAATGCCACCAACATTGGCTCGTCTCAGAACTTCGGTATTGCGCACTCGGTCGGACCATCTGATCTTCATGATGGTGCGAATGCATTTTAGGTGGAAGCGATCCAGAGAGCGTATGTGGTGACGATACATACACCAAGTCTCGGAGGAGTGTAGAAGGTTTGGCAGCACAATCGCCATATATACAGAGATTTTTGTGGCTAGCTTTAGGTCGTGCGAGCAGAAAACCTTGGAACACAACTTCCCAAATACTGCAGCTGCAGCACTGATTCTGCTGTTGATCTCAGCATCAAGGTTACACTTAGATGTTATAGTGTTCCCCAGATAACGAAACTTATCAACCTGTTTCAGCATATCCTCATTAAGCATAATCACCAGTGTCTCGCGACCATGCGAGCCTAAGGACATCACTTCCGTCTTTTTGACACTGATCTTCAGGCCGAATTTACAGCATGCTTGGTGAAAAACGGACATAAGCTGTTGCAGGCCGTCTGGGGATTCTGCAAGAAAGCACAAGTCATCAGCATAGATGATCTCAGTAATCAATGCAAACGAGACTTTAGTGCGCGCCTTAAGTCTAGCCAGGTTAAAAAGACTGCCATCTGATGAAACGGATGCGGACTCCTTGGGAAACAGTATTTAGGACTTCTTTGACTACAACTGCAAAGTATAAGGCGAACAGTGTGGGCGCTAGAACACACCATTGTTTCACCCCACAGGTGACGGGGAAGAAATCAGACTGTTCACCGTCTACGGAGACGTAGCACTGCCAGTCGTCATGAAAATTAAAGAAAATTAAAGTGCACAGAATTATGCCTGTGTGCCGGAAACTGCGCTCATTAAATTAAATTATAATAATGTATAGAAAGTGTTTTACTTGCCATCATCAAATGAATTATTAAGTAAGTAATACTTAAACATAGATACACGAGTATTATGAACCTACTCGACCATTTTGCAAGATAAATTCCACCTAACGCAAGTAAATTACCCTTCTGGGTTGCAGTAATTTATTTATTTCACAATATTTTTACAATAGAACATTATCACATGTGAATATTCTCGAAATCTGCATAAACTACGCATTATTACAGTATTTTTTATTTGGACATTTTTGTCACTATACAAAAGTTATGAGCTCTCAAAGCAAAAATCTGCAACCTAAATAATTAAGAACCTTTTTTACGTTTTATTGATAATATTACTATGGAATTTTAAAAACCTAATATCAGAAATGAATTTTACGTCTTTGGATTATACGAAAATGATACCAATCATGCCCTAGTAGCCAACAAGACAAGTAAAGATTTTTTTTTTAAGATGACGGGTGTCGGCCATCTTGGTACCCCCCTCTACCTGACCAGACTGAACTTTTTTATTATTTCCCGGACTAGAAATGTTTAGAATTACTCAAGGAACATATAAGATGAAATTCATAGCGCCAAAAAAAAAATTTGTTAAATCCGTAATTCCCTCCGCGAATGCGACATGAGTACGCGCGCATACACCACTGCGGTCATAATTTTTTTTAGCATCTTTTTGTATGAAGATGTAGCATAAACTATATATTTATATAGTCTGCATGAGTTACGTTTTATTCTAATATTTTTTATTAGGAGTTTTTTGTTACTATACAAAAGTTATTAGCTCTCAAAGCAAAAATCTGCAACCTACATTTTCACGTTTTTACGTTTTATTTGTAATATTACTATGGAATTTTAAAATCCTTATATCAGAAATGAATTCTACGTCTTTGGTTTATACGAAAATGATACCAATCTTGCCACAGTAGCCACCGGAACGAAAAAAGATTTTTTTTAAAGATGACGGGTGGCGGCCATCTTTGTACCCCCCCCTCCCCGACCAGACCGAACTTTTTTATTGTCTCCCGGACTAGAAATGCTTAGAATTACTCAAGGAACATATAAGATGAAGCTCATTGCTCCACAAAAAATTTTTTAGTTAAATCCGTAATTCCCTCCACTATTGCGCGCTTTTGAGACAAATCTAGCGACATTACACCGTATTATTACAAAAAACTTCAAAATTGTTTAAGGTCGTTTGACAATGTCAAATCGTACGAAATATTAGTTTAAAATGTTTTTAAACACGTGTCTAACTTTTTCATCACACCAACTTGCCCACATAAATACGTATACAGGCTAAAAAACCAAAACACTCTTTTTGAGGCAGTCGGGTAAATAACTTTTTTTAAAAAGACAATCCAAACGCGAGATAATCGCGGACAAACATACGTACATACATACGGGTCGAACTGAGAACCTCTTTTTTTTAAGTCGGTAAAAAGAACGCGAAACACTGCATTCCGATACTACAGGTTAATTATTACATAAGCCGCAGGCCAAAGCTGTAATTTATTTAAACGCATGTTTCGATCGAAAGTGAACACGATTACATGAGTATTCCACGCTTGGCCCACGGAATGGCGAGCGCAGTGCAAAGGAACGCTGCTACCCATTTACTAGATTCATCCCTTATTAGTCGCCTTTTACGATACCCTCAGGTCAAAATGTGACACAGAGGATAGATGTCGCACGTGCAGTTCAAATTCCGAAAAATTCCTCTAGATCTTGAGTTAGAGTCGTGTGACTCCCGGCTATATACCCATGTTTGGTATCGTTGGATTCGTCGTGATGCCCTGAATCAGGATCCGGAGTCTTCAAGAAATCGTGTAGTGTAGGGAGGAGAGAGTAAGGGGTAAAAATGGCGGATCATTTTTACAGCTCACCAGATTAACACGCGATATAAATAAAATAAATAAATAAATAAATAAATAATATCCTGGACTATTCACACAGCGCCATCTAGCCCCAAACTAAGCAAAGCTTGTACTATGGGAACTAGGTAGCTGATACTAATACATATATACTTGTTTTTTGTAAATAAATACACATTATACATAGAAAACACCCAGACTCAACACAAATATTTGAAAATTGACTTAACAGATATTTGTGTCCGGTGGGGATCGAACCCACGACCCTCGGCGTAGAAGGCAGGCATACTACCCGCTACGCCATCGGGACAGTCAAATATAAATATCTTTCTAGAAATAAGCAGTGCCTGTTGTATCCTTTTTCTTCTTGTTTTTGTCCTGTAGTTACCTGTCTTTGTGTGCAATAAATGGTTAAATAAATAAATAGCCTCTTTTTGCCTTTAGTTTGGGCTGTGCATAGTGTGATGCTATTCTAATCCGATACCGGCACACAATAAAATTATTGAAAACAATCTTAACTATATCCATCTTGGATTCACTATAATATTGAATATATATTATACATAATTGTATTGTCACCAGAATCAAACGCGTATACCGAATTTCAAATCAATCAATTGACAGGAACGGGGTGAAATTTAAATTATATTAAAATAGTAGCCCTCACAGCGGCTGCGCGCGCTGCAGCTCATATTCCCGTGGGAATAAGACGTTTTCCCGGCAAGTATTATACAGAAAAACCTTCCTCTTGAATTATAAAAACCTGCATCAAAATCAAATGTGTAGTTTTGAAGATTTCAGCAAACATACATACAGACAGACGCAAAAGCGACTTTGCTTTCTTTATACTAAATTGGCTCTTTGAAAGTTTCAAAGTGTAGACGTCCCAGACAGGCGTTTTGATCGCAATATTTTTCCCTCTGCATACTTCTTTCTACATATTTTGTTCGACAGTTTCGAGTCTACTTGCTGGGGGAGGAAACATATTGACGTTAATGAGACTGCTGAGTAGAGAGGCACAGAACAGAGTACGGGTATTGTCTAGTTTGTAGGAGTGTTGCATTGACTGCACTGCGACAGAGTGGGATTGTGAAATGTTTTATTTAGAATGAAATTGAAAACACACAGATGCTTCGTAATCACAAAATATTTAATATACCTATTTAATAAATAATTAGAACGTTATTCATGATTTCTGAAAAGACTGCGGATTTGAACTGCGGACTGGAAAAGACAGATTAGGTACGTACTGAATTAATTAACATTTTTAACCGACTTCAAAAAAGGAGGTTTTAAGTTTGACCTAATGTTTGTGCGTTTGACTGAACCGATTTTGATGCGTTTTTCAGCAAAGTGTTTGTCAGACTTAGGAGAAGGTTTTAGGCATATTAGCAGAGAAAAAAATGAAGGTTCGCACTTTTGCATGTTCTTTGAAGTCGGATCTCCTAAAAAAGTTATTTCACATGGTGTTGCTATGAAATGTGTCAGAAATCATTCACTAGTATAATTCGGGACACAGTACTCGTATAAGGCTCCGGTCTCGAATTTTGCGGGCAGCGGCGCGCTCGGCTTTTTTTTCCTGGCGAGTGCGCCGCTTGTTGCCCGCTTCTGTGCCGCTGTTTCCGAGGACCAGTCTTAGAACACGTCTATTTGAAAATGCTTGTAAAATTCGAGACCGAGGGTCTTATAGTTCGATTGTCCTGTGCCCCAAAGGTGGATCGCACACTTGACGCACGACGGAGCGCAAAAATATCGCAGCGGTCTGTCAGATCCATACTAGAAACGTCACTACCCATACCATATTTCTAGTGTGGATCTGACCGACCGCTGCGTCGTGCGTCAAGTGTGCGATCCATCTAGGACGACCGCTAGGGCTGCCGTCACCGCTCAATCAGCGAACGCTGGCAGCCCTACGCTGCATCTGGTGGAAATGTCACGCGACGCCGGCTCGGGTTGCGCCTGCGCTCTGTCGCAAGCTGTAGTACCAGTTGTACGTGGTTTTACCGCGGCTACTGTTTCAGACCTACATTTAGGTTTATATAAGACTTTCACACTTTGTACAAACCCTACGGACCAAACCCTAGCCCACATTGTGAATGATTGCCCACTGTATCGCCTACCTGGCGGCATGACCGAGCTGCACCGTCTTACACCAGCGGCCGAAGACTGGCTCAAAAACCTAAAAATTGACATATAGGATCCTGCACAGAGAAATGCCATACGACATGATGATGATGACACTTTGTACACATTATGTTTGTCCGCGATACTAGCATTTGGCTGAACCGATTTTGATGCGGTTTTATTTTCACAAAACCGACAAAAGAATGAAGGTTCGCACTTTTTACGCGTTCTTTGAAGTCGGTTCCCCTTTTAAAAAAGTTATTTCACATGGCGTTGCTATGATCCAGGATACATTGACTAGTATAATGGTTCCGACAGGTCGTTGCGATATTCTGGCGCACCGTCGTGCGTCAAGTGCGCGATCTGCCTCATTAGCAGTAGGAAATGTATAAAATTATGCTTTCTGTAATACGTATAAATAAAACACAACCTAACCTAACCAAACCAAACCTTTTCTAACCTCACCTAACCTAACCTTTCGTTGAGACCATCGAGTAACAATCATAATAATGTCTGCTTTTAGGTTAGGTTGTATTTTATTTATTACAGAAAGCATTGTTTTATACATTTCCTAAGAAGATATAAGTATTATAGAGCGTAAAAAATTAGCTGCAAATATTTTAAGGGGTGAATCATCCCATGAAACTGAACAACTTTCCCCAAAGAACATATGTCAAAATATGAAAAAAAAATTTGGTCCTCCCTTACAAAACTACCCACCGACCAACCCAATTTGAATGGGAGGTCAAAAAAAATTCTCATATTTCGACCTATGTTCCTTGGGAAAAGTTGTTCAGTTTCACAGGCTGGGCCACCCCCTGAAATATTAGCAGCATTTTTTTTTTACATCCTGTATTATTTTTCTTATTTTGTGATTGTATTTCCTGGGTTTCACACATACTATTATGTAAGTAGGTAAGTACCTACTAGTGTAGATACTTAGCTACATAGCCAGCTGTTTCTAATGATCAAATCGTTCAAGTATTCTAAACAACAACTCGGTCCGTATCGTAGACACGTATTAGGTAGTACCGTATAAGTTTTCATTGAGTCATATCTCATTACGAAATATTCTAACCTAAAATAAAGTATGGTCGGTCGAATAGGCCATATTTGACAGCTGTCAAACCAAACCCATACTAAAGGACATGTCAACAAAGAAAGATAGACCTTATGGTACAGGAGTAACATGATTTTGACAGCTGCCTAATATGGCCTTTTCGAACGCCCATAGTTTATATCCACATGTTAACTATATCCATCTTGGATTCACAATAATATTGAATATAGATAATTGTATTGTCACCAGAATTAAACGCGTATACCGAATTCAATCAATTGACAGGAACAGCGTGAAATTTAAATTATGTTAAACTAGTAGCCCTCCAAGCGGCTGCGCCCGCTGCAGCTCATTTTCCCGGCTAAGATGTTTTCCCGGCAAGTATTATACATAAAAACCTTCCTTTTGAATCACTCTATCTATTGAAAGACAACAAAATCCTGCATCAAAATCCACTGTATGGTTTTAAAGATTTAAGCAAACATACTTACACATATATACATCTTACATATATACATATATCTATTATATACATACATCTTTATGATGAACTCGTTCTTCAGGAAACGGCCGCATCGAAAATGGACCTGGAAGAGCCCCGACGGTGTTACCAAAAATGAGATAGACTTCATCATGACAGACAAAAAACGGATATTCAACGATGTCTCTGTGATCAATTCGTTCAAAACGGGTAGCGATCACCGAATGGTAAGAGGCACGTTGAATCTTAATGTAAAAGCCGAGAGATCACGTCTGATGAAGTCTACGCTCCGACCAGCACCTGCCCAAATCCAAAACCCTGAGAGCTTTCAGCTCCACCTGCAAAACCGCTTCGATTGCCTGGGTGAGTGTATCGACGTGGACGACTATAACGACAGGGTCGTGGAAACTGTCCTTACGGTTGGCTCTAAGTTCTTCAAACCCAATCGTACGAACAGAACCAAAAAAATCTCAGACCTTACTTCGAGGCTCATGGAGGAACGACGCGAGATGATTCTGCAGTCGTCGGAGGATACTTCCCAATATCGGCAGCTCAATAGGCAGATCTCTAAGTCTTTGACCCGCGACATACGCCAATTTAATACTGACCGTATTAAAGAGGCAATTGAGCGCAACAAAGGCTCCAAGGTGTTTGCTAGAGATCTGTCGATAGGCCAGAGCCAACTAGCGAAGCTAAAGACCGACGATGGCAGAATCGTATCGTCCAAGCCCGAGCTATTGGAAGAGGTCGAGAAGTTCTACGGACAGTTATACGCGACAACATGCACACCTGTCAATAATCGGGTCGCAGATCCAAGAGCTCGATTAACCCGGCACTACACAGAAGATATCCCGGACGTCAGCTTGTACGAGATTAGTATGGCTCTGAAACAGCTAAAAAACAGCAAGGCGCCGGGTGATGATGGAGTTACGGCAGAGCTTCTGAAAGCCGGTGGTAAACCGATACTTAAAGCACTGCAGAAATTGTTTAACTCTGTCATACTCGAGGGCAAAACGCCACAGGCGTGGCACAGAGGCGTGGTGATGCTGTTCTTCAAAAAGGGCGATAAGTCTTTGCTGAAGAACTACAGACCCATCACGCTTCTGAGCCATGTCTACAAGCTGTTCTCAAGAGTCATAACGAATCGTCTCGCACGCAGGCTCGACGACTTCCAGCCTCCCGAACAAGCCGGCTTCCGAAAAGGCTTTAGCACCGTGGATCACATTCATACGCTGAGGCAAGTTATACAGAAGACTGAAGAGTATAACCAACCACTCTGCCTCGCGTTTGTGGACTACGAAAAAGCCTTCGATTCGATCGAAACATGGGCCGTACTTCAGTCTCTTCAGCGGTGCCAAGCTGACTATCGGTATATCGAAGTGTTGAAGTCCTTGTACGAAAGCGCCACCATGTCAGTTCGACTTCAGGACCAGGACTCGAAACCTATCCAGTTGCAGCGAGGAGTGAGACAGGGAGATGTAATATCACCGAAATTGTTCACAGCAGCACTGGAAGACGTCTTCAAGCTCTTGGACTGGAGAGGACTTGGCATCAACATCAACGGCGAGTATCTGACTCACCTTCGTTTTGCCGACGATATCGTGGTCATGGCGGAAACCCTGGAGGACCTCGGTACAATGCTCGATGACCTCAATAGAGCCTCCCAACAAGTGGGTCTAAAAATGAACATGGACAAGACCAAGGTTATGTCAAACTCTCTTGTTGCACCCATTACTCTGACAGTTGGGGGCTCTACTCTGGAAGTTGTCGACGAGTATGTCTGCCTGGGACAAATAGTCCAGCTGGGTAGGTCCAACTTTCAGAAAGAGGTCAATCGTCGAATCCAACTCGGCTGGGCAGCGTTCGGGAAGCTACGTAACATCTTCTCTTCTCAACAACTACCGCAGTGCCTCAAGACAAAAGTCTGGGATCAGTGCGTGTTGCCAGTGATGACTTACGGAGTTGAGACGTGGCCGCTAACAATGGGCCTCATAAGAAGGCTCAAGGTCACTCAAAGGGCAATGGAAAGGGCTATGCTCGGAGTTTCTCTCCGCGATCGAATCAGAAATGAGGAAATCCGGAGAAGAACCAAAGTCACCGACATAGCTCGAAGGATTGCGCAACTTAAGTGGCAGTGGGCGGGGCATATTGCTCGTAGGACCGATGGCCGCTGGGGCCGGAAAGTTCTCGAGTGGCGGCCACGGACCGGTAGACGCAGCGTAGGTAGGCCTCCCACAAGGTGGACCGACGATCTGGTGAAGGTCGCGGGAAGCCGCTGGATGCGGGTGGCGCTGGACCGATCATCGTGGAGATCCTTGGGGGAGGCCTATGTCCTGCAGTGGACGTCTATCGGCTGAGACGACGACGACGAAGCAAACATACAGATAGACGCGAAAAGCGACTTTGCTTTATACTATGTAGTGATTTGAACCACCAACGAAACAAACGGGGTAAGCTAAATAAAACCGTTTAAAAATGCAACTGCTCGACGTATGCCCTGAATTGAAATTTTATTGAAGGTGGCAACCCTAAGAGAGTAGGCAATTTTACATCATCTTGATTGATTAATACATATTATATTAGGCCGCCTTTGCTTACTTTTAGTTATAGTATATTGTACCGTTTTGTGTTTTAATGTTGTGTTTGTTGTAAGCAATAAAGAGTTTATCTATCTATCTATCTATATTATGAAACAAACACTGATCTTCAACTGACAATAGAGTGCGGTAACAATACTTCTTATTATTAAACTTTGGAGATAATTCTTTTCAAACTTTTGTAATTATTGTATCTAGAGAAGTAGGGTTGGTACACGCACTATTTTGGTACACTAGACTATAATTAGTAAAATATTGGATGGTCCCTGTGACGTTTGTGACCTTGGAGCAAATGCTATGACTTAAGGTCCATTTTCCTAGTAAACAAAGGAAAGTGGACCTTATGTTTGCATAGCATTTGCTCCACCTTGGAGCAAATGCTATGACTTAAGGTCCATTTTCCTAGTAAACAAAGGAAAGTGGACCTTATGTTTGCATAGCATTTGCTCCACCTTGGAGCAAATGCTATGACTTAAGGTCCATTTTCCTAGTAAACAAAGGAAAGTGGACCTTATGTTTGCATAGCATTTGCTCCAAGGGCATAATCGTCACAGGGATCATCCAATATTGTACAGACTATAAGGTCCATTTTCCCAGTAAACAAAGGAAAGTTGACCTTATGTCATAGCATTTGCTCTAAGGTCACAGACGTCACAGGAATCATCATATATTTTACAGACTATAGGTGCTATAGTTCGTAAGTCGTTAATTATTTAATGAATGAGAACCACTTATTCGAAATTACAATAACTAAGTATGTGTATGTTTGCTTAAATCTTTAAAACTACACAATGATTCTGATGCAGTTTTTTTAATAGATAAAGTGGTTCAAGAGGAAGGTTTTTATGTACCTATAATACTTGCCGGGAAAATATCTTATTCTCACGGGATAATGAGTTACAGCGGGCGCAGCCGCTATCAACTAAATCTTGAATAAAAATTAAAAAATTGCTGAGAAGGTTGATTTGTTAGAGTTAATTATATATATAAGTATTTTGATTAGTTGCGGCTCGCTGCAACTCATTTTCCCGTGGGAATAAGATGTTGTCCCGCCAAGTACTTATTATGCATATAAATTAGAAACTCTAAAATCACTCTTTAAAAAAATCTGCATTAAAATCCGTACATAAATACATAGATATATCACGCCTTTATCCCTTGCGGGGTAGGCAGAGCGTTAACGGCCGTAAGAATACGGCCGCTATCGCCAACGTCTGACATTTTTGAGGATTGTTTTCCAAGGTTGTTTCAGAAAACATGTGTATTCCTACAGTGATAGGTTGTCAGCCTGTCGCCTAAAAATCCGAGTGTGGTATTAAAGATTTAAGCATACATACAGACGTAAAAAACAACTTTGCTATATAAAATGTAGTAATATTAACTATTCTAACAATTTCGCATTCCACCTACCTACAATCTTTTTTCGATTAACAAAAAATTACGTTCTATTGTTTCGAATTGAATATTGTTTTTAGTATAGTACTTAGTTGGCAAGTAAAGTCTGACTCATCAATTTCATGACCTTCTTTGCTTAGGCGCATCGCACACTTAACGCACGACGGACCGCTAAAATATCGCAGCGTTCTGTCAGATCCATATTACAAATATCAATCCCCATACTCATATCGCAGCGTCATCCGTCAAGTGCGGTTTTAATATAGTGACGTTTCTAGCATGGATCTGACAGAACGCTGCGATATTTTAGCGGTCCGTCGTGCGTTAAGTGTGCGATCCATCTTAGTATCTAACTACAGGTTATTGGTACGGTAAATGTAGGTACTTGAGTATAGGTTGCATGCTACTTTTAGTATACATACAAACATATAACACGCCTTTATCCCCTACGGGGCAGGCAGAGCGCCACCGGCCGCAAGAATACGGTCGATGTCGCCACGCCTGACAAATATAGAGGGCCGTTTGAGATAATTTCGTGTATCACTGTAGTGACAGGTTGGCAGACTGTCGCACTAAAAGTTGTAATACACCGAAACCCTCAAGTCTCTCAATCGCCTCTTACGACACCCACGGGTAGGAAATGGGGTGATGCTATTCTAAGCCAGCAAAAAATACTTATTGTATGAACCCCGAAAAGTAGGTACTTAACTTAGGGGATTTGACGTGGAACCAAGTTTTTACAAAGAGCGACTGCCATCTGACCTCTGCAACCCGAAGGCTAACCTGGCCCGAATCCTAGGTTAAGTCACATTCAAATATAATCTGAATTCAAATTTTATTTGAATGTGGGTTTCATCACGATGTTTTTCCTTCACTGTAAGAGCAGTCGGTAAATGTACGTGAGTAAAAACACATAGGTACATGACGGGGATCGACCTCGGGTCTCACGATTGTAAGACCGGTGTCCTAACCACTTGACCACAGACTATTCTAAAGTAGGTACCTATACTCTGCCCGAAATTAGAAACATGTTGGCAAAGCAAAGCGAGCTATAGTTTAGCTAAAATTAATAGGTACCGCCCGATAGGGCATGCATTTTAAACTTATACTTATTATATATTATTATAAATCAGTTGTAAATGTTTCTATAGTAGGGCGTCTACCAACCTATCTCTAACATGTTTTTTCAGCAAGAGAGTGAAGGCATGGACCTAGTATTATTGGTCCATGGTGAAGGCAATAAATCCTTTATAGGTAAACTAGCGGCCCGCCCAGCGGCTGTGCCCGCTGCATTTCATTTTCCCGTGTGAATTAGATGATTTTCCGGCAAACTCAAGTGTGCGATCCGCCTAACTATTAAAAAAAACTGCATCAAAATCCGTTGTGTACTTTTAAAAGATTTAAGCGTCAAGACAAACCCAATAGTGTTAGGGTTTTATGATTCCATTTTTTGTACTTATTTATGTTTTTTCTAAGGTATTTAAATAAATGAAAAAAAAAAAGAAAAAAAAAACAAACATAGATACAGACAGACGCGAAAAGTTACTTTGCTTTATACTATGTAGTGATATAGTCGTTTGCAGTGTCGGCAACGCAGGCGGCGCAGTGCCTATGTACTGGCTGCCTGCCATATGGGGAAATGTTGCATAAACCTGTCCCCGTCCGTCGCGGGAAATTCACAAAGACCTAACACCCTGTATAAAGAAATACAAATCAAATAGGTTTGTACATATACTCACAATAGCCCGTTCCTCGTTTATCTTTAAAAAAAAAAACTTTCTTTTTCTTTTAAACTCAAGTAAGGCAAAGAAACTACTGCATTAGAGCCTTACTTGCAAGGTAGGTACCCTAGGAATTTCTGAAAAATTACGCACATCAACACAACGTCCGTGGATTTAGAAAGTATACTCTGATAAAGAATAACTGATTTACTTACCGAAAAAGTCCTCCCATGTCATAGAATGGTCAGAATCGGCATTTGCGCCGTCCATCTTCGGGGCACACTTCAGAAAACTTTGCTTACATTACACCACGAGACAAAACAAAAGAACTGAAAGCACGTACGTAAGTTACAATAAAGTACACCAAACACTGAAGTTAAACTGTTGACAAACAAAAAACATCGCGATAAACGGAACGTGATACGCACGACATCCGCACGTTCGCCCTCGCGGCCTGCGGCTCGCCAATGACACGAGACGAGAAAGAAAGAAAAGTTTGCTGTGTAGAGTTGCCAGACACAAGATCAAATCTTGTATCAGATTGTTGCCAAGAATCACATTTTAATTAGGGCCCCAAGTCTGCTATTTTTTGTCATTGTAACGCCATCGAAACTCAACTGTCATTCAATTGCCATTGTGATTTTTCTATACTTTAAACTGTTAGCAGACTACGAAATGACCGAAATCATCCAACTGAGATCCAATCGACATCCAACTGAAACGATTTTCATTTAACAGACTTAGGGCCCTGAAAATTCGTAGAAAGTTATTTAACAATCAAAGTATGTATTCCGGGAGCTTACTTGGGAGCTTTGGGTATTCTAGTCTTCGCATTGATTTGAGGAAGTATTTTTTATTGTATTTATCTTATTGTACTGTACCTAGCTGTTATACATGATTGTCTTATTAAATATATAGTGATTATCATATCATCAGTTCATTGGGTCGTTGGACAACTCGGTGGCCCACACGTAAAGAAGATAATTCTAAACTTTTTTTTTTTTTTTTATATGTAATAGTTCTGTTCACTCAAGTGAAGAGGGCATTTGAATTTGGGCATTGTCTCAAAATCTATTGAAAAAAATCTAATCTAATCTAATCTATCTATCTCGTGTAAAATAATCATTTCTTTTACACCTAGTCAACCATGTCTTTACCTGAAAAGTGTTTTATGAAAATATTGTCATTTCATACTGATACTATTTGAACGATCGGCCGAGAAAATTCTTTATAACGGCCCTAATTCAAGTTCACTTGCATTCTGATAAAAGTCATTGGCTATGTAGCTAAATACTTAAATAGTAATACGCCAAGTACCTCGTTCCGTGTTTTAAAAAAGACTTAAAACTATTTACTTTAAGAAATTATTTATCTGATTATTATGAGGTTTTTTGGGCTGATAAAAACACCTTATCCGAACTAGATGGCGCTATTTCAGATTGAAGGATTCTCAAGTTCAGTTTGGTGCCGCGGCGCGTTGTAATATGACGTCACAAGCGGTCACGTTGCTGTTAGCAGGACCCGAAATTTTTCGAAACTTTGAATGCCTATAAAATCAAAACTACTAGGTATTTTTAACTGCAACAAAAACTAGTGTATTTGTATACATATAAGCTTTACTGTCACAAATTTGCAACATTACAAGCGATTTGGCATACCTAGTAACATTCTTAATTGACAAGATGATACGAAGGAACAACAAACCCGTATTACCGGCCGGGCCGGCGAGTGGGTACTTAATTGTTTACGGCTCAGTCGCCGTAATCGGTAGCTACTTAGTAGTATGGTTGAACGTGTGTTAAATTGTAATACGAGCGAGAAAGCCTGTCGTCAAGACAAACCTTTTTTAGGTTTAGTGACGTCTGTTAATGTTTATTTTTTGTACCTACCTTGTAACAAAATAAATGGAAAAAAAAGATCGGTTATTTACGCTTGCATGTGTGTGGTAAACAAAATATACGAACCTGATTTTATGAACATTTACATTCAGAATAATTGCGAATGCGAATGTTCAAAAACATGTGAATGCGAATATTCGTTCATCTCTAGTACAAACCATCCAAGAATCTTGGTATCTTGTTAATCTAGTCTCGTACGAAAACTGGTAATCTTGCAACAATGCGATATTTTTCCTACGTCTGGCAACTCTTTGCTTGTGTTGGTTGGTTGGTTGGTAGCCGCTTTTCAATCCCTCCTCGGCCCTCTCCCTCGCCCGTCCCTCAGCCGTCTCCTTCTCAGACTTGCATTGCATGCAATTACTACACTGCATGACTGCAGCAGCCAGCCGCACGATGCAAGCCGAGATGCATTTCCTTCACACTTTTCTTGTCTTGAGCACTGCGTTACGATTTGCTACAAACAAATTGTGTATTGGCGCGCGCATTAGGTTTCAATCTCGTTTCAATACCCAAATTCTTTTTGTGGTTTAGGGTCTTGGATAATTTGTTTTTAGTAAATAGGTACCAATACCAACTACACATAGTTCCATTTCAGATTTCGTCAAAAAGTTGCCGAGTGATTCCGGCCTAGATTAGCATCACCCCGAATAAATCGACCAGTGCAGTGAGTGTAGTAGTTAATAGCTACCATTAAGGGTTAATTTGTTAATCTGTGCAGCTCATGTAATAGCTCCGTTTATTTAAAAAAATGGCTGTGCCTCCGCTGCCGGAGCCGGCAACTGGAACGGCTGCCGGAGCCGGCAACTGGAACGGCTGCCGGAGCCGGCAACTGGAACGGCTGCCGGAGCTGGCACTGAGTCTAGTCTAGTATTGTGTAGTGTAGAATAGTTTAGTCTTCCTAAATGACAGATCAATTATTTCTGTGTAAGGAATAATATCTTAAATGGTAATAAATAAAAATATTGTATCCGGAAGTTATTATTTATTGCAAAACTCAAAACTAAAGCTGCCTTTCTATATCTTGCCCACATTTATAAAAATTCTTCATCCAAATACTCTTCCTCCATGTTGTAATTTTCATCTCTCTTTATACAACTAGTATAACTCATATCAATTTCTGTAGGGTCTTCTGTAATATTTTCAGTAACTTCTCCTAAAACACTTTCTTTTTTGTTTACTTTCTCTAGAGCTTTAAGTCTTCTTGTAGTTTCAGTAGAACGATTACTCTTCTTTAGTCCTATTACAGTATTTCCTAATCCTTTTGGCCGCCCTCTTTTTAGTAATCTTGGGGGCATTTTTACATCTTTTAAAGTTATTGTTTTTGATGTATGAATGGTATCTGAACATTCAGCAACTGGATCAAGACAAACACTGCCTTCCCTACTAGCGCCTTGAGTTAATGTTAAAGGAAGACATTCAAAGTTATCATCAATCAAGTCACTGTTGATTAGAGGTCCGCGCCACGCCGGCGTGCCGCCGCCGAGTGACCCCGGCGCGCCGCCGCCGCCGCCGGGTCACAGAAAATTTGGCGCCGAGTTCAAATTTTGCGCGCGAACCATGTGTCAAGCACGCGTTGTTGTCTACTAGGTATATCGATGCGACGTTGCCGTGTTGTGCGACTCGTGCGCCCCCCGAACCCCACCGACCGACGACGCCGCCCGCGCCCGTGACGTGACAATCACTCGCTCATCGTTCGTTCAGTTCGTTCGTTGTGATTTTCGGAGTAATTTTTACGGAATTGATAGTGATATTGTGGTGATATTCTTTCAAAAATGACAAATATAAATAACTATAAGTTGAGTACGTTGTCAATATCTACGTTATACGATCCGAAAAACAAGAATAGCTTCTGTTGGAAGCATTTCGGTGTAATGATTCACGAGGAAAACCATAAAAGAAGCAAAATCTGCGAAGAGCAAGTTTTTTGTCAAGTATGTTTGGATAACTTAAAAAATGAAAATAACGATATATCATTTGGCCTGTAAGTACTTTCTGTATTTGTCTATATTTACAAGTATAAAATAATTACGATAATTTTCTTTTTCTACGTATTAATAGTTACCTATCCGGTTTTGTTTCCCAAGTTGGTCCTGCTGCAGAACAACATCTCTTTACACCTGAACCGAGGTCTGTAGACTATAATAAGGCATCTATATGTGTGCGTTTGATATGCACTTTGCTTTAAACACCTGACATTTAAGACATTAAAATAGCGTATAAATTAAACGGGTTTTCATGGATTTTATAAGATCATGCATTTTAAAGCTTTTCACGCACGTTTTTTAATACATAAGGCACATAATGTGTGTGTATAAACACCTGACATTTAAAACATTAAAAGAGCTTATAAATAAAATGGGTTTTCATGGATTTTATAATAAGGTTAAGGTCATGCATTTTAAAGCTTTTCACGCACGGTTTTTGATCACCTAATATTTATATTATTTTAATAAATAAATTACAAGCCAAACAATGTGGTTCCTGATTTACTGTTGCCTTTGGTTGGTTACATATGCTTTAAAATAATGACCGTTAAATAATGTACGGTGCTTATAATGTGCTACCGTTATACAAGGTGCTTATCAGATCAGTGCATCTTAGCATGTTGCATCTTAGCATGTTTAATTTTTCAGAGTGAAAATCAAATCATACAGTAAGACTGTAAGCACCGGTAACTTACTCAGACATCTAAAGGACGATCACAACATTAGGGATGAATCAGTTGATAAAACAAAACCAATTACAGATTTTTTTACACCCCGGCCACGTAAATCTGTTTGTGGCACTGCAAGCACAAGCAACCCTATACCACAAAAAAAAGATAAATGGCTTCTAGCTCGTGACTTAGCCTTGTGGTTTTGTAAATCTTTGTTGCCATTTGACACCGTGTCAGATGAAGGAACAATAGATTTCTTTCAGGTACAATGATGTTTTATTATTTGTTGCTTGATTAAATTTATCGGAGTTGTTTAATTAAGTACTTAATAAATATGTTTTTATTTTTGTAGAAATATAATATTATAATATCAAAAGATGACCTGCCTTCAAGCGACACTGTTGGTCAAACCGCGTTGTCAGATGTCTACGAAAGCATGCTGCGGAAGATCAAAGCTCAAATTGTTGTTGATGCATCGCGTCATGTAGCACTTACTTTTGATCTATGGACCGACGGTTATCGTAGGCTGAACTACATAACTTTCACCCTACATTACATAGCGGCAGGTGAGTAGTATGATTAACTGATAGTCTTTTTGTTAAAATATTGAATGCCAGCTCCGGTCTTATAACATTTATCAAATTTCAGATTTTGAACTTAAATCCTTTACACTCTGCACCAACTTAATAGAAGGTAAAAAAACTGGCGAAAAAATCAAGGATTACATTGATAAATTAAAAGAAGACTATAATTTACAAGATAGAGAAATTCATACCGTAACAGACGCCGGATCAAATGTTAAGCGAGCTGTAACGTTGTCACATCTTGATGGTCATCTGTGTTTGGGACACGGTTTGCACAACTTGGTCACTGTTGATGGACTCCAAAAAGTGCCAGAAATAGTGGCCTTAATAGAAAAATGTAAAAGAATTGTAAAGTTGTTAAGATATCGCTTGCCTGAGTTAGAAGCTAATGCCGAAAAAGAACAGAAAGAGATTTTAATGGCGTGTCAGTCAGCAGCTCAAAATATAGAAAGTGATGAAGCTGACCCAATTCCTGTCGAAGACGAAGAACAACATGAAGATTCCAATCTTGGTCAGCAAGAATTATTCGGAAATCCAAACAACGTTCCAAGTATAAAAACGGCGTCACCAACTCGCTGGCACAGCGTACTTATAATGCTCGAAAGCTTGGCGCATTGCTGTAACCGGGCACCAGTAAACGAAATGCTCACTAAGATCGGTCAGAGTGACATTAAAATTAACGCCGAACAATGGAATATTTTAGAAGATTTAATAAAATTTCTCAGAACCTTTCTAGAAGCCGTGGAAATGTTGTCGTCACAAAAGGTGTCGTCACTTAATTTGGCACTTATTTTCAGATCTGAAATAGAAGACGTCCTATTGGCGATGCCAGATGATGAATCGTTAATAATTCAACGTCTAAGAAACCAAATGCTTCTAAGACTGGACAAAAGGTTCCCTGTAACTGAAAATATTGTCGCAGCCTCTTTACTTGACCCGCGTTTCGCTAGCCTGAAGGATATTGACACTTACGTGGAAAATCATCAAGTGACGAAAACAACTTTCTTGACTGAAGTTGTTAAGAAATTTGTAAAGGAGTCTGATAAACCAGCAGAATCTGTTCCTGCTTCAAAAAAAAAAACAGGATGTTCTACTCCAAAAGCTAGCCAAAAAACACTCCAATAGATTTATTGATGAGGATGACGAAGTTGCTCAAGAATGCTGGAGATATTTGGCCACGGCTAACCCTTCGGATTTAGGAGATGTAGAGGACACTGAGGGCAACATTCTGAAGTTTTGGGAACAAAAAAGGAATGTGTTTCCTTGGCTTGCAGGATTGGCGCGATCTCTTCTAGCTATCCCAGCTACAAGCACGCCCAGTGAAAGGGTTTTTTCTGTAGCTGGGCTAGTGTTGACTGCGAAGAGATCGCGCCTAAATCCTGCAAAAGTCAACAAAATATTTTTTATACACGATAACTACAAACATTGTCAGTAATTTAGTTAAGCTACTGAAATTAAAATTTGATTGATCTTATCGAGATTTTTCTACTGCTCTTTGAAAAAAACTAGCTCACGCCGGCGACGCCGCGCCGCGCCGGGTGCGCGCACCAGCGCGCCGCCGCCGGCCTATTGGGCTGCGGCGCGGACCTCTACTGTTGATATGGCCTTCACTCCATTTACTAATAATTGATTTAATAAAATTGAGTCTTTCATAAAATAAAGGTGTTGATACTTCGCTGCACATTTGAGATATCATATTACATTTTTCATCCATTATTTTAAATTTTTGGTGGCTTGTTAGTCTTTTAGGTTTTGTATTCATTTGATGTAAAAATTTTACTTCTTCTACTTCTTTTGGTTCTTTCATTCCATTATGTTCTTTATTTATTATAGCTTCATAATGAGCTTTGGTCCATCTTTGCAAGCTTAAGTTTTCTTCAAATAAGGGTAATGATAACAATGATCTGCATTTGAAGATATGTCTGCACGGTAACATATTTGATGTTCTAAAACTACATTCACAACTATTTCCTGTAACTTTTAATAATCCTTCTGAAGTTGTTGCTATGTATGTATCATCACCTAAAGGTACAAATTCTTTACAACTTGATGAATACTCAAGTTGTTTTAACACTTTTTTATATGCAAATACTGTCAATTGGTTTGCGTATAAATGCTCTGCTGAACCTGGTAATGGTCTTTTAACTGGTGTTTTATGTAACATCTGCAAATTTCTGGTGTCGTTGCCAGTTCTATGACTGTTTATTAGTGCAAACAGATGCTTGATGAAGTCCTCCAAAGGACTGTATCTGTTAATAACAGATTTTAATTTTGCATTCATGCATTCCAGTCTGTTGTTTGTTGAATTAGACAAACATAAATTTTTGTATGTGAAACATTTAACCCATTGTTCTCTGATATTTTCCCAATTGTTAAGGTAGTAATTATGCACTATACTTGGAACATTAGCCTTCATCTCCTTATAAACATTATGGTACTCAGTTTCAGAAGAAGCGTATGTGAGTTTTGTCAAATACTCTTTGCTTAATTTAACTTCTTCAGCTGTTATACCCATTTTTCGATTTGAAACTTCCCTGTTAAATATTTGAAAAACATGGAATAGGCAAATCATCAGTTTAGCATCCGGGAAGTGTTTTTCAAAAATCTTTCTTTCCGTTTTGTCTTTGTCTGACATTATTATTTTGACATTTTCACAACAGTTAGCTTCTTTAAATTCTGTGATAAACATATCAATACTCTCCTCATTTTCACGGCTTAATAGGCAAATAGCAACTATCTCACTACATCCGTTGCTGTCTTCTATCATAATAATGTAGACTGCTGTTCTAATGTCTACTAAGCAGTAGGTCCCATCAATGAATAGTATCTCGGGAAATGCTGCAAAAAAGTCTTTCATTCTTCTGTCCTGAAAGTACAGTCCATCAAATGTACCGTCTTCACATAAAAAAAGTCGCACATCACACCCGTACACATTTTGCAGCATTGAAACACATTCTTCAAAGTTTTTCTTTTCTTTAGGCCTGTTAATATTTGAAATATCTTTTAATGTAATATTACAACCTGTGCTTTTTTGAACTTTTTCCAAAACAAGCTTTTTATTAGCACCTGCTTCAAGCAAATCATGAATATTTTTCTTCACTTCGTCTGGTAGTTTTAATCGTTGTTGTGACAAGGTTTTGAAGTAAGCTGCAGAAGTTTTGTGGTTGTGGCATTCATTTAACTTCGTCACTGTAAGATGTTGTTTACATTTACTCATGTGTAGGTGTATCACTGCTGGACAATCTTGTTTCGCAGTTGAACAGTTTCTAGTGGAACTCTCATGTTTCGACTCGAATTTCCTGCCACCTCTGATACATGCAACAACTAAGTAATAATATTTCAATGATTCATTGGCATTTTCAACTGTATCAGGATGTCTCTTACGTTGATTAAAGATTGTTCTAGCGTCCCTTTTCCAGTACTCATTTTTGACGAGTTTTTTGTATTCTGATAATTTTTCGTCAAATTCCTTGAAGGAGGAAAACGTATCTCCAACTTTCATATTTTACAGTACGTAAATCAATTCTTTTCCAATAGCCCAAACCAAACAAGGTACAAAAGACTATCGAACAAAATGGCGATGTTGTGTTTACTCGATACTCGAAAACAAAACAAGTAATTTTGAGGTTATGCAACCATAGACTGTAGAAAAGTCAACATGACAGATAACGCGCATAGACTAATCATCTACGGCAACCGTTCCGTTTATTCACGATTGCCGGCTCCGGCAGCGGAGGCACAGCCTAAAAAAATAGTTCCTTTCTATTCTCCAACCAATGACATGACGGCAACTGCTTAACGTATGTAAAACAATCGGATACAACATAGATCTGTTTCTTTTTTAAATGTAAATTTCGGTATTTAAATAAAGTTCTTTTAAATAAAAAATAAAGTTCTTTATTGCTGAATTTGATACACATATCGGGGATGAGGTCCTCCTACTAAGCAATTTAAAAATACTTGTGCTGGAAGAATATTTGGATTAAGGGATTAAAAAAGTACATACCTTTCGCAAGGGTTTCTTACGTGAAACCGTAAAACATAAACCATTAGTTTTGTAAAAACGTGACAGATTAGGTAAAACTTAAGAACATTTATGTAAATATAAAAAATAATTTCATAATGTATCCGAATAAATATCTATAATCTGTGGTGTTCATTGATCGTATCGTACGTGCGTGAGTGAGATTTTCACAACATGGCGTTCGCATAACCAGTTGTTAGGGATCGCTGAAATATAGTGTTTAGATCATTTAAGCAACACAAATACCCGCTGATTTAGTGTCTTATACAGTTTTTAGTCAAATATATAGAAGTGTGTACTAGCAAATATTGTGTAAAGACAGTTGTTTGGCTTCTTTGTCGTGTGTGCCTTCACGCCACTTGTTGGGTAACTTTTACCTATAATTGCATTTGATTTATCACATTTCGATGCACGTTGAGGTTTATTGGATCACTGGCAACTATCTAAATCCATCGCCACTTATTGCAGTGTTTGTTTTAGTTGAAAAAAGTCAGTTCGAAAGCGGCCTTTGGCAAGGGCAGTCTTAGGTGGGATCATTGAACTTCGGAAGTGGTATCTGGATGAAGTGGCGATGCCCAGGCGTGGTACAGACGTTGTCCAGCTCCCGATGCCTGCTAAGAAGAAGACTAAGCTGTTAGAGGAGCCCCCGCCCAGCTTGGACGTTAGTTTTTTCGACGATGAAGCGCTGCCTCCTGGCATTGTGTTTAGTGATGCTTTGCAGAAGCAATGGCGAATCGGAAAGCCTATCGGTAAGTTTATACATCATACTAGACCACATCTCTACTATGTTTTTAGTATGCCTTTGCTTCTGTTTAAAAATCCATATACTTACCTATCCACTTAGGTACTTATCCCATAGAACATGCTCTAAAGTACCTATCTAATAATGTCACACACAATTCTATAGCTATTCAAGTTATTACGATGTGCTAGTTCACTGGGTGTGCTGACAAAAGTATAAGCATAGCTATTTTAATTACATCATCAAATACTTAAAAGGCTACTAGTATTCTCAAAGTATAATGACAAAAGATGTTCATTCATATCATAACTCACAAAGAGAGTACAAGATTACAATGAAATTAGATTATAATGAAATCATCAATCTGTCTTGAGAAATTATACAGATTTTTTTATTGTCATTTAGTTATACAAACAAAATAAAGACAATTCCACAAGATTCTAAAATTCAATTGCAAAGTATACTCTGACCCAATATTTAGATATTGCTAGACTTATTAAGTATTGCACTATTGCACATGTAAACAATTATTATGTAATACATAAATACATACATACACAAATCACGTCTTTATCCCTTGCGGGGTAGGCTAAGCGTGAATGATCATAAAATTACCATTGTTATTGCCATGTCTGTCAAGTATTGAGGAACCTTTCAGATGATTTGTGTATCACTGTAATTACAGGTGATCAGTCTGTCGCCTAAAGTTGTAATACACTTGAAAGCCTCAAATCCCTTAGTTGCCTCTCACAAACTCCCAGGAATAAATGTTATGGTCTGCATGAGACCAACAGGCACAACTAGCGCATTGCTCATAGTTTGTAAATAATTCATCTGCAAATATGTTTAACGTTGAACCAGTCCATGAAACTGATCAACTGTCCGTAAGAAACATAGGTCGAAATATAAAATTAAGTTTTGGACCTCCCATTATTGTTATATGATAGAGCAGGGGTTGGTCCTGAAAAGACCAAAAGCCACTGCGACCTTTGCAGATCTATTGTGGCATTCGACCTCCTACACAAAATGTTCCAACTATCAACGGCCCAAGTCGGGTTCAGACTAATGTCATTTCATGACCAAAATAGTGTAGGTTTACTATGGGGGTACTGACTAGCCTAGACTACCGTGACAAATATTCTGACTAATTAATAAACATGAGTGCAAAGACCACTAAAAGTGCAAGCCGGTGCTCTAGTTAGCCCTTTCTGTATTGATCAGCAGGGTGGACTGATTTAGAACCAGAAATTGTTTGCAAAGAAAATGGTACAATGAAGCAGATGATGAATAGATTATGATTAATGATTATTTTCAATATTTTCAGTCGCATAAATCGTAACATGCAAATTTGAAATATACCTAATACAAAACAAATTTCAAAAAATTCTAACTAAATATCATAAGATAGTGAAACGCAAAAAAAAGATGATTGTCTTATTTTTAGAAGATTGTTTTGTCAATTGTAAGCAATTTATTGTTAAGACCATATGATGCCGACTTAGAATAGCGTCAGCCCATTTCTTTCCCGCGGGTGTCGGCATAAGAGGTCACAAAGGGAATCGAGGGTTTCATGTTCATCACATCTTTAGGCGACAGGCTGACAACCTGTCACTACTGTAATAAGCTGCAAGGGCCCTCAACGTCTTGTCAAACGTGGCGATAGCGACCGTATTCTTACGGCCATTGACGCTCGCTCTGCCTACCCCGCAAAGGATAAAGGCGTGATATATGTATGTATGTTTATTGTCACGAGCAGCGTGAGACCAAGGTACGCAAACTTTCTTATAACAAGTTACGCCATTATGTAACACAAGGTGAATACAACAGTTTGTATTCGTATGACCGTTAAATAATAAACACCGGTCAAGTGCAAATCATTTAAAAAGAAGGGTTCTGTAGAAAAATATTTTGATTTTGTTTATCAACAACTTTTTTTCGCCATGGTTTCGCGCTAGTCTTTATATTTGTCGTCATATTATAGGGTGTAAAAATATTAGCTGCAAATATTTTAAGGGGTGAACCAGCCCATGAAACTGAACAACTTTCCCCAAGAAACATATGTCGAAATATGCAAAAAAGTCTGGACCTCCCATACAAATTGACTTGGTCGGTCAGTAATTTGGTATGGGAGGGGCAAATTATTTTTTTTCATATTTCAAGCTTTTTTTTCATATTTCGATTCACCCCTTAAAGTATTTGCAGCAATTTTTTTTACTTCCTGTATAATAAGTACGAATTTTGAATTTCAGGTCGAGGTAGCTTCGGTAGAATATACTTAGCCTCTGATGAGGTTGACAAGGAAGTCACCAAGGCGAATGCCAGATATGTGGTCAAAATAGAACCTCACACAAATGGGCCTCTGTTTGTCGAGGTGCATTGCCTCGTTCGCATCGCGCAAGTTGATAAAAGTAAGCAGAACAAAAGAGAAACTATTTCTATTATAAAAATATTTATGGTGACACTAATTTTTTGTTTAAATTTTACAGTAAAATCATGGCGCCAATCTCACAAACAGAAGCGACTAGGCATGCCAGTATACATCGCAAGTGGCTCGTTCACAGAGGAGAATACGGGTGTCAAATACAGATTCCTTGTATTACCGCGCTACGACATTGACCTGCAAAAGGTTATTGCCAGGACCAAAGTTTTGGATCTCAAAAACGTTCTCGTCTTGGCAATCCAGATTTTAGACGTCCTGGAATATTTACACGACCAAGGATACACACATTCCGATATAAAAAGTTCAAATCTGATGCTCGGTTTCGAGGCCGGCAAACTGAACAAAGTTCCGGTAGTCAAACCTGCCCCATCGTTCCAAAAAGAGACTAAAGAAGTTACCGTCCTAGCGGGAAAGCATAGACGGGCTAAAAGCGCTAAGGCCAGGTCTTCAAACTACTACGACGACGAAGATTATATCGCTAAAGACAAAGGTGACAATTCTGAGGATGAAGATGTCGCTAATGTTAAAAGAAAGCTCAGAAAAATACTTTCAGACAGAGACAACAGAACATTACACAGAAACCACGCGTTCAATTTGAGACAACTATCAAACTACGTGAACTACGAAGACATGAATAGCTCCGTATGTTCCGATCAGTCCTACCAGAAACTCTTAGATGACTTCGGCCCAAAACCTTTCATTCGTACTACTCAAGATTACTATGAAGATATGAAAAGGCAAGGCAAAGTCAATCCTGGAACTAGTTTGAGCGAGATCTATCAAGAAGCGATAAAATCACAATCAAGTGGACACATTTACTTGCTGGACTATGGTCTGGCTTCAAAGTTTTTGGACTCAGAAGGAAACCACAAAGACTTTGGTATGGATGCGCGTAAAGCCCACGATGGAACACTGGAATACAGCTCAAGAGATTCTCATATTGGAGCGCATTCCAGAAGATCAGACCTAGAAACACTCGGATATAACCTGCTGGACTGGCTCACCGGTACCTTGCCATGGAAAACGACAGAAGTGTTAGCGGAACCAGATTTGGTTCATGCACTGAAGAAAAACTTCATGGGTGATATTAAATCCTTCCTAAAAACATGCTTCAAGACTGATCTATACCCCGAGTTTATGGAAAAATACCTCGAATACGTCACAAAATTAGATTTTACTGAAAAACCCGACTACGACTACTGCAGAAGTTTGTTTAAAAGCGAATTACTGAAAAACGGATATAATAAAGATATTTGTCTTAATTTCGCTGAAGCTCCAATGTCTCCAATGAGCCGAAAGCTCTGTTACTCCAAGAGATTTGGAAAGAAGAATACTCCACCGGACTTCTTAGCCAGAAGTGGCATAAAGAAAGCATATGAAAGGGAAAACGTGACATCGCTTGAAAATGATTTGAAACTCGAGCTGTTGAAGCAAACTCTTAACTCTTCCAGCGACGGATTCAGAAAGCCTTGCACGTCTCGGAACTTCTTCATTTCAGATACAGATCTAGTCGCCCGCCTGAAAAAATCTCTCATGCCTTATGACGTGTTCGGAAAGAAACTTTCGCCAAAAAACTTGCGATCCAACAAAAAGAACATCAAAAAGCGTAGAGGTGTAAGAAAACACAGAAACAGCATCGGCAAGTTTGGAAACTTCATGGGATCGGCTCGACAGTTCACATGGGCTGAGATCCTGGCTGGCAACCCAGAGCACATTATCCGCAAAGAGCGTAACGCTGCGGGTAGCGAGGAGGAAGACTTCGACGAGGAAACTTGCAAATTCAGAATCAGAAAACTGTCGGACGCGTCGGAGACCAGCGACACAAACCTGCTGTCACCACTATTGCAAATAGACTATCTTGAAAGCATGAATCCTACTTACGCCATGAAAGAGGTTGTTGCGAACTTCCAAAACAAAGTGTCTGGTAAAAACTCTAAAGACTCGGATGACAGGACTGAAGGTTTCGAAGGTTATACACCGGCGATGATAAATGTCTACAGGATGAAGGAGAAACGAGAGGCAAAAGAGAGATCTGAAATGGTCAAACAGCAACACTTGGCTAAAGAACCTGTTGTGGTCTTAAAGAGATGCACACGGTCAAAGAAAACCTCTGTCAAAAAAGCAGAATCTACTAGAAGTGTTAGATATAAGACATTCAGTGAAAGCTCCACAGATGAAGACCCAAATAATCAAAAAGTGCCCAGAACAAGAACATTTCAAAAAACTTCGACAGAAACTAAACATAAAGAAACGGAAAAGGCCACCAGGAAAGCTAGGAAACAAACGGTTTCTGACAAATCTGACTCGGATCAAGAAAAGACTACAAAATCTGGTTCTAAAGTATCAAGGAAGGCTAAACAGCGTGTAAACTCGGAAAGTGAGAAGGAAAAGTCTGATTCAGAAACAAATACTGTGCCGAAAAAAAGGACTCGACAAAAGACTGCTAGTGTTGAACGGATGGACGTAGATAAAGTTGCTCCTGAGACGGTACCTAGAAATACTAAAAATATTAGTAAGAAAGAAGTGAACATTGTCGAGAGGAAACCACCATCAATCAGATGCAAAAGTGAGTATATAATACATATTTTGTATATTTTTTTTGCTTATTACTTGTTCCGGGAATTCGACCGTTTAATAAAACTATTGCAAAGTAATAAAGTTGGTGCACATATCTTAAAGTGGGTGATCTTTGAAAACTTTTACCACTTGGCATCACCTCTAGTTTTGATTTGTAAGTGGGACTAGAAGCACCAAACCTTCAATGCTGTTTTTAAACTTTTTATCACGATGTGCTAAGTTGAAGACGCCAACCTCCCTCATCATTTATTGGGTAGAAAATAATTTAGCACTATGAGTGCCTAGAATATCCTAATACATTATTATATACGTAACGTTATAATTAATTTGCAGAATCTCCGGCGCGGGCGAGGGCTGCAGTGTCGGCGCCCAACAACCGCAGGAGACTGAGGAGCAGTCGTCGACAGCGATCGTAATTCATACATTTTTCCAAATTCTGCAATGAAAACAACCTGACTTGAAATTATTAATCGAATGATTTTAAAAATCTCCGACACACGTCAGATTTGACTATAGTTTCGCTATCGCCACTCTAATGATCCATATATTACAGCTGTCAAATCCATACTAAAAGAGAAGTCATCAAAGTAAAATCATCATTATGATGGATCGGATTCTGTAGAGCCACCACCTTGCGCAGAACGCAAAAGCGCTGGAATCCCCACTCATTGTCACTGGCAGAATTACCCTAGTTTGGTAAAAGTCCATATTATTAAATAATTACTTAATAAAATGACATAGCAAACTTGAATCCTTCTTGAATCTGATAGCTGTCAAATATGGCATATATTCCAAACTCTATGCTTATTTGAGCGGCGATACTGAAGTGATTATTTTATTTTTGTGAATAATTGATTTGACCGATGATGATGACCGACTATTTTAGTTATTAATTTTTTCTATTCCTTTTTTATATTATGTAAGTTACGTGTAATTAACCCACCTGTTCAGTCCTAAAATTGTAAATCGAAATATTTGTGATTATTATTTCAAGATTATCCTCTCAATTATTATCAATTAAAAAGTATGACTAAGGCATCACAGTTTCCTCGATAGATATGTACCTATGTAAGAAAATTTTAGGAATATTGATCTGTTTTTCAGGTCGTACGTACCATGGTAACCTTTACTAGGCTTTTAAAAAAATTGTTTGCATTTAGTAAAAATCATTTTATTGTGTTTATACGCCAGTAGTATAGACTTTGTATTGGACGCCTATTTCCGTGATTTGAACGTTTCCTGTAGTATGAATATTAAAGTGATTTTGTTAAATAAATTTATTTTTATTTCATCACCTATTTAAAATCTTGATGGTTATTAACTTTACCCGCTGTTAATCGTTTTTCCGTGAGAATGACATACTCCCGGGATAATATTCATACAAAAAAATGCATATATCATAACATACATAAGGATGTTAAGTATGATTCACACACACAACATAACTTCACAGATTGATAGTGTAAGTTCAAACCATTTGGAGCACGGAATCCTAATCAAATCGTGACGTCATAAACCAGCTGATCATGCGCTTTACACATACTATTTCTGCTACAGTTGAATTGCGTGAAAAGGTAATTGCTTTGAAAATAAAATTCTCAACCAAATAAAATTTTATTTGACTTTTCTACTGCAGGTAGGATTTGAATTTGCGACCTTCGCTATCAGTACCAGCGACTCATTTCTATCCAACCTTTATCCAACATTTCAGGTAAGGCTTGATCTTGAACTATCAAAGTTAATAAAGTGACTGATCTGCGCTATCAGAACATTGCCAGACCGTCTGAAACTGGGTTGTTTTCTATTTTTTCCGATGTAGGTACTTTATCTTTTTGGTTATTTGGATTTGCATTATTTGAGTCATCCTTTTTAGATGGTCTAGAGTAGACAATATACCTAGGTGCTCAGAGTCGTTATTTACAAAAACTGGGGATAGCCAAGGCGCGTCTTTGTTATTCTGAAAACTGCTCCATTTTGACCAGAATACCATACTTTTCGAAGGTTCATTTCGTTTCAAAGCAGCTGAGACATCTGGCAACATTGATCTATCCATTTGACAGCCAGCTGCCATTCGGCAATGTTGTGTTTCAGATTTGAATAATTTTTATTACATTACCTTTTCCACTACAGTGATAGTGACAAGGAATAAATGTGCGCCGGAACGTTGAATTATTCCCTGCTACTCATGACATAATAGACTGAAATCCAAGACACCGTAAATAACCTACAAATATCTGTGATAGTATATTAGGTTATATAAAATTGTGATTTCCTTCAATTAAATTGCAATGGAAATCGAGGGCAAGGATGTTATTCGGGTTGGGTCCAGGAAAAGCGAGGTATGAACGTGTATTATTTCAATATTCATTACTTTGGGTCAGGGTATACTTTTCTTGTTTATAATTTTTTGTTTCTCAAGTTTAGGTGTGATATGATAAGAAGATATCTACCAAATAGATACTAAATGTCTATCAATTTTAATGTGTATGTTGCTATCCGCTGAGTGCGCCATACTCATTCAGGACATGGGACATATTCAACAAATTAATGTATTTATTAATTACTCATATCACATACTGCATAAACTATAGTAAAAATTTAATAAGTTTCTTTTGTGGCTAACTTTCTATTGATACATGACCACTCAGACTTATTGAATATTTCTGTATTGTTATTTCTGTAATTATATATACTGTATTGTTTACCTTTTAGCTGTCCCCCTCTTTGCACATACAAAATACTTTGTATTCTTCATACTGAGGCCTAAATATAATACAGAGTATAAGGGACGGTGTAACAAATACTTAGCAAGCATCCTCAAACCATGACACTGAAAAACTTTTTAAATGGGGGCTATGGTGAGAAACAAAAAAAAAATTGTACCATCCATAGAAAATTATCGATCACGTGAGTGACTTTGTTTGGGATGTCGAAAATATTTTTACTTTTCCCAACATAGCCCCCATAAAAGTTATCCAGTTTCATGGTCTGACCACACCTGCAAAGTTTTCGTTACACCATCCCTTACACCCTGTATACTGAAACAAGACCTAGAACCTATTTTACTGTAAAGTAGCAAGTTGAAACCTTCCATAGATACAGCATCTTCACAGTTGCAACAGTCCACTGCTGGACACAGGCCTCCTCCTATTGGGGGGTATTGCCATACTCACCACGCTTGGCAGGTGGATAAGCTTACATTACCAACTACATACATAATTATTGTTTATTTCAGTTGGCGCTAATTCAAACAAACTATGTAATTGACTGTCTGAAAAAAGTAAATCCAGAAAAGGAATTTAAAGTGGGTAAGTATTAGATTAACCATTCATCATTCTGCCTTATCCCGTTCTCTGTCGGGGTCAGCTACCTAACCTAGGTGATTTGACATGGAATGGAACCAAGTTTTTACACATCTGACCTCTGCAAACTGAAGGTTAACCTGACCCAAATCCTAGCTTAAGTCACATTCAAATATATGAATTCAAATTTTATTCCTATATGGGTGACATCATGGTAAACCATATAAAAACATGATTTTAACCTTTTGCACGCCAGAGCTTTTTTACGTCGGCACACCCCCGACGCCAAGCATAGAAAAATATGAAGATGGTAAAAACTTATCGGCAAGCAGCCCGGTGTCTTAAACAAGACAGAATTTAAGTTATAAAAATAGGTAAATTTGGACTACTTTAGTCGTCAGTGGCGTCGTATGTACGCGAGCGTTTAGCAACTATAGTGGTCATTGGCGTTCAAAAGGTTAAAAAGGCTCGGTTCAAATGTTTTAAACTATTTAAAATAATTTTACCTGTTTAAAGATTACTTTAATGTGTAACTTACAAGATATCAGTTATCAGTAAACCATAGTTAAAGGTGAATAGCTAAGTTCTTATCAAAATGATTACATTGGAAATTCTTATTAAAAATAATTTATGTTTTTACTTTCTGAAAACAAACTATGTACAAATAAAATTCAAAAAGCAGAGTTCTTACTTATTGGTCTTAATTTTGATGTTATCTTATTAGATGTTTTTAGCTATTCTTAAAATTACTCCAAGTGGCCAATGTTGCTGGCGTGTGATGTCAGCTTTGGAATAGCATCACCCTATTTCTTTTTGGAGGGTTTCATGTGTACTATTTTTTTTGGCGTCAGACTGAGAACCTCTCATTATCCTGATACACGATGTTTCGGCAACAGCCCTCAAAATGATTGTCAGACGTGGCGACATTGCAACATCGCGATCGTTGGCGCCCTGCGTACCCCGCAAGGGACAGAAGCGTGATATGTGTAGTCCCCTTAAGAATAGCGAAGTTATAGTGAAACCCAATATGGACACAATACAATGACTAATTTATTTATATAGTGACAGCATTGTGAATTCCTGACTTTCTAAAAGCATTCGTTGTGAATCTACTTGGAAATAAACGATTGAAATTTGAATTTGTCACTGGATTTGCATTTTTAAAGCTTGAATTTCTCGCAGTGACAATGACAACCCTGGGCGACCGTATTCTAGACGTGTCCTTGCCGAAGATCGGGGAGAAGTCCCTCTTCACAAAGGACCTTGAAGATGCCCTCAGGAGTAACACGGTGGACTTCGTTGTACATTCCTTGAAAGACCTTCCGACCAGCCTGCCCGACGGTCTGGCTATTGGAGCTGTATTGGAAAGGTAATTAATTCATAGTATATTCCTGTGTGATGCCGGCTGTGCCGTGTGATGCCGGCTTAGAATAGCATCACCCCACATCCATCCCGGGGGTGTCGTAAGAGGCTACTATGGGGCTCGAGAGTATTGGCGTATTACAATTTTTAGGCGACAGGCTGACAACCTGTCACTATAGTGATACACATGTTTTCTGAAACAACCTTGGAAAACATTCCTCAAATATGTCAGACGTGGCGATAGTGGCCGTATTCTAACAAAGCAAGTTCGCAAGGGGTAAAGGCGTGATATATTTATGTATATACCTGGTTGACCAAGTGTTGCTCGACTTTTTTTGTTTTTTAAAGTTTGTTTTTTGCTTAGAATACCATCACCCCATTTCTACCCTTAAGTGTCGTAAAGCGTCCAATAAATGAATCCAGGAAACCCGCTAGATGGACGGACGACTTAGCCACCGTTGCTGGTAGACAGTGGATGCGGGAGGCACCGGACCAGCGTAGATGGCGAGAAAAAGAAAAGGCCTATACTCAGCAGTGGGTAGATGTGGACTGATATGATGATGATGATGATGATGATGAAGCAATAATGTAACATTTTGTATTTTAGAGAGGACCCTCGGGACGCTCTGGTGCTGCGTGAGGAGTTGAAAGAACACACCCTCGCCACTCTACCAGCCGGCTCCGTTATAGGTATAGTTATGAGCAGCTGGTGGTTTTTTTTACGCCTCAATAGATGGCGTTGTTATTTAAATAATTAATAGTTAAAAAAACACTAAATAACAAGTCTAAACACGCCTATAAAACGATCATCCATCATGAAGTTCCAGTTCATATCTTCCGGCTTCATCATCAGATCAGCTCGACAGTACCATATTATTGTATTGTCATCAAAATCACATACAACTGACAATTTTCATGATGGTACGATCTTTAGAAGATGATTAAATTAGTTTTCTTAGATTTCATTACATAGTTACATACATACAGGTCGACCTCATAAAAGCGGGCTAAAAACAACTTTTTCTTTATAAACGAAACCTATTTAGATCGATTTGCCGCTCCTTACGAAATTTCGTAAAAATCGTTGGAGCCGTTCTCAAGATCCCGGTTATATACCTACGCACAATAGTTCAAAAAGGGAAACGGGCGTGATTTTATGAATAATGATTCAGAACTTAATTAAAAACAGTTACCAAACAATTACTGTATGTATTAATTAATTAATTAAGACCTTGTTAAGGTTGTTTAGTAATCACAGGATGATATTTTGCATACCCTAATTATTATTATCTAGGTATTTAGGTGAAGCTAGTACCGATGCCGTGTGATGCCGGCTTAGAATAGCATCACCCCACATCCTTCCCGCGGGTGTCGTAAGAGGCGACTAAGGGACTCGATTGTACTGGTGTATTACAATTATTAAGCGACAGGCTGACAACCTGTCACTATAACATGTGTATCACACACATGTTTTCTGAAACAACCTTGGAAAACAATCCTCAAAAATGTCAGACGATACACATGTTTTCTGAAACAACCTTAGAAAACAATCCTCATCCTGGGGGATTTTAATGCCCACCACAAAGAGTGGTTATTCCCATTCCAGGAGACCGATCATGCTGGGCGAGAAGCGCGCAAATTTTGCACTTTCTCTAAATCTCTCCCAGCTTGTCAGCTGTGCGACTAGGGTTCCAGATGTGGAGTCACATACAGCCAACTGCTTAGACCTTCTGCTGACTACCGATCCAGACCGATGCTCAGTGTCAGTTGTTGCTCCACTAGGCTCATCTGACCATTGTCTGGTGAAATCCGTATCCGTATATTCCCCACCCGATCAGGGCCCTTGTGGTAAGAGACGGGTGTGGCGATACAAGTCAGCAGATTGGGATGAAATGCGCCACTTCTTTGCTTCGTATCCTTGGAAGGCCTGCTTTTCTACAGGAGAATCGTCGAGCTGCGCAGTTGCTATAACGGAAGTTTTGCGTCAAGGTATGGAGTATTTTATACCGTACTCCGACATTCCTACCGGTAGCAAAGCTCGCCCATGGTTCAATGCAGACTGTAACCGCGCAGAAGCGTCTAAACAGACTGCTTTCCTAGCCTGGGCTGATGCTCGACTGCGCAAAGCTCCGAATACTCGAGACCTGAAGAAAGCCTATAACAAGGCCTCTAAATTAAGCAAGAAGGAGTTACGCAGAACACGCTTCAGGCACATCAGTAGCGTAGGCGCTAAGCTTGCCTCATATCCAGCTGGAAGTAAGGCATTCTGGTCTCTTGCAAAGGCAGTTGAGACCAACTTCTGTCAGCCTACTTTACCGCCGCTGCAGAAACCTGACGGTTCACTTGCCCACACTGCAGAGGAAAAAGCGAATCTCTTTGCCTACCTCTTTGCAGAAAACTCGCGTCTTGACGCCGCAGGTACTATTCCACCAACTTTACCTCGAGTAGACTGCTCTATGCCGGCCGTCTGTATTCACCAAAAAGAGGTACTTAAAGTCCTGCGGAATCTAGATGTTAACAAAGCAAGCGGCCCTGACGGTATCCCTGCAATTGTTCTGCGAAACTGTGCGCCTGAGTTGTCTCCGATATTAACACGTCTGTTCCGACTGTCACTAGAGACTGGCGTGGTTCCCGAAGCGTGGAAGCTTGCAAACGTGCAACCTGTGCCCAAAAAAGGAAGCCGAGCTGACCCTGCGAATTATAGGCCCATATCGGTCACCTCCATACTCTGCAAGACTATGGAGCGTGTACTAAATAACAGACTCCTGGGCTACCTCGAGGACAACGATCTTCTGAGCGATCACCAATACGGATTTCGCCCTGGGCGATCCACAGGTGATCTCCTCGTGCATGCCACCCACCTATGGAGCGAGGCTATCGAGAGAAATGGCGAAGCCCTCGCTGTGTCTCTGGATATCTCAAAGGCATTTGACAGGGTCTGGCACGCAAGCCTTATTAGCAAGCTGCCCGCCTACGGACTACCTGCTGATATTTGCAACTGGATCTCTGACTTCCTGAGGGGACGGTCGATACGAGTGGTCCTAGAGGGCCGCTCCTCGGACCAACAGGCCATAGATGCTGGAGTCCCTCAAGGATCAGTTCTGTCTGCAACACTATTTCTGCTGCATATCAACGACATGCTGACGCCCGACACCTTTGGGTACGCAGATGATAGCACAGTTGTTGACAGATACCTGTCCAGTGCAAAGGCCAGCAGTGAAACCACCCAGTCTTGTCGAGAGTCCATAGTCCAACATCTGAACTCTTCACTCAAGGCAATATCCGAGTGGGGTGATGCCAATTTAGTGAAGTTTAATGCAACGAAGACACAGGCTTGTCTATTCTCGACTAAACGGAGTCCCTTCACACTTACTCCGACTTTCCGAGATGTATCCATACCGATTTCTGACCACCTTGATCTTCTTGGCATGACTCTTACGTCAGACCTGAACTTTGGACGCTACATAGAATCTTTGGCCACGACTGCAGCAAAAAAGCTTGGTATCCTCTCAAAGGTTAGGCGCTACTTTGCACCTGAACAGCTTCTACAACTCTATCAAGCTCAAGTTCGATCTTGCATGGAGTATTGCTGCCACCTTTGGGATGGATCTGCCAAATACCAACTGGCTGCCTTAGACTCCATTGAAAAACGCGCCAAGAAGCTCATAGCAGACGAAGCACTGGTTGAGACTAAGTTGCAGAGCCTTGAGCACCGTCGTAAAGTAGCATGCATGTCGGTATTCTATAGGATACATTTCGGAGAGTGTGCTCAATCACTTCACAACCTGATACCCCCTTCCCCATTCCATCTCCGGGGATCGAGGCGCCGACTGGGGTTCCACCCTTATGTTGTAGATATACCTCTGATCCGCACTAAGCGTTTCGCTTCAACTTTTATCATGCGTACGGCTAAAGAGTGGAATTCCCTGCCGGCGGATCTTTTTCCGGAACAATATAACTTGGGCCTTTTTAAGGCAAGAGTGAATAGGCATTATCTAGGCAAGCATGTACCATCTTCGTCTGCATCTCCACTTACCACCAGGTGAGATGGCAGACAAATGCGGGCCTATTACACATATAAAAAAAAAAAAATAATCCTCAAAAATGTCAGACGTGGCGATAGAGGCCGTATTCTTACCGCCGTTTACGCTCTGCCTACTCCGTAAGGGATAAAGGTGTGATCATGATATATGTATGTATGTATATTTTATTATGAAAAACGTCTTAAAAAGGTTATTTCTCGGTGTAGGCACGTCATCGCTGCGTCGCACGGCACAACTGCGCGGCTCGCATCCGCACCTGACCATCACTGACGTGCGCGGAAACCTCAACACCAGGTTACGGAAACTCGACGCCGATGACAAGCAATACTCCGCCTTATTGCTGGCCACTGCTGGACTGCAGAGAATGGGCTGGGGCGATAGGATATCCAAGGTATTTATTTGTATTACCTACGGCATTATCATATGGGGTAACATCAACAAGTGACTACGGAAACTCGACGACGCAGATAAGAAGCAGTACTCCGCCTTATTGCTGGCCACTGCTGGACTGCAGAGAATGGGCTGGGGCGATAGGATATCCAAGGTGTTTATTTGTTTATGCGTACGAATGTCACTGAGCTCAGCAGGGATTTTCCATAGATAGGGGTAATCGTTTTTATTATTATTGACAGACGATTGGCCTTCACTATTCAGATTTGCAAAAGCAGGCAACCTAGTAATGTCAATTAACTCACTTTGAATAAAAAATTGACTTTATAGTCTGTAAAATATAGGATGATTCCTGTGACGTTTGTGACCTTGGAGCACAGGGACGTTACAGGGATCATCCTGTTTTACAAACTATAGCAAGATTTATCTCCCAGGTTACCACATAAAACCCTACACTACTTATAACTTTTCGAGGCGCCCGGATGATGATGAAAAATCCACTTCTGTTATTTCCCAGATTCTGCCGTGTGCCGAGATAATGTACGCGGTGGGGCAAGGGGCGCTGGGGGTAGAATGCCGCGCAGACAACGCCGCCATGTTGGATCTGCTTACCCCGTTCAGCCACGCGGCGACTTACTGCCGCACGCTGGCCGAGAGAAGCTTCCTCAAGACCTTGGGTAAGTTATAGATCCAGAGAATCGAACCCGGAACCTGCTGCGTCAAAGGCAGTCGCACTACCACTGCGCTACATCGGTTGTCATCGGTTACTCTTTAAAAATAACAACAAAATTAAATAATGACCGTAACCTTTATTTTTGGGGGTTCCATCAAAAGTATATTATTACTATCAATGTTGCTTCAAGGTCTTTACATAGGTCATTGTCAGATTAAATTAATAGGTCATTGAGTTCAGTTAATAAATGCATTTTTTTTTGCTGAACTAATAAAGCAGGTGATTATTAAGTGCACGCACGAATATGTTACTAATTAACTCGCATCACTAACGAATACCTTCAAATCCTAGTATTCATACATGCACAGATCACGCCTGTATTCCTTGTGGGGTACGCAGGCCCTAAACGCTAATCTCTACGTCTGACAAAGATGGGTACTGAACAAAAAAAAATCTAGTCGGTTAAGAAATGGCGACCATTATCACTACATAGTATAAAGCAAAGTCGCTTTTTACGTCTCTCTGTATGTATCTTTGCTTAAATCTTCAAAACTATACAACGGATTTTGATGCAGTTTTTTTTAAATAGATAGTGTGATTCAAGAGGAAAGTTTTTATTTATAATACTTGGCGGGAAAACATCTTATTCACACGGGAAAACTTACAGCGGGTCGCTAGTTTTTTTATATATGGGCCTTGTTGAACTTCAAGGGCTGGTTCACCCCTTTAAATATTTGCAGCTAATATTTTTACACCCTGTATCGTATTCCACAGGCGGCGGCTGCAGCGCGCCGGTCGGCGTCTCCACTACGCTCAAGCCGTTCGAATACGGCTACAAGTTCTCCATTTCCGGCGCCGTCTGGAGTCTCGACGGCACCACCAAGATACACCACTCACTCAGCATCACCCTCCCCGCTATCACAAAAACACACAAACACAAACTCAGCCCCACCGACGAAGAATCCAATAAAAAACTAAAAACAGACGATAGCGCCAAAAAAGTACACCCAATCCAACATTTAGATGACAAAGTAAATCAATCCGACAATCCCAACTGTGAAGACGTATCCGACCGCACAGGCGAACTTTTCTGCGGTTTTACGGAAAATCGTAATATTCCAATAGACGTGATAAGGAAGTCTGAGGCTCTGGGAACGGAGCTAGCGACTGCGATGATCAGCAAAGGTGCTTTGGACGTGATGAAAGTCACACAAGACTTGATCAGGACTTCCACTGCCGCGAAAACCTCATGATATTTCAATAGGTTTCTGTTATACCCTTGTTTCAAGCAAATTAGTAAGTCTATGAATCTGAACAACTTTTCCATTAGAAATAAGTATGGGTTTACAGATTTACGTATCTATGGAAGGTCAAGTCAATTGTTTTTCCAATTGCGATATTTTTTCTTGTGGAAAATTGTTGATATTTTATAGAACAAATCCAGATTTTTATTATTGTGATCATGGTTACACCTAAATATTTTTAAACACAGCATAATTGATTCTCAAACGAGATATTTACCTATACATTTATGTACTATCAGCAGCACATAAGCTATCCATGTATAATAAGTACATACTTTCTTAATTTTTAATAACTGTTCTGTATAAAAATTGTACATATATTAAAGTCTTCAATAGACAAATCTACGTGAGTACCTTCTCTTGATTTTATTTATTACGAGTATCTATTATTTGATTCCTAATGGTTAAATAGATGAATTGACTGGTTATGAGTCTTTGTTATGTTTCTTCGCTCAATTTAAAGCACTATTTGTGAATAATCTAGCATCTAAGTGATATACAAGTTTTATAAAATTGTTATAATAATGAACGCAAAAATTGAAGGTTTCTTCTTTATAAATTACGTTCAGCCATTCATTCCTATTTGAATCCTCCCCAGCGCAAAATGTCATGTTCGCAAAAATGCCAAAATACCAAAGTGTGATATTTTACAATCCTAATGCATTGTTGCCCCGGTTCTTTGGAACAAATATAAGGTGTAAAAATATTCGCTGATAATATTTTAAGGGGTGAACCAGTCCATGAAACTGAACAACTTTCCCCAAAAAACATAGGTCGAAATATTTAAAAAAAAATTTGGACCTCCCACGCAGTTGACTGGCTCAGCTGCTGCATTCTGTATGGGAAGACCAAAATTTTTTTTTCTTATGCCGGCTATGTTCCTTAGGGAAAGTTATTCATTCTCAAAGTCCTGAGTTTTCGGTATCAGTTACCAGTAAAAAATTACACCTATTATACAGCCGTTGAAAAATTCTGACACTAGTTCATCGGGTCATTGGACGACTCTGTGTCCCACATGAAAAGAGAGAAAGGGCCGTTGGACGACTTGGTGTCCCGCGCGAAGAGAGGGCCGTATGTATGGGCCTACTTATTATTGTTGTACTTATTGTTAAAATAATGTTTCCCTATGTTATTTATTGCATTATACAATTTATATTATAAGTTAATTATATTATGCAATTTTATTTGTTAATAAAATGGTTATGATGGGTATTTGTGTTGTTTTAAAATTTCTACCACATATAATTACTTAGTAAGGTATAAAAAAAATAACTGCAAATATTTCACGGGGTGCCCATGCCTGCATCAGTCCATGAAACTGAACAACTTTCCCTAAGAAACATACTTAGGTCTCAACTAAAAGAAATATGAATTCACATACAAACCAATTTACTAGATTTTGTATGAGGCCCAAAAATTTTATTCGTACTTCGACCTATGGTCTGGGAAACTTGCTCTCCCCAGCACGTCTCTTTGTTTTCGTTATATCTTCTAAGCTACACACTGGATCTTTCTGACTTTTTGCATGTCGGGTCGAAAAATTCACGACATAATATTTTGAGAATAATCAGTTCTTCGCTACGTGGTGCAGGTCTTGAGATTCACGATGGGACTTGCAGCAGAGGCTCTCACCAGCACGCCACTTTCTTTTCGTTATATCTTTTAAACGGTTTCTGTGCGACAAATTATCGTAAATTATTCTACATAGTCAAGGTCATGGATTTCCACATGGGCCGTGCTGGGGAGAACCACACCTCTTATTTGTCTGGGGAAAGTTTTTAGTCTGGCTTCTACAGGGACCTTCTACAACTGTCAAGGTTAGAAAAGTTTACTTTTTCAAGTGGCTTACCCCAACCACAGAGATTGTTCATTTTGGTGATGGTGACTAAAACGCGGTTGATGGTAACTGAAAAAATAAAAGTCGAAACTTTGTACAATACTTTTATTTCACAATAAAATCGCAATCAAAACTCAAGCATCCATTATCCATCGTTATGAATGAACACAAAAACCTACATTTAACAAAATGTTGCTACGATCTTCGCTCCATTAGTTGAGACTTTTTTAAACGCTGATTTGAAAATGGCGGACTTGGTATAACCCTCACAGCCGATATTTCTATACCAAACACATCCAATCAACCATTTTAGCTTGATTAAAGATTTAAATTAATGTGCAATATTATAATAACATTACATTCATTCTACGAAATGAACATTTTTCAACACACCGCCCGCGCGTCATGAATTTACTCGCAAATCCGAACATATGTAGCGAATATTTCTGATTGTTGTCAACCTAAAATCTTCTTTTTTGTTATTATTCAGAAAAGATTTCGATCGATTTTCGATTTACCATATCACTACGTGATATTATAGCTTCTAATATTTTCTGCAAATGTGATAAATCTATATGTTCAGTACAGTATTAAAATTACAGGCAGACATTGTTCAACCTAAATACAGTCACTTAGAATTCCCCATGAAGAATAGGATTTCGTTTCGACTCAAATTAAGGTCGTTCGTCGATCCAGTGTCCCACACGACAAGACGAAGGCAAGTAAGGGCCGTCGCACACTGCGATTACACAACGAAGTTACAACGAGTCCGCGCCGCGAAAGAAGTCCCGCGAAAAACATTTCAATGGCCCTTAATATGACGTCCATAAGGGTCATTTCAACTTTTTTCTTTAATAATTTTCTCCATAAGTTTCAGTGAAAATTATAACTGATTTGATGCTATCAGTGCCTCGTTTTTCAAAACTACAGGCTACAATTCTACAGGTGAAATTCGATGTACATTGCGTAGCGGGTCAAAAATCCTGGTTTTGTGTTGTCCCACCGGCTACGCAATGTACATCGAATTTCACCTGTAGAATTGTAGCATGTAGTTTCGTTGCATAGGCCACAGCTAATGTGTAGTGTAAGCTTTGTGTAAGAAACATTGTTAATCATTTTGGCATGTGTGTATCATACTGGATTATTTTTAACTCAGTACTCAAAAGCAACTACTACTAGAAAATTTAATGTGTTGAATCCAGCCCAGTTATGATGCGCAACCGCGACTTCGATTCTCTCTACACTTGGTAGAGAAAATTATTAACTAGTCTTGATAAAATCCATACAATTTGACACTTGTGAAGTCTTCTCGCCCGCGAGATAAGTCTCTATACTGTGCGCATCATAAAGGGGAATGAATCGCATTCCTCTCTACGTTTCATAAAACTATAGGGCATTTTTTCTATGTAGGTGAAATATAAGACGTTTTTAGAACAATCACCTTCAAATATTGCGTACTTACTGACTCAAAAATAGCCCGTATGTCTAGAGAACTAATATCTAATCTTTGGAATATTCTCTTTAACTTTAAATTTTCTTGAAATCCTTTCTTTATGCACCCGGAAGCTTGGTAAAGCCTTTTGCAGTTACCGTTTTTTTCACGTAATAATTAGAAATTCTAAATACAAGGTGTAAATATATTAGCTGCAAATATTTTAAGGAATTAATCAGCCCATGAAACTGAACAACTTTCCCCAAGAAACATAATTCGAAATATGAAAAACGTTTGGACCTCCCATACAAATTGACTTGGTTAGTTGGAAAGTATGGCAGGTCCAATTTTTTTTATATTTCGACCTATGTTCCTTGGGGAAAGTGGTTCAGTTACATGGGCTAGTTCTCCCTTAAAATATTTGCAGCAATTTTTTTTTACACCCTGTATAACAAAAAACTCTGACTGAAAAATGTTCTTGTATGTAAAGCTATGGTACCATTTCAGCGATGTTAAGTACACAAAGTCGACACACAGAAGCCGTCTTAGAACAAACACTCAAAATTGATCATGGGTCAACTCATCTCGGTTATAGAACAAAAAACTCAAAAATCCTACATAACATTGTATGATTTTTTGGAAAATTTTGTAAATGCCGATCTTTATGATAAGTTTTTGTACCTCAATGACTTCACTATATGTTGATAAGTTCAGTTTTCAAGCGTTGAAACGAAATTAGTACTTGGTATAGTATGTGGCGTACTCCCGGTCCTGAGTAGGCCTGAACTGCTATAGCATAGTATAAAGAAGGGGGGAAATAGGGTAACTCCGGCTTTATCCGCACTGTAACTGCCTACTCTCTTAGGGTTGATACTTTTAAGTAATTGGCAAGCGTAGAGCAGTTGCATTTTTTAACTGGTATTGGTCCAACCAAGGTGTCCGAGGTCAGTTTTAGCTACCCAGATAATGCAACCTATTTAGTGAAAGAAAGAAAGTATTATTGAAGTTTCCTAGTCAGGAGGTTACTTTAAAAGAGACACATCTAGATTTGATGAATTATTTAAACATCCAAACACACAGCAATACTTTCTTTTGCCATAATCCGCCATTTTACAATCGTGGTTTTGTCGTAAGCGTGACTCGTCGTGCGGTGCGAAGCGCAGTCCGAAACCACCCGAGATTGGCTGCGTGTGCGTGCGGCGGCGTATAGACACTATCGCGCACACATACAAGCCGCGCGACGTGCGTTTATATGAAGATAACTTAATTCCCCCTTCCTTATACTTTGGCTATCGGCTAATGACAATGATTCTATATGGTGTAAAAATATTAGCTGAAAATATTATAAACGGTGAACCAGCCCATGAAACTGAACGACTTTCCCAAGGAACATAGGTTGGAATATGAAAAAAAATTAGGACCTCCCGTACAAACTGTAGCAGCCGAGCGAGTCAACTGTATGGGTCCAATTTTTTTTTCATATTTCCACCTATGTTCCTTGGGGAAAGTTGTTCAGTTTCATTGGCTGGTTCAGCCCTTATAATATCTGCAGTATTTTTTTTTATAACCAGTAAAAGCTGCCCCGTGATCTCTCTGAGTAATTTATTCCACATCGTCCTCATGCAGCTGGGAGTTCCCGCCGGCCTTCATGTTGGCTCGCAGGCGCTCCGACACCTCGGGCAGCTTCTTCAGCAGCAGGTGGAAGATCGGGGCTGGCATCGTCTGCTGGAGCACCTGCAATTATCATACACACACACATATCACGCCTTTATCCCTTGCGGGGTAGAGCGGCCGCAAGAATACGGTTGCTATCGCCACGTCTGACCTTTTTGAGGATTGTTTTCCAAAGTTGTTTCAGAAAACATGTGTATCATTATAGTGACAGGTTGTCAGCCTGTCGCCTAAAAATTGTGATATACTAATACACTCGAGTCCCTTAGTCGCCTCTTACGTCACCCGCGGGAAGGATGCTATTCTAAGCCGGCATCACACGCAATTATCACAGTATGGATTAACAACAGATATGAGGCAACTAGAGATTCAAAGGCTGGCAGCTATTTAGGCCAAATAATTCTTTGTGTTGTTTAACAAGCGCCGTCTAAGTAATCATAGACAGCAACTGGGGCCTACGGCCTAACGTGCCATCCGAAACGCGGAACCATTTTTATGTATGTATGTAATAACTTTATTGTACCAAACAAGAAGTGGTTCCAAAAAACACTTAAATAAACTTAGGGAATGTGTAGGCACAAAGATGGACTTATCCCATTTTATTGCAGACAATCAGGTGGTTCAGCCTGCTATGTCCTGACCAGACTGGGACCAAATTACTAAAAAGTGATAAATATCAGCTTTGTGAGTGGCCCACCCAGAATCGAACCCGGAACCTTCTGCGTAGCACTACCACTGCGCCACATCAGTCGTCTACTAGCTGGTAATAATACATACACCCAGCAGTTGCTGCGTCTGCCCGCAGACGGCCACGGCCTGCCCGAGGTGCTCCACGCCCGCCTCCAGGTCTCCAGCTGCCAACAGCTCCTCACCAAGTTGGATCTACAAAAAAAAAAAGAGGATTTTTGGGCTGATAGTCACATGTGTCTGAACTAGGTGGCGCTACTGGCGTTATTTCATATTGAGGAAAATGTCAAGGTCAGTTATATAAAACTGTTAGGTACGCCTATTTAATGGGATTTTAATGTGTTCAGTGCTTTGTTATTCTCATAAATAGAAATGAGATTTTATACAATTTCATAAGTCAATTTAATACCCTTATATTGCATCGTATGAATCTCTTCTAGCGCTATCTACTAGGGACTAAGTGAATAAAAAAAACATGCCGATTCTTACAGGGTTTTAATCACAACAAAATCTTTGATTTTGTCCAATCATATGGGAGGTAAAAACTTCTTATCTTCTAAATCTATTATTGCACAGCCTTATCTACTGGACTAATCAGGCTGTAATTTGGTATACAGGTAGCTATGATGTAGGCATCCGCTATGAAAGGATTTTTCGAAATTCAACCCCCTAAGGAGGTAAAAAAGGGGATGATTATTACAAATGATTATGATCGTAAATAAATGATTACTGGTTGATAAAATGGCAGCAATTTTTGTCAAATTCAACAGTCTGGAATTTTTATATCATTTTAACGGGTGCCGTAGCAGCCCCCTTAATAGTTATAATGTATGTTGTCGTAGTAGGCAGCTGCAGTGAAATTACACACGTGTGACAGTTTGAAATTGCGTAAAATGATAAGTCAAAAATATTACAACTTAAACGTAGCTCTTTGAGCGAGCATCCCAAATCGAATCAATAAACAAAAGAACATCACACGGCGCCTTTCAACAGGGCCGTGTCAGTGGGTGCATCCAGCCTGATGGCACACCAAGGAGGATGCATGCCACACCCCCCCCCCCCCCCCCCCCGAAGAAAAGAAACTTGGCCGTAGCACTACCGTGCACACTAAAAAGATAAACAAAGAAATCACACGGCGCCTGTCAACAGGGCCGTGTCAGGGGGTGCATCCAGCCTGATGGCACACCAAGGAGGATGCACGCCACATCATCATTGTAGAGCAAAAATACTCATATTTTGATGAAAGCAAAGCTGCAGTTACCTATTTAGGAGAAAATAAGGAAAAAAAAGCACCATGATTATTGTTTAACATTCACTAACCTGTTGTAAGAAGAACCGTTGCATGGCTTCATGGTCGCTCATGTCTGGTAGCGGACCACCGAGGTTTCTTTGCCGAGTGCCATTCCTTATTGCGTTTAGCCTGCCTATAAAGTAAAAATTTTACCTAGTTAGCTGCTTTTGCCACAATAGATCTGCAAAGGTTGCATGCCTGTTGGTCTTCTCAGGACCAACCCCTGTTCTATCAAATAAAAATTGGTAGCTGCTTGCTATGTTGTGTGGGCTTAGTAAAGCGTCACCCCATTTCTTTTCCGTGGGTGTCTTAGAGGCGGACTAAGGGACACGAGGGTTTCAAGTGTATTGCAATTTTAGACAACAACCTGTCAATACTAGTGATACACGGCTTATCTGTAACCACCCTCAAACATTTGTCAGATGTGGCAATCAGGGTTCGAAGGATATATATCAATGGATATATATCATGACATATATCCGATATATATCCGATATATATCCAACGACTTTATGTGATATATATCAATATTTTTTAGTCTTTTTCGGTGTATTTCTACTTCTACACCATCTAGTGGTACATACATAGTACATACAGTAGTAAAGTTATAATTCAAACTTTTTTGTTTACTTATATGTTAATAGGTATTACGCAATAAACAATAAAATAAATGAGTAACGAAAAATTGGTAAACAAATATAAAATCAAGTAAATAAACCTAGATATGGATATTATGAATTACCCGCAGGTAGAACGAATAATTTACATTCAACTATTTTGCCTGATCGAATAAATCAATAAGAAGACTTATGTTTTGTTTATTTTAAGTACTTCAATAAATAAAACGAAGAATAACTACATTAAAAAAAATGGCCTATTTTCCAAAAGTCGTAGAACAAAACTTGTTCAGTTCAATGGACAGGATCATCCCTGAAAAGTAATGCAGTACTTTTCCTAACACCCTGTATAAAAAATCATTAAAAACATTTAATTTTTTTTAAATTATTATTATTTATTTATTGTTTAACAATTTAAATACATTTTTTAATAATTTATTATATTTATGTAAAACATATGCAACAAATATACATAAATAATACTATAAAATAACAACCTGAAGTTCATACAAAAAGGATATATATCAAAGTTGATATATATCGGATATATATCATAAATATCCGATATTTTGATATTTATTATAAATATCGGATATTTTCGAACCCTGGTGGCAATAACAACTGTAATTTTACAGTTGTTAACGTGCTGCCTACTCCGCCAGGGATATGGGATATACAGAGTGTAAAAAAAATTGCTGCAAATATTTAAAGGGGTGAACCAGCCCATGAAACTGAACAACTTTCTCAAAAGAACATGAATCGAAAAGTGAAAAAAATTTTTGGACCTCCCAAACAAATGTGCTTGTATATGTGTAGCTGCTGGGTTGAAATTGTCATGTGATTTGGTTACATTTTAGGAAGTTTCAGGGTTGGTACTAGAAGGTAGTCAAGCATACAAACAAGAAAGGTAGATACTGAAAGAGTTGTATCAGACTACTAGCGACTTAGTAACTTATTTTCCAGTAGTAAAAAGATGTTTTCCCGGCAAGTGTTCAACATAAAAACCTTCCTCTTGAATCACTCTATCTATTAAAAAACCTACATCAAAATACGTCTTGTAGTTTTGAAGATTTAAGCAAACATACATACCTAGTGAAGTAAGTACCCACATCAATATTTGCATTCTATCAATGCATTCAAACCATTGGCAAGGAACCAATGCAAATAGTTGCATAATTTGTAAGCATGAATGCGCCTTATCATCTTGGTACATTTCTTTGTTTGTGAAAGCGAAGATAAATGATTCATTATTATGGCACAACTGCACTTCAAGGATGGAATTTTTAGGTTATACGGGATACTGCAGATGATCAAAACCTTACGCAATAGCAGATAATAAAAAAGACAGTTGGTCCTTTCACTATAGGAACAGAGGCATACTAGAAAAACTGTGTGTTCTCTAAAATTATTGGAAGGTATGTACTCACGTTCTCTTAATTTCTTCTTGTATAGGGGATCCTTTCGACGCTGTTGGTCAAAATACACACAGTATCCTAAAAACAAGGTTCCAGCTATCCCAACTGCAATTCCCAGTGTAGAACGGGAAATCTCCATGGTTTTATGAAAGTATGTAGCGAAATTCACAGAAATATCGGCTCGCTTTTGTTAGAAAATTTTGTGATCCGCCATTAATTTTTTTAAAAGGCAGTATGTTGGTAGCACTGCTCTGCTGTAGAGATAGAGAGTAGCATGGGGCGCGTTCGGAACGTCTACTTTTATACGCCTTTAATCAAATGACAGTTTAGACTATAAGTCTGTAAAATATAGCATGTGACCGACAGGGATTATCCTTCATTTTCCAAGACGTCATTCTCGAACGGTGATTTAAGTACTGTCAACTGAGACAATTTCTAATTTATTAAGCATTCACGAACGCACTCATGTTGAGATAGAGGCTCAGTGAGAGGTGAAAAGAAAAATATCGAACTTCCCAAGAGTACGTTCGCGATTCTCTCGTTTTCTAAAATTTTCTCGGTTGACAGTTCAAAAACCCGTGTGTAAGGGTGACAGGTAGGTGAAATTTTCAGAATTTTTCTACTTGTCAGTCACGAACGCTTAAGAACTATTTATCGAGAAAATTTCTAGTTTGTGGAACATTTCGAACACACTTCAGGGGCGCGTTCGGAACATCTTCTTTTAAACAACTTTCATAGCCCTTTTTTCAAATGCTAGTTCTTCAACCCCCGTTCGAGAGTGACAAATTTGCAAAATTTTGTACTTGTCACTGTCACTCTCGAACGGGGGTTTGGGAACTGTCAACTGAGAAAATTTCTAATTTATGGAGCATTCACGTACGCACTCCTGGTCCTGGCCTAGAACAAGTCGGACCACAGTCCGATCCGACAAAACCTTAGACAAAATACTTTCTTTAATCTGAGCAAAATACGGATGATTGCTATCTCGTTCACACGTTGTAAAATAATATAGCTGTCTCTTTTTATATCCTGCCTGACACAAAAAGCGGGACGCGCCTAAAATTTGAAAAAAAAAGTGTGGTACGCAAATTGAGGTCCGAATTTCAAAAAAATTGTCAGTACAAAAGGACATTTTCTTGACCTAATTTATTGTAACGTGCCGTGCCGTAATATTTTCCAAAATAATTGTGTTGAATTCCATTGTGTAGCATTTTCAATTTTTATCCCAAATGTTACCATAACAAAATTTTCATTTGTACACACTACTGGAAATTCAAAGTTTCATCGTGATTTTGTGTCATATTATCTATTATTTGCATATATGCCGACGGACCCCTGCAAAAGATTCGCTTGCGATATCCAGAAATGCCTAACACGTAAGTTTTTCTCATAATTTTATGTAATAACCTATTTAGCGACAGCCGACAAAAATTCAGTCGCCATCTTTGCTTCAACCTTTCAATCGCCTCCTCAAATTTGCGGGCGTTTCATCGCCGTTTTTCAATGTTTTGCTCAAGAAAACCTTTATCGTTTCCGTGTAAATCATAGTCAAAAGAGTGCCGTGTTGTGTGGATTAGTTGTTAAAATGAGCTTCTTCGGATTTGGCCAGACTGCGGATATCGAAATCGTTTTCGATGATGCTGACAAACGGAAGGTTGCCGAGGTAAAAACGGATGACGGTAAAAAGGAGAAGCTTTTGCTGTACTATGATGGGGAAACAGTTTCGGGCAGGGTAAACGTCACCCTGAGGAAACCGGGCTCCAAACTCGAACACCAAGGAATCAAGGTCGAACTCGTAGGTCAGATAGAATTATTCTACGACAGAGGTAATCATCACGAGTTTATATCACTGGTGAAGGAGCTAGCTAGGCCTGGAGATCTTTTACAGCATACGTCGTATCCGTTCGAGTTCCCAAATGTTGAAAAACCTTACGAAGTTTACACTGGTGCAAACGTCAGATTGAGGTATTTCCTCCGCGCTACTATCGTCCGCCGCCTTACAGATATCGTTAAAGAGGTGGATATTGCTGTGCACACGCTATGCAGCTATCCAGATGTTCTCAACTCCATAAAAATGGAGGTAGGCATTGAAGATTGCCTTCACATAGAGTTTGAATACAACAAGTCTAAGTATCATCTAAAAGACGTCATAGTAGGCAAGATTTACTTTCTTCTGGTCCGCATCAAAATAAAACACATGGAGATTTCTATTATTAAGAGAGAAACAACTGGTTCAGGACCAAATACTTTTACAGAAAATGAAACTGTTGCTAAATACGAAATTATGGATGGCGCTCCTGTCAGAGGGGAGAGTATTCCTATCAGAGTGTTTTTAGCTGGTTACGATCTGACACCCACAATGAGAGATATTAGCAACAAGTTTTCTGTCCGATACTACCTTAATCTAGTGCTTATGGACACAGAGGATCGTCGCTACTTCAAGCAACAAGAAGTCACTCTCTGGCGGAAGAGTGACAAATCCAGATTACCATCGCACAATCCTCATGTACCACAAACACTATCACACCCGTCTCAACCAAGACAGTTGAGTGCATCAAGCGAAGAAAATTCTGCCAGAGTTTCACCAGCTATGCCGCCTGAAAGTGCAATGCAACGGTCTGTGTCACCATCCATGGCCGACGGTGACAAACATAATGGGCCAGCGCAAATGGAACAAGAAAAACCTGATGTGATTTCTAATAAACTAGCTAAAGCACACATTGAAAATGATCGAGGAGAAAATGCTCAGCCCGAAGAGAAAATTGAGAAATCACCGGTAGCCGAGAAACCAACAGTTGTATCTAAACCTCAGCTTGCAGAAAAACCCCAACTTGCAGAAAAGCCCGTGCTAACCCAACCAGAGGGTTTGGGTGCAGAACAGAGTCAATAGCCAAAATGCACATGTTCGGTTGACCTGAGCATCACCGATGAAATGAACTGTATGTTTTCCTATTTGAAATCCATTGTCTAATAGCTGAACAGACTGTATTTCCAGATTACCTAGAAAGTTGTTATAGCCCATCATCTATTTGTTGCTAGATTTTTGTGCAGCATTAAAACAAGAAATAGGGCTCTAAACATAAATGTATATGATATATGATTTAAAAAGTATATTTAATGTAACAATAATAGCCTTTGTAATATGTTGCATACCTATAAGTTATAAAATATACTGCATCTGCACTTAATGAGTTAATAACATTGCAGACCCAACTTAACAAAAATGAGCTTGAAATTGTTTTGGTTCAGTTTATTTTAAATTCAACATAACCTAATAGTCTTGGTGCTTAGCTTTTACACAATTACTGGCATACTTTATGATTCTATCTGAGGATGACTAAATTCCATTGATATTTTGTTTGGCATAAAACAAACTAAAGGACCCAAACATAGCTTAGTTGTAACTACTTTAAAGAATGTAACTTTTCTTTTTCTGAACGGCGGCTGAAATGTACAACAGCTATATATTTTTGGAATTGCCCCATGTAGCAGTTTCATTTGATATCCCACGCGATAGGTACAAAGTGCCATACAAAGAAATTGAGGTTGCACCATCTTGAAATCTTGTGGATGGACTTTTGACACCCTGTGATAAAATCATTCACAATTGTCCCTAGCCCTAGTATCATCACTGAGCAATGCGGCATAAAGTATTCCAGTAATTCGTAAGCTATACAGGGTGTTAATAAATTCTGAACCAGCCTATGAAACTGAACATCTTTCCCCAAGGTCATCCAAAACCGTTTCATGCGCAGGGCAACCGGAGCTTTCTTGTACCTGCGGAACGTCAACCTCCACATTGACTTAGGTCTCCCCACCACAAAAGATGAAACAAGCGTTCCCCTAGTTTCTTCGACAACTCTCCCCATCATAAATAGTTGCCGCATCCAACTACTTCCACTATCCAAACTCGCGTCTTAAACGCCGTCCCAGACACATCCTCTCGGATGATGATTATAGGATCCCCAAGCCGCCACTGCAGCCATTGCTCACACTCCACAAGCTCCTCAAGCAACCGACGTCCCCGGCTGGGTCGCGGAGGTCCCTCATTTTGGCAATTACCGGCACATACCGGGTAGAATCAGTCCGATCCGTCCGTCCCAAAACAACTCCTAAGTCCATTGTCGTCCTAAGGGCGTGATTGGGTTGGTTGTTTGAACAACTAATCAATTATTTCCGTGTGAGCCCGAGCTCCCCACCAAGCCGCCGGGCGTAGGATGGTCCCGGGGCCAAAAACAAATAGCCAACATTTATTATAAACCCCTTAAAATATTGGCTGCAAATATTTTTACATATCTCATGCTCTGAAAGTAGGTCATTACTGACAAAAAACACGACCTGTAAGTTCGACTTACAGGCGAGGTTTTAAAACTAAGCCTGTAAGTAATTTTAAAAATGGAACTAGAAAAAGAACCAATAGAATCGCGACAATTAAAAAGTTAAAATCAATTTCTTCTTATTTTTAATAGGAGCTGCATCAAAATTTTTAAATTTCGAACTGGCCGCTATGAATTGTGTTGCTTGAACGCAGGAATTATATTTTTAATCTGTATTTTTATAACCTCAACAAATGAGTTTGTCGAATTATTACTCAATATTACAATAACAAAAGTAAAAATGACTAATATCCCTACGATCAGAAAAATGTCTGCTTTATGTTAGGATACTTTTCTTTCATATTAATTCAATATTTTTCAATCATAGAAAAAAAGTTCAGTAGTGCAATTTGAATACCAGACGATACAATCATCTTTTATGGATCGTTTTCTTGTATTTATCGCTTTATTTTACTCACTTTTCATTCGATATGTAAAGCAGTATACGTACCACGGATGTAACATCAATAACAACCTCGGAAAGGTACCGCCCTCGCTCCGCTCGGGCGTTAAAAAACCTCGGTTGTTATTGATAGCTTACATGCCTAAGTACGTAATCTACTATTACACCACAAATAAGGTAAAGTTTGATTTCTTAAATGAATGTCTTAAAGTGAAGTTTGATTTTAGAGTTGGTGCTGCAATTGTTTTCTATCTTAGCATTTAGATACATAAGGTATAACCCGGGAAGATCAAATCTGGGGTAAGATCCGACTGAATGAAATTATGGACTGCACAGAAAATAATTTTTGATTTATGGCTATACATTTCGTAATATGGTTACTTCAGTGTTTTATTATTAGTTGATTCTAGTAATTTTACTACCTACATTTAATATTAGGGAAGGCATTACCAGCTGACCTTCCCGGATATACCTTGCCTTACGATAAATCTAAATAATAATACAAACTGTCACATAACCTTGCCTGAAAGTTAAACTCGGACTTCTATTTTCCTTTTTTAGGGGCAGCTTGTACCTTATCTATTACATTATATCTAGAAAGTATGCTTTATCTTGGTGGGACAATTTGACGTTTTTTAAAGAAATAATCCGAAAGATGGCGCTCTACGCCGCCATAGACTTTACCAGATTATTCCATGGCGTACAGCGCCAACTACCGGATTAATTTCTTAAAAGACGCACCAGACAGACAATTCCCGTCGGAAAAAAGCGGTGCATAGAACCTCCATGTGGTTAGACTACCTACCTGCCAGTTGATCAAACAGCATCGTGGCCATAATGGGACAGTACCTAGATGAGGGATGCAAAATTCAATAGGTGAGTCTCGAACGAGCAGCCTCAGATTCTCATGCTCGGGCGAAAAACCGTCCACACCGACCCCTCATTGCGCCGCATGCTGTGCGCGGCAGTGCAGTGAGCATCTGAGGTAGCTCGTTCAATGGAGACCCAGCTATTAAAAATTGGCGTCAGAAAGAAAGGTCTATGCCCAGCAATGTGCTGTTGATTGTGTGTTCTCAGGATATATTTTATTTTAAACAAAATTATACCTTACTGCTTTGATTTTTTTTTTTACTCAGAAAATAGTCAAAATGACTCATTTCATTAAAGTTAGTTATTGTAATTTATTTGTAAAATTTGTATTTTATCATTCTATGTTTTAATGAATTTAGCTTGAATGTATTTTATCACGTTACCTACTTAAGTACCTACTTTAGCTTACATTGTAATTTGTTTAATAATTTCATTTTAACCCTTTTAGCATGATATTTTTAAATTATAAATTCAAGTCCTAGGGAACCTACAACTAACCAGATTGGTAGAGGTTCTTTTCATATCGATTTTGTGTTTGTATTAAGGCAAGACTTTAGCATCATAATATTGTTTTTACACATATTTCTGCAACACTAAACACCTTTCTTATTATTTCTGTACATACAACAAATGTATTGTGTAAGATAATAGTTGTTTCGTAACTCTGTTGGCTGCCAACGTCACGTTCAAAAATAACCAAAAACTATTATGTAGATGTGATAGTTATAAATAAAATAACTTGATTATCGGATTTTGAATCAAACCTCATTTTGGTATCAAATTAAGTTTCGCGTATACGCGATGAGAATAGACAGTTGTTGTACTATGTTTTTACATCTTTTATGCGTATGTGTATCAACATCTCAGATCTGTTGTAAAGTTTTCTTCAAAATTAAATAGTGGCGAAAAGTCAATCAAGTGTGCTACCGAAACAGTGTCGTATAATAAAAATACATATTAGTATTTTTGCACTATTTTGGTAGGTCATTACTTGTTTTACAGGCACGAGTTAAATAAGGAATATCTATGATATTTCTCAAGAAATTATTTAGTTAGCATTTCCACGATTAAAACTTAGAAGTCCTTAAAAAACAAGTTTATTTTTATCAATAACTCATGAATCGGTCGAGCATTATATGATAAAGTTACGACAGAAGTGACTGGGTTCCAACAGAGGTGTTATAAACATAGGAGTAACAAAGATTCCATTATCAAATATAACACCTCATTCACACTTTATAATCTTAATACAATAGTAGATATCAGTTGCGCTCTGTGCCATTCAGCCAGTAGGAATAGGTAGACTTATATTCCGTGACTCAACCATCCCAAATCGCAATCTGCTTCGAAGCGATCGTCCATGTAAAACGTGTGTAAAACACACTATGGGTACCAGTTTTCATTGTATATCCTACTACAACATATCATTGCGTTTAACAGTTCTAGATGGGCACACAACTACGATTCATCAATTGATTTCAATTGGAACCGTCAAGTGTAGTTTATACCTACCTATTTGATCTTTGTCGGGATATTGGCGTTAATATTTATGTATTTAAAGTTTTGGTCAAAGTATCTTTCAAGAGATACAACGAAAATGCAATAAGTATTTTATTTTGTCATCCTAACAAAATGGATCTAAAGACTTATTGTCTGTAAAAATTATATACTAAAAATGTAATTAATGAACTATAATAATTAGGTTTAAATGTTATCTGGCTGTGGGTATACTGATGAATAGATTTGTAAAAGATAAGTACCATTGCGAGTTAATACCTGAAAAAAAAACATGGGTAAATCCACAGTCACAGTACTATATTAAATTAAATAGTTGTATTTTTATGTAAATTAGGAGAAAGTCCATGTTATTGTAAAACATTACGTTAATATTATCATAACTTGTTTTGGTTTTAGTATCATGTATAAAAGATATCTTTTTTCTAATGAGATTAAGGGCGCATGTCGATTATATTACATATTGTTAATAAAATATATGTATAAATTGCTGTTGTTCGTTTTTATTTCTACCATTCACCTAGTCTTAATCGCGTAAAAATGTCAGATCATACCACTAAGTGCCTAATTTATGTACTAACTATGGATCAAAAAGTTCATTATCTTGGCTTCGTATGTTGAATACTAGAAAGTCACATATTAAATATACTTCTCATCAGACATATCGGAACACTTTCGTTTTTAATGATTTGATAAAACACGATGCCTACAAAAAACTATTTCGAATTTGGGACATTTTCATTATGATTTATTCAGACATTCATTACAAAAGAAACACACTTTTTAAATATTCTGATTCATGCGAAACATGAACTTGCAAGAGGGTATCGTGAGAGGCGACTAAGTGACTCGAGAGTATTGGTTTATTACAATTTTTAGGCGACAGGCTGACAACCTGTCACTAATAGTGATACACATGTTTTCTGAAACAACCTTGGAAAACAATCCTCAAAAATGTCAGACGTGGCGATAGCGACCGTATTCTTTCGGCCGTTGGCGCTCTGCCTACCCTGCAAGGGATAAAGGCGTGATATATTTATGTATGTATGAACTTGCAAAGTGTCCCGGATTTTTTAATGAGAAGTGTAGATCTACGCTAGGTATGTTATGTTATGATATAGTATGTTACGTTGTCGACATCGGTGTGTTTAGTTAGCCTACATTTCTACACCGTCTACTCAACTTGGGTACCAGCTTGGTCTACCAGCTTAAACTTGGGTACCTACCTACTTGTTCGCACTATTGTTCGTTTTGTATTATATACAATGCAGTGCAGTGTCGGCATTCAAACCACCTCTCAAACAGTAAGTCGATTTTTTTTTCTTTCTTTTCGCATGGGCACGGAGTTGTCCAACGACTATGAAACCCTGAGGTCAGAATTATTGTATATTTATTCATTTATTAACAAGTACATTGACTTAAATCTCCCAGTCTACCTAGTCTAGACTAGTAGTAGTATTAGTAGTCTAGTCTTAGTCGTATATACAGACGTGATCAGATCATGAAACTCTACTTTTTGTATGGCGGCTATGTTGGGAAACGAAATTTTTTCCTGTTTCCATACAAAGTCAGTCAGCTGATCGGGAATTTTGTATGGAAGGTCCAAATTTTTTTTTTGTTTACCAACATAGCCGCCATAGAAAAAGTTTCATGGTCTGATCACGCCTGCAAATTTTTCGTTACACCGTCTCTTACCGTATGACACAAAGTGTTGGTACCTATATATCAGTAAAATAAATTAATATATAAAGCATTGATTGTAAGCGGTAATCGAAATTGTTATCGGTATCAGGGCTGTTATCGCGGGGTGTGTCGGTTTTGCCGTGTGAACGAACGTCCACATTTGATGGTCCCTCTCTATCTCTACATTCGCTTGGAAACTACTGATAGATCTAACTATAGTCTGTAAAATATAGGATGATCCCTGTGACGTTTGTGACCTTGGAGCAAATTCTATGACACAAGGTCCATTTTACTTTGTTTACTAGGAATGTATGTCATTGCATTTGCCCCAAGGTCACAAACGTCACAGGGATTATCTTATATTTTACAGACATAAACCCATTTTTAATATAGATAGTAAATTAAAGAGTAGAGATAGTAAATTGACATTTGGGTTGCCATTGTTTTTGCAAATCTCGGTAACTGTTGTTATCGAAATAGGATTTTCAAAATTTTTCTTTGAGGTTCTAGTAGATGGCGCTCGTGTGAATTATATAAAAGCTCTGATTTTCCGTAGATTGGGGTAGTAGTTTTTAATCGACATATTATTTAAGACAATAGTTTTGAGCACAACAACTTCATCTACAAAAGCCTACGCCCTCTCTTAAACTTGAGAACAACTTTTTTGTGCATTTTATTATTTACCTTCCCAATCAAATAGTCAGTACAGGGCGTCAGAGACGGTGTAACGATTACTTTGCAGGCGTGATCAGACCATGAAACTGAACAACTTTTTCTATGGGGGCTATAGGAGTAACGAAACATTTTTTTCGAGTTCCCATTCAAAGTCAGTCAGCTGATCGGGAATTTTGTATGGGAGGTCGAAAAAAAATTCCCGTTTCCCACTATAGCCCACATAGTCAAAGTTGTTAAGTTTCATGGTCTGAGCATGCCTGCAAAATTTTTGTTACACCGTCTCTTACACCGTGTATATTTTTCTGAGTTGTAAGTTAAAACTAAGGGACTCGAGAGTATTGGTGTATTACAACTTTTAGGCGACAGGCTGACAACCTGTTACTATAGTGATACACATGTTTTCTGAAACAACCTTGGAAAACAATCCTCAAAAATGTCAGACGTGGCGATAGTGGCTGTATTCTTACGGCCACTATCGCTCTGCCTACCCCGCAAGGGATAAAGGCGTGATATATGTATGTATGTAAGTTAAGTATGTAAGTTAAGTATGACGTTAGCACGCCCACTAGGTACTGACTGTTATCGCTTTATAAATGTTTCCAGCGAATCACATCAAGCCCCACAATATTGTGTGAAAAAATCTCTTAGTTCACGAAGAGATCAAGGCAAATGACTTATGCCGTATGTTGATGATTGTTTTGTTCTTTTGTAGCTATATGTTAATTGTCGTGCCGGCTTAGAATAGCATCACCCCATTTCTTCCCGCGGGTGTTCTAAAAGGCAACTAAGGGACTTGAGGGTTTCATGTGTATTACAATTTTAGGCGACAGGCTAACAACCTATCTCTACAGTGATATATGAATCATCTGAAAGGGCCCTCAATACTTATCAGACGTGGCGATAACGACCGTAATTTTACGATTGTTGACGCTCTGCCTACCCCAGAAGGGATAAAGGCTTGATTTGTGTATGTATGTTAATTGTTTAACATAACATGTGTAGAGCAGGTAACTATGCTATACCTCATGATGCATGTAGGTACCTATAAGTACCGTTCGACATCAAAATCAAAAAATCGCCAATCATGGCACTGCACACATTTTGGTACATACATAAATGTCAATATCCCGAAAATGTTCAACAGCTTCAAAAAGTAACGATAAACTCTATCAGAATTTCCAGTTCCTATATTGACCACGGTAGGTATGTTATTTGGATAAAAGTAGGAAATACTTGTAGTTTAGTATGTACAATTAAGGCCAAATCAGCTCGAGGAACCTCCCTAAAAATGTTAAGGTGTGTTCGGAATTTTCTATACCATTTCTCGAAATCTCCTAGAAAGAGGGGAAATTATTTTCATTACTACTTCTACAAAATTATGAGGCCCAAAACGGGATTTGATAAAGTTGCCTCGATATAACAAAAAAACGCAAAGTTTTGTCTAATTCCGCGTTTTTCGGCCTGATTTCAGGCTAAAATCCAAAACCATTTGATTGTTATTCAATGTTTCACTTTTTGTGGCACCCTCTCCTTCTTTATTCAATTTTTAATTAATCTATTGGCTTACTTTTTCAAATATTATGTATTTCGAATGTCTGGATTTCCCAAACTGAACCGTCTGTTTCTCTCTAACGCACGGGAAAAAAGACTTACTTTTTGGAGCTGGTTTCATCTCAGGCTGAGTTAGTCAGTTTAATCTTTGAAACATTCTTAAGCCGAGCGCATAAAACTTATATTGGCGGTTCGAGGGTCAAACTATTCGCACGTGAGCTTGACAGTACATGTCATGATCACTACATAGTATAAAGCAAACACGCTTTTCGCGTCTGTCTTTATGTTTGCTTAAATCTTTAAAACTACACAACGGATTTTTATGCAGGTTTTTTTAATAGATGGAGTGATTCAAGAGGAAGGTTTTTATGTATAATACTTGCCGGAAAAAATCCTTATTCCCACAGGAAAATGAGTTGCAGCGGCCACAGCTGCTGGGGCAGGCCGCTAGTGATATAATATTTTGTAAAGCGTGCAAGTTTTATAGAAAAGTCGTAAAAATGTCCTATACTTACAATTGATTACAGAAAATAACTACCAGGAGCACATGTGCGAGCCGGTGTTCGAGGCAATGCGTTTGTGCTGTCTAAAGTTCAAGCACCTGGGCTCACTAGTCTGTGACGGTTACGACCTCAACCCGAGGGTTCCTAAAAACAAGTCGTCGAAGGGAAACGACGGCTCCAAGTAAGGTCTAGGTGAGTTTGCAACACTAATCTGTAGATTCGATTCGATGAAGAAGAAGAAGATTTGTAGATTTAGCTTGATACCTGTTACGTTTGAGACCTTGGAACAAATGCTATGATATGACATACGGTCCATTTTCTTAGTAATCAATGGAAAGTGGACCTTAAAAGGTATCAAGCTAAATTTTACTAACTATAAATAAAATGGAACTAAAAAATTGTTGCCATAGCTCAGTTATCTGAGCGTTTTCACAAAATGTTGTACCTGGCCAGATTTGAGCACAGTTTTTCAAAGTATGACATTCTTTGCATTAAGTGTGGTTATAATGTTCTGAGTACAATTAGCTTTCATTTTCTATAAAAATAAATTAAAAATACTTCTTAAATATGAAAATATCGACGAAAATAGAGGAGCTAGTCAAAAAAGGCTTGTCAATTATGCTACCACAATTCCGAGAGTATTTTAATTGCAAGTTTGAAAAACTACAACTGAGTTTTCAAATTTTAACTGTGTTTTTTATAAAATACATAATAACAAATTTCCCAAGTTGCTATTTTTCTCAATAACACTGATTGTATGTCAGTTTTGATACCAAAGGTTCCGAGTCGTAATATTTTTCTATTTCCTTTGTGCATTTCTTTAAGAATTGGCTTCAAATTGATTTATTTTGCAAAATAATCTATTTTATTACAATTTAAATGCCTCAAAACTTCAATATTCCCGTACAAATAACAGAAATGTTTGAATAATTGAAAAGAAGGTAACAAAACTGACAGTAACATAATTATAAAGGTTAGGTTACACAGGTGGAGTTTTAGGTGTTAAATGGGTGATGGGCTGTGGTGGTTAATAAAAAGGCCTTTTTTAAATTCTATAAAAAGTAGCATTAATTTTAATGAATTTCCACTATTCAATTCAACATTATTGGAATCGACCCTGAAACCACTTGACACGATTGTCATAAAAAAATATGAAAATAAGGTATCTACAGTTGAAAAAAAATGCCGTAGAATAATAAAAAATCTTATGTAAATTATTAAAGAAACTCTAGTTCAAAAAGGAAAAAATGCATATTTTGGAAATATTATTCAACTTAAAATTCAATTTAATAATGACCATCATGTGAGCTCATCTTTATGTGTCAATTGTGTTACTTTGCGAGTCAACATATAGTTACCATCCAAATTGGTAACATAATGGAGGTAACACTAGCATCCTCGCTCAGTTTTATAAATTCACTGTTAATTAAGTTCTATAGTTAAATCTTTAATATTTCCAGTATCGTTATCCTTATAAAACACTTTATTAGTCATAACAATTCATTTTATGTAGTGTTAAAGAAAAAGTGTGAGAAGTTGTGGTAACTGACTTGACTTTGTTTTTTTGGAGACGCTGTGTGGACATTTCCAACTCGCGTCACGCTCCCGGTGCAAACAGCCGAATATTTGTTTGATGGCGGACAGCTAAATCTATTAAAATTGTTGTCATTTCACAAATAAAATATCACTATATATTTATATTTTCTTAGATTCGGTGGTAACATAATTGACTTGTCAGGATGTTAAGAATCTGGGGACAGAATTCAAATCTAATTTTAAACTTTATTAGAATACTAATAAAAACTAAATTTACATATTCCTAAAAAATTAAATATAACATGTAGGGGGATATATGAAGCCAATTACGTTTAAATTACGCATGTCTTCAGGATTTCGGGGTGGGGACAGTTAAAATAATGACGTTCCGCAGAAGTATTTTGTTGTAAATTCAGTATATATTCATTAATTTACGATATATTTTTATACTTACTTAATCATTAATATCATATAATTTCCCAGAAAACTACAAAATCGCGAAAAATTCAAAATAATACGTTTAAATTAATTAACGACTAAACTCTGGGGACACGCCAAATGTAAGGGGTACAACTTTTTGTGAAAACGCTCATCTATCAGATTTGACAGATTGCGGAAAAAGTGGCGCCCTCATTTTCGTCCATTTTTTTTTCAGGACTGTGTCTCTTTTGATGTCAGAGTTTTTATTTTTAACCTACATGCTACTCGCATGCTTTAAATCAATTCGCTTACAATCAGGTATTTCGTGTTATCTCGGTTGCCTTAAGTGATACTTCCCAACAGCGCCCATGTATAATTTATACATTTATTTATTCACCAAACACCAAGTGATAAATTGTTATAATTAACTGTCGTTCTCGTAGGTGAATGAAAGATAACCAATCTTTCATTCACCCCAACTGAAAATGAATTATATTATACTTTCAACTCACCCGCGACTATTTGTTTTACAGAATATAATGGATGCTTCTCGTCCGCGCCGCAGTAAGACACTAGGGCAGCGGAGTTGGATATACCGGTACCCAAGGACGTTCCAGATATCGTTCACAGTTCTAGCACTTTCGATATTCTTCTCGAAACCTATCTACGACATATTCTTCACACCGAGAGAGCCGATCGACTATAGCGAACCACCAACTACTTTTACATCAAGATTGAACGCTACAAAAGCGGCAAAGTAAAAGATTGTGTGACACCAAATAATGGAATCTGTTAACAAGGCGAGAGGCAGATTCGCAACGTATCCGTTAATATTTGCCAAGTGTTCTAAACAAGCAACTTTGTATGGTCGATGTGTTTTGCTCCACGAAGAAGTTAAAAAAAACGATTGCGCGAAAGAATTTAAAGAATTTACTGCGTGTCTTCACTCTGCGGCTAAGGATATGAAAACTAGGATTTAGGATCTAAAAATGGACAAAGTTAAACGATTTGCTAATCTGCCATTTTATTACCATCTGATCGCCGGTCTGTTCATCAGATTAGCATTAATCGTGTATGCAGATTTCCACGACAAACATTACGATTTGCCGTACACAGATGTCGACTATAAAGTATTCACTGATGCAGCCAGGCATGTTCTCAATGGTGAATCGCCTTACAAGCGGCATACATATCGATACAGTCCCATTATCGCATTCTTGCTAACACCTAATATCTTTCTCGGCATACATTTCGGAAAGATATTGTTTACCATCTTCGATATTTTGGTGACTGTTGCATTGAAAGCCTTAGTAGAACATCAGCTCGGAAAAGATAAAAATGATGTGTCCAGAATATCGACGTATTGCGCATTATTCTGGCTTTACAATCCAATGAGCATCGCTATTTCTACCAGGGGAAATGCTGATTCAGTGCCTTGTTTCTTCATAATTCTATCGCTGATGTTCTTACAAACGAATGTAATCCGAGGATTGAAGAAATATGCTCTGTCTGGCCTTATGCTGGCAGTTGCAATTCATTTGCGAATGTATCCTCTGGCATTCAGTTTTCCCATGTATCTTTCTCTCGGAGAATATAAAATAACAAGAACAACTAGTATGAAAAGAGGCTTGCTCTCACTGATACCAAATAAGAGCCAAATAATCCTTACGATGAGCTGTGTTTTAACGCTAGTGTCTTTGACTTATGGAATGTACTATTTGTACCAGTACGAATTCTTATTTGAAACATACTTGTACCACCTATTCAGAAAGGACACTCGGCACAATTTTTCTGTACTTTTCTATTACTCTTACCTGACAATGGATCAACTAAGTTTCGACGTGGTCAAGTTCATGACTCAGATATTCGAGTTTATAATATTGTTTGTTATTAGTTTAGCTTTCGGTTGTGAAACGAAATCTTTACCTTTCGCGTTGTTCTGTCAAGCTGTAGTCTTAGTTGCCTTTAACAGTGTGATGACTTCGCAATATTTCATATGGTTTCTATCACTTTTGCCTCTAGTTGTCCACAACTTTAGGCTGGGTTTTTCAAAGGCATTGCAGCTTATTTTAGTTTGGGCTGTGTCGCAAGGCGCGTGGCTGTTTTATGCATTCTTGCTAGAGTTCAAATCAAATGAAGTGTTTGTCTTGATTTGGCTGAAAAGCGTTATGTTTTTCTGCTGTAATGTGTTCATATTAGGACAACTTATAAAAAGTTACTCTCCTGGCCATGGATTTGGGCAGATCAGTAATGATGCTAAAACAAAGTAGTTATTAGTAGTATGGCGTACTTAGCGTTTTGTTTTGTAGATATTTTAGTTATTTTAATAGTAGTTATAAAAAATATGTGCTGATAAAGCGTAATAAAATATGAAATATTTTTAACTCGTTTCATTTATAGTTTGTCATCGTCGTCCTTGCCGCGCCCTCAGTGCGTGCGGGGAAGGGGGGGACAGAAAGCACATCAAGCGCGCCTATGCTACACACGTAGAGATTTTTATTCAAGATGTCTTGAGAATAATACAATTTTGATTTTTAAAGATACTATTTTATTAATGTTAACCATATGCCTATGCACATTTTTGTTTTTGCTATTTTTTATGTTTGCTTATGACGCCTTTATCTCTTGCGGCGTAAACAGCGTTAACAGCAGATCTCCACATCTGACGAATCATTGAAACCCGTTTCAGAAATATCGTGTATAACTATTTGACAGCCTGTCACCGAAATTTGTAATACCTACACAGTAAACTATCGAGTCCCTTAGTCTCGTTTTACGACATCCGCGGGAACGAAATGGGGTGATGGTTTACTAGATGTAACGTATTCTACATACTCAAGGTCATGGATTACCACATGGGCCGGACTGGGGAGCACCACACCTAACAGCAAGGACGACGTAGAAAAACTATACCTACTCCTGCCAAAAAATCTGTAGTTATATGGTGAACCTGCTTTAACACCTTTTTAGGACCACACATATTTGAATAACCAAACATTAAAGATCACTTCAAATAATAAGGTTTCCAGACAACGACATTATTTGGCAGAATCACGTTAAGTCCACATTTTTTTTTTCTAGACAATAATTACAAGGAGTTGTGCGGAAACTGCTAGTTGAAACTGTGCTGTATTGAAGCCAGGGGGAAGTCCATCGTGTGCTAAGGGTTCGATGTGAAGCGGCGATATAGCGATATAATAAGCGAGGATATAAAAAAAGAAAAAAATGGAAGAAGACAAGAAAAAACTTGAAGAAGAAAAGAAGAAAAAATGCGAAGAAAAAAAGAAAAAAGCCGAAGAAGAAAAGAAAAAACCCGAAGAAGAAAAAGAAAAGTGCCTCACCATAAACCCTGAGAAGAGAAGAGAAGAGTAGATCGAAATTTCTTATATACGGAGTTCAAAATAACGGTTATTGTTTCCTAACTAATAAAATAAAGCGAAGGCACTGGTGTATCAATAGAGAAATCACGGAAAGCTTGTAAAATGATGAAATCAGTTTTAGAAAAAACGCAAATAAATCCTCATTAGGCATCACGCACGTTAAGTTGTCAATATTCTAATACATAAAACTAGGCCATCAATCACAAGTCATCACGTAATAAAAGTAATAATATTTTTTACTGGTTTTATTTAGTAACAATTCATTAACTAATAGCCACTAACTAAAGTCATACAAACAACTAAAATAAATCACCCATTCTAAAATAAAATAAAATGCATTAAAACGGAACTTACAGTGTACTTTTTCGACGTTATAATTTGTAATCATTTGATTGAGCCAATCATTTTGCATGAATTCAAATAGAATATTTTAATAAAACTTGCTTAGAATCGTTACAGAGGCAGTTAATCTATTTAATATTTTAAATTACAGCCTGGAGGTGGTTACAGACATGGCTATAACTATATCTTATGTCCCAGCGGTATAGCTTGGCGTTATATAGGTCGTCGTGCCTACTATTTATATAATTTTGATGGTTTTGAACACATCAGACAAATAATATTGGTTACCTATAGTGGATAATGGATTTTGTGGGCCCTATCTGCTGTGTTGCCATTTTTATAATAGAACATACAGTGTTGCTAATTCGAGCTAATGTTACTTGTTACCATGTTTTTGGTAAAATCAACCAATATCTAACATAAATACTTTAAATTACATTTTCAGGTCACATTGTCCCACAAAAAAAGTTAATTTGAAAATATTTCTATTCTATACATTACCTGCCTATTAACGATTCTTGGCAAGCTGTCTAAGGCCTACTTTTTATCTGGGAGACTAATTTTGGTTAAATCTTGCTCGACATTTTCGCCCTCTGACATGTTGGAGAGTTTCTTGCCGATGCGCTCGTGGACGTCTAGATATTTCGCCACACATCTGTCCAGGCACACAGACTCGCCTTTCGCTATAGGGGAAAAATATTGATAAGTAATTACATTTTTGGTGGAAACTTGGAAAAAAAAAGAAACATTCTACACAAAAAAAATCTTCTTGAATATAATTATGGTTGCAGGAAAAAATTGCCACCAACATGGCTGACGTTCAAAGCCGTCTTTAACGTATTGGAGGCTCTGGGCATATTACGATAATGGGGCCCCTATGACTTTGACAGAATAGTAGTGGTAAAATATGATGTTAATTTAGGTAACTTTTCAATTACTTCCTTTTGATGTACAGCTCTTTTCCTTTTTTCCGATCCACTAGGATATGACCGTTTCGACATTTTATATTATAATTCAGTGGGTATTTATGTTTTATATTTACAAAAAAAGTAGCTTACACAAAACAAAACAAGCAAACAACGATTTGATCAAAAAAAAATCTCAAAGCACAATCAATAAAAACTACAAACAAAAACAACGTCACGATACCACAGACAAATACGGGGAATTCCCGATCGTCGAGTCGATTTATTTGACGAAAGTGACACTTCTGAACTGTCAGTTTCATACAAAGTTTGTTTACAAAAAGATAAGTACCTAAACTTACAGACTATAAGATCTACTCGCAGGATCACTATAGCGACGTAAAATTGACCGTGACCAAACGACTCAAATAAATCGACTCGACGATCGGGAATTCCCCGTATTTGTCTGTGGTATCGTGACGTTGTTTTTGTTTGTAGTTTTTATTGATTGTGCTTTGAGATTTTTTTTTTGATCAAATCGTTGTTTGCTTGTTTTGTTTTGTGTAAGCGTGAAAGTGACACTTCTGAACTGTCAGTTTGTAAAGTTTGTTTACAAAAAGATAAGTACCTAAACTTACAGACTATAGCGATGTTTGTTGTCGAACTAGAACCGCAGTCCGTTAACAATTAATAATTCAAAAAATTAATTTAACAAATATTTTTTGTATATTCACAACTATTAGGCCAGTAGAAATGTTTTTTAGAAATTTACCGCTATCTATTATTTGTAAAAAAAGCGTACATAATTTTTTCGTTTGTAATAAAATAACGTTTTTAATATTTTGTTGATTAAATATCTCGAGAACAACACATCAGAAATCGAGACATGATGCATATAACTTTTAGAGAATTTTACGTACTTAGGATACCATTGAATTGTATTTTTATATATTTGAATTTATTTAAGCATGCGGAAATCAAAAAGCCTAATTTTTGGTTAGGAGTAGATTAGCTTCGCACATGCAAAAGCTGTAAGCAAATTGGTATTGTAGTCAGTAATTTAGGTTCGTTGTATTCGAATCAAAAAAGTTTTTCGGTAATAAAAATCGGTTATCGTTTAGTGATCTGGCAGGGACGAGGGGGCCCCTATTGATCACGGGGCCCTGGGCACTTGCCCAGAGTGCCCAGTGGGAAAGAGGGGTCTGCTGACGTTCACAGTCCGGGGTGCCATATTATGGGGCAGTAGATAAGTCTGGGGTTGCCCATGTGTTAACATGAGATCCAAAATTTAACAAAGCATTTTAGAAAAAGCATTGGGACTCAACAAGTGTTTGGGATTTTCTGACTGTATGAGACTAGACTGTGAAATGATAAATATTTCAACACATTTGAAATCCCACCTAATTCAGGCTCGTGGTATTTGACAGGTATGCACTTGCGATGGCAGGCGCCCACCAAACGGTTGTACATGTCAGCCATCATCTCTATTTCGAGGTCCTGCACCATTTGCAGCTTAGCTGGATCTATCTGGGGCATCGCCATTTTGCACTTCTTTTGTTTTCTTATTATGACAGAGTCAATATCTGGAAAGGAAAAACAAAACTGATTGGTTTTGGACAAAGAGATATACCAGAAGGACTAACTAACAGACAAGGCAAAACCCTAAATTTCAATGTTCAAATTAAATAACTTTTTTTTTAATGTAAATACTACACAAAACAATTTATGAGGCTATTTTCTAAACTAAGAATAGTAATTCCTGGGACTTAGGTAAACAGTCAACCAACATAAATTTGTTCTATTCAATTCAATTCAATTTATTCATGCTTTCATAATAAATATACTGAACTAAATAATGAAATATAAAAAGAATTGACCATGCTCAGTAGAAAAGCACTAGAAGAAAATTATATATATCCCTACACCGGGAGACAAACAGTTAAACTGAAAAAACTGATCTGATAGGGTTCTATTGTGTTTAAAGTTGAAATTTGGCTGTGAAAGCTTATACGTAACAAATGTCACTTACGCACAACTCTTCACAGCAGAACCTCACTTCCTGTACATATCAGGATACTCTCCTACGTTGGACTTGCGCATGCGTTCACGCGCTTTCATATTCTCAACACGGTTCGCATTCACGTAGTTTTTGGACACCACAAACAACGATAAGCTAGTTATGGTGATTGCTACCCTGAAAAATTGAGGGTAACACAAAGTAAGTAAATGGAATATTCTTATTTCAAATATATAACTGAGTACGTACAGAAGCTTGTCTAGTTCTAGAAGAACGGATTTACTAAGTATGGTTCATTTATAAGCTCAGGGTTTCACCAGGACCTATATGACTCAAGTTACAATAAGTTTGCAAAACTGATTCATGTGTGAGCAGAAAGGCATTGGATTTCAAGTTTCATTTAAATGAAAACTTGTTGTAGTTTGAGAATAAAATGAAATAAAAGAAATCACTCAAGTAGGATCCTATGTACAAATTTACCAAATAGTAAAATCACCTGAAATTGTGTGAATAAAAAGGGTTCGTTTAAAATCCACTACACAGTCATTTAAAATCGTGCAAACACTTAATGAATTTAGTTATTATAGAGTATTTACCACGAAAGAGTTATTTTTCCGAATTTTCCAAGCGGCATACTACTATTCTCGTGAAAATTCGAACTGACAGAACGAACAGAATAATTTTTGAGGTTAGAAAATAAAAATAAGTGAGAAAAATTCCGTCACGTTATGTCATTACCGGAAGTCGCTGTAATCGGGTTTCAAATGGAACGCGCCCACGAGCGCCTGAGGTACGGGAGGGGTGCGTTCGAGATGGGCGCGTTCGGAACGTCCCCCTGTGATCTTTTGTAATAAGAATTAAGAATAAGAAAAATAATATGACAGTTCCTAAAACCCCCGTTCGAGAGTGACAATGACAAGTAGAGAACATTTCTGAAAACGCCTATAGGACTTTGTTTCATCCGTCAATGAAAGACGAAATTTTCAATTGCAAATTTTTATTTTATATTTACTCAAGTCTTCAGTGATTATTTTAGATAGTATTTTAATCAGTGAAGAGCCCTTATTGCAAATATTAAATCAATAATTGAAGTTGAAGAGTTTTCTCCACATTTCCGGATGGCCAAGAGGAGGCCCTTGGATCCTGTAGATGACACTGGGGCTAATTCTGAGTGGCCGCTAAATATAATTAGCTTTAGTTGACAGCCCCTAAACACCTTTGTTATTCTGAAATATCTGTCAAAATCAAATGACAGGACTAAATTGAATATGACGTTTCTAATTTTAAATTTTAAACTCAATTTAGACTTAGCGGCTCAAAAGCTATTCTAGGATGGCCATTTTAGGAAGAAATAAGTACTGTCATCGCTAATTTTAGTCATAGGGTGGCCACTTTTTTGTTCTTTCGTCCATTCTGGACAGGCAAAGGTCTTAAGACCATACAGCCTCGTCTTTAGTGAGTACTTCATTCTTGAATATTTATAGAAGGGTGGCCACTTTAGGATGAAATAAGAACTGTCATCGCTAATTTTAGCCGGGACCTCCAGACGTGCCGCTTAAAATTAAACTGTATGTAAATACGTCAATTTGAAATGGTTTGAAGTGCAAAACTTCTAAACCCATTTGATAAAATTTGCTTAATGGTGATCGTAATCGTGATGTATACGTTGTTTATACCTTTCATTTGATACCCAACATATATACAGGGTAACTGGAAAATTGATGCATTCCTTTCAAGGGATGAACCAGGTCATGAAACTGAACAACTTTCCCCATGGAACATAGGTCGAAAAATGAAAAAAAAAATTTGGCCCACCCATACAAAATTACCGACCGACGACTAAGTCAATTCACAAGTATGAAAACATCCTCTAACAGTTTCAGTACGCAAACATACTTACAGTTAATACAGATATACCACGGGCTAATCCCATGTTGGCGTGCATATATTCAGCCAGCATTGCCTTTGTTGGACCTTTTTCGAGGCGGTGCAAATACGTCCATGCTGGTGCGGCATACGATTTTAATTTAATTTACTTCTTCTTTTACTGGCTTTTATCTACTACATACAACAGGAAAGAAGTCATGTCATCATGACAGCAATTCCATGACCACTTTAAAAAAATGATAGCACAGATAGCAGTAAATTGTCAAATGCCGCGAAAATTATGTAAAATATGGAGAGAAACTTGATATATTACAAAAAAATAAATATAAAAACGAGTGTAAGATCATAAAAAAGTATTATTTAATCATAAAAATTAATAAACTATGGAATTAATATCGATATCATTAATTCATTCGGTCACCAGATTCTTAAAATGGTAACACACAATTTACTTAGCCAACCATAGACAATTTAGAGGGTGCTAAAACCTTTCTAAATGAGAGTTTTGGAATAGCAAATGGTTTAGCTAAGATTAAAATCCGCGTAAAATTTAGAAATTAGCTTTAGCTTTAGACGATGCGCGCCAGAATTGGCCCCACTATCATCCTCTGCAGGAACCACCACCCGGCGCAGCTGCGCTGGAACCCTATACTACTGACACTGGCAGAATTACCCTTAATGGGTAGAAGTCCATATTATTAAATAATAAATAAATAAAAACGCCTATATCCTCCTCCGACCGATTTCGTCGATATTCGATTCCTGCTATATAATTATAATCGGTTCGTTTGATGCGGATAAGTGTGCGTTCACCTTAAGTGTGCGTTCACCTCAAGTTTGCATTCACCTTTATTTTTTTTTATTTTATCACTCATTCATTTTCATTCATTCATTTTGATGATGTTGTTCTGTCAATCAATAACAAATCGAAAATTGAAAATTCTGAAAGTTACACAAACAAAACAATAAATTTTTCATTTTACCAAATTCCACCTCCCACTTCCCGCCATGCCGAAACCAACAAGGTTGCACAACAAAGGAAGACCAATATCCATACAAAAAGCAAACGTGCCCGAGAAAACAGAAGGTAGCACCGAGGTGGACCACGAGAGTGCTGTTCAGCAGTTCCAATTGGAACTGTGCTGGTGCATACAGCAACTGGAACGCGCTTTGACCAATAAAAAAGGAACTGATAAAGAAAGTAATTTGTTTCTTCTACTTTTGATTTTAAATTTTAGGTTAAGTTGGTCTCTACATACCTGACACGGTCGTTCTATTTATGAATCACATTGTTTCTCTTTGATTATAAGTACCTACTCACTAAAGATTGCATATTTTTTTAACATAAAATTATTTGCCTGGTTTGCAGAAATAGCAGATGTTTTCAAGTTCATTTCTTTATCTGCATCCAGAAAGACAGAATTGCCTAAAATTAATAATAGTCTCACTGATATCAGCCACTTTAAAAGGTAACAGAACTTTCGGTTGGAGTTTACCATTCAGGGCGCTAGGTGCAGGACAAAAATTTAACCAAAAATTTTATTTTTGGTAAATCTATTTTTTTAATGTTTTTGTCGTGTAGAGGGGCCTAATACAATCACTTTCACTCGGTCTAGATGCTCCTAGAGCAAAATTTCCAAGAACAAAAATGTTTGTATTAAATTATTTTTTCGATCATATTTTTTTTATGTTTTCTCGACATTTCATAGGGCCCCAAAGCGTAAACTCCAACTCCCCTTCACCGCCCTGAAAAGTATACTCTGACCCTACCAGCTACTATTTAGTAGTCTCTGTAACAACGAGACAGACCACCATCATTAATTATAAACCACTCTCAACTCAGATCGATCTTAAGTGTGACTTTTAGATGGTGTTAGGATGACTGACATTTGTCAAAGTATCTTTTGAGATCAATCTCTTGTTGAGTTGAAGTTGAGTTGAGTCTGATTTATAATTAAGAACCATAGACAGCAAATACGACCATAGACATGTCGTAGAAAACACATAACCATCTTTCTTTTTGGACAACAGTTGATCAGCCTGTAATACCCCAACCTGACTAGGAACCGGGAATCGAACCCTCAACCTATTTGTCACAATCAGTCACAACACCAATGCATTTTCTTACATGAATGTAAAATCTCGAATTTCGAATGTTGAATCTGACTGAACCTGCAATCTCAGCAGAATAAATAAATAAAGACAAAAGAGGAAGAGAAGAGAGAAGAAGATGACTATCACAAGAGAAGTAGTTCAAAACAAACATCAACTCCATATTGTTTTGTTTTGAAAACTACTTATTAACTACTTATTACAAGTTAAATGCCTGTTTAACAACATAAAAGTAATTAATATGTAATTAATGTATCTGTCTATGTACTATGAATGACTATCTAGGTTTAAACCAAATAAATCTAGATAAAAGTTCAGTGACCTCTGTCTACTGTCATTTGATAAAACACCTATCAAATCATGTCACATCAACTTGGAGCAGTTTTTAAAAGGCCAATGAAGTTTTCTCCAGATAAATCATGGGATGTTAAAGTGTAGATGCCTGACGCAGTCGTGATTGAACAAGTATTGGTCAAAAGTTCCTACTAAGAATAATTGCTTTCAAATTTCAGTGCAATCTACATGGAAGACTCTGCAAGTGTTGAAAAACAACAATCAGCCGATAGTTCGCAAGAGACAGCTGATGCGCACTTACTTCGGTGACTATCGCGCCAAGATGTTAGCCGAGGAAAAGAAATTAGTAAAAAGTGAGTGACTTAGCTGTATCTCTGAGACTAGTTATAAAAACTTGCGGATATTAAAAAAATAATTGTAAGGGTCAATTAAACCCCTAACCAAATGGGCATTGAGTGCAGGGTCCTTCAGAATTTGTACTCAAACAATATATAACTTTTTGGCATACTGTAGAAGATCCATGTTCAGCTGTGCAATGCTGTTACTATGGTATTGTAACGGTCTAGAAATGTCTCAGTAATTTTTGTATAGGTTGGAATAACCTTCTCATACTTAAATACACAGGGTAGGGGCTTAAATACACAATAGGGTTTAAAATCCAGGTGTTAATTATTGTGCCGTGTGATTCTGGCTTAGAATAGCATCACCCCACATCCTTCCCGCGGGTGTCGTAAGAGGCGAGTAATGGATTTGAGAGTATTGGTGTATTATAAATTTTAGGCGACAGGCGGACAACCTGTCACTATAGCGATACACGTGTTTTCTGAAACAACCTTGGAAAACAATCTTTAAAAATGTTAGATGTGGCGATAGCAACCGTATTCTTACGGCCGTTAACGCTCTGCCTACCCCGCAAGGGATAAAGGCGTGATATACATATGTATGTATGTAAATAAGAATAATTAGAATAATTTATTAATATACAGGGTGTAAAAATATTATCTGCAAATATTTAATGGGGTGAACCAGCCCATGAAACTGAACAACTTTCGCAAAGTAACATAGGTCAAAAAATTTGGGCCTCCCATACAAAATTACCAAGCCAGTTTGTATGGGAGGTCCAAAAAAATTTCTCATATATCGACTTACGTTCCTTGGCGAAAGTTGTTAAGTTTCATGGGCTGATTCACCCCTTAAAAGATTTGTAGATATCTTAAAGATATTAGGTATATATAAATAAAAGAATAATCTAGTATTTTTTTTAATATATCTTATTTTAAACTTTCAGTGGCAAGCAAAATGAAAATAACAGAGAGGCCTATGAAACCAAAAGCCACTTTCTTAAGGAAGTCAGTGTTTCAAACTACAGGTGATAGTTCATTCAGATTCAATTTTAGTATAACGCCAGAAGTAATTGATAACGACAAGCATTCAGTCACTAACAATGATGCAGAGGCTAGCAACACTGAGATAACTAATAGCAATGCGCAGTGTCTAAAGGATGGCAACCCAGACTGTCGAAATGATGGCAACATTGGCAACACAGTGACGGATTCAGGTGATGCAAAAACTATTCCAGACATTGAAGTAAATAAAAATACATTTAAGTTCAAATTTTCTGAATCAGAGTTCAGATTTAATTTTGATGTTGGTAAAAACGATGCCAATTCAGAACTATAATTTACTTACTGTAAAGAAATATTTTTAGAATATAAATTTTAAAAAAATGCAACTTCACATTCATTTATTGTTTTTATTAAGGTGTAAAAATATTAACTGCATATATTTTAAGGGGTGAATTAGCTCATGACACTGAACAACTTTCCCTAAGTAGGTCGAAACGAAATATGAGAAAAATTTTGGATCTCCCATACAAATTAACTTGGTCAGTTGGTAATTTTGTATGAGATCCGAACTTTTTTTATATATTTCGACCTATGTTTCTTAGAGAAAGTTGTTCAGTTTCATGGGCTGGTTCAATCCTTAAAATATTTGCAGCTAATTTTTTACGCCCTGTGTCATTAGCATGGAAGGACCAATATATTTTCTTCACATATAATTTTTTGTCTTTCTCTCGCTCTCTCCCTGTTGCCACTCTTATGAAGGGAACTGTATTGCAAAAAAGAACGGAGAATTACAAAAACAGACAGGAATTTGAATAAATCGTTAAAAAATTATAAATGAAACAAAACTTGTATTAAGTTTGTAAGATGCATTAAGTTATTTGACGGAGGATGCCTTCCTAATTCGTTTTAGTCAATTGGTTTCTCAGTCGATTCGTTTTCATGGCATATCCAATTGTAATACCCCTTCCCTGGGTGGGGTAGAGTGTCACTTGCTATTGTTTTAGCGCATTTAAAATTCTTGTAGAATACAGCGCTATTCGGTACCGTGAATCCCACAGGAGCGGAGTTAAGCACATATGGTGATGATGCCCCCCAAGTAGCCACACCTAGAAGTTCATTCTTTATAAAATTGTACACGGCCACTCCATCGGCCTCTACAGTATTATATTTACAATTTTCGGCCCCCTGATATCTCATATCTGTTAACTTGCAGGAGTGGTAGCAAGGCACGTGGTAGTTATTATTTTTTGACCCCAAGTATATCTCGCAAAATTTAATACCGACATTAACATTTAGTTCTACCAGATGATACGGCATTGATGGAGTTCTCATCTTACCGTCATTCTGTAAAAAATGAAATGGAATAAATTTATTGCATTGAATAGGGTTTAAAATCCGTGTTAATTATAGCATACACAGTCCGCACTATTCAGCCAATAACAACAAAATAATAAACCAAGAACTCGTCGGTCGCGCGCAAAGAGTTTTCTAAACTGTTTATTCCCATCAGCCCCGGCCGCGTTAGTACAAACCGGACACACGGATGGAACAGTTAACATGCTAAAAGGCGACTACAACACAGACATCATCGATTAATGATCAATGCCAAGTTAACGATGAACTACATTATTTGTCATTGTTATTATTTTAACGATTACCTAATGATGTTTAAATGATAAATTATAGTTTAATGATATTTTAATGATGAATAACCAATCAAAGTTAATAAAGACATTGAAATGATTATTAATAATTTTTAAGATTAATGCCACTGAAATGATTAGCGATATTTTAATGATAAATGTTATTTTTAATGATTTATGACATTTTAATGATAAATACAAAAGCCACTCAAGCTCAAACATAGGTTTGTTAGGCTCAACCTATCCTAACCTGGCGTCAACGCCAGGTTAGGTTAGGTTAGGGTAGAAGTGCGTCCAAAACGCACGAGCCGACCGAGCGTGCCCCGGCAGGGGCCGGCGATGTGCCAGACCCGACACAGGGCATTTCAAAACTAATGCAATTGCGAAGAGACTGGTATGAGTGTTCTGTGTTGTAGTCGGGTTTGTACGTCCGAACTCCACCCAACTCCACTCCAACTCCGGGTTTGTACCAACCAGACTACAGTATAGAATATGGATGTCTGTATTGTAGTCGGGTTTGTATTTACGCGCCCCGGCCACGTCTCCCCCGGCGGTAGCAGACTATTCCCATCGGCCCCGAAGGTGCTAGATGGTAGGCCCCGAAGGTGGTAGATGGTAGGCCCCGAAGGTGGTAGATGGTACGCCCCGAAGGTGGTAGATGGTAGGCCCGAAGGTGGTAGATGGTAGGCCCGAAGGTGGTAGATGGGAATAGTCTGTCACCGCCTACCAGTGACGACAGATGTGGCGCAGTGGTAGTGCGACTGCCTTTGACGCAGAAGGTCCCGGGTTCGATTCTCGGTGGGTCATTCACAAAGTTGATATTTATCACTTTGTGAATTTGTTCCCAGTCTGGTTAGGACATTGTGGGCTGAACCACCCGATTGTCCGTAAGTAAGATGGTTCCGTGTTTCGGATGGCACGTTAAGCCGTAGGTCCTGGTTGCTGTCTATGATCACTTATACGGCGGTCGTTACACACCCATGTCAGAAGCCTGCTACTTGTAGAAGGCGGTTGAAAAATTCTGACACTAGGGTTTCCCACACGAAAAGAAAGAAGTGACTGATAGTGGTCCATGCTGATAGTGTTCCTTTTTTTACGCTGGTTTATATAAGATAAAATTTTGCATTCATGCATTTCAATAGTGTCTAGGATGATTTTAAAACACAATTGGACCCGATAGGTGGCGCTGCTGTTGGTTGGTACGTTACCCAACTCTTCAACGGCTGAACGGATTCAATTGAAATTTTGTATCGTGCATGCACATGTTCTGAGATTTATCGGGCTGATAGTTACGATGAGTAGGTAAACTATAAGTACAACTGCACCGCTTGTAACGTTTTCAGTGTCTATTAACAATTTTGTGTCTAAATCTACTTGTACAATTTAAAATAAACATACTTTTAGAAAATTTCCAGTGTATCTAAACTAATTGCCCATTCATATTCATACTCTTTATTGCGAATCATATGGTACATAAGGTGATGGAGGTACATATTTTCCAGCATATGAAACCCTTTATACAGTTGGGCTGTAGGGTATAGCAAATAGGTGAGAGGGCTTATATACAATTATCTACTTAGTAATAATTAAAAGTTAAAAATTAGGTAGTATTTATAAAAAGTAAAGCTATGCTTAATCTACTTACCTAAAGGGTATGTTTTGATGAGTGATTTTATTTTTTCTATAATGTGTGTAGGTGTGTGTGTGTGTGTGTGTGTGTGTGTGTGTGTGTGTGTGTGTGTGTGTGTGTGTGTGTGTGTGTGTTGTAAGTGTGTTTTTTTTATAATTTTAGCCGTTCTTTTTCATGTAAAAAGTCGTTAAGTCTAGTAACATTTATTTATTAAGTAAGATTGTATTCATTTTTTAAATTAAATCTACTAGTATGCTGCTATGACGGTAGGCGCAGTCCTCGCGCGCTCAGCCGATCATGAGCGTACGCTGCCTCGGGCGAAACACGTCCGCACCGACCGCGGCATGCGCATGACGCATATAATGGTATGAATGTATGAATAAAGGCAAAGTTCTAAAATATAGGGTGTAAAAATATTGGCTACAAATATTTTAAGGGGTGAATCAGCCCATGATACTGAACAACTTTTCCCAAGAAACATAGGTGGAAATATAAAAAAAAAATATATTTGGACCTCACCTTCCAAATATAGCAGCCGGGCAAGTCAACTGTATGGGAGGACCAAAAGTTTTTTTCATATTTCGACCTATGGGGAAAGCTCTTCCGACATATTTCCTTGGGAAAAGTTCTTCAGTTTCACAGGCTGAGTCACCCCTTAAAATATTTGCAGATTTTTTTTACACCCTGTATATCGCCACCCGAAACGTACCTACGTGAAGTTGCCAAGTTGTTGATAAACAAATTTCCTAAACATTGAATTACAAGTTGCCGTGTGATGCTGGCTTTGCCGTGTGATGCTGGCTTTGCCGTGTGATGCCGACTTAGAATGGCATCACCCAATTTCCTACCCGTGGGTGTCGTAAGAGGCGACTGAGGGACTTGAGGGTTTCAGGTGTATTACAAATTTTAGGCGACAGGCTGACAACCTGTCACTATACTGATTCACAAAATGATCTCAAACGGCCCTCTATATTTGTCAGACGTGGCGACATCGACCGTATTGTTGCGTATTTTTGCGCTCTGCCTATCCCGTAAGGGATAAAGTCGTGATATATGTATGTATTGTTACAAGTGAATTTGCAACTTTAACCTGCCTTAGTTGTATACGCATATCCAATAGCCTTATGCATTGGGTTGTCACCATCAAAGTTAAGGTCTTCAAACCACTGGAACTGATTGTTTGGCGGCTCATTCGCTCTCGTCGCAACCGGGCCGCTTGGTAACGCCACTACGGTCCAGTTAAACTGGGGTGGCCCATGTTCGGTGATAATGAATCCAATCTCGTCAAAATACTTCTTAGAATGTGTTATTTCCAGAGGCTCAATGAAAGCTTTTGCGTCCAAGTGCATATTCCGGTATCCTATTCTGGTATAAGATACTTTGAGGCTGGAATAAATTGGATATTTTTTTCATGCCGTGTGATGCCGGCTTAGAATAGCATCACCACACATCCTTCCCGGCGAGGCGACTAAGGGGCTCGAGAGTTTTAGTGTATTAAAATTTTTAGGCGACGACCTGTCACTGTAGTGATACACATGTTTTCTGAAACAACCTTGAAAAACAATCCTCAAAAATGACAGACGTGGCGATAGCGACCGTATTCTTACGGCCGTTAACGCTCTGCCTACCTAGGGATAAAGGCGTGATAGTGATATATGTATGTATGTATGTTTGATCGTACTTGTGAATGACTAGACACCTCGCCGAGGTTATGAATATTTTGTCGTGCACACCATCGGGTAGTCGCCGCCGTGGATCGCGTGCACGCCCCTGCCAATCCAGGGATACTTGCTTTCATCCGTAAGATGGTTCCGTGTTTCGGATGGCACAGTTAAGCCGTAGGTCTCGGTTGCTGTCTATGATAACTTAGACGGCGGTCGTTATACAACCATGCCAGAAGCCTGCTACATGTAGAAGGCGGTTGAAAAATTCTGACACTAGGGTTCATCGGGTCGTTGGACGACTCGGTGTCACACACGACAAGAGAGAGACAGAGCATCATTAAAAAACTACTACCCCTATCTATAGGATATAGGCGTGATATGCGTGTGTGATCGTACTTGTGAATGACTAGACACCTCGCCGAGGTTATGAATATCTTGTCGTGCACGCAGGACGCGGTGCACACCATCGGGTAGTCGCCGTGGGTCGCGTGCACGACCCTGCCAATCCACGGATACTTGCTCTCATCGATAATTGTCGCGCCGGAGTAATAACCGCCGGGAATCCCGAAGTCTACGATAAAAGTAATAAAGGATGTAAAAAAATAAGCTGCAAATATTTATTATATTTATTTATTTTTTGCCGTGTGATGCCGGCTTATAGCATCACCCACATCCTACCCGTGGGTGTCGTAAGAGGCGGCTAAGGGACTCGAGAGTTTTAGTGTATTAAAATATTTAGGCGACGACCTGTCCCTATAGTGATACACATGTTTACTGAAACAACCTTGGAAAACAATCCTCAAAAATGACAGACGTGGCGATAGCGACCGTATTCTGTTCAGTGTTATATGCTAAAAGCAGCTTAGACATACTTGTTGAGGAGCCTTTTTTAGCAGAATGTAACCGACTTTTGATAAAGATTGGCATGGATACGGCAATTATTGCGATATATAGATCTCCTTCTACTGTGAAAATTGACGACTTTTTGAAATCGTTAGATACACTTCTTATAAGTTTAGCTCAGTTTAGAAATATAATTCTAATTGGCGATATCAATATAAATATTGGCACAGTAGGAAGCGATAATGTTCCTGGTCAGGAATATCTCAATCTATGTTTATCTCACGGGCTTCTTCCTGCGCACACTCTTCCAACGTTTAAGACTGGTTCCTGTTTAGATCACGTCATGCTTAAAACGTGCCTACCATCACTTACGCTGGTTGCTAACTCATCTATAACCGATCATAATGCTGTTTTACTAACACTTAGTCTGAAGAAAATGAGGTCACGGCAAACTCGATTTGTCAATAAATTGAATATAAAGAAACTTGAAGAATATTTGTGCACGACTGACTTTAGTCGAGTCTACAATTTTGCTGATGCTAACACTGCATTATTGCACTTAATAAAAACTGTGCAACAAGGTATATTAGATAATACTATGACTGTGAAAATAAGTAGGAAATTATTTAATATTAAGCCATGGATCACTCCGGGACTGATTCGTTGTATGAAAAACAGGGATAAACTGCATAATAAGGCTAAAAAGAACTCTGAAAATGTAATTCTTCAAGTCACCTATAAAAGATACCGCAATTTTTGTAACGACTTATTAAAAAAAGTAAAAAGCAGTTATGATAGGAGTGAACTTGCTAAGGCTGGCAAGAATAATAGGGAAGTCTGGAAGCATGTTAAGAACTTAACTTACACGTCAAAACAACAAGAAACTTCATCAAAATTATTAAATTCGCATCGATCCGAAACAGAATCTGTTAATTATGCCAACGACTTCTTTGTTAATGTTGGCAAAAAACTGGCCGAAAATCTTCAGAGCACCACCACTCACCTCCCATATACTAACACACAAACGTTGTCAAAGTCCTTTGTATTGCTAAACACGGATGAACAAGAGGTTGATAGAATTATAACAGGATTGAAAGAGGATTGTGCAGTAGGTTGGGATAATATCTCTACCAAAATATTGAAAAAATTTAAACACTTATTGGTCCAACCACTAACACACATCTTTCAAAAATGTCTAGCTGATGGTCTTTTTCCTGATTGTCTAAAAAAAGCAGTCGTAGTACCCATTCACAAATCAGGTCCTAAAAATCTTGTTACTAATTACAGGCCTATATCCCTATTGACATCAATATCTAAAGTTTTGGAGAAAATTATAAATACTAGACTTACACAATATTTAGAAAAGAATTCTATTCTATCGGCTATGCAATTTGGATTTAGAGCCAAACTTTCAACCTCTGATGCAGTCCATCAACTAACCGATCATATTACGAGGGAACTTGATACAGGGAATAAAACTATAGGTATATTTCTTGATCTTGCTAAAGCTTTTGACACTGTTTCCACCCCAATCCTCTTACGTAAGCTTGAAAATATAGGTATAAGAGGTACGCAACTAAAACTATTCGAAAGTTATTTATCTAACAGGTGCCAATGCGTCAAAATAGGTAATGTTATAAGCTCTTTTCGATCAAATACATCCTTTGGGGTCCCACAGGGTAGTATTTTAGGTCCAACCCTATTTTTGATTTATATTAATGAACTTTGTAGCCTTGAATTGGACTGCGGCAGGATTATTTCTTATGCTGATGATACAGCCCTAATCTTTTCTGCCAAAACTGAAAAACAGGTTTTCGAATATGCACAGCGTGGATTTAATATCGTAAGCAATTGGCTGCGATACCATCAACTCACCCTGAATGCCGATAAAACAAGTTATGTAAAGTTTTCAAAGAGGAGCTATCCTTCAGCAAATCCCATTCCCAGTATTTATGCTCATCACTGTCATTCCCCAATGGACACTATTTGTGACTGTCCTGTGATTTCAGCCGCACACCAAATTAAATATTTAGGCATCATCATAGATGACTTGCTTTCATTTAGACCACATATTGAAGCCTTAAGCAGTAGAATCCGTAAGTTGATTTTTGTTTTCAAAAAATTACGTTCATTTGCGGACTCTAAGCTGATTACACAAATATACCTTGCGCTTTGTCAATCACTTCTTACATATTGTATTTCATCATGGGGGGGTTCATGTAAAACTGTCCTTCTGACACTTGAAAGAGCACAAAGAGCAGTTCTGAAGGTATCAAGTTTTCGTCCATTTTTGTACCCTACTAACCTATTGTATAAGTCCTGCAAAGTGCTAACAATTCGACAATTATTTATTTTGAGCACTGTACTAAAACAACACGCGGCTCTATCATATAGCACGGATGTAACTAACAAAAGACGAAAAGATATTGTCTGCACACATAAAACACAAACAAACTTCGCTTTCTCATCGAGATTTTTTGTGTTTTTGGGACCCCGGCTCTACAATCGACTAAATGCAACTTTGTCGATATACCCTTTATGTTACAATGAATGTAAAAGGGTACTGCAAGGAGCTTTGCAGTTGTTGTCCTATGAGGAAACAGAGGAATTATTAACGGTTCTCACCTAATATATTTTAGATGTATAACGATAGTTGTGTAATATTAATTATAAAAGTGAACTCTTAGTTAATAATTTTGTAATTTGTTTGCATAGATAATGAAAATGTAAATATTAATAATTTAATCATGCGAATATTTTATATAGTTTATAAAAATAGATGTATAATGTAACAATTAATCATGACCTTGTTTGCCTGAGATACAGGGTAATCCTAGTTCAGGCTAAATTGTAATATGTAAGTACTGTTATGTAATTAAACTTTATATGTAAATACTAGCATTAAGCATATTAATAAAATTATTCTTATTCTATTCTTTATTCTTACGGTCGTTATCGCTCTGCCTACCCCGCAAGGGATGAAGGCGTGATATATGTATGTAAACACAGTCACATGCCGTGTGGTTAACGTAGCTAGCCCCGAGTGTCTCCGTGACACTGTTTCGAGCCGGTATCCGGCACTGTCCGAACACTACACTACATAGTATAAAGCAAAGTCGCTTTTCGCGTCTGTATGTTTGCTTTAATCTTTAAAACTACACAACGGATTCTGATGCAATTTTATATATATAGATAGCGTAATTCAAGAGGAAGCTTTTTATATATAATACTTGCCGGGAAAACATCTTATTCCCATGGGAAAATGAGATGCAGCGTGCGCAGCAGCTATTTAGTAAATACATAAGTAGATTTTTGTTTATTTTTTTTTCTGATTTCTGTCTAATAACCCTGACACCAAAGTTTATCGTGGTTCGCGATCGTTGACTCAATGATACACGTGTAAAAAAAAACGAACCGAATTTAGAATTTCTTTATATGAAATTCTACGAAACCTCGCACAATTTCCGGATCCGATCGATTCGGTTCAGGATTTCATATAAAAAAAATTAAAAACTTTTTCGTTCGGTGCAGATAAAGGTAACCGCACACTTTGCGTAACAAAAATAAATTAGCATTGCCGACATTAAATTTAGAAATGTACAAAAGAAGTACCTATGTCATGGGTATAAAAATATATAATAAACTACCCAAAAATATAGTAACAGAGGAAAAATTTTCAATATTTTCAAATAAATTAAAAACCTATTTGATACAGAAATGTTACTATACATTACAAGAATTTTTTGAAGAAAATCGGTAACACAATTTTTAGAAGTTTTCTTAGAAGTTAACCGTAACAATGTACGTAGTAGTAGAAATGTAACCGACCTATTATAATTAAGTTTAGATTAAGTTTGATTATCTTTGTAGTGCCCTAACAGGGTTTCAAGTGTGAAACTTTAAACATATTTAACAACTGTAATACCTACCACTTGAAAGCAATAAAGATTTATGATTATGATTATGATTAGCCGCACCGAATTTTAGAATTCTTTATATGAAATCCTACGAAACCTCGCACATTAGCCCGAACCGAATCGGTTGGATCCGGCAAATGTGCGAGGTTTCATAGGATTTCATACATGCATATATCACGCCTTTATCCCTTGCGGGGTAGGCAAAGCGTTAACGGCCGTAAGAATACGATCGCTATCGCCACGTCTGACATTTTTTTTGCCGTGTGATGCCGGCTTAGAATAGCATCACCCCACATCCTTCTCGTGGGTGTCGTAAGAGGCGACTAAGGGACTCGAGGATATTGGTGTATTCCATTTTTTAGGCGACAGGCTGACAACCTGTCACTATAATGATACACGTTTTCTGAAACAACCTTGGATTTCATATAACTAGGTAAATTCTAAAATTAGGTTCGTTCGGTGCGAATAAGTTTGCGTTCGCCTTAATTTAGAACTTCGGTTATTTTGGTTGGTTATTGGTTAAAAAAGATACAAGTAACCTACGGCCGTTAACGCTCTGCCTATCCTGCAAGGGATAAAGGCGTGATTTATATATGTACGTAAGTAACTTACCCGTTTCCGTCAAAGTATAAGTAATTGGTTCATCTTCTGCTTTGTTTTCTGAAACAACCTTGGAAAACAATCCTCAAAAATGACAGACGTGGCGATAGCGACCGTATTCTTACGGTCGTTATCGCTCTGCCTACCCCGCAAGGGATGAAGGCGTGATATATGTATGTAAACACAGTCACATGCCGTGTGGTTAACGTAGCTAGCCCCGAGTGTCTCCGTGACACTGTTTCGAGCCGGTATCCGGCACTGTCCGAACACTACACTAAACCATAATTTTTATACAGATAGACTAAACTGACAGCTAAGAATGCCCTTTTTGTTTTAAAATGTTGTCATCATAAGTCTAGTGTTGTGGTTTGACTCATTTATTTTATTCATTGAACTGTTGTGAGATGAATTCTGGATGTAGTTATTTTTAAATAAATATGCATAATAAATACTTGACTTTCGGTCACGTAAAATAGTATACGTTACTTTACGTTTATACGCAACAAGTTTAGTTTAAAGAAATCAACAATGAATAATATTGTATGTAATTTAAAATGTAATGTTGAATAAATTGGCATTGGTGGTTGTACGAATATTCCTTGCGCTTATAAATCCAATTTCTGTTACATTTTCTTGTTGCGTTGTGTTGCACTCTTTTCTGCGACTTCTTTCTACTGGCCAGATTGGTGTGAACCTTGACAGACAGACGAGACAGATATTGACTTGACTTGACCAAGAGGACGATCGACGGACGGAAACTGACCAATTTATTAATGGAAATTTAAATTAACCTAATTTATTTTCAAAAAGATTCAATCATAATCTTTGAATCATATAACTTGATCATTCAGGGCACAACACTATTTTTTTATTACTTTTAAATACAATAACGTGGCAACCCACCAAATGTCAATTTAGTCTATGTGGATAAAAATCATGGTATACATAGTATAAAGTAATGTCGCTTTTCGCGTCTGTATGTTTGCTTTAATCTTTAAAACTACACAACGGATTCTGATGCAATTTTTTATATGTAGATAGCGTAATTCAAGAGGAAGCTTTTTATATATAATACTTGCCGGGAAAACATCTTATTCCCATGGGAAAATGAGCTGCAGCGGGCGCAGCCGCTATTTAGTAAATACATATATAGTTTTTTTTTATATTTTTGTTTCTGATTTCTGTCTAATAACTTTGACACCAAAGTTTATCGTGGTTCACGATCGTTGACTCGATGACACACACGTGAAGAAAAAACGAACCGAGTTTAGAATTTCTTTATATGAAATTCTACGAAACCTCGCACAATTTCCGGATCCGATCGATTCGGTTCAGGATTTCATATAAAAAAAATTAAAAACTTTTTCGTTCGGTGCAGATAAAGGTAACCGCACACTTTGCGTAACAAAAATAAATTAGCATTGCCGACATTAAATTTAGAAATGTACAAAAGAAGTACCTATGTCATGGGTATAAAAATATATAATAAACTACCCAAAAATATAGTAACAGAGGAAAAATTTTCAATATTTTCAAATAAATTAAAAACCTATTTGATACAGAAATGTTACTATACATTACAAGAATTTTTTGAAGAAAATCGGTAACACAATTTTTAGAAGTTTTCTTAGAAGTTAACCGTAACAATGTACGTAGTAGTAGAAATGTAACCGACCTATTATAATTAAGTTTAGATTAAGTTTGATTATCTTTGTAGTGCCCTAACAGGGTTTCAAGTGTGAAACTTTAAACATATTTAACAACTGTAATACCTACCACTTGAAAGCAATAAAGATTTATGATTATGATTATGATTAGCCGCACCGAATTTTAGAATTCTTTATATGAAATCCTACGAAACCTCGCACATTAGCCCGAACCGAATCGGTTGGATCCGGCAAATGTGCGAGGTTTCATAGGATTTCATACATGCATATATCACGCCTTTATCCCTTGCGGGGTAGGCAAAGCGTTAACGGCCGTAAGAATACGATCGCTATCGCCACGTCTGACATTTTTTTTGCCGTGTGATGCCGGCTTAGAATAGCATCACCCCACATCCTTCCCGTGGGTGTCGTAAGAGGCGACTAAGGGACTCGAGGATATTGGTGTATTCCATTTTTTAGGCGACAGGCTGTCAACCTGTCACTATATAGTGATACACGTTTTCTGAAACAACCTTGGATTTCATATAACTAGGTAAATTCTAAAATTCGGTTCGTTCGGTGCGAATAAGTTTGCGTTCACCTTAATTTAGAACTTCGGTTATTTTGGTTAAAAAAGATACAAGTAACCTACGGCCGTTAACGCTCTGCCTATCCTGCAAGGGATAAAGGCGTGATTTATATATGTACGTAAGTAACTTACCCGTTTCCGTCAAAGTATAAGTAATTGGTTCATCTTGTGCTTTGATAAAACAAGACTTCGAAATCATAAGTACAAACAATATTAAAATACTATACATGTTGAAGACCACTACTATACATGTAACGGCTAGAAGCAGAAATTGGAATTAAAATAATCAACCATTTTGCAGAAAGATAACAAGCGTAATTTATTAAAAAACAAATACCGACTGCGGTAATTTTGTATAGCTTGACCTTGAAAATGAGGGCGCCACTTTCTTCGTGATCTGTCAAATCTGACAGATGACGCTTAACTATAGCAACAATTTGAAATGTTAAGTTCCATTTCAATTTAATTTCTACTCTTTCTGGCCCAGCTATACTTATTATATACTTACAAGCTGTACCTATTTTGCGATAAGAATGCGTCATTTTGAATTCATGAATTTTTATATAGAAAGACAGTTTGACGAGAGTTGCTGAGACTTTATACGGACTGAACGTCAAGCCGAAATGGAGTGACAGGATTGATTGTGAGCATCTGACAAAAAAGAAATGTTTTCCCGTGAAGTTTGAAAATTATGGGCACGAAAAACCTAGAAATTGGGGTAATCTGTAACTATTTTTCAGTTGCGGTTACTTTTTATTATTTTTCTTCATTCAAATTTTTAAACTATAACACTAAATAAAATTTATTTTTTTTAGATGGGTTTTAAATTATTATTATTATTTAGTTGATTACATAAATTACTTTCAAACATAACCATCTTTCTGTGACGGTCGGGGAAAAACGCAATCTTGTAATAAAAGAGGTGGTAAGTAGTATTTTGGCAAGGCGTAACTAATTAAACAACACTATTTCCGTATAGTTTTTATTGCACGAACAATATAATAGGCATTATTTTACATTTGATATCGAAGAAAAAATAATGGGTGACCATGTATCTCGTCACGGGCTAGTCTAGTTTTTGAAACTGAACAACTTAGACCTAAATAAAAATAATAATAATAAATATAGTATAGCTCTTTGTTCAGTTTCATGAGAAAGTTGTCTAGCTCATGATTTAGCTCATTATTAAGTTTATTAAATAAAGAATTATCGAATCGTATCGTGTGAAACTAAACAACATACCTTTTTTTCTTTTTTCTTTTGGTGAAAGTTGTTCAGTTTTACGAGTCGTTTCACCCACTAACAAAATAAAAATACAGGAATGTAGTTGTTAAATACACACTACACAATACATTCAGATATAACAGCGAATCTTAATTTCTAAAACAGCATGAAAAATATCTGTACTGCTGTTAAAAATGGTTTTGTATCATAAATTAAAGCATGGGCGTTCGGATGGGCCATATCTGACAGCTGTCACCTATACTAAAGGACATGTCAACAAAGAAAAATAGACCTTATGACATAGCATTAACACGATTTTGACCGCTGTAAAATATTGCCTATTCGAACGATCGTACTTAAATTACTTTTATCATTTAAGATTCTGTCTTCAAAAATACACCATGGTGATAAATAATTCGATAGACCTAGAACATTATCCAAAACCGGGCAGAAAAACGAATAACAAGGATAGATTGTCGTATTTTACACGTGTCAGACGACTGTAAGTAAGTATTAGGTGTAAGTTGTAAAAAAATTTGGACCTCCCACACAAATTGACTTGGTCGGTTCGTAATTTTCTATGGGAGGTCTAAATTATTTTTTCATATTTCGACCTATGCCTCTTGGGGAAAGTTGTTCAGTTTCATAGGCTGCTTCACCCCTTAAAATATTTGCAGCTTTTTTTTTACACCCTGTATAGTAGTAACAAGCAATCGTAGTTCAGCAGTGGACGTCCTATGGCTGATAAGATGAAGATGAAGCAATTACATATAACAAGTTAATACTCACTGATATATATACAAACTCACGTAAAACATAGTATTCTGAGGCAATAGGTTCAAAACTCTTACACAAATTATTGTACATTTCTGTCCAGTTGTCAAACGACGCCATAAGTATTATATTCGTGATTAAATGATGAATCCTAATAATCAATTTAGTCTAATATAGGTGTACTCTGTTGATTGAAACAGATTCGTATGGCGGTTTCAGCTGTGTCACCCCATACAACAATGCCGTATCTAAACAATTTCGTACTTGTCTGGATGGAAGCTGATTTCTTGGCTGTAGTCCACCGGCGCCCCGTCTGCTGCTTGTGTCACCTACAATTACAAATATTACGTTTTTAACCAATAGAATAATAGTTATTTTTATTTATAGGGACTCGTTTCACGTGTATTGAAGGCGACAGGCCAACAACCTGTCACTACGGTGATACACAAATCATTTGGAAGGGTGCTTAATATTTTTGGCTCAAAAATGGCGCCAAAAGAAAATTAATTTGAGACATTCCTATAAAATTTCAAATTTTGGTAGAAATGAGGTAAACATTAGGTGTTATTTAATATGTATTTAATAAAATAAAATAACAAATACCAGGTAGTATTACAGAAAAATGTTTCGCAGCCCTAGTAAAGTTGCGTTTCATTGGTGCAAGCATTCATGTTCTAAATTCATACATACATGCATCACGCCTTTATCCCTTGCGGGGTAGGCAGAGCTTTAACGGCCGTAAGAATACGGCCACTATCGCCACGTCTGTCATTTTTGAGAATTCCTTCCTTCCTCCCACATCCTTCCTGCGGGTGTCGTAAGAGGCGACTAAGGGACTCGAGAGTATTTGGTGTATTACAATTTTTAGGCTGACAACCTGTCGCTATAGTGATACACATGTTTTCTGAAACTACCTTGGAAAACAATCCTTAAAAATGACAGACGTGGCGATAGCGACCGTATTCTTGTGGCTGTTAACGCTCTGCCTACCCTTCAAGGGACAAAGGCGTGATATATGTATGTATTTATTTATTTTACCATTTATTGTACACAAGAAATTTTACAGGACAAAACATAAATAAAATGGACACAACAGGCACTGCTTATCTCTAAAAAAGAAATTTCTTACAGCAGACCTAGAGGAGAGAAATGGCATTTGGCGAAAGGCGGATGAGACGTGCACAATAACTATGAATTCCAGATGATTTATATTTACAGATAATAACAGGCAATACATACGAAATATAACTAATATATGTATGTATGTAAAATAATAAATAGACGTACCTTGGTGGCGGTGAGGAGCGCGAGGGTGGTGTCGGAAGTCCAGGTCACGGTCAGCGGGAAGAAGTCGTTGGGGATCGCCGGCGTCACGCTGTGGCACAACCAACAGCGTTACCAATACAGATCATTCATTTCATTTATTTATTGCTTACATGTACAAGTGTGAAAAGGTCTTAAAAGTGGTTACAGATGAGTACATGTACCCGGATAGTGCATTGCAATAGAGGCATGCATGCGTTCATCATTCTCTATGCCTCAGACACTGATTAAATAGTCTTAAATATTATAATTTATTTTTCCGTAATATTCTATTACAAATATGCAAATACATAAAATGTACGGTCGGTGTGGACGGTTTTTCGCCCGAGCATGAGAACTTTAACATTCGCTGCTCAGGCGAAATACGTCCACACCGACCGCGCATTGCGCCGCATGCTGCGCGCGGCAGTGAGCATCTGAGGCTGCTCGTTCAATGGAGACCCAGCTATTGGACCAGAGTCCCTCGGAACTGGACCGAAATCCCTGAGTATCAGGATCCCTCAATATTGGACCAATATCCCCCATAATTGAACCACAATACCCCATAGTTTGACCAGTATCCCCATATTTGGACCACAATCCCCCATAATTGGATCAGTATCAACCATGATTGGACCAATATCCCCCATAATTGAACCACAATCGCCCATAATTGGGCTAATCACGTGTGATCCCGCTGGATGGTGCTACTCACGTGAACTCGAGGCTGCCGCTGCGCTGCTGCGCGGACACGAGCGGCGCGCTCCACACTAGCGTGCGCCCCTTCTGCGTGTAGCTGCCCTCCCATTGGTGCACCACCACTTGAATGTTGCCAGCACTGGACGAAAAAATTGCCATTACATACAGGGTGTTAAAAATTACCTGCAAATATGTTAAGGGGTGAACCAGCCCATGAAACTAAACAACTTTCCCGAAGGAACATAGGTTGAAATATGAAAAAAATTTTTGGATCTCCCATACAAAATGTGCTGGCCGACCAAGTCAATTTATATGGGGAGCAAAAATTTTTTTTCTATATCTCGACCTATGTTCCTTGGGGAAAGTTGTTCAGTTTCTCAGGCTGGTTCACCCGTTAAAATATTTGCAGCTAATTTTTTTACACCCTGTATGTACATACATACAAACATATATCACGCCTGTATAGTAGGCAGAGCGTTAACGGCCGTAAGAATACGGTCGACATCGCCACGTCTGACATTTTTGAGGATTGTTTTCCGAGGTTGTTTCAGAAAACATATGTATCACTACAGTGACAGGTTGTCAGCCTGTCGCCTAAAAATGTTAATACACCAATACCCTCTAGTCCCTTAGTCGCCTCTTACGACACTCGCGGGGAGGATGTTAAACTGAAATTGCCCTTGAACTGTGTTTTTTAGATGCCGGCATAGAATAGCATCACCCTAATTCTTCCGGCGGGTGTTGTATGAGGCACCTAAGGTACTCGAGGGTTTCATGTGATTACCACTTTAGGCGACAGGCTGACAACCTTTCACCACAGTGATACACGAATGGCCCTCAATACACGTCAGACGTGGCGATAACAGCCGTAATTTTACGATCGTTAACGCTCTGTCTACCCCGCTAGGGATGAAGGCGTGATTTGTGTGTGTGTTTTTTAGAGATAGTAAATTCACATCGTGGGTTGCCATTTGTTTTGGAAATCTTAAATAGTGATGTATTGTATTACTCATCTGTCAAGTTCAGTGCATAATAAAAATAACTATTACGCTGATGTATGGAAAAATCACTGCTGAGCTTTTACATCATTCACACGAGCGTCACCTTCTAGGAACTAAACGGAACAGATTTAAAAAATCCCATTTCGATAACAACAGTTGCCGGTACTAGCACAGCACTAATTTAAGATTTGCAAAACAAATAGCAACCCACGATGTCAATTTACTATCTCTCATAAAAAACACAGTATAGTTTATGCAACTCTGCCCGCAGAAGCATAAGCAACGCAATCGACATTTTTTGGTGATTTGAGTTATATACGTATTCGGAATCAGCGTAATGAGATCTACAAGGATCACTGACTCGTTTTTTTCAATCTATATCGCATCCTTTATTTCCATTAAGCATAAACAGCGCAATCGACAAAAATAAAGTCGACTGCCTAGTGATAACCATCGTAATGGCTATTACGGCTTATATCTTCACACAAAAACACATATAATATTAGTCATAAATATCGTAACATCACTTACGATCATTATAATTTGGTTCAGGTTCTTTAAATCAATATAAACACGAAGCATAACCAACGCATTCGCATGAAATTTGGCTTCTTATATAACTCACCCATGCACCCAACTCTTTGATACGATTCTAATATTTTATATTAGACCGTACTTACTTTCCCGTGTGTTGCCGGCTTAGAATAGCATCATCCCATTTCCTACCCGTGGGTGTCGTAAGAGCCGACTAAGGGACTTGAAGGTTTCAGGTGTATTACAACTTTTAGGCGACAGGCTGACAACCTGTCACTATAGTGATACACAAATTATCTCAAACGGCCCTCTATATTTTGTCAGACGTGGCGATAGCGACCGTATTTTTACGGCCGTTAACGCTCTGCCTACCCCGTAAGGGATAAAGGCGTGATATATGTATGTATGTATGTATGTACTTACTTACTACGTGTTTTATATTTTTGTTAAATTAAACTTTATAAAAATAAAGTACATCAACCTCTAAGTATCTCGCTAAACCCACAAACGAAACGCGTTGTGATGCCATCTCAGGCACCACCCAATTCCCTCCATTGGCGTCGGTACTCCCTGCACGCCGCTCCCTCGTGCTCCTCCTGCACGGCGCCCCCTCGTGGTCCTCCTGCACGTCGCTCCCTCGTGGTCCTCGTGCACGGCGCTCCCTCGAGGTCCTCGAGCACGGCGCTCCCTCCTGCACGGCGCTCCCTCGTCGTCCTGCAGCACGACGCTCCCTCGTGGTCCCCTTCTTCTTAGCGTGTCGATGGCAGACACTACACCGTCGTAGCCCAGAACTTGGCCACATTAACAGCGCTGGCAGACGCTGTCATAAGGTTGTCCTTTGTGCAGGTGTTGGGGCACGCTGGACACGATATTAGGTGGTGCATCGTTTGGACTGCACCACACAAACAGCTTATGTCGGCACCCTGCAAGAAGCCCCACTTGGCCATGTTTTCCTTGCTCCGGCCAGTTTGGGTCCGAACTCTATTCAGGGACTTCCAAACTGGCCAAGGTAATCCATGACCAGGCGGCAAGCTTTCAGCGATAGGGACGAACGGAGCTGGTAGGGTTACCCTTTCCTGCCAAAGTTTGCACCTCGCTTGTTTGGGGTCGATGCAAAGAGGAGACACGCACTTTACAAAATTATTGCGGCTTTCCAACCGTTGTGGCACTGGGATGTGGTCATGTAAAGGGTGCCGTGCATCTGACTCCATCTTTGCTCTTTCAAGGGAGCTAGCCACAGTCCTGCGAACAGCTGGGGGCGCTATACCTGCCAATGGGTATAGCTGGCTAACCGGGGTCGGTTTCAAGCAACCAGTTATGATCCGGCAAGTCTCATTTAAGGCTGTATCCACTAGCTTTGCATGGGCTGAACGACTCCACACAGGGCTTGCGTACTTACCTGCAGAAAAGGATAACGCCAGCCCAGTAGTTCGCAGAACATGAGGTGTTGCTCCCCTGCATAGCATTTTCTCGTGGCTCTCCGGCATGGACCTACCTCCTGGTCCTTTTGCACCCCGCTTCCGTTTAGTACATCTTAAAAAGGAACTATTTTGAGCTCCGAAATCTGGAATTACGGAATTGAAGAAGTGAATGGCGTAATTCAATTCCGGAATTCTCGAAAAAACCTCCAATATTCAAGCTCGTGATGCCGGCTCAGAATTTATACCCGTAGGTATCGTAAAAGAGGACTAAGGGATAACATTAGGGAATGGGTAGCAGCGTTCCCTGTGAATTACAATCCTCCTGCTAAGCGTAGTGAGTATGGCAAATTACCCCACAATAGGGGAGGCCCATGTCTGGCAGCGGACTGTTGTGGAGGTAGTAGTAGCCAAGCCCTAGCAGATATCCCAATAGGCTTTAGGCATCTGGGAGAGGACAAGGTCCAGCAGTGGACGGTTGTTTTTGTTTACCTATAATTTTTAAGTAGCCAAAAATAAGACGAATATTTTGTGCTTAGCAAACATAGCTGAAATAATTGTGAATATTCACTAGTCATAATGACTCATAACAATCCCATTTGTGTCGATTGCGTTGCTTATGCCTAAACAAACAATACTGACAGCGTCCATTTTTGTCATTATGAAACGCGTAATTACATTTATTAGACATAAGCAACGCAATCGACACGATTGCGATGGTTATGCTTAAATAAATGGATAAATTTTAATTACGTTCACTAGGCAAAAACACTTTTTCTACATTTATAACTATAAATTAATTACTAAGAATAAGAAAATGTCTTACTCTGTAAAGTACACAATTGTGGGAATAGTAAAAACTAAAAATTATTTTGATATTCGTTATAGTTTCGACAGTACACGTCAAAAACACCAAAAAACTTTATGGCGCCAAATCTCGAGTTTTATCAGAATGCAAGTGCGTTGCTTATGCTTCTGCGGGCAGAACTTTTTACCAGATAATTTGCCGTGTGATGCCGGCTTACAATAGCATCACCCCATTTCTTTCCCGTGGGTGTCGTAAGAGGCGACTGTTGCAATTTTAGGCGACAGGCTGACAACCTTTCACTATAGTGATACATGTCTTATCTAAAACGACGCTCAAATTTTTGTCAGACGCGGCAATAACGACCGTATATTAGGGTCGTTAACGCTCTGTCTACCCCGCGATAGGTAAAGGCGTAATATGTGTATGTATGTCATATAATTGGTGTCTTAGAATGCGAGTGTTTTTTACAAATTTTTCCGTCGTGTGATTCTTAGGCACGGACCTTATAGCATCACCCTGCATATACCCGTGGGTGTCGCAAAAGGCGACTAAGGGACGTATCCATGTAACGGGCATCAGCGTTCCCTGTGAATGTCTACAATATCTTGCACTGCGCTCGCCAATCCGCCCTTCAAGAGTCATCTAGCCTAATTTTTTGGGTGCGTCTCCATTGAAGCGGGACTGCGCTAAGCTAAGCGCGGCATGAATTGACCAATCATGAGCGTCAAAATCCCCGAATCCCTGCTTCAGTGGAGACGCTCCCTGATTGGTCAGTCCATGACCCGCTGAGCTCAGCTTAGCGCAGCCCCGCTTCAGTGGAGACGCACCCTGATTGGTCAATTCATGCCCCGCTCAGCTCAGCTCAGCGCAGCCCCGCTTCAGTGGAGACGCACCCTGATTGGTCAATTCATGCTCCGCTCAGCTCAGCTCAGCGCAGCCCCGCTTTAGTGGACACGCACCCTGATTGGTCAATTCATGCCCCGCTCAGCTCAGCTCAGCTCAGCTCAGCGCAGCCCCGCTTCAGTGTAGACGCACCCTAACTGTGAGGTAGAGCTACTTACGGTAGCGGTATGTTGATATTGACATCTGTCAATACTAGATGGTCGTGTTCCAGTTCGAACTCTATGTTGACGTCGCAACCGCCGCCGGCGCCCTCTGACGGCCAACAGTTCACTGGGAACAAACATACCTATTAAAACATACTATACATAACATAACATAACATAACATACTATATTATCTTTATCTTTATACCTATTACAAACGAAAACACAAGTAGGCAAACAATAAGACAATGTAAACAATAGTAGTTTAGTTTATACCTTGTGATGCCAGCTTAGAATAGCATCACCCTACAAACGAAAACCCATGTAGACAAACAATAAAACAATGTAAACAATAGTAGTTTAGTTTATACCTTGTGATGCCGGCTTAGAATAGTATCACCCCACATCCTTCCCGCAGGTGTCGTAAGAGGCGACTAAGGGACTCGAGAGTATTGGTATATTACAATTTTTGTGCGGCAGGCTGACAACCTGTCACTATAGTGATACACATGTTTTCTGAAACTACCTCGGAAAACAATCCTCAAAAATGTCAGACGTGGCTATAGAAACCGTAGTTACGGCCGTTAACGCTCTGCCTACCCCGCAAGGGATAAAGGCGTGATATATGTATATGCAGTTTACGGCACCGTCATATAAAATAGAATTTCCGCACTAGATGTCGCTGTTGACGCCTTTTCAGATTGAAGGATCATCTGTCAAGTTCAGTGCATCATAAAGAAAATCTACTACCCCTATCTATAGAAAATCACGGCTGAGCTTTTACATCATTGTCTAGAGCGCCACCTACTAGGAACTAAACGAACAGATCTAAAATATCCTACAACAATAAAAGTATTTTTTTTTAATGCTGGATATTGCTCAAATATCTAATCTAAATTTATATATTATCTTTTATCGTCTTATCTTAATATCCTATCGTTATATCTTATTATCTTACTGTTTATTATCTTATCGGAGAGCAACCTAATCGTCTGGCGCCGCGGCGACCTCACATCACTTATTACTATAGAGACAGGAGTCCAATTCAATCTTAGTATCTTATTAAGATAACCACTTCACTATTCATGGCGAACGATGTCTAATTTTATCTTAATATCTTACCTTCATATCTTCTTATCATATCTTCATGGAAAATGGTGTATAATCTAATCGCAACCCTCCACTTCACTATTCATCTTATATTCATATCTATCTTAATATATAATCTTCATGGGAAATGGTGTATAATCTAATCCTATCTTATTATCTTACCGGACGACCGATGTGGCGCAATGGTAGTGCGACTGCCTTTGACGCAGAAGGTTCCGGGTTCGATTCTCGCCCTTCGGCCGTTAAGGAAACCAAAGTTTGGAAACTAGTTTCCTGAAAAGATTTTTTCATCCTCCTACGTAACTGGTTTCCTTTAAGGATTTTTTAATACTTTTACGTAACTGGTTTCCAAAAAATACTTTGTTTGTGTTATTTCAGCCACCTACGAAACTAATTGGACTTCAGTAGTAATTTTACGAGTGTTATTAGTAGACCTGTAATAAAACCGTTTATTTCAGATATTTGGATTTAATAACGAAAACAATTGAATCATTTAAACATAAAATATAACTTTTTCATACAACATAAAAAAAAAACAATTAGGTACCTACCTATAATAAGTTTTCTTCAGACAAATTGATTACAACATTAGAAAAATCAGTCACTTAACTTAAAACGTAAATACTCTTCAGATGAACTTAAAAAACTTGAGATTTGAAATAAAAATAAAAATGCGTACGGTGAAATAATTTCGATACAGTGGCCCACAGTTATCAGTCCATTTTTCAAATCTGTAATCGCATTATCAATTTCATTATTTATTTCTTGGTAGCGTTTACTTTTGCTGCAGTTAGATCTAAAAATATTCGTTACTTTACTTTCCTTAATCAAAACTTCCAATAGATTGGTTACCGTGACATTTTTCTTGCCAATGTATCTGTTTGTTGCCGCCCTTCTACATTGTTTGTTGTTCTAACCTGTTCCTCACTACAGCAACAAGTTTTCTCAAATACTGTATTGTTTTGCAAAAGAGATTTTATTAGTTATCCAGTTACATAGAAGTATAAAATAAGCCTTACAGGAAACCAGTTACGTAAAAGTATTAAAAAGTTCTTATAGGAAACCAGTTACGTAGGAGGATAAAAAAATCTTTTCAGGAAACTAGTTTCCAAACTTTGGTTTCCTTAACGGCCGAAAGGGATTCTCGGTGGGTCACACACAAAGTTGATATTTATCACTTAGTGAATTTGTTCCCAGTCTGGTTAGGACATTGCGGACTGAACCACCCGATTGTTTGTAAGTAAGATGGTTCCGTGTTTCGGATGGCACGTTAAGCCGTACGTCCCGGTTGCTGTCTATGATAACTTAGACGGCAGTCCTTACACAACCATGTCAGAAGCCAGCTACTTGTAGGAGGCGGTTGAAAAATTCTGACAATAGGGTTCATCGGGTCCTTGGACGACTCGGTGACCCACACGAAAAGAGAGAGAGAGAGATCTTACCGGAGAGAGAGGCCTAATCGTCTGGCGCGGCGTGACCCTCCACTTAAAGACTCCTACATCACTTATTATAGAGACAGGTGTCTTATTTCATCTTAGTATCTTATATTATTGTCTTACCGGACAGGGGTCTTATCGTCGGGCGCGGCGGCGACCCTTCACTTCACAATTCATGGGGAAGTGTGTCTAATCTTATCTTAATATCTTATCATATCTTATCATATCTTATATTCACGATGTATAATCTAATTTTATCTTATTATCTTACCGGATAGCGGGGCTTTTTCGTCGGGCGCGGCGGCGAGCCTCCACTTAAGGACCCCCACATCACAATTCATTGGGAATGCTGTCTAATCTTATCTTAATATTGGGGGATGGTGTATAATCTAATCTTATCTTATTATCTTACCGGATAGCGGGGCTTTATCGTCGGGCGCGGCGGCGAGCCTCCACTTAAGGACCCCCACGTCACTATTCATCGGGAATGGTCTCTGAGGCTGCTTAAGGCCGATCACGCCGGTAGAGCGAAACTGCTCTTTGTCTACGTTCGGGTGCGTCTGTAAAAAATTACATACATACATATCTTATCTTAATTATTCTATATAATATCTTTGGGAAACTTGCAAATTTAACAAAATATGTAATTACGAAAGCTTAAATTCAGTGCAAATATTCTCAGTTGTGAAACTGAACAACTTTCGCCAAGGAAACGTAGGTCGAAATATGAAAAAGATTTGGACCTCCTGTACATTTACCAAACAAACAAGTTTATATAGGAGGTCGTATTTTTTTCATTTTCCTACCTATGTAAGGTGTAAAAATATTACCTGCAAATATTTTAAGCGGTAAATCAGCACATGAAACTGAACAACTTTCCCAAAGAAACATATGTCGAAAAATTACGAAATTTTTTTGGACTTCCAAATTACAAATTGACTTGGTCGGTTGGTAACTTAGTATGGGAGATCCAAAATTTTTTTACCGCTTAAAATATTTGCATATTGCTAAAAATATTTATTATAAGGTGTAAAAATATTAGCTGTAAATATTTTAAGGGGTGAATCAGCGTATGAAACTGAGCAACTCTCCCCAACAAACATATGTCGAAATTTTTTTGACTTCCCATATAAATTGACTTGGTCGGTTGGTAATTTTGTATGGGGGGTCCAAAAAAAATTCTTATATTTCCACCTATGTTTCTTGGGGAAAGTAGTTCAGTTTTATGGGCTGATTCTCCCCTCTAAATATTTGCAGCTCATTTTTTTACACCCGGTATTTTTTGGGGAGAATTGTTTCTTATCATCAGCCCGCCATCTTTAAAAATTATTAAAACTTACTTGGATGTGTTGCTAGAAATTAAAAATTTAAATAAAATCAGTAAAATTTAAAAATTCATATTATCTGTGGTACCAGATGAGTAAAACACATGGAAAAATGATTTTAACTTTGACGCGTGCTGCGTGCGTATTTCAAAATTAACATAACAACTTGTTATGTTAATTTTGAGGGTGCTACCCTAACTAAGTTTAAAATATATTAGTCAGTATTGTCAGAAGCCTGCTACTTGTATAAGGCGATTGAAAAATTCTGATGTTAGGGTTCATCTGGCGTTAGAAGACTCGGTGTACCACACGAAAACAAAAAAGCCTCAATTGTAAACCCTAGAAATCGTAGAAATCCTAATAGAATTGTTTTTGGTGAAATACCACGCATTAAAAAATATAATAATAGTTGCTTGTGTATGTGTATACGACTATACAACAAACTTCCTGCAGACATTAGGAATCTGCCCATTCCATTATTTAAGTCAAAATTGCTAAAATGGCTGAAAAGTGATGTATTCTAAAAAAAATATGAATATTTAGAATGTAAAGAAATTGTAGTGTAATAATAATAAATTGTAATATAATAAATTTGACATGTTAATAGCTATAATTTTAATAGAATATTGAATATTTGACCGATGACACTGTTTAAATCGCAACGATCCATTCTCAAAGTGATGCTTCGTCGTCCTTACACATACCCAACTAGAACATTGTATGAAGAGGCTGGGGACTCACAGTCAGACAACTTTATATCTTGAGAGCAGTACTGACATACCACAAAACCTCTCCACCCTCTAAAAATACTCGGCGTCGTCTCAATGTCAAAGTTAAGCCAACTCGAACAACTTTTGCCCAACGCTTTCCCAATTTCGCGTTTCCGTTTCTTTATAGAAAAGCAAATAAGTCATACTCACTTAGAGACTGCACACTACAAGAAGCAAAACTAGGACTGACAAAATGGCTCCTTTCACAGGACTATATAAAAACGGAGGATTCTGTCCATTATATCATAAATTCCCTTTTCTCTATCCCGTCCCTACTTCCCATCCCGCCTTAAATTGTTAGATTAAATGAGTTCACCACAGCTATAATATTTTCGCTTATTTTTTTTTGTTTTATTTTTACTTAACATTTTAATTATATTCAAAATTTCGGAAATTTGCATGAATGTCAAAATTTTAATTTTTCACATGCTCACTAGCCAAATGTTTGTACAAACGTGCTCAAAGGTTTCCCGCGATACAGGTTCGCCTAGTGCGGGGACCCGGTAATTTTGTATTTTGTACTGTTCTTTTTGGTAAATAAACTATTTTTGTATTTTGTATTTTTTGTATAAATATTTGTATGCCTTGACTTGGCGAAACATGATGTACCTCTTGCTTAATTATTGTACCAACCTGACTACCATGTTTATCGCAAATCAATATATTTTGAATTTTGAAAAGAGGGAGGAGAAAGAGAGATGTGGTGGTACCTGCAGCTGCAGCGGGCGCGGGTCCTGGTTGTCCACGTGCACCAGGATGCGCCCGAACACCTCGTTACTGATGCGCAGAGTCAGCAGACCTGTCACAAACACGGATACTACAGCTATAGCATGGGGTCTCATCCCTTACTAAAGGAAATAGGTTTTAAAAAAAGCAATAGATGGCGATACGTGTAGCGAATATAACCTTAGAGTTTGAAGTAAAGGCAAATTTACAAAAACAAAGTATTGAAAAATTATAAATACATTATTTAGGATGGCTTTGACATGGAAAACACGCGAAATTATTCACATTTTTGCAACATTTTTCAATACAAATGACGTCAATACGAAGTATCCCATAAATAGATAGATAGATAGATAGATAAATGCTTTATTCATATTCCTGCATCACACACATTTAACATTTGTAAGGAAATATAAAATTATAAAATTAAAATACATTTTAGTTCATCCCACACAAACATGTGTGCTGCAGTGATGTGAAGGGGCTAAAGCTCAGTGTATTTAGCCAGGAGGCAACACTGGTTTTCAGCCGTCGCCCGCGAGTTAAAGCGGGAAACAAAACCGAGCAGAAAATAAATGTTTGTAATCGGGTAGTGTAAAAATAAACTCCCGATACATAGAAAAAAATATATAATAATAATACCCAGAACAGTGTGTGCATTTTACAGTAATAACCTAGATATCGCTAGCAACGCCCGCGCTGTGTCGACATATCAAATAGCCCGCCAATAGCCATCTTAGGGCAATCGTACTCCCTCTTTTTATTTAGGTATTTTTTGTTAGGTATCTGTACTACTCTAGTAGTTATTATATTATCTGTGGCTATAGCGGCCAGAAAAATAAAAAACCTCGCCATATTGCGAAAAACGAATGGAAATAATTTCTTCTATAGTCTGTAAAATATAAGGTGTAAAAATGTTAGCTCAAATATTTTCAGGGATGAATTAGCCCATGAAACTGAACAACGTTCCCAGGAATATAGGTCGAAATAACAATTTTTTGGACCTCCCATACAAATTAACTTGGTCTGTCTGTAATTTTGTGTGGGAGGTCCAAAATTTATTTTCATATTTCGAGCTATGTTTCTTGGGGAAAGTTGTTCAGTTTCATGAGCTGGTTTACCTCTTGAAATATTAGCATAATTTTTTTACACGTTGTGTTTTTTTATGATGTACCGACCTGAGAGTTCAAAGTTCTGTATGTCCCCGTCGCGGCCGGCCACCAGCGTCAGCCTCTCTTCGAACCTCAGGTGCACGCTGCAACAACCAACCATCACATACAATCACGCCTTCATCCACTGAGGGGTAGGCACAGCGTTAACGCTTGTAAAGTAGATATTTATCACTTTGTGAATTTGTTTCGAGTCTAGTTAGGACATTGCGGGCTGAACCACCCGATTGTTCTTAAGAAAAATGGTTCCGTGTTTCGGATGGTACGTTAAGCCAAAGTTCCCGTTTGCTGTCTATGATCATTCAGACGGCGGTCGTTACACACCCATGTCAGAAGCCTGCTACTTGTAGAAGGCGGTTGAAAAATTCTGACACTAGGGTTCACTGGGTCGTTGGACGATTCGGTGTCCCACACGAAAAAAAAAAATTGCGGGCTGAACCACCCGATTGTCCGTAAGTAAGATGGTTTCGTGTTTCGGATGGCTAACCTTGCTGTCTATGATTACTTAGACGGCGGTCGTTACACAACCATGTCAGAATCAGAAGCCTGCTACTTGTAGAAGGCGGTTAAAAAATTCTGACAGTAGGGTTCACTGGGTTGTTGGACAACTCGGTGTACCACACGACAAAAAACTATATTATTGATATAATCGTCAGAAAACTTCTTTTTCGGTGAAATGTTTTAATTTACCCTTTGTTCAATTGTTCACGCAATTCATTACCGCAGGTAATTAAAAACAACACTAGAGGTATCTGATTACTCACTCTTTAGTGTTAGCAGGTGGTGCCTTCTCGAGCTTAGCGGGGTTGGCAGCGGTGTGGGCGGCCACCACGTCGCCCTCGCTGCGCAGTTTGGACACGAAGGACTCGGTGTCGGCGCCGCGCGAGCCCAGCTTCATGGCGGAGCGCGCCGTCGCCGCCGGCCGCCTGGGAGACAATAGATTGTGGACTGGCAGGTCTAATGTTACATCATTCACCTTGCCTTAATGAAGTAAATAAGTGTAAAAAATCAAGAGAGGGCGGCTTATATAATATAAATATACCCCACTTGTTCCATACAAAATATCCCATAGTTTGGACAGCACCGCAATAGGCTTGTTTCCTAACAGGTCAATTGAGCTACTTTTTAAAAAGGTATTTTGTATAAAGAATTAGTAGTATGACGTCACGCCCTGAGTATTTGGATGGCGTCAAAACACTTACTTTTATATTATTTTTCTGTTTATTAACTCAAACTTGGGATATTTCGAAAAATTATGAATGAAGTCCATAGTACTTTTGGACAATAGTTTTATTTTTTTAATGACCCAGAAAACTAGCCAATTGTGATCGACTTGTTTCGTTCATATATTTTTTCCTTACTTGACTACTTACGAGTAGCAACAGCGCCACCTATGACTTTGTAGTAGAACGAAGTCATGCATAGTTGATGGGAATGTGAACAAAAAACCAAGCGTTTTAGTAAAGCGATCTTTTTGTGAACTGGTATTTTTAGTAAAGTCGAATTTACGCAGATATTTTTTTATTTTTTTTATTTTTATTTTAGTTTATATATATTTTCAAAACCTTTGTACATACAGAGAATAAGAGACGGTGTAACGAAAACTTTGCAGGCGTGATCAGAACATGAAACTGAACAACTTTTTCTATGTTGAATGAAATGTTGGGAAATGAAAAAAATTTTTTTTGCATTTCAAACTATAGTCTGTAAGTTTAGGTACTTATCTTTTTGTAAACAAATTTTGTATGAAACTGACAGTTCAGAAGTGTCACTTTCATACAAAGTTTGTTTACAAAAAGATAAGTACCTAAACTTACAGACTATAGTAGACTAAGTTATTCAGCTAATCGAAAATTTATTTGTGTTTACCAACATAGCTCCCGTAGAAGAAGTTGTTCAGTTTCATGGTCTAATCACGCCTGCAAAGTTTTCGTTACGCCGCGCCGTCTCTTAAATACACCCTGTATAAAAAAAATACCTATGTTAAAAAGTGGTTCAATTGATCCTGCACGTAATTTTGAACAAACTATTTTCAGGTTTTGTGCATTTAAAGTTACACTTTGTATAGAGGTGGTGAGACTCACGTGTCCCTTGCGGGGGTCGTGGGGATCTTCTCCGCGTACGGCTCGTGGCTGGCGGCCATTGTCGAACTGCCGAACCCGCCGCTGCTGCCTGATAGGAAAGATTTTGTCTCATTAGCAAGAAACTGTTTGCGTTTAGCTCAGCGCCATCTATATAATATGCTTGAAGATTGGTCAGCAAGCTTCCCATTACTCGAGACATGGGGTCTCATTCCTTACTAAAGGAAATTAGTCCAAAAATAAATCAATAGATGGCGATACGGGTAGCGAATGTAACTTATGAGACTGGAATAAAAGCACATTCACAAAAACAAAGTATTGGAAAATTATAAATACATTATTTAAGATGTTTTGAGACGGAAAACGCGCGAAATTATTCACATTTTTGCAATATTTTTCAATACAAATGACGCTTTACGAAGTATCCAATACATAAGCTAGATGTCGCTAGCAACGCACGAGCTAAGTCGACATATCAAATTGCCTGCCCAAATAGCCATCTTAGTGCAATCGAACTCCCTCTATGACGTTGGGTATCTGTACTACGTATACTTTAGTATTATATTATCTGAGGCTGGGTCAACATTGAACGAGCGCGGTCGGTGTGGACGGTTTTTCGCCCGAGCATGCGAATTTTAACATGCGCTGCTCAGGCGAAACACGTCCACACCGACCGCGCGTTGCGCCGCATGCTGCGCGCGGCAGTGAACATCTGAGGCTGCGCGTTCCATGGAGACCCAGCTATTTCCTTCTTTTGTTGTATGCACTGACCGATGTTCGTGGCGCGCGCGGGCCCGCCGCGCTTGGCCGCCTCGAGGCGCTCCCGCTGCAGCTCCTTGGCGCGCTCGCGCATGCGATTCGCGGCCTCGCGCTCTTGCGTCTGTCAAACATACCACGGATAAACTGTACAACGGTGTAAAAAAATTATGTGATTGCAAATATTTTAAGGGGTGAACCAGCCCATGAAACGGAGCTACTTTCCAGAAGGAACGTCTTTATCTGCCTGCCCTTATCCTAATTTATTTGGAATTTGCGCAACATGTCTTCCTCTTCTATTCATCTCTATCCGCAAGTCTTCGTTTACACCTTTTTGAGTCATACCATCTGTTATACAATACGTCCAAACTTTTTTAGGCCTTCCTCTCCTTCTGCATCCATCCACATTCATATTCATTACTTTTTTCGTCACATGATTTTGCCGTGTGATGCCGGCTTAGAATAGCATCACTCCATTTCTTACCCGTGGGTGTCGTAAAAGCCAGGTGTATTACAACTTTTAGGCTACAGGCTGACAACCTATCACATAGTTATACACGAATTATCTCAAACAGCCCTCAATGTTCGTCAGACGTGGCGATAACGACCGTAATTTTACGGTCGTTGACGCTCTGCCTACCCCACCAGGGCTATAGGTGTGATATGTGTATGTATGTATGTATGTATGATTTTCATTCCTCCTCATAACATGTCCGCCCATACCACAATAACAAGGACCCCAAAGAACATAGGTAAAAAAATATGAGAAATTTTTTTTGGACCTCCCATACGAAAGACTTGGTCGATTGGTAATTTTGTATGACCTGTATGTTCCTTGAAAAAATTTTCAGTTTGAAGGGCTGGTTCAACACTTAAAACATTTGCAGATAATTTTATTACACCCTGACTCTGACTACTAAACCCAAAAATTATACTCAATTACTATGACACAAAAATATACAAAAGAAATATTACTATTGAATTAAGTTACCTGTCTCACAGCCTGGTAAATCTTTTCTTCATGGGAGTCCATTTCCACGAACGATCGCACCTGAAAATATACATAAGCTTGTAGAGTCATAGACATAGTAAAATTAAACAACACGAGACTTTAAAAGACTTAAAAACTAACATTGACTATTTGATCCACTCCATATTATATTTTTACGGCCGTTAATGCTTTGCATATCCCATAAGAACAGAGTGACATGTATGTAAAAATTGCAATCTAATTCAAACTCAAATTCAAATCATTTATTTAAAGTAGTAAATTTTACATTAATCTTTTTGATGGTCAAGTATAAGTCATTGAAAAAAACAAATGATGGGCATGATGACTAGCACGTCAAATATGCTACTTTTTAAAACTATATAATGTATGAAAATACGAAGAGATGAATGACGTAATTTTTTTTTTTTTTTTATTCTGGCGTCACATCTCATGGGTGGAGACGTATTTTGCCAATGTCAAAGTAGTCAGGTCGTCGGTAAGGTTAGAGTGTTGTAAAGTTAAGTGGCATTACGCCGAGGGAGAGTCCACAACACAGTGATCCTAGTCTGACGACTAGGGGCTGTGTTGCGCAAAATTATGTAGTACAAAAAACTCGATAGTAAAATTTTCTGCACCACGTGGAGACCGCTCGTCACTATTTCACAATGCCGAATATATGCATTAATTACAATTTCCTATTTAATGAACACTTTCAGAATATTTTGTTGCTTAATACACTATCAGAATTATTCACCAAACACTCAAATGAACAAGAAATATCAAATTATAACCAATACACGACCCGCCATGATGGAATACCAACGAGCGACCCCCCATGACGTCATTCATATCTCTCTAGTTTGGCTGGCGTCAAAACAATTACTTTAATATTATTTTTCTGTTTGTTAATTCAAATGTTGAATGTTTCATAAAACTATAAATGGAGTATGTAGTATTTTTGGACAATAATTTTAAGTATATATACTACTGCTGTATTTTATGAATGACCAGTCATTTGTTGTAATTGTAATACTCACTTGTGCTAGGTTAACGCTCTCCCTGTAGCCGAGAGCGACGATCTCATCGAATGCAAACAATAAATTGAACGCTTGGTTCAACACTTCCGCTTCTGTCAACTGGCTGCAGTATTCTGGCACCTGTGGATGTTTATTATGGTTTTAACCAGGAATGATCGACGACCGATGTGGCGCAGTAGTAGTGCGACTGCCTTTGTTGCAGAAGATTCCGGGTTCGATTCTCGGTCACACACAAAGTTGATATTTACCACTTTGTGAATTTGTTCCCAGTCTGGTTAGGACATTGCGGGCTGAACCACCCGATTGTCCGTAAGTAAGATGGTTCCGTGTTTCGGATGGCATGTTAGGCTGTAGGAATGTTAAGTGCTACTTGTAGAAGGCGGTTGAAAAATTCTGACAATAGGGTTCATTGGGTGGTTCGACAAAAAAGAGGAATGTTATCGTGATCATGGATTTGGATATGGATAATGAAAAAATATGATTACCGATTTGGATACGGATGGATTTGAAATTAATTCGGAAATCCATAAGTTTCGGATAGTTTTGGTTTATAATACATATTAGTAAAATACTGCTGCCGGTGGGCTGGTGTGGAAGCTAATGAGTTACAGCTGCCACTAAATGATAAACCGCCTAGATTATTTTGTGAGGATATTTATTTTGGTAAAACAGATGTCGCAGATAGTGATAGGAATAGCAGTGAAGGAGAACTTCAAGCAAATTTAAAACAGTGTCAAAACATGAAATGTACAAAGTATATAGGGTGACCGGTAAATTGATGCATTCCTTTCAAGGGATGAATCAGCTCATGAAACTGAACAACTTTCCCCATGGAACATAGGTCGAAATATGAAAAAAAAATAGGCCCACCCATACAAAATTAATTACCGACCGACTAAGTCAATTTGTATGGGAGGAGCAAATTTTTTTTTGGAAAGTTGTTCAGTTTCATGAGCTGGTTCATCCCTTGAAAGGAATGCATCAATTTACCGGTCACCCTGTATAATAAAAAGTATGCTAGGCGAACAGCTGGGTTATTCAAAAGAAATACAGGATGTTAGGGACAGCATCCCAAATACTGATAGGGTGCAAGCAGACCATGAAACTGACCAACTTTTCCCTAGAAACATATGTCAGAAAACAACAAAAAAAATTCAGCCTTCCTTACAAAATTGCGATTGGCTGACTGCATTTACTATGAAAAACCAAAAATTTTTTGTCGTTTCCTGACATATGTTCCCAGGGGAAAGTTGTTCAGTTTCATGGTCTGTTTGCACCCTATCAGTATTTGGGATGCTGTCCCTTACACCCCGTATAAATAAGCAAAGAGCAGGGACTCACCACTCTGCTGAAGAGGCGCAGCGTCTCCAGGTCCTCGAGTATGTTGCTGGCCTTGGTGGTGATGAGCAGCATGTACAGTTTGTCCAGAGGCTGGTACACATATCTAGACAATAATATTTATATTGATTGGCTAAGTTGTATAAAGCATATCTCTTTATTTAAAGTCTTCTTGCAAAGAAACATTGATTGTTTCAATGAATTCTATTAGTAAACCATGATAGGCCTCTGACAACCATCAACAACCATAATCTGACAACCATGATAGGCCTCTGGCCTCTGAGTAGACCTCTTACAGCTAAAGTTTAACAACTCCAACATCTCATGATAAAAAATGCTTACCTGACAGACTCAGTTTCAACGAACGTGTGCTGACGACCACCAGTCATGAGCTTGGGAAATGCCGCAAGCAACCCCTCAATACGAGCTTTGGTCATCTCCACAAATTGTCGAGACACCAGGGCTGAAATATGAAGTTACATTACATATCAGATTCAAGTTAGGTTACATGTCTAATTGAAGGCGTATTTCCTAATTTTCTACGCAAGCTTCAAACAATAGTAAAGTTGACTACCTTTCCCTGATTTTGTGCAAACTGTAGCCGCTATAAGCACCTGGAATCACACCAAAACAAGAATTACATCTGGTCTAGAGCCGGATTTAGGATCTTGATTTTCACAAATACACTAGGTGTATAGCTTATCGTACCGCCACAATAGGACACAGCCGTGTAAATAGTTTTACAAAACAGAATTACCATATTGATTTCAGCTCAATTTACAAAGTTTTCATCCAAAATAAGCGTTGATGAAAATACGAACGACAACACATACGAGATGACGTGTTGACAAGTATTTTTTTTAAATTTCATCAGTATTGCCATATTTTTTTATTTTCATTCGTTCATTTCGTTAAATTTTGTAACCGGAAATGAGCAATTCTGCTAAAAATATCGTAGTAAAGTGAGTGATGCTCGTTCAGTTTAGTGTAAAATCGCCTTTAGTTTCGTCAAATGTCAAAAACGTCTGAGTTTTATAGTGAATAATCAAATCACGTTGAATTTTGGCTAGTTTTATTAGAAATAATTAGATTTACCTGTATTTTGAACGTATCTGGATAACCTGTTAACTGTGTCAAACTGTTTACTACAATGAGGTATTCGATTTGATCAGGCGCCGGAATTCTATGGGAATCGACTTCATAACACAAAAGCTAAATAAAAATTGTAAGTTATATTTTAATTCATATTGTGAGCTACTTATCGCGTCAGCACATTGTCGGCATACGCGTGCGTCGGGACTGATATTATAGTCGTTATTCCTCTAATGGTCAGCGCTTATTTGCATACAATCATAAATTTTCTTTATGTCTGTTTATATGACCTGTGCTCTCTGATTGTCAACGCGGAGGATACTGGTTATGTTCTGATAAGTGAGCGATCACCCCGCCGGTACTCATGACTGTGTTTTGCTCAGGAACTGTGGTGATTTTTGTTGTAAACTTTTCATCTTCACAATTTCGGTGCCAGTAAGCTATGGAAGAAACATACCTTCTTGATAGTGATAGTGAGGTATTCAAGTTTAAATTATGGCGCTTATTCTAATAAATAATGTTTTTGTGTAACAAAGGTTGTAATATGATTATAAGGTAAATGTAATGATTTCAGAGCACACATATTGACTATGTGTAGTGATGAATCAGAAAAACCGTTGTGACAATGCCAAGGAAGAGTCGTCGCCCCTTTTAAACTCATCCTCTGAATCCAACAGAGTAGTAAGATTTTAAGTAGCTACTTTATAGTCAACATTAATATTCAGTAGATATGGTGCATGAAACAAAAAGTTTACATTTTCACAGCCATTTAAAATAGTTAAATAAAAAATATCATAACTTCATAACAAAGGACACATCACATTAACAACTATATGTTTCTTTGCCACAATAGATCTGCAAAGGTGGCAGTGGCTGTTGGTCTTCTCAGGACCAACCCCTGTTCTATCAAATAATAATAATATGTTTCTTTACCTTATTCTGTCTATTTTTTAAAGTAACTAAGTATATATTGTGGAACAAACAAAATCAACCTGTATACCTTCTTTATGAAATTTAATAGCAAAAAAGAAACTAATTACAAACTATTCATTACAAATATCTTTAAGAATTGTTTCTAATTTCCCCAGCAATTAGTAAACTTTTTGATCTCATTGCATAAGATATTATTTTCTTTATCTGCATATAAAACTATGGAGTATTTATTTATTTTTATTGTTCAGCTTCTTTTATAATCTACACCAAGTAGACACTTAGCATGGCACAGTTTTTTGTAGCTAGATCAATTAGAATAGAGCCCCTTACTGGTCCACCTGTACAGTATACCAGTGTGTACATTTCATTTCTCTTTTCATGTGGTGTCCCACATGAAAAGAGAAAATAATAAGTACACATTGAGACAACAGCAAAAAAAAAATATTATGGTTAATTAAAAATTCAGAAAAATACTATCAGAGCACATCATACCATTTGAAGGAATCAGTCTCTTATGGGTTTTAATATAAAATATACTGTATGAAAAAACAGTCTATGTTGATCCCTGTTTATGTGCTGTTTATAACATAAGGTGTAAAAATATTAGCTGCAAATGTTTTAACTGAACAACTTTCTCCAAGGAACATAGGTCGAAACATGAAAAAAATTTGAGCCTCCCATACAAAATATCTAACCAACCAAGCCAATGTCTATGTGAGAACCAAAAATCTTTCTCATATTTCGATCTATGTTCCTTGGAGAAAGTTATTCAGTTTCATGGGCTGGTTCCTCTCTTAAAATATTTGCAGCTAAGTTTTTTACACCCTGTACCTATATGTATATTGATAATTAGTTTTCACCTGCAATACTGGTATTAGAAGACATTGTTACCAGTAAGTAATATTCACATAGTAAATTCAGTAAATTATTTATTCATCATAGAGTCAATGGTAACAATTTAAATTTTTTTTTTAGTCTACATAGTAAATTAATGACCCAAAACTATTTACTTACCATAAAATGTAAACTACAAACAAACACACCAGACTCTTAACTTGATAAAAATTCTTTTGGTGGATTTTATGGGATTAGAAACTTTAGATTCTACAATGACCAGTTTATCAGCACCCCCATAAGGTATCTATAGTTCCCCTATCTTATCTATTTTTTATTGCATCAGGGGGGCAGGCTCGGCTCTTGTTATATTGGTGGCAATGCCTGTCATTAAGTGGTTTTGTCCTTGTGTAATGCCAGTGCTGCTAATGCAGGCAACACACGTAGTTGTGTGCCAAAGAAATGAAAAATAAAATGTTATGTTTGCGTCTTATTTTCGGTAATTTTCGAAGAATCTTTCTATGCAATATTAGTCAGTGATAATGATAATGATAACAAATGATGGTGGTATTGCCAGAACTAATAAATTGTGATTGATGTGATGTGAATGTGATAAATAGATATTGAATGGATAATGTGACGCGTTTATATAGGAATAGAAATACTATTCTCTAGTATGAGAAAGAAAATTAATATTACAGTTCCACCTAAAAAGGTAAAAGCAAAGGTATGACCCAAAAAAACCAAATACTTCTCTCTCTAATCTCATATAAATATTTTAAGGGTACCTATGTATGTGAACCTGTTTTCCAAACTGAACATCTTTTCCTAAGGGACATAGGACAAAATCTGTATATTTCTGGGATCCCACTCATACAAAATGTTTTGCACAGCCAACTTCCAAGTCAAAAATTTGAATTCAGATGATATTTGAATGTGACTTAACACGTTAGTTGCCAGAAACAGCATTTTATAGGCGACATCGTCACTACGAGTAGACTCGTAGTTGGCAGGCAATGTGTAAACCTAGAATTCGGGCCAGGTTCCAGATTGCTCTGTTTAACTTGGTTCCACGTCAAATCCCCTAGGTTAGGTAGCCGACACCAACAGAAAATGGGAAAAGCCAAGGAGAATGAGCCAACCAAGTTAATTTGTAAGGAGGTTCCAATGTTTTATTTTTCGTATTTCGACCTATGTTCTATGGAGAAAATTGTTCAGCTTCACGTACTTGTTCACCCCCTAAAATTTGAAATTGTTTTTTTTACTACCTGTATTTATAGGTTCAATGCATGATAAAAAAAGAAACAATATTAACAGGCTGACGCGAGCTAAAAACCGGTCTCTTTCTGGCAAACGTCAATTGCGCGCGTGCGAACAGGACGGAATCTTGCCGAACTGATGTTATTTTCGTATTTTTGATGATAACTCGTTCTGATAAAAATTATTGAAAAATTTAAAGCAATATATAATATAGATATATCAGGGGCTCATTTTGATAATAAAAACTGAATTATTGCGTGGGTATTATAATACAGTATGCGATAAAATGATTTTTTAGAGGTAACTTTACGACGTATAAAGCCAAATTAATTATTAGTATCATGTTTTGGAAACAATAACATCGTAGCAAATATCCTGAAGTTTATTACCTATTTTTTTTAAGCAACGGATTTTGATGCAGGTTTTTTAAAATAGATAGAGTGATTCAAGAGGAAGGTTTTTACGTATAATACTTGCCGGGAAAACATCTTATTTCCACGGGAAAATGAGTTGCAGCGGGCGCAGCCGCTGGGCGGTCCCTTATAAAAGTCGATTTTAGGTCTACTCAGCCCCTTGACATTGCTTCATTAAATTACTGTGTGTAGTCTAGTGACAATATAATATCATTGGTGTAGTCGACGTCTTTGTTTTCCTGAAATCACGAGAACCAAGGCCGTATTAACGATTCAATGACAGGCGGCGATTTCGCACGTCAATAATTGACTCAACTTGATCGGTTATTCGGTTTACTTTGTCCTTTCTACATATTTAGATACTAGCAGCCCGCCCAGCGGCTGCGCCCGCTGCAACTCATTTTCCCGTGGGAATATTATATTTTCTCGGCAAGTTTTATACATGAAAACCTTCCTCTTGAATCACTCTATCTATTAAAAAACGAGCTACGCGAGGGCACTACCTACCTTTTCCCGAAGTGCTTCGTTGTTTTTTGAACCGCGCATAATTTGTATTTTATTTTAGTACTTAGGCCCTGTTCATGGGAATCTTTTTTTATTTGTTCGTTTAGTTCCTAATAGATGGCGCTCGAGGCGAAATACACTTCTCATCAAAAATCCGGGACACTTTGCAAATTTATATATCTTACGAATCATATCATTTAAAAAGCGTGTTTATTTTGGAATAAATGTCTGCTATCGTGTAATAGTGCGTTAAATGAGGTTTATAAATCATAATGAAAATGTCCCAAGTTCGAAAGAGTTTATAGTTCTCATGTTTTATCAAATCATAAAAGCGAAATTATCTCGCTTTCTCTGATGAGAAGTATACGGGGTGTAAGGGACAGCGTCCCGAATACTGCTAGGGTGCAATCAGACCATGAAACTGAACAACTTTCCCCTAGGAACATATGTCAGGAAACGACAAAAAATTTTAATCAGCTGACTGCATTTACTATGGGAAACCAAAAATTTTAGCTAGCACCCTATCAGTATTCGAGACGCTGTCCCTAACACCCCGTATAATGGTGCAATTTGCCATAGATAAAAGTAAGAAATTAACGTATGAAATTGAAAAAAATCTATAACAATAAATAAAGCACAAGTACAAATCCCAATCCCCGAGAATTAAATGACGATGTACCTACCTATTGTAAATCAAATTAACGCCATATGACCATCGATTTATTGATGTACTCAAATATTTACTTGTAACACATTCGGTCATATAGTTCAAGGGTGGCTAAAATAATTAGTGCGACAGAACTCGTGACATTGAACAACTTTCTTCACGACGACGGTCGAGGTTGAATAATTATTAGATGCCTAATAAATACTGTTTTGCATTAAAATTTTCGTGATTTTTGAATCAATATTAACAATTTATTGGTCACAACACAAGACGTTGCGACGAAAAAATCCCAGAGACGGTGTAACGAAAACTTTACAGGCATTATTATTAGTTATTTATTTCTGACACTAGGGTTCATCGGGTCGTTGGACGACTCAGTGTTCCACACGAAAAAGAAGAAAATTATTTATTTCATGACTCAGCCAGGATTAGACCATGAAACTGAACAACTTTTATTATGGAGCCTATATTGGAAAACAAAAAAAAAATGCCAGCTCAAAGTCTCGAGCATAAAGTCTGCCAGGTAATTGAGATTTTTTTAAGTATTCAGGTCGAAATTTTTACACGTTAACCGACAAAGCTTTCATAGAAAAAGTTGTTCAGTTTGATTGTCTGATCATGCCTACAAAATTTTCTTTACACCCTGCCCCGCATACAATGTTTCGTAAAAATGTAGCAAATCTTACATATCACGCCTTTATCCCTTGATGGGTAGGCAGAGCACTAACGACCGTGAAAATACGGTCGCAAATTGCGACTCGCAATCTTGGATGATCTAATAATTGATAACAAGCTTCTAGATTTAGCACCACCGCTGAAAAAGTCATAATCACATCAACTGTATTATTGTTTTAGTATTGCACTTCAACTTTAAATAATTTTTTCATATGTTCATTCGATTATACAGGGTGTAACAAAATTTGCTACAATTTTTTTATGGGGTGAACTAGCGCATGAAACTAAACAACTGTCCCCAAGGAAAACGGATTTCCCGTACAAATTTGTTCGTTAAAATACACACATACATAAATCACACCTTTATCCCTTGCGAGTTAGGCAGAGCCATCATGACCATAAAATTACGGTCGTTATCGCCACGTCTGACAAGTATTGAGGGTCCTTTCAGATGATCCGTTAAAATATTTGCAGCGAATATTTTTACACCTATTATCTGTAGAACTGTTTAAAGAACTGAAGCTCAACGCAGACTAATCTGGTATCGGTTGCAGACGGGCGGCGGGTGTGCGATGTTCCCGTCCTGCATGTCGATGCTGTCAAGAAAGGGGGAGCAACGCGCGCCGCGGCCGGGCCAGGCGCCTGTCATACTCAATGTCTACGACATGTACTGGACCAATTGGTAAGTATCTTAAATGATAAACAAATCGCCATCTAGCCCCAATACAAACCACTGATAATATGATACTACTATACCATATTTTTTATACAGATAGACTAAACTGACAGCTAAGAATGCCCTTTTTGTTTTAAAATGTTGTCATCATAAGTCTAGTGTTGTGGTTTGACTCATTTATTTTATTCATTGAACTGTTGTGAGATGAATTCTGGATGTAGTTATTTTTAAATAAATATGCATAATAAATACTTGACTTTTGGTCACGTAAAATAGTTTACTTTACGTTTATACGCAACAAGTTTAGTTTAAAGAAATCAACAATGAATAATATTGTAAGTAATGTAAAATGTAATGTTGAATAAATTGGTTGTACGAATATTCCTTGCGCTTATAAATCCAATTTCTGTTATATTTTCTTGTTGCGTTGTGTTGCACTCTTTTCTGCGACTTCTTTCTACTGGCCGGTTGGTGTGGACCTTGACAGACAGACGAGACAGACATTGACTTGACTTGACCAAGAGAACGATCGACGGACGGACACTGACCAATTTATTAATGGAAATTTAAATTAACCTAATTTATTTTCAAAAAGATTCAATCATAATCTTTGAATCATATAACTTGATCATTCAGGGCACAACACAATTTTTTATTACTTTTAAATACAATAACGTGGCAACCCACCAAATGTCAATTTAGTCTATCTGGATAAAAATCATGGTATAGAGTAGTAAAGATACCTAACGTCATAGGGGGAGTTCGATTGCCCTAAGATGGCTATTTGGCAGGCTATTTGATATGTCTACTCAGCGCGTGCGTTGCCAGCGACATCTAGGTTATTTATTGGATACTTCGTATTGACGTCATTTGAAAAATATTGCAAAAATGTGCATAATTTCGCGTGTTTTCCGTCTCAAAACATCTTAAATAATGTATTTATAATTTTCCAATACTTTGATTTTGTAATTTTGCCTTTATTTCGGACTCTTAAGTTGATGCTACCCGTATCGCCATCTATTGATTTTTTTAAACTTATTTCCTTTAGTAAGGAATGAGACCCCATGCCCCAAACTAACTACTACAGCCACTACAGTCCACTGTTGGACATCCTCGCCTTCTTTGCGTGTCGAGGTAACGACTGGATGGCGAAAGTTAAAGATCGACGGGCCTAGTGGCGAAGCCTACGTATAGTAGTGGCCTGCTATAGGCTAATCATAAATATTATTGTTGCAGACTTTTCTGTGGCTTTTTTCTACTGGCCGGTTGGTGGACCTTGACAGACAGACGACAGACATTGACTTTACTGAGCAAGAAAAAAGACAGATTTTTACCTATTTTTTATCCAAGTTTTATTATTATATTTTTATCGTTAAATTATACTGTTTTTGACTTCAACAATTATTTTATTTTGAAGAAAATTTAGGTAAAAATCTTCTTTTTACATACAAAAATAGTTAAATATTTAATTTTGAAACAATTGAACGTGTTTAGTATATAAAAGCTTTTTCCCGCAGCGCAGGCAGACAGGCTAGGAAATTTAGCAAGTATTTTACAATTTTGATAAGTACCGCAAACTAAACTGCGAATCTTATTTTACCAAGCCAACATACACTTTTGAAATCGTGGCAGATTGTACAGATGTTAAAAACTAATTCATCTAAACGCAACAGTACTAGTATAAATAAAACAGCGGGATACCGCATGATGACCACAAGTTGTTGCGGTTTCAATATCTTTTCACACACACATATATATCACGCCTTTTGCCTTGTGCGGTTGGCAGAGCGTGAACAATCGTAAAATTACTGTCGTTATCGCCACGTCTGACAAGTATTGAGGGCCCTTTTCGATGGTACATGTATCACTGTAGTGACAGGTGGTCAGCCTGTCTCCTTTAATTAATATCTTTTCAAGGAGCTTGAATTCCAAAGCATCATACATGACGACCGATGTGGCGCAATGGTAGTCCGACTGCCTTTGACGCAGAATGTTCCGGGTTCGATTCTCGGTGGGTTACTCACAAAGTTGATATTTATCTCTTTGTGAATTTGTTCCCAGTTTGGTTAGGACATTGAGGGCTGTCCGTAAGTAAGATGGTTCCGTGTTTCGGATGGCACTCTAAGCCGTAGGTCCCGGTTGCTGTCTATGATGATGACTTAGCCAGCGGTCGTTACATAACCATGTTAGAAACCTGCTACTTGTAGAAGGCGGTTGAAAAATTCTTGACACTAGGGTTCATCGGGTCGTTGTACGACTTTGTGTCCCACACGAAAAAGAAGAAGACCGCTAACTCCTAAACCACGCACCGAATTTTGATGCGGGTTTTTAAATAAGTAGATACAGTAATCCAAGAAGAAAGATGCAAATAGAAAATTGTCTTGTTCCCACGGGAAATTGATTGTTGTCGAAATCAAACGTCGGGCGAGTCGCTAGTAGGTATAATGAACATGGGATGTTCACGTTATTTTATACGTCATTTAATTCTACAAGAAAATACGAGAAAAACTGTATTTTTACTTTTTCTCTATCCCGAAAAATGACTGAGATATTCAAGATCAAAGTGCGTGTTTCCGGCCGAAGATTTTTAAAAACGCGGGCGAGCGCCCGCCAGCCGATGACGTCACGGTTGTCGTCATTCGGCAGTCGCGCTCGCGTACGCACGGCATCGCGCAGTGAAAATAAAATCTTTAATATTAAAATGGGGAAAAAATATTGTATCGTACCGCAATGTTTTAACTCCAAAGTTAAAACACCAGATAAACTCTTTTTTAATGTGCCTTTGGAACCAAAAATCAGAAAAAACAAACAAAAAAAAACAAAAAAAAAACAGAACCTACTAGCACTAAACGTAGCAGCTGACGCACTGAACCGAGACACATACCTACCTGGTCTCTCTCTCTTTTCGTGTAGGACACCGAGTCGTCCAACGACCTGGTTTAAGAGTAGGTACTAGTTACTTGTTCATTCTGATACCTACTTACTTACCTAGGGCTCCTATTCGTAAGTAGGTATCTCTTTCAGTACTTATACCTAAGTTTGTCGCCATGGTACTGGCGGGTGCGTGTGTGTAAAAGAGGCGCGTACCTTCTTCAGCCACCTCTTATACCTACATTAAGGCACATACCTACCTACTCCATGGCCCATGCACACATACCTATCTACTGTTGCTGGCGGCTACCTGTAGGTACGTGAGTAAACAGGTATATTTGCGTGGAGTAGGTAGGTAGGTACCTATGCGGCTTCCCAGCGTCACTTCATTCCTGGCATTCGATTGTGATTGCAATGTGACTGTCACAAGTCACAACCGGCATGTTGCTTGGCGGCTATAACAGCTGGCTAAAGTAGGTATGCTGCATAACCGTATGCGAGTGCTTTACACACAGGCACTCGCCACGCCAGTACCATGACGAGTAGGTAAAGTGGGTAGGTGCCCACTGCCCACATAATAAGTACCTTCGACAAGCAGGTCCATCCATAAGTAGAAAGACAGGTACTTCAGGGTAGTCACGAATAGTGATGGGCGGCTGGAAAATTTCCGTGCTCGAAATATTCTCGTTGGAGAATATTCTCGGAAAGTTTCCATTGTGCTCGAAATTTTCCCTAGGACCGAGAACATTCAGTATTGATTTTAAATTTAATTGTGACTATTGAAAGTCTATTTAGAAAAGTGTAAAAGTAATATTAAAATCAATAATATATTATGAAGGTGCATGAAATAGCTTGAAACAGCCTTTGTAAAGGGTTTATCCATGCGCTCCCTTATGGATCGCACCAACTTTAGGACCTCTTCTTACTATATACGGATACTGTCCCATTCCTCAATAACGGCGTCTTGGAGCTCCTGAAGAGTCGCGGGAGCGGGATCACGGGATCTAACCTTGCGTTTCAGCTGGTCCCAGAGGTGCTCTATCGGGTTCAGATCTGGACTTTTCGCTGGCCACTGCATGACAGGGATTCCAACCTCTTGAAGGTAGCCTTGCACAATACCAGCAGTGTGCCTGCGAGCGTTATCGTGCATTAATGTGAACCCGTCGCCAATAAATCCAGCATAGGGGACCACATGTTCTTCCAGGATCTCTGTGATGTACCGGTGAGCAGTCATCGACCCTTGCCCGCGAGCACCGCCGGTCCGAGAGACGCAAGAAAGTTCAGTTTTGCCATCGGCAGATATGCCGCCCCAGAACATGCAGGAACCGCCCCCGTATTCTACCGTTTCTTGGATACAGGCTTGGGCAAAACGTTCCCATTGTCTTCTGTATACTCTTTTGCGTCTATCGTTGCAGAAAAGGCACACTCTCATTTCGTCTGAGAAGAGAACAGTTCTCCATTGGTCCAGGGTCCAATTAACGTGGGCGCGAGCAAATTGCAAGCGTGCTCGCCGATGCGCTGCGGTTAATTTTGGACCCGTGGCAGGTCTTCTAGCCACAATATTTCTCTCCTATAATCATCTTCTAACTGTAGAGACAATCACGGCCCTTCTACGAACTGCTTGAAGCTGCTGTTGCAACTCAACAGCATTAGAGAACCGATTTTTCAAAGATTTAGATACGACGAATCGGTCATCTCTCGTAGAAGTGCAGCGATTTCTACCAGACCCACGCCTTCGGACAAAGCCACCGGTCTGCAGGAACCGCTGGTACACTCTTCGAACAGAAAAGCGACTCAAGTGCAATTGCCGAGCAACATCAGACTGACGTAGTCCTGATTGCAGTAGTGCGATAACTTGGGCGGCTTTAGCAGCTGTAGTGTCCATCTTCAAGGACGTTTTTCTGATGAAAGATATTCTTCTGTGTCTTCTTCGACTGTTGGTAGCAAATTTATCCCCCAATAAGCTGTATCGACCCTTTAATACCCAAAAAATAAAACAATACAAACAAAATTTGAAGAGGAGAATCAGTTCCATTGTCATTCACGTGAAGTGTCAAGCTTTTTCTTTATTCAAATGAAAGGGATATTTTTTTAAAGAGTTTTTATTCAAATGAAAGGGATATTTTTTTAAAGAGTTTTTATAGGGCTCTCAAATGATACCAATATTGCTACGAATAACTGCTTGTCTTAAGGATTACCAGTGCTTGAAGCCTATTTTTACGGACGTGCGATTTTTTTGAAGTCGAGTATATTATTATTATAAAAATATTTTTATTAATGCGTCTATAACCTTAAGTAGAAACATGTTTTATAAACCAAATGCCACTAAATCTGATATGATAATTCAGGATTTCATTACAAGTCATTTGTATTATCTGCAATGTTGATTCTAGTCCACGAATTATATGAAAAATATTTTTATTAAAGAGAAACCTTAAACATGTTTTGTTTTCAAAATCCCTTCTTTAGAATTTTTTTTCTTAATAACCATCATAACTTAAAACTTATTATATTTAAATCCAGTAAACAAAGAATATTCTCGAGAATTTTCGGAAACTTACGGAGAATATTCTCGGGAACATTGGAAATATACAAAACTATAAGTGTTTCTGACATGTAAAATATCTAAAACAGTTCATATTTTTGCAATGTAGCTATTAGCATATATAAAAAAATTTAAATCAATAGTTAGCACCAATGTTCTCCTAAATTCTCGTTCCATCGGAAATTTCCGAGTGCGTTTCCGAGAATATACTCACGTCGGAGAATATTTCGAGAACGGCACATCGCTAGTCACGAACTGGCGCGAGAACTGTTGCTTACACAGTAGGAGTAGGTATTTTTTATTATCGCTCATAGTACCTATCTATAGGCATAGATATAAAATTCAAAATACACTTTGATTGAGCTGCGATAACGCTACAAACCGTATTCTCTACGTACTTAAAAAGATCTATTAGGTACCTACATGCTTTTTCATCTTTAACCCTCGAATTTCGGCAGCGGTAAAATCCTGATTCTGCATAAAATATTGGGCCACCATCCGGGTATCCACTTTCGGAAGGTTATCAGACTGGCCTTTTAGGAAACCTTCTTCCATTTCACTTGATAACTACACACTGCACTTTACTCGGTAATACAATAACAAGCAAAAAAGAAACGAAATAAGCGGCGCGCTCTGTTGCGGTCGCGAGCTCTGGACAATCGTGACGTCACGGCAAAAGCGCGCGCTATTTCGGAAATTTAAAATGGGGCCAAAACTTCTCGCTGTCATAACTTTGGAAATACTGCATGTTTTAAAGTGAAACAAAAACTAATGTAATGTACTTGATCTATTCTTTAATTAAAAGGGTATTTGGAAGTAATATTTTAACCCTGTGCCGTCGTTCAAGCATAAACATAAGTAAAAATAAATTCTTCAGGTCATCGCCCTGCCTGCCTTAATCGTCCTTGTTCATAAAGGTGACCAATAAAATGGCTGTTAATTCGATTCATTGCCTTCAATTGTCTAAAAAGGTTTACTTACACACATCAAGCATTTACCCCTTGCGGATTAGGCAGAGCATTAACGGCCGTAAAAAGGGTCGCTATCGCCACGTCTGACAAATATTGATTGGTATGTTGTATCACTGTAGTGACAGGTTGTCAGCCTGTCGAGCCCCACTCGACGCTTGACATTTGTTCAATTTCCTATTGTAATTTCGTTTTAACTATTTAAACATGTCATAAATCGTAAAGATAAATTCTTATCATCTGGCGCGTCATCACGTATGACGCTGCATTTTTAAAAGTTGTAACTTTCTAAGATAACGAGTTACAAGGTATACATACATACATACATATATCACGCCTTTATCCCTTGCGCGGTAGGCAGAGCGTTACCAGCCGTAAGAATACGGTCGCTATCGCCACGTCTGACATTTTTGAGGATTGTTTTCCAGGGTTGTTTCAGAAAACAAGTGTATCACTATAGTGACAGGTTGTCAGCCTGTCGCCTAAAAATTGTAGTACACCAATACTCTCGAGTCCCTTAGTCGCCTCTTACGACACCCACGGGAAGGATGTGGGGTGATGCCATTCTAAGCCGGCATCACACGTGTTTTTAAAACATGTCTGTAACGCTGTTTTACAATTATGTGTGTATCATAATGTCAATTTACAACATAATGTTATTTAACATTTCTGAATGGGCGAAGACTGTTAAAATTGCATGCATATGATCTATGATATTATATTGTTACTAGCGTAACTTTATGATTGAATTGAAATTGCAGTAACAGAGTCTCTAAAAAATATATGCATTTCGGTACATAACTTCGACGACTGATGTGGCGCAGTGGTAGTGCGACTGCCTTAGACGCAGAAGGTTCCGAGTTCGATTCTCGGTGGGTCACTCACAAAGTATTTATCACTTTGTGAATTTGTTCCCAGTCTGGTTAGGACATTGCGGGCTGAACCACCCGATTGTCCGTAAGTAAGATGGTTCCGTGTTTCGGATGGCACGTTAAGCCGTAGGTCCCGGTTGCTGTCTATGATCACTTAGACGGCGGTCGTTACACAACCATGTCAGAAGCCTGCTACTTGTAGAAGGCGGTTGAAAAATTCTGATACTAGGGTTCATCAGGTCGCTAGGCGACTCGGTGTCCCACACGAAAAGAAAAAAAGGTACATAACTTAGACATGTCGTGTAAGGCATCGTAGAAACAAAAAATCTTTTACGGAGATAATTATTCTTGCACCAACAATTAATGTTAAAGATATTTTAAATACTATTTAAATAAAAGAGGTCCTTAATAGGAATCCCATTTGTATGACAGACCCAATTCTTTATATAAATGTTGAAAAACAAACAGCTATACAATAACCCACTAAAGTTACTAGGTCATATTGGTTTCATTATTCAGATGTAGACAGCCGTTGTACGATAACAGAACTAAATGAAAAATGTGACTTAGCCTTAAGTACTTCCTACTGATAAGATTTTTTTTTATGTTGTCTGATGGCTCATAGCAAAGCATTGTCATACACGCACAGACAGGACGCCTATATTTCTCGCGGGGTAGGCAGAGTGTAGACGGCCATTGCACGATAACAGGGCCCCAAGTCTGCTATTTTTTGTCCTTGAAACGCCATCGAAACTCAACTGTCATTCAATTGCCATTGTGATTTTTCTATACTTCAAACTGTTAGCAGACTACGAAATGACCGAAATAATCCAACTGAGATCTGATCTGATACCGACTGATCATGTCAATTTGTATGGGAGGTCCAAATTTATTTTCATATTTCGAACTATGTTCCTCGGGGAAAGTTGTTCAGTTTCATGGGCTGATTCAACCCTTTGCAGCTAATATTTTTACGCATTATATGTGTTTTGTACCAGGTACACGGCGGGCGCGGGCGTGGGCGTGTTCCACAGCGGCGTGCAAGTGCACGGCGCGGAGTGGGCGTACGGCGGGCACCCGTACAGCTTCACCGGGGTTTTCGAGATCTCCCCCCGGGACGCCAGCGAGCTGGGCGAGCAGTTCCACTTCAGGTCTCTTTATACATACATACATACACACACACACACGGCGCGGAGTGGGCGTACGGCGGGCACCCGTACAGCTTCACCAGGGTCTTCGAGATCTCCCCCCGGGACGCCAGCGAGCTGGGCGAGCAGTTCCACTTCAGGTCTCTTTATACATACATACATACACACACACACACGGCGCGGAGTGGGCGTACGGCGGGCACCCGTACAGCTTCACCGGCGTCTTCGAGATCTCCCCGCGGGACGCCAGCGAGCTGGGCGAGCAGTTCCACTTCAGGTGAACACAGAGAGAGAGAGAGACACATACACACACACACACACACACACACACACACACACACACACACACACACACACACACACACACACACACACACACACACACAGAGAGAGAGAGAGAGAGAGAGAGAGAGAGAGAGAGAGAGAGAGAGAGAGAGACACACAGAAAGAGAGAGAGACACACACAGAAAGAGAGAGAGTCAGACACACATAGACACAGACACGAACGCACGCACGCACGCACGCACGCACACACACACACACACACACACACACACACACACACACACACGCACACACACACTGTCGTGTATCGAACTCGTGAAAATAATTACTGTACCATAATTGAATCGAAATTAGAGCCCCAATGTACTTAATTTTTTAGTTATATCGGCTCAGAAATACGACATGTTGTAAAGATACATACTATTACAGTTTATAAGTAGATTTATGATCGGCTATCAGTATCGACTGAACTGCATCGATGATGGTTTGTTCAATTTTGCATCATTACCTACTTACTATTTACCTACCTATTTTAATAACCTACTATTTTTCTACAAATAACTCTCCAACTGCTCTGTTTTCTATAATTTCTCCTCCACCCAAAGGTTGTCTGGAAGTCATCGCTTCTAGCGATAAGGCCGCCTTTGTGCATATTAGCTGTAAATGTTCTTGTCTGTAGTTGTTACTTTTGTGCAATGTGTTTTTACTTACTTACTACCGTCGACCGCCGATGTGGCGCAGTGGTAGTGCGACTGCCTGTGACGCAGAAGATTCCGAGTTCGATTCTCGGTGGGTCACTCACAAAGTTGATATTTATCACTTTGTGAATTTGTTCCCAGTCTGGTTGCGACATTGCGGGCTGAACCACCCGATTGTCCGTAAAAAACATGGTTCCGTGTTTCAGCTGACTCATTAAGCCGTAGGTCCCGGTTGCTATCTATGATCACTTAGACGGCGGTCCTTACACAACACGGAGGACAGAAACCAGTGGAGAACGCATGCGGGGGCGACCGCACTCACCTGATATACGCTATATAAAGTGTATGCATCAAAATTTTGATTAGTCGGGCTGAGACGGTGCGAAAGAACGGACGTTCCGCGCTTCGTTTATTTGGCGTATAAACGTAAACAAGAATGCCTTCCTGTGCAGTGAAATGGTGTGGAAAGTGTACTACAAGATCAAGTTCCGCAAAAGACGGGATAACATTTCATAGATAAGCATTTGTATACTTGATTCTTTCAAAATTTCATTTTAATGAAAAATTATTTCATATTTATAATTTCTGATGCGCTCCCGTTGATGTCTTTCATTGCTATCCCTTTCTAACGCACGGGTGTGTCCATACGTAGGCTGGCTCTTTTCTTCGTACTAGTGCTCTCAGAAGTATAGAACTAATGATTTTATCGATAATTCTGGGATCGACATAAAAGACTTATGTTAATGTACGTACTTAACAACTTACCTACAATGTATATTATACGAATGAATGCATTCGGGGTATATGGAGTGGCGCGGACGCATTCCCCCCGCGATGATCGTAACAGGTCGTTTCCAGTTCGGTACAATTATTTCAATACATACCCTAAAATTACAATGTAAGTAGGTACTTATTATTTTTTTATATACATATATCGCTATATCAATATTAGCATGCACATGTTTCGATAAATTTCAATCACATAATATGAATAAACTTATTGAAGGTGATATAAAATATCGATATAATTTTACATATTTATTTTTCCCATCTCTACAAAATGTGCGGTCATTGCGAAAGCCATTGCGTCTAGCAATAATTACCTCTCCCCCCGCAAAAATCAGTGAGCTTGGTTTTGAACAAAATCGTACCGACGCGTTCTCCACTGGTTTCTGTCCTCCGTGTTACACAACCATGTCAGAAGCCTACTTGTAGAAAACGGTAGAATTCAGTCACTAGGGTACATTGGGTCGTTGGACGACTCGGTGTTCCACGCGATAAGAGAAAAAGAATAGAATAAGAATAATAACTTTATTTGCCAGAATACAGTAATGAATTAAAGATGTTACAGTATACATAATGTCCGTGTACTCTACCTGCATGCAGTAGTTGCGCAAATTTTAAATTATAAATTAAAATATGTAACGCCATTATATAAGAATCTATCATAATGTCAATCCAGCTTAAATTCTAAGTACTCTTTTACACTACAGGGTGTAAAAATATTAGCTGCAAATATTTTAAGGGGTGAACCAGCCCATGAAACTGCACAATTTTCCCCAAGGAACATAGGTCAATTTATGACAAAAAATTTGGACCTCCCATACAGAATTACCAACCGACCAAGTCCATTTGTATGGGAGGGTCAAAAATTTTTGACGTAAATCGACATTAGTTTCTTGGGGAAAGTTGTTTCATAGGCGATTTGTCCCTTAAAGTATTTGCAGCTAATATTTTTACGCCTTATATACTTATTTACTATGATTTTACTTACAGACAAAGCGTCCACATAGGCTACACGGACTTCAACGAGGACGAAGTGCGGCGGCTTGTGGCAGAGTTGGGCAAGCAGTTCCGCGGGGACCGATACCACCTCATGAACAACAACTGCAACCACTTCTCCTCAGCCTTCTGCCAGGTGAGCAAAGAGTTCAAGCGGGGGCTAATAGATGGCGCTTCTAACATTTATGTTCAGCAGTAAGGGTTCTAAAACGCGTTATCGGCAAACACTTCTCCTCAGCCTTCTGCCAGGTGAGTAACAAGTTCAAGCGGGGGCTAACAGATGTCGCTTCTAACATTTGTGTTCAGCAGTAAGAGTTCTAAAAAGCGTTATTGGCTAGCAGTTCCGCGGGGACCGATACCACCTCATGAACAACAACTGCAACCACTTCTCCTCAGCCTTCTGTCAGGTGAGCAAAGAGTTCAAGCGGGGGCTAACAGATGGCGCTTTTAACATTTATGTACAGCAGTAAGAGTTGTAAAACGCGTTATCGGTAAGCAGTTCCGTGTTATACCATGTGGTAAAAATTATGTTATAAAATGAAATGCATCTCATACACCCTGTAGGGCACAACAATAATCGTAAAAAACTAAGGAACTAACAAAATCCACTAAGGAACAAAAAAATCGGCTGAATTACTGATTCTGCGATCTTACTGCGACATATAGATAGGCTATAAACTTTTTATTGCTTACAAGAAACACAATATTAAAAACAAAACGGCGCAAAAACTATGACTAAAAGTAAGCAAAGGCCGTCATATCGCTTGTAGCGATCTCTTCCAGGCAACCTCTACCTTTACAGAGACAGCTTAACAATTTTGCAAGTAGCTGCAGAAGCAAATATACATAGTTACAAACATACATAGCCTAAGTATGCCTAACATAATATACATTTTCCTCTACTTAGTATGTTTTTATCGTTTATTATTCTCTGTCTCGTATTACTTATTTTCCCACGGTATTGGCAATCGTTATCTGACAATGATCAATAAGCGATTAGCTCGCGTCATCGCGATAATGGTTTACATTACTACACGTACGTAGGTACTTCTATACGACCGATGTGGGGCAGTGGTTGTGCGACTGCCTTTGACGCAGAAGGTCCCGGGTTCGATTCTCGGTGGGTCACTCGCAAAGTTGATATTTGTCACTTTGCGAATTTGTTTCCAGTCTGGTTAGGACATTGCGGGCTGAACCACCCGATTGTCCGTAAGAAAGATGGTTCCGTGTTTCGGATGGCACGTTAAGCCGTAGGTCCCGGTTGCTGTCTATGATCACTTAGGCGGCGGTCGTTACACAACCATGTCAGAAGCCTGCTACATGCAGAAGGAGGTTGAAAAATTCTGACATTAGGGTTCATCGAGTCGTTGGACGACTCGGTGTCCCACACAAAAAGAGAAGACACTACTTCTTCAGCCATAACAGTCTACAGTATAACGATCCCAATATTTTTACAATACAATGATAATATATTTTATGTGCATGTTGTGTTAGCCTATAAGTGTGATATGTATAAGCTCGAAAACTGTATTACTCAACTAAATGGAAATGTGATATATGTATTATGTTGGCTGACCAGTAAATAAATAAAATAAATAAATGATGGTTTTCTGCTTGTTGCAGGCGCTATGCGGGCGCGACATCCCGTCCTGGGTAAACCGTCTCGCCTACGTCTCATCGTGCGTGCCCTTCCTACAGCGCTGCCTGCCCAAGTAAGTACTTTTTTATACGGGGCGTAAGGGTGCGACTCCACTGAATCGGGGCTGCGCTAAGCTAAGCTAAGCGCGGCATGAATTGACCAATCATGAGCCTCAAAATCCCCGACTCTGCAAATATTTTAAAGGGTGTACCAGTCCATGAAACTAAACAACTTTCCCCAAGGAACCTTAATCGAAATATTTAAAAAAATGTTGACCCCCCATACAAATTGACTTGGTCGGTTGGTAATTTTGTATGGAATGTCCAATTTTTTTTTCATATTTTGACCTATGTTTCTTTGGGAAAGTTGTTCAATTTCATGGGCTGTTTCACCCCTTAAAATATAATATTTTTACACACTGTATAACACGACAGAAAGCAAAAACAACTAAAAATACGTTGTAGATTACAAAACATTGTAAAAATATAGGTTCAGATATTTTCTATTGATTCAAATAAGGGTGGTAAACTTAGGCCTTTGCCCAGCAGTGGTACACTGAACATGCTATATAAAAAACGTAGACTTAATAGAGTAGTAATATAATAAATATTAGTATAAGGTACGTAATAGTAGTACGTTTCTCAAGAAATTAACTGGCACTAAAAATGCACATTTCGGCAATTTGAGCTTTTGGCTCTCCAAGAAAACACTTTTCATTTTGCAAAATTATTACGAGAAACGACGACAAAAGTTAAGTCACTCGTTTTGCCCGCGCGTTCAAGCGGCTCAGATGAAGTGAATGAATCCGCGATGTATGCGCTCGCGCGGACAAAACGCGCGACGCGGCTTGCCCCTAATAGAAGGCGTGCGACTAAAAAAAGGATTTGGAAATGACGGTTTGTCAGGCTTTCTCTCTCCCAATGTTTGGGCTTAGTATACCAGGCGTTCAATCTTTCTCCCTCACACCTATACGTAGGTAACCGTTGGAAAATGCTCGGTGTATGTGGACTGTATTAATAAATGACTGGCTGTGGCTCCTGCAGTGTGTATGTGATATAGAATTAAACAATAGACACTGAAAACTTGTATTTTCATCGAAAAATAGTTTGGGTACAATTTTATACGTGCGGCTTGGTTGCCGTTTCGGTCGAGAAGAGTTTAAAAATCGAACTTTTAACAAATTACATTTTTCAGACTAAAAAACATTTATGTTTTGAACAACCGTCGCGTCGCCGCCATTTACAGATAATTTCTTTATTCGCACGCCTTGTGGCGAGCGTAGCTTAGGCGGTAGTGTAGCCAGTTCGTAATACATGAGGCGTCGGCCACAAAGTTAACAGGCTGAACATTTTGGCAGCACGTCTGTCCTATATTCCTGATGCAAAATTGCGCGCAGTGGTCGTCCTTAACCTTAACAGCCACGACAGTCCACTGCTGGACACGGCCGTCCCCCTATTGCCATACTCACCACGCTTTGCAGGCGGATTGGCGAGCCCAGTTACGTTCACAGTAAACGTGCTGCCCATCCCTTAGATGAATCTTCCCTTAGTCGATTTTTACGACAATACTGGGGCTGCTATTCTAAGCCGGCACCACGCGGTAATTGGTCGTCCATTGCTTACAAATTAGCCTATCTGGGCCCTAAGTCTGCTAAATGAAAATAGTTTCAGTTGGATGTCGATTGGATCTCAGATGGATAATTTTGGTAGTTTCGTAGTTAACAGTTTGAAGTATAGAAACATCACAATGGCAATGGAATGACAGTTGAGTTTCGATGGCGTTATAATGACAAAAAATAGCAGACTTGGGGCCCAGGGCTTTGTGGTCGTCGCATAGAGGTCAGTAGTGTCTTCACGCAGATACTACTCGCCAAGAGTATGTGCGTCGGAGCCAGACATGTGCCGCTGGTCGCCAGAACGATGCAGGATCGGGCCGAGCCAGTGCCGCGCGGATATCATGCGCTGTATACGCACTCCAGAACTTTGCCAGGCGGAGGAAGAAAGCTGTTGCACACAGCCACAGCCGTGTGAGACGTCGCAAGAATGTGCGAACAAACCGTGCACGTCAGAGCGAAAAGAATCGTGTTTGGGTGTAGCAGAAAATAATGATACATATCCTTTAACATCTAAACGGGAAAAATATTGTGAAACAAATGATGCGAAACTTTTTACGTCTAAACGAAAAGTAGAAAAATATTCTGCCTGTCTGAAAAAAAATGATAAGAACCCTTCTACATCACGACCGAAAGTCAAAACGAATTGTCTCTGTCCTCCAGAAACATATAACACTGATCCTACTACATCTAGTATCTATATAACAGAAAAATCAAACACAAATCCTACTACATACAGTCTCTGTATAACAGAAAAATCTATAACGGATCCTACTACATCCAGTCTCTGTCCAACGGACAAATCTGACAGCACAAAACAAAAAGTTAAAAACTATTCGCTCACAAACAGTCACTGTCAAACGAAAACATCTGACTCTAAACCATCAACTTCAAAGAGGAAAAACACATTGACATTGGTAGTGCCGTGTAACACGCCGCAAAAATCTTCCACGGCTCTCTCTACGGCCCAAAAAACTGAAACGAGCGAGTCAGATGTAGAAGCCGACGGTGCGAAAAAAAGTTGATCTATGCCGTGTTTGAAATAGGTTAGCGCTTTACAAAAATATTCTTGTGAGACATAATACGGAGCTTTTTAGGGAAAATGCCTTGTGATGCCGGCTTAGAATAGCATCACCCCACCTCCTTCCCGCGGGTGTCGTAAGAGGCGACTAAGGGACTCGAGAGTATTGGTGTATTATAATTTTTAGGCGACAGGCTGACAAACTGTCACTATAGTGAAACTATATGTATTTTAACGGCCGTTATTGCACTGCCTACCCCGCAAGGGATAAAGGCGTGATATGTGTGTTGTAGAGAAAAATGACGCGGTCTCGAGGTACGCATCATAACCTACCATACTGGAAATTCGTTCAGTTTCAAGGGTCTCAACCCTTGCAAAGAACATAGTAGTTTACTTGTAGGTCCAAAACAGTACATGTTTTTTGGATCGATTTATTATTTTGTAAACTAGCGGTCCGCCCAGCGGCTCTGCCCGCTGTAACTCATTTTTGGGAATTAGTTGTTTTCCCGGCAAGTATTACACATTATAAACTTTCCTCTCGGATCACTCTATTTGTTAAAAGAAACTGCATCATAATCCGTTGAGTGGATTTAAAGATAAAAGCATACATACATACAGACGCGAAAAGCGACTTTGCTTTATACTATGAAGTGATACGGGTACAACTTTTTTTTGTCTATCCCTATAAGTTTTAGTTCCAGTACATTTGAAACTTGCTCTTTGGACAGTGCTCCGAATGGGGACGTTCATTAATCACGTGATGTTCGAAGGTCTACATTAAGAATATGAATATGAATCACGAAATATCATTCTCTATTTCACGTAACAAAAATTTGTTTTTTTCGCCACACGCCAATTTATACTTTTTTAATTGTGACTTTGATTCGCTATCGACATTGTTTGTTAATTATTAACGGAGGGAAGGGGGGAACAGTCAGACCTCGCCACACATCACCAAAGGGGACGGGGGGTTAAAAAAAGAAAAAAATCATACATAAATACATCACGCCTTTATACCTTGCGGGGTAGTCAGAGCGTTAACGGCCGTAAGCATACTGCCCTTATCGCCACGTCTGACAAATTGCCTGTCGCCTAAACATTACAAAACACATGAAACCCTCCAACCCCTTAGTCGCTTCTTACGACGCCCGTAGGAAAGAAATGGGGTGATCTATTCTAAGCCGGCATCACACGCCCTTATCCCTCGCTGGGTAGGCAAAGCGAGAGGCAAGAGCGACGACCGTAAGAATACATCACGGGATTAATGGATCCCTATTATGTCTGGCAAGAATGTTTAGGTATCTGTATTTTCGTTGCGACTGTCGTGGGTTGACAACTACAAGCGTGCGCATGTTTGCAGGGAGTGGCTCGCGCCGGTAGCGCTGCGGCATTCGCTCGAGGCGCACTCGCGGGGCTCCACGCCGCAGACGCCGCAATAGCCACGTAAGTACATAGATTTAATGACTGCTGGCGCCATCTAACCACTAAAATGAGGACTAACAAGAATCCGCGGCGCTAGTGTAGCGTGAAGGCTTGAAAAATTTAACCGAAAAAGTTAAACAGGAAACTGCAGCAAATATTTGGCGTCAATTCACGTGTAGAGCTCTGACGTCGTCAGCGAGCGGAATGTACCTAAATATGAAATTCTTCTAAGTGTGACAAAGATAGATATATTGTCAATCACAATCATTTGTTTTGACACCAAATATTTGCTGCATTTTTTCTGTTGAACTTTTTCGTTTGATTATTTTTTGACGCGTAAAGAAGAACACAGAAGTTTAAAATGGCTGCCGTTGGACAATCACAGACGACGGCCGTGCAAACTTGTCTTTGGATAGAGTTACAGCTGACGGCGTCGGTTCGGTTTTGGCGTGTTCTCAGACGTCGTAAATAAAATAATTAGTGAAAAAGCGAATACGAATGTTTAGTAATTTTTGTATTTTTTGGAGTACTTACTTGCAATTGCCGCATTTACTAGTATACCGGCAGTATTCTAGTCGAGCGGTAACGAGACTTTCAATAAGTTAAAAATAAATATCTGTCAAATTTAAATAAAAATGGTTCTGCAGTTTTTCTTGAAGGAGTAACAAACAAACACAAAAACTTTCGCATTTATAGTATTAGTAAGAAATCTATCGAAATTTATCTGTTGAGTGTTGGATAGTTTAATTGTATTATATTTTAAATTTGCATGTTACGATTTACGTGACTGAAAATGTGAAACTAATTGTTATTCTAAGCCTATTACAGATAATAGGCTTAGAATACCAGAATTTGCCAATGTAGCAGACTACATTGTACCATTTTCTTGGCAAATAAAAAATTCTGATTCTGATTCTGATTTCCCTTTCGTTCCAGACGGTTCCCTGCAGTGTTGCAGCTAATCAATCCCAAACAGAGTTGTGCGTTACTGAGTAGTCTACTAGGTAAACCACCGTCGCATTCACCGCGATGTGGACAAATAAACCGACACACACACACATGATATTGTGCTCTGTTTAGGGGAACTGCGATGTTAAAGGTTAGTACAGTGCAGCAAAAAAGAGTAGAAATTAAATAAAATGGAACTAAAAATTTTGTAAAAAAAATGTTGCCATATTTAAGCGTTATCTGTCAGATTTGACAGATTACGAAGAAAGTGGCGCCCTCATTTTTTGTCTACTCTTTTTTGCTGGACTGTAGTACTTCATAAGGTTTTCAGGTATGAAAGTATTTTTTGGTGTAGGTTTCTATTATTCTAATGTCTGGCAATTCCACAGCTACCTTTATATAATATTGGCTTTATTTGTTTTTAAACTAAATAAATTCCTTATATATTTTATTCTAGATTTACTCGAGAAAGGCTTGTATCAAATTGGCGCAGACGGTAGGATATTTTAAGAACAAAATTGTTTCGATATAATTCAAAGTGACTAGTACCTAGATAAATTTATACGTTCTTCTTTTAATTGTCTTGTGGGACGCCAAGTTGACGTAAGACCCGATAAATGTCTCATCATCATCTTTAAACCCTGACTTTGTTCCATACTTTGACTTTACTTAGACCGTATGACAAAGAAAAGTGTTAGCAGTTCCTCTAAATAGATGAAATCTGTTGTTTTACGTTTAGACTATTTCTAAGAATAAGGTTGATAGGTAGTTATTAAAATTCATGTATCTAGTGTTATTATAATATAATAAACGCCGAAATAATAATGAAAATATACAGCTAACCATAAATGGAACATACAGTATTGTACCAATGTAATAAATAGGGTTAACCTACAAGTCGTAAACCATAAACCAGTCGCATACCAATTCGCCTTTGAATATTAAGATTTAGCACCAATATTTTCAATTTTATGAGAAAACTATTCTTTTTTTATAATTTTGGTTTGACATTGAAACGAACTGGTCGGAGACTAGTATGTTTACCCTAACTGATTTGTAACAAGTAAACAATTTGAATTAAGTATCATAAAAATGCCAAGGAAATGGAACCAAGCTAAAACTAACCAAGTGTAAAGTTGTAAAATAATTCGGGTTTAAATGTTAAATTATGTAGTTTTTAGCTGTCCGTCCCTTTCAAGTTCTCTTACTAAAACTAACTACATATGTACCTACTTAGGCAAATATAAGGTGTAAAAATATTAGCTGCAAATATTTTACGAATTGATTCAGCCCTTGAAAGTGAACAACTTTTCCCAAGAAACATAGATCCAAAAATGAGAAATTTTTTTTTGATCCTCCCATAAAAATTGACTTAAAATTGACATATATTTTTTTTTATATTTCGACCTACGTTCCTTAGAAAAAGTAGTTCAGTTGCATGGACTGGTTTACCCCTTAAAATATTTGCAGCAATTTTTTTACACCCTGTATAGTCTCAATGCTGGCAGAACTTTTCCTAAACTAATTCTTAGCTATTAATACATTTCCTTAGCTATCCTAGTTACTGTCTTAAACATAAAGAAGGAAGCTTAAAAGCAGACGAAATCCTTATTCAATCACTTGATTGATCATGTTCGCTAAAACTGTAATTATACAGACGGGGATGTACCGAACTAGTAACTGCACAATTTTCCCCCGTTAAATTGTTCGGTCAGCTATATTTCCTTTTTGTATGGTATCTCCAATTTTTTCTTTACCACTTTGTGTTTTGGTTCCTGGGGACAGATGTTCAAGCGTTTTCAGAACATTCGGTACCTCCGTGTAGATAATCCCTAATAAAATTTACAAGAAAACTAATTTACAGCTCTAGATTTCCCTTCTCTTTTCTTTTGCTTGTCAAAACTGCTGTGAACAATAACTAAGAATAAGTTAAGGATCTGTCGTGTCAGAATCGAGACCATTGTTATGCAATATTGTCGTGAGTATCAAGCCAAAAATGTATTTATTTGATTACTGTTTATATTGTAATAACTTTGTTTTCTTGCAACTTACTTTTGAGACTGCACAACTTTCAATAATTTCTCAGGGTTACTCACTGGCACTGGTGGCAATCCCGTCAAAGAACGGCTTTTAGGGAAAGTTGTTCAGTTTCACTCTTTAACGGGATCGTGACTTTTTACCAGTAACCTTGTATGTATACTTTACTTATTCAAACCAGGTATCTGTTTGTGTATTAATTTAAAATAACATCTGTAATTTCCGTATCTTTACGTCAATATCCTTTTCAAAGTTTCTTATTATGTGAATTTAAAAAATGTGCCATGCATATGAGAATGTAGCACGTAATATATATATTCTATCTTGTTATATTGTAATCGTAATAGAGGTAAATTGGGAGGGTTCTTAAAATTATAATATAGTATAAAGTGGTTAACTTATGAATTAGTCATTTTTCAAATTTAGAAAGAGCCAAAAATAGAACCTAAAAGTATTCAAGATTAAACTTATTTACTTAAAGTTTATGTGGGCCTAGAAATAAATTACAAACTAGGACAAACTTTCTAAAACCAGTGCTTGCTTATACTATATGTTTTCGCTGTTTTTTTCATGTAGTTTTGATTCGTGCGGGCTGGAGCTCAATTTCTGAATTGTTCGTTTTCGATTGCGTGCTACGAACGCTATTCCGTAAGCGCAATCCTAAAATCGGCATTTTTTAACTGAAATCGTCCACGGAAAATGATAAAGGAGTGGTCTTATCACTCGTTTCCATTTTCTACTATTCGCCTATAGATCACGTTTCGTTTCACTGTTACAGTTTACCGGGATGTCGGTGGTCAGTGGCCTATGCAACGAAACTACAGGCTACAATTCTACAGTTGAAATTCGATGTACATAGCGTAGCGGGTCAAAAGTTCTGATTTTATAATGTCCCACCGGCTACGCAATGTACTTCGAATTTCACCTGTAGAATTGTAGCCTGTAGTTTCGAAAAACGAGGCACAGGTGCCTTATACTTATATTGCTGCATAGAACGGAAACGTTTACGATATTTTTGTAAATTGGCAATACAGCCTTCTATTATTTAAAAAATGCGCAAAAATGGGTGTTATCGAAAATATGAAATGGTGGATGACGGATTTCCGTTCACGAAACCGACGAAAATTTCTCTCAATTCAGAAATTGAGCTTCAGAGAACGTTTGATTCTTATAAAAATCTGCTACTTATTCTGCTTGTACCACACGGTCTACTTCACTTATCATTTCCCATATACCCTCAAAAATTGACACATATTTTTGACTACATTTAAAAATTATTCGTTTTGGACCTTCGTGCACGAAACCGAAAACGAACGTATCAGAAATTGAGCTCCAGGTTTGGCTCATGTGAAAACAAATTTCTATGGTTTTAAAATTAGGTTTTTTTTTCTTAAATCGATTGAATAGGTATTTATTTTAACTACTTACAGATTGAAAATTATAAGTTTATACTTAAATCATTAAGCCAGTAAATTTTTGTGTTTCATACTATGTACTTTACGATAGGTATTTATTTAGTTTTCACTATGTATCTTGCTTTCATTACTTTTTACCTGCATTTCTTACGTGCATCAGATTTTTCCACTTTGATAAGTGCGAGTGCGAGTGATTAGAAAAATGTATGGATGGTTATTCGCATGTATTGTTCTTACATCGCAGCCTATTAAAAACTTGCACTAATCACCTGCATCGCACTAATCAAATTAGGCACAGGTCTTTTAACTGGAAACTGCTAATAACATTTTTTACATGCATTTAAAGTACATCCCATCGCTTAAATGTAACTCTATCGCCCTAACATGACAATAATTTATATCATCATCTCTTTCAAACATCATGACATAAATGAGGAGAAAAACTCAAAGTTCATAAACGCGCCAATATGAAGTAACTGAACTTTGACATTTACACATTTTCGACCAATCACAAAAAAAGGCCGTTTATTGGGATTTACCGCACTCACAGTGCTATATTATTCTCATAAACGGTCCACGCGTGTAAATTTTTCGTTTTCTTATTTTCATTTACGAAAAAGGCTTTGTCGAGAGTCACGCCATCATCACGCGCTTAGTTCCCTAGTTTTTCAACTAATTTATGCTTGATAGTGCTGTAATAGTAGCACAAGAAACAAGTTGTACAACTAGGACATTTTTCTTCGCCATTTTTGGCTGCGGCGTTTTTAGTTAGCACTGACTTCTCTTCACAAGTTAACAAAAAAGTGCCATACGATACAGGCCAGTTTACTAAAAGTCAAATCGAGTATTCTTTACACAAGGATCATGATTTGCAAATTATTGTAACTTATTTACTACTTCTGCGCTTCTCAAAGCATTTGAGACCTACTTTATTACGGAATTGTTAGAATTTACTTACCAAAGTCAATAACTTATTGTAGTGATACAGGGCGTAAGGGGAGGTGTAAAACTGAACAACTTTCCCTAACGATACAAAAGTTTACGACAAAATTTGCACACTGTTTATGGGAAGATTTTTCGTCATGTTCGTTCGATATTATCTCTTGGGGAAAGTTGTTTAGTTTCGTGGTCTATCAGACCACGAAACTAAACAACTTTCCGGATCTTTACGGATTACTTCTATAAAGTTTTTGGTACATCTCCCCGACAGCCTGTACAGTTTTTCTTACAGTTTATTTAGGTGTCTGCATTTATTTTAGACTTTATGTAGTTTTTGTGTGAGTTTGTGTGTGTAATCGGTTTTAGATATAATTTTGTAGTCCACATGAAGAAGTTACAAAAATGCCAATTTCTGGTGCAAATTTTTCATGTGGGCTATTTTTCTCTTTTAGCTGTTACATATTTGTAAATTAAGTGGCATTTTGTCGTCTCATTTACCTTCTTTTAAAGACTTGTACAATGTTTTACAATATTTATGTATACTTGAAGTTTTGAATCGTTTTCGATTTAGCGTTATTAAAAAGATCTACTTCTATATTATTGTAATGTGAAGGTCTTCGCTCAGTGGGGTAACTTTCAAATTTTCGCATACGGAGATCTGCTATTAATTGTGCTTGGTATTACACGTTCTACTACACAAATCTATTCACACCCTTGAAATGAAAAAATTGCGTAGTAGAAACTGAAAAACGTGTGGTCGACCAGTCGTTGCACACTTCCGTACACGGAATCGAATTACTTTATGGTAAATTGAGCTCCAGAGAGTGTTGTTACTAACTACTCTAGAATATTGTATTAATAAATAAATAACTAGTTATAACACTGTTATTAAATACCATCGTAATACCATTTATTGATTCAAGAACAATTATTATTTGACTTACTGAATAGCAATGGTTTTCATATTGTCGAGTTTAAAAATGATAACATTGTACATTGAACAAATAAACTGATGTCAAGTTTTGAAATGTGTTTTTATTTATTTATTTTACCTTCTCATAAAAATGGGAAGGTAAACTCAAAAGCATAAGGCAGATGGGAGCAGGCGCGACGTTGCCTAAACGCACCAATAAGAAGTAACTGAACTTTGACATTGACAAATTTTTGACTAATCACAGAAAAAAGACAGTCAAGAGTGGCGCCATTAGGCTCGTTTCAGAGCGACGCGTCTCGGCAGCGCTGCCCAGCCGCGCGCGCCTCGCATTACACTAGATTGTATGTAGCGTTTCATAGTGACGCGTCATGGGCCGCGTCTCGGCCGCGCCGCGGTCGAATCTCCTTCGATTGCCAGTAGCGTCGACTTGCAATCTTTTAAGACGTCGTTGTTGCACTCTTTTCCATATAACGTATATAGCTAATATAGTGATTACGTTTGCTGGCATAATGATTCTCTGCACTCGACCGTACACCACAACGAAGCGCGCGCGTCTGAATGTCGTTTCACAGCGAACGCGCTGCCCAGGCGCGCGCCCGAGCCGCGCGCGCCTGGGCAGCGCTGCTGAGACGCGCCGCTCTGAAACCAGCCTTAGTTCCTCAGTTTCCTACCTCATTGATGACAAATTTTCCTAATGCGTGGATAACAGACAAAAAAAGCAACGAAGTGGTTAAGAAACCAGAAAACCAGGGGTTTTCGGGTCACTCCTACATCTGGCGTCCAACTCGGTTATAGGATACCTATATAAACTTGTCTAAACTCTTGTTTATTTTTAGAGAGAATTGACATTTTGGGTAGCCCAATTTTATTTTTTTGCAAGTCTTAAATAGTGATGTATACCAGTACTTAACTGTTGTTTTCGGAATTGGGTTTTTAAATGTTACTTTTACAGAGTATACTTGTCTTAATAAAAAGTATGAATTCCTTTTACTGGGATGTTTTATGTACCCAGGTTCGATCCCCAGCCGACGTTTGTAATTTTTCTCCATTTTTATTCTCATTTTCATGTTCACCAAAAAATATTGCGCTCAAAAAATCTTCTTTACTTCCATCAAACTTAAAATTAAGTTAACCCAAGTTGTGAATGTGAGATTGAAATAGTGTGACATTTTGTGACTGTGACGTTGTGCGCCAGTGGAAATAGGATCATAGGCGAAATAAGATTTATAAGTAAAATAACTGAATTCCTTAATCATAGCTTTATTACAATAAAATTCATTATCAGTAGACATACGAAATAGTCCCACATCGCTTAACTATACGTTTTGTACACCAAAACTAAAGTCCTTACTCGCTTCATCACCAATGCAACTTGCATGTCATCAAAACTTGTTTATACGGAAAATATTACTGTTTTTTACCTACAAGTAGCATAAAAACAGTATAGCTCGTTCAGATAAAGAAACTATCCCGAAATGGAAACTTTTTGTTGATATCCCGCTATATTTCATATATTTTGATAGAGATAAACAAAATTGTTATCTCTCTATCATTACGAGATCTTTTATCTGATCGGGTTACAATTTACATTGTATAAACAAAACACACGGTGCAATGCAAATATTTAAAAACAACTTAAACTAATAAAACTTATACTGGACAAGCAGTATGTACGCACATAATTGGAATCAGGAATTTAATGAGTTTGAAAAATACAGTCTTAAGTTAGACGAAAATAAACAACTTGTAATAAAGAAATTCACTGAGTGGTCAAACTATCTTACACACTTTTACACATACATTGTGTACAAACCAATGGTGTAAGAAACAGTGTATTGAAGAGTTTTCGAGCATCACCAGTAAAAGACCTTTTATCTCACGAGTGCGCGCCAGCCACGCTTGTGTGCGCTATCTCTCTCTCCTTTCGTCTTAAGACACCAAGTCGTCCAACGGAAAGAGAGAGAGACGATACACGAACGAGCATGGCCAATGCGCACACGTCAGATAAAAAGACTATACACGAAATTGAACAACTATAACATACATGTAGGAAATAGTCATCATCCCTTCAAGTCTGTTTTTTTATTTAGAGAGAGTAAATAAACATTACTGGGTTTCTGCATATCTTAAAAAGTGATGTGCCATCATCTGTCAAGATCGTTCGCACAAGCGCCATCTACTAGGAACTAAACGAAAATATTTAAAATTTCCCATTTCGATAACAACAGTTACCGGTATTGGCACATCACTATTTAAGGTTTGCAAATTCATGGCAACCCAATTTACTATTTCTGTATATAAAAACAGACTAACCTGATGGTTTTTTACGAGATAAAATATGATATCATTAGTTTCCTAATATATAAGGTATAAAAATATTAGTTGCAAATATTTAAAGGGGCGAAATAGTCCATGAAACTGTACAACTTTCCGCAAGAAACAGGTCGAAATATAGAAAAAAAAAAATTGCGACGTCCCATAGAAATTGACTTGGTTGGATGGTAATTTTGTATGAAAGGTCCATTTTTTTTCATATTTCGCCCTATTTTCCTTGGAGAAAGTTGTTCAGGTTCATAGACTGATTCACCCGTTAAAATATTTGCAGAAAATTTTTTCACACCCTGTATGTTGGTTGGAGAAGGTTATTCAGTGGACTGATCATGCCTGCGACTGCGAGTGTACATACACGATAGACACGATATTGTTACATACACCTTGTATGAAGCATCAAACTTTGAGCATACTCAACTATTGGCCAACTAAATAAGAATGAGTGCTTAAATATTAATATGTGAATTAAAAATTGCTACTATTAAGATTATCCTAGATCAGTTTTTTAAACTCAAAAATAATAACGCATTGGTTTTGGTTTTGCTACTAACTAAAACAGGAATATTCATAAAATATTAATACATACTTATTTCGGATTTTTCTTAAACAGTAGTGTATATGTCATTACGAAACTTTGCGAAACTATTTGGACGAATTTTACATGCAAACGTAAAATTTTGCTATTTTCATTTCATATAAGCATCTTTCACTTTTTTCATTTGAATAAGATGCAATATTTCCTTAATCAGATTTACAAGTTTAGATCAAATCTATGCTATATTTTAATCCTGGTATTGAATGAATTTGAAATATAAAAAATTGAAATGACTTTTTATTGAATTAGGTATATAAGTTTGCAGATTTATTTATACAATTATAATTTTGTGAATAGCAAGTGATGCGAATTTCAACAAGCCGAAACACAGCTCGCGAATAGGTTTACAATGATATTGTGTTTGTTTGTTTGTGTGTGTGTATGTGTGTGTGCGGTGTGTGTGTGTATCACTTCTTGTCGGCCGTTGCGCCGCCCGCCGCCGCGCCGCCGCCGTAGTTCTGAAGAGAAAGGCTTTTTTTTAAATATTATAATAATAGAATGTCATTTTACTATAGGTGGTTCATAAAGTTGAGATAATCGAGAACAAAGTTGCCAGACCGTATCAAAAAGGATAAATTTTCTCCTTAGGCTACGCCACAATGAACGATCTCCCGCTTTCGCCGTCCAGTCGCTACCAGCGGCTCTCTTAAGTCATCGGTCCATCTGGCCGGAGGGCGTCCATACATACATACATTTAAGTAAAGTAAAGGTTGCCGTTAGATGCCGGCTGAGAATAGCATAACCCCTTATCCGTGGGTGTCGTTAAAGGGCGACTAGTGGGCGAATCCAGAGAATGGGCAGTAGCGTTCCCTGTGAAAATCTTCTTCACCTTGCACTGCGTTCGCCAGTCCGCCTGCCAAGCGTGGCAAGTATGGCAAATAGCCCCAATAGGGGGAGGCGCATGTCAGTTCGATGTATGGAAAATCACAGTCGCAATGAAATGACAGTTGAGTGTCAATGGCGTTACAATGACTAAAAGGGAAACGACTTTAAAGAACGTGTAAAAGTGCGAATCTCCATTCTTTTTGACTAAAACTGACAATGACAAAAAATAGCAGAGTTTGGGCCCAGGTCAAACAGAGAACCACCTTTTTTTGAAGCCTAATAAAATAAATAAATTAATAGTTTTAAAAGCACGCTTTATCACAAGACCTTTCTAACAAGTCCAAACACGGCTATGATACGATCATCCATCATGAAGTTCCAGTTCATATCTACCGGCTCCATCATCAGATCAGCTCGACAGTACCATATTATTGTATTGTCATCTAAATCACATAACTGCCAATTTTTGTGACGGTACGATCTTTAGAAGATGGTTAAATTTAGTTTTCTTAGATTTGATTACATCGTTGCGTACACACAGGGCGACCTAATAAAAGCATGTTATTGTGAAAATGGTGGTCCTGTAGTGTGGGAGGTCCGATTGTCCGTAATTAAATGGTTCCGTGTTTCAGATGGCACGTTAAGTCGTAGGTCCCGGTTGCTGTCTATGATCACATAGACGGCAATCGTTACACAACTATGTCAGAAGCCTGCTACTAGTAGAAGGCGGTTGAAAATTCTGACACTAGGGTTCATCGGGTCGTTGGAAGACTCGGTGTCCCACACGAAAAGAAGAAGTGTGGGAGGTGTTACCTGGTAGTACTGCGCCCACGCCTGCTGCGCCTCCAGAGAGTTGGCGGCCTGCTGCCCCGCCGCCCCCGCGCCGCCCGCCGCGCCCGCCCCCGCCCCCGCCGCCCCCACAGCGCCCTGTTGCTGACCGTACTGGAGGATAATAGTACATTATAAAAAATGGACCAATTTATGGTCGAGTAATATTGAAATTTTTTGGACGTTTCCTGACTTAAATAATTCTGATTCTGAGAAGGGAAGACGTACACAGATTACTTTCGTACGTGAGTACGTGAACATTTCAATTTATTTATGAGCATGTAACACATTATTATTATTATTTAACTTGACTGATTTCATTTCCTGGTGATGGCGCAAAGGTGGGAAATTTTTCGAGTTCTCATACAGAATCAGTCAGTTGATTGGGAATTTTGTGAGGGAGGTTGAAAAAATTTTCGCGTTTCCCAACGTAGCCCCCATAGAAAAAGTTGTTCAGCTTCATCCTCTGATCACGCCTACAAAGTTATCTACACCGTCTCTTACATCTTGTATTGCGAGCGAACTGACCAAAAACATTTCGCGTCCTCCGTGTATATTTTATACTACTGTGTGTTATAAGAATAAAGTTGTTTGTGTCTCACCCCCGGCCAGCCCTGCTGCTGCTGCTGCCACTGCTGCCACTGGTACCACTGCTGCGCGGTGTAGTTGGCGGGCCACTGCTGCTGCTGCTGCTGCTGCGCCCCCTTGCCCCCCGCCGCCCCCTGCTGCCCCCCCGCCCCCGCGCTCTGTTGCCCCCCCGCGCCCGCGCCTTGTTGGCCCCACTGGCCCCAGTTGCCCCATTGGTTCCAGTTCGCTGGAATAATACATTCAATTAGTTGAAATATTAATTACTACCGCCAATACTTGACTTTGTTAGTCTGTAAGTTTAGGTACTTATCTTTTTGTAAACAAACTTTGTATGAAACTGACAGTTCAGAAGTGTCACTTTCATACAAAGTTTGTTTACAAAAGTTAAGTACCTAAACTTACAGACTATAGAATGTTTATTTATTTATTGTTTTTTCAATGTAAGCTCTATTACGTCTAAAAATCAAAATACATAGTGTAATTTAAAAAAAAAATGTATTTTTTGTACAATTTTCTAACTTTGAAAGACTTGGACATTTTGCTACTGAACGGCCTAACAATGTACATTAAGCCTGCGTCCGTGGAGACGCGTGTTGTCGTGTGTGTGTGTGTGTGTGTGTGTGTGTGTGTGTGTGTGTGTGTGTGTGTGTGTGTGTGTGTGTGTGTGTGTGTGTGTGGTTGTGGTTGTGGTTGTTACCTTGGTTCTGGTTCCACTGCCCCCAGCCGCCCCAGCCGCCTGGCCACTGCCCCCACTGCTGCTGCTGCTGTTGCTGTTGCTGCTGGTTGCCGTCCTAATACAATACATCAATAAATAAACATCCTGAACAATTCACGCAGCGCCATCTAGGCCCAAACTAAGCAAAATTTTTCGAGTTTCCATACAAAGTCAGTGAGCTGATCAGGAATCTTGTATGGAAAGTCGATTTTTTTTTATGTTTACCAACATAGCCCTCATACAAAAACTTGTTCAGTTTCATGGTCTGATCACGCCAGCGAAGCTTTCGTTACACCGTCTCTTACACCTTGTATATACAATCTAATCGTTGTCGTGTCTGCGTGCCTCTCCCAACCCAGTGTTATTTTTCGCTTAAAAACGGTCATGGTCGTTTTATTGCAGGAATTCCGAGATCTTTACGTTACAATTGCAAGAGTAAACTTCCCAAATTAATTCCATTACTAGTTTTGGAGAAAATGAGGTTCAAAGTTTTTTCCCGAAAACGGGAACAAAAAAGAAAACTAATTATATATTTAATTTCACGCAACTAAAATCGAGGGTAAACTATAATTAATATTACTCAGGACAACCAAACGTTGTAAGCTATTTCTGGGCGCGGTAGGTTTTACTAGTGCTGAGTAATGCGCAGTTGAATCCTTTTTTTATTTTTATTTTTTTCTGCCATAGTGCGGCAGAGAGCATCTGAGGCTGCTCGCCCGGTATAGACGCACCCATTCACGCTAATGCAAGAATAGAGCTAATGTAAGAAAAATACCTTTTGGTTGGGTCTCGGTCCGCCTTGGTTGCGCTGCTGCATACCGCCCCCGCGTCCCCCTGGCGCCCCTCCGCCGCCGCCCCCGCGCTGCCACGACGATCCACCTACATATCAAAAACAAACTTATATTATCGTTTTGCGAAAAAAGGCAACCCAACATGTTAATTTACTATCTCAAAAAAATATGTGATAATATTTCCACGGACACGTTACCTTGCGGCCCCTGGTTGTTGGGTCGGTTGTTGCGGTCGTTGAAGCGCCCCCCGCCGCCGCCCCCGCGCCCCCCGCGCATGTCCCCGCGCCCCCCGCCGCCGCCCCCGCGCCCCCCGCGGAACCCGTCGCGGTCGCGCCCGCCGCCGAAGTCTCTGTAACGAGATAATACATCAATCACATCACCATAGATACTACGGCATAATACGGGGTTTAAGGCACAGCGTCGCGAATACCGAATACCCGTCCCGAATACTGATAGCAATATTATTGAAAGTAACAACCCTAAGTAGGCAATTATAGCGTGGATTGGGCCGGAGTTAGCTTACTACAAAGTTAGCTTAGTATGTATAAAGAAGGGAGTCCTTTATACAGGGTGCTAAGTACAGCGTCCCGAATAATGATAGGGTGCAAGCAGACTTTGAAACTGAACAACTTTCCCCTAGGAACATATGTCAGGAAACTTCAAGGTCTGCTTGCACCCTATCAATAGACGCTGTCCCTAACCAACCATGGCGTGAGGTTAGTTGTATTTCAGAAACCCATTTAATGAAAGAAAAAAAAAGAATTATTTACGTTTCCTGGTCAGTAGGTAATTTGAAAAGAGACAAATCTAGAATTGATGAGTTAGTTAAACATCCAAAAACAGAGCAACACTTTCTTTTGCGGTAATCTGTCATTTTACAATCGTGTTTTTGTCGTACTCGTCGAAGCGCAGTCCGAAACCACCCGAGATATGACGCGTGTGCGTGCGGCGATGCATAGACACTATCGCGCACACATACAAGCCGCGCGACGTGCGTTTGTATGAAGATAGATTACTTCCCCCTTCCTTATACTATGACATTTGTCTCTAACCTTTTGTCGTCAAACAAATTATCTTCCTAACCTTGCAAAAGGTCGGATACAAAGACGTTGGCTTATAATGCCGTGTTTGTCAGTTGCCCTAAATGTCATTATAAACGGATTTTACTGTAAAGAAAATCGCAATGGCAATGGAATGACAGTTGAGTATCGATGGCGTAACAATGACACAAAAAATAGACATCGGTTTAAAAGATGACAAGTAAGAGAGAATGAATACAATACTGACCGTCCTCCGCCAGGCGCCCCCCACCTGTCGAAGCGCCCCCCGGAGTTGCCCCTGTCACGGTTGCCGCCCCCGCCGCCGCCGCCGCCCCACCGGTTACCGCCCCTGTTCGCGGGGCCCCAACGACCGCCGCCGCCCCCGCCGCCGCCCCAACGGTCCTCTGTTAAAAATATACATACATATACACATACATACACAAACAAATCATTCTTTTATCCCTTGCAGGGTAGGCAGAGCGTGATCGTAAAATCACGGTCGTTATTGCCACGTCTGACAAGTATTGAGGGCCCTTTCAGATGATTCGTGTTGATACACGACAGTAGTGACAGGTTGTCAGCCTGTCGCCTAAAACTGCAAAACACATCAAGGCACAAATCCCTTAGTCGCCTCCTACGACACCCACGAGAAAGATATGGGGTGATGCAAATCATACGGCAGAAATATATATACACGGACACACACACACACACACACACACACACACACACACACACACACACACACAAATCACGTCTTTATTCCTGGAGGGTTAGGCAGAGCGTTAATGACCGTAATATTACGATCGCTATCGTCACGTCCGACATATGTTTGAGGGCTGATTCATGAGAATGGTGTATCACTATATGTAGTGATCTGTGTATTATATATATATGTGTGTGTGTGTGTAAAAATATTAGCTGCAAATATTTTAAGAGGTGAACCAGTTCAGGAAACTGAACAACTTTCCCCAAGAAACATAGGTTGAAATGTGAAAGAAATTTCTGGATCTCCCATACAAAATGTAGCAGCCGAGTCAACTGTATGGGAAGTCCAAAATTTTTTTTCATATGTCGACCTATGTTCCTTGGGGGAAAGTTGTTCAGTTTCATGGGCTGATTCACCCCTTAAAATACTTGCAGCTTACCTTACTTTTACTTTTACTATTTTTACACCTTATATTGCATCGTTTTATACAGTGTCCCACTACTGGGCCTTCCCTCCCCTTATAACAATGTTAGTGGTTGCTGACCTCTGTCCCTGGAGTGCAGGTCCCTGGAGCGGCGGTCGTCGCGTCGCGGGCGCTCGTCGGCGCGCTGCCTCTTGTGCGGCGGCTCGCGGCTGCCCGACCGGTGCCGCTCGCGCTTCACGCCCGCCGCGCGCGCCTCCGCGTGGAACTCCTCAACGACCTTCTTAGCTTCCTCCTCGTTCAGCTCCGCGTATATCACCTCGTCGAGCAGCGCGCCTTTCTCCGGCAGGCTGAAGTTCGCTGCGAAACGAAAGGTCATAGTCAGAGACGGTATTGGTGGAGGGCTGGAAGCGTGCGTAAGGAGGCCGCAACGAACCTTTCATGTCCATGACGGCGCCGTCGGGCACCTCCTTGCCGTCCTGCGCCTCGCGCGCCAGGCGGCGCTGCGCGGCCTCGTCGCGCGCGGGCACCACCACGACGGCCACGCGCCGGTACCCGTCGAATTCCCTCAACTTGCGCCTCTGCGCCGACGGGTATACGTTCGTCTGTGCGCGTTATATATACCGCGACGAATGTGAAGCAAACATTGGAATTTTAACATTGCAGTTCCTTAGGCAGTCCTAGAACAAGCTCAATAGAGATCCCAGTCTCGGTTTATAATCCGTTGTGTTACTTATGCTTATACCGTTTTACTTACCTATAGCTTTAATAGGCGGTGTAAAATTAAAACTAACTTATAGTACGACGTACCTTTCGATGCGTGGATATTATACATAGATTAAGATGCGGGTTAATATTCGGCACAGACAAAAACGGTTGTACTACGTCCAACAATGTAGCCGTTACGCCTTCATACAGCAGTAGATTCGATGCGCTAAAAGTTAACTATTAATATTTCATGGGGGTTCAGATCTTTCTTCTTTAAAAATAGGGATATTGTTTTCACACATAAATTTCGCTTTTCGTCGTCATCCGTAGTAATACCCTTTCCCTCTGCAACCGTAGCACAATTCATAAATCAAAAACTTAATCGAATAAGATCTCCATTGTTCCTGTGCAAAACTGCCGAAAATAACAAAAAAAACATAAATAGAATATGAATGTTCGGTTCTCACCTGGTCGAGAATGAAGTTTCGTCTGCGTCCTTTGGCGATTTCCAATAACTTAAGGACGCACTTGGCGCACTTAGACACCATGGCGTCCCAGCGGCCGTCGTACGAAGCCCGGAACGGTTTACAATCCACCTGGTTAAGTTTAAACTCATACAGTGAACGCCCTAGACCGAGGCGGCGCGCTTAAGCTAGCTTACGAACTAAAGAAATAGTTTTTAGCGATACCAGGGATCGTCCGGTGGCGTCGATTTATCCTCTTCTCGTAGTCAAAACTCCACTGGTATCAAATAATTAGTGACAGACGATATACGGGGTTCATCGGGTCGTTCCGCGACTCGATAACCCACATAGCAGTTGATAAACTGGTAATGTTTTTGTTCGTCGGCGTCTATGACGCATTTCTAAGGTATATTGTAAGTTGTGCCCTGTTGAAATAACAGTAGAACATTAGTATCAACTTTTTAGTTTTCGCTTGCGTTCGTTCGTCAAACCTTCAAAAATGCTGAAAGATAAATTATTTTATTAGTATTTTTTTGTGTTTTTCGTGCGGTGTGATATTGTGAATATATTCTTTTAAAATGGTTTTGAAATATTGCGATATCAGTTTATTTGTTACATACTGTCCTTTCATTCTTCTCTTCTGAAATACGTTGAAATACTACTTACTTTACAAATAGTAATCTTTCTCAGGATCTTACCAAATCCCTGTTTTTTTATATTATTTGTAGAACACATTGATTTTGAAGTACTCCACATAAATATCTAGTGACATACTTACTTTTTTGGTATACTTAGGTAGTATAACTTAATTAAAACTTACCGTAGAAGATTCCTTCTTAATTTTGTGGTTATTTTATTAACGCACATTGGAAAGACGGGTGATATTTAGAACATTCGTTGAACACACAATGTATGCTCTATAGAAGCGTGATAATAGTATATGTCTGTTTGCAATAAAGCATAATTGATTATTGCAAACATGTTAAAGAATTATGTCCTGATTGCTTACATTTGAAGCACACTACTATTGCATTCTATGTCCGATTTTAATTATTATTAAATTTCATAGTCTGCATTGCTCAGGACAAAATAGAAAATCAAATATTCTGGCACATTTACCTTATCGATACGGATGGTCTTGATTAATCTTTTTTATGTTCAAACTAGCATCCCGCCCAGTGGTTTCACCCGCTGCTAATCGTTTTACATGCATAGTACATACACATAAAACCTTTCTCTGGAAATACCCTTATGATATTAAAAATCGCATCAAAATTTGGTGCGTGCGAATTAGTAGTAAGCTTAAAAAACTTCAATGTATATATACTATGTATTGCAAACATGCGATTCATGTTGAGTACAAATACTTACTCATCTTGAACAATAGGCTAGATTCCTAGCTACAAATGAGCTACTTTTTGAAACGATCTAAAACGGTATTTTGTATGAAGAACTAGAAGTATGACGTCACGCCGTAAGTAGGTATTTGGATGGCGTCAAAACACTTACTTTTGCATTATTTTTCTGTTTATTAATTCAAGCTTAGAATATTTCGATAAATTATGAATGAAGTCTGTAGTATTTTTGGATAGTAGTTTTAAATGCACTACTTACACATTTAATGATACAGGAAACTAGCGAATTGAAACTGTAGTAACCGCCTTACCTTTCGCCTAAAACAGATGGTATTCCGTCAGATACAATCAGTGCAGTATACTTTTGGTAGATAGCCGCACTTTGGGTCTAAAGTGTAAACAAATTGACATGTATACATGTCTCATTGAACATAATGGTTCGGCCGTAGCCATTGGCGAGAACTTATATCTAGCACATAATAAAAAATAAACATTAATATGTCTTTTTTACACCAACATCGCAACATTTCAAAATTCAATATCTTATGTATCGAGCAAATATGTATCGAAATTTGTCTGCCTTTATGGACGCAATCTAGTCGTCATATCGTTATATGAAAAGCCGAGATAGTTTGTGCGCGTTCCTAAATTGACCGGGTCGGAAAATGTGTGTGTGTTTGCGTATGTGTGTGTGTGTGTTTTGTGTGTGTGTGTGTGTGTGTGTGTGTGTGTGTGTATGTGTGTGTGTGTATGTGTGTGTGTGTGTGTGTGTGTATGCCCGTGTGTTTGTATGTGTATGCTCGTGTGTGTGTATGTCCGCCCGTCCGTGAGTGCGTCTGTCCGTTCTTGTGTGTTTGTGTCTGGTTGCGTATCAGATGTCTTTTCACGCGCGTGTGTTTGCGTGTCTGTGTGTGTTTGTGTCAGTGTGTGTGTGTGAATGCGATATATACAGGGTGTAAGGGACAGCGTCCCGAATACTGATAGGGTGCGAGAATACCATGAAATTGATCAACTTTTCCCTAGGAACATATGTCAGGAAACGTAAATTTTTTTGGGTTCCCATAGTAAATGCAGTCAGCTGATCACGATTTTGTATGGGAGGTAGATTTTTTTGTCGTTTCCTGACATATGTTCCTAGGGGAAAGTTATTTAGTTTGATGGTCTGCTTGCACTCTATCAGTATTCGGGACGCTGTCCCTTACACCCCGTATATATGCCCGTGATGTGTGTGAGTGCGTGTGTGTCCGTTTGTCTGTGCTTGTGTTCATTTGTCTTTGTGTGTGTCCGCTTGTTTGTGTCCGTGTGTGTCGTGTACACACCTGCATGTTGTGGACGAGGTGCGCGGTGGAGAGGATGTTGTACCGCTTGTCGGGGTGCTGCGCGGCGTGCGCGGTCGCCCAGTGCGTCTTGCCCGACCCCGGCATGCCCACCATGAGGATCACCTGCGAATTATAACAACAAAAACCTTAATTTGATAGAAGCATAAAGATGAACGCACAGTATCCCATGTAACGAAACGACAGGCTACAAGTCTACAAGTGAAATTCTGAAACGTGAGTAGCTCGGTCTCCATTGAACGAGCAGCCTCTGACGCTCACTGCTTCGCGCAGCATGCGGCGCATTGCGCGGTCGGTGTGGACGTGTGTCGCCTGAGCAGCGCATGCTAAAATTCAATGGAGACCCAGCTGATGAATATATTCCACAGCTTTAGGTACGACACTACAGACGAACGGCGCTTGCTGTCACCGCTTGACTGGGCCGGGCCGTAGGTGTAATATAAATGACATTTCTATTGTATCGCTAGGGAGGATATATCTGATCTGTGGTTATTTACCTCGCAGTCGGCAAGGGCCGGGGGCGGCGCGGGCGGGCCACTAGCGCGGTGCCGCTGCAGATGAACTGGGGATAGCTGGTTCCGTGGGATGGTTCCGTGTTTCGGATGGCACGGTTGCTGTCTATGATTACTTAGTTAGCGGTCGTTACACAACCACGTCAGAAGCCTGCTTTGTAGAAACCGTTTCAAAAATTCTGACACTAGGGTTCACCCCAGTGAACCCCACTCGACCCATCGTTGGACGACTTGGTGTCCCACGCGAAAAGAGAGAGAGAGAGAGGGATAGCTGTGCTGTATAGTTACCTCGCAGTCGGCGAGGGCGGGCGGGCGGCGCGGGCCGGCCACCAGCGCGGCGGCGCGGCAGATGAACCGGGGATAACTGGTTGCGTGTTTCGGATGGCACGTTAAGAGAGAGAGAGGGATAGCTGTGCTGTATAGTTACCTCGCAGTCGGCGAGGGCGGGCGGGCGGCGCGGGCCGGCCACCAGCGCGGCGGCGCGGCAGATGAACCGGGGATAACTGGTTGCGTGTTTCGGATGGCACGTTAAGAGAGAGAGAGGGATAGCTGTGCTGTATAGTTACCTCGCAGTCGGCGAGGGCGGGCGGGCGGCGCGGGCCGGCCACCAGCGCGGCGGCGCGGCAGATGAACCGGGGATAACTGGTTGCGTGTTTCGGATGGCACGTTAAGAGAGAGAGAGGGATAGCTGTGCTGTATAGTTACCTCGCAGTCGGCGAGGGCGGGCGGGCGGCGCGGGCCGGCCACCAGCGCGGCGGCGCGGCAGATGAACCGGTGATAACTGGTTGCGTGTTTCGGATGGCACGTTAAGAGAGAGAGAGGGATAGCTGTGCTGTATAGTTACCTCGCAGTCGGCGAGGGCGGGCGGGCGGCGCGGGCCGGCCACCAGCGCGGCGGCGCGGCAGATGAACCGGGGATAACTGGTTGCGTGTTTCGGATGGCACGTTAAGAGAGAGAGAGGGATAGCTGTGCTGTATAGTTACCTCGCAGTCGGCGAGGGCGGGCGGGCGGCGCGGGCCGGCCACCAGCGCGGCGGCGCGGCAGATGAACCGGGGATAACTGGTTGCGTGTTTCGGATGGCACGTTAAGAGAGAGAGAGGGATAGCTGTGCTGTATAGTTACCTCGCAGTCGGCGAGGGCGGGCGGGCGGCGCGGGCCGGCCACCAGCGCGGCGGCGCGGCAGATGAACCGGGGATAACTGGTTGCGTGTTTCGGATGGCACGTTAAGAGAGAGAGAGGGATAGCTGTGCTGTATAGTTACCTCGCAGTCGGCGAGGGCGGGCGGGCGGCGCGGGCCGGCCACCAGCGCGGCGGCGCGGCAGATGAACCGGGGATAACTGGTTGCGTGTTTCGGATGGCACGTTAAGAGAGAGAGAGGGATAGCTGTGCTGTATAGTTACCTCGCAGTCGGCGAGGGCGGGCGGGCGGCGCGGGCCGGCCACCAGCGCGGCGGCGCGGCAGATGAACCGGGGATAACTGGTTGCGTGTTTCGGATGGCACGTTAAGAGAGAGAGAGGGATAGCTGTGCTGTATAGTTACCTCGCAGTCGGCGAGGGCGGGCGGGCGGCGCGGGCCGGCCACCAGCGCGGCGGCGCGGCAGATGAACCGGGGATAACTGGTTGCGTGTTTCGGATGGCACGTTAAGAGAGAGAGAGGGATAGCTGTGCTGTATAGTTACCTCGCAGTCGGCGAGGGCGGGCGGGCGGCGCGGGCCGGCCACCAGCGCGGCGGCGCGGCAGATGAACCGGGGATAACTGGTTGCGTGTTTCGGATGGCACGTTAAGAGAGAGAGAGGGATAGCTGTGCTGTATAGTTACCTCGCAGTCGGCGAGGGCGGGCGGGCGGCGCGGGCCGGCCACCAGCGCGGCGGCGCGGCAGATGAACCGGGGATAACTGGTTGCGTGTTTCGGATGGCACGTTAAGAGAGAGAGAGGGATAGCTGTGCTGTATAGTTACCTCGCAGTCGGCGAGGGCGGGCGGGCGGCGCGGGCCGGCCACCAGCGCGGCGGCGCGGCAGATGAACCGGGGATAACTGGTTGCGTGTTTCGGATGGCACGTTAAGAGAGAGAGAGGGATAGCTGTGCTGTATAGTTACCTCGCAGTCGGCGAGGGCGGGCGGGCGGCGCGGGCCGGCCACCAGCGCGGCGGCGCGGCAGATGAACCGGGGATAACTGGTTGCGTGTTTCGGATGGCACGTTAAGAGAGAGAGAGGGATAGCTGTGCTGTATAGTTACCTCGCAGTCGGCGAGGGCGGGCGGGCGGCGCGGGCCGGCCACCAGCGCGGCGGCGCGGCAGATGAACCGGGGATAACTGGTTGCGTGTTTCGGATGGCACGTTAAGAGAGAGAGAGGGATAGCTGTGCTGTATAGTTACCTCGCAGTCGGCGAGGGCGGGCGGGCGGCGCGGGCCGGCCACCAGCGCGGCGGCGCGGCAGATGAACCGGGGATAACTGGTTGCGTGTTTCGGATGGCACGTTAAGAGAGAGAGAGGGATAGCTGTGCTGTATAGTTACCTCGCAGTCGGCGAGGGCGGGCGGGCGGCGCGGGCCGGCCACCAGCGCGGCGGCGCGGCAGATGAACCGGGGATAACTGGTTGCGTGTTTCGGATGGCACGTTAAGAGAGAGAGAGGGATAGCTGTGCTGTATAGTTACCTCGCAGTCGGCGAGGGCGGGCGGGCGGCGCGGGCCGGCCACCAGCGCGGCGGCGCGGCAGATGAACCGGGGATAACTGGTTGCGTGTTTCGGATGGCACGTTAAGAGAGAGAGAGGGATAGCTGTGCTGTATAGTTACCTCGCAGTCGGCGAGGGCGGGCGGGCGGCGCGGGCCGGCCACCAGCGCGGCGGCGCGGCAGATGAACACGTACCCGGGGAGGATCTGCGCCTCCGCACCGTCTAGTTCCTCTTCCACTTCGAACCTGAAACGATACATACATAAATATATCACGCCTTTATCTCTTGCGGGGTAGGCAGAGCGTTTGTTTGCTCCTCTTCCACTTCGAACCTGGAAACCATACAATACTTATAAACGTGAACGCACACTTATACGCACCGGACCAACCGAATTGTTTAGAATAATTCTTTGTATGAAATCCTCTGAAACCTCGCACATTTGCCAGAACCGACCGATTTGGTTCGATTTCATATAAAGAATTATAGTTTAAAATTAGATTAGTCGGATAAGTGTACTTTCACCTTTACACGACTACCTCAGGATGGTTATTTTTCGAAGTATGTATGTAGTATACACACACACATCACGCCTTTATCCCTTGCGAGGAAGGAAGAGCGTTCACATGACAAAACGGACGCTAACGCCGCGTCCGTCAAATATTGGCCTTTGTATCGCTGTAGCGACAGGTTATCAGCCTGTCGCCTAAAAACTATAATACACATGAAACCTCGAGTCCCTCAGTCTCCTTTTACCCGCGGGACACCCCTTTTTTACTCGCGAAACCCGCGGGAAAGAAAAGGGATGACGCTTTTCTAAGGCGGCATAAGACGGCCATTTTCTTTAATCACTTCTCTAAAATCAAGTCTCACCTGATGACAAACTTGATTCTCTTGTCCAAAACGTGTCCTTTGAGCACTTGCTCCTCCGTCACCTCGGGGATTTCCCCTTCTGCAAACAATAAAACCAAATTCCTGGCTCACTAATAATAGATAAATGTTGTAAGTTTAAACTATTATCCAAAAATACTACGGATTTCATTCATAATTTTTCGAAATATTCAAAATTCTAAAAACAGAAAAAATATATGCATACATAAATACACAAATCACGCCTTAATCCCTTGCGGGGTAGGCAGAGCGTTAACGATCGTAAAATTACGATCATTATCGCCCTGTCTGACAAGTATTCAGATGATTCGTGTATCACTGTAGTGACAGGTTGTCAGCCTGTCGCCTAAAGTTGTAATATGTGGTAATACACATGAAACCCTCAATAAAAAAAATATTAGATAATTCTTAATTAATAAACTAAATATCAAATAGGAACACTTATATAAAATAGTTATTTGGTTTGACCATTTCCTAAGCTAAGAATTAGAATTATAGTCTGTAAAGTAGTATTAATGTAGGATGATCCCTGTGACGTTTGTGACCCTGGAGCAAATGCTATGTTCTTTGTTTACTAAGAAAATGAACCTTATTCCACAGCATTTGCTCCAAGGTCACAAACGTCACAGGGATCACCCTATATTTTACAGACTATAATTATTATTTTTTAATTATCCTGTAGGATGCTACGAGATTAAATCCGACTTCCACGTAGGCGGAGCCGCGGGCGCCAATCATCATTCTCCTTGCCTGATCCCGTTCTCTGTCGGGGTTGGCTACGTAACCCAGGGGATTTGACGTGCAACCAAGTTATTACACAGAGCGATTGCCACCTGACCTCTGCAACCTGAAGGCTAACCTGGCCCGAATCCTAGGTTAAGTCACATTCAAATATCATCTGATTGCCTACTAGTTAATTATAAAGTTATCATACCGGGTGCTGGCTCCTGTTTCGCGTCTCCATCTTCTTTCTTCTCTTCCCCTTCCTTCTGGTGGTCGGGTTTGTCAGTCTCCATGGGCTCGGGCTGGCTCGCTTCTGCTGTGTCCTGTTTGACAGCAGACTCTTCTGTCTTCTCGCCGTTTTCCTGCTGGATATTTTATTTATTTATTTGACATGGTATACATAAACATAAGAATAAGTCAATGCCTTCGTTAAATCTCGTAAAGGTTTGTCTCGAATTGATTAATCGTGACCATTGGTACCCAGGGGTGATGAATGCGTGTTGATGTTGATGAATCTCAAGTATACAGGTGTAAAAAAAATAGCTGTAAATATTTTAAGGCTTGAACCAGAAAGCAGCATGAAATTGAACAACTTTCCCCAAGGAACAAAGGTCGAATTGTGAAAAAAATTTTGGACATCCCATACAAATTTACCAACCGACCAAGTCAATCTGTAATGGTCCAAGTTTTGTGATGGTCCAAACTTTTTCATTTTTCCACATTCGTTTCTTGGGGAAAGTTGTTCAGTTTCATGGGCTGATATGTCCCTTAAATTATTTTTTGTATATTTTTTGAACTTATAAGATGGAAAACTAAATTATAGCAACAGTAGTGAAGGATTTATCTATACCAATCTATCCTTAGCGCCTGTTACGACACCCGCGGGAAGGATGTGGGGTGATGCTATTCAAGTCGGCATCACACGGTAAATTCTGGTTTTCGTATCTCCTGCCCTTCCTTATATCTGCCGCTATTACCGTCTTTAAGTAAGTAATTTATTTGCAATGAATGTGGTAGATAATGGGAATCTTTCATACATCTACCATCTTGTATACAGTTATAGCGTTGGGAAACGTACATTGACACGAGAAGAAGAAGAAGAATGTGGTAGATAATGTTCTTACAATATTATGACAATACAATCATGCAATCAGGGCCCTAAGTCTGCTAAATGAAAATCATTTCACTTGGATGTCGATTGGATCTCAGTTGGATGATTCCGCTCATTTCGTAGTCTGCTAACAGCTTCAAGTATAGAAAATCACAATGGCAATGGAATGACAGTTGAGTTTCGATGGCGTAACAATGACAAAAAATAGTAGACTTGGGGCCCTGTTAATTTGTTTTCTTCTATCTCCTTCTCCGTCCTTCTAACTCTTACTGTTTACTTCCAGCTCCTACAGGTGTATACCCCCGGCTGTATACTCACATGCGGTTGTTCCTTGGGTTTGTCAAGTTCCTGTCTCTTCTCCTCCAATCTCTTCTCGTCCTCGGTAACGTCCTCTCCCTTCTCTTTCTTTTCTTCTATCTCCTTCTCCCTCCTTTCGATGTCCTTCAGTTTGCGTTCGCGCTCTTGTTTTTCTCTTTCCTAGAAAAAATATTACATTTGTGACTAAAAAAAGCTTGTGAAAAAGACTTGATTTGTTGACCCGATGTGGCACAGTGGTAGAGCGCCTGCGACACAAGAAGGTTCCGGGTTCACTCATAAAGTTCATATTTATCACTTAATGATTTTTTCCTCAGTCTGTTTAGGACATAGCGATATATTGGTTTTTTTGAGGTAACTTTACGATGTTTTTCTATTAAGCGAAGTTATTAATATCATTTTTTGAAAACAATAATATATTAGTAAATACCCTGAAGATTATTACCAATTTTTTTTGCAGGTTTTCTATATTATATGGATGGTCAAAATCCCTTTGAGGTAAGTTGGAACGGGAGTTATAAAGATATTAGTATTTAAAAACTCTGAAATCAGCCTTCATTGATAACCCAACGGCATGACTCTAATGAATACAGAAATGTAATTTTGCTTGCGATCTTGCACACTACAGAATGTACAAGAGTAAATACTAAATATTAATATCCCTGTATTAGATTCCCTAGATAATATAAAATTAAACAGGGAAAGTAACTAAATACAGGTTATTTCGTGATAAATTGTTTATGCCAGTATCTCTCTCTTCCACCTCCCTCTTTTGTCTCTTTCGCTCTTCTTAAAGGTAAAGATATTTTATTTATTAAACATGAGTAATAATTTACAGTTGTTGGTGTCAAATAAATCACAGATCTCCGTGTTTTATTTTCTTCGCCTATTTCGACAGTCTTTTATCTTCAACTCACCTCCCTCTTCCTCCTCTTGTTCTCCTCCCTCTCTTTCCTGTCCCGCTCCCTCTTCTCCTTGAGCAGGCGCGCGGCTTCTTCCTTCTGCCGCTGCAGCTCCTCCTCCCTGGCTCTCTTCTCTTCCAGCACCTGCTCGACCGGTATCTCGACGCGCTTGCGGACGATCTTAGTGCGCGTGTTCATGTTGTATCTGTACAACGGAATGGAAATTGCAACTTGTACATATGTTGTCATTTGAGTGACTGTTACAACTAAGTGAATGCATGCTTGTGGTGGCTTGTTTGTTTACATGTATTAAATGTACTCAGCTTCATAAAAACACATTTTTTAAACTATGCTCATTGCACTTTATAGTGAAAAAATTGATCAAATGTTTAGAAGTTAAGCATATGGGTAAAGTATAATTATGTGGAAAACGAAATGGTGGTTCTGGTTACTTTGGTATTTAGTTTGTTTGAAATTTTATTCGATGGACAAATGAAATAAGGGAAATGAAATTCTGGATTTACAAAATTTGGGAAACGTTACTTTGGCATGTCATAAAGGCGGAAGTGAAAACATCGTTTTCGATAAAATTATATCCGGATTTAAAATTTTGGTAAGTACAATATGTAACCCCACGGGCGTAGCCAGGGGGGGGAGGTTTTGGGGGTTCAAACCCCTCTTGTTCAGCTCCTCCTTGTCGAAGGTGAAGGCGGCGCCCTGTATACCCTTGGGGGGCTGGCAGGGTGTCGACGGCTCACCTGTCGTAGCCGAAGTTGACCCGGTAGCACGTGTTCTTGGTGAGCACGTGGGGGAACAGCGCTGCACCATTCAGCTCCTCCTTGTCGAAGGTGAAGGCGGCGCCCTGTATACCCTTGGGGGGCTGGCAGGGTGTCGACGGCTCACCTGTCGTAGCCGAAGTTGACCCGGTAGCACGTGTTCTTGGTGAGCACGTGGGGGAACAGCGCTGCACCATTCAGCTCCTCCTTGTCGAAGGTGAAGGCGGCGCCCTGTATACCCTTGGGGGGCTGGCAGGGTGTCGACGGCTCACCTGTCGTAGCCGAAGTTGACCCGGTAGCACGTGTTCTTGGTGAGCACGTGGGGGAACAGCGCTGCACCATTCAGCTCCTCCTTGTCGAAGGTGAAGGCGGCGCCCTGTATACCCTTGGGGGGCTGGCAGGGTGTCGACGGCTCACCTGTCGTAGCCGAAGTTGACCCGGTAGCACGTGTTCTTGGTGAGCACGTGGGGGAACAGCGCTGCACCATTCAGCTCCTCCTTGTCGAAGGTGAAGGCGGCGCCCTGTATACCCTTGGGGGGCTGGCAGGGTGTCGACGGCTCACCTGTCGTAGCCGAAGTTGACCCGGTAGCACGTGTTCTTGGTGAGCACGTGGGGGAACAGCGCTGCACCATTCAGCTCCTCCTTGTCGAAGGTGAAGGCGGCGCCCTGTATACCCTTGGGGGGCTGGCAGGGTGTCGACGGCTCACCTGTCGTAGCCGAAGTTGACCCGGTAGCACGTGTTCTTGGTGAGCACGTGGGGGAACAGCGCTGCACCATTCAGCTCCTCCTTGTCGAAGGTGAAGGCGGCGCCCTGTATACCCTTGGGGGGCTGGCAGGGTGTCGACGGCTCACCTGTCGTAGCCGAAGTTGACCCGGTAGCACGTGTTCTTGGTGAGCACGTGGGGGAACAGCGCTGCACCATTCAGCTCCTCCTTGTCGAAGGTGAAGGCGGTGCCCTGTATACCCTTGGGGGGCTGGCAGGGTGTCGACGGCTCACCTGTCGTAGCCGAAGTTGACCCGGTAGCACGTGTTCTTGGTGAGCACGTGGGGGAACAGCGCTGCACCATTCAGCTCCTCCTTGTCGAAGGTGAAGGCGGCGCCCTGTATACCCTTGGGGGGCTGGCAGGGTGTCGACGGCTCACCTGTCGTAGCCGAAGTTGACCCGGTAGCACGTGTTCTTGGTGAGCACGTGGGGGAACAGCGCTGCACCATTCAGCTCCTCCTTGTCGAAGGTGAAGGCGGCGCCCTGTATACCCTTGGGGGGCTGGCAGGGTGTCGACGGCTCACCTGTCGTAGCCGAAGTTGACCCGGTAGCACGTGTTCTTGGTGAGCACGTGGGGGAACAGCGCTGCACCATTCAGCTCCTCCTTGTCGAAGGTGAAGGCGGTGCCCAGCTCCGCGCCGTTCAGCGTGAACTGCATGCAGCACGGCGTGCTCTCCAGGTTCTGGGGAACGAGAAAATACCAATGTAAACACAGAAATCACACCTATATCCCTGGCGGTCGTCCTAGCCTGACCTAGATAAGTCGTGTATTATCACTATAGTGACAGTGTGTCAGCCTGTCGCCTAAAATTGCAATACACATGAAACCCTCAAATCCCTTATTCAGCTTCTTCGACACCCACGGGAAAGAAATGTCAAACTCAAACTCAAATTATTTATTCAAAGTTTTACAAAATTTTACATTTCTCTTTTTGATGGTCAGGAATTAACAATTTTAACAATATCAATTTAATGTAAACGCGGCTCAGGTGGACTAAAAACTTAAAACTAGCCCCTAAAGCACTGCCTCGGGGCTGGCCAAGCTAAGCAAACAGCATGTAACGTTAGGTGGTAAATAAAATAACATCGAGTTCATGCCAAGAGAAAATGTTGTGTTACATGCGTATGGTTAGCCGGACCCCCTGGACAGTAAACCACCCAGAAACCTGCCCAGAAGTGCTCCTATTCTAAAAATACAATTTGTCAGGTCCTAGGCTACCCTAGCTAAATTTCTAAATATGAAACAAAAATATATTAAGCTCATTCCCACGCGAAAATGAGTTGCATCGGGTGCAGCCGCTGGGCGGGCCGCTAGTTTTTATATAAAATGTGAATGTTTTTCCGCTTGCGATCTCACAGACTACGGAGTATGCAAGAGTAAATACGGAATTACTGTTCTACCTGTAATAAATTACCTCCATGACAATTTATGTTATGGAGAACAAGAGTCACTGCAGGATGTGCCGTGTGGTGCCGGCTTAGAATAGCATCACCCAATATCGTTAAAGGCGACTATCAAAGTATGGGCAGCAGCGTTCATCTTGCATTGCGCTCGCCAATCCGCTGCCTGCCAAGCGTGCGTGACAGATATGTTTACCCTTAGCAAGATGACAACATTCGCCAAAACATCACCATGACTACTCATGACCATGGAGCGTGTAACCGTTTCGAAATATCGAGTTAAAAGAAACATAATCGTGGTGATAATCTCGTTAATACTATTAATTTAAGTGTTGTGAACAACCGCAGAAATCAAAAAACATAAACCTAAACGAGTTGAGTTTTTTACAACACTAAAAGTGATTGGTGTAAGCTCACCAAGTACGCGCCGATGACGTCCTTTTCCTTCAGTTGCTGCGTGTAGTCCTTGAAGTCCCCGTTGCTGACCAGCCGCCCCGTGCTCTCCAAGGCCCAGCTCTGCGCGCCCGAACCTGGACACATAACCAGCTTAATTATACACATACATACGTCACGCCTGTATACCTTACGGGGTAGGCAGATCGTAAGCGGCCCTAAAAAACGGCAACAACACGTCTGATAAAAGCTTCGAGGGTTATTTCTAAAGACTGTGTACCACCATAGTGACAGGTTGCCAACCTGTCGCCTAAAATTGCAATACACATCAAGCCTGAAATATCAAAACACACTAGTAAATTATACACACAACACTAATCACGCCTAAATCCCTTGTGGGGTAGGCAGAGCGTTAACGATAGTAAAATTACGGTCGTTATCGCCACGTCTGACAAGTATTGAGCACCTTCAGATGATTCGTGTATCACTGTAGTGACAGGTTGTCAGCCTGTCGCCTAAAGTTGTAATATGTGGTAATACGCATGAAACCCTCGAGGCCCCTTTGTTGCCTCTTACAACACCCGCGGGAAGAGTTGGGGTGATGCTATTCTATGCCGGCATCACACGGCAAACAACCAGCAAAATTATACACATACATACATACATCACGCATGTATACCTTACGGGGTAGGCAGAGCGTAAACGGCCCTAAGAAACGGCAACGACACGTCTGATAAAAGGGTTATTTCTAAAGACTGTGTACCACCATAGTGACAGGTTATCAGACTGACATCTAAAATTGAATACACATCGCTGAATGAAAGTTGCGTTACAATGACCAAAAATAGCAGACTTGGGGCTCAGGTTGACCTAATGGATAAAACTAGGTGTCACTTACCGAGATGCAGGCCCGAGTGCGCAGTGGACCAGCCGACCCGGAGCCCGGCGGGGAGGATCTTCTCCTCCTTGTCCTTGGCCTCCACGGCCGCCTCCGTCGTGGTCACCACCGCGCCCACGCGCACCTGATGCACACAACAACCATTCATATTAGCATTCAGAACATTCGTATTGTAGATACATACTAGTGATGTTACGAATGTTCGATTTTAAGCATTCGCATGCGAATTGCTAATATCTGAGGCCCATATTTGCGAATGCGAATGTTTAGTTTTTGAATTTAGGGCCGTATATCTGTGGCTAAAATGTGGTCGCTGATTGGCCGCGCGAGCCGGACGTAGTTGTTTATTACTATGCAATCGCATTTAATTTCGGAAATTGCTAAAATCACGCCTCTTTCCCGTGGGGGTAAGCAGAGACTATTTCCTTTCACTTGCTACGATCCTGGCATACTTCTTTCGCTTCTTCTACATTCATCAGTGTTTTCATGCACGTTCGCCAGTTTAGGGTACTTCTGACCTGACCTTTCTTTAAAACGTCCCCGATTTGGTCGAGGTAGGTTCTTCGCGTATTGTATTCGTGGTAGGCCATTGCCCGCCAGTAAGGTCCGTATTCATAAATGGCACTCAACTCTGAGATTGATTTTAAGAGCGGTTTTGACAAATGTCAGTCAATACTAACAACATCTTAAAGTCGCACTCAAGATCGATCTCAAGAGTTAAGTGCGGTTTATAAATACAGGCTTTAAGGCGTTCCTAAAAACGTCTGGTTTTCAGCCTTTTCATACAAACGTATTTCCCTGTTTTCTTCCTGAGTAATGCCTCTAGTCTAGGCCAATAATTCTTTTTACTAAATGCATTTAGTACTTTCTTGTTTCCAAAAAATAATTATGAATAAAAAAAAGCACTTTTCGTTTTGTACGGAAAAAGAAAATTGAAAATTGATTTGATTTGATTTGTACCTCACGAGGCTCGGGTTTGATTCCCGGTCGACGCTTGTCAATTATTCAATTTTTATTTTTATGTATAAGAATAATATAGCACTGTGAGTTGAGTACAGTAAGGAGTGTCGGTGGCCAAGTGGTCAGGACACCGTTCTTACAATCGTGAGACCCGAGTTCGATCCCCGTCATGTACCAATATGTTTTTTGCTCATGTACATTTACCGACTACTCTTACGGTGAAGGAAAAACATCGTGATGAAACCTACATTCAAATAAAATTTGAATTCAGATGATATTTGAATGTGACTTAACTTATGATTCGGGCCAGGTAGCCTTCGGGTTGCAGAGGTCAGATGGCAGTCGCTCTGTGTATAAACTTGGTTCCACGTCAAATACCCTAGGTTAGGTAGCCGACCCCGACAGAGAACGGGATAAGGCAAGGAGGATGATGATGATGTATTGTTAATGTTATTTGTTAATTCCACAGGGAAAATAATACATTGTTTATTGAGTATCCCAACAAAAAGCGGTTACCTCATAGTACACGCGTCCACTGTCCACGCCGTGCGTGGCCCTGGCGCCCGCCCACGCGTGGGCAAACGCGCCCTCGCTCAGCGGCACCACGGAGTTAAGTTCTGGCAGCTCCAAGTACTGGTTCAAGTCGCTGTCGTCTGTGGAACATACATACACAAATCATGACTTTATCCCTTGCGGGGTAGGCAGAGCGTTAACGGTCGTAAAATCACGGTCGTTATCGCCACGTGTGACAAGTATTGAGGGCCCTTTCAGATGATTCGTGTATAACTATAGTGACAGGTTGTCAGCTTGTCGCCTAAAATTGTAATACACATGAAACCTTCAAGTCCCTTAGTTGCCTTTTACAACACCCGCGGGAAGAAATGGGATGATGATCATCCTTTTTTTTAAGTATGTAAAAATGTACTTACACCAAGAAAGTGTGACCTTGTTGTCGTCCAAAGTCTCAGGTTCGGGAATCTTGGTGTCGGTGACTTCCTTCGTGTCCTTCTTTTTGGCAGGCCCTTCCTACAAACACAGTTACAACATGAGTACATTGGACACGTGGTAAGAAAAGAACATACATACACATATCACGCCTTTATCCCTTGCGGGGTAGGCAGAGCGGTAACGGCCGTAAGAATACGGTCGCTATCGCTACGTCTGACATTTTTGAGGATTGTTTTCCAAGGTTGCTTCAGAAAGCATGTGTATCATAATAGTGACAGGTTGTCAGCCTTTCGCCTAAAAATGTAATACACGAATACTCTCGAGTCCCTTAGTCGTCTCTTACGACACCCGCGGGAAGGATGTGGGGTGATGCTATTCTAAGCCGGTATCACACGGCTAAGAAAAAAACTGGTTGTACAACGAGGGTGTAGTTCGAGGCCCGAAGCGCAGCTTAGGGCATCAATACACACGAGCTTGCAATCGGACTTTCTTCCGAGTGATGCATAGTGCTTTATACTACACCTGCAAGAATAAAAAGGTGTCTATCAGAAAACTTTTGATACCTATTTAAGGGCCTTATTTTGATAGTAAAATGGTGTTTTTTGTGTGAGGCGATGCGTGCATTTTATGATGCATGAATAGTAAGTTTTGGTTCTTCCGTTTAAAATACACCTGCCTGACTTCAGAATGGCTGCTCACCTTGAAATCGTTATTTGTAAAAAACCAATAAAGTCAAGGAGTACGAGCAAACGGAAGGAAAATAACTAGTTTACCATTGCGGGCGGCGCGGGCGGGGTGAGCACCTCGTTGGTGACCTCGACGGCGCGGTAGAAGTTGCTCCAGCGCTGCTTCTTCTCGTGCTTGCGCTTCAGACGGTTCAGCCGCACCGGGTCCTGACATATTAACACACTTTTGGTTCCGTGTTTCGGATGGCACGCTAAGTCTCATAAAAAAAATATAACAGTTGTACGCTTAAAACATTGTCCAAAAATACTACGGACTTCATTGATCATTTTTAGAAATATTAAAAGTTTGAATTAATAAACAAAAAAATAATATTAAAGAAATTGACGCCATCCAAATACGGGCTGACGTCATACTTTTAGTTCTTCAAACAAAATACCGTTTTAGATCTTTTTAAAAGGTAGCTTATTGGACCTGTCAGCTAACAAGCCTATTGCGGTGCTGTCCAAACTATGGGACATTTTTTATGGAACAAGTTGTATGGGTATATTTATATAATAATATTTTTACACTATATACTTTACTGCCAGTTTTTAAGTTATGACTTCAACAATCATTTATTTCTATCTTGTTTCTTTCAGTTTTCCAAGTTGTACTTGTAGTGAAAGACAGCCAGGTGGCTGAACACTGATTTTCTTAAGTACCCACACGTACATAAATAAAATACAAATTAGTATCTACCTACAACTAGGTACATATGCTACAGTATGGCGGGTGACAGGAGGAATCCAGGTGGTGTCGGGAGGCGGGTGTTGTGGCCAGGCAGGGGACCGACGGGTCCACCTGGATTGGATTAGAAGTTGTATATATGCGTTGCGCGGTGAACACTTCGATACCGCGTTTCAGCCCATTGCTCTGCCACGTGGCGCCATCTATCGAATATGTTGAGAACTCCTGTTGCGTCTGGTATGTTGTGAACCACTTGAGTGAGCTTCATGTTGTAGCCACCAGAGGTCGGCTAGACCGGAGGTCGATACCGTAAGCGAGCGTAGTGGGGCTGATGATGATACTTACGTTCTCGAGCTCCTTGAGTCTCTGTTCGTCCGCCTCCCTCTGCGCCTTCTCCCTCTCCACCCTCTCCTTCTCCTTCTCCTGCAGCCGCTTGTTCAGCTCCGCCCACTCTTCCTCCTCGGTCAGCTCGCGTTTGCGCTGAAACACACAATACAGAATCGTTTATATGTTGGAAATATGTTAGTTATTATCTTAAATACTACTTTTTAGATATGTTCAGCTACTTCCTACCTTTGCCGGCATATAAATATGATTTAATTTGTGCTGAAACACGAAAAGCATCATGACTGGCAGCTCAAATTGTTGGCTATGGGCCGGGGATCGATGAATTAAGGATATTTTAGCAGGGTAAACATGTATTTTATTATAAAACGGCGGCGACGGCGGTCGTTACACAACCATGTCAGAAGCCTGCTACTTGTAGAAGGTGGTTGCAAAATTCTGACACTAGGGTTCATCGGGTCGTTGGACGACTTGGTGTCCCACACGAAAAGCAAGCATTATAAAACGAAACGATATACAGCCATCTAGCCGTAGAACACAGAACATAGCAAAGACTATAGACATTAAGGATGTAGTAGTAAGGAACCAATAACCGAATAGTGATGTCCCAATTTATCTAGTACACAACACAAATTAATGACCGAATCAAAATCCATTGCGTAGTTTAAAGATTTAAGAACACATACATACAGACGCGAATACCGACTTTGCTTTATACTATGTAGTGATGTGGCGACGTTAGCGCTCTGCCTACCCCGCAATTAAAGCCGTGATATGTGTGTTACCTCTGGCGCCTTGTCTTTAGAGTCTGCATCTCCGTCGTGATCCATCTTCTCAGTCTTCAGGCCCGAGCCGTTTCCAGATTCCCCCTAGGATTTAGGCTGGCCAACCTTGGAAGACCACCATCAAATGAGGAGTTGCATATTACCTCTGGCGCCCTATCTTTAGAGTCTGCGTCTCCGTCGTGATCCATCTTCTCCTCGGTCTTCACGTCGGAGCCGTCTCCAGGATCCTCCTTGAGAGCTGGTCATCCTTGGAAGACCACCATCAAATGAGTAGTTGCATATTACCTCTGGCGCCTTCTCTTTAGAGTCTGCGTCTCCGTCGTGATCCATCTTCTCCTCGGTCTTCACGTCGGCGCCGTCTCCAGGTTCCTCCTTCGGATCCTCAGGCTGGTCATCCTTGGCAGGCATTGCTTCGTCAGAATCGTCGTTGACTGGTATCGGCGATTGGCTGTTCGGACAAAGACAAAATTTTTGGTTAAGTTGGTGCAATTTTAGCTAAAGAAGCAAAATATAATAGGAATACCTACACTGTGTGTTGTTTTTAGAGATTGTTAATTGACATTTTGGGTTACCAATTTATTAGCAAACTAGCTTTTGCCCGCGACTTCGTTCGCGTGGACTTCAGGTTCGTCCCGTCTTCGTATAAGCTATAGCCTATGTGTTATTCTGATGTATAAGCTATATTGTGGTAAAGTTTCATTCAAATCCATTCAGTAGTTTTTACATGAAAGAGTAACAAACATCCATACATCCATACTTACAAACTTTCGCCTTTATAATAGTAGAAGCTATAGCCTATGTGTTATTCTGATGTATAGGCTATATTGTGGTAAAGTTTCATTCAAATCCATTCAGTAGTTTTTACGTGAAAGAGTAACAAACATCCATACATCCATGCTTACAAACTTTCGCCTTTATAATAGTAGAAGCTATAGCCTATGTGTTATTCTGATGTATAGGCTATATTGTGGTAAAGTTTCATTCAAATCCATTCAGTAGTTTTTACGTGAAAGAGTAACAAACATCCATACATCCATACTTACAAACTTTCGCCTTTATAATAGTAGAAGCTATAGCCTATGTGTTATTCTGATGTATAGGCTATATTGTGGTAAAGTTTCATTCAAATCCATTCAGTAGTTTTTACGTGAAAGAGTAACAAACATCCATACATCCATACTTACAAACTTTCGCCTTTATAATAGTAGAAGCTATAGCCTATGTGTTATTCTGATGTATAGGCTATATTGTGGTAAAGTTTCATTCAAATCCATTCAGTAGTTTTTACGTGAAAGAGTAACAAACATCCATACATCCATACTTACAAACTTTCGCCTTTATAATAGTAGAAGCTATAGCCTATGTGTTATTCTGATGTACAGGCTATATTGTGGTAAAGTTTCATTGAAATCCATTCAGTAGTTTTTACGTGAAAGAGTAACAAACATCCATACATCCATACTTACAAACTTTCGCCTTTATAATAGTAGAAGCTATAGTCTATGTGTTATTCTGATCTATAAGCTATATTGTGGTAAAGTTTCATTCAAATCCATTCAGTAGTTTTTACGTGAAAGAGTAACAAACATCCATACATCCATACTTACAAACTTTCGCCTTTATAATAGTAGAAGCTATAGCCTATGTGTTATTCTGATGTATAAGCTATATTGTGGTAAAATTTCATTCAAATCCATTCAGTAGTTTTTACGTGAAAGAGTAACAAACATCCATACATCCATACTTACAAACTTTCGCCTTTATAATAGTAGAAGCTATAGCCTATGTGTTATTCTGATGTATAAGCTATATTGTGGTAAAGTTTCATTCAAATCCATTCAGTAGTTTTTACGTGAAAGAGTAGCAAACATCCATACTTACAAACTTTCGCCTTTATAATAGTATTAGCAAATGTTAATTAGTGATGTGCCAATCATCTGTCAAGTTCAGTGCATAATAAAAAAATACTATTACACCGACCTAGGGAAAATTACTGCTGAGCTGTTTGTTTGTTGGACGACCGATGTGGCGCAGTGGTAGTGCGACTGCCTTTGACGCAGAAGGTTCCGGGTTCGATTCTCGGTGGGTCACTCACAAAGTTGATATTTGTCTCTTTGTGAATTTGTTCCCAGTCTGATTAGGACATTGCGGGCTGAACCACCCGATTGTCCGTAAGTAAGATGGTTCCGTGTTTCGGATGGCACGATAAGCCGTAGGTCCCGGTTGCTGTCTATGATCACTTAGATGGCAGTCGTTATACAACCATGTCAGAAGCCTGCAACTTGTAGAAGGCGGTTGAAAAATTCTGACACTAGGGTTCATCGGGTCGTTGGACGACTCGGTGTCCCACACGAAAAGAAGAGAAGAAGAAGGAGCTGTTTGCACGGGCGTCATCTAGTTATTACGAACTGAAAGAAACAGATTAAAAACTCCCATATCGATAACAAGAGTTACCGATGTTGGCACATCACTATGTACCAGTATCACCTTATGAATATAAATCAAAACCATGTGTAATGTTAAACAATTTTTTTTTAATTTGTTACAACTAATTTTTCATAAAAATTGTGAGAAGTAACTTTGGAATCATCAAATAAATACGTACTGTACAACTAGCTCCTTTTTAAACACCAAATCAAATAAATCTACATTACATTTTCCAACACATATGCACATTAGAGCCTACGCATATGTGAATTTCTACAAAGCAAGTGTAGGATATCTAATTTGCGTACGTATCATACTCAACATTTCAACTATTGGTATGGCTTATCAGTTTCATTTATGCATGCTTGTAGTATGGGAATGTAACGATTGCTATGCATTAAGCTGCGTATTCATTCGATTGGCTACGTTTGTTGCGCGCCATTTTATTTTCTCTGCTCTTTTCGTGTGGGACACCAATCGTCCAACGATCCGATGAACCCTAGTGTCAGAATTTTTAAACCGTCTTCTACAAGTAGCAGACTTCTGACATGATTGTGTAACGATCGCCGTCTATGCAATCATAGACAGCAACCGGGACCTACGGCTTAACATGCCATCCGAAACACGGAACTATTTTTCTTACGGACAATCGGGTGGTTCAGCTCGCAATGTCCTAACCAGACTGGGAACAAATTCACAAAGTGATAAATATCAACTTTGTGAGTGACCCACCGAGAATCGAACCCGTAACCTTCTGCGTCAAAGGCAGTCGCACTACCACTGCGCCACATCGGTCGTCATAAATCGTAAAGAATATGCACCTTTACACATCAAGGGAATTGTTGATATCATCATTGAAAACATTATGGGTAATTTACTTGATTTTGACTATCAAATCCATCATTTTTAGTACGATTTCGGTAAATATGAAAACATGTGATTTTAGGAATGTCTTTAAACCAAATGAAATGAAAACGCCACAGGCGTAAAATGTTAAAAGTAGAGAAAGGTCAAACTTCTTTTGTATAAGTACAATATACATACATACATACATATATCACGCCTTTATCCCTTGCGGGGTAAGCAGAGCGTTAACGGCCGTAAGAATAAGGCCACTATCGCCACGTCTGACATTTTTGAGGATTGTTTTCCAAGGTTGTTTCAGAAAACATGTGTATCACTAAAGTGACAGGTTGTCAGCCTATCGCCTAAAAATTGTAAGACACCAAGACTCTCGAGTCCCTTAGTTGCCTCTTACGACACCCACGTGAAGGATGTGGGGTGATGCTATTCTAAACCGGCATCACACGGCCATATCAAAGGCGCGTATTAATTCGGGAACATCTCAGAAGCACTAGTTTTGTTTGACGCGAACCATTCGTGAAGGCTACAAAATTATAGATAGATAAATGCTTTATTCATGTTCCTGCACTATATTGCGAAACCAATGTTTGTAAACGCATACGCGCATTAATTATCGCGAAAGAAATGTTTCCAATAATATGCGCCTTGAAACACCTTGCATGCTGTGTATACTTCTTATCAGAGAAATCGAGACACTTTCGTTTATATGATTTAATATAAACACGAAACCCATAAAAAACTATTTCGAATTTAGGACATTTTCATTAACATTTATAGTATAAGGTGTAAAAATATTAGCAAATATTTAAAGGGGTGAATCAGCCCATAAAACTGAACGACTTTCCCTAACAAAACATAGGTCGAAATATGAGAATATTTTTTTGGACCTCCCATTCAAATTGACTTGGCCGGTCGGTAATTAATTTTGTATGGGAGGTCCAAATTTTTTTTTCATAGTTCAATGTATGTTCCTTGGGGAAAGTTGTTCAGTTAAATGGGCTGGTTCACCCCTCAAAATATTTGCAGCAATTTTTTTACACCCTCATTTTGCTATTACAAGGTATCAGACATTTACTCCAAAGAAACTTACTTCATCAATAATGTTATTCATACGAAACGTAAACTAGCAAGGTGTTTCAGGTTTTCTGATGAGAAGAGAAGTTAGTGGCGATATGTTTACAAACCTTTCATCATCAAGGATGTAGACTTCATCTCCCTGAGACTTGACTTCCGGGGCAGCTAACGGCTGGGGAGCCTCAGCTGGCTTAGGGGGCTCCACAGGTTGAGGGGCCGCTACAGGTTTTGGTGTCTCAACCGGCTTAGGGGCCTCTACTGGCTGAGGGGCTGCTACCGGTTTAGGTTCCTCAACTGGTTCAGGCTCCTTCTCCGGTTCCGACTCCGATCTTGATTCCTCAATGGTTTCGGGCTCTTCAAGGCGGACCTGCTGTTAAAAAATATATTGGTAATAGAAAGCCAAATAGGTAGAAGACTATAGTGCTTTCACGTGGGCATGGCAAGTTTTTTTTTGTGGGACACCAAGTCGTCCAACTGGATTGGGGCTTGGCTTGTATCTCTATACTCTAGAGATAATCATATTACATACATTTACTGAGGAAAACGATATATCGCTATGTAAAGTAAGAGTACAGTGGTAGTAAATGTCAACAATCGCTATTTCCATGCTAAAGTGATAGCACTTGAGTTGTAGGCAATGTTGCCAAGGCACCATCATAATAGTCCTGATATCACAGATTCTGTATTTCATAAAATTTTGACAGATTCATACTAAAAGAGAATTAAACAAAGGAAATGGCCCTTATGTCATTTGCCCCAAACTTGTATCAACTATCAAGAAAATTTTTATAGAGTATAGTTCAAAATATACTACTCAGCATTGGTTGCCAGTACCCTTCTCTTCTATGTATCTGCTCTATGATGGTAAAACAGACTCATCAAAGTAAAATATTAAATGTAGCAAAGTGGTTTATTACATTAAGAGGTTATATTATAACAAAACTTTCACCTATAAAGAAAAATATTTGATTGAACAAGTGCAACAGTAAAGAGAGGTAGTAGAAATGTAATTAAAACATACAGATACATATACCACTTTTCATATAGGTATATTAATTATGAAATACTAAAATGGAAATGGGCCAGACATTTAAATATGCTGTCTGTATACATGTGACGCCAGAGGCAGTCCTTTGTGAATATTTAAAAAATATTATTGTATCTTCGCCGTTAGCGCTACCTTAAGATATTAAGATATCTTAACATTCGTAAGGGAAAATATTAGCGTATCTTCACCATGTGCGTTGGGCTTAAGACAGATTGACCTGTCAAACAAGGAAATGGCTAGGTAACTTAAAAAATGGAAAGTGGGAAGACCATGATAAAATAGGCTGAAGATATTGTAAGGTCTGCGGGAAAGAAATGAATGGATGTTGCGACAGACAGAGACAAAAGGAATAAAATACAGGCGGCTTTTACCCAAGAGAAGCAGGCAGAACATATCAGAACAAAATAATATTAAATGAAACAACATAACCGATCTAATTAGCTGGGTCTCCATTTAACGAGCAGCTTCAGATGCTCACTGCCGCGCGCAGCATGCGGCGCAATGCGCGGTCGGTGTGGACGTGTTTCGCCTGATCAGCGCATGTTAAAATTCTCATACGTCGTATGCTGCACGCGGCAGTGAGCATCTGAGGCTGCTCGTTCAATGGAGACCCAGCTATTAATTAGTGTAGTGATGTCAGCCAGTACATGTTAGATCTGCTGTTAGTCCTACCTTTGCCGGAGTAGCAGCTACTCTGGACGAGGATGATCTCCGGGTGGTCCTGGAAGCAGGTCCGGCACGTCTCGGAGTCACAGGCTCATCCGCGTCCTCCGTTGATGTGTCCAAGATTGTGGTGTCAACCAGGGCTAGTGGTAAAAGTTGCAAAATGAACGTTAATTGTAAGGTACATATGGAAAACATAATTTTTCCTCAAGCAGATTTTAAATGGATTTAACAAAACCTATATCTTGAAAATAGTTTAATAGGTTTGTGGACTGGCAGGTCAAATGAGCTATTTTTTAAAACATAGATTGTTTTTAAATGGTATTTTGTATGACTTCTATATAATTTTTCAGTTTATTCATTCAAACTTTAAATATTTTGGAAAATTATGAATGAAGTAAAGATAAGTTTTAAGCATCCATCTTTTATAGTTTATTAATGGTTCAGTCCACAAGAGAATTGTGATATGGAAAACATATGAAGAATGGAAAGTGAATCATCAACATAGGCCAGATTTTATTCAGCCAATAAGGTTCTCAGTCACTCAGGAAAGTTTAACAAAATTGAAAACTCTGGACACCCAATGCCATCCTTTTTAACCTTGGACGAAATAACCACTGGACGCGAAACGTATCGAATTTGTTTGAAAACTCATTCAACCAATATTGGGGGGGAGGGAGGAAAGGACAAATATTATTCTTCCAAATTGAAATGTACACGTATTGCATCATCATCTCTTTACTTCTGACAGTTTTGATTTTTTCCGGTTTATGAAGTAAGTCAAAGACAGTGCTGTAGCATAGTCGATAATCGACAACGAATGAATGATTGAATGAAGTTTTTGATCAACTTATTCCTAAAAAAACATATAACAGGTAAGTACATGTAAAACGTTAAGTGTTAAAAAAATGGACCTTTAATACTGTGATGTCAGCTTAAAATAGAAACACTTTCATGCCGGATAAAATGGTACGTTATGACAATAGACAAGAATGAATCAATTTCTGGTCGAGTAATATTGGAAGGATGAGACGAAGTCAAGGCCTTCCCAAGTTTCTTTCTTTCTTCGTGTGGGTCACTGAGTCGTCCAACGACCCAATGAACCTTAGTGTCAGAATTTTTCAACCGCCTTTTACAAGTAGCAGGCTTCAGACATGGTTGTATAACGACCGCCATTTATAGATAGCAACCGGGACCTGCGGCCTAACCTAACGTGATATACGAAATACATAACCATATTTCTTGCGGACAATCAGGTGGTTCAGTCCGCAATGTCTTAACCAGACTGGGAATAAATTTAGAAAGTGACAAATATCAACTTTGTGAGTGACCTACCGGGAATCGAACCCGGAACCTGCTGCGTTGCAGGCAGTCGTACTACCACTGTGCTACGTCGTTGTTCCGTTTCATTTGCGAGAAAACATTATAAATCCACATTTTAATTGTAATAAATTTTGAAATACGCTAGCAGCACCGATTGGATTTGCTTATCTTGAAAAAACCTAATTTCACGATGCGTCGATGATGGTAAGCTATATATATATATTTTTTATTATGAACACCCATAAGAAAGCGAAATGTGTACCTACGTACTTGCAACACAGTTATAACGTGAGGTTTCAATGAAATAAGGCAAAATCTATCGACGAGGTTATAGCAAATGGTTTGTTTGCATTTTATGTCACTTTTAAATTTTTTTTTTTTTTTTTTTTTTCTCCTGTTTATCTGTCCTCGACTTATTAGCCTTTATCAGATGTGTTGGTGGCTATTCGGTAAAATTTTCATAGGTGATAATCCATTGATTATCATGCCCATCCATTTTAATCTAGAGTTTATTCTCTTTGGTCAAGTTGTAGGACATTCCATCTCTTCAATCTCGTCCCATTCTCTGCCAAGAGCAGGTTACTTGCTAGTGGGTTGGTGTGGATTTCCAGTCTAGTTTTATATTTTGTGCACTGGTTGTTTACTTCTTCCTTTACTGTGTTCATTTCTGTATATTCATGTATTTCTTTGTTTCTCGTGAACCATGGTGCATTGGTGATAGCCCGTAGTACATTATTTTGGAACCGCTGGAGTATTTCCAGGTTTGAGTTACTAGCAGTACCCCATAGTTCTAGTCCATAGCTCCATATTGGTTTTATTATAGATTTATATACTAGAAGTTTGTTCTCTAGAGATAGGGTTGATTTCCGCCCAATGAGCCAGTAGAAGCTTTGGTAAGTGCGGTTTGCTTCGTCTCTCTTAGTTTTAATATGTTTGGCCCAAGTAAGTCTTCTGTCCAAGTGAAGTCCCAAGTACCTGACACTGGTACCTGTAGGTAAAGGTTCACCACCCATATTGACAGGCGGACAGTCACCTTTACGCAGTGTGAAAGTAATGTGTACCGATTTTGTTGCACTGGATTTGATCCTCCATTTCATAAGCCATTCGTCTATTTTGTTTAAATGCATTTGTAGTTTTTCTGTTGCTTGTTTGGGGTCCTTATCGCTGGATAAACATGCAGTGTCATCCGCATAGGTAGCAGTTTCTACTTCTTCTGTATTGGGCAAGTCAGCAGTGTAGATTGAATACAATACTGGACCCAACACTGATCCCTGAGGTACAGATGCTTGGATGTCATAGAGGTTTGAGTATTCTTCTTGAAACTTTACTTGAAACTTACGTCCTAGTAAATATGACTTTAATACCATGAAGAAAGGGTTTGGTAATTGTGTTTTCAGTTTAAAAAGAAGTCCTTTGTGCCACACCCTATCAAAAGCCTGCTGTACATCGAGGAATGCCGCAGAACAATACTCCTTACTTTCAAAGGTTTGACGGATCTTGTGCACGATCCTGTGAACCTGCTCGATAGTTGAGTGTTGGGGTCTGAACCCAAATTGATGATCAGGAATTATGCTGTTTTCTTCCAGAACGGGTCTTAGTCTGTTTAAGAACACTTTCTCGAACAACTTTGCCAGTATCGGTAGAAGACTTATTGGCCTGTATGAGGCTGGCTCAGTTGCTGGTTTTCCAGGTTTCGGAATCATACGTATTTGTGACACCTTCCACAGTTTGGGATAGTGCTGTACTCTTAGGATTGCGTTATAAAGGATAGTAATAAATACTATGCACTTTCTCGGAAGGCGTTTGAGCACTTCTCCAGTTATTAGGTCAAAACCAGGAGCTTTCTTATTTTCAAGTTTTCTTATTTCTCTGAATATTTCTCTGGGATTAACTGGTTTTATCGGAGGTGACATTTGTTGATCACTATTTATTACTCTTTCAATTTCTGCGTCAAAGTCAGCCATATGAGATTCGTTTGGAGTGAAAGTTTTGCTAAGGTGTTGTGCAAAGAGTTCGGCTTTATCGCAGGGAGATCGCGCCCAGTTTCCTAATGGTGTTCTAATTGGCGGGACATGTTGTTGGGGTTTCTTGAACTGTTTCGTAATTTTCCACAGTGAGTAGTTGTCCTTTTTTGTTGCACCCAGTGATGTAAGTTTTTGGTGGAATGTTTCATCATTTTTTTCTTTTATGATGCTGTCCAGTTGTCTAGCTGCGGCGTTAAAAGCTCTTTTGTCTGCCTTTAATCTGGTTTGTTGCCACTGCCTTCGTAGTCGGCGTTTCTCTTCAAGTTGGTGACGTATCATAAGGGGGATGTTGTAGTTTTCTTTTTTTGGCTGTAGCTCTGGGGTTGAACGCCAGGCAGCTTCCTGGATTTTATTTGTTAAGTAGAATGTAGCCTCATCAATGTCAGTGCTGGTTTTAAGTGGGATTTTTAAATCTATTTCTGCTTCCAGATATTCGCAGAAAGCGTTCCAGTCTGTTTTGTAGTTGTAGAGAGTTACCTGTTGCTCATTTTGGATAACTGTTAGACTAAAGCTTCCAATAATAGGGCTATGATCTGATGAGGTATCATAACATGATACTGCATCTAAGTACATGTGTGATAATCCTTTTAAGATAAAAAAATCTAAGCAGTCTGGTATTTTGTTTCTGTCTGTTGGCCAATATGTAGGTTCTCCCGTTGACAGTGTTTGAAGTCTGAGACTTTCAATACACTTTTTGAGTTCACGTCCTCTAGTTGTGGTTAGTCGTGAGCCCCATGACGTGTGTTTACTGTTCCAATCTCCTCCCGTAATATATCTGCTACCAAGAGTACTGAAATAGTCATTAAACATTTCTTCCTTAATGCTTCGTCCCGGAGGGCAGTAAATTGCACTCACATTTATGTATCCCCTAGTATCTTTTACTGCCACTGTGGTTGCCTGTATGTTAACTTTCTTGTACTCACTGTGTAGGTGGTGACGTAAAGAATTTTTAATAATTATTGCTGCTCCACCCTGGGATGAGCCACTTGGATGATCCGTGTTGTACACAGAGTATCCATTAATTTTACAAGTTTTCTTATTATTAAGGTGGGTTTCGGATGCCAGCAGGATATCTAATTTGTGTTGTTTGAGGAATAACTCTACCTCATCTGTCTTGGTAGTTATACCATTGAGGTTCCAGGTGGCAATGCGAAGGCAAGCCATTGATTACAATTTAAGAATAAGTACATTGAGAAGATTCATAATGTTACTCATTAGTGATATAAGTTGGTCTATCTTTTCAGATTGTTTGATGAGGATTCTCTCCAGTCTATTTTCTGATGGTTCGGTAGGAATATTTTGATTGCATTTTGAGGGTATATTCTGGTGAGTAGGCACATAGTCATGTGATTGTGGTGGCATGGTCTCCTGGTATGGACCGTGTTGGCTTGCCTGTGGCAGTGAGTTTTGTTGGTGTACATCATGTTGCTTGTTTGATATGGGCTGAGCTGTATTGTTTCCAATATAATTTAATGGGCCATTCTTTACTACATCGTTGAATTGTCTGTTAAAGTTTCTTATAATTTGGTTGGATTTTGGTTCATCCGGCTTGATCGTGTTTGACTCTTCTTGAATTGTGATTTTCTCTACATGCTGAGGATCAGCTGACTTAAAGTACTTATTTTTTTGTGGGTTTGATATTTTTCTATCTAGTATTTCTTTGTAGATTTTACAGCCTTTGTAGTTGGCAGGATGACTTCCAGAGCAAAGGGCACATATGGCTGGTGTGTTTTTATCTTTTGAACAGTCTGTGGTTTTATGTGGTCCTGCACACTTAACGCAGCGGTAGGGTCTCATACAGTTGTTTTTGCTATGTCCATATTGCTGGCATCTCATACACTGGACTATGCCTTTTTGTTTTTTAGGATCTTCTATTTTCACTTTTTGGTGATAGATGTATTGGATATCTTTAAGATTTTTGTTATTTTCATGTGGTAGAACATTGACAAAAAAGGTATTTAGAGGTTCTTTTGTCCCTTTCTTACGTGCTGTGACAATTTCACCTTTAACTTTGTTTCCAGTTTCTTCTATTGTCTTGGTGATTTCCTCCAAAGGAGTACTATAATGTAGGTGCTTTATTACTATCCTGGTACATTTTTCATCTTTTTTTGTGAAGGTATGTCCGATAAGACCTTTATCACGCACAGTTTCAATCATTTTTTTGTAGTTTTCAACATCTGTGGTTGTTATTATTAACTGGTTTTTAGATATAACCTTATAGGTGTAATTTTGTTTATTTACTACTTCTTCAATTAGTTCAGAAAGTTTTTGTAGGTCTTCAATGCCATAAAGCATGATAGGGGGTGGCTTTGAGGTTCTTTTCTTCTCATTGTTCTTAGGAGGTTCATTTTGATTGGGGTTGATTGTCGGTGGATCAACTTCAGTGGGGTCGGTTTCTAGCTCCTCTACTTCAAGGTCCGAGAAACTATTTGAGGTGTCAATATTTACAATATTTTCCTCACTGTATATTCCTCTGTGCTGATTTAATAGTTGCTGCTGGGCGCTTATTCGAGTTGCGTCTTTATTTTGTTTCCGCTTCATCAGCTTGGTTTTTGGAGTAGTCCATTGTTCATCAGCTTGGTCTGGTGATCTATTTCGTTTTTGATTTTGATCAGGCATTCTTTGCCATGGAACTAAGGGGTTCTTGGCTGGGCTTGTTGGTTCAGATTGGCTTACTAATGCAGCACCTTCATTTTTATTTTCTTTGCTAGTTGTAGCATTGTTGGCTTTATGTTCAAACATACTAGGGTGGAATGTTTGTTGAAATAACTTTTTTGGCTTGCACTTTTGCTCGCTTGGCAGGCACTTTTAAATAAAATAGACTTTACTATTATTTTTATCGATATCCTTCATCGAAAGTAGAATAGCACTAGACTGAATGTAATTGTTGAACGAATGAAAAAATGACTGATAATAACCGACTAATTAGAGTACGATCAAATATTGGTTGAAATGTTCTATAAAATATGACCTTTTTTATTGTGTCGTATTATACGATCCAGTCTTGCATATTTTATTAATTTTCTACGTAAATAACACAAAATACAGGACAAAAATATAGTTACGAGTGAAAAGAAATATTGCTTGTACAATAGCTATAGTTTTTACAAAGCAATACAGCACATTTCACTATTTTTAAAGCGATCTTTTCTCTTGTAGCACTGAAGCGACACTGACGGTTGCGGTTAGATAACTTTGGCAAAATTTCAGGGTTTGTGGCTAGAGGGGTAAAGGGTGAAATGACATCGTTTCGCGTCCAGTGGTTATTTCGTCCAAGTTTTTAACCTTTTGCACGCCAGAGTTTTTTTACGTCGGCACACCCCCGACGCCAAGCATAGAAAAATGTGAAGATGGTAAAAACTTATCGGCAAGCAGCCCGGTGTCTTAAACAATACAGAATTTAAGTTATAAAAATAGGTAAATTTGGACTACTTTAGTCGTCAGTGGCGTCGTATGTACGCGAGCGTTTAGCAACTATAGTGGTCATTGGCGTTCAAAAGGTTAAAGGAATTTTTCCATAGTGCTTCCAACCCTGACTGTCAAACGGAAAAAACTGTCCCATTCTTAAAGAAAAATGTATGTTTGGTTTAAAGGAGGTTATTAATTTAGTAGCTATAGTAGTGCTCATAGAATTCCTCTTTTTGAAGTATAGGTCAGAGGGAGGCACGGTCAGAGTATACTTTTCGGGGTGGTAAAGGGGGCATGGAAGTTAATTTGCTTCAGGGCCCTAAGAAACGCTGAACTTAAAAAATTGAGTCCAAAAACATTTTTCAATTTTTTTTAAGTCTTTTGCCCATAGCACCCCGAAGGTGATCTGCAACCGGAGGCACTTATCCCGTACCACCCGAATGATGAACTCCAATCATAGGCACTTATATTTTTCTAAAGATTTGTCGTCCAGAGTTGGATTCTGTTAATCTTCCTGAGTTCAGCCCTGGAAGGTAACTATGATTATACCTGTTTTTAGAAATTTGTCAAAATTATTCAAACAAATGTTATGCCAACAAGGGAATCTTGTTTCTATGCCAAACACAAGAGTATTTTTTTAACATATTCAGAATGCTGCTGAAACATTACATGTTTTGTAGGTCTGTTCCAGTCTGCTCAATCAGTATCTAATCATTCATACACAATAATTTGTTCATCAGTTATCTAGTGGCTGATCTACCAAATAGGTAACCAATTATTAGGCATCCGAAATCAGCATTATTTATCAGTACGAAGGCCACTGCCAAAAATTGTATCTTTCTACAACGGCGCATGATGTCATAACTTAGTACGCCAAAATAAACAGAAATTCACCGATTCACCTAACCAAAATGTCGACGAAAGTACACGTGCATACATTTGTAGAAAATTCCAGTACTAATGTTGTAAAATGCTCATACGAAGTGTAGGCAACGTAGAAGTAATAATTAATAAAATTTTAATAATTTTACCTTTGCCAGTCTTGGCTTCGAGCGCTTTTTTCAATCTTTCCACCAAAGCCGGCTTATTGCCTTTGGTGTCCAAACCTAGCGCTCCGAGTTCGGACCGCAGGTCCACCACTTTCATCTTCGCTGGATCCATTGTCAACGTTTACTAATCACTACACTATTATAATTAGAGGATGTTATGACTATTTTTCTACAATAATCGTCAGCATTACTCGCATAAAATCAAACGAACGACAAAGCGCGAAGACAAGAGGGAAAACCCAATATCCAATATGGCGGCATCGCGCGTTACTTTTCTTTTTAATTTTTGACATTTACGATTACGAGTTGCTATTTGTAAAAAATAGCGAATCATTAATTCATTCGATAGAGATTTGATTGCAAGAACGGCAGTAATAAACAGTGTCCGTCCGACAACCGATCTCCCATAATATACATACTCGTTGCCAAAAACATACATTTTAACTAAAAACGAGGTAGAAACACATATTGCAAGTGCAGCGAGCTCGTAATTTTACTTTAAAATGAGTGAAGAAAAAGTGATATGATATCAGTTTTAGTAGTGGTAGAATTCTAGCTTTTCTAATAAGTGTTTTTCATCTGTGGGGTGTAAAGTGGATGACAGGGAAGGATTACACACAACACATGTCACATGGAAGCCTAATAGTGTACGTGAAATGTGTAAAATGTACTCAGTTGGCAACGCTGGCAGTGAATGGCAAGCTTTATTTCCCGGAAGTTGAATATTTCATAGACATTATAGAGCAAGTTGCCCAGCCAATCAGCTTTTTGGCGGTTTACTGCTGCTAGGATACAAAATTAGTTTGATCGAGATGAGAATTATTTACATTGTATTGATTTTACAAGTTTTATCAATTTTTTCATGATATTATAAACTCTTTAATATTACTCTGGAATCTCAATAAATAACAATGATGGCTAAGAAGGAGGAACCGAAAAGTAAGCTTACTAACGTAAATGTACCTACTTCTTTGTATAGATTTAACTTTGGTAATTAACTACTTTGCGACTGTTTCATTTCAGTTGTAGCTGAAAATGAACTAGAAAAGAAAATTATGGAGGCATTCGAAGTATTCGACCACTCTGGAAAACAAAGTGTCGACATAAGAGAAATCGGCACCGTTCTTCGCTCATTAGGTAAGGACGTAAGAACATAATTATCATTTCTCATGATGGAACTAGTATAAACCGAAATCAATACTTTATTAATATCTGTAGGAACTGTTCCTAAGTAATGCAGTTAACGAATGCTGTATATGAAATCCTATGAAAGCTCGCACATTTACCGGAATCGACCTATTCGGTTCGGACAAATGTGCGAGGTTTCATAAGATTTCATATAAAGAATTTTAAAATGCGGTTCGTTCGATGCGGATAAGTGTCCGCTCACGCGTATTAGTGGAGTTTTTATTAGCTGGGTCTCCATTGAACGAGCAGCATGTTAAAATTCTTATGCTCGGCCGAAAAACCGTCGACCCGTGTTTAGAAATATCAATGGAAACCCAGCTATTGTGATTTCGCAAGTGTCAAGTCGGTATTGCTAAGTTTTAGTTTCCCCTCTCCTGTGTGACGCAGGCTGCTGTCCAACCGAGGAGGAGGTCCAGCAAGTGATCACGGACACGGAGAACAAGGAGGGCACTGACACCATCCCCCTGGCCAACTTCTTGCCATACATGGTCGATGCCTTTACAAACCATAGGTGCGTAAGTTGAACATCGACTAATATTATACAGGGTGTGAAAAAATTACTGCAAATATTTTAAGGGATGAATCAGCCCATGAAACTGAACAACTTTTGCTAAGAAACATAGGTCGAAATATGGAAGAAATTTTTGGACCTCCCAAACAAAAATAGTAACCGATCAAGTCAATTTTTAAAAAAATTGTCATATTTCGACCTATGTTGCTAAGGGAAAGTTGTTCGGTTTCATGGGCTGATTCACCCCTTAAAATATTTGCAGCTGATATTTTTACACTTTATATTTAGGTTTTTTTATTTATCTATTCGGTAGTTATTGCTTACTTTATCTGATTTCTATCTTTATTTTATTTTCCTGTATCGATTACTCTCGCACTGCTCTGTTTATTAATTATTTTTTAATTATTATTTTATAAATGTTGTCTGGAAGAGATTGCTTTTAGCGATAAGGCCGCCTTTGCGCATTCTAAATTAAAATTTTCCTGTTATGTTATACTTGTTATTTTTGTGCAATTAAGTGTTTATACTTACTTTGCCTTTTCAGTGTCCTCATTAACAAGGGGCTAACCTATAAGTCTTGTATCTTCTAAGTGTACTATTTACCTACTACTGTACTGCTATAAACTTAATACTAAAATGCTCCTAAAATGTAAATACAACCTGTTTGTTTCTACACTTAAATTGTGATGTATCTACTGAGATACAGATTTATCCTAGTTCAGGCACATGATACACTTAGTTTTAATAATGTTCTAATTTAGTACACATGAAATTTGTGAAGTAAGTCTTTAATAAATAATTTTATTTATTTATTATTTATGGTGGTCACTGAATAACATTTTTCTTCTTCTTATTCACATATTTAAGTATGTATGTATGTAATAACTTTATTGTACCAAACAAGAAATAGTTACAAAAACAATAGTTATGTATAGCTTTGTGATAAAGAACATTCTGTGCTAAGTTGTCAGATTGTCACTTATGTGTCAGATTCTACCCGGCGAGCGCTGAAGAGCTGCTCGAGGCGTTCCGCTACTTCGACAAGGAGCACCGCGGCTACCTGCCCAAGGAGCTGTTTGTCAAGCTCATGATGGAAGAGGGGGAGCCTTTTATGCAGGTACGTATGACGTGTGATCACATCCTTCCAGCGGGTGTCGTATGAGGCGACTAAGGAACTCGAGATTATTGGTGTATTATAATTTTTAGGCGACAGGCTGACAACCTGTCACTACAGTAATATACATGTTTTCTGAAACAACCATGGAAAACAATTCTAAAAAATGTCAGAGGTGGCGATAACGACCGTATTCTTACGGCCGTTAACGCTCTGCCTACCCCGCAATGGATAAAGGCGTGATATATGTATGTATGGCACATATCTCGAGTAAAGGGAAGGCTGCTGGCCAATCTTGAAGTTATACATAGAAGGCGCGTTTTTCTTTTTTTTTCGCATGGGACACCAAGTTGTTCAACGACCCAATGAACCCTAGTGTCAGAATTTTTTAACCGCCTTCTACTAGTAGCAGGCTTCTGACATTAACGACCGCCGTCTAAGTGATCATAGACAGCAACCAGGATCTACGGCTGAACGTGCCATCCGAAACACGGAACCATCTTACTTACGGACAATCGGGTGGTTCAGCCCGCAATGCCCTAACCAGACTGGGAACAAATTCGCAAAGTGATAAATATCAACTTTGTGAGGGACCCACCGAGAATCGAACCTGGAACCTTCTGCGTCAAACGCAGTCGCACTACCACTGCGCCACATCGGCCGTCATAGATGGCGCTGAACTAAACGGAAACAGTTTCTTTCCAAGGAAACGTGCTTAATCTATTGACATAATGTAACTCAAACGTCACAAACTTATCCGCGCCGAACGAACCGAGTTATATGAACCCTAAAGTTACCTCGCACATTTGCCGGATTCGACCGATTCGGTTCGGGCAAACTTCGGTTGACCTACTTGTTTACTCTCTCCTAAATCCGTTAGTTTCGGCGGGGCAGTGCCCCGGGGCCCGCTTGGCTCAGAGGGGCCCTCAGCCAAGAAATAAAAATTGTGCCTATGATTGAAATATTAGCACTTTTGTAATGGTCAGTATACAGAAATGTGTTTTTTATTGTAAAAACCCTCTATGGCTTTCTACATAGAAAAGTTAGCTAGTTTTGTAAGGGGCCCTCAACTGGTGAGTGATCCTAAGAAGATATGACTAACACTTTGATTTTGTACGACTGAGGGACTTGAGGGTTTCAGGTGTATTACAGCTTTTAGGCGACAGACTGACAACCTGTCACTATAATGAATGATACACAAATTATCTCGAACGGCCCTCTATATTTGCCAGACGTGGCGATAGCGATCGTCTTTTACTCTGTGCTCTGCCTACCCCGTAAGGGATAGAGGCGTGATTTGTGTATGTATGTATGTTGATTATTTAACATGTCGGGGAACACGAAACGGGGGCCCTGGATGTTTTTTTGCCCTAGGGCCTTTGGTCACCTAGTTACGCCACTGGTTTTACCCTCCTAAACGATTCCCAATGAGTATCTCTGATTTTGGTTGAGATTTTTAATATAATTGTTTGAAATGTAACGCTGCTAGGATGAAGTTGACGAAATGCTACAAACTGCTCTGGACCCTGTCACCGATACCATCACCTACGAATACTACATCAATCAGCTCATGGTACGTATACTCTGCCTACCCCGCCAGGGATATAGGCGTGATTTGTGTGTGTACGTATACACGCGTTTATACTTCTAAGACATGCTTCTTTTTTAAGGAGCTGTTTTTCAAGAGTATGTTCGCCGTGTGATGCCGGCTTAGAATGGCTTCACCCCTTTCTTTCCCGTGAGAGGCGACTAAGGGACTCGAGGGTTTTATTATGCAGGGTGTAAAAAATATTAGCTGCAAAAATTTTAAGGGGTGAATCAGCCCGTGAAACATACGAAATATGACAAAAAACATTGGACCTCCCATACAAAACTACCGAACGACCAACTCAATTAGTATGGGAGGTCCAAAAATTTTTTTCCTATTTCGACCTATGTTCCTTGGGGAAAGTTGTTCAGTTTCACGGGCTGATTCACCCCTTAAAGTATTTGCAGCTAATATGTTTACACCATACCATATGTATTACAATTTTAGGCGTCAGGTTGGCAACCTGTCACTACAGTGGTAAATAAACCAAATTTCTTTCCCGCGAGCGTCATAGTTGAACTATTTATAAACCGCACTCAAAATTGAGATCGATCTTACGAATCGAGAGCTCTCAATATTTGTCAGACTTAGCGATAGCGACTGTATTTTTACAGTCGTTAGCGCTCTGCCTACCCCGCAAGGGATAAAGGCTTGATATGTGTGTGTGTGTGTGTGTATGTATCGTGTAAAAACGTTGGCAATCCTAGCCCTAAGATAGTTGTCAGCGGAATTTACATTGGGAAGAGATTTTGAAACAACTATTATTCCACTTTTAATACATTTATTGAATCATTAATTAATACTAACATTACAGACAGTTGCTAACTTTTCATCTATTGTAGTCTTGTACAATAAACATACTCATAGGATCATTCCTATAAGTCACACATTAGAAGAAAAAGTGCTTACGTTAAAGAATTAAAGCTAGAAACTAAAATTCATAGGCTTATTGCGTGAAGCAAAATTAAAATTTTCTATTATTATAATTCTAATAATCAAATGTATAATAAACATGAACATGAACTGTGGATAGATGCGGGAGAAGAGGAAGGCCCAAAAAGGTTTGGATGGATTGTGTAAAAGACGACATGAACAAAAAGGGCATAAATGAGGATTTGACTGCTAGAGATGAATGGAATAAAAAAACATGTTGCGCCGACTCCAAATGAATTGGGAAAAGGGCAGGCAGATGGTGAATTCTAATAATCAAAATTCAGCAATGATCACAAAAATTGGAAACTAGTTCTGTGGTAGGCGGCTGGATCGGCGAGTGCGGACTGCGCTAGGGGCGGCCTGCTTTACCGCAGCCTTAGTGGGAGTACTTTTGGCTGGTGCTGCACTTTTCACAGCTTCCACTTCCTTTTGAACCACCTCCGGCGCTGCGGATTCCTCCGGCTGTACAGATTCCTCAGGCTCTTGGTTATCATTGTCGCCAGTTTGGTCGTCAGCTGCTTCGTTTTCTTGCTGACTACCCTCTTTCCCCTCCTCCTGCTCTTTGACGGAGGTAAGAAGGTCGTTGATCTGGTCTTCTAAGGTGTCATCCAGTTTGATGGAGTCGTCTGTTTTGTTGGCGTCGGTCTCCGCGTCGCCATTGGCCGGCGCTTCGCCCTCGGCGTTGGTTGGTGCGGATTGGGCAGTGTTCTGTTTGTTTTTGTTGATCCTTTCGCTTACTCTGATGTCCAGTTTACAGTTTCCTGGAAAAAATGAAACATTCGAATATAACTTAAGAACTGATGATTTGTGATGTATTTTAGTTTGGTTTTGGTTTCATTTATTGCCGGAAGGTGTTTCACTATACCCACATTGGTATAAGTTAGTTGTTAGGAGTGGGTGTTACTAGACAATAATTTCAAAAATAGCCCGAGTTTTTGTAAGGCGAAGAGTTTTTGTAGCAAAATGACCAGTTTATCAAAATATAGTGGCTAAATGTACATATTTAATTATCAGAATGTCCAATTAGCAAAATGTCTGATTCGTAAAAGTGGACACTTATCAAAATGACCTTTATGCAAAGTGAATCAATCAGGCAAGATTGATAGAAAAGACTTGATTGACAAGCTATTATGACAATTGTTTTAAGATTTCGATCTGATCATTAAAGATTTTTTTTTTGTTAATTTTTAGGTAATAAATAAGAAAATTTAAAAATATTGATACCTGTGTAGCGTTATTGTGAAAATATGCATGTGTTTGTACAATTTTCAAACTTTGAAGGAACTGGACATTTCGCGAAGTGGACATTTTGTTAATTGGTCATTTTGCGAATTGGATATTTTGCTACTGAACGCGTTTGCCTACCGATCAATCTGCTTTCGTTATATATATACCTATTGTTTCGCCATTCTTGGCGAGGATGTTGTCAAAGTTCTCCTTGCTGTCAAACGCGATGAACAGAACATTGTGCATGTTTCTGTGCTTCTTCACGAGAGTCGGGTGGAAGCTGTCCAGGAAGGCTTTCATCAAACCCTTTTTGGGCAGTGCGGGGCGGCCCATCACCTAAAACAATAATGCACATTATAGAACATCTAGAAGAAAATATAGTTGTTAGTACAGCGAGAGAGCCTTTGAATGCCGTGTGATGCCGGCTTAGAATAGCATCACCCCATTTCCTACCCGTGGCTGTCGTAAATGGCAACTGAGGGACTTGAGGGTTTCAAGTGCATTACAACTTTTAGGCGAGAGGCTGACAACCTGTCACTAAAGTGATACACAAATTATCTCAAACGGCCCTCTATATTTGTCAGACGTGGCGATAGCGATCGTATTTTTACGGCTGTTAACGCTCTGCCTACCCCGTAAGGGATAAAGGCGTGATTTATGTGTATATGATCTTAGTGAGAGATTCAAAATCACGAGTTGTAGATGTATTTGCTCTAGTGTTGGTACACACAACTTTTCACCTCTACCAGTAAGAAAATTATGTGGTTTTAACAATTTGTACAATATTAAGTATGTTTAATAATTTATTTTCAAGCTGGAGAGGTGAAAAGAAGTATTCTTTTTTTGTAAGAAGGTATAAATATATAGCTAAATATTTTAAGGAGTGAATCAGCCCATGAAACTGAAAAACTTTCCCTAAGAAACATAGGTCGAAAGATGCGATTTTTTTATTGACTTGGTTGGGTGGTAATTTTGTATGGGAGGGCCAAATATTTTTTTCATCTTCGACCTGTATGTTCCTTGGGGAAAGTTGTTTTGTTTCATGAGCTTGTCCACCCCTAATTTGCAGCAATTTTATTTTACACCCAGTATTTTTATAGGGCCCCTGATGATGGTCAGTGAGCGAAACCTGTAGGGATACCCAATAAAAATATAAATAGTGATACCAGTACAAGTGTTTTTGAAATTTGATCTGGCTGTCTGCAAGGCAGGGCCTTCATTTTGGTATACGACCCGAGCCGCGTCTCAGAAAAACGGGTTAAGTTGTAAAATATGTAAAACCTGGGATAAGTTGTAAAAACACACTATCACAACCGTGGGTGTCGTAAAAAGCGACTAAGGGATAAACATCCACAGAATAGCCATCAGCGTTCCCTGTGAGTGCAACATCTCGCACTGTGCTCGTCAATCCACCTGCCAAGCATGTAAAGTATGGCAATATTGGAGGTCCAAGTCCGGCATTCGAATAGTATGGCTGTTAATAAAACAGATTTTCTACCTTGACAAATAGCTGGTATCTCTTCAACGGTGTTGCAGCCGATTTAGTTGGGGTTGATGTTGGGTTGTTAGCCTTTTCATCCACTTTCTCGTCTGTGGTCTTTATCAAAAACGCCTTAGTTTCTTTGAATGCCGCTTCAGTTCCAAGGATTTTCAATATGAACTGTAAATAAAAACAATAAATAGTACATTGATAACATAGTGAGAAAGGACCGCCCGCTTCTAATCGTTTTCCCATAGGAATGAGAGATTTTTCCGGCATAAAATATGTTTCATGGTTTAGGACAAGTTAACGGTGTCCAGAGATTTAAAACGAGAAATGCAAAAAGCTTTCATTTTATACTATCTATTGATTACCTCCTTGTATTTGGGCAGCACCAAAGGCAGGTTCCTCTTCATCAAGTTCTCCATCAGCTTGATGTAGTACCTCGCTTTCACATGCTCCTCGAACGACCTCTGTTGGAAGCGCTGTGACTTGGGCTTCTCCTTTTTTTCTTCATTTGCAGCGGCATCTTCAGACTTGGCTGCAGCATCTTCTGGCTTGGATGCAGCATCTTCTGGCTTGGATGCAGCATCTTCTGGCTTGCCAGTTCCGTCCTCAGGTTTAGATTCACCTTCCTTAGCAGCTTCATCAGTTTTAGCTTCATTTTCTTCAGGTATAACAGCAGTATCTTCTATAGCAGCATTTTCGTCTGCGGCAGCATTTTCGTTAGCTGCATCTTCAGGTTTAGCTTCAAGATCGGCTTCTGTAGCGGTATTGTCAGCTGATTGGCTCTCACCATTCACTTTTATTTCCTGAACTTTGTCTGCCTCTTCTTGTAAGGTTTTGTCAGCCTCTGCTAACAAGCTGTCAATTATTTCTTGCAGTGGCTTTCCTGTTTCTGCATCCTTGTACAATTTCTCCATCTAAAAATATTTGTAATGTTTAAATGTTACAGGCTGTGTGTAAACTGTATGATTCTGAAACTTATGATAATTGTGTTCTAACTTACCCTCTCAAACATTGTATTCAGGGATACATCGAGTAATCTTTTGAAGTTGTTTCTAAAGAATCTTTCCGGATTGTCTGTAAAAGTTTGCGTTTTTTACTAATGTGCATAAATAAAAATGGACATCAAAAATCACATCATGAAATAAATATTTAATTACATGATTTATACTTTACCTGGAACAATTGCATCTAAATAACAGATTAGAAGTATTGATCTAATAAAGAAACTGCCCTCTGTTACGAAATTGTGATTGATTGTATTAAGAGTAGTTGTAGTTAATAAGTGATGTTTTATGTGCAGGCACATAAACATTCACACGGAAACCACAGGGAAAAAAAGTTCTCAAGCAAAAGCTGAAAAGAACATAAGCTTTTGCCCGAGAAAAAAGTTGGAAATTTACCAAAAATATATCACTACCTCTTTTGATTAATTGAATCGCAAGGTTGCCTTTTACCACGATGTTTTCCCGAGCTTTGTCAAGTAACTCTAAGTCGGTCTCCTTAGGGTACTCCTTGCGGTACAGAGCCACGACCTCTGGGCCGGTGCCGACCACCTTGCCGAGCATCATCGCGCGGATGCGCTCGCGCAGGGCCTGCTTGAGCGCGCGCTGGCCCGACATGTTGGTGAAGGTGTGCACGTGCGGCTCCACCTCGCCGTGCGCCTCCCGCATCTCCCGCACGATGCTCCCGAGAGCCAGCTCCAGCCGCCCCAGCAGCTTGTGGTTCGTGGGCTTGTCAGCCTCAAACAGAAACGAGTCGCGGGGCTTTTGAACGAGGTTCGAAGCCTTCTCCACCAAGTTCTTCCGTTCGGCGACAGGGACAGATTTAAGCTTATTGGGCGCAGCATTCGGTTTGGGTTTGGTTACTTTGGTGGGCTTGAAATTGGTACGAGTCGAAGCTGGGGCGGGCCTTCGTTGGCGGTATGAGGGGCCCATGAGGGGAGGGGGCTGGTTCGATCTATATTCGTAGCGCCCAGGAGCCTTCTTAGGTCCTGTAGGAGGATTGAAACGCTTGGGAGGGGAACTGTTGTCCCAAGGGTCGATGGCCCGGCGCTTCATCCCCTGAGGGGAGGCGAAGCGGTCATTTCGCTGCCCAGGCCCATCCTCGTAGAAGCTAGAAAAGTTACGAGTTGGTTCCGAACGCTGCCCATAACTTTGGGGGGCTTGGTTAAAGCCATACTGATTCTGAAAAATTATTATAAATGGACAAAATTGCAATTAATAGAGTAGTATATTGCCCTGTGCCAAACTCAGATATTTACACTTTGTCTAACACGGAACTAGGTAGTCCTAGGATAGCCAAACTAAGTTGTTAAGCTTATGAATAGGCACAAGCCTATTCCTACAAATAAATGAAATAAAACCTCTTATCATCTGATTACATGCTTTGCTTTAACAAATATGTTAAAGTAATTAGAAAAGCTCATGTGTATGAACATATCCCGATCAGCTATTATCAAATGAAATTTATTTACAACATGTTTAAAAACATGTAAGTAAACTAAGATAATAAAACAAGCCTTGATCACAGCTCAAAACTGAGATGAAACATCTCTGATGAGTTTAGACCAATTTTATTGGAAGAAGAAAAAGGATATGCTCAAATATTTGCATGAACAGATCTAAAGTAAGAGCATTCTAAAATGCCACATGAAGGGAAGTTTTGAATACCAAATTCAAAAGTGACTGCCATGAAACATGATCATTTCTGCTGCAGTAAAGTAACAAAACTTGTATGCAACTTTGCATATTTCATGGAAGTGCTTGGGTTATGTGTTTTAGCTGGATAGGCATTTGAGGCCTTATTCACCTTGAAGAAAAATTAAGAAGTCATATTGGGAAAAGAAGATTAACATACCGATCCTCCGAATTGATTGTCGCTAACAAGCATATTGTGCTGCGTCTCAATCATTTCTCTCTTCCGCTTTAGCAAGGCCAGCTCCAGGTCTAACTCCTGTTATAGCCACAAAAAGAAAACTAAAGAACAATATATGGTCAGAGTATACTTTTTGGGGCGACAGCCGATGTGAAGTCAGTGTTAGACCCTTGGACGAAATAACCACTGGACGCGAAACGATGTCATTTCACCCTTTACCCCTCTAGCCACAAACCCTGAAATTTTGCCAAAGTTATCTAACCGCAACCGTCAGTGTCGCTTCAGTGCTACGAGAGAAAACATCGCTTTAAAAATGGTGAAATGTGCTGTATTGCTTTGTAAAAACTATAGCCATCGTACAAGCAATATTTCTTTTCACTCGTAAGTATATTTTTGTCCTGTATTTTGTGTTATTTACGTAGAAAATTAATAAAATATGCAAGACTGGATCGTATAATACGACACAATAAAAAAGGTCATATTTTATAGAACATTTCAACCAATATTTGATCGAACTCTAATTAGTCGGTTATTATCAGTCATTTTTTCATTCGTTCAACAATTACATTCAGTTTAGTGCTATTCAACTTTCGATGAAGGATATCGATAAAAATAATAGTAAAGTCTATTTTATTTAAAAGTGACCTAAAATGTAAACAAACCATTTGCTATAACCTCGTCGATAGATTTTGCCTTATTTCATTGAAACCTCACGTTATAACTGTGTTGCAAGTATGTAGGTACACATTTCGCTTTCTTATGGGTGTTCATAATAAATAAAAAAAATATAGCTTACCATCATCGACGCGTTCTCTCGCTTAGATTTCTGATACGCAGAATCAAGCGCCTTATGTACCTATCCTACTGCTGGCGACAGATTCAAACACTAGACGAAGAAAATTGAACCATTTTTGTCTATTGTCATAACGTACTATTTTATCCGGCATGAAAGTGTTTCTATTTTAAACTGACATCACAGTATTAAAGTTCCATTTTTTTAACACTTAACGTTTTACATGTACTTACCTGTTACATGTTTTTTTAGGAATAAGTTGATCAAAAACTTCATTCAATCATTCATTCGTTGTCGATTATCGACTATGGTACAGCACTGTCTTTGACTTACTTCATAAACCGGAAAAAATCAAAACTGTCAGAAGTAAAGAGATGATGATGTAATACGTGTACATTTCAATTTGGAAGAATAATATTTGTCCTTTCCTCCCTCCCCCCCAATATTGGTTGAATGAGTTTTCAAACAAATTCGATACGTTTCGCGTCCAGTGGTTATTTCGTCCAAGGTTAGACCCCATTGTTTGAGAGTCAAACTACAAGTATTTGATAATTTCAGCCATTGTAACACGGAATTCTAAACATTAATAATTTTTAAAACACCATCAGACAGGTTCAAGGGTTGAAATGCACTTAGCGGGGCTGCCCACATTACAAAAAGTACACATAAGCATTTCCCAATGTTATTATAAGCTATGTCACTTCAGTTTATATACAAATTCTCGAGAGATGCCTACACAAAAAGGTTAGGCTGCAATTTGATAAGCTGATAATAATAATAATATAGCCTACCTACTGTAATTATATTTCAGCTCTCAAATTATATCTTGCTCTTTAGCCCACCGAACTAATTTTGATGCATACGTACTATAGCTACAAAGTAATCTAACGGTACATGGCCAATAGTACAATGGCCGAGTCGCTGAGTCGCCGAGGCAAGCGTAGCCATGAATCGATTTTTAATAAGGCGTGGTATTATTTGGCTACGCCGTAGTTCCATTGCTCTATCTCTGAATTTTATTTATTTGCTACCAATCTCAAGAGGTAAAAGGAAATTACGAATAACTTGAAACTTACATGTAGCTGAAGATGATTAGTCATGAGCGGGCCTGAAGACGCCATTGCACCACCGGAGCCAAAATTCTGACCGCCGGAGCCCAGGTTCGAATTCATGTTCCTTGCGAAAGGGCGAGGGTTTCGCATCCTGTTGCCTGGTCCAGGCATTTTCAGGCTTAATCACTTATATTTTCTTTAGCTGAACTAAAAAGTAGCAGCACGTCCGACACGAAGGTTCTTTAGTGAGTGAAGGGAATCGAATGAATGAATGAGATTAAGTGTGCCGGCCGGCCTCCAGCCTGTCAACACTCGTGCACTTTGAGCTTGCACTTGGTTATTGATCGCCAGAACGATTGAGTGAAGGATTAGGCGAATAATGAACGAATGCAATGGTTTTACCACAGATCGTTTTTTTACCGGAAGTCAATGGGTGGGAAATATGAAAAAATATGATGCTCGATTATCGCGATATCGATAAGTTTCTCTAAAACGGTGGTAAGAATATCCTTGGTTCTAGCAATGCTTTTTAATTTCACTTTAATCTTAAGTGACTCCCAGATTATCCATTCCTAATCCTTTTCCTTCCTTTAGGTGGTCCCTCGAGACGTTTATAATATTGCAGACGAATTAGAAGCAGAAAGACAAAAATTAGAGGACCTAGCACCAAAGAAAAAACGTGCTTCTGAACTATTACGGGAGGCGCAGGCGGTTCAAAATGAAAAGCAGAATTCTTAGCTTATTGTTGTTAGTAAAACTGCATAATTAAATTTTTGGACATTCTCAGACCTCTATGTATTTCTGGCCGTGTTCTGCAGTCCAGTTTCAGGATATAATTTGTGCTGTAAGAAATTGTAAACCCAAGCATAAAACTGTCAGCCACTGCTGTATTATGTAGCACCCAAGTATTTTCCCAAATACGAAAGCTCTGTCAACTCCGCAAAGGTTAAGGCGCGTGATGTGTGTAGTAAAGGTAGACGCTCAAAAAGTCGAACGGATAGATTGTATTAGATACTATTAGCAGCACCCCGTTTTACCATTTTAAAGGAAAGGAACAATTATAATTTCTAGTGACTACGAATAATCAGGAATTTGTTGTTTCAGATTGAAGACGAAATTGATGAGCGTGCTCAAGAACCACCAAAATGAGGAAAAGCGGCACCAATTATTTGCATCTTAATTATAGCGAATACTCAACACTGCAATGCTCAAAATTTAAATTTATACAGATACTAAATTATTCATTGGAAGATTATTTTGAAATATAAATCTTTAGTGTCACTAAAAGTTATTTAATTTAAATAGTTGTATGGCGCGAGCCAGTATTTATTTTGTGATAGTTGGCAGGTAGGTTGGTAGGAAAGAACAACTACATTAAGCAAAAATCATTTGATGTAGGTACATTACCTATTATATGTATTTATTTTAATAATTTGATCAGACCAGAAATGAGCTTATTTCACAACAAAAAATAATAACGTAATCACTATTATCAGAAGAAACCTAAGAGAATCGTTGCAAACTCTGCAAAAAAGAGGTAGATCTTACAACTAAAATTGATAATATATTTTTCTTGTAGTAAACAAATAAATCAACTTTTTAAATATAAGATGTCCCTGTTCAAGTGGTCCAAAGAAAAAATCTATATTTGACACCCTTAGATACCAATCTATACATATAATAAAACAGTAACTGAACCAATTCTGTACATTGAATAGTTTAAAAAAAGGTTTTTTGTTTCTAATTCAGTTTAAGTTATAGATCTCAAAACGATGGTTAAAAAATTTTTTGTCTGTTTGTCTGTTTGTATGTATGTTTGTTAGCGTTTCACGTAAAAACCACTGGACAGATTTCTACCAAATTTTGTACAATGGTAGCTTATTACTCGGGTCAACATTTAGGATACTTTTTACTTCGGGAAAATATTTCATTCCCACAGGAAAACACCATTACTGGTTCGGCGAAGCGAGATACAAATTTGTTCCGAAATAATTTTATAGATGCCGCGTACGAAGTGTATACTATAATACTATAATAATAAAATAACAGTAAATAAACAATTTTTAGGCGACAGGCTGACAACCTGTCACTATAGTGATACACATGTTTTCTGAAATTACCTTGGAAAACAATCCTCAACAATGTCAGACGTGGCTATAGCGACCGTATTCTTACGGCCGTTAACGCTCTGCCTAACCCGCAAGGGATAAAAGGCGTGATATATGTATGTATGTATGTATGTAAATAAACCAATTAATTATAGTCTAGCAAAAAGTTGCGAGTTCAACCCGAGTCCCACCCAAGCGTCGAAATGGCTTCGCACCTAACAAATGAATGATGCACAAATCGGTGGCAGTCCGGAGTTGCTACAGGTTGTTTTCCATTTACACAGGCAACTATCTCACTTGGTTCATAATAATCATACATAAAAGACCACCAATCATAAATAATGCCATTCATTATCAAAAATTGGCCGCTAACAATGGGCCTCATAAGAAGGCTCAAGGTCACTCAAAGGGCAATGGAAAGGGCTATGCTCGGAGTTTCTCTCCGCGATCGAATCAGAAATGAGGAAATCCGGAGAAGAACCAAAGTCACCGACATAGCTCGAAGGATTGCGCAACTTAAGTGGCAGTGGGCGGGGCATATTGCTCGTAGGACCGATGGCCGCTGGGGCCGGAAAGTTCTCGAGTGGCGGCCACGGACCGGTAGACGCAGCGTAGGTAGGCCTCCCACAAGGTGGACCGACGATCTGGTGAAGGTCGCGGGAAGCCGCTGGATGCGGGTGGCGCTGGACCGATCATCGTGGAGATCCTTGGGGGAGGCCTATGTCCTGCAGTGGACGTCTATCGGCTGAGACGACGACGACGACGACGACGACGACGACGATTATCAAAAATAGTAGAACCAGATTGTTTACAAAAAAAATCATAGATGGCGCTGTTAGTTTTGTAAAACGCGCTAACGGAATGTTTCCTGCAAACTATAAAAAGTCTGGCAGGCGGTTCAGTCCGATCAGTTCTCCTTCAGTCCGACCAGTTCTCCCCGGAACAACTCCTAAGCCCAGTCTCGCCCCAAGGGCGTGATTGGGCTGGTTGTTTGAACAACCAATCAAATATTCCGGGTGAGCAAGTGCTCCCCACCAAGCCGACAGGCGTAGTTTTGATGGCCCCAGGGCCGAAAACGTAGAGTCCAACACAAAAAAAAAAAGGCAGGCGGCGTTAACCTTAAAGAAATATTTTTTTTTTTTAATTGAGATAATATTGAATTTGTTGAATTATTATAACAAACATCTGCTATTCTTTACGGACTTCGATTTTGCTTACTGATTGGTTTTGAATTTAGATCTGAAATTGAAAGCTGCTGGAGTGGACCTGAGAACAAGTTGTTTTTCCCACGGCCAGCTGTACGTGGCTTTTTCGCAGGTTACTAGCGCTGCAGGCCTATTAATATTAACCGCTGAGAGAAAAACAGCGAATGTAGTGTACAAAGAAATATTGTAAACTTTATAAATATTGTACATAAATAAACTGTAGATACATTTGAACTTTGTACATAAAATGTATAATAAATAATATTATTTGTATAAATAGCTGTAACATGCCTGTAAAGTAAATTGTAAATAAATTGTGTTAGGTAGGTATATTTCATTTTGTAAACTCTTGCCTCTAATTTTGCTTTAATCAAAATGAATTCAGACCTAAGGTCAAAGGTCTGTCTAAAGTAGGTACATAGACATAGACACCTACCAACATAAAAATAATAAGTTAGCGAAACGAAGTTCGCGGGCACCAGCTAGTCGTGAATATTGCTTTATTTTAAACTTGTGAAACTTCAAACAAAATGCTGCCAAATTTATCCTTCGAATATTTAAAAACAATATTCTAGATTGATAGCTAAAGGTGTCCAGAATCTAGATTTTTTCTTAGCCTGTGTCTATTACTGACTCGAGCGAGTACCAATGTTTAGTTACGAAATATGATTCGAAAGTATATTACGGAATATGCTTAGAATATAGCATCGCCCAAATTCTTTCCGTAAAAGGTAACTAAAAGACTCGACTATTTTAGTCGACAGGCTGACAATCTATCCCTATTTATGACTGATCATGTCCGATGCAAATATTTGTTTCACGTCGGAAAAAGACGTGTTTTCAATAGGCAGTGCCGCGTGATGCCGTCTGATGCCGGCTTAGAATAGCATCACCCCATCTTTCCCGTGGGTGTCGTAAGAGGCGACTAAGGGATTTGAGGCTTGATGAGGCAATTTTAGGCGACAGGCTGACAGCCTGTCACTACGTGATACACGGATCATTTGAAAGACCTCTCAATATTTGTCAGACGTGGCAATATCGACTGTGTTACTGTATGTATACGGCCGTTAACGCTCTGCCTACCGTATATGTATCACACACACACAAATTACGCCTTTATCCCTTCCGGGGTAGGCAGAGCGTTCACAATCGTAAAATTACGGTCGTCATCGCCACGTCTGACAAGTATTGAGGGCCCTTTTCGATGATAAATGTATAACTGTAGGTTGTCAGCCTGTCGCCTAAAATTGCAATACACATGAAACCCTCGAGTCCCTTAGTTGCCTTTTACAACACCCACAGGAAGAAATGGGGTGATGCTATTCTAAGCCGGCATATATGTATCTATGTTCAATAAGCAGTTTACATAAAACAGGCTGGGAACACGTGTTATTTCCATGGGAACAAAGATTAGCAGCAGGACGCTGGTTTCGTGTAGACTAATCATCATCAGATCCGACACATTCGTCAAGTACAATAGCATTCGACATGAGAGCAAGAATGTCTTCGTCGTCAAGTTCATCAAAATCGCTTTGCTTACGTTGTTTCTTTTTACTGTCTACCTTATTAGTAGATTTGTTAGCTGTAGTTTTCTTAGCGACAGTTTTAGCTTTTTCTGTTACTTTAGTCACAGTTTTAGTATCTTTAGGTTTAGTTTTGGGTGTAGGTTTTGAGACGGCTTCTTTTTTAGGTGCAGTTTGTGACTTGGTTGGCGTTACTTTAGAAACAGTAGTTTTTTTATCAGTAGGTTTTGGAGCAACTGCAGATTTAGCTACTGTTTTTACTGTAGATTCTACCTTCTTCTGAGTCTCTGTTTTTGTCACTTCTGCCGGTGCCTTTTCCTCCGGCTTAACTTCTGCCGGTTTATTTGCCTCCGTCTTAACTTCTGCCGGTTTATTTGCCTCCGGTTTAACTTCTGCCGCTGTCTTAGATTCCGTTTTAGCTTCTGCCGCTTTCTTAACTTCTGTTTTAACTTCTGCCGCTTTCTTAGCTTCCGTTTTAACTTCTGCCGGTTCCTTAGCTTCTGTTTTAATTACTGCCTCTTTCTTGGCTTCCGTTTTAACTTCTACCGGTTTCTTAGTTTCTGTTTTAATTTCTGCTAGCTTCTTCGCTTCTGTTTTTACTTTGGTTGGTTTTTGCACCTCTTTTTTACCTTCGCTTTTGACAGCTTGTGTTATTTTCTTAACTTCTCCTTCGGTAGTATCCAGCATATTATTCAAGTCCATTATTTCTTTTTCGATCTCTTCCGGCGTTTTCTTTTTGGAACATTTGTAAATGGTTTTCAGTTTCGGTGGGCACTTTGTGAATCTGTAGTGCGGTCTAATTTTCGCTTTCAAAGTCCCTGTAACAAAAGAAATCACATTTGAGAATGAAATGTATTACAGTGATGTACACAGGAAGTGGGTACTGACATTGGCAGAAAAGTCTATGAAAAAGTCAAACTTCAACAAAAGTCTTCTGACATGGTTGTGTAACGACCGCCGTCTAAGTGATCATAGACAGCAACCGGGACCTACAGCTTAACGTGCCATCCGAAACACGGAACCATCTTACTTACGGACAATCGGGTGGTTCAGCCCGCAATGTCCTAACCAGACTTGGACCAAATTCACAAAGTGATAAATATCAACTTTGCGAGTGACCCACCGAGAATCGAACCCGGAACCTTCTACGTCAAACATTGGTCGTCTGTCGTATAGGGTGATGTGACTGACCTATCCTGACGACGGGTTTGCCGAGCACCCGGTCGAAGTCCGCCTGGCTGTGCAGCGTCGCGCGGTAAGTGTGTTGTCCGTCCAACGTGCGTCTCATTGTTGCGCAGTTCAACCAACGCAGAAAGCTCTTAGCGCACGGCCCCATCGGCTGCGTGTCGAATGCAATCTGGAAAATCAAACTAGAATTGTAAAATCGCTCCGTCCCAGCTCTCTTTCTTCGTGTGGGACACCGTGTCGTCCAACGACCCGATGAACCCTAGTGTCAGAACTTTTTAAACGCCTTCTACAAGTAGCATGCTTCTGACATGGTTGTGTAACGACCGCCGTCAAAGTAATCATAGACGGCAACCGGGACCTACGGCTTAACGTGCCATCCGAAACACGGAACCATCATACTTACGGACAATTGGGTGGTTCAGCCCGCAATGTCCTAACCAGACTGGGAACAAATTCACAAAGTGATAAATATCGACTTTGTGAATGACCCACCGAGAATCGAACCCGGAACCTTCTGCGTCAAAGGCAGTCGCACTACCACTGCGCCACATCGGTTGCCGTCCCGGCAAGAGTTATACATAAAAACCTTCCTCTTGAATCACTATCTATTAAAAAATCTCCATCAAAATCCGTTTTCCTGCTCTATCTACAAAAAATCCTGTATAAAAAAAAACTCATATTTCGACCTATGTTCCTTGGGGAAAGTTGTTCAGTTTCATAGGCTGGTTCACCCCTTAAAATATTTGCAGCTAATATTTTTACACCCTGTATAGTAAATAAGAACACTTACCTTGACGTTCAACGGGTTAGAGACGTTAAGAATGCGTTTGGTGACGTTCAGTCCTAAAGCCTGTAACAAAGCGTTCACTTGAATCCCAATGTTTTCGTGTAAATTTTATTTTCTCTGGAAAATTGCTCATGCAGACTTACAAAACTATAGTATTTTCGTGTTAGCATGGCAATAGCAATCGACATAACTACCACTGTACTCGTACTTTAGATAGCGATATATCGGTTTCCTCAGTAAATGTATGCGATATGAATATCTCTAGAGTACAGGGATACAAGCCAAGCCTCAATCGCAGTAGTTCATGTCAACGATCGCTATTGCCATGCTAACGCGAAATTACATACATACACATATTACGCCTTTATCCCTTACGGGGTAGGCACAGCGTTAACGGCCGCAAGAATACGGTCGCTATCGCCACGTCTGACATTTTTGAGGATTGTTTTCCAAGGTTGTTTCAGAAAACATGTGTATCACTATAGTGACAGGTTGTCAGCCTGTCGCCTAAAAATTGTAATACACTAATACTCTCGAGTCCCTTAGTCGCCTCTTACGACACCCGCGGGAAGGATTTGGGGTGATGCTATTCTAAGCCGGCGTCACACGGCAAACGCGAATTTACTATAATTTATAATGATTATCCCGTATGGTAAGATTTTCACACAAACGTATTCCCCTGTTTTGTTCCGAGTAATGTCCTTAGAGCTATAATTCATTTTTTAATAAAAAATAAAATCGGCATCACACGGCGTTCTAAGCCGGCATCACACGGCGTTCTAAGCCGGCATCACACGGCGTTCTAAGCCGGCATCACTCGGCGTTCTAAGCCGGCATCACACGGCGTTCTAAGCCGGCATCACACGGCGTTCTAAGCCGGCATCACACGGCGTTCTAAGCCGGCATCACTCGGCGTTCTAAGCCGGCATCACACGGCGTTCTAAGCCGGCATCACACGGCGTTCTAAGCCGGCATCACACGGCGTTCTAAGCCGGCATCACACGGCGTTCTAAGCCGGCATCACTCGGCGTTCTAAGCCGACATCACTCGGCGTTCTAAGCCGGCATAACACGGCGTTCTAAGCCGGCATCACACGGCGTTCTAAGCCGGCATCACACGGCGTTCTAAGCCGGCATCACACGGCGTTCTAAGCCGGCATCACACGGCGTTCTAAGCCGGCATCACTCGGCGTTCTAAGCCGACATCACTCGGCGTTCTAAGCCGGCATAACACGGCGTTCTAAGCCGGCATCACACGGCGTTATAAGCCGGCATCACACGGCGTTCTAAGCCGGCATAACACGGCGTTCTAAGCCGGCATCACACGGCGTTCTAAGCCGGCATCACTCGGCGTTCTAAGCCGGCATCTCAGGGCGTACGGCAATAAGTAGACTAGGAGATTGTAGATTCAAGATTCAATCGTTTATTTCCAAGTAGTTTCACAATGAATGCTTTTAGAATGTCATAGAGTTACATTACAATACTGTCACTGAATAAATGAATTAGTCATTGTAAACAATAACAATTTTATGTTCCTAATAGAATCGCGGCATGAGTGGGATAAAAAAATAAAAAAATAAAGGCACTGCCTCGGGGCTGGCCAGACTGATAAAGGCACTTTAATAAATAGACTAGGAGATTGTATAAAGGGTCTTACGTTTCTGAGGTCGTCCCCCGCCTCGTTCCGGAACTTGTCCGTGACGAGAGCCTCCGCCGCTGACGGCGGCACGGCGGGCAGCTCCTGCCATGCCTGCTCGAATATAAACAAATAACTGTTTAAAAAAAGTACGACCACAGAGCAGACACAATAGTAGTACATACAGACAGGGTGTAAGAGACGGTGTAACGAAAACTTTGCAGGCATGCTCAGACCCGGTTGCTGTTTATGATTACTTAGACGGCGGTCGTTACACAACCATGTCAGAAGCCTGCTACTTGTAGAAGGCGGTTGAAAAATTCCAAAACTAGGGTACATTGAGTCGTTGGACGGCCCAGTGTTCCACACGAAAAAGAGAAGAAGAGTAAAACGCACCTTAATGATGATGTCTTGCAGTTCACTCTCGAGCGCTTTACTCATGGCGTGGTTGAGTTCGTATCGCTCGGACGCCGGTTGCTGTGTTTCGGCTATTTTCTTTTGTAGTTCTGTACGGAATAAAAACTCTGGTCAGCAAATGTGAACAAAAAATTTTACAGGGCCCTAAGTCTGCTAAATGAAAATAGTTTCAGTTGGATGTCGATTGGATCCCAGTTGGATTATTTCGGTCATATCGTAGTCTGCTAACAGTTTGAATATAGAAAAATCACAATAGCAATTGAATTACAGTTACAGCGACAAAAAATAGCAGACTTGGGGCCCAGTTGTGTGATGTGACGGGTGACCACAAAATTTTGCAGTAGTATGATCTGACCACATAATTTTACAGTAGTATGATGTAATGCCGTGTGATGCCGGCTTAGAATAGCATCACCCCACATCCTTCCCGTGGGTGTCGTAAGAGGCGACTACGGGACTCGAGAGTATTGGTGTATTACAATTTTTAGGCGACGTGCTGACAACCTGTCACTATAGTGATGCACATGTTTTCTGAAACAACCTCGGAAAACAATTCTCTAAAAATGACAGACGTGGCGATAGCGACCGTATTCTTGCGGCCGTTGACGCTCTGCCTACCCCGCAAGGGATAAAGGCGTGATATGTGTATGTGTATGTATGATGTAACCACACAATTTTACAGTACCTAGTTATGACCTGACCGCATAATTTTACAGTAGTATGATGTGACCACACAATTTTATAGTAGTATTATGTGACCACACAATTTTACAGTAGTAAGTATGATGTGACCGTATAATTTTACAGTAGTATGATGTGATCACACAATTTTACAGTAGTATTATCTGACCACACAATTTACAGTAGTTCGATGTTAGTTATAGTTTTTCTGCCTTTTTGTGTTTTAATATTGTGTTTTTCGTAAGCAATAAAGAGTTTATCTATCTATCATCCTACTTTCTCAAAAATACTCCGTTAGCGTCACTTACCTTTAGACAACTTCGGTTTCTTCGCCTCTCTCTCTTCTCTAGTGGCCGGTCTCTTCTTGGCTTCTTCTCTTTCTCTCGCGACAAGTCTGTGGCGCACAGTCTTGCGTTGCTCTAACGGTTCTGCGCGCGATTTGGTCTCGGACTTCAAAGGCCGCGAAGTGGGGCGTTCTGTAAAGATTCATGGAGGGTCGCTATAGAACGTTACAAGACCAAAGGTTTGGGTTCAGAAACACTGACAAGACGAGGTTACTCCGTGCCTTTTCAAAGACAGGTATGAATAGTAACATCGATAATAATAGTAATTATTCTCACTGACGCGTAAGAAAGATGGGGTCAAATGGGACTAGCGGGTAACTTGGGACTTGGTCGACACCAGCATCTATGAACCAGCTACAAGCCTATAACGTTATAACTGGTTGATAAATGTAGAGTCCAAAGTTTTCAACCAGTTACAACGTTATAGCTGTAGCTATAACATACATCTATAACGTTGTAACAGGTAGCTATAACATACATCTATAACGTTGTAACAGGTTGAAAACTTTGGACTCTACATTTATCAACCAGTTATAACGTTATAGGCTTGTAGCTAGTTCATAGATGCTGGTGTCGACCATGTCCCAAGTTACCCGCTAGTCTCATTTTCCTCCATTTGACCGTAACCCAGGCAACGCACAAGCAACTATGGTCGGCAACTCGCGGATATCTTGTTCTCTCCCACGTGAGTGAAAGGGACTCCTGATAAGTTGCCAGCAACAATCTCCTTAGTACTTGCTCTCCGGTCACACAGTGAAAAAGTTATGCCTTGGTCAGGTCCGATCTTCCCGATTGCTTATTTTTGGTCATTGTAATGCTAGCGATACTGAACTGTCAATCTACTGCCACTGATGTTGTATACTTTAAACTGTTAGCAGAACATCGAAACGACCGAAATCATCCAGCCGACACGGTGCAGGCTTTAGGCATTGTTAACAAAACGGCGAGTAGAGCGGCTACTCAATACGTGTGATTAATAATGCTTTCTTTATAAGGGGCTAAACGGAAGACGCGTCGCTGATGTAGCACACTTTCAGCTTTAGTACAGCAACCTGAATGGCAAACACACACCTCAAGAAAGACAGCTGGACTCTTGCGGAGACCGAAGTCAAGATCCTCTTCCTGACTCTGAGCCATCGCAGCAAGTAAGATAAAAGTAGCTTGTATTCAAGCTGGTAATTAGTCAACAACATCATTTGATCCATTGCAAAATAATGTCTCTACAAAACTTAAGCCTTAACCGTGTAAGAAAGTTAGACAAGTCAGCGAAAGCAGTGCCAAATTTCACACTTAGGAATCTGTAGCCTGTACGAACATTCTGTTTTTTTTTTCACTCAGTAGCCCTACGGAGAAAGATTGAGTAATTTGTTAACGTAATAAGTAATTTAGCATATATTTCTGCAACTGCCTATCTCTGGAATAAAGATATCTAAAAGCGCCATATTTCTTTCAATCGCAATAAGACATCAATATGTAAATCGGATTGAATACAAATATAAACATACTACAACACACGACATCTTCTATGCTCAAAGAGATTTTTCCTTGTAGCATAAAAAAGGGGCTATAAAAAAGAGCGAACAGATCACTTACTTACATAGTTAGTTATATTAGTTTCATGAAAATTGTAGGAGCCGTCAATAATCATAACTACTTGACAAGTAGTTAACCTAGAACTTTCTAAAAATAAAGATGGAATTAGGTTAAAAGGACTCAGGTGCTTCAGCAACTATCATATGTATAAGACCAATATAGATTTCAACCCTACTGCAACGTGAAATGAAAACAATAAGTTGTTGCGCTTTGGAAATCCAATGCTAAAAAACCCTCTCTCTCTCTCTTTTCGTGCGGGACAACAAGTCGACCAAAAACCTGAAAAGACTAGAAGACATAGAATTTAAAAATCCGTAGACGCTGGCGCTTATGATACTAACAAAGCTATGGTATTGGTAGAAGCACTATTAATGATAGCGGAAATAGTAGGTTCAAATTCTGCCCGTGGTAGAAAATCTTGCAAATTGTCAAAAAAACATGTAGGTAACTAACATGTACTAGACAACTATTTATGGCATAGGGAACGTCCCACACGAAAATAAGAAGACTTCAATATGAGGCTATACATACGGAACGATTTCCAAGTAACAAAGTCACTATGTTTTAAATAGACAAGAAAGATAATGAACATCTTCAACTACTCGATTTCAGTCGATAAGGGACTAAATTTCAGAACTCCTGACCGAGACTAGGGTTTTGGGTACTGGTAAATTCTTCTTCGATGCTTGCATACGGGTGATAAACTCATCTCTTGAAACTATTTCACCCAATTCCCTGTAAATCCAAGGCACCTAGAATCATATGAAAAAAAAAACAACAACAAAATTATCCGCAAACCATCAAATTAAAATATTACTGCTAATATTTTCATTGAGAGACCGCTTCATCGTCGATTTCATATGCTCAGCTACAATATTGGCGACCTATTGTGATTAGAAATACCGACAAGCATAATTTTCTTGACATAAATATAACAAAACAAACAAAACTGCTTGAAATAGAACGCCAAAAATATCCCTGTGTTATCAATAGCTACACTTTCAAAAGGGCACAGATGATTAGTATCAATGGGTAAAGACCAAGAACAAACTAAGAAGCCAAGAACCACCGAAGTTCAAGATATCAAGAATATTAAGAACACTAGTAGGTACCTTCCTAATTAGTGGTAAAAAACGTCGGTGGCCATCATGGTTATGTACATCAGTAGTGTTAGAATCGCGAAACCCGAGTTCGATCCCCGCCATGTACCAATGTGTTTTTACTCCCGTACATTTACCGACTGCTCTTACAGTGAAGGAATAACATCGTGGTGAAACCCACATTCAAATAGCATTTGAATTCAGGTGATATTTGCACGTGACTTAACCTAGGATTTGGGCCAGTACAGCCTTCGAGTTACAGAGGTCAGATGGCAGTCGCCCTGTGTATAAACTTGGTTACACGTCAAATCCCTTATGTTAGGTAGCCGACCCCGACAGAGAACGGAGTAAGACAAGGAGAATGATGACCTACTGGTGAAAAAATCAAAGAGGTTTCACACAATTTATCTGAAAGTTATGCTATAAATAGACATGGTTGGTACGCAACTTCTTTCCTTGAATATAATTATTCATTTTAACTTACCTGAAGAATTTGCCCAGAAACACCACTACCCTGTCTGCCAAGTCGTTTGAGGACATTGTCTCACATATTTCAGTCAGAGCTAGAATTCTGAAAACACTCTTACCTTTTCTGGCCGAAAACTGTGATGATGCTGTATTATGGACTCTTGCGGAGTCGGAAGTCAAGATCCTCTTCTTGCCTCTGAGCCATCGCAGCAAGTAAGATAAAGTGGCTTGTATTTAAGCTGGTAATTAGTCATCAACATCATTTGATACATATCCATACGTTAATTTACATGGATTATATATATTTATGTTATCCACTATTTGGCGATGCGATCACTTCTTTTAGTCTGCTAGAATCTGAAAAATCTCTCTTACCTTTTTTAGTTGGCTCTGCATTTATTTACTTGTCTCTTGTGCTCTGCAAAAACCTGGATGGATCGCCGATAAATGTAGCATCTCCCTTATGTTCTTTCATGAGAATAAGCACTGCCTTTTTTCTTACCCACCAACACAAACACATATAGCAACTGCCCATCGAACTCGGCAAATCCCTGTCAAATAGTGTATGAAAATCACAGCAAGATATTCAACAAGGTACCTGCTATTTTGGAATTCTTTTGCTTGCGCTTTCGGTTCCTTGAAAGTCTTCGAATTTCGCTCTGAAGTGGAATACGGCAAAGACATCAGCTATTCTTGAACTCGTTTTGCGACGGAATCCTAAAACATTGAAAATTTTGGACAGAATTGACAGCAAAAAAATACAATCTGAAAATATAATAATTACAAAAAAGCTTTATTAGTAACAGTTTCAACATAAAATTACATCTATACTCACCCACAAATCAACAACAGGAAATTAGATGCGCGAATGGAATTCAAACGTTAGTTTACGAAAAGACGATTTTGAGCTAAGCCTACAGCTAACCGACCAACAAGTTGTATATTAGATACAAAAGAAGGAAAAGGAAGCATTTTTGTGCTTCGGTGAATCCGCGTTTCGTTGTAAACACAAAAAAGAACAGGAAAAATGGTTACTCCTTTCAGCAATAAATTGACACTGTAAGTTGACTTAGAGCAAACTATTGTTAAGTATATTTTGCAGAAAAAAATTTAAAATATCTTTATTTCAAATGATCCTATTAAAAATAGTTGTGCAGGATGTTCTACAACGTTTTGTTTTTTCTAACTATGCTAATTTTTTCGTACACTTTTCTTCGCGTTTCAAAAATTTCTCTCCGCCGAAAAAAAGGACCGAACATTACAACAACAAAAAACATATTCTTGGTACGACCATTTATTATCTTAATGATAATTCTTAACAAAAATACGAGACATTACAATGCACGACATTTTTTGATAACACAAAACAAAAATATGCACTCTGCAGCATAAAACTAAATGAAAAAAGCTTATGTTTAATTGACCTCTCCCATAAAAACTACATCATCATCGTTTTCATCGGACGAAGCGATGTCCATATTCGCTACGTCGTAGCTGTCATCCATTTCGGATTTCAACTTTTTGACAAGCTCCAACAGACGCTTCTCAGAGTGCTTATACGTAACGTGCACTACACGCTCATCATTCCTATCGCTAACATAATCCAGTCTGTAATTTAAGTCATTAATAATAGTTTCGACAGATTCCAAATCCATTTCTATATCCAAAAGTGGCTTATGCGAGACCGGTTCGGTGTGAACTATCAAAGCTTTCCACTTGGAAAAGTTCAAACCTTTCACGCCCTGATTGCTTTGCTTTAGTTTCTCGAAGACCAACCCTTTGCTTCTATTTTTTTCACATCTCGGCAGAGTTATAGATAGCGTGAGATATTTAGTCGTCGTCTCGTCTACTCCTAAAACAACGACCTGGTGCTTATTAAGCTTGCCAATGTTGATCCCACTCAACCATTTTTTAGTTTCCGCATTCTCAGGTACAACACCTAGGTAGCCAGGGAGACAGTATCCGAATTTCACAAAATCCGTTTTCAATTCATAAGGCAAAGTCTGATGATGCTTAAATATTTGGTAGACAAGCATTTCTTTGATTTTGCACGCTTGTTGGACAGTAATTGACTTGTTCCCTTTTAGGGTTATATGCACGATCTCAGGGACGTTACCGAGAGATGGCATGGTCAAGGTTTGAGCAGCGTCATCTATCATATTCTCATTTGTGAAGGTGGTTTCTCTCAAGCCCGCGTCGAAGGCTTCTTTGTCAACTGCGACAGCCTTCAAAAACACATTGACTTTTTGCAACTCGTAGCTTAAAAGCATTTTGTGGTTCTCGAGAGCGCGCGCGGAAGATGGCGGCATGTCCACGTAGATTCTCGTGCCTGTCGCCGTGTCGACCTTTTTGACGAGCTTCCACTTACCTATATTGACGTCCTTTAGCCCACTGTTCTGGAGCCTGAGCTTCTCGAGAGGCTCTATATTGCGGCACCTGGAATTTTTTGGCAACCAAACCGCAGCGCGCTCGTACCACAACTCCTCTTTAGAGTAAACAATGACGTTAAACAGTTTAAATTCGCTGAAGTTCATTGTCATCAACCACTCCTTGGTGGCTTCATCGCGAGTTTCTACTTCGTAGCGGAATACGCTCTGGAGACCTTTTAGCGTAAAGTCCGGCGACCAGCCTTGACCACTTTGGGAGGCTTTGACAAGTTCAGCCACAAGGAATTTCTTGAGATACTCTGCTTGAATAGACGAATACGGGGAGAAATCATCTTTGCACAGATACAAGTTATAATCCTCGTCTGGTTTCCTATCATTAAGCAGATTCTCTGCCGCCTGTAAATGGGTAGGTAGCTGAGCTGGAGGCTGTGTGAAAGTGTTCTGTTCGTCTCGTTCATCGTACGTTGGCGCGGGAACCATTAAAGGCTGGGCCTGAGCCATCATAACCATCTGCTGAACCAAATCAAACTGAGGCATCAACATAGGGTTGGGGATGTGTAACGCTGGCGACGCTACGTTCACCATAATCGGGGGCACTGGATTCGGATTCCACTCTGGAACTGCATAAAACAATCGAATGAAGGTCAAAACCGAGTCAATCAATTCAAAGAAAATTGAACGCCTAGAAAATGTAACACAATGAAATAAATTCGTACTTACTGTAAGTTCGATTTGCAGAACTGTCACCTGAAAAGAAATAAGTCGTTCACAGTTGAAAAAAATGTGTTCTATTCTCGAGATCATGATGTAAGATGTATTTATCAGCAGCATTAAAAAAGTGCGGTGCTCACCTCTGTTCAAACCAATTTCATGATCACGCCGAGCGCTTTTAGCAGGGATATCTGAAGCCCTCGAGTCTGCGAACACAATAAAATTTCTGATGTCATTTAAAGACTAAAACAATTCTGTAGGCTTGAAGATAACTAATTTTAAATTCTTGACCTGGCCTGATGAATATGGTACACATTTTAATTTGATGATTTAATAACTGGCTCTTTTAAGTTATAGGGACGATAATACTCAAAGAAATAGATCTTACCAGCTGGCCTCTTGTTGGCATGCATGTTTCTGTACATGCTTGGCAGGCTGGACAGTACATCATTGTACATCCTCACTTCAGCATTCTGGTCGTATTTCGCGTTGAATTTCACCACCATTTCGATGAACGACACGTCTTTGTATCCAAACATGTCCTGCATCGCTTTCCCCACGACGATCCGCATCTCTTCCAGCACACGGTTACGCATCTCGCCGGTGAAATGAGAGCCATGTTTGTCGATGATCTTAGTGGATATCTCGTCGATGGCTTTGTCACGTTTCGCTTTGTGAGCGGCGTCGTGTGAAACAGCGGGCTTTTTTTCTTTGGCGTATCCGCTTTCAAGTTGTCTATCGTCGCGGCGATCGAATTTACTATCAAACTCAGGTTTACGTACTTCGCGTTCCAATTCCTCTCGACGACGTTCTATGTCGCGTTTCCGTAACTCTTCAGAACGTTTTTTAAGCGCCTGTGCTCTTTGATACACATCTTCAAACTCCTTGTTGAAAGTCTCCGGGAATTTTTCAGCTTTCGTGGGTATTTTTCGTTCTTCTTCGCGGCGGGGATAATCCTCTCTCGGATACTCGTCCCGTCTGCGGACATCGTCGATCGGTCTGTGCGGCTCTCTCACGTCTCTGTCGAATCTTTTCGGCATATCATCGGCACGGCGAAAGTCCTCACGTGGCTCGAATCTTGGCTCAAATTTGGGTTCACGGGTTTCAAACTTGGGTTCTCTAGGCTCAAACCTCGGCTCGCGAGGAGGGATACGGTCGTCAGGTTTGTAACTACGAGGAGACGGCTCAGGCGGTCTGGCAATCAAATCCGAGCGAACTCTAAGAGGGTTTTCGAAGTTGCGTTCGTCTTCAGGGCGACGTGGCTCCCATACCGGCATCCGCTTCTTTTCTTCTTCTGGTCTATCCGGGAAACGTCGAAAATGTTCTTCTTGTGGCTGTCCGGGCCACATCGGAGGAGGGGGAGCTTCCCGGGACTCAGGGCTGCGGCGTTTCTCAAGCGCCCAGGAACGCCGCGGCGATCTCGGCGACGGCGAATGCTTCTTGAAGCGGTCGCGGGGAGGAGAACGGTCGCGGCGTGTTGGCGACCGTGACTTGCGCGGCGGCGACCGACTTTTTAACTCGGCATCAATGCGCGGTTCAAACCTCTGCATTCGCCTGTCATCTTCCTTTTTCCCCACAGGCGGGAATGCTTTGTCTCGCTCTTGCCATGTCGAAGGGCGAGGTTCCACCGGCCTCGCTCCGGGAATGGGGTACTGTACGTTTTCGTGCAGACTGGGCCGGTACCCACTTGAGTACATAGCTTGATTTGGCGCCTGTAAATTGAAACTTTATTTTGCAACACGGACAAAAAAGTATAAAACGAAAAATACGATGCCGTTCAGATTGAGGCCAATGTTTATGAGAAACGATCGCCTTCAAACAGTGGTTGACATTTAATGCAGACATACTGCCTGGGCTTAGAACTAATTGCGTCTAGACTCTCTTTCACTATTTGGGACACCATTATTATTATTAATATCACTCATACTTTTGAATTTACTTGCTCATTCTTTAACAATTTCATATACCGCCTTTCCTATTTATTTATCGTCAATTTAATTTTTTCTTTGCTTGTGTGAGAAATTCCTAAGTCTCATCAGCAGGATTATTTTAAATAGTTTTGTTGTATGCGGTTGTTGATTTATTTGAGTTATATTATGCTCTTTTTGTTTTGTTATAATGCATTTGCATTTTTTTTTTCTATATCTTTAGCATCAATTTTTAGTTTTGGATGATATTTGCAGCAATCTCGTATGCTTCATTAAGTGCAGGTTGACATTATAGATTATTAGACAGCTCCAAAAAAGTTAGTTCATATATACACCAGTAAGTCCTTCATTGAAATAAAATCGTTTCCAAGATTTTTCTTTTAATCTTGTCTTGACCTGACGAGACGAAAGGCTGGCTTGATAAATTAGCGAACTCACTCCAACTTTTCAAACCCCTGACGTCTCCATCCACCTAAAGAATTAACTGAACTCAGCTTCGAATTTCATATTTCTGTCTCTTCCTTTCAAGCCTTCTCGTTGTGTGTCGGGGCAAACTAAATTCTGTCGGACCTATGCAATAGATACCACACGAACGGCATTTGGAGTGGCTGCCTATAGGTCTTCTGGGCATTCGTAAACTGGGTCATACTCTATGCACATTTATGTATGTTGATTGAAAAATAGCTTCATAGTTCAAAACTTCTCTACAAATATTATTTTTATAACGTTTATTACATCTTGTTTATTATTTCCGGCTATAATATCTTCTTTCACATAGATGGCGATCTTGAAATTCATAAATATTTGATTTTTACAGAGAATTTTTACCTTTTTCTTCTTCGTTATATTTGAAGAGTGTGGCTTTGGTCTTCCATTGATTTTTAATAACAATTGATTAGTCATAGAGATTTGTACTATTGACGTAAGGTGTAAAAGCATTCTCAAATAATTAGAAGCGTGAAATGTAACTTCAACGATCCTTGCTAGGAATAGTTGCATTATTATTCTTATAGAAGTGCCATTCTACTTATAGGTTAGTTTCGTTTCTGCAAACAATAAATCCCTCGTTACTTTACAACATGGTTTGGCCATCCTCCATTCAATATTGGTTTTTAGCTTGTACTACTGTACTCCTAATGACAGATTGACTTTTCTGTTCACCTGTAAGTTCTTTTCAACCTTTCATCCAATATTGGTGGATTACGTCCGTTATAGGTTTAGTTTTGGAATCAGGCGGGGTTAAACTTATGTAATTTCGTTGAATTATTCGTGATTTAGGCTGGTGTTTAATTAATTGTTCCTGGCCATTGCGTCGACATTTGGACTTTTGTGATACTTTTGACTCCCATCACAACCAGAAGTGAGCTTATTCTGGTCTTATCGCATTATTTGTCGAAAGATAATGATTAATGAATAATGGAACATCCCCATGGCAGGGAAATATGCCATGTCTTTCTCTATTATATCGGTGTTCTTTCATGATAAAATGGTGAGTATCTTAAGGCTTCCTTTTAGGTCTATTTTTGTATTATAGGTTTTTTCTAGGAAAATACCTGCTTTATTTGTACCTCTCCTTATTGTTTATAACCTGTATCATCGTCTTTTGCATTCATACAAATAATTTGTAATTTTTATGTACTCTGCTTTTCCGGCCTGCTAAGTACTAGTAAATTGATGGTCTGGATTTTCCTTAAAATCCGAACATTTTATACGCCAACCAGTCAATAACAGTTCGGGTGCCTTCTCGTAAGTTGTTTGTTAATATTTATGTTGTTCTTATAAAATTTTTGCAATAGCAAGTCCGGCTAGATATAGTCATCTTCCTCAATTCTGCCAAATATTTCCTTTCCTATTATCTTCTGCCGCTTTCAAATGGGTAAAGAAATGAGACAGGACATATACCGGTGTCAAATGCTTAAATTTCCATAATTAAATCCAATCAGAGACATTTCTAGGGTTGTAGACTTGTGCGTAGTTTTCTGATCGTTTTATGTTGAGAGAATGACAGCTGGACTGGACATTTCGTTTATTTGAACCTGTTAAAGTTGTAACATGCAAAATGGGTTGGCTCGCTGACACCAAAATTGTCAATAAAAACGTCAAATCACCACCACTGGGCGAACGTACGACTAACGTGCGGGTTGCACTTTAGGTACATTACTATTTTTATTTTACACTATAGTTTTGTTCTCAGTCTGTATAACTTCTCAGCTTACATCAACGACCACACAGTCAATAGACGGTACACTAAGGACGAAAACTTTCTAGTAATTCATCAGATTTGCATTTTCATTAAGTGGTGATTTAGGAGAAATAAGGATTGTTGATATGTTTACGGATATCGTGCCCATAAAGACCGGTATTCTGAAGTATGAGGAGAACCAAAGTCTACAGGCACAGAGGACTTTTTTACCCGATTATGACGCAGCAAAAAGAAGGGTTATTTTGTGATTGCATTTTATTGCCTTACTAGGTGTTGTAAGCTCTTTTCTGCGGCTTCAAGCTACTGGCCCGTTGGTTGACTTTCTAGCAAGACTATAGATGACCTAGTTTTTCTAGAAGATAATATCTTCAACGTGAAAATATATTGTTTTCGTCGTTAATAATAGGCTATGTGGTCGCTGTTTGACATAGAGTAAGACTAACCTGAGCGGGCGGGTCGTACGCGGGGCGCACGTCTTTGATCGGCGCGCCGGTCGGACCGAATTTGGTGCTCGGCACAACCGAACGCCGCGGCGAGTACCTTCAATAAAAAAAAAAACAATTTATAGTAGTTTATGCAACTGTCATATAAGAGGTAGGCATAAGAATACGAATATCTTTTTATTACAAGAGGTGGAGTGATCTTTCTCTCTTTTCGTGTGGAACACTGGGTCGTCCAACGACTCAATAGTCAATAGACATCAAGAGTCATAAAAGTTTGGCACAAGCATTCTGATGCCTAATTAAATATAGTATTTGCATTAACTATTTTATCAACACTCTAATGAACATCCCATTGTGCTGTTTATTGTAATTCTGAGCAAATAGATTTCTGTATTTCTACACATAATTTCCATAAAAGTGTGTAGCACACAATTTAAGTAACAAGCCGGGCAATTCTGTTGACATTTAGATTTATGGATGGACCTATGGGACGAATTTGCTAACATAAGGTGAAGTAATCTTACCTTCCGGGGGAGTCGTGGCGCTTGTGCGGCGGAGTGATAGGACGACCACGCCCTGAGATAGTAAAATACACAGGTGATTTAAGCCACATAGTTACAATACAATTTTATATTCAAGATATTATATTCGAAGATTTTATATTCTAAGGGACTCGAGGGTTTCATGGGTATTGCAATTTTAGGCGACAGGCTAACAATCTGCCACTAAAGTGATACACGACTCATCTGAAACGACCAAACATTTGTCAGACGTGGCGATAATGACCGTAATTTTATGGTCGTCAGCGCTCTGCCTATACCGCCAGGGATATAGGCGTAATTTGTGTATGTATGTATATTCAAGATAAGACAAATGCCACTTCATTTTATAGTCGAGTATCGAGTATACTAGATTTTGGTCAAATTATACATTTGAGGAAATAAAGCAGTTAAAAGATCCAAGTGGATATACCTTTACCAGGAGAAGGCAATCTTCTTCCAGGCGAAATTGCACGTCTTGGCGACGGCATTCTGCGTCCAGGTGACATTCTGCGTCCAGGCGACATTCTGCGTCCAGGTGACATTCTGCGTCCAGGTGACATTCTACGCCCAGGTGACATTCTGCGCCCAGGTGACGGCATTCTACGCCCAGGTGACGCCATTCTCCTATGCGGATCGGAAACTTCCCTCCTGGGAGAAAATCTCGGGCCTGGTTTGTCCGGCACATCCCTTCTTGGAGAAAACCTTGGACCAGGTTTTCCATGCAAATCTGGGATATGTCTTCTAGGAGAAAATCTTGGACCTGGCTTTCCGTGTGAATCTGGAATATCTCTTCTTGGGGAAAATCTTGGAACTGGCTTTCCGTGTGAATCTGGAATATCTCTTCTTGGAGAAAATCTTGGACCAGGTTTTCCATGTAGATCTGGAATATCTCTTCTAGGAGAAAATCTTGGACCTGGCTTTCCGTGTGAATCTGGAATATCCCTTCTTGGAGAAAATCTTGGAACAGGTTTTCCGTGCGAATCTGGAATATCTCTTCTTGGAGAAAATCTTGGAACTGGCTTTCCATGTGAATCTGGAATATCTCTTCTTGGAGAAAATCTTGGTCCTGGTTTGGCACCATAGTCATGGGCGCTCCTAGGTGGTTCATTAAGGGGTTTGGACATCATGGGTCTTTTATCAACGTCTGGGTACCTTCTGTCAAAATTTGGACTGGGCTTTCCGAAGGGTGTTTTGTCCTGTTGAATCTGGAGTAAAGAAACGGTATGACGATTTGACATCTACGGGAAGAAATACGGTGATGCTAGATGCCGGTTTAGAATAGCATCCCCCCAATAAAAGACTAAGGGATAGTTATCGAGGGAATGGGCATTAGCGTTCCATGTGAATTAAACATCTTCCACTGCGCTCACCAATCCGCTTGCTAAGAAGAGTGGTATGGCAATACCCCCCGATAGGAGAGGACCATGTCAACCAATAGACTGTAATGAATGTAGAGGATAAGGACTGTATCAAGACATTTAATCTAAAATTATACTTACAGGCTGTGCCCAGGGGCCCGAAGCCTGATGTGCAGTGTGATGTGGCCCCGTCTGACCAGGGCCGTGGTGGCCCTGTGGAGGCCCCTGCCCTGCGTAGGGCCCCGGCTGCCGATCCAGGTTGTATTGTGGCCCCTGGAAGTTGTCCTTCATTATCGTGATCTGTGAGAGATTTGAGGGTTATTTTATTTATAATTGTTCTGTTTCATGGGCTAATTCACCCCTTAAAATATTTGCATACATACATACATACATACATATATCACGCCTTTATCCCTTGCGGGGTAGGCAGAGCGTTAACGGCCGTAAGAATACATTTTTGAGGATTGTTTTTCAAGGTTGTTCCAGAAAACATGTGTATCACTATAGTGACAGGTTGTCAGCCTGTCGCCTAAAAATTGTAATACACCAATATCCTCGAGTCAGTTAGTCGCCTCTTACGTCACCCGCGGGAAGGATGTGGGGTGATGCTATTCTAAGCCGGCATCACACGGCACAATGCACGGCACGGCAAAATATTTGCATATTTACCGGTTTCTGCGGAGTCTCGTACGGCTGGTAGCGTGACTGAGCGATGGGTCGGTTCAAAGGTTCATCGACTATCTCGACGCTACGCAGAACGTGCGGCCGGTTTGCCTAGTGAAGAGACCAAGATGATCACATCATTATAGCGTGGGACACAGAGTTGACGAACGACCTGACAAACTCTTGTGTCACAGTTATGCCTGGTTTGCATGCCAGTCAGACGGCCGAGTAGCTTCACTACAGTAACTCGCATGAACACAACTTACGAGTAATTCGCACGTGCGACCGCAGTTTGCATGCGAGTTACTTCAACATTTTTGTTTTCACTCGCCTGCTCGCCCGGCAGCAACTCGCACTGGGCTGTCACTAGCATCGTTTGAACGCGTTCGGCAGCAGCTGAAGCCTGGTTTACACGGTGCGAGCTACTGCCTAGCGAGTAGACTTGGTATGGTTGTAGTAAGACCGCCGCCGTCTAAGGGTGCGTCTCCGTTGAAGCGGGGCTGCGCTAAGCTAAGCTAAGTGCGGCATGAATTGACCAATCATGAGCTTCAAAATCCCCGAATCCCCGCCCATCTTTAGTGGAGACGCGCCCTGATTGGTCAATTCATGCACCGCTCAGCTCAGCTTAGCGCAGCTCCGCTTTAGTGGAGACGCACCCTAAGTAACCAAAAGGTGCGTCTCCACCGGCCGAGCAGCCTCAGACGCCCACTGAGTCGCGTGGCATGCAGCGCCATGCGCGGTCGGTGTGGACGTGTTTTGGCTGAGCATAAGCGATTAAGCATGCGCTGCCTCAGGCGAAACACGTCCACACCGACCGCGCATTGCGCCGCGGCGATCGCCTGGGGCTGCTCGGCCGGTGGAGACGCACCTATTGGTTAATTAGACGGCGAGGCGCTCTTACCACAACCATTTCAGAGGCGGTTGAAAACTCTGGTCACCAGAGTTTATCGGGTCGCTGTTATGCGATTCGGTGTCCCACAGGAAAAGAAGATCCCATTAACTTTCTTTTCTTTTATACGGGACCCCATCCCATGATTGTACTACTCGTATGATGAGGTATACATTACACTGTGGGGTGAGGTAGGGAACTGGTAGAGGGTTTCCTAAAGCCGCTCTTTGGATGAGTGTGTTGTGTTGCAGTCCACGAAACATAATTAGAACCGACTTGTTACAGTATTTTTGAACATAAGGCCCAACGCTCACTCATGCGGTTTCCCGCGCGGGAAAGGGAGCGTTGAGCCTAAGTATGTTAAAAGAAAACAGCCAGCGAGTGTTCTGTTTCATATCAGAGTTTTGTTGCTATTGAGGGATTTAGAACAAAAATACAGTCATAATTTGAGAAAACATTTATTAAGAACCACACAGTTAACGATCTAGTTCTTAACAAGTGCATTGCAGTTACAGAATTAACACGATTTTTATAGAGAAAGCTATAATATTTACCAGCCAAAATTACATTTCGTGGACTATACGGTTGCGTACAGTGTGACAGTACACATAGTGATATACCTATCTATAATGACTTCAGGACTTTTTCCCGTTTGGTTAGGGCATTGCACATTGTCCAAAAGATGGTTCTGAGTCTTGGACGGCACGTTAAGCCGTCGCGTCGGCCCTGATTGTAGTTCTGCCATACAATCATGAAGTACTCTCGAGACCATGGTTCACCCGGTCTTCCGTAGACTTTGACCATTGTTTTGTTTAGTTTTCGTTAACTAAACATTGTTTAGAAAACAATAGCACATTTTTTACAACAAACTGTTGCGCACAACCCGTCTAAAGGCTGTGGAGCGCGCGACTAGTTGTCGTTCTTTAAGTGTCAGCAGAGGAAAAGTGAAGCCTCCCCGTCTTCTCGGTGTAACTCGAGGCCCAACGATCTTTAGCTTTTTGGACGCTCCCGATCCGCGAAGGACTGGGTTACCAAGAAGGGCCTCTCTTTTTGCGGCTTGCGAAGGCCCAGGTTGGGGATCGTCTGTTTGGGATTGTAAGGCGTTTGTGGGTAATGAACCGATGTCACTATCAGTCTCCTTAGTAGCTGATTCATTTGAGTCACAAGTTTCGCCTGATTCATCGACAGTCTTGTTCCGTTTACTCCTGATTTTGAACTGTACCTTGCGCCTACCAAGTTCGAGAACAAAGTTTTTCCGCTCAAGATTGGGCAGTAGTAAACGGTCAAATCCAAAGAAGAATATCTGCGCAGACGTACCCACAATTCTGCTATTGACTAATCTCCAACGGTCACAGCCCACGTCAAAGTTCTGCGCATGAAGACATTCTATAATTGATTCTGGTCCTACCAACCTATTGGGCACGTATACATAACCGTAAACCTGTTTGGGAATTTCGGTGACGTCCGTGAGAGTTAGGAACGCCCCTTTCCAAGGCCTAACTTGATGTATGCGGTCCGCAAGCCAGGTACGGGTTTCCTCATTCATGCAGGGGAGAATGATCATACCTGACCGAATGATGAAGCCCATAAAGTTTGGAACGTCAGTGTTTTCGGTGTTTATGAGGCGTACAATCTCTCTTTCAAACTTCGCGGCCATTTCGGGCGTGATTGCCTGAGATCTATCCCGGATACCTACTTTGCAATAAGGGACAGGTGGAGTAGAAGGTCTAGAAACCCTACCAGTCTGTTTCCTCGGCTGCTCGGAACAACTTTCTGTGGCTCTAAGCCTCTTTTTCGCTAGCTTATTTTTATCTCCTATGCCGCTTTTTGCAACATCTTCACGGTACTCCGGGAAGTCCACCAGCGGTTGCAGGGCCCGACGCTCCGCCTCCTCCCTATCGTAACCCTTAGTGAGCCAGTACACCAACCGACGCTTGGCACTGCCAGACAGTTTGCGTTTGCTTTTAGGCTCACCAACAGTAACACCATTAGTAGTCTCACCTAAATCAGTCGTTTTAGATCTATCGCACTGTGCTGAAAATTCTGGCGCTGGATTGCAGTTTCTTTGTATAAGATCTACATTGGGACTACTGGTTTTGTCATATTCCTTAGTAGAACGCATTTCTTGGTTTAAGCAGCCAACCATCTGACCATCAGGATCACTAGGCATAAGAACCTTGTTTCCATCCCGGATACCTTCTTTGCAAGAGCCGATAGTTGCGGTTGGACTAGAAAACCTACCAGACTTGCTTGGCTGCTCGGAAGAACTTTCTGCGGCTCTAAGCCTCTTTTGTCCTAGCTTATTTTTGTCTATGCCGCTATTGGCAACATCTTCACAGTACTCCGGGAAGTCCACCAGCGGTTGAAGGGCCCGACGCTCCGCCTCCTCCCTATCGTAACCCTTAGTGAGCCAGTACACCAACCGACGCTTGGCACTGCCAGACAGTTTGCGTTTGCTTTTAGGCTCACTTCCACCATTAGTTGTCTCACCTGAATCAGTTGCTTTAGATTTGCATTCTGCTGAAGATTCTGCCCCTGGGTTGCAGTTTCTTTGTACAAGATCTACAGTGGGGCTACTGGTTTTGTCACATTCCTTAGTAGAACGCATTTCTTGGTTTAAGCAGCCAACCATCTGACCATCAGAGTCATTAGGCGTAAGGACCTTCTTTCCATCCTGGTTACCTACTTTGCCAGAGCCGACAGTTGCGGTTGGACTAGAAAACCTACCAGACTTGCTTGGCTGCTCGGAAGAACTTCCTGTGGCTCTAAGCCTCTTTTGTCCTAGCTTATTTTTGTCTCCTATGCCGCTATTTGCAACATCTTCACGGTACTCCGGGAAGTCTAACAGCGGTTGAAGGGCCCGACGCTCCGCCTCCTCCCTATCGTAACCCTTGGTGAGCCAGTACACCAACCGACGCTTGGCACTGCCAGTCAGTTTGCGTTTGCCTTTAGGCTCACCAATCATTCCAGAATCAGTGGTCTGATGTGAAGCAGATTCATGAGATTCAGCAAGCTCTATCAAAGATCCTAAGTCTGGGTTATAGTTTCTATCTACAAGATCTATATCGGAGCTACTAGTTCTGTCATATCTCTCAGTAGAACGGATTTCTTCATCTGAGTACCCTACCATTGGACAATTATCATTACCACTAGGCCACAAACCGCAACGAGTTGTAGAGCTTTTATTCGGTGCATAAGCACCAGTTAAGAGATTTTGAGCCACACTTACTGCGTGACTAAGAACATCGTTCTTAGGATAACCATATCCCTGGTTCTGTGGTGGTCTGCCCTGTCCATGAAACTGGTCTCTCTGGTCGTAACTCTGCCTCATGTTGCCCTGGGTAGTATGCTGTAATGAATAAAACAAAGTTATAAGTAGATCAGCTATTATTCAATAATTATTGACGGATATCGAGTAGTCTTAACAATTTTATGGTTGACTGTCATGTCTAGTCGCAAAAGAACTAAATCATATGTGATTGTAGGTGGTATGGTTTCTAAACGAAGGCGGAAATTAGTTTGAACATTTATCAGCTGCGTCTACACAGGCCGAGCAGCCTCAGGTGTTCGGCATGCGGCGCATACCGCGATCGGTGTTGTTTTGCCTGGGGCACCGCATGCTCATGCTCGCGCGAGCGCTCATGAACCGAGCCAAACGTCGTCAGCAATATGGCGGTTCAAAGGCGCGTAAAAAACACGTCCAGGTAGGGTCGAATTTGCCTCACCCGAGGCCTCTGAGGCTGCTCGCTCGGTATAGACGCGTCTATTGAAGTAGAACTTTATTTTTGTTTAGAAGCTGTATTTGTACATAATATAAAAAAATAATGGTGTTCGGGTGAGATCTTATCCAGTTGGGACTGCTATAGGCTGATGTGATGTAATAAAAAATTTAAGGTAGTGATTCTACCAGTATTTTTATTTACATGTCAATTTTGTTTAGAAAGGCTGTCCGCATACTATAGTGAAAACAGTCTCAAGACAGATAGAGATGTGCTGCCGCCCAAGATAAAGCCTGAATGGGAATATTCCCATAAGAAATTCCTTTTGTCTGGAAACATACATAAAATAGCTTGAAGAAGTAATGGGAATACAAAATAAATATTCTAGTATTGTAAAAAAAGGTTTTTTTGTAAAGATTATGCCTTTATTCATAATTTAATGGCGACTGCACATCTCTGTCTTGAGACTGTTTCGTCTATAGTGTGCGGACGGACTGGCTGAACTTTTCCTTTATACTTCTCCTTTTTGTGAACTAAGGAATTATCCATAAAATTATCTGTAACATATAGAATACTTGCCTCTTGTCCGTAAGAAGTATTCATTCCTTGTTGGTAATTGTTGAAGTTATTTTGCTGCATTGGTTGTTGGCCAACCTGACCAGAGCCTTGGTGCTGGCTTGGACCCCACTGACCGTTTCCAGGGCCCCACGAGTCCTGCCTGGGAGGGTCCTGTCTAACCATATTGTCTGTGCCTGTCGGTTGCCTGCCTGCCTGTGGCCCGTAATTTGCCTGGTTGAGATAGTCGTTTCTAGGTGGATACCCTCCGCCTCTCTGGTCAAAGTTTTGTTGAGGGTTGGAAGACTGTGGAACAACAAGAAATCATTATTGTTAGTTTTAGGTTAGAACACTTTTCGGGGCAGTAATGTTGGAGTATATATACCTATCGGGGCCCTATGAAACATCAAGAAAACATGAGAAAAAAAAAAAGATTAATTTTTTCCAAAATTATTTATTTTTTATGCTTAATAATACTCGAAAGTCTAGACCAAAAACTTCAAGGGCCTATATTTCGGCCTAGCCCAAAATTGCCTAGGACAAAAAGTGTTTGTATTAGGTCCCCAATATGTAACAAATAATTTTAAAAAAACGAAAAAAAATCTAAGTCCTGCCCCTATTGCCCCAAATGGTAAACTCTAACCCACTTTTTAGGGGTTCGCTTTAGTAATCTGCGGCATTGTTTGCATCTGTCATCCTAAGCGTACATACTGCGCTCCGATAATCGACCTAAAATCTCGCGAAATAGTTGTTTATCGTTTACGCGAAAGTTGTAATTGTGCTTATAACATCACAGTGCACGCCATCAAGTGTTATCTCCGCGAATAAAACAGTATTTAGTGTAAAAGGCGATTGCAAAAACATCTCCGATCGTCGAAAGTTTTGTGTATCTACCCTCAAATCAACAAACATACTATGTTGCCAAAATTGAATCTGACAGCAGTGACCTAACACTAGACGACTTGGGTGTTGCCAGATATGGAAACACCTCCCGAAAATGAGGGAAACCTCGCCGGCATGGGGAATAAAATCCTCGTACAACAAGTATTCCACAAAAGCATGTTCCAGGGTAAACCAAAACAACAGCAAAGCAAAGCGACACCTAGCGATGATGCAGCCAACCCAAATGAATGCCCCCAGCCATGGCAAAGCGACCATATTCCCACATCGAAAAGGAAGAGAATGAGTCCAAGTCCTAACTCAAAAAATACAAGTAAAATACCGAAAAACAACCTCACTATTAATATACCCGTACACAATCAGTTTGAAGTATTAAGCAACACCGACGCAGAAGATCAAGATAATGAAGAGCAAGTAGCAAACCCGACACCAAAACCTGAACCTATCTTTGTGACAGGAGTTAATGATATAGCAGTTTTAAGGAACAAACTACATGCACTTGTTGAGGGAAATGTTTGCAGCATAACAACACTCAGATCAGGCCACATTGTAAAAGTCATGCCGGCAAACATTGAAACTTACAAAACCATCAGAGAAAAGTTTGTAGAAGACAATATAAGCCACTACACATATGCACTAAAAAGTGAGAGACCATACAGAGTTGTGCTGCGCGGCTTACATTCATCAGAAGAAACTTCTGTCATATCCAACGAGCTTAAAGAACTTGGACATGATGTTCGACAAATAGTCAACGCACGTCACAGAAAGACAAAAGAGCCACTATCCCTTTTCTATGTAGATCTCGAACCTAAAGAAAATAACAAAGACATTTTTAGCATAAAGAGACTTAACTATACAGTGGTATGATACTATAGCTTCATACACCACAGTGGTATCTTTTGAAGCCCCATATAAAAAGAAAGAAGTACTACAATGCAAAAGATGCCAACGCTTCGGGCACTCGAAGAACCAATGTTTCAGACCCTACAGATGTGTTAAATGTGGAGACGAACACCCAACGGCTTCATGCACCAAGAGCCCTCAGACGGAAGCCACTTGCGCTAATTGCTCAGAAAAACATCCAGCAAGCTATAAAGGCTGTCTAAAATACAAACAATACAAGGAACAAATCTTCAAGAAACCCTCACACACAATGAGGAACACAAAATCTACCTACCAAAATCCTATCCCAGACCAGCCCCAAGAAAATTCAGCCAAGCCTACAAATATGACTGATACATATGCAAACATAACAAAGAACAAGCAAAATGACTGTAAACCCAAAAATTATCCTAATCATAAAAATCTTAATGAACATGAAGATATGACATTCGTCGGCATCCTTGACATAATGTTTGAAAGATTTGAAACAATCATGAGAACCATGATGAACAACATGATGGATCGTATGTTCCAGCTAATCGGAAAGTTAATCCCGGCTTCAAAATGACCCTTAATCTAAGAATAGTCACATGGAACGCCAACGGCCTAAGAGAACGTGCCCAAGAGCTTGAATTATTTCTAAACACTGAAAAAATTGACATCGCTATGATATCTGAAACCCGACTGACAGAAAAAACATTCATAAACATCAAAAATTATACTATGCACACAACAAACCATCCATCCGGAAAAGGTCATGGTGGTTCAGCCCTGCTTATCAAACAAAACATAAAACACTTTCCAATAGAAAACTTCTGCACAGCAAAACTCCAATCAACTACAGTAATTATACAAGACAATAAAGTTGAAACGGCTGTATCAGCAATATACTGCCCACCAAGACATAAAATCACCTCAGATGAATTCAAGGAATACTTCTCCTTACTCGGACCAAGGTACATCTGTGGTGGTGACTGGAACTCCAAGCATGTCTTTTGGCGATCAAGGCTTACAACACCCAGAGGGAGACAATTATTCAAAGCTATTGAAGACCTAAAGCTACTGGCAACCTCACACGGAAATCCTACTTACTGGCCAACAGATCGAGACAAGGTGCCAGACCTCCTAGACTTCTTCATTTCCAAGGGCATCCCATCTCACAAAATAAGTGTCGAACCTTGCACAGACTTGTCATCCGACCATACTCCTGTAATACTCAACTTAAACAGTACAATAACAATGAAAGGACCTATAGCCAGATTATACAACAGAAACACAGACTGGGATAGTTTCCAAAAAACTATTGAGATGCATACTAACCTTAATATAAAACTCAAATCTGTAGAAGACATTGAAATAGCCATAGAAGATCTTAACAAACTTATTCACATAGCATCTGATAGATCAACGGCAGTAACTGGGAATAATCAAATAAAACCCCACTCTTACCCAAAGCTCATAAAAGATAAAGTGAATGAAAGACGAAACCTTAGAAAACAGTGGCATAACACTAGATATCCCAGAGATAAAAAAATATTTAACAAGGCATCAGAAGAACTAAAAGCATTAATAAATAACTTCACCAACCAGAATTTGCAGACATACCTTGAGAACCTTACACCAACATTAGATACAAACTACTCTCTGTGGAAGGCAACAAGAAAAGCACAAGGCCCCAAAGCGCACATTACACCCATCAAAAACCATGTTGGTACGTGGGCTAGATCAGATATAGACAAAGCTACAGCATTTGCAAAACATTTGCACACTGTGTTCCAACCACTAAGCAGCACGCGAATAGAACAGGACACTGAGGTGTATAACTACCTCGAGTCCCCGATACAGATGTGCCAGCCGCTCAAAAGTGTGAGCCCTCGAGAGGTGGTAAAACATATTAAACAACTACAAGAAGGTAAATCACCAGGATACGACTTGATAGATCCAACTATATTAAAGAAAATGCCAAGAAAAGGACTTATGCTGATAACTGCTATATTCAATGCCTGCCTCAGACTGGAACACTTCCCAAGCCAGTGGAAAATTGCTCAGATAGTTATGATACAGAAACCCGGCAAGCCTCCTACAGAAACGTCTTCTTATAGACCTATTAGTCTACTACCAGTACTGGGTAAATTGTTTGAGAGAATCCTCCTAAATAGAATGAAACCCCACCTGCAAAATATCATCCCGATACATCAATTTGGATTTAGAGAGAAACATGGTACCATAGAGCAAGTCCATCGACTAGTAGACAACATCAATAGAGCCTTTGAAAATAAGCAATACTGCTCTGCAGTCTTCTTAGATATCGCACAGGCCTTTGATAAGGTATGGCATGATGGTCTACTCTACAAGGTAAAAACCAAATTGCCTCACTCATTCTTTCGCATCATAAAATCCTACCTCGCCAAAAGATGCTTTGAAGTGAGATTCAATGAAGCAAACTCAGATCTGCACGAAATCAAATCAGGAGTACCACAGGGAAGTATACTGGGGCCAATCCTCTACCTTATATACACTGCTGACCTACCAACAAGTGGAAACACTACAACAGCTACATATGCTGATGACACAGCTATACTATCGTCAAACGAGAACCCAGTCACAGCCTCTGAAAATCTGCAGAACCACTTGCAAGCAATAGAACAGTGGCTACATACATGGAGAATTAAAGCCAATCAAAGCAAATCAACCCACGTAACTTTTACATTAAGACGTGAAACATGCCCACCAGTCAAGCTAAACAATGAAGACATACCCCAAAGTGAAAACGCCAAATATCTTGGCATGCACCTGGATAGACGACTAACTTGGCGTAAACACATATGGACAAAACGAAAACAGCTTGACACGAAACTGAGAACCATGCTCTGGCTTATAGGAAAAAGCTCTAAACTGAACCATAACAGCAAATTATTAATATACAAAGCTATCCTAAAACCAATATGGACCTACGGTATCCAATTGTGGGGTACAGCAAGCAACAGCAACCTGGAAATCCTAGAAAGATTCCAAAATAAAGTTATAAGGATAATATTCAACATACCACCTTACATCAGCAATAAATACATCCAAATGGACCTAGGCATTAAGACTGTCAAGCAGGAAATAGCATTACACAGCACAAAATACCAGAACAGACTATCTCAACATGTGAATGAACTAGCCACGAAACTGAAGGGTACTGGCAGCATATGCTTCTCCAGACTAAAAAGACACAGTATATCAAACCTGTCCCATAGATTTGATTTGACAGCAGTTTGAGAGATGGGTCATTGGACTGTCTCTGAAAATTAAACACCAACACAGGAAGAATAGTACTCGACCAAACAAGTGGCTCATTGTTGTAAAACAGATTGCCATGTTGCAGAAGAAAGAGAAAAAAAAAAAAAAAATAATAATAATAATCTGCGGCATTGATATAGGGTTCACGAGCGGGGGGAGGAAGGAATGAGTATCTGAGGTGGTCAAGGAGTGGTGGGAAATAAAACATGCCCCCCCCCCATGCGAAACAATGTAGACCCCCCCCTCATTTTTGAAAACCTAACCAGACCAAAAATTCTGAGGTCTCCAACATTTCCTCGCTCATTAAAACTTTATATCAATGCCGCACATTACTAACCATTTTAAGGCTAATAACAAATGTTATAAGTGCATAACACTAGGACACTGCGGGCTCAATCATCTGATTTCCTATAATGGCACATTAAGCTGCAGGTCCTGGTTGTTCTCTATGACGAGGGTCGTTAACAAAACATGTCCAGAAGCCTGTTAGTTGTGAAGGCGGTGGGGTCCATTAGGTCGTTGGACGACTCGGTGTACCAAACGAAAACAGAGAGACCATAACACTAGTTGCCTGGCAGGCAGATCGATCAGAGTATACTTTCCGGGGCGATGAGATCTTAGATATAGAAATGATTGGTTTGTTGTCTAACCTGGGGTTTTCCAAATGGAACGATTCTCAGCGTGTTGCTCCCGTAACGAAATCCGTCCAGGCATTTTATGAAATAGGTGCCTTCTCGTTCGTCGGCTAATCCTATGCGCACTTTCTTAGTTCCATCGCCTTCCGACACCAAATTGTCCAATATATAGTCAGTAATGTTACATTTTTCCCTTATCAAGGCTTTCACATCCTGATATTTCACCTAAAATATAAGTCATTCGGTAAAATAATGAAATAATGTGAAACTTTATCTTGAAAAGTTAAAAAATATTACTAACGGCTAGCGGCAGTCCGTGTATTGTGAGCATCATATTGAAATATTGTTTCTTTTACTGTCCACGTTCTAAATTAGTAATTAGCATCGTCAGAAGAATAATGAAAATCAAATAAATTTATCAACGCAAGAAATTCCACGCCATTTGCATTGAATGAACGAAGCACGGTCGGACGAAGTGAACGAATGAATGAAACAAATAAAATTCGAACTTCGAGACTTCGAAATGACATGACAACGGGCGTAGTTTCACTCGTTAATTTTCAACTTGCCTGAGATGAGATCGTCCAAGAATTGAGACATGCGTGTGACATTATAAAGGCGGACACAGACAGACTACAAAACACTCGTAGGGTGGCGTGTTTGTAGTGTGAAAATGTATGGGCCAGATTGGCTAACACGCGTGTCGTCGGGTGGCTTGTCGCGCAATGTGTTTCTGCCTTTAAGGGGCTGACACGAGCTAACAACCGGTCCCTCTCTGACAAATGTCAAAATGCGCGCGTGCGAACGGGACGGAATCTTGCCGATTCAATGATATTTTCGATGATAACTCGGTCAAAAATAAGTAATTTGAAAATCAAAAACAATATGTCGATAGAGTATTGTAAGGCGCTCATTCTGATAATAAACACTTTTTATTGCGTGGGTTTTGTTCGTACAGTTTGCGATATAATAGATTTTTAGAGGTAACTTTACGACGTTTTTCTATCAAGCTAAATTACTAATAGCATGTTTTGGAAACAATAACACTACAGCAAATATCCTGAAGATTATTACCTTTTTTTTTCGTCAGTTTTTATGCATTTTATCTAGGGTAGAAATCACTTATAAAAGTAGCTTTTAGCTCTACTCAGCCCCTTAAAATTCAGTTCATTCGGTGCGTTCGATTTGTTCGATCCGTTCGCCCCCGGGTGTGTGGGGTGTGCGTTCACCTTTAGCTGTCTGTCTCTCTCAGTCATGTTCATTCATTCACTATGAATTTTCTGTCTGTCTGTGGTCTGTGGGTGGGATATGTCCACGATATTAGCGTTGCCGAACTATCGATAGTAAAACTATCGATAGTTTTCCTATCGAAACCCCTATACAATCGATAGGCCAATCGATAGTATCGATACTATCGATACTATCGATACTATCGATTGTTCAGAATGAGGCAATACTATCGGTCAGCTTCGATAGTATCGATACTATCGATAGTATCGAAGCTGACAATCGAAAAAACAATCGATAGTATCGATAGTATCGATAGTATCGAAGCTGACAATCGAAAAAACAATCGATAGTATCGATAGTTTTGGTCTATCGATAGTCGGCCGATGAGCGATAGTATCGTTCAGTTAGGTATGGATTATTTTACATACATATAATTATCATGACTTTATCTCTTGTGGGGTAGACAGAGCGTTCACGGTCGTAAAATTACTCAGTAAAGCGACAGTAATCATTGCTGTCGCTTGCTATCGCCGCGTCTGAGGGCCGTTTCAGTAATCACGCGTAATCACTAAAGTGACAGGTTGTCAGCCTGTCGCCTAAAATTGCAATACACATGAAACCCATGGGAAAGAAATAGGATGATGCTATTCTTAGCCGGCATCCCACGGCTAATGGGTTAATTATTGTATATGGATTATTTTAAAAGATTTTTAAATTTTAATAATTAAATTAAATTCATTTAGCCATAGTATTTAGCAATGAATGAATTAGTTATACAATTAGATACATAAAAATACACCTATAGTTTTAAAGGCATTTGCACACTAGATGCGTGCGCCTGCGTCTGCGTGCGTGCAGGAAAAAATAGTATGGATATGACAGGAGAATGAAATCGACGCATCACGTGATGTATCACAATAGATACCTACGCATCACCTGTCATGTCAAGTTGTAGCGACCTCTGGTGGCTACAACATGAAGCTCACTCAAGTGGTTCACATGCATACAAGACGCAACAGGAGTTCTCAACATATCGGAGAGATGGCGCCACGTGACAGAACAATGGGCCTGAAACGCGATATCGAAGTGTTCACCGCGCAACGCATATATACAACTTCCAATCCAATCCAGGTGGACCCGTCGGTCCCCTGGCCACAACACCCGGCCAGGCGGGTAGCTACCCTTTTCCCGACACCACCTGGATTCATCCTGTCACCCGCCATAAAGTAATGAAACAAAAATTGAACAAGAAAGGCTATTATGAAATATCTGATTATATGCAGGATAAATCTCCATGGGAGTAGTTTTAAATGTACGTATATAAAGTTGACTTTAAATGACGAAACAGGTAGAATTATCTACTGTATATATATTATATTGTATTTTATGTTTATTTCAGCATAGCCATTTTCGGCTATTAATTTTTTATTATTATTTTTTTAACTTAGCTAGGGTAGTTTAGGGCATGAGCAATTGTATTTAGAATATATATTTAGAATATTTATAATATATACTGAAACGGCCCTCAGACGTGGCGATAGCAAGCGACAGTAATGATTACTGTCGCTTTACTGAGTAATTTTACGACCGTGAACGCTCTGTCTACCCCACAAGAGATAAAGTCATGATAATTATATGTATGTAAAATAATCCATACCTGACTGAACGATACTATCGCTCATCGGCCGACTATCGATAGACCAAAACTATCGACACTATCGATACTATCGATTGTTTTTTCGATTGTCAGCTTCGATACTATCGATACTATCGATACTATCGATTGTTTTTTCGATTGTCAGCTTCGATACTATCGATAGTATCGATACTATCGAAGCTGACCGATAGTATTGCCTCATTCTGAACAATCGATAGTATCGATACTATCGATTAAAAATCGATAGTTCTTACTATCGAAAAACTATCGATAGACTATCGATTGTCTATCGATAGTCCACTATCGAGCGGCAACGCTACACGATATGTCGTGCGGAGTACTGCCTGGCTAACATGCGTGCCACGATATATTTTGTCGTTTCATATGCGTACAATGTCACTACGGAAGAATGCGTAACTTATTCGCAGTGAAGTTAGCCGCAGAAGACATATTGCGGTGACAAAATTTTATCGTGGCACGCATGTTAGCCATTCAGATTGCGTGCTGAATATTCAAAGTTTTTACCGATTTTCTTGAATTTTACCTCGATTTTCAAGATTTGAAGCTTTGAAAAATGTTGCTAGTAATACATAATTTACCTATAAATGTAAGTACATATCTTTAATTGTAATCTATTTTATATTTCTCCATCGACACCATTTCGGCATCTGAATTTCTTTCGGAATACTCACCTTTATCAACGAGATTATTTGTTTGTATATTTTGGTTTGATATTGAAAACGTGATTGTTATGGTCGACAGAGCAAGTACGCCGACATAAAGGGGCTGATTCAGTCGAAATGCGGCGTGACCGATGTGATTCTTGACAACCTGATTAATGAGGGGTCTACTAAGAAGGTGACCGTGGGGCTAGCTGATGCCAGCGATGGCGCGATTCTCGTGAGAAAGATCAACGGGATATTCGTCGGCGGTCAGCAGCTTTACGTCGAGGATGTGAGGCAGAAAAAGGTTATTTTTCTTCGTACACAATACATACATTATCAAAAAGTATACTCTGACCCGCCTTTATCCCTTGCGGAGAGCGTTGACGACCGTATATGGTCGCTTTTGCCATGTATGGCAAATATTGAGGAATCTTTCAGATGAGTAGTGTTTGACTGTAGTTGCCATACCATACCATGCAAAAGATCTTGAAATCTAGTAGATGGAATTTTGACACATTCGGATAGATTAATTCAATGATTCCGTATCACTGAGCAAAGCGGCATAAAGTATGCCAGTAGCGAGCTCTATAGTATGGAGACCATAAGCCGTTTAGTTAATTGAGATTATAATAATTATCCCCATTTACTCAGCCTTTACTTGAATACAAAAATGTGCATACTCTTCTTTTAGGAATCGGAGCAACCTTACCGTTCCTCAAAAAGTTTACTTGCTGACCCAGTCAGCTATTCGGATACATATAATTCATACCCTCAAAAGAACTATAGGGACCCTCTACCGCAAAACCAGGGTGTATACCAAGGAGACAACAGTATGGAGTACCAGAATCAAGAGTCTATGATGATGATGAATATGACTGCCGTGGGAGGCATGTATTACATGCCAAACGTGGCTCAACCCCAAGCTCAGGTAAGTTTATTTATTAGCTGGGTCTCCATTGAACGAGCAGCCTCGGATGCTCGCCGCATGCTGCGCGCATTGCGCGGTCGGTGTGGAAGTATTTCGCCTGAGCAGCGCATGTTAAAATTCTCATGCTAGGGCGAAAAAACGGTCAACACCGACCGCGCATTGCGCCGTATGCTGCGCGCGGCGGTGAGCATCTGAGGCTGCGCATTCAATGGAGATCCACCTATTAAGGAGTTTTGATAAAGTAAAATAACTCTGAAAACTACAGATGTTTGCGTGGCACTTACTCAGAAAAACTTTTATGCTAATCTACGTAGTCGGTCCCAAAGTTCTGTCACTGGCACATTATTTTTGAATTTAGAACACGAATTTGGAAAAGTTTTATTGCATTCCTTTTTTGAATGTTTGACAATTATTTTAAAACAATAAATGATCATTTGGCGCGATTTTTCACGATGGAGTGGACTTTGAAAGAAAACCGAATAGCAGTTTTGCCGTTGCATCGCTGTGGGCACTCGCCGAGTACCATTTTCAAGTTGCTCAAAAAATTGAAAATAACGCTTAGGTTTGTGTATAACCTATATAAGTAGGTACAATGAAGTCTCTAGTGTTGAGGACAAGAAAAGAACTGGCCGGCCTCGCTCCGCAAGAAAATCAGCAGTGATCAAAGCGATCAAGGAGCGCATACGAAGAAATCCTGTCCGAAAACAGAAACTTATGGCTTTGCAGATGAAGGTTAGTAGAAAAACAGTCAAAAAGGTTCTAAACGAAGACCTTAAGCTGCGAGCATACAAAAAAAAGAGTGGGCACTTACTTAATGCCCATTTAAAAGAAATTAGACTCAAAAGATCCCGGGTGTTGTTAAAACGGTACGCGAAAAACCGGCACCGCGATATACTTTATACAGACGAAAAAATTTTTGATATAGAAGAAAAGTATAATAAACAAAACGATAGAGTGTACGCTACCAGCTCTGAAGAAGCAGGAAACAAAGTTCCGCGGGTGCAACATGGGCATCATCCCTCTTCAGTCATGGTCTGGTTAGGAGTCTCCTACTATGGGCCAACTGAGGTTCATTTTAGCGAAAAGGGGGTCAAAACCAGTGCAAAAGTGTACCAAGAGACGGTTTTGGATCGGTACGTCAAAGACCTGCCCAACACGCTATTTTCAGGACATCACTTTGTGTTCCAGCAGGATTCTGCGCCCGCTCACAAAGCCAAGACCACTCAAGCCTGGTTTTAACGTCAAAACATTGACTTTATAAGACACGAAGATTGGCCTTCCTCCAGTCCGGACCTTAATCCTCTGGACTATAAAATTTGGCAGGTCTTAGAGAGCAAGGTCTGTGCTAAGCCACATAAAAATTTGGAGAGCCTGAAGTCAGCCATAGTTAAAGCAGTCGCTGAAATCGACATGGATATGGTGCGTGCTGCGATAGACGACTGGCCGCCGCAGTTGATGGCCGTTATTAAAAGCAAGGGAGATCATTTCGAATAGTTTTATGTTATTTTGATTCTTCGATAATTGTATTTTTATTTGATATATAAATTTTTAAAAACGGATCGGTACTTTTTATTTTATCAGTATTTTCATATATGTCAGAACTTTGGGACCGACTACGTAATGTCCACACAGGTAGCTTATGGGCTGAAAAACTACAACTATTTCCGGTTTTCCATGACTTGTGCCCTATTAAAATCTGAAGGGTATCTTTTTGGTAAGTGGTTACCAATACCTGTCCTTTATGAATGTTCTATCACATGCAAAACTTCTGTGTTTCTCCTAAGCCTCGTGTTTCTAGTCTACAATAAGGTAGCAAATTGGAAAATACTGGCGCTCCTCTCAGCTGTGCCTTTTTTTTGTGGTTGGTTGAAAACATGTAAATGTCAAAGCTCATATTAGTGCATTATAGTGAGTAATCACAGCCGCGCCTGCTGCCATCTGCAATAAACTTTGACATTTCCTCGCGATTGAGGCATGCTGAATTTTTTTATAATTGGTGAGAATGGTTACCTTAATGAGCATCATTCTTTTTGCCAATGATGGATGGAAACAGATCGTTAGAATACATTAAAAGTCTGTGAACTGGACAATGCAGAAACAAGGTATCATGACTAGATCTGACCGAATCACTTTAGGATAAATTCTTGCTATCGGCGCACTTTAGCCTTATTTAGGACCATATTTATAAACCACACTCAACTTTTGAGATCGATCTCAGATTTGAATGCTATTTGTAAATACTAATCATAGTGTGGCTCACTATACTCAAATGTACTGATGAATTGAGGGCTTAATTTGCAGTCAGGCATGTAAAAACTGCGCAGTGTTTCTTCTTAGATGAACGAAAAGAGTTGATACTTTCGCTCACAAAAGAGAGGAAAATTTAATTAACTGCCTGCGAAACCTCCATTGCTTTCGAAACGGACAGCTAATCTTTCATCTACAGTTGTGGCAGATATTGTTGCCGATACATAAAAAAAAAACACATTCGGTAACTTTTTGCCCAACGAAAGTGAATATGAGCCTAAGAATGGTTGTATAGCCTATCGTACCATGTGAAGGCTTTATTATTCACATCCAAAGCTGTTTCTAAAATACTTCTCACCATAGTTTCTATGGTTGGATTGGGTTATAGTGACTAAGTAATTAATATGCAATGTGTCGATTTGATATGCGCAAATCGAAGATGATTTCAGCTGAGCTGAATGAATCAGATAAGCTCTTGCGTTGGATACACTATAACCTATCCGAATTTTGATAAAAGTTGTGCTAGTACAGGATGGGCTAAACATTTCAACTTAGTCAGCATTCAAGCTGAACCAATTTAGGAAGAATGAGTACCGAAGTACCAAAGACGAGAGGTCAAGGTTATTTCACCTTCATTTCGCATCAGCGGGTATGGAAGTGTCCATACTACAACGTTTGAGGATAGGTATATAAAAAAAGCATAGTCCCGCATGGCTAACATGAGTGCCACGATAAAATTTTGTCACCGCAATAACGACAAAATATGCCGTGGCACGCATATTAGCCAGGCTGATTGACTGTGAATGCAAATACAATACGAATTTCCCTGTAATGGGTGCAAGTGGCTTATCGAAGAGGACGAAACTAAGAGCTGTCGCAAGATACTCGTGAGACCGATGACTCGCTGATTTGCCCATCTTGATTTGATGAGTCCATCTGGACTATACCTAACTATTCTAAACATTTTGGCCCATCTTGTATAAGTCAATACAATTCTTTTCGTAACACTGTTTCCGCCATTATTGGTAAAAATAACAGCATTTTAAGCACGGATAGTAAAATCGAATGCCTTCTCCTACACATGCCGACGACGTGTCATCATCAACTAGAAAACTCTGCTGGACGAAATAGATTCAGGCCAAAATGAGCTTCCTCCACTCTTGAGCATGGCATGTCCTGTCAGAGTATCATGCGGGAAATCTGACCATGACGAACGTCATAGCGTGTACGTGTGTAGGAGGAATTGAATCATCATCATCATCAGCAGACAAACGTCTGAGATGTTGATGTCATAGATTTATCGAGGATTGCTTGTGCATAAATACCGTCCTGAATAATTATTTTTTTGAAGATATCTGAACTCTACAATTTTGCAAAACACTCGATTGTACACTTGTTTCCAAGCAAAACTGTTGTCTCTAATTAAAATATTTAATCGAACTTTGTCCACAGAATAGCTATATGGGCTTCGGCGGTCAAGCTCAATTGGCGCCGCTTATGACTCAGACCCCTGACGTCCAAGCGCCACGCCTTGAACTTGAACGCCCTTACGGCTTCGGCGATAGGGCTGAAGAAACTTCTCGTGACAGGCCGCGCCAGTCTTACGGAGACAGGCGCGCGCCTTCTCCCGCCCGCGGGGGGCGAGACAGGCAATCGTCTGGCTGGAACAACCAATCAGACTCCAGGAATTTCCGCCAGCGCAGCCGCTCGCCCCGCCGCAACCGATGGGAGTCCCGCGACCGATCTAATGACCGAGAACAGTACGACAACTACCAGGATGATCTCATGTCGCGAGACCTGACTGCCTTTCAGAACTTCAACCAAACTCAGCGACAAATGGATTCCGATAACTTTAATTCCAGCTATGGCGGTAGCACATTTATGCCCAACGCTTTTGGCAACAATGCTATGCAGTCCATAGACTCTGTTTGGCAGGAACCGTATCATCAGAACCAGTATAATCAACCTGATTCAAACACGAGGGGCCGCAGCGACTACCACCAGTCTGATTATCAAAATCCTCAAAACGATAGGAATCCTTCATCCAGGGATTCCAGACCTTATGAGCGGAGCTCTAGAGGTGGTCCCGGGCAATCTCGGCAGTCAGACAACTGGCGAGAGGACACCAGGTTCCCTGCAAAACGAGGCAGCAACAAATGGGAAGACAACGGTCCACAAGCTAAGAGATTCGCCCAATCTAGAGACACACCGAGAGGCTCGTCAAACGCTAGGCGGCCTGATGGCTCTAGAGGCGCACCCAGTAGGCCTGAAAACCCTAATAACTCTGGCCCTAGAGGCCCGGGAAATGCTTCTAATCGGCCTGGAAACCCCAACTTCGGAGCTAGAGGTCAAGGAAATGCACCAGTTAGGTCCGGTAATCCTAACTCTGGTCCAAAAGGTCCTGGTAATGCAATAAATAAGCCTGGCCCTAACACTGACCCGAAAGGCGCTACACTGAATCCAAAAGACAAACTTGTGCAAGGTCTCAAAAAAATACAAAACGATGCGGAACCTCTCGAGAAACTCCTCAATCGGGATGAGACTTGGCGCGGTCAAGCGGCTTCTTCAATAGCCAAAGACATGCTCAACAGATTGAAGATCAAACTAAACAATAGCGATAGAATATTAACTCATTTGAAGCAGAGTATCAGGGCCCGCATCAACGTGATGTTGGGAGATCAAATCTCCAAGAGTAACGACACGATCATCGCGATGTATCATCAAAAGTTTTCATCTTCGGACGACCAGGAGTTCTTCTCCACTGTCGTCAATGATCTCAAAGCAAAGGAAGCAGAAGGGGCCAAGAATCCCAGGGAAGGTAAGTTCAACCCTAGTTACCAACAAAACCTTCCAACTCCATGGAGTTGACAGAAGGTGTTGCATCAAAGATAGTAGATCTAGATCGTAGATCTTTGAAAACTGATTTGGTTCACCAACCAACACAGTTTTTCAGGTTTGTCTTACACAATCGTGCGAAGAATGTAGGAACTTACATCAGAAGTAAACTATTTTTGGTTTTACAAAGCTCTAACGGAAATCCGCTTGTACATTTTATAGTTTCGTTAATGGGCGTTTTTTTGGAAAAACGAATTTGCAAGATTATACGCCGCCATAAATACTCGTGGCAATATTGACTATATGGTTTCTTCAATTTAGTTTCTAATACGCCCATAGAATAAAATGTATCGATCACCCCCCATTATTGTGGGGATAATTTCATGTCATCGGCATGTCATGCACGCCCATTATATGTCCTGCATATAAGGACAGGTTTTTAACCATCTGTAAACTGATTGGTCAAACGCACCTTACCACGGCACTTGGACTACCTTCTGTATGTTGCGTTTTCCATTCTGTGATTCTGTGGTCGCCACTCAGTGGCGGTACCTTGAACATACACATATCACGCCTATATCCCTGGTGGGGTAGGCAGAGCGTCAACGACCGTAAAATTACGGTCGTTATCGCCACGTCTGACAAATATTGAAGGCTGTTTGAGATCATTCGTGTATCACTATAGTGATAGGTTGTCAGCCTGTCGCCTATAAGTTGTAATACACGTGAAACCCTAAGTCCCTCAGTTGGCTTTTACGACACCCACGGGTAAGAAATGGAGTGATGCTATTCTAAGCCGGCATCACACGGCAAACATAGTTGACAAGTTTTGCTACCTGGGGCCGACTGTATCGAACAATCTCCCGCTTGATAAGCATCAATACGCGTATCGGCAAAGCGGCAACCATGTTCGGCAAGCATAGTACAAGAGTATGGAATAGTAAACATCTGACCACAAAAACCAAGATTAGGTATTGTTTATAAAACTTGCGTTTTAAGCATAATCTTGTACGGAACTATACCCGCACAAATGCAAAACAAGAATGTCAACTCAACACAATTCAGAGCCACTGCGACTGCCTTTGACGCAGAAGGTTCCGGGTTCAATTCTCGGTGGGTCACTCACAAAGTTGATATTTATCACTTTGTGAATTTGTTCCTAGTCTGGTTAGGACATTGCGGGCTGAGCCACCCGACTGTCCGTAAGTAAGATGGTTCCGTGTTTCGGATGGCACGTTAAGCCGTAGGTCCCGGTTGCTGTCTATGATCACTTAGACGGCGGTCGTTACACAACCATGTTAGAAGCCTGCTACTTATAGAAGGCAGTTGAAAAATTCTGACACTAGGGTTCATCAGACGACCCATTATTATTATTATTTGATAGGACAGGGGTTGGTCCTGAGAAGACCAACAGCCACTGCGACCTTTGCAGATCTATTGTGGCAACCCTTTTCGCTTAAATGACCTCTTCAAGTCGGCCATTCTGAGAAAGGCCACAACTTGTTGGAAGACCCATACTGCGTCTCAAAGATTGCGCCTAGCGGTATATGGCTGCGTTCGACTTCGACCATCAAAGCTGGGAGAAGCTTGCTGAGGATAAGGACGAATGTCGAAAGCGTGTATTTGATTGGTGTAAGACTCACGACGATACCAGGTTTTCTGATCTCGCAAAAAAAAGGCAAAAACGACACCACATGAATGTGCCGCTTTTTTAATGCGCGTCTAACTTTTGTGAATTTAAGCGTTTCTATCGCAGCTAAATTGTAATCTCCGAATTGCAGGTGCAGCGAAACTCAAGCCAGCAGTTCCAGGTGCACCAGCTGCCAACAAGCCTGCAGCTGTCAAGAAACCGGTGACACATACAGGTACGGTCTATAAGCAGCTACTTTTGTTTTGTACAACTACTATTGTATAAGGTGTAAAAATATTAGCTGCAAATATTTTACGGGGTGAATCAGCCCATGAAACTGAACAACTTTTCCCAAGAAACATAGACCGAAATATGAAAAAAAAATTTGGCCCTCCCATGTAGTGTAGAGGCATCACCTTCCCGGTATTAGCAATAAGTAGTTCGTAAGCAAATTGTTATATGCGCACGTTTGGCAGTCAATATACGATCGTAGCCTAACACAGACGTTTCCTTCACGAACCCTCTACAGCCCACATTGCATGGCGACCGCTGCCAGTGCTGCCTTATACGTGCAGTGCTGAGCTCTGGAGTCTTGCCATTGGGTTGTATGAGGGTTCCAGAAAATAAAGAGTTTTATACTTTAATAATTATTTAAAAGTGAAACGACGGACCATGTGGAGTTTGATGAACTTGCAACCGTGCAACGTGACTGAAAAGTGTCACGTGGCGTCAAGTGGCGTGCATTCCAATGATGTGAATAAAATTTTTAAAAAGTGACTTTTATACCATTACATTAACCTAAATAACCCAAAATAGATCATATATTAAGGACAAAGTAAGTGCTGTAAAATATCAACCAAAATTCAAGCGAGTCTACAAATCATATTGGGACGTTTTCCGTCAATTTCACCAACTCAAGACATTGAATTACGGAATTCTTTCATCGATTTTTCACTGCGACATGGAGCTTCTTCTTCAAAAATATCAGCGTATCATCTTTGAATAGGACAGTTCGGTTGGATGGAGCTACAACATGACTAGGTTTGTGACAAAGGTAGAGAGAAGCCGCGCCGGGAGCAGTTAACAGCATGTGATAGATACGACTTTGCCGGAGACCAGGCGGTACCATCAGGGTACTGGTGTCCGAGGTAGCAGAGCGCTGGAAGTTACTCTATCAGAAGTGGATGCAGCAGGGAGAGTTCCAGTCCAGGATGTGCCTAACCGGTTTAGTAGGATTTTTCTTCTACATTATGATGGCTTCATTTAAAAACCTCCTGGACAGGCAATGTGTGGTTTCCCTTCTAGTATAATTGGCAAAAATAAAAAAAAAACGTAAGTTACGTATTCGGCTAATTATTGTGACGTTTTTTTTTTTCTTTTTCTTGTGTAGCGTATTTGTAAAATTATCTATTTTAATTACACATTCATTAATATATCGCTTTTGCATGAGTTGTACCTACACACAGGAGTTCTATACACGTTCTTACATAAATGTTTAATTCAAGACATAGGCATTATTTGTATTACCTAATGATTTTAAATATTTGCAGTACTTACTTCACTTTACTAACCATATTCGTTTGAAAAATAAGAAAGTGTATTGGTAATGGTACCTACGTTATAGTACCAATTTGTTAAAATGCAAATGCTACCAAGAACCTTTATTTCATGGATTTCTCAAAATAATCTACACTTAAATATAAACTAATCCCGATTACAATAAGAAAGTGGAAACTGAGTCTATTTTTAGCTGCTTTGTTAAAGTTACATAAGTACTATATTAATACGGAGCTATCTTCAATGCAGGGTCGATGTGTTGAAAGTACAGTCAGATGCGAAAAGGTTTATTCTGTTTGCATATTATTTGAATATTTAACAGATTCATCGTCAATGGCACTCCACCATCTGCTATCAGTGTTTTTATAAAATTGTAAATACCTAATTAGAACTTTTACAGAATTTACCATGGTAAGTAGTTATTTGATTATTAATTTTTAACACTCTTCAATATTTTATGAAATCAATTTCAGTTTTTTTTTGTTAATTGGCTAAATCAAGTTGGTAACATACATAATATTATCCAAAAAATGAAATATTGACGTGTTATCAAACCATATTATTATTTTTAGATTACAATCAGAATAAATTAAATTTCATCTCTCTTACTTATGGAAAAGCAAAGGATCTCTTATATTATAAACCTAAAACCTCAACTAAAATAATAACTTTTTACTGTAGCTGTTGGTAAGCCATATCTGTTTCAAAATTAAAAATCATACCAAAATAATTATTTTTAAAGCACTACCTACCAATTATTTTAAGTAAGTGTAAGTACATTTTTTTTTTTTTAAATACAAGTATGTCCCGTATTTTTTTAAGTTCACTCTTTTTAAAATGAAATAAGAATATTGTTTCGAACTGTACTGCCTTCTATTAGTCTACTTTTTATTAATGTCTACTTAAAATCCAAGTTACTTAATTATTTTATTACAAATTTTGAAAATAACAAATGTCAATACATTTTAATTTTGTGAGGCTATTCGAAACAATACGAAATATTATAATTATTAATTACATTACTTACTTACCACTTTATTTTCATTACATACAAAAATAAGAAGTTTACATAATCAGAAATCCATCCATAAAAACAACGATGTGCAACAAGTCCATAGCTACATACCTGTAATACAAAATCAAGGCGACGCGACGTACCGTCTTCAGGTATTTGTCGTGTCATGAGTTTACAGGTACAAAGTACACTGCGCTGAATGTTGAGCTACCTATCATAATTTCACAATGAATGTTTCATTTTCATTTTCTAGAACAGGCGAACATTATTTTTGCAGATTATACTTCAAAACTCATTAATTAGTGATACTGATTCTTTTAAATCGTTTTATTCCACGTAGAGCGTATTTAAATTCGATTAAGAATGTGCTGTTGCTACTAAGCTGCTACCTAATAAATATTTCGTTTTTTTAACCTTCACGTTATATATTTTTAAAATTTGTTAGATAATGACGATATACTTGAAAAAAGTACCTACTAGTATGAATAACAGGATAACTTTGTGATATATCAAACATTGACCATGTATTTTATAGGAAGCAATTTTGACTACCACTCGATAGTTAGTTACAAACTTTGTTTTTCTCGCCATATTACTAGTTTTAAAACAAACATTTAATATACGTAACATATGAAATTATTCAAACATTGTTTTAAATACGATGTGATGTCGTTCTTGCAAAGTAATGGTTACAATACAGTTAGTAAGTTGTAAAATGACACGAATAAGGTGAAGTCTGGTGCAAACCTCCAACATGTGCGCCTTCACAAAATTCATAAGGCTAGATCCAACCAATGACAGACGAATAGTTACAATTAAATAACAAAAATATAGAGCGCAGGATTTAAAGTAAATAGTGATAATAATGACTTAAGTAAAAAGAGATGGAATAGGATTGGTTTTATGGGATGTTAATGAAATGTATTAAATATCTTTTCTTACCTTAAGAGTATGATTAGGTACATTTCAAAGGTCAGACAAGATTGTTAGGCATGACAGTGGTCAGCCAAAAGTGAAAGGGATTTGCTTATGAATTTTTTTGTTTAGAAGTGTAACTAAGTGTGATGAAAGATTTCAATGAAGTGATTGAAAATATTTGGTACAAATATTTAGTTATGCTAATGGCCAAAGCAAAACATAAATGTTCATGCCTAAATATTTAAGTTTGTGTATTATTGTAAGTTTCGGTATGAAAGGTGGACTAGGAAATAAAGGAGGATTAAAATAAGAGGAAGTTAATAATGGTACAATAGGGCAGGTCCTTCAAAACATTTTGCGAACGAGATTCCAATCTGAATTTTGTTGGAGACCATAGGTTGTCTTAATCCATGACCCTACTAAATGGTACATTGAGGGTCAGGTCCTTCAGTTTGATCATTGATGTAAGCGAGTCCTTGTCAGTGAAAACAGTTGGAGTTGTAAGTAAGCTTAAATCATGGCCCCAATTAGTTAAGGGTGTGCGCACAACCCACATTAGGCACTAGTATGCCAATGTTATAATATATTAATAAAATAGTCGACAAAAATAATAGAATGTAAATATAATGATTGTACCATAAAAAAAAATGTATAATAAAAAGATCGATCTATAAAGAATAATAATTTAAATGAGTTGGTACCCAAAATAATGGAGAATTCTTCTAATGTACGATTTAACAGTTGATAGTCTACTTTACGAGACAGAGGAATAACATAAAAAAGAGTAAATAATTACAAATTATGAGATACTATACCTAGGTATACCTACACGGATATGACAAAGGTGAACGTTCCCTAACTATTTTATATTAAAGTTAAGTTTGTTAGTTTAAGCTTGAATTAGAAATAAGATTTAAATTGGACGTAGTACCTATTCCGTATACGTACTCAAAACACTGACTTGATTGACTTAGTAAGGCTGCACTTGGCATATATATTTTTTTTCAGCAGAATTTTTTTTTTCGTGGTTAAACAAAATTATATCATAGCAAAATTATGGAAACAAAGATATACATATATTTATTAAAACACCAAAAAAAAAAGGTTCTTGGTACACATTTTCTTTCAATTAGACTAGATATAAGTATGTAGAATTTAAGATTTATAAGAAAAGAAGATTTAAGTACTTAGATTGAAAGGTACCTAAGTACAAAGAATCCGTACTAACTTGAAACTGTCCAAAAAAATTCAAATTAATATGAAACTTCACTTCAACTATTTCAGTATATTTTGTTGCAAGCATTTTTATATTATAACAAGTTAAATAATTATATTTTTGAAGATGAATATTGACATAGGACTAATGTCATAATCTCCATGTTTTCAATTTCCATGTCATAAATTACCATGTCTTTTTCATGGTTACAGTGTCAAAATCATTATGATTTACTTAATTACTGTGTCTTGTTTTATGTCTAATGGAATTAAGTAAGTACATTGTATTTGTAATGTTTATTGAACTTTCTGAAGTTTCACTAAGTTTCTATCATCTAACGACTGTATCACTCTTTTATCGTTATCATTGTATTAATTTGTACTAATCCCATTATAATATATCAGATTATCAGATGTAAGATATATTTTTATAAAAATAATAATATATTATCGAGCAATATATAAAATTTTAAAATGATAATAGTACCTATAAATACAATTAATTTTGGATAACATAAAAAATATAGATTTTTTTTGTTTGATAAAAAAAAATATAACTAACTAGATATTTACCAAACATTTACCAGAGTGTTTGATCATTTTTTTTATTTATATATAAAGTTTCGTAAAAATCTATATTTGTTTGTCATATTTTGATAATTTTCAAATACATATATAAGTAAACAATATTGCATAATATATGACTGAAATTTTTAAAAATAACCAAAATACCTTGTCTTATCTGATTACAATATGTTATGGATTTCTATACCTACTTCTAATGACAGTTCACATACGATTAATGTAGTTTTTCCAAATATTATTTGTTTCAAAATTTAAAAGAAATGTATTATTTACGATTTATATAATTGTGATGACAGTTTAATTACGATTTCTTAAATTTTTCAAAATTTAATGTTCAATTTTTTTCATTTTAAAAGTTTGTATTAACTATTTAAAATATTTTCTGATGTTATAATTCCGACGACAGTTATGTAATTTTTTTTTTTTCTAAATTTAAAGTTTCAAAATTTAAAAATATTTACTACTATTTTTAATTATTTTTTTCATTAAGGGGGGTGGTGTAGTGTAGAGGCATCACCTTCCCGGTATTAGCAATAAGTAGTTCGTAAGCAAATTGTTATATGCGCACGTTTGGCAGTCAATATACGATCGTAGCCTAACACAGACGTTTCCTTCACGAACCCTCTACAGCCCACATTACAAAATATGTTGGCCGGCTAGGTCAGTTTGTATGGGAGGTCCAAAAAAATTCCTCATATTTCGACCTATGTTCCTTGGGGAAAGTTGTTCAGTTTCATGGACTGGTTCACTCCTTTAAATATTTGCAGTTAATTATTTAGCACCTTGTATAACTATGTGTTTATTATGTGATGCGAAATAAATGTATATAGACTTTGTAATGTTAATATTTTAATATATTATTTTATTATGAATTACAGCCAAACCTACCGTGACAGCTAAGTCAGCCAATCCGAAACTGACTCCGCCCATCCCGTCTAAGGGAGTGCTGCCCAAATACCCTGAAGGAGGTACGTCTGGTTTTTTTAAAATATCAATATAAAAAAACAGTGCATCATGCCGGCTTAGAATAGCATCACCCCAATGCCTTCCCGTGGGTGTCGTAAGAGGCGACAAAGGGACTCGGTTTCATGTGTATTACAACTTTAGGCGACAGGCTGACAACCTGTCACTACAGTGATACACGGATCAACTAAAAGGGCCCTTATTACTTGTAAGACGTGGCGATATCGATCGTATTTTTACGGCCTTCTTCGCTCTGCTTTCCCCGCAAGTGATAAAGGCGTGATATGTGTATGTATGTATAAAAAACAAGCATCGGTACCTTAGTGAAAATTGTCCTAAACGAGGTGTCCATTTTAATTACTTTTCTTCGAAACACGGTATATATTGTTTTGTTATTTTTTGTATCATTTGCTGCCGTGTGATGCCGGCTTAGAATAGCATCACCCCATTTCTTCCCGTGGGTGTTGTAAGAGGCAACTAAGGGACTCGAGGGTTTACTGTGTATTACAATTTATAGGCGACAGGCTGACAACCTGTCACTACAGTAATACATGTATCATCGAAAAAGGTCCTCAATACTTGTCAAACGTGGCGATAACAACCGTAATTTTACGGTTGTTGACGCTCTGCCTACCCCGGAAGGGAAAAAGGCGTGATTTGTGTTTGCTTGTTTGTGTTATTTTTTCCTATATTTGTTAATTATATGTTTGTTTTGTTACAGATAAGCAATTCCAAAAAAGTAAGTACTAGTGTCCGGCTCTTGGTTAAGTTAGGTTAGACAAGGTTTGGTGAGCTTAGATTGTGTTTTATTTATTACAGAAAGCATTATTTTATATGCCGTGTGATGCCGGCTTAGAATAGCATCACCTCCTTTCTTTCCTGTGGGTGTCGTAGAAGCCGACTAAGGGACTCAAGGGTTTCATGTGTATTGAAATTTTAGGCGACAGGCTAACAACCTGTCACTATAGTGATACACAACTTATCTGAAAGTGACTTTGGTTTATACTATGTAGTGATGCGATGCATATGAAAGTGGTTGTACTTGAAAATGTATGAAAATACGATTTGCCTCGCCAGGGCTGAAGGCTGAAGAAAAGAAGGCGTGGAAGGAAGACGCGTTCCAACTGCCGGAAGAGGAAGCCAAGGCCCTGGACCAGGAGTTGGACCAGCTCAGTGACATTGTAAGTACAAAGTTACTTTTTTTTTTGTGCGAACCTCCATTTTTTGTCGGTTAATCTACCTTAAGTTTGAAATATACTTTGTTGGAAACCGCATCTAAATTAGTACCGCCAAACGAAGATACATACATACATTTACTCCTTTAAACACGCCTCTTTCCCGGAGGGGTAGTCAGAGACTACATGCTGCCACTTGCTACGGTCCTGACACACCTCTTTCACTTCCTCAACATAATCGAGGATACATACATACAGGTCAAACTGAGAACCTCCTTTTTTTGTCGGTTAAAAATCATTGCTATTTTTTCATATTGACTAAGGTTTTAGGGCTATTAACCGTCAAAAAATGGAGGGTCACACTACGTCCGTTGAAGCGGTCTCTTAAAAAAAATGTTATTGTACGAATATTTGTTGCCGATATAAAACCAAAAAACGCCGATCTCTGAAATTTCCCTCTCTCTTTTCGTGTGGGACACCGAGCCGTCCAACGTTTGAAATTTCCCTGACAACCTGTCACTGTTTGAAGTGTGTGAATAGTTCGGTCTCCATTGAACGAGCAGACTCAGATGCTCAACTGCCGCGCGCAGCATGCGGCGCAATGCGCGGTCGGTGTGGACGGTTTTTCGCCCGAGTATGAGAATTTGAACATGCGCTGCTCTGGCGAAACACGTCCACACCGACCGCGCAATGCGCCGCATGCTGCGCGCGGCAATGAGCATCTGAGGCTGCTCGTTCAATGGAGACTCACCTTATAGAGTTGTGGCGAACCTTCTTACTCGCCACTATTACTACTTGGACCAGCTCCTAATGCAACTTGGACCAGCCCCTTACATTTTGGTACTTGTGGAGTTACCCGCTCCGCTTATGCACCTTGTACCATACGCATAACGGGCGATCTAATACTTCGGCTGCGCCCGCTCGCTCTCGGGCCTCGTCGTGAATCTACGCTGCTATGACGCGCTACCGGGCATCCGCCCGCACCGCTTAGGCACCCCGCCGTCGCCTATGGTCGCCGACGCAGCTACGATCAACACCGAACCATTCGGACTCCTGACTCGCTACCGAACTACTGTGCGCGCTTTTGCCTTTGTGTCGAGTCACGAATCTTAAACCTAAAATTGTAATTGCTTTGCTTTCCACTAATATACGCTTATACTGAGCTTAAATAATATTATTCATTTCGATTCGCTGAATTCTCTTCACCTATCACCTTCACTCTTCATCGCTAGACGCCCGACTAAGTGCCTACCTAGATTCAGAGCCTACTTAATGTGCGGCTAAGGTGATCCCAGCTACCTAGCCCACATATTGGTGACACCCGGAAGAAGCATTTTGCTGGATTGGACATCGCTGGAGAATTTGCAACGGAAATTTTTGCAAGTCATTTTGAACAAAGGATTTTTGGTCGGTGGTCCAAGTGACAAAATTTGAGTGGTGAGCGATTTTGATTTTTATAATGGCTACTGAAGGTGGACCAATTGGTGGACCCACTGGTGGACCCACAGGTGGTGGTACAGATGAACCAGTACAGCCTAAGGAAGAAGTATGTAGAGTTGGTGTACGTATTCCTCCATTCTGGCCAGAGGATCCCGAACTATGGTTTTGTCAGATTGAAGCCCAGTTTGCTTTATCAAATATAAAGGCTGACGATACCAAATTCTATTTCGCTACTGCTAATTTGGATTCACAGTACGTCAAAGAAGTTCGTGACATAATTTGCAAACCACCAGAGATGGGCAAATACGACAAGTTCAAGTCTGAACTTATTAAACGCTTGACTGCGTCTAAGGAGAAGCGCGTAAAGCAACTTTTAATGCACGAAGAACTAGGTGATCGCAAGCCTTCCCAATTTTTGCGCTATTTACAGAATTTAGCTGGCGAAGGCGTCCCTGATGATTTTCTTCTCACCATCTGGACTAGTTGCCTGCCGAACAATGTGCAGACGGCTCTCGCTACGCAGATTGGTGCATCGAATGAAAAGCTCAGCGAGTTAGCAGACGTCGTCTATGATCTGGCACCTTCTACTCCTCAAGTCGCCGCTGCTTCATTGGCCAATTCTGACATGGCAAGGCAGATCAGCGAACTTACCAGGCAGGTATCTTTACTTACCCAACAAGTTGGCAAAAGGGATTCTCGCTCGCACTCTAGGCCGAGAAGAGGCCTTAACCGCTCACGCTCGCATAGTCGCTCTGGATCTAGACCAAGAGGGCACAGGCAACCGCCTCAAGGTCACCCACACTGCTTCTACCACTTCAACTTTGGTAAGGATGCCACCAAATGTAAGAAGCCTTGCACCTTCAAGTCGGAAAACTCCCAGGGCGGTCACTAGTAGCGGCCATCGACTGCCCTTCAAAACCAGGCCGTCTATTTATTACTGACCGGGTTACTAAAATGCAGTTCCTCGTGGACACTGGTTCAGACCTGTGTGTTTACCCTCGGTCAGCTGTCAAGACGCCCTGCACTCGTTCGAAGTACTTCCTCATCGCTGCCAACGACTCCGTCATCCATACTTATGGACCTGTGACACTTCACTTGAACTTTGGTCTTCGAAGAGACTTCGCGTGGAAATTCACCGTGGCCGATGTCGCTAAACCCATCATCGGTGTGGACTTCTTGTTCCATTACAACCTTCTTGTGGATTGTAGGAACCAGCGCATCATCGACAACATCACTTTGTTGACAACACCAGCTACTTCCTTTGGCATCTCGCCGGACTTCGCTTCCGTCAAAGCTGTTACTGGTGATACCGAGTTCCACGAGCTTCTGCGCGAGTTTCCAGAGATCACGAGACCTGCTGGTACGTTATCTACACCTAAGCACAGTACTCAGCACTTCATAAGGACTACCTCTGGACCTCCAGTCTCCTGCAAACCCCGTCGTTTGGACCCGATACGAATGCAAGCTGCTAAGAAGGAGTTTGAAGACATGCTTGCCAGTGGAGTTGCCAGGCGTTCTGAAAGCGCGTGGTCTTCTGCTCTGCACATGGTGAGGAAGAAGGACGATGGATGGAGACCATGTGGCGATTACCGTGCACTCAACGCGAGAACCATTCCAGACCGGTATCCTATCCGCCACATCCACGATTTCTCTCATCAGCTCTCCGGATGCTCTGTCTTTTCAACTATAGACTTAGTGAAAGCCTATAACCAGATCGCGGTGAATCCTGATGACATTCCCAAGACTGCCATAACTACACCCTTCGGATTGTACGAGTTTCCCTTCATGACCTTTGGCCTCAGGAATGCTGCACAGACCTTCCAAAGGTTCATTGATGAGGTACTGCTAGGTCTCGACTTTTGTTATGGCTACATTGACGACATCCTGGTTTTCTCATCGTCTGTGGAGGAACACGTGGAGCACCTTCGTCAACTTTTCTACCGTCTGAAGGACTACGGCATTTTGGTGAACACAGCCAAATGTAATTTGGGTCAGTCAAAGGTAACTTTCCTTGGCTACGAGGTGTCTGCTGCTGGCACGAAGCCCATGTCCACTAAAGTCCAGGCTATCCAAGAGTACACAGTACCCAAGACAGTGAGGGAGCTCCGTCGTTTTCTGGGTATGATTAACTTCTACCGTCGCTTCGTACCCAACGCTGCCCAGCTACAAGCTCCACTGAATGCCATTCTTGCAGGACCCAAGGTGAAAGGCTCACATCCTGTGAACATGACTCCGGAGTTGCTCCAGGCTTTCGAGGAATGCAAGACTTCGCTTTCTCAAGCAACCATGCTATCACACCCGGATCCATCAGCAGAGCTTGCTATCGTCACTGATGCATCTGACGTAGCCATTGGAGCAGTATTGCAGCAGAAAAAGGATAATCATTGGCAACCGTTGGCTTTCTTCTCACACAAGCTGAACAACGCGCAGAAAAAGTATAGTCCCTATGACCGTGAGTTACTCGCCGTGTACGAAGCCATCAAGTATTTCAGGCACATGGTTGAAGCTAAAGCGTTTACGGTGTTCACAGACCACAAGCCTCTGACGTTCGCATTTACTCAGAATAGGGATAAGAGCTCTCCAAGGCAGTTTAGGTATCTGGATTTTATCTCCCAGTTTACTACAAATCTGAGGTACATACCCGGCGCAGACAACGTTGTCGCTGACGCCCTTTCTCGCGTAGAAGAGGTCAGTTCTGCTATTAACTTTGAAGAGCTTGCACGTACTCAGGCAAATGATCCGGAGCTGCAAGATCTTCTCCGCAACGGGACTGCTCTTAAACTTGCGAAGGTTACTCCTAGCTGCAGCCCAGTCCCCATCTACTGCGACATCTCTGTACAACCACCTCGTCCGTATGTCACTCCAAATCTGCGTAAGCCAGTCTTTGATTCTCTGCACAATCTACATCATCCTGGGACTACAGCTACAGTGCGACTGGTAACACACAGATTTGTCTGGCCAGGGATTCGTAAGGACTGTAGAGAGTGGACAAGGCAGTGCTTGCAATGCCAAAAATGCAAGGTTATCCGCCATACAATTTCCCCCCTTTCCACATTCCTTACTCCTTCCTCGAGGTTCTCTCACATACACCTCGACATTGTAGGGCCCCTAACTCTGTCTTCAAATTACAGATATTGTCTCACCGTCATCGATCGATTCACACGTTGGCCTGAGGCAATACCTCTCACGGAGATCACCGCTGAAGCCTGTGCAGCTGCTCTTGTATCTGGTTGGATAGCCAGGTTCGGTTGTCCCGCCAGGATCACTACAGACCGTGGTCGGCAGTTTGAGAGCCATCTCTTCAAAGCTCTCACTTCTCTGGTCGGTGCGCGCCACTTCCGCACCACCGCCTACCACCCAGCTGCGAACGGGATCGTCGAGCGCATGCATCGGCAGCTGAAGGCAGCCATCATGTGCCACTCTTCTACTCCGTGGACTGAAGCTCTTCCTCTAGTCCTCATGGGTATGCGAAGTTCCTGGAAAGATGACGTCCAAGCTTCGCCAGCGGAGCTAGTGTATGGCGAGCCTCTCCAGTTACCAGGCCAGTTCCTGTCGCCCAAAGATGACTACACTGTGGGTGACGTCACAGAGTACGCTACTCGACTACGAGCGCACATGGCCAAGTTGACCCCGAGACCTACTTCGTGGCACTCTAACTCGCCGTTCTACATTCCTCGGGACCTGCATTCGACTTCCCATGTTTTCCTGCGCCATGGACATGTTCGAGCCTCACTAGAGCCACCCTATGCCGGACCGTTCAAGGTCATTGAGAGGCAGCCGAAGTTTTTCACAATTAACGTTCGTGGCAAACCGGTTAACGTCACCGTCGATCGACTGAAACCAGCCTACATGTCAAGAGAAGTCGTCGTCCCAGAGCAGCCCGTGGTACCCATTCAACCGCAGCCAAGCACCAACATCACTACCACAAGAAGCGGGAGAGTGGTCAAAATACCGGACTTTTATCGACCGTAGTCACGGTCTGGCCGGGGAGTGATGTGGCGAACCTTCTTACTCGCCACTATTACTACTTGGACCAGCTCCTAATGCAACTTGGACCAGCCCCTTACATTTTGGTACTTGTGGAGTTACCCGCTCCGCTTATGCACCTTGTACCATACGCATAACGGGCGATCTAATACTTCGGCTGCGCCCGCTCGCTCTCGGGCCTCGTCGTGAATCTACGCTGCTATGACGCGCTACCGGGCATCCGCCCGCACCGCTTAGGCACCCCGCCGTCGCCTATGGTCGCCGACGCAGCTACGATCAACACCGAACCATTCGGACTCCTGACTCGCTACCGAACTACTGTGCGCGCTTTTGCCTTTGTGTCGAGTCACGAATCTTAAACCTAAAATTGTAATTGCTTTGCTTTCCACTAATATACGCTTATACTGAGCTTAAATAATATTATTCATTTCGATTCGCTGAATTCTCTTCACCTATCACCTTCACTCTTCATCGCTAGACGCCCGACTAAGTGCCTACCTAGATTCAGAGCCTACTTAATGTGCGGCTAAGGTGATCCCAGCTACCTAGCCCACAGAGTTTTATAGCTTACTTACAATAAATCGAGTAGTGTGGGCCGATGGAGCATGATACGAATATTTGTTGCCGATATAAAACCGAAAATCGCCGAACTGTTTAAAATTACTGACAACCTGTCACTGTATACGTAGTGTGTGTATGTGTTTCAGTTCATGAGCGAGGCGACTCCCCAGAGCGAGCACGAGACGGCGGTTTGCGAGCAGATCTCTGACGTGGTCTCCGATGAGTTCAGGAAGGTGAGATATAGACACAATAGTCACAATACAGGGTGTAAAAAAAATTGCTGCAAATATTTTAAGGGGTGAACCAGCCGATGAAACTGAACAACTTTCCCTAAGGAACATAGGTCGATATATAAAAAAAAAATTGGGCCTCCCATACAAAATTGCTAATAAGTTCGCCGCTCTGTACGTTCAACTTACAGGTCAGGTTTTAAAACTAAACCTGTAAGTAATTTTGAATATGGAACTGTCATTCAACCAATCATAGCATAGCAAAAATCAAAGAAGGAGGATTTATATTTGTATTAATCTGTATTTTTATCACCATAAATGAGTGTGTCGAATTAATTCTCAATATTACGATAACAAAAGCAAAAACTAATAATACCCTTACGATTGCAAAAATGTCTACTTTATGTTAGAATCATTTTCTTTCATATTTAATTCAATATTTTTTACGCACAGAAAAATAAAGTGGTGCAATTTGCTTACCAGACTGTACAATCACCGTTATGTATCGTTTTCTTGAATTTATCGCTTTATTTTACTCATTTTTCATTCGATATGTAAAGCAGTATACACACCGCGGATGTAACTTCAATTCCAACCTCGGAAAGTTACGCCCTCGGCGTTATACATTGTATATATACGTACATACATATATCACGCCTTTATCCCTTGAGGAGTAGGCAGAGCGGTAACGGCCGTAAGAATAAGGTCGCTATCGCCACGTCTGACAAATGGAGGGCGGTTTGAGATAATTTGTTTATCACTATAGTGACAAGTTGTCAGCCTGTCGCCTAAAAGTTTTAATACACACTCAAATCCCTTAGTCCCCTCTTACGACACCCACGGGTAGGAAATGGGGTTATGCTATTCTAAGCCGACAAACACAGCAAAGTAGTTAAGTTGACCATATTGTATTTTTTCATTCTTGTTGACATTTATTTGATGATCCTTACAAATTATATTTATTTGCCATTACAGATAATACGTATTCACGTAACGAAACGCGTTCTAAAGGACACTAAGACGCTGATATGTCGAGTGTTCTGCCCGATCCGCGCGCCGCAGCGGCTCGCCGTAGAAACCTTCCTGGCCAACCACGGCTGCACCGCGCTGCACAAGTCTGACAGGCACGGCAAGATGTATATGGCGCACTTTGACAGCTACGACGACTTTGACAAGATCATCAGTATTGGGCAAACGGAAATAGGTAAGTTCAGAAATGCAAACAGACAGACTTGACAGAATAATAAGGGCTTGTAGTAAATGTTTGTAAAGTAATAAAAAAGCAAGTAGAAAGTTTTTTTAAAGACAACAGGACGTCCCTAGTAGGGACTCCCTACCGAAACCGGCTGTAAAACTGACAGATAAAGATAATTTATTTCAAAATAAAATAGTGCTTACATTATGTCATGTGTTGTAAATGTGAGGTAGGTTCTACTACTTCTGTTCGCATCTTTTTTTTCATAGATGATATCCGTCGAATGACAACAACCAGTTTTTTTTTTTTCATTAGTTTATTTATTTGCTGGGTTTACTTTTACTTTCCGTTAGCTGGGTCTCCTCACTGCCGCGCGCAGCATGCGGCGCAATGACGGTTTGACGGTTTGTCGCCCGAGCATGAGAATTTTAACATGCGCTGCTCAGGCGAAACACGTCCACACCGACCGCGCAATGCGCCGCATGCCGCGCGCGGCAGTGAGCATCTGATGCTGCTCGTTCAATGGAGACCCAGCTATTCACAATTTTAAGCATACATTTTTTTATTCCAGATGGCATATCGGTGTCTTTCAAGCCGTTCCAAGTGTGTGGCCCTCCGCCCTCCGCAGCGGTCGTTCGCCAGCAGTCCCTCGACCGGAAGAAAAAATTCCAAAAGAGCCAAATTGACAGGTCAACTGTCAACCTACTCGACCCCAACTACGTGTACGACCCGAGCGAGGCGAGGAAAGCTGCCGAAAACAAAGGCAACACCGAAAAAGCTGGCAACACTGCAAAAGCTGGCAACACTGAAACTGCTGACAGCACCAAACCTACTGGCAACACTAACACCGTTGAAGAAAAAGATTCAACTGACTTCTCAGTCGGTGGTGAAGCTAATTCTGAAGTAGTGAATCTGGGTGATGAATATGATGATGATGATGGCCACGACGATGAAGAAACGAAAGTTACAGATGATGTAGATGAGAATTATGAAACGAATGATGTAGACCAAACAGAGGATGATGTGGAAAACGTGGACGAAGATGACTTGGAAGACTGGTAGACATTATTGTCACTCGATCTTTAAAAGGAGAATTTAATTTAAGAGCTAATAAACCATATTGCGTAACGAAACAAATTAATGCAATATACCTAGCTGACCTGTTGTGTATTGTTCTCAATGTTATGTCCTTTGTGTTCTATTGTGTACAATAAACGGTTAAATAAAATAAATAACATAAATAAATATAATATCGCCAATATAAATGAAGAATAGCAACCTTGATGATGATGATGATCTCTCCGACCGATTTCGGCTACGGCGACCACTTGGACTTGATAATCAGATCAGCGCTGATGGCTATTGTAGCCAATGTTGGCAGTAAACTCCCGTGCACAGTATGGACACCTGAGTTTGTAAACTCCCGTGCACAGTGTGGACACGTGAGTTTGCCATTTACATAATTATAGTTAATGGCGACGGGTGGACGGGCCTTTAATTCATCGCGCTTAGCGGCGAGGTCTGCTTTACGCTGTTCCTAAAACTCGCTAACTTGCCAGCTACGTGAATTTTTGTTCAAAACAGGAAAAAAAAAAGTACCTGCACCTATTTTAACCAAAAATTTCACTGAGTTGTGTAAACACTTTTTAGAATGAGAATAACATGTTGCATAAAAATTCCCTGTGTTTAAATCTTTGATGCATGCCTATTATCCAAACAAGCATCCAAACAAAAATGTTATGATCCTTTTGTCTTTAGGTCATTGTGCGTTTAGGACGTTTTTGGGATCTATGACATTATGCGCCGGGTGGGAAGAAAATAACTAGGGACATTGTTGACATAAGATTTTAAGTAGCTATCGGCGAATTAACATGCATGAACTTCTAATTCGTAGTGTACGGAAATAGCATTAATATAAATTGTTTGTCTTTGAATGTAAGGTGATTCAAGAATAATATGTTGTATTATTTAAGTTTATTTTGTAATGTAATTAAGAAATAAAACAAAATTATTGTACGAAGTTATTTTATTAAACCATGCACAGCACAAAACTTATAACTATATTAAAATTATAACTTCATATCCACTTATTAAAAAATATAAACTCAGTCTGGAAAATAATGTTCACTTTTACTGCTCGGTACTCTGAAATAGAAAATAATTTTTAGATAAGATCTGCTTTTCAACGCGAAAATTTAAGCAATTTTTGACATTTTGCCGCTTAGCTTCCGGTTTTTTTACTTATAAATATTATGACAGGATCACATTTTTCCGCTAAACTTTAGGAACTTAAGCTATTAATTAACAATAGTTTAGATAAGCATAATATTATGCATTGCGCAAATCATTTACCCGTGGGAAAAAATTGTTTTCCCGGCAAGTATTATATATATTCTTATATATATATTCTTTATTGCATAAATAATATGGAAAATTAATACAAGAAAATTTGTTGCAAAGGCGAGCTTATCTCTAAATGAGAGATCTCTTCCAGCCAACCCATGTGTTGTGAGAGAATCAAAAATTTTGGGGCAATTAGGCAATAAAAGAAACTACATGAAAACTAAATAAATAACTAATGCTATAAAATAATATAACATACATACCTACTTAAATAAATATACTTAAATAAATAAAATACCAATACTTAAATACATATCATACAAATACATAAACATATCACGGTTGTTGGGAAATAAAGTGCTCTTTTACACGATTTTTGAATATAGAAATGGAGGGACTGTCCTGTATAAACATAGGGAGATTATTCCATAGCTGTACAGCTCTTACAGAAAAAGAGTTAAAAAGAAATTTGGTGTTCGCTCTAGGACACACCAACATCTTATTGATGCGGGCGCGCCTAGGGTGGGGATGTGGAGGAAGGTATATATAGGTGTATTATACACAAATTATACACATAACCCTTCCTCTTAAATCACTCTATCTAATAAAAAAATTGACCAAAACCTGCATCAATATCCGTTTTTTAATTTTAAAGATTTAAGCATACATAAAACGACTTTGTTTTACTATGTAGTGATAGTGATTTTACACTTTTGTCATGTCAAAAGACACTACTATTTACACTTGATTTTTTTTTTCATGAGGACATTTGGCACTTTCATTAAACTCATTGCTTTTATGATTTACCTGTTGATTCCCGTCATCCCAGCCGACCGACCCAATCTTCATCATTCTTGTCGTGCAGCGTGAGCGCGTCGCTGGAGCCTGCCGACCGATTACATTCAATTCTCTCCATGTCTACAGCTGCATCGCTCTCAATCACTTCTTCCCGAGTTTCCAATACTTGGGGATCAGTCGAGGTCTCTGGTTCATCTTTCATTGAAGGCTCAGGTTCGTCAGTTTGCGTTTTTAAGTCTGCGGCATCTTGTTCGGTATCTGCGTCTAGAAAAACAAAATTGTAAGAACTTTTGTTGTATGTTTTTTCTTTATTTTAGTTAAAATTAGGAACTAGATATACTATTGAATATTGTAAAGTTATGGAATGAGAAATTGTTTACATAGGAAGGTTATTGTGGTTTCTAGATATTTCCAGAATTTTTACCCTCTCCATATTTTGGATTTAGATTATCCAATTTTATGGATTTGGGCTCAAATAATTACAACCCTGTAGAAATTGTACCTGTTGTTTCACACATTGTACATACTTTTATTTTTGAGTGTAGCACTTATAATGCTAGTAAATGAAATATCTACTTGTATTTGTTTGTCATTACCCTGCTCTCGAGTACCTTCATCCTCTTTTTCATCATCTCCATTTTTTTCCTGACCTTCCTCTTCTTCTTCCACGACTTTTTCCTCAGTTTTTGCACTTTCTTTAGTATCATCGCCTTTAGAAGGCATATGACAGGCTCGGACATCCTTCAGATGTTTTTTAACAAAATCTTCATCCTGATGGTTTGGATACTTCTCCCTGTAGAGAGCTACAATTTTAGACCCCGGCATTATCGGTTTTCCTTCCAATAGAACAGCCAGGCGTTTCCTTATGGTCGCCCTAGTGAGTTTATTTAGCAGGAAACTCTCTTTGCGAGTGCCAAGTTTTTCCATGAGTTCTTTAAGCTGCTCGAGCAGAATTTTGCAGGGGACATGGAATTGTGGTAGTTGGACTGGTTTTTGCCCCCAGGGTCTCGGGGCCGGCCTGCTGGCGCGCGGCGGCGGGGACCGCCTGCGCGGCCTATACTCCGCTGACCTCTCGGGCCTATAACGTCTATCGCGGTCGCGCTCATCTTCAAAAGACGCGAATTCTTTAAGAGCACTAGGCCCAAACTCCTGTGAAATCGAAGGCTTTTATTTTACGATATTATTTTCATAGTGGTTTGATTGGTTGTGATTGTCCCTTTTACCACTTTAATGATGATTCATATATTCCAAAAAGCTGCTCCCAAAATTCTAAAGATGTATAAAACAGGCATATTTTTTTTTTTATATCTTTTACGAGTCATTGTTTTTATGGTACATAAAATAAGAGACAGCAAGCTACAGAGCAAAAAAGATGTGAAAATAAAGTTTGTCAACACATTTTGAGTTCATGTTTGCAGTTAGGGTTTCGGTAGGTACTAACATTTTTGCTCAATAGCTAGCTTGCAGTTGCATTTATTCAAGAAATCCTTTATAAGCTGATAGTGGGTGTACTGTGAAAGGGTAAAACACAAGGGTCCCAAAGGTCTCTGATAATAATAAGTATACACATTTCTATTCGAGGATCAGAATGTTCCTTAAGCTTGTATGTGTATGTCCATACCACCTGAACAATGTGGAAACTCCTAAATTGATAGGATAAGTAGGCCTATGTAAGAGCATTTTAGTGAAAGCATATTTGTAGGACACTGGGCCATCCAATGGCCTGATGTTGATTGGTCAATGATATATTTTTCTTTTTTGTATTGGTCTTTACAATTTTAGCCCCGGGGCCGTCAAATCTATGCCTGTCGGCTTGGTGCGGAGCCCATGTGAGCATGGAAATACTCGATTAGTTGTTCAAACAACCAGCCCAATCATGCCCTTGGGTGAGACTGGGCTTAGGAGTTGTTCTAGGAAGAATGGATTGGACTGTAAGAACATCCATGATAACATTGATAACTGACCTCTTGCAGAAGCTAACAAATATCTCATACCTTAACAAGCTCAAGCTTCTTTCTTTCAAGCAGGAGTCTCCTTTCTTCTTCAATAATCATTCTTTGTTTCCTTAGCAATTCTATTTCCAACTGAAATGTTTAGAGAAAAGATATGTGTATGAATTTAAAGATGGTGTAAAAGACACATTGAGTAAAGTCTGTTTGCTGTTACTGTTAGTTCCTTTGTATATCTGAGTGAACAAGACTTACATTACTGGGAAATAGAATAGTCACAACTCAAATTCAATTGTTTAATTGAAATTTTATTTGATCTTACATATTTTTTACCCATATTAACACTCCTTTATTCCTTGGAGAGCATAAAAAAAAGAAAAAAAGCTACAGAAAACGAGATAACTTACATCAAGTTTAGAGCTATCACGGTGAGTCGGGCTCCGGGATCTATCTCTAGAATATCCATCATCATAATGGTTATATCTTGTCTCCTCATATCTATCGCGGTACTCTCTTTCCCTTGGCCGGCGATCATACGGACTTGGGGACCGACGTCTCGGCCTCCTTCGCTCCTCCTCATCCAAAGTAGCTGTTATAGGGTAGTTAGCCTGCCCCATAGAGAATTCAAACCCATCTATCACCGTCAGAGCCCTGTAGGCTTCGTCGCCCGAGTAAAACTCCACTTTAGCAGATTTAAAGTCGGTCCCGCGAATATCCGACATCTCTTTCACCCAAAATTTCATTATTCCTTTCCTTTTTAGCATGCTTTTCAGCACTATTATCAGTTTTGGTAGTTTAGTCTGTTGATTTGAGGTTATGTTATTTTTGTGATTCTGGGTTTTGTACGAAACTAATAATATGACTGTAAAGTATTTCAGTACTCAAAGAAATTCTGAAATCTTTGATTTTGATTCTGAACGAATATAAAGGCTAAATTTACTTACGTTGTTTGGTAAACCTGAAAGATTGAGAGTAGCCATTGTTATTGTCAGAAGTTTGCTAAGTTTTGTTTTATTACGAACTTTTTTCAATCAACTTAACAATAACAATGGGCCCAAATATTACGAATGAAATTATCCGTACTGGGATATGACAAGAAATAGGATAATTCTGTGGAAATACAAAGCTAAAATAATATCGACCGACAGACCGCGGCCAGACGAACAAAACAAAACGAACGTCAAGAAAAAAATAAAGAAAATACAAAATAGATATAGATGTTCGTTCAATAGGTACGTCTCCACCAGTCAAGCAGCCTCAGGGTGCGCAAGCCGCACGGCCGGTGTGGACGTTTTTCGCCCGAGCGTGAGCAATTGAGCATGTGCTGCGTCAGGCGAAACACGTTTACATGCGGCACAAGCTGCGGTCGGTGTAGAGTCGGTGTAGCTTGCGCCGCATGTCATGCGCGGCAGTAGAATTCCAAGTACCTGAGGCTGATCGGCCGGTGGAGACGTATCTATTCAAGAACGAGAACGACGCACGCAAGAACGAATGAGTAAAATGGTCGCATCTCCACTCGTGCGTGTCAATCTAACTACAGCTATTATTTGCACGGGTACGACTTGGTACGACGAGCCATATTGAGTAGGTTAGCCATGCTTTCAAATTTTTTTTTAGATCCTTGCATAGATCATTAAAAATTTATATAATAGGGATTTTTTAAATTAATATTCTAGTCGCTGGATAGATGGCGCTGTGCTTTGTATGTTACCGCAAAAGACGGAAACGATTTTTTTTAAACTTGGTCTCTGACTCATTTAGAACGAAAGTGTCAGTGTATGCGAGACTGTCAGTCTGTGTCGCACTGTTTTTTTAACTTTTGGCTTGGGGTCGCTCGTTGGTATTCCATCATGGCGGGTCGTGTATTGGTTATAGTTTGATATTTCTTGTTCATTTGAGTGTTTGGTGAATAATTCTGATAGTGTATTAAGCAACAAACTATTCTGAAAGTGTTCATTAAATAGGAAATTGTAATTAATGCATATATTCGGCATTGTGCAATAGTGACGAGCGGTCTCCACGTGGTGCAGAAAATTTTACTATCGAGTTTTTTTGTACGACATAATTTTGCGCAACACAGCCCCTAGTCGTCAGACTAGGATCACTGTGTTGGGGACTTTCCCTCGGCGTAATGCCACTTAACTTTACATCACTCTAACCTTACCGACGACCTGTCTACTTTGACATTGGCAAAATACGTCTCCACCTATGAGATGTGACGCCAGAATTAAAAAAAAAAAAAAAAAAAAAAAAAACAAAAAACTTTTGGCTTCTTTGGAATCTACACTGGAACATAGTCAACGCCATCTAGCGAGTTCTTGGAGTACAAGGTTTTTTTAATTCTCAAAAAGAATACCTCCTATTGGGTACACTTAGGAAACTCAATAAATAAATGCTACAAGCTTTTAAAATTATATTTTATATTAGAATGGTTAGATACTTATTAACACGTTCACGGACAGTAAGTCACCCATGATTGACACAAAAATTTTGTATGTAAAATTGACGACTTCTATTACATCATTGTCATATTACATTCATATCGTACGATTGCACTTGACACTGAATGCTATGCTATTCGAATGCTATAGTAGTACCGTCCAGGATCATGATCTTTTACCACTGTATAGGACAACGAACGCTATAGCAGTCGACTTGGAGGCATCTGTAACCACAACTAGTCATGTTTACGGTGACATATATTGATATACGTTTTCCCAAATATTAAAACTAGTACCTAAACACAATTTCTAATAGATTTAGAGTTGATTAATGAATAGTTGTTTCTACATTGATACATTGATTGATACCTTCCCTATCCTGCTTTTTGACTATTTTGGAGGTGCAAACTTGGCTATTACGTAATACTAAAGTGAAATGGACTGTGTTTATACATATTCCAATCTAAATATTCAAGTAAATAGTCCAAAAACAATAATTACGGTGGTTTGTTTGATGCAACAAAATGGCGTCGGCGCGCGAAAATTACTCGGTATGTACGTGTCAACACTCCTGCGCACATGGCACGCGACTGAGCAAAATCTCATACAAACATGGCTGCTATAGCGTTTGTGTCCGAAAACGGGGGGCGCGGGAGACGAGGTCATACCGGTTTTTCTATGTGTGCAAAAACTCATTTATATGACAGAGAGCGCTACGAGATGCAGTGAAATATGACAGTTAAATCAGAGCTACACTAATTTACTTAGAACAGCCGCCTTCTTATGCGTTTCTGTCCACAATAAGCAGTCAAAGTTAGGATGCTATAGAAGTCGCGTCCAGATACCAGAGCATAAACGCATTGCATAGCGGTTGTGTCCGTGAACGTGTTAACATGTATTGCCGACCGCGGCAACCAGAGCAGTAACCAGACACCAAGACTGGTCATGGAGAAGGACAACTTCACATTAAACCCGGAACGGGATCTCCGCCAGGTGCGTGTGATATTGTGCTGATAGACCTGTATTATTGTGCGGTAGAAACCTGCAGCCGACCTGGCTCTGCACGTATCGATTCGTCGTTCCTTTGGAGTCAGCCAGGGAGGCCAAGAGGGTAGCGCATGTCCTGGGCAACCTTGCGTTTTCCATGATTGAGTTCCAGGCAACGCAGTGTATGTGTTCTTGCTTCGGACACTGATTAAATCGTCTGTCACAGACGTATAAGCCAAATGATGATAATAAACATGTATTTGTTAAAATTGGTAAGTCGTATCGTCATCATGATTAAAGGTTGCTTTTTAAAAAAAACTCCACTCTGTAGCGATGTCCTTGAAAACCAATTTGCGCATTGTCATCACCTGGTGCATGTAGAGAGGACCTACAAACAACAATAAATTTAAGTCTTATAGGGGCAGGCGGCCTCTCAGAAGCTTTCCATCATCATTGGTTTTCAAAAGCAAGTTGATGTAGGTATAAGTAAGTATATAGAGGGTGCAAAAACATTTCCGGCAACAATCTCTTCCACGCATGCACTCTTAATAAAGTTTTAGCTAAGAGCATTCATATATGGAGGTGGTAAACAGTCCATTTCGGTTTTTTTTGCCATTTTTACGGGATAGGAGGTAAACACATACAGCTCACAACGATAATTTAACAAGAACTTCACAAACACGTACAAAATGGCAATTGTGAGTTTCATATAACGTGTTGGGCAAATGGACAGTTAATTTTTGGCATAGGTTGGCCGTCTCCTTATATAAATGGTCTAAGGGTTTCAGTTATGATGTTGATAAACTCTAAAACTTAGGAATGTCCAAAAATAAAAGTCAAAATCAACTTAAAATAAAAACCTTTATTAATTATTTCAGATACTCTTCAAAACTCTGTATAATATATTCTTAAACATATCAAAATTCGTATAGGTATGCATTTCCTTTAAATTTAACTATAAGGCAACGTTGGGCATTTATATGAAAGTTTTTACCAAAATATATATTCTCAAAAATGTCAAGCATCAGCCATTGACTGCTTAAGATTTTTGGATATTTTTGTACTAATAATTTCATAAATTAAAGTAAAATATTGGAGAATGGGGTAGTTTGGGCAATATATCACGTACCTCATTCTCCATACAATGTTTATAAAATATGTTAGTTATTGTCGTGTGCAAGTTATAGCGTAAGTAATAATAAATTAGATATTAGGTAAAATACTTCAAATAATAATAACAAAATTGACTTATTGAGTCAACAGCGAAGCTGCAATAAAGTAACTAAAGACAAGAATATAACTAAGCTAGTCAGCATAACAACGGCAGTTTTACATCACTTATATTGCAAAGAAAAGTAACTTAAATAATGGTAACATATTTATAATAAAATATATATATTTTTATAGCCATGTATCCAGAGAAATATATAATGCAAAATGTTTCGTTTTCATAATCACATCGACATTAAACATAACATTCAGAATAGTCCTTTCAATTTGCAAACAAGAATTATTTAGATTAAAATGTTGCGAAATTAATTATCCATATGATTATAAAATAAACATCATGTATAATGACATTAATGACAAAGCATTCCATTCATACACAACTTAAGTGACCATTCAGAGTGCAAACACACATAACTCATGGAAATTTTGTGCTTCACACGTGAAAATATAACAAACTAACTCCGCTGAATCAGCGACCCAAAGAGGATCTTGGTCTCCGAAAACGAAAATATAAACAGTTTACAAAAAATATTTTTCAAAAGACAACACATCATGAACAGAACAACATAAAATAAGTAAACCTGGTGTAAGATTGTGTCAAAGAATTGGTGACTGAAATAGTAAGTGTCAATTAGTTTGGAAATCCTTATTCGGTTAGCATTAGTCTTCTAGAATCCGTAGGGAATACATAGGGTGCATCCTTGGTTGGTCCAAGTAACGGTTATTTCACGTCTTAGTAAAAAAAAAACAATGTCCCAATTCTGGTCAGCTAGTTGGTCACCCTGCTACAACTTGTTTATTCCGGTGTAATATTTTTCTTCTGAAGAATACAAGAATGTCCAAAAAGATCTCTTCATCTCAAAAAATTACCATGAACGACTTTTGCTTTCCAAAGTTTCACCAGTTTCACAATCCTACCCAGGTTTGACAAATGGCAAGGCAAGACATTCTGTGTGGTACGGAGCTGGAGATAGGGTTGCCAGGCGTTCGGATAAAGCCGGACAGACTAACGATTGGCGCACACAAAAATCGTAATGTACAAATTACATCGTTGGTTTAAATTTCTTGTACCTATGTTTTGTAGGTACTAGAGGGTTTATTTATAGCATTTTCTGTGTCCCACTACTGGGGAAAATACTTCTCTCATTTTATTCCACCTTTTCTAAGTTTGTCAATTTTTACTAAATCTATTTAAATTACGTTGAATGTGCGACATCAATAACGCTTCTTTATTGCAAAAACGAGTTCTTAAAAAAATTGTTTTGTTTGTCCAGACTTGATCTATCAGCCTGGCAGCCCCACACGGATAGCCGTTACGTTCGAACGCCTCACTTGGAGTGCACGAGGTTGAGGAACTCCTCCCTGGTCTTCTGGTCGTCGCGGAAGACGCCCAGCATGGTGCTGGTGACCGTCTTGCTGTTGATCTTCTGTACGCCACGCATCACCATGCACATGTGACTGTGGACATGGAGATTGACATGTTAAAGGCATGTGAAGGTATATACATAAGGTGTAAAAATATTAGCTGCAAATATTCTAAGGGGTGAATTAGCCCATGATACTGAACAACTTTTCCTTTGGGTTTTTGTTCAGCCTGGAACAAAAACCCATTATCTCAGGCGGTTAAGTCATTTAGCCTGGAACAAAAAAAATGAAAATTTTGGGTCACTTTGTATTAAGCGCCATATATTTTCGTTAAAAAGAGGAATATCAGAAAAAAATATTAATCAAATTATAGATAATGAGTAACAGGAACAGAAATTTTCTTTGTTGTGATAAAATAATGCGATTTGTTATAGTTATGATTTTTTTCTGAACTTTAAACTTTAAACTGCTCTGGTGTAAAGTTTCAAAAATGGCGGTTAATACAAATTGTCCGGAACCCGTCGACATATTTCTGTCCTATAAACATTTTCTCTCGACAGGTGACAATTTGTCAGGGAAACTTGTAGAATTTGTTTTATAGGCCAAAAAAATTGTAATTACAAATCTACAAATTTGTAATTATTTCGCGACAAGTTGACATTGGTTATAGGTTATAGGGCAGTGTCCAACAATCGAAACAGTAAAACAATTGTTGGACTCACTCGCATCTTATAACTTTACTAATTAACGTGCGTTAACTTATCACTGAACCGATCGAACGAAATAGCTTAGTTAATTTGATTTAGTATGGTTAATTTATGGTTTTGCTCCAAGTTAGTTTTTAAAAGCATAAAACTGTTTTGGACGAATAACCAAAAACCACTTAGTAGCTAAAATCTTAAAAAAATCGAGTAAAGTCAATCGAAAAATTAAGAAGTTGGAAATTTGTTTTTAACGTTATGGGAGGAACCCACTTGACGCATGACGGAGCGCAAAAATATCGCAGAGGTCTGTCAGATCCATACTAGAAACGTCACTCCCCATACTAAAACCGCACTCGACGGATGACACTGCGATAGCGCTGCGTCAACAGCGGTTGAGCGGTTTTAGTATAGGGATTGACATTTGACCGCTGCGATATTCTTGCGTTATGTTGTGCGTCAAGTGTGTTCGCCTAATAAGCTGTGTTACTTGTCTAACTCGGATGAAAGAGTAGAAAAGCTAGCATACTCACACTCCCTCAATGACGACGGCCACTCCCGCGGGCTGGACGGCCTGCGTGACCGCCAGAGCGATCTGCTTCGTCAGCCTCTCCTGCACTTGCAAGCGGCGGCAGAAGATCTCCACGATCCTGGAAGAAAGTTGGTAGGTAGTTGCATTAAAACATACATACATACATACATATATCGCGCCATCCCTTGCGGGGTAGGCAGATCGTTAACAGCCGTAAGAATACGGCCGCTATCGCCACGTCTGACATTTTTGAGAATTGTTTTCCAAGGATGTTCAGAATTGTTTTCCAAGGATCACTATAGTGACAGATTGTCAGCCTGTCGCCTAAAAATTGTAATACACCAATACTCTCGAGTGCCTTAGTCGCCTCTTACGACACCCACGGGAAGGATGTGGGGTGATGCTATGCATTAAAACAATCATTAAAATTTGTGCCCTATGGCTTACCGGCTTAGAATACCCCCCCCTAAAAAAGGCACTCAGTGATTTGGTAGGGTTGCTGGGGATCCTCGGGTGAGACCCCACCCTGAACGAAAATTAGGAGCGACGTAGACGTCGAGTAGCTCAAAAGAGCCCGTTTTACCATGACCCCCAATTTTACCTGTGGTGTCGTAAAAAAGCGACTAAGGGTTAAAGATCCAGTGCAGCAGCGATCCCTGTGAATCCAATATCTTGCAGTGCATTCGGATTGATACATCTGCCAAGTGTAGGACATGGCAAATACCCCGACAGGGGGAGACCCATGCGATGCTGCTAATGTAAAAAAAATTTGCTTCGCCTCTCGGGATATGTCAGGGGGACGACCAGACGACCGACGTGGCGCAATGGTAGTGCGACTGCCTTTGACGCAGAAGGTCCCGGGTTCGATTCTCGGTGGGTCACTCACGAAGCTGATATTGTCACTTTGTGAATTTGTTCCCAGTCTGGTTAGGACATTGCGGGCTGAACCACCCGATTGTCCGTAAGTAAGATGGTTCCGTGTTTCGGATGGCACGTTAAGCCGTAGGTCCCGGTTGCTGTCTATGATCACTTAGACGGCGGTCGTTACTCAACCATGGCAGATATACTTGTAGAAGGCGGTTGAAAAATTCAGACATGGGGTTCATCGGGTCGTTGGATGGCTCGGTGTCCCACATGAAAAGAAGAAGAAGGACGGAAGTATCAAGTTCCTTACCTGGCTAGCTTGCTGAGCCCCAAGATCTTGCCTTGAGGTAGGTACCCGATGGAGACCTTCCCGTAGAACGGCACTAGGTGGTGCTCGCACATGGAGAACATCTCGATATCCTTCACCACCACCATCTCGTCTGTGTCCTCGTCGAAGATGGCGTTGTTTAGGACGTCTGTGAGAGGAAGGATGGTTATGAGGTATCCTTACTTTACTTTGTAAAATTTAGGCTCTATCAAAGCAGTTTCAGTTTGGGGCTGGAGGCTAACCCTAATGCAATCAGTGTGGCCGAATACTGATCCAATATAATTTAATTGCTGCTCATCGATTAGATGAAGAAGAAGTTTGGGGCAAATGTTATGGCATACGGTCTATTTTCCTTAGTTTACTTATTTTTTAGCATGGATCTGTCAGACGTCACAGGTATCAAGCTATATTTAATAAACTATAGGAAGTTTTATTATGCACCTAACTCTTAAGGCCTATCATCAAACCAGACCGGCGCGGCGCTCGTAACAACTTATTAAGTGTTCGCTACACTTCTCTTTATTACACCCAGTATAGTCATTATGAAGTTCTTAAGATCATCCTCTTACCTTCAAGACTCTGGTCGTAACCCTTGGTGAAGAAGAGCATGGCTTTAGCGGCACGCTCGGGAGTCTTCAACAGGCCCTGTCTCTCTGGGTCTTCTCCCAAACCTGGAAACAGAACAGGAATTCGCTTATTCGGAGGTCATCATCATCATGGCGTAAGGCAATGCCTGCTTGGAACAGATCTCTGTGGACCTGAGGAGATATTTACTTATGTGTACCCTGACGAGTCATGAATGCGTAGAATCTATATTTTATGAGCCAGTCAGTTCGTTTACATCTGTGACGACATTTTGGAAAAAGTGGAGGGTGGTCTGTGGTCTAGATCCAGGTCATTAAGAAGGTAATAATTTCGTCACATGTAACGTTCCGTTGGATGCCCTCCGGCAAGATGGTGGCTAGATGGTGGCAGCGGGAGACCGTGCCTTGTGGCGTACCCTGGGGGAGGCCCACTTCCAGCAGTTTACTGCTATAGGCTGATGTAATGTGATAAGTACCGACTGTATCATGTATCCAGTCTGATTAGGACATTGCAGGCTAAACCACCTGATTGTCCGTAAGAAAGACGGTTTGTCGTGTCCCGGTGGCTGTCTATGATTACTTAGATGGCAGTCGTTATATAACCATGTCAGAAGCCTGCTACTTGTAGTAGTAGTACGAGAGTTTCATGGGGTTGCTCGTTAGATGGTTTCCTACACGAAAATGAAGAAGATTGTACCTGTGAGCAACAGTCTGTAGGAGTTGGCCATGTCAGGTAGAAGAGCCTCCCTGGTCGGAGGTCGGTGGTCCAGTTCTAGGTCATGGTGGAAGGTGCAGTTCTCGTGACCTGGAAACAAAATTACATTCATTACATTAACTTTTTGTAACAAAGTAAAAAAAGAAATACTGTAAAACCGTGCGACTATGGTCCAAATCTTGCAAGTATGGTCCAAACAATCATTATTTTTTTCAGTTTATTGATTTGATTATGCTGCTGGAAGTTAAAGTTACAAAGCGTTAGTGAAATACGCTACCCAGAAAAGTTATACTTGACATAGTATTTATCGTTTTAATACATGAAAAACTTACAAGTTTTTATAGACCAAAGATAAAATACAGGACCATAGTTGTATGATTTTACGGTACTATCTTGTGGACAATTTCTACAAATAATATTAAACATTCACATTTCACATACGTCATGTCAAGAAAGTTTACATATGAGTACAAACGCTATGCATACCCCGCAAGGGATACAAGACTGATTTGTATTTATGTTATATGAGATAGGTTGTCCATCTGTGACTCGACCAAAATATATAGATCAAATTACGCATTAATCTTTTTTTTTGTCCAAGGTAACTTTGTTTCTTGTATTCCTGGTAGGAACAAAATATTACTGGTAGTACACGGAGTCCTATGACATCTAAATAAAACCCATGACAGCGGGTCGGAGAAGTTGTGATAACCAAGACTCATAAGAATTTGGCCGGAAGTTGGAAAACATTGGTGATTTCCAGTTTTTACATCATGTGGTATCGTAACGAAACTGATGGAAAATTTTTGCGCTTTACTTGGTAAAGCAAATAAACATAGATGTGTAGAGAATAAACATAGATGTGTATCATGTGTAGAGATACCCCGAATATTCGGCAACTATTCGGCCATTTTTTTGATATTCGGTATTCGGCCGAATAGTTGGCAACATTCGAATGCAGGGCAGTTGTTATCCTGAAAAAAATATCCTGTGTGATGCTACGGGAATAAAACTGACTTCCACTAGTACATACACACAGGTCAAACTCATAAACCCCTTTTTTTTGAAGTCGGTTAAAAATCATCTACCTACCTACAGCTACAACAGTTCATTTTGTAGGGTGTTTCTACTCATGATTCTGAACAACTTTTATTATGAGGCCACCTGCAAATTGCAAAAAATATTTGGGTGTTCCATACATACATTTTTGCCGAATAGGTATGAATTTTTCGATGGAACAACTAAATTTTTTTTTGTGATTTCGCATCCCATAGGGAAATATGTTCAGAATTATGCGTAGAAACACCCTACAAAGTGTGTGTGTCCTGATTAAAAAATAACCCTGTATTGTTACCGTATTAAAGGTACATTTTAAAGTAAACAGGTTAAATTAAACTTTTAAATTACACTTATCATATTAACCTAATTTCAGTTGAATTAATTTTATTCAAACCAAAAGAACCGGATTTTTTCCGTTATTTTTACCCGACTGCCTCAGAAGGAGAGTAGCACTTTTCGAGAGTATGTCTGTCTATGTTATGTGGACAATAATTATAAATACTTTTGTACAGCTATAGCCCGAACGGAAAAGCGGGTGTGAATGTTGATAAATGAGATGTCGTTAGGTGGATCACGACGGACCGCTAAAATATCGCAGCGTTCTGTCAGATCTATACTAGAAATGTCAACCCCCATACTAAAACCGCTCAACCGCTGTTGACGCAGCGCTATCGCAGCGTCGTCCGTCGACTGCGGCTTTAGTATGGGGAGTGAAATTTCTAACGTATGGATCTGACAGACCGCTGCGATATTTTTGCGCTCCGTCGTGCGTTAAGTGACATCAAAGCGAGTGACACTGGTTTTAAGCTAAATTTTATTATCTCAAAATGGCGGATTTAAGAGGCTGACACGAGCTAAAAATCTTGCAAACGTCAAATAGCGAGCGAATCGAAAGGAATCTTGCCAATTCGAAGATTTCTACGAACAGACCTATTTTTGATGATAACTCGGACAGATTAAAAGTTATTTGAAAATCGAAAACCATATGTCGATAGATTACCTACCTATTGTAAGGCGCTCATTTTGATATTAAACACTTTATATTGTATGGACGTATTGTTTGATTGATTGATTTAGGTTTATTGAATTTTAATTATCAATTCAATTTATTTCAAAACAATAGTACATTGTATAGAAATTAACATAATTAAGAAGTAAAAAAAAAAAAATTATACATGCATTAATTAAAAAATAAATACAACAATCAATTAAAACACACATTAAAGTCAATTTTTCATGTGACTAATTATGTCAATAAATAAATTGCACAAATACCTAAAATTTGACAATAATAAAATAATTTATACAATAATAAAATTTTTCCAATAAAAAAGCCTTTAGTTTTCTTTTGAAAATCTTTGGTCTGTCAAGCAAGATCTTTAAATCTGCAGGTAGTTTATTAAATAATCTAATTGTCTGGTAACGTGCACTGTGTTTGACAACAATGAGTTTTGGTTGTATGCTATTTGGAAGATCTTTTCTCCTCGTTTTTATCCTGGCCAGATTTTCTTCTTCAGTTTCAACTTTAGAATGATGTTTAGCCAAATTGCTTAGTATAACCAGAATGTACAAGCAAGGAACAGTTAGTATCCTTAGTCTTTTAAAATGCTCTTTGCATGAAGCTATTTGGGGGACTCTTACTATTGTTCTAATAGCTCTTTTCTGTATAATAAATGCATCATTGAGGTTGATATTATTAATACAGTAAATTATTACCTAGTATCATATGGAAACAATAAGATTATAGCAAATATCCTGAAGATTTCTTCCAATTTTTTTGGGTAGGGTTTTCAAGTTTTATCTAGGGTAGAAATCCCTTATAAAAGTCGCATTTCCTGAAACGCTAAGTATAACTTCCAAATGACCGCAGTCAGGTTTATATTTATTAAATAAATTATTCTTGTTCTGATAATATTTTTAGTTTTAACTTACCTTGACTGGGGTGCGTGTGCGTCATTTTCTCACAACAATTTTGGATTTTTTAAAAATAATTAAAATTTAACTTATTTTTATGTGCAACTTAGACGAAGTACTGCCTTGGTTGCTTATGTTGCTACAAATAATGAAATGGCTTTACCTGGGTATAAAATCTTCTAGGCTTATTTTCTTATGCAATCTAGACAATCTGTTACAGTATTAAGTCTTTGTTCGTAGCAAAGAGGCGTTATTATAATTCTATATTTAAAACATCTTTGTATTAACTTCCTTGGGTGAACGTACGCATATAAAATAACTTAGTCCAAAAATTTGTTTCAATGCCAAATCAATACAAAATAAGTAATAATGGATTACATTTATTAAGTACTAAACAACTTTTGTCTGAAACATTATTTCCAAATATGAAATTAAAAATGTGGACCTCCCAGACAGAATGTGTACCGATCGGCTGGTACACGCGTCATTTTTGTTTTCGTACTCCATATTTTTTCTTGCCTATTTCGAAAAATGTTACAGACGAAAGTTGTTCAGTTTTATGACACCCTAAAAATATTTTAATACAAGATATAACCTTATATTACAAAAGAAAACACGAGAACTATTGGCATAAGTACAAATGGCTTCGATAATTTCTATGCCATCCATTATTGACCAAATGCAGAATATGATGGAGGCCTTTCCGACTGATATTTAATATCATCATTCTCCTTGCCTCATCCCGTTTTCTGTCGGGGTCGGCTACCTAACCTAGGGGATCTGACTTGGAAACAAGTTTTTCCACAGAGCGACTGCTATCTGACCTCTGCGGCCCGAAGCCTAACCTGGTCCGAATCCTTGGTTAAGTCAAAAATGTCATCTGAATTAAAAATTTTTTTCAATGTGGGTTTCATCATGATGTTTTTCCTTCACCGTAAGATCAGTCAGTAAAAACATATTCGTACATGGCGGGGATCGAACGCGGGTCTCACGATTGTAAGACCGGTGTCCTATCTACTTGGCCACTGACGTGACTGATATTTAATGTCATAGATACGTAAGTAGAGCTAAAAATAAATATAAATAGGTAGTTTACAGCGTGCTCAGCAAAATTAATAAGCTTGTTTGTATGTTGCAATCTATACGGATATTTGCATAAGTAAGTTCAATGACATTCGCGGATCGCACACCGGAACGCAAAAACATCGCAGTGGTCTGTCAGGTCCATAGTAGAAATGTCAATCCCCATACTAAAACCGCTCAACCGCTGTCGAAGCAGCGCGATCGCAGTGTCGTCCGGCGAGTGCGGTTTTAGTATGGGTAGTGATAGTGACGCTTATGGTACGGATCTAACAGATCGCTGCGATGTTTAAGCGCTCCGCCGTGCGTCAAGTGTGAGATCCGCTATTTAGTATAGGCATTATTATAGGTAAATGAATAAGTAAATACCTGCTTCAGGAGCCACTATCATGGAATCTGCATAATACTGGATTCCCGTACTACCATTGTGAATTGATCTTATCTGCCTACCCTATGCGGGGTGTTATAGTCTGTAAGTTTGTAAACAAATTCTGTATGAAACTGACAGTTCAGAAGTGTCACTTTCATACGAAGTATGCTTACAAAAAGATAAGTAGCTAAACTTACAGACTATAGGGACAGCGTCCCGAATACGGGTGGGTGCAAGCAGACCATGAAACTGAACAACCTTCCCTGAACAATATGTCAGGAAGCGTCATAAAATTTTTGGTTTCCCGTAAATGCAGTCAGCTGATCGCGATTTTTTATGGGAGGTCGAAAATTTTTTGTCGTTTCCTGACATATGTTCCTAGGGGAAAGTTGTTCAGTTTCATGGTCTGCTTGCACCCTACCAGTATTCAGGACGAAGTCCCTAACACCCTGTATATCTCAAAGAACTCAGGAGCTCTATTTCTGAAAAGTTCGTTTTCGTTTCATGCAAAATCTGCAACTTTAACACATGTTCTACTTTACTTATCGATTCCCACATAACCTCAAAAATCCACACATATTTTTGACTGTAAATTTGAAAACGTGTATACGTTGTATCACGATGATCCCGAATTGGCAACATTATTGTTGACATCCAGTGGCCTATGCAACGAAGCTACAGGCTACAAGTCTACAGGTGAAATTCGATGTACATTGCGTAGCCGGTGGGACATTATAAAACCAGGATTTTTACCCGCTACGCAATGTACATCGAATTTCACCTGTAGAATTGTAGCCTGTAGTTTCGAAAAACGAGGCACAGATCGTATATTTTGATAATGTTGCCAATTCGGGATCTATCTTTAAGAAATGGTATTACAGGTACATTAAACTTGAAAGCCCCAGTTTATCTAGTATACATTTAGACGTAGGCCTTCCTATTATTGTGAAAAATATACGAACCAGGAGTGGTGGATGTTCTTGGGGTCATCGGTGTTCCTGGCACTTCCAGCTCACTTTCCGTGTCATTCATGTGGAAATTCTTCAACGCTTCTGGCGTCTTTTTGTATTTGCTGACGAAAGACTTTGTCGCGGCGGCGTCGCCATTTTCTTTTTCCTCCGAAAACGAATTTCGAACTCTACTGGAGCTCACGCGACGAATGAGAGAAGATGGCGGCACTGCCTGCTGTTCTGAATTCAAATCTTTCCCGTTGACCGCCGCCATTTTTTGTTCATTAATTTCTATAAAGAGTTTTTATTTTAAAGTTTTTATTTTATTTTTGGTTTATTAACGATACGTTTGTCGTGTACGGATTGCGAAGCGGCACTAGTATTTAAACAGTAAAACAATAAGATAATAAGTAATAAAATTTGTTGTATTGATTGACCCTTGAAAAAGGTTATCGTTGTGCGTTTATAATAAAATTATAACATATTATACAAACAATGTTGAAACTAGTGATAGTCTTGAGAAATGCGAGAGTGGGGAAGGTTTCTTGAGGTTTGGTCATTCACCTAGTGATATATCTCTAGTGAATAGGTATGTAAGGTACAGTCAGGTACAGCCTCCGTTTCAGAAAAAAAAAACAAAACAAAAGATAACACTTAGGTACAAAACAAATTTTAGGCTTTATTTTACCTGTAGAGCGTGCGGAAAGTTTTGCCGCTCACACATCGGCATCAAAAGTCTTGCCTCTGACACTGATCAAATCGTCTGTCACAAATGATGACGAAGGAATTGATATTTAGCTCAAATATTAATATAATATTTTCTTTGTATTTTAAATCAGTCGGTTAAAAAAAATGTCACTGACATTTTGATCGATTGTGACCCTCTAAACAACAACAATTTTAATAAAGTTGCAAAAAAAAACAAACATTTGAATTTAGAATCCGCGTGACTCATAAATAAGAAAAAAAGAATCAGTCAGTTACTTGACCGGTAACAAGTGCGCCGGTAAAATAAAAACCAGTCAAGAGCGAGTCAGATTCGTGCCAGTTCTGTTCTGTACCACAACACACACACACACACGCACACACACACACACACACACACACACACACACACACACACACACTCACACATATCACGTGATACACGACTTATCTGAAACGACTCTCAAACATTTGTCAGACGTGGCGATCAGTCGTTAACGCTCTGCTTACCCCGCCAGTGATATAGGCGTGATTTGTATGTGTAAGATAGCAGCGACGGAAATAAATTTTTTTGTGGGTTTGTAAAACTAGTTTATGAATGAGACAGACAGGCAAACAGGGCCCCAAGTCTGCTATTTTTTTGTATTTATTTGTATTGTAACGCCATCGAAACTTAACTATCGATCATTCCATTGCCATTGTGATTTTTCTATACTTCAAACTGTTAGCAGACTACGAAATGACCGAAATCATCCAACTGAGATCCAATCGGCATCCAGCTGAAGCGATTTTCATTTAGCAGACTTAGGATTCAGGCAAACAGCGGAGTCTCAATAGGATTTTCCGTTTTGACCCTTTGGGCACAGATCCCTAAAAACTAAACAGGTTTTTTTCACCTTGATATTGGTACAATAACCTAGTTTGTAAAGTAAAGGCTAAGACCAAGGTAAAGTTTCTTCCGGTTATTTCATACTTGCGATTTTTTTCTTTGTACTCACGATTACGAGCATTTTTCAGTTAATCAATATCATACATACATATATCACGCCTATGTCCCTAGCGGGGTAGGCAGAGCATGACAGCCGTATTTCGACCTATGTTCCTAGGGGAAAGTTGTTCAGTTTCATGACTTTCATGGACAGGTTCACCCCTTAAAAATGTTTGCAACTTACTTTTTTGCATCCTGTATAGGTGCATCTACTTTAGCTAACATTAACTTTTTTAAAACGCTTCTCAATTATTTGTCGGCCATGGCGATAGTGACTGTATTTTACGGCTGTAACCATTCTGCCTACCCCGCAAGGGACAAAGGCGTGATATATGTGTTTGTTTTACCAAAGTTGCGGAAGAAAGTTTTTATCAGCTGGTTATGCAATGGACACCAACGAAAGTGGTCTCGTTTTTATTATACTTTTACTTTTAATTGACCGTTTTGTAGTCCATTTAGATCAGTGGAATATAATAAATATCGACGCTTTTAAATAACATTAAAAATGTTTTAAAAATACAGGGTTATTTTTAAGTCAGCACACAAACTTTGTAGAGTGTGTCTACTCATGATTCTGAACAACTTTTACGTGTTCCATAGAAAAATTCATACGTCTACTCGGCAAAAATGGAGCACCCAATTTTTTTTGGCCCCATAGTGAAAGTTGTTCAGAATCATAAGTAGAAATACCCTGCAGAGTTTACAGCACATTTTACTACACCTAAGAAAAAAAAGTTCTTTTTAAATTAGGTATACTCTGGATTGAATTTTTTTAGGCAACCCATACCTACGCAATATCCTTATTGGCATATTTTATCACATAAAAATAACTTTCTTCCGTTAAACAGCTCGGTGAAGGTTGGCGGTTGATAAGGTTGTTTCAGTATGATGCATAATGCATAATAGTGTTTTATTAGAAGATTTTTTATCTATATCAAAAAATCATCAATACGTACAGCAAAAATATAAATCTGTCTGTCTGTCTGCCCACCAGCCAGCGTCCATCGAAAAAGATAGTAACGCACGTAAGAAGTGATGATCTCTTCGACCGATTTCGGCCATGGCACTTCGACTCCTAATCAGATCGGCGCTGATGCGCCCGGAGATGGCTATTGTAGCCAATTTTGGCAGTAAAGGTAAGAAGTAGCTGTGTGATGCCGGCTTAGAATAGCATCATCCCATTTCTTACCCGTGGGTGTCGTAAGAGGCAACTGAGGGAATTAGGGTTTCTGGTGTATTACAACATTTAGGCGACAGGCTGACAACCTTCATTATAGTGATACACGAATTATCTTAGACAGCCCTCAATATTTGTCAGACGTGGCGATAACGACCGTTATTTTAGGGTCGTTGACGCTCTGCCTGCCCCACCGGGATATAGGCGTGATATATGTATGTAAGTAAGAAGTAAGTAGTGCTCGTAAGAAGGTATACTTCAACCAACTTCCGATTTGAGCGAAATAGTTCCGAATTGATATCTAACCGGATCATAGCGCTCAATAACGACCTTACTGGCAATGATTTATGGACTAGTTGTAATTTGCGAGTGGCTAACTACAAGGCAAGTACCGGGAATGTCCTTGCTAAGTTGGCTGAGAAAGAGAACGGCTGTCCTTACGCACAGACACACTTCGGACACGATTCTACTGGACACTTGACACTTGAAATAGTTGAGGGAAACATATATAAGAGTTTACATACATACATATATCACGCCTTTATCCCTTGCGGCAGAGCGTTAACATACGTAAGAATACGGTACGCTATCTGACATTTTTGAGGACTGTTTTCCAAGGTTGTTTTAGAAAACATGTGTATCACTATAGTGACAGGTTGTCAGCCTGTCGCCTAAAAATTGTAATACACTTATACTCTCGAGTCCCTTAGTCGCCTCTTACGACACCCTCGGGAAAGAAATGGGGTGATGCTATTCAAAGCTGGCATCACACGGCAATAACATTGCTATCTCCTTAATATTGTGTAGTTTTTGGTTTGTAGAATTAAGACCTTACCTTAGCCATCAAGACATGTTATATAGGTATCACATTGATATACTACATATCTACATAATTTTATGTTTATGTATGTAATGTACCAATTATGTTACATAAGATGTCTGATTGGTGTCTTTGCTCTATGGTTTTTTTTGTATAAGTATATGACAAGAGTCCCGTATCAATAAACCGCACTCCACTCTGAGATCGGTCTTGAGTGCGAGTTTGAGATGTCTGCAGTACTGCCTGACATTTGACAATATCGCTCTTGAGATCGATCTCAGAGTTGAGTGCGGGCCACGGGAATACGGGCCTAAATATCTTTTAACGAAAAAAATTATAATATTTTACATGCGAGATCTCGGATTCGGCTCAAAAGATTTTCAAGAAATCTCGTATGTAGAGATTTTACGGGGTGATAAATCGTTCTATAATAGATAGGTCTCATTTTTTCAAAAAACGATCCATTACCTTTTTAAATTAAGTACCTTACTTTTTTGTTAATTATTTTTATAAAAAATACGCCATCTATTGAGGTGTAAATGGAATAAGCGAACTCGGTCTACCAGCTTGCTTTCATATATTCATATATCTTTATTACATTCATATGGTACATATTCTGCAGTGTGATGCCGGCTGAGATTAGCATCACCCCATTTCTTTCCCGTGGGTGTTGTAGGAGGCGACTAGGGGATTCGAGGGTTTGTGTATTGCAATTTTAAACCACAGGCTGACAACCTGTCACTATAGTGATACACGTCTTATCTGAAATGACTCTCAAATATTTCTCAGACGTGGCGAAAACGACCGTACCGTAAACGTTGTTAACGCTCGCCTACCCCACGAGAGATGAAGGAGTGATTTGTGTGTATATGTATGGTCCACCTGCTGATTATGAATTGTGAGTGCAAAGTAAGTCGTATGTAGGTATGTGTGTAAGTATGAATGTATGTATGTGTGTATGTATGTATGTAGGTATGTATGTATGTTCATTTCATTGCCCATTATTGGTTATGTGCCTATTGTTAACAAGGACTATGGTCCAAGATGTTGCCATAGGAATGTAATGCCATAACATTTCATATCTTAGACAACATAAAATTATATCACTACATAATATAAAGCAAAGTCGCTTTTAGCGTCTGTCTGTATGTTGTTTGCTTAACCTTCAAAACTATACATACATATATATCACGCCACGCCTCTATTTCTTGCGGGGCAGGCAGAGCGTCAACGACCGCAAAAATACGGTCGCTATCGCCACGTCTGACAAATATTGAGGGCCGGTTAACATAACTTGTGTATCACTATAGTGACAGATTGACAGCCTGTGGCCTAAAAGTTGTAATACACGTAAAATCCTCGAGTCCCTTAGTCGCCTCTTACGACACCCACGGGGAAGAAATGGGGTGATGCTATTCTAAGCCGGCATCATTCGGCGACTTGTTTGTGATTTGATAAAGCATTTTTCACAAACAGTAAAAACCTTGTTTGTGAGTTAATAATTGCATTTTCAGCAATTAATTTTCAATTATCGTTTGAATGTGAATGATTAAAGTAGTCAATTACTTAAACACCTCAAATTAAAGGTAATATCTAAATAGGTAGGTTTTGGACGTTCGGTATGCGTTTTCTTACAAAATATTATAGTGCTTAAAATACAGGGTGTAAAAAAAAATCCTGCAAATATTTTTAAGGGGTTCATGTGCTGATTCAAAAATTAGATGAGTGCTTAAAAAATTTGCAACCAATATTTTTACACCCTGTATAGCTTGATACCAGAGTCATCTGACAGGTCCATACTGAAAGAGAAGTAAACAAAGGAATATAGACCTTATGTCAAAGCATTTGCCCGAAATTGACAGATGTCACAGTTATCAATCTCTATTAAAAGCACTAACTTAGAGAAACCGACCAATTGGTTATATTTTGAGGAACCCGTATATTTCCCCACCTTGACACTGGCAGAATTGTCCCTGTAGACAGAAGTCATACCCTAAAAAATGTAATTGAATAGTCTCCCATATGACTGGTAGGTACATTTTGTATGGGAATGGGATTTTTTTTCCTATATTTCGGAAGTTGATTAGTTGTATGAACTGGTTGACCTCTTATAATATTTGCAGTCGACTTTTTTCTACATCGTTTATAAGGAAGGTGTAGGTAATAAATAATATTTCCAAATACGGAAAAAAGCACAGCTGTTCTATAGAAAACTAGATAATCAAGCAAAATGTGTCGAACATAAATATATTTTTTTCGTGACATTCACATATCTCGCCTTTATCCCTTGCGGGGTAGGTAGAGCATTAACAGCTATAAAAATGCGGTCACTATCGCCGCGTCTGACAAATATTGAGGGATTTTTCAGATGGGTTCGTGTATTACTGTAGTGACAGGTTGTCAGCCTGTCGCCTATATATGTAACACTCATGAAACCGTCGAGTCCCTTAGTCACCTCTTATGACCCCCGCGGGAATGAAATGGGAGCTGATTTTCTAAGCCGACATCACACGGTTAAATCTATAGTAAAAGTTGTTCGTAATAGATATGTAGAATCATCAGATTAAATAAATGTCCCTGTATCGGTAGATATACATCATCTGCTGTACCTACCTAATATTTCAAGAAAACATGGATCAAAATTATTTTTAAAATAACCCTTCCCAAAAAATTGTTAGCTAATCGAATTATTTTCAGTATGAGAGTTCATCCATTATGTCGTAATTTATTTCTTGGAGAAAGTTGTTCAGTTTCATAATCTTGCCCTCGTCCTTGACAATCTGATTGCGCTGATTGTTAGAGCCAGGGTTCATCGGGTCGTTCATGGACTTGGTCCAAATATTGACGGGCAAATTCATAAACTTCAATGAAGAGGTCCATATAATTTGTTGCTTTCACAATGAAACTATGTCTATGGTTTTTAAATTACTGTTTTACTGTTTCTCTGTCTTATAGATGAAAACATATTTTACACAGGTAATTATTGTGCTTATATAGATACATTTATTTTATAAGTATTGTAAAAATCTTCAAAATGTAGAGATCAGGTAGTCTTTGCTGCCTGATCCAAGATTTTTACTATACGTAAAATTAGTTTGGATTTGGAACCAAAAATGCATTTGCTTCGCTAAAAACTGGCACATAAACAAACAATTTCGAATTAAGAAAAGAAAAACAAAACAAAAAGCGCGCGCAATCCGTACACCGTCAAACTCGAATCACTTTTCTTACTTACGTACGATACGTCGATTCAAATCCGGAATGTGAAAAAGTAAAACTGTCACTGATGCCGCGGGAAGCGAAAAAAGAAAAATAAATGTTTTTTTTTTTTGGCAAAGGGCACGGGTGGTCGCGTTTCTGTCGTATGGCTGACTGAGTGAGGTCGCGCGCAACAGATGATTTTGTATGTGAACGGAGGTGGCTAGTGGACACTGGTGCGCTTGTGTGAGCCCGGGAAATCGATATACGGAGCTGAGATCGAGGCAGTGACGTCGGTAGGGAAAACCGCATGGGGGCTCCGGGCTATGCAGTTATGGGATACCATTTTCGTGAAAATGTAGAGTAAAGTAGGTAAATAAAAAATGCAAACAGTGTCGTCATCACGTCAGTGTCAGGGTGGTGTCATGTGATTATATTATCTGTCGATCAAAGATTTATCTATCAACGAAAATATTTATTTACCTAACTGGCCTCAATGCTGGCCAAAATTATTTTACCAAATAAATCGATGATCAGTTTTTGAAATTGTACCTATTTTTTTTTGACGATGGCTTCTTCGCTATTATTCATCTTTATTTTTATCTAATAGATTGCTAAGTACATCTCTGTACTTAATGCCTTCAACTAGAGCATTTTATTCCATCGATTTCGTTCGAAAACGAACCTTAAGCTTCAGGAAAAAAGACGTTGGTGATTTTCTTTAACGGAAAAATCCACCGTGGGAATTTGCCGCCAATTGTGCGAATAATGCTTTGATTCACCGATGACAAGTCTTATTTATTTGAGTGGTAGTATTGCCCTCGTAGACGGTATTTTTTCCATTATTTTTATTTACATTAAGTCTTTTGATAAATAAGAGATATTGCGGGTTTGAAGCTGACAGGCTTAATACTGATAGCAATTTATGTATGTTCAGTTTTGTAATTAACAATAATAATAACAAAGTTTTTATGTAAAAAATATGTGGTTTACACAGTTAGATACATTAATAACCATTTTAACAACGTATTAAGTTTCACAATATATTCGTTTAGTAGGTTACAAAATATTTAAATTCGCATAACAAAAGTGAAGTTTCTGACTTCTGGCAACATTATACGTATCTAGGTCCTGATAAATTGTTATAAGAATATAGAGTTCCTTTTTTAAATATAGGTTGTTAATTAATTAATCCATTACGACCAATTTGAAACGGTTTGTAATCCTCGTAAATAACTACTAATCGAAGATTAATTTGGTTTGAATTCCGAATACCCAAAAAAGTAAAACAGAAATTGAAATAAGGTTGGGTTAGGTATGTTACGGAAAAAACTTTATTTTAAGATCGGTGATATATCATTATTCCGTGTGATGCCGGCTTAGAATAGCATCACCCCACATCCTTCCCGCGGGTGTCGTAAGAGGTGACTAAGGGACTCGAGAGTATTGGTGTATTACAATTTTAAGGCGACAGGCCGACAACCTGTCACTATAGTGATACACATTTTCTCTGAAACAACCTTGGTAAACAATCCTCAAAAATGTCAGACGTGGCGATAGTGACCATATTCTTACGGCCGTTAACGCTCTACCTACAAGGGATAAAGGCGTGATATGTGTATGTGATATATCATAATAGGTATCACCCATAAGGCCACGTTTGACGACCGATGTAGCGCAGTGGTAGCGCGACTGCCTTTGACGCAGAAGGTTCCAGGTTCGATTCTCGGTGGGTCACTCACAAAGATGATATTTATCACTTTGTGAATTTGTTCCCAGTCTGGTTAGGACATTGCGGGCTGAGCCACCCGATTGTCCGTAAGTAAGATGGTTCCGTGTTTCGGATGGCACGTTAAGGCGTAGGTCTCGGTTGCTGTCTATGATCATGATCACTTAGACGGCGGTCGTTACACAACCATGTCAGAAGCCTGCTACTTGTAGAAGGCGGTTGAAAAATTCTGACACAAGGGTTCATCGGGTCGTTGGATGACTTGGTGTCCCACACGAAAAGAGACCTTTGTTTACTTTTAGTAGTTTTTGTGCCTATGTAGCGCTCTGTCGTGCGTTTATCTATCTATCTATCAAGCTCGGATAACATGGGATGTGGTCTTTCCCCAACTACACAGATATACGGGTTTGTAGGAAAGTCAGAAAGTATAACGTTGCAATTAGCGAGAGCTCACTAAGGAATTATTACAGGTGGGTATTTCAGATTTTCTGGTGGGTTTTACCGTGTGATGCCGGCATAGAATAGCATCACCCCAATTCTTTCGGCAGGTGTTGTAAGAGGTAGCTAAGGGACTCGAGAGTATCGGTTTATTACAATTTTAAGGCGACAGGCTGACAACCTGTCACTATAGTGATACACATGTTCTCTCAAACAACCTTGGAAAACAATCCTCAAAAGTGTCAGACGTGGCGACAGTGACCATATTCGGCCGTTAACGCTCTGCCTAACTCGAGGGTTTCATGTGTATTATACTTGAACCACGTATTACAACTTTAGGCGACATGCTGAAAACCTGTCACTACAGTGATACACGAATCACCTGAAGGCACTCACCTATAAATCGCACTCAACTCTGAGATCGATCTCAAGAGCGGTTTTGACGAATGTCAGTCAATACTGACAGCATCTCAAAGTCGCACTCAAGATCGTTCTCAGATTTGAGAGCGGTTTATAAATACAGGCCTTAGACACGTAGGTGTTACTTAAAAAAATATCTCCCATAGAAAATTGCTCACTGTTTACTTTTTGTATGGCGACTTCCCATAGTTTTTAGTTAGTTTTTCGCCTATGTAAAAATAATCATTAGCGGTTACTCGATTTTTCCGTAGGTATACGAATAAGATTGCAGTACCTAATGTACCTACATATTTGATAGTTCTTAAGAGCTTCGTTTTAAACTAAGTGCACTTTGTATGTGACGTCACCAGTTTGTATTAAAAAAGCTTAAGAACGGGCGAGGAGGGTCCCATTGTCATGAAGTGTACAAGGTTGCGGTTCTAAGGGTACGGTCAGCAAAAATTGAAAAAAATTTAGTAATTCGGGAAACTTACCAAAATTAGCAAGGTAGAAAAATATAAGAAAATGTATAAAGCTTTCGGTACAATAAAAAATACTATTTAGCTAGCCCCTAAAAAAAGAAAAGCATTTTTTAATAAATTTTACCTACTTTCATTATCATTGGCCTTATGCGCCTCTGTCACAGACGATTTAATCAGTGTCTGACTGAGGCTAGACTTAAAGTTTCTTTTCCCCTCCACCTACAGATACGGCGTTGCCTGGGACGCTATTTTGGAAAACGTAGGGTTGCCCAGGACCTGCACCACCCTCGCGGTCTCCCTAGCTGACTTCACAGGAACGACGAGTCGACACAGAGCCAGGTTGGCTGCAGGTGTCTACCGCACGATAGACCTCCACGCGCCTGATGGAGACCCCGTTCCGGGTTTAAATGTGGAGTTGTCATTGGGTTACTTCCTCGGTCGCTTCTAACGACCCCCATGGGAAGAAAGGAAGTGGTACTATTCTATTCTGCCGGCAACACACAAAACCGCTTCATACATTTTCACGAAATTTAATGTGGAGTAGTTTCCGGAGTGATAAATTTAGCTAGCTAAGTTAAAATTTACAAAAAAACACTTTAATCAGTAAAAAATCATTAAAATACCAATGAGATGGAAAAGTTTACAGTTCTAATATCCAACTTAACCACAAACCATTTGAATAATGATTTCTTATTGTCTGTCACAATTAAGTGAAATAGCAAGAAACGTATTTATTGCTAAGTATAATTGACAATTGCAAATTGTTTTATCATCAGTCAGTTAAACGTCAGAAACTGTCAGGTAATTTTTAGTGAACAGTCATTATATACTATGAAACGGGAAAAGGCAAGGAGAATGTCATTATAGTATGCCCTAGTATTCCGTTATTTTGCTATTTATCAACATATTTTCTTTAGTTATAGTTCCCAAATTTTTCCGAGTATATTTGCTTTAGGTACTTATTATCTGTATGTAAAGCTACGAATCATGTACTTAGTTCAATATAAAAAAATGAGTTAACTTAAACTGCCGAAACGAGTCAACGACCCCTAAGCATGATGCAATTCGAAAATATTTTTCATCAAACCAAATTTTCAATCTAAAAATAGCTCAGTATTTACCAGTTTTACTTTCAAATAGCCACAAAATGATACCAAAATAAATAATTTAGTAACTATATCAAGATTATATACATTGATATTTAGTAAAAAACAAACGTCATAAAGCCTTTCAAAAATTCATCTGAACCCTGAACGAGCGAGCAGGTAAATAATAAATTAAACTACGACTCACTACATTAAAGATAAACAAAATACCATTTTGAGGTAAAGAAGCTACATATAAATCTCATTCACTCACAGGTAATGCCCCAGTGCAAAAGTTTGTGACGTCATAATGGTCAGCTTGAGTGTAGTTTGACGTCAGAAACATGTCATAGAGTTCCAAGTAAATATTAAATTTAATTGTTTTAAGGAAGATTGAGTCTTTGGCAATGTCTCCTGTTTGTCTACTGATATTTTTAGTTGAGTCACAGGTTAAGTTATGAGGAAAATTTATATATTTATGTATGTGTCAAGCCCTCTCATATAGGTTATGAGAGGGCTTAACAAATCACTACATAGTATAAAGTAAAGTCGCTTTTCGCGTCTGTCTGTATGTTTGCTTAAATCTTAAAAAATACACAACGGATTTTGGTAAAGGTTTTTTTAATAGATAGAGTGATTCAAGAGGAAAGTTTTTATGTAAAACACTTGCCGTGAAAACATCTTATTCCCACGGGAAAATGAGTTGCAGCGGGAGCAGCCGCTGAGCGGGCCACTAGTTTCAAATAAAAATTAAATCTAAACATCTTTTAGATACGTTATAACAAATTTACTTCTTATAACCAAAATAATGAATAAGAAAATAAAATGTCTTAATTTGTTTGCTAACACTACTTAAGGCTTTAGAAGCTTGAGAGCACTTGTGGCGTAATTGTATATGGAAAAGCTCTGAAAGTGAAACCACTTCAGCCTTTCAGGATTAGAAGCCTACTAAGCCTATAATACTTCATTGCATCCCCAATTTACTTTACATATCGACTTACCCACTTAAATCCGAAGTGTATGTATGTGTGTGTATAACTTTTTTAAAAAGAGAACCGACTTCAACGGACGAAAAGAATACGAAGCGCCGTTTAATATACCAAAAACCTTTTTGTAAGTCTGACAAATACTTTCTGAAAACGGCATTAAAATCGTTTCATCCAAACGCGAGATAATCGCGGACAAACAAACATACATACATACAGGTCAAACTGAGAATCTCCTTCTTTTTTTAAGTCGGTTAAAAGATAGTTAGATAACCAGTTATAACATATTTATTGCTATTTGGAACATTTACGATTTAACGATCGTTAATGCTCTGCCTACCCCGCAATGGATAAAAGCGTGATTTGTGTATTTATGTAACGTTTACTTATAAGCGGAATAAGCGACTGGCAGCGACTGGATGGCGGAAGCGGGAGATCGTTTATGTGGCGTACCCTGGGGGAGGCCTATGTCCAGCAGTGGACTTCTTTAGGTAGGCTGATGTGATGATGAGGTGATATCTCTAGATGCATTATTCGGGAAAAAATACAGGGGAAACAGTTTGTATGAAAATGGCGAGACCACTTAAATTACATAGTGGCATAGAATGTCATTTAAGTGTTGCTGGAAAAATGGCAAAAAATTTAAAAGAATCAAGGGCCATTAGGTACTACCTACATTTAAATAAAGCAATGACAACTCCTCAGCTTAGGCGGATTGCACACTTGACGCACGACAGAGCGCAAAAAATATATCGCAGCGGTCTATCAGGTCCATACTAGAAACGTCAATCCCCGTACTAAAACGCACGGTCCATGCTAAAACCACACTAGACGGACACTGCGATAGCGCTGCGTCGACAGCGGTTGAGCGGTTTTAGTATGGGGATTGACATTTCTAGTGTCTGATAGACCGCTGCGATGTTTTAGCGCTCCGTCGTGCGTCAACTGTGCGATCCGCCATAAGTTATTTTAAGACCGTAACATGGCATGACTAGTGTATTTTTTGTAAACTACCTGCCCTGCATGAAGCCTAAAAAACCGTAAATCACGATCAATCAGCGTGAAGTGTCCAATGGATTTTTTCTATTATTATGAAAAACAAACCAAAACAGATCACGAGATCAGAGAAACAAACTAGGGCCCGAATTACGCTATTTAAACAATTTATTTTATTTATTTATTTATTAAACTTTATGCACTAAATGTGTACATGGGCGGACTTAATGCCAATGGCATTATCTGCCAGTCTACCTTAGGGAAGTCTACAATGTCTCATGCAGAATTGTGTCTCGATAGAGCATTCATATTTTCATCATAAGTGGGTATCAAAATTTTGAGTTTCTGTTTCAGTTTCTCAATTCCAAAATTTAGGTTACCTTTATGAAACATAAAAAATAACTAAAAAAATCATTTTTGATTTTGAAAAACTCGAGGTTCTAAACAGGTTTTTTAAGTTATTTAAATAGTATTTTCAACGATTTTGAAACTATTCAAACCCAAAGCTGAGAATTGCTCAATTCTCATTCCCAAACTTGGTAGGCGAATTGGCGAGTTATGTGTAAAAATATTTTAGGTTTTGCACAAAGGGAACGCTGCTGTCCATTCCCTGATATAACCGCAAGAATACACGGATTACGCAGGTCCAGTATATCTATTACAAAATTTAGGGTCAAAGCCTTATGCCCTGCTGTGGTTAGAAACCGCACAACATACCGATGGTGTGATATTTCATCGGAAACCGAATCTTGTCACTTGATACTGGTTAGCAACCAGCTCAGTGTACTAAGTTTAACAAACAGTAGTTATGATATCGACATTACGAAAATAGATTATTATTTGCAGCCTCTGATGTGGTTATTAACCGTTTATCGTAGACAAAAACAGTACAAGAGTTATCTGACGTGGCGTTCTTGCTTGTCAATTTAAGAAATTAACCAATTGTTGGAAGGTACTATATTTACGCTTAGCCCTTTGTTGCCACCACTGACGGGGTTGTTGTATTGCCTTATCCCGTTCTCTGTCGGGATCGGCGACCAAGCCTAAAGGAATTGACGTAAAACCAAGTTTTTACACAAAGGGACTGCCATCTGACCTTTGCAACCAGAAGGCTAACCTGGCCCGAATCCTAGGTAAAGTCACATTCAAATATCATCTGAGTTCTAATTTTATTAAAATTTTTGATATACCCCTAAGTGGCATTTAAATTTGGTGTTTTGACTACACTGTTCGACCCACCCTGTATGTATAATCCAATTCACCAATTTTCAACTTGACGATGTGTTAGTGCGACTGCCTGCGACGCAGTAGGTTCCAGGTTTGATTCCTGGTGGGACACTCGCAAAGTTTTTATTTATCACTTTGCAGTCCTTTGTAGCCAAGTCTCACTACATTTACTTTAATAATCAAGAAATCGCAGTAAGGATCGAATCTCAGACTTGGCACGACTTGGTCTACATTTCAACAAGCAGCTCCATCGAGCTCTGGATAATTTTTTACAAAATGTTTTTGATGGGATAAAGTTTTCATGAATTTCAAGCATAGTTTTTAATTATGTGATAGGGTTTATTAATTATTACTATTCTAGTCGCTGGATAGATGGCGCTGCGCTTGGTATGTTACCGCAAAGAACGGAACGTAAAACGTTTTTTTGAAACTTTGACTCGGACTCATTTAGAACGAAAGTGTCAGTGTATGCCAGACTGTCAGTCAGTGTTGCAATGTTTTTTTTATGCTTTCGAATCTACACAAAAATCTAGTAACATAGTCGGTGCAACGATATCTATCGAGTTTTTGGAATACTATTGTTTTTTCAATTTTCAAAAAGAAAACCTCCTATTCACTGGCATCATTTTCGTAGAGTGTTAAGTTGTTATAGTGTTAATATAGAAATCTAGATGAACTATAATATAAACAAATTATAATAGAGTTTTACATTAACATTGTGATTAATTACATAACGTTTTGTTTATTATTAATTTGCGTCGGTGATAAGGCAAGTTTGTATTTTAGTAAGGTGAATATGATTTGAAATTAATTGGGATAAATTTTTTTTTTTATAAAATATTTGTTTTAGGTAATTTCGTTGGTTGCAAAGGTAATTTTTTTGTAAATATGCGTGTTATTGGTTTGTTTGTGCGGATGACATGAATACCTTTCAAAACATTGTTTTTAATTTTTACAACCTTTGACAACAGTGATACACGAATCATCTGAAAGGGCTCTCAATATTATCAGACGCGGCGATAACGACAGTTATTTTTCGATCGTTGACGCTCTGCTTACCCTGCAAGGGATAAAGGCGTGATTTATGTATGTATTTTGGTCAGCCAGCCAGTAGTAATGAGGGATTCTCCTTTGTTTTGAGCATTATTAATTTTTATAATTTTTGACATATTCACCAATTTATTTATTCTTGAAATTATTTGGTAGAACTATATTTATTACTGTGCCTTTTAAATTGTTATTTGTTTGGCTTTTTATTCTACTATTGTGTAGTACTTCGACATTGTTACATATTTTTAAATTTATATTATTTGACGATCGCATTATCCTCTGACATTTTTTTTTATTGGTCATCAAGCAAAACATTGATATTCTCTCCAAACCGTTAAGCCAGTTATTTAATTGTTGTTTTATACAAAACATTTTTCCGGAACAGTTTAAACTTGCAAAAATCGTACCCGTACATAAGAAAGGCAGCAAAACTGACCCAAAAAATTTTAGGCCGATATCTTTACTGCCAGTTTTGTCTAAGGTTCTCGAAAAACTTATTAAAGTAAGGCTGTTGGATCATCTTAATACCAATAACATACTAAGTCAAAGACAGTTTGGATACCGGTCTGGTATTGGAACGGTTGAAGCCATTGATAGCCTTATGGATGAAGTGGTTATGCATTTAAATTGTAGAGATAAGGTCGCTGGTGTGTTTCTTGATTTAAGTTCTGCCTTTGACACTGTTGACCATGAGATTCTTATTCATAAATTCAGACATTATGGTGTTAGAAACGAAGAATTAAACCTCATAAAAAGCTACCTGTCCAATAGGAGTCAATACGTTGAATTAAAAAGTATCGTAAAAGGAAGAGAATCAACTTTTCATTCGAAACGGGTTCAAATTAAAAAGGGGGTCCCCCAAGGCTCAATCTTAGGCCCCATATTTTTCATTGTTTTTATTAATGATTTGATAAACTTTATAAGCGCCGAGATTCCAACAATACAGCCAATAATATTTGCTGATGATACTAATGCCATAGTAAGCGCAAAAACAGTAGAAGAATTGAATGAAAAGGTAAATATGACACTCAAAGCTTTTAAAACATGGTTTGATTATAACAATTTAGTAATTAATTCCAGTAAAACTCAAATAATGCTTTTTCGTACCACAGCTAGCAATAGAGTCTCGTTAAAAGTTACACTAGATGATCATATCCTAGTGGGAGTAGATGTTGTTAAATTTTTGGGAGTACACATCGATTCACTTCTTAACTGGAAACAAGAACTTGAGAGAGTAACGGGTAAGATGAGCTCTGCCTGTTATGTACTTAGAAGTTTAAGAGGTGTAGCGACGGTCCCACAACTCAAGATGATTTATCATGCTCTCCTAGAGTCACAAATGCGTTACAGTGTAAGATTATGGGGAAATAGTTATAAATATAACATGGAAAGAGCCTTTGTAGTGCAAAAAAGGGCAATCAGAGTAATTTTTCGTCTGGCACAAGAAGACTCTTGTAAAGAATATTTTATAAGACTGGGTGTGTTGACAGCTCCTTGTCTGTATTTGCTTGTATTGCTTTGCGATTTCATTAAACATTCTGCACGTTTTGAGACAGACTCTGAAAGAGTCTCACGTTTGTCAACCAGAAGGAAGGATATCGCCATCGTGGCTACTACAGTCATGCCCAGGCTGAATGTTTTTAAACATAGTTCACGTTTCCAGATACCGCGGCTATTTAACAATTTGCCAATAGAGTTGAAATCTATCACAAAGTTGACATCTTTTAAAAATAAATGGCTTATTAAAAGAATTGGCTTATTAAAAAGTGTTATTATTCAATTGATGAATTTATTAATGACAGAATCAAATGACAGTTTTTAACATAATTCAGTTTGACATTTAGATTTTAATTTGTGAAGTTATATATTTTTATTTTTATTATTTGACATGTTACTATGATATGACTATTTGCTATTGTTATAATTTTTTATTTTTTTGTTTTGAGCTTTTGTTATAATGTTTTGTATTCTTTTTGTTTCTTTTCGATTTATAATGATGTGTAAATATTCAATGTAAAGATATTTTGCTGTGAATAAATAAATTGAAATTTAGTTTTAGCACTGTAACTATGAATTTGATAATGCGAAATATGAATTTATCTATCTTTACAGTACAGTTCTTACTGAAATGTATGGTCACCCTACTCTGCTTAATTACCCACTAAGTGTATAATCTGTCCTCGTGATAACTAGACCGTGGTCATGTCTTAGTTAAGTAGCTAGAACGATTATCATTAAATTCATTATCGCTCTAAATTATTAGTTATCTTGCCACGGGGGGCGCTGAGCCGGCAGTTTTGCAGGCCTAGGGTCAAAATGAGATTACTATGTTGAAAATGATGAAATTCTGACAACATTGTCTTTGATTACTGACACGTGTGGAAAATGCAAAGCTAAACTGAAAATTTATATATGCTGTTTTATCGGTTACATCCTAATGATTGGCTTCAATGACAGGGTACAAATATATTTTTTGCTATGGTTTTATCCGAAACGCGGGACGTAATCATTACATAGCATAAAGCAAAGTCGCTTTTCGCGTCTGTCTGTATGTATGTTTACTTTAAAATTACTCAACGGATTTTGATGCAATTTTTTTTATAGATAGAATGATTCAAGAGAAAGGTTTTTATGCATAATACTTGCCGGGAAAAATCCTTATTCCCACGGGAAAATGAGTTGCAGCGGGCGCAGCCGCTGGGGCAGGCCGCTAGTATATTATAGTTTTTTAATTCTTATCATCTTTGAGGAAGTGTACTTGACCCCAGCCTATGACGTCCAGTTGTGGACATGTTGTGGCTGTAGTAGTAGAATATGATGTCTCAGGTCACGACCACTTCAATGGGTGAATTAGCCAAACTTTTCCATTTTTATTTTTAAGATTCTCCACTATAAAAAATATATTTTTTTTTATTTATAGGTACCTACGTTTTTTGACATTATGGAATAAAAATTCTTAAAAAGATAGACTTCTCGTAAAAAATAACAAAGTTTAATAATATCTGAACTTTGTATGAGAGGTTTAAATATTTATGGAAACATTTACAATTTGGCAGAAATTTGTCTATAGATACCAAATTTTTCATAATAGGTAGGTACTTATTTGATAACAATTTAATTTACACTATAACATTTTTTTGAGAATGTTGTTCAGTTTCACGTGCTTTTCTTAACATCTTGACGGGATTGTGACGAATAGCCACTAACCTTATTTAATATACAATAAAGCTACGGCTAGGAACACACTTGACGCACGACGGAGCGTAAAAATATCGCAGCGGTCTGTCAGATCCGTGCTGGAAACGTCACTCCCCATACTAAAACCGCACTCGAAGGATGACACTGCGATAGCTCTGCGTCAACAGCGGTTGAGTGGTTTTAGTATGGTGATTGACATTTCTACTATGGATCTGACAGACCGCTGCGATATTTTTGCGATCCGTCGTGCGTCAAGTGTGTTCCTCGCCACAACGATAACCCCGATGAACGATTTTGAAGGTTTGATGTATACAATGTACTTGAGCTACATATTTACTACATTTTGTTAGAAAAATCGTACAATTCAACCTAGATAGAAAACTATGTAAGTTTTCAGACCTGAATTTAATCAGACTAACAGCTAGAGACAAACAAACAGTCTATAAATATGGAACGAAACACGGACCACTTCAAGACTGGGAGAGACGAAAACATAAGATTGTCTACACTCAGCGAGGTATGATGGCTTTTCCCAAGGGAAAATAAACTTTTTCAGCAGTAAATAGTAGCTTCTTTTACCCGACAGCGGATTACTGTATCAGTTTCTGTTATATATATAGTATATAATCTTATAAAAATTCGTCCAATCTTTAATCTACAGGTGTAAAAAAAATTGCTGCAAAGATTTAAAGGGTAAATCAGCCCATGAAACTTAACAACTTTCTCCAAGGAACATAGGTCGAAATAAAAAAAATTTGGACCCCATTTTGGATCCCATACAAAATTGCCATGCCAATTCAATTTGTATCATCATTCTCGTTGCCTTATACCGTTCTCTGTCGGGGTCGGCTACCTAACCTAGGGGATTTCACGTGGAAAGTCAATTTGTATGGGAGGTCAAAAAAATAATTCTCATATTTCGACATATGTTTCTTGGGGAAATTTCTTCAGTTTCATGGGCTTATTCATCTCTTAAAATATTTGCAGCCAATAATTTTACACCTTATACATATACCTTTGAAAATGTGAAAAGGAGAAAATAGTTTTGATAAATAAAAATAAGAAGTTTAGTGTCATGAACTTTTCAGTTATCGAGACTAGTATCAAGCGATTAAAAATTTGCCAGTATCGGTTGAGGCGCCGCCGCAACGGTAGCTCAGTTGGCGGTCCCGGGTTCAAGCCCCGGCCACCGGTAACATTATTAAATTTTATTGTTCATATTTTTAGGTATAGATAACAATAAAATAATTATGGGATTTTTATGCCGGCTGAGAGCATTATTACATAATTAAATAGTAATAATATTCTAAATTATAGGCGTAGCCAAATCGTAGACATAATTATGAAAAAGAAAAATATTCAATTAAAGTAATGAAATAGGTACTTAACTGTACTTGATCTGGTTTTAAAGGCATGCAAAATCTTTGGAAAATGAAATAGTTACCTAAATTAAATAAGAATCTAATCAAAAACCTCATCAAATTAAGTGACTTGAATAATAGTTAGTACACCAATTTTTTACTTATTAATTAAGTGTATCATGAGGGTGAGGAATTTTAAAATTAAAAAAGTAGGTACTTTGCTTTTGCGATTGAATTTCAGAAAATGTAAAGCCCGGGTAAGACAGTAACAGAATAATTTGATCCTTGATTTTGGTAGAGTCGCAAATGGCGGAAATCGTAAAATAATGAAATAACTTACCGTTATCCACTTTCTTTCCGTTCTTGGCGGCAATGCCGTTTTTTTCTACCACGGACTGGTTGGCGGCTACGACGGTTCCATTCAGCTCCTTCATTTTGAATTTGGAACTCACACGCGACGGGAAAGGAAGAATTAAAAAGTAAATTTGGCACGAGCCTCTTAAATTAGCAACAAAACGGCCAGTACGTTCCGCGTCACTATGACAGCGCACAAGATTATAAGTATTATGTATTACTTTGTTAACGAATGGCAATGGGCAAGTTAACTGGAGCGAGAAACCGGTTTTTGCGTTTATCAAGGTGATCTTGATCGAAAAAAATGGGTGGATCGATTAAAATTAATATTTTTTTTATCAACTGAAAAGGACGCGTTTGAAAAAATAATTATTTTTTTCGTCGTGAAGCCGCGCGCGTCGCTGATACTCAAATGGCCGGCTTCAGCCGTTTGTTCTTTATTATATATGTAAAAAAGTCGTAGTCAGGCAGTTGCGGTTAATGCTAGACGGCGTAATATAATGTGGTGTGAAAAGGGACTTATTCCGTTTTATTTGGACATTAATTAATTTTTAAATAATGGGATGAACGATAAGGTTGTTGATCTCTCGTGTTGACAAATGTTGAGACGGTATTGCGACAGGTTTAACAATAAATAAGTAATAACTTGCTTTTAGTTCGTAACAAGTTCACGGTAAGTTATCTTTGTAGGTAATTTGTATTAAAACATCTAACTTATAAAACTAGCGCCGAAATATTGTGAAATAATATACATTTTAGTGGTTTCTTTTTATTATGTTTTAAAGACAATGTACAAAGAATAATAACTACTATGGAATTATGTGTCATGTATGTCAGTATTTTTTATACCTAAACTACTTGGGTATTTTGTTAACACCCTGTTTCTTATCCTAAATCGCTAATTTAAGAAATTCTATTTCTATTTAATGCTTTGAATGCTCTAACTGAGACTCTCACGACTGCTACGTCATGATAAAAACAATCAACGAAAAATAATTTGTTGATGACTGTATTAGATTAGCTGATACAGTTGGAAAAAATTGTTTATTAAATAAAAGGAAATAAAAACATAAATGAAAATTGATTGATTGACAATTAATTGCAATTTAATAAAATTTGTACCTTCCTAAATAATGAAGATTAAAAAAGTTTTCGTTAAAAAGCTTTTATATAATTTTAGTTTTCGTTAAAAAGCTTTTATATAATTTGTTGAGATGGATGTGTGGTGTGACCAGGATGGATAAGATAAGGAATGAGTATATAAGAGGAAGTTTGATAGTTGCTCCAGTGACAGATAAGATGAGAGGGAACCGTCTTTCTTGGTATGGGCATGTTATGAGGAGGGATGAGGAGCATTTGCTAAAGAAAGTAATGAACATGAGTGTGGATAGATGCAGGAGGAGAGGACGGCCCAAAAAGGTTTTGATGGATTGTATAAAAGACGACATGAACAAAAAAGGCATAAATGAGGATTTGACTGCTGATAGAGATGAATGGAAGAAGAAAACATGTTGCGCCGACTCCAAATGAATTGGGATAAGGGCAGGCAGATGATGATGCTTTTATATAATTTTAGGAATTTCATTACTTTTACCTGGTAATTGTGGTCACCCTACTGGCAAATCAAAACTATATGTGGCAGTTAATATGTTAAAGTGAAATTTGATACAAAACTATCACATTAGTTGGTTAGATTGTATTGCTGGACAGTTGCAAAATTATTGTACTATTACCTTTCAACATAACTAGTTTCTAATCATTAGAAGTGAGTAGGTAAGTATTTACATTTTTTTAAACTTTACTCTTAAAAAATCCAGAAATAATAAAAATAAAAGAATCCAGCCAGAAAAACTCGGCGTGTCAACTAAGTCCAGCTAACATTTTAACTACTTATTTTAGTATGTAATATCTACTAGTCCCTCGGTTGTTGATTAGAATAGCATCATCCTATTTCTGCCCTTCGATATATCCAGAGAATGGTTAGCATCGTTATCAGTTTATTGCCATATTTTACAAGATGCTGGACTATACTTCTGTGAGATGTCACAAAAACATCCTCCCCCAATAAGGGGTGTCTCACATAACAACAAGGACTTGAAAAAAAAGGGAATAAGGAACGAACTTTTTAAAGGGGCAAATGGTAAAGGCTTAGAGTGGTTTGAAATATCACTCCTAATCTAGGTCTAATCCTTTTAATCGGGATGTTTTTACAGAGAAACCGTATATAATCCTGTATAACGCCGGACTGAGTTACGACCGCACCCCATGGACACCCTAACGCGGATCGCACACTTGACGCACGACGGAGCGCTAAAGCATCGCAACGGTCTGTCAGACACATACTAGAAAGACAATCCCCGTACTAAAACCGCTCAACCGCTGTCGACGCAGCGCTATCGCAGTGTCGTCCGTCGAGTGCGGTTTGAGTATGGACAGTGACGTTTCTAGTATAGATCTGACAGATCGCTGCGATATTTTTGCGCTCCGTCGTGCGTCAAATGTGCGGGGTTGGCAGAGCGTTAACGGCCGTAAGAATACGGTCGCTATCGCCACGTCTGACATTTTTAAGGATTGTTTTCGAAGGTTGTGTCAGAAAACATGTGTATCACTATAGTGATTAGCCTGTCGCCTAAAAATTGTAATACACCAATCTCTCGAGTCCCTTAGTCGCTTCTTACGACACCCGCGGGAAGGATGTGGGGTGATGCTTTTCTAAACCGGCATCACATGGCATTATTATTATTGCACATAGTTTAATATTAGTAATTATAATAGTACGAAGTAAACCTGTAAAATCTTATCGCCAATCTACACCTACAATGCTGATCGGTTGAATTGACCGCCATTTCATTGTTTTTCTATCGTATTTTGGAAAATATTTTATTTTACAGTTATAGTTTGTTTTAACCGATAGTCTGCTGAAAAATAATACGTTGAATCGCCAAACTACCCCGCCAGGGATAAAGGCGTGATTTGTGTGTGTGTGTGTGTGTGTGAATCGAGATCCGTGTGTAAGTATAGGGTGTAAAAATATTTGCTGGAAATATTTTAACGCGTTAACCAGCTCATGAAACTGAACAGATTTCCCCAAGATACATAGATCGAAACAAAATTTTAGACCTCCCACACAAAATTACCAACTGACCAAGTCAATTTATAGGGAGGTCCGAAAATATTTTCTCATATTTCGACCTAAGTATGTTTCTTCAGGAAAGTTTGGGCTGATTCGCCCCCTAAAATATTATTTGCAGCTAATAAAACATTGTATGTAGAACACTAGGTACAATATTTATGTTTGCTCTACAATATTTCGATGGTTTGTAATCTGCCGAGATACATTGTAATATAGCACTGTTTGTAATTTTACGATGATTTATACTTACCGGGTAAGACTAGCGGGTAACTTGGGACATGGTCGACGCCAGCATCTATGAACCAGCTATAAGCCTATAACGTTATGACTGCTTGATAAATGTAGAGTCCAAAGTTTTCAACCAGTTATAACAACGTTATACATACATACATACATACATATAACACGCCTTTATCCCTTGCGGGTAGGCAGAGCGTTAACGGCCGTAAGAAAACGGTCGCTATCGCCACGTCTGACATTTTTGAGGATTGTTTTCCAAGGTTGTTCCAGAAAACATGTGTATCACTATAGTGACAGGTTGTCACCCTGTCGCCTAAAAATTGTAATACACCAATACCCCGAGTCCCTTAGTCGCCTCTTACGACACCCGCGGGAGAGATGTGGGGTGATGCTATTCTAAGCCGGCATCACACGACAACGTTATAGCTGGTTATAAATGTTAGAGTCAAAAGTTTTCAACCAGTTACAACGTTATAGCTGGTTCATAGATGCTGGTGTCGACCATGTCCCAAGTTACCCGCTAGTCTCATTTTGCCCCATTTGTCCGTCTTTTTACTATTTAGTCTGTCTTACATACATACATATATCACGCCTTTATCCCTTGCGGGGTAGGCAGAGCGCTAACGGCCGTAAGAATACGGTCGCTATCGCCACGTCTGACATTTTTGAGGATTATTTTCCAAGGTTGTTTCAGAAAACATGTGTATTACTATAGTGACAGGTTGTCAGCCTGTCGCCTAAAAATTGAAATACATCAATAACCGCGAGTCCCTTAGTCTGTCTTCAAGCCATAATTATTCTTCACTGGTCATCACATTGTTATAAAGAAAGTTAATCAAAACAAAACACATTGATCTAAATGCATTAATGAACAAAAGAAGTCCTATAGTGAACAATATGACATCCGCTTCCTTGGTCGACATTTTTTATGCTATTATTCAATTCAATCTCTGTCAACGTACATACAGGGTGACCGGTAAATTGATGCATTCCTTTCAAGGGATGAACCAGCTCATGAAACTGAACAACTTTCCCCATGGAACATAGGTCGAAAAATGAAAAAAAAATTTGGCCCTCCCATACAAAATTACCGACCAAGTCAATCTGTATGGGAGGACCAAAATTTTTTTTCATATTTCGACCTATGTTCCATGGGGAAAGTTGTTCAGTTTCATGAGCTGGTTCATCCCTTGAAAGGAATGCATCAATTTACCGGTCACCCTATATACGTACAGGGTGTTAGGAAAAGTACTGAGTTCCTTTCTAGGGATGAGCTAGCCCAAGAAACTGAACAACTTTACCAAAAGAAAATAGGACGAAATATGGAAATAATTTTTGGACCTGGGTCGGCTGGTATAAGTAGTTTATATGCCGATCTGTTCAGTGAAACTAGGATCGATATATTCTGTATGAAGACGTTACTTTTTATACAGGGTGTAAAAAAATTAGCTGCAAATATTTTAAGGGGTGAATCAGCCCATGAAACTGAATAACTTTCCCCAAGGAACATAAGTCGAAATATGGAAAAAAAATTTGGACCTCCCATACAAAATGTACCCGCCGACCAAGTCAATTTGTATGGGGGAGCCAAAAATTTTTACACCTTATATTTTAAAGTTTGAATTTATTTTATTATTTATTATATTTAATATTATGGACTTCTACCCTATCTAGGGTAATTCTGCCAGTGTCAGTGAGAAAAGATTCCAGCGCAGCAGCTGCGCCGGACGGTGACTCCTGCTGTGCGGTGATAGTGTCATCTACAGGATCCGAGGGTCTCCTCTTGGTACCATAGTACCGGAAATGTGGTGAAAAATCTTCAACTTCAATTCTTCATTCAATTTTTGCAATACGGGCACTTCATTGATTAAATTACTATCGAAAATAAGCACTAAAGACTCGAGTAAATATAAAATAAAAAATTTGCAATTGAAAATTACGTCTTTCATTGACGGATGAAACAAAAGAAGTCCTTTGAGTTTATTATAGGAAAAATAATACATCAAGTCAATTAAATTTTTTAAAATATGGTTTCAGTCTACAGGAACAATTCCGCCAGTGTCAAGGTGGGATTTTTTTTTTAAATGTTTTGAAACGTCAGTACTGTAATTAGTAAGTTACGACGTCATTTTTCCATATTTTCATACAAAACGTCGCGGCGTTTTAAAAAGTAGCTTTTTTTATCCAATTTCACTGAAGCTCAATCAAATAAGCTATTTCACTACATTAGTATAAAGCAAAGTCGCTTTTTCCCATCTGTCTGTATGTATTTTTGCTAAAAAAAATTAAAAAATACACAACGGATTTTGATCCAGGTTTTTTTTAATAGATAGAGTGATTCAGGAGGAATCGTCGTCGTGTGCGAAGTTAGGTAATATTTGATAAGAATTTGCGGGAGAATGAACTTGAGAGATAACCTCAAGATAGTTTTGTTTTTTTTTTCTAGCAATGTTTTATGCCAATTATTGTTGCCATCATAACAAAATTGTTTAGATGATTTGGCGACCAAATAAAAAACATCGGTGAAAGAAACATATGCGCCGAGCATAGGTTTCACCGAATACAGTAACTTTTTCAAAAGAGAACCGACTTCAACACCCGTAAAAACTGCGAACCTCCATTTTTTTGTCGGTTGATATGCCTAAAACCTTCTCCTAAGTCTGACAAATATTTTTTTGAATACCGCGTCAAAATCGGTTGATCTAAACGCGCGATATTCGCGGACTAACAGGTCAAACTGAGAACCTCCTTTTTTTAAAGTTGGTTAAAAATTTGGGCGAATGTTTAGTAAAAAGTTTGCCTATGTTTCGTCGTATGTTTTTTGTAAGTTTCGACCTATGTTTCTTTGGGAAAATTGTTCAGTTTCATGGGCTGATCTACCCGTTAACGGATCCGCCTCTAATAAAATTGTTCCCTATATAAGTGCATAAACTCTGACAGCAGGGTTCATCGGGTCGTAGGACGACTCGGTGCCCCACTCGAAAAAGAAAGAAAGAAGTGCATCAACAGATTATCTCACGATTACCACACATTTGCACAATACCAATAATATGTTGAAACAAAATAAAATAATTATAAAATAGTTTAGGAATAATTTTTCCTTTAAATATTAATTGGTTTTCTCATTTACCCCACGTAAAGGCGATAAACTTTAATGAATAAGATAATGAACATCACTAGTAAGGCGGATCGCATACTTGACGCACAACGGAGCGCTAAAATATCGCAGCGGTCTGTCAGATCCATACTAGAAACGTCACTCCCCATACTAAAACTGCACTCGACGGCCGACACTGCGATAGCGCTGCGTCAACAGCGGTTGAGCGGTTTTAGTAATTGACAAATTCTAGTTTGGATCTGACAGACCGCTTCGATGTTTTAGCGCTCCATCGTGCGTCAACTGTGCGATCCGCCTACCTATTTGTGTGTTTAGGAATAGGAATGCGTGATAAGACCACTGATAACAGGGTTCATCGGGTCGTGTCACTAGACAAGAGTTCAATTATTACCTACTAGTGGGTGCCCGCGGCCCCGCCCGCGTGGAAGTCAGTTTTAATCCCGTAGCATCCCTCAGGAACACTTTTTCGGAGTAACAACTGTCCTTTGTATTAATCCAAGTTACCCTCTACCTGTGTGCGAAATTTCATGAAAGTCGGTTTAGTAGTTCTAGCGTGAAGGAGTACCAAACAAACATACAAAATTTCGCATTTATAATACACTTCTCACCAAAAAATCCGGGACACCTTGCATGTTTATGTTTCGTGCGTATCAGATTATTTAAGAAGTGTGTTTTTATTAAGATTTAATAATTACTTTTGGAGTAAATCTCTGATATCGTGTAATAGTCAGTAAAATGCGATTTATAAATCTTAATAAAAATGTCACAAATTCGAAATAGTTTTTTACAGGTTTCGTGTTTCATCAAATCATAAAAAGGAAAGTATCCCGAATTTCTTTCACTTCATGTGGCGCTTTTATGGCATTCGCCAGTGTCGAGTTTATTTTAAAGTTTTCAAAATGGGCAGCGCCTCAGGAGCAGTGGCGCAGAACCCCGCACCGGATGATTCCTGGGCCCTAACTCTGCTAAATGAAAATCGTTTCAGTTGGATGACGATTGGATCTCAGTTGGATGATTTCGGTCATTTCGTAGCCTAACAGTTTAAAGTATAGAAAAATCACAATGGCAATTGAATGTTACTCTTTCACGCTAAGACTCCAGAACCGACTTTCATAAAATTTGGCTCACAAGAAGAGGGTAACTTGGATTAACACATAGAACAGTCAACCATTTTACCATTTAAGATATAGCGTTGTTCACGTCGTCATAATTGAGTTGTTGTCTCTTTGCTTTGGAAAGTAATGAGGTATCGTCGGCGAACAAAACTATACGTATATCATGTTTTTCTTTTTCTTTCACTAGATATGGTAAATCATTAATATAAACAAGAAATAGGAAAGGACCAAGAATCGTACCCTGCGGAACGCCCATGTTTATTTTAGATCCAGATGATCTTTCACCATTGACATCAACCTTTTGTTTCGATGGCATTACAATGACAATAAATAGCAGACTTGGGGCGCTGATGCAGCGCATATCGCTGGCAATTCAACGCAAAATGATGATCTCTAGCCGTTCCTTAGAAGTACCCAATATTGAGTCTCAGGTATGTACTTGTGGTCTTTTCGTGTGATGTGATGGAGCACCTTGTGCAGTTTATACCTTTGCTGTGTGTACATTAGGAGGTACGTAGTGTAAAAAAGCTTAGTCAAGTCAAGTCTTAGCGAAAAATATGCTTAGTCAAGTTTACAAAATATGCAGTGCAATCGTATATTGACGTCAAACTCTAGTTTACATGATACGCATATCTATCTATAAGGTGTAAAAATATTAGCTGCAAATATTTTAAGGGGTGAACTAACCCATGAAACTGAACAACTTTCCCCAAGGAACAAAGGTCGATTTATGAAAAAAATTTTTGGACCTCTCATACAAAATTACCGACCGAACAAGTCAATTTGTATGGGAGGTACAATTTTTTTTTCATATTTCGACTTATGTTCCTTGGGGAAAGTTGTTCAGTTTCATGGCTGATTCACCCCTAATATTTGCAGCTAATAATTTTACACCCTGTAGATAGATATGCGTATCATGTAAACAACAACTAGAGTTTGACGTCAATATACGAATGCACTGCATATTTTATAAACTTGACTAAGCATATTTTTCGCTAATAATATTTAAAAAGAACTACTTTGGCACAATATCTGTTGTTTTTTTTACTAAGCACCTATTTGTACTCAGCAAACCCGAGAAGTGTACGTCAAAATGCTTAGCACATAATATGATAATAACTTTGAGAATTTGTGATTGTGACATATCTGGGCCCCAAGTCTGCTATTTTTTGTCATTGTAACGCCATCGAAACTCAACTGTATTCAATTGTCATTGTGATTTTTCTATACTTCAAACTGTTAGTAGACTACGAAATGACCGAAACCATCCAACTGAGATCCAATCGACATCCAATTGGAACGATTTTCATTTAGCAGACTTAGGGCCCAGATATCACCCCGAGAATTTCTTCCCAGTCTGATTAGGACATTGCTATCTGAACCACCTGATTCTCCGTAATAAAGATGATTCCGTGTTTCGGATGGCACGTCAAGCTGTAGGTCCCGGTTGCTGTCTATGATTACTTAGACGGCGGTCGGTACAAAACCATCTCTGAAGCCTGCTACTTGTAGAAGGCAGTTGAAAAATTCTGTCACTAGGGTTCATTGGGTCGTTGGACGACTGGGTGTCCCACACGAAAAAAGAGTGAGTCCGCAATGTCTTCACCAGACTGGTAACAAATTTACAAAGTGATAAATATCAACTTTGTGAGTGACCCACTGAGAAGAGAATCGAACCCAAAACCTTTTGCGTCACAGGCAGTTGCACTACCACTGCGCCATAGGGTCGTCGATTTTCTTGTGGTAAGCATTGAAAAATATTTATGAGAAGAAGGAAAATCACGATGACGGAGACCAAAGTTGCATGACGAGAAATAATATAATAATGATTAGAATAAGACGAATATAATGTAATAGAATAAGACGTAGTCATTAATTGTAAGGTGTAAAAATATTAGCTGCAAACATATTAACGGGTGAGGCAGCTCATGAAACCGAACAACTTTCCCCAAGAAACATACGTCGAAATATGAGACATTTTTTTGGACCTCGGTTGGTCTTCTTTCTTTTCGTGTGGGACACCGAGTCATCCAACGACCCGATGAACCCTAGTGTCAGAATTTTTCAACCGCCTACTACAAGTAGCAGGCTTCTGACATGGTTGTGTAACGACCGCCGTCTAAGTGATCATAGACAGCAACCGGGACCTACGGCTTAACGTGTCATCCGAAACACGGAACCATCTTACTTACGGACAATCGGGTGGTTCAGCCCGCAATGTCCTAACCAGACTGGAAACACATTCACAAAGTGATAAATATCAACTTTGTGAGTGACCCACCGAGAATCGAACCCGGAACCTTCTGCGTCAGAGGCAGTCGCACTACCACTGCGCCACATCGGTCGTCAACATTTTTTTAAATATTTTGACCTATGTTTCAACCTATGTTGTTCAGTTTCATGGACTGGTTCACCCTTTAAAATATTTGCAGCAATTTTTTTTACACCCTTTATAATCCATAATGCTCTCGACTTCGGCAAGGATTTCCCGTCCACAAGTTGACAATTAGTCATTCATTGGTAATATTATTCATTGTTTATGCCTATGTGTCCGGATTCCATTGTTTATGCCTATGTGTCCGGATATGATATCCGGTAGTAAATCCGGATCAGAACTCCGGATCCGAATCTTAAGCAGTTTATTTTTTAAATGATGTAATAAATCAAATTTTTTACTCACACGTGCTTAAGATTGCGATTCCTACCACCTACTTACCGCACCTCCTTCAAAGCTTAAGGGGATGAAGAGCCAAAAGCGACTTTAACTTTGAGATTTCTTCCTTATATAAAACTTGAAAATCCTGTCCAATAAATAGGTGGTGTTCAGGGCCCCAAGTCTGCTACTTTTTGTCATTAATAACGTCACCGAAACTCAACTGTAATTCAATTGTCATTGTGATTTTCTATACTTCAAACTGTTAGCAGACTACGAAACTACCAAAATCATCCAACTGAGATCCAATCGACATCCAACTGAAACGATTTTTATTTAGCAGATAGCCCTGATCATGAGACAGCTCAGTGTTAGACAAAGCCCAAATAAGTTGGTATCAAAGTACCGGTCTTAACATTTTGGAAACGACTACAGAACGCCTGGCATGGAAAAGTCTTGTGCCTAATTCAGAATAGCAAATAAGTCGTAGGTATTTGATAAAAGCACGTTTTTAATCAGAGAATCGATCTAGGTAGAGTTCGCGCCGCGAAAGAAGTCTCGCGAAAAACGTTTCAAATCTGACGTATATAAGGGTCATTTATTCTTTTTTCGCGGGACTTCTTTCGCGGCGCGAACTCTAAAGATGATACAATGATACATACTTATTTGACTTTTCTAAGCAAGGTCTAAGAATAAGTATTTGTTTTTTTTTTATTAATACCTAGGGGATTTGACGTGGAACCAAGATTTTACACAGAGCGACTGCCATTTGACCTCTGCAACTCGAAAGCTAACCTGCCTGAATCCTAAGTTAAGTCATAATCAAATAAATTTTATTTTAATGTGGGTCTCATCACGATGTTTCTCCTTCACCGTAAGAGCAGGTAAGTGTACGTGAGTAAAAACACATTGGTACACGGCGGGGATCGAACTCGGGACTCACGATTGTAAGACTGGTGTCCTAACCACTTGGCCACCGACGCTCTTCTATAAAAACCTGAACTATCTATGTAAGCAAAACCAATCACACTGACCCAACTGATATCTATCATTCCACCGAGGGAAGGATATATTTGTACCTATTATGTAATACCGGAATCTTTGATGTCTGCCCTTGAAACGTGCCATTGCAACTTGTACGAACAAGGCATTGTCTGTAGCGAAAAATAGACATTAACAAACCAGCCCGTGTTTGTATTGCTAAGCAATTTTTGCACTGTAAAGGCCAACGGCTAACGATGGCCTAGATAAACAAAAAAAATACTATCGCAAGCACGTGTTTTGTATTTTTTAGGGGTCATTCGTCAAATGAAAATGCCGCGGTGTGCCAACTTGCGCGCAGATTTTCATATAGATAGGTAGGTAGCTGCCGTGTGATGCCGGCTTAGAACAGCATCACCCCACATCCTTCCCGCGGGTGTAGTAAGAAGCGACTAAGGGACTCGGAGAGTATTGGTGTATTGCAATTTTTAGGCGACAGGCTGACAACCTGCCACTATAGTGATACACATGTTTTCTGAAACAGCTTTGGAAAACAATCCTCAAAAATGTCAGACTTGGCGATGGCGACCGTATTCTTACGGCTGGTAACGTTCGGCCTCCCGCAAGGGATAGAGGCGTGATATACGAATGAATGAATGAATGAAGTAGGTAGGTACTAAATAATGTACAGTTGGTTTCGGACTCTTATGACAAATTCAACTTTCGATATCTTTGTGATCGTAAGCGACAAGCCCGAAAAAAATATGTTGTGTCTATACTATGGCTATGGGTGGATGTGAGCTGAGGATGATAATGTTGATGATCGTAATTATTGAAAGAATACATACATACATACATATATCACGCCTTTATCTCTTGCGGGTTAGGCAGAGCGTTAACGGCCGTAAGAATACCGTCGCTATCGCCACGTCTGACGCTTTTGAGAATTGTTTTCCAAAGTTGTTCCATAAAACATTTGTATCACTATAGTGACAGGTTGTCAGCCTGGCGCCTAAAAATTGTAATACACCAATACCCTCGAGTCCCTTAGTCGCCTCTTACGACACCCGCGGGAAGGATGTGGGGGTGATGCTATTCTAAGCCGGCATCACACGGTGTCTGCGCGGACAGCGCTGACCACGACGCGCGGGTTGAGGGAGGCGAGGGAACTGCATAAAACGCCGCTGCGCGCGCCCCTCTTTCTTCTTCATGCCGCATAGGCATGACGGGACACCAACCCATCACATTGGTGTCGGTATATCTGCCCCCAAGCAGAACAAATGTGCAAAAGCCACTTCTTAAAAGTGAGCTCGAGTCCTTGCTAAATCTCAGCAGCTCAGTCCTCATAGCAGGCGACTTGAATGCCAAGCACCTGTCATGGAACTGCGCAGCCACCAACCCCAGGGGCAATCGTCTCTTTTCTTGGCAGGAAGAACTGTCCTTCGACTTGGTCGCTCCGACCGAACCAACCCACTTCCCCCGCATCGAAAATCATCAACCCGATGTTCTTGACATAGCCCTGCTAAAGAACATAAGCCTTCGCTTAAGTTCTATCGTAGTGTGTCATGAACTCGACTCCGACCACAGGCCTGTAATCCTGCAACTAGACCCCCGAACTGACTTCCCCGGCCCTTCAGGTCTGTGTGGTCCGACCAAAACCATTGTAGACTGGACGAGATTAGGCGAAGCCCTTAAGGCTCCCAGCTCTATCCACCTTGACCAAGTACCGGAAAGGCTCGACACCGTAACCAAAATCGAGCAAGCCGTCTCCTCAGTTACAAATCACATCAGAAGCGCTGTGGACAGCTGTTCTAGGACAGTCGAAATTACGGACGACCGTAAATTCAGTCCTCCAAGCGACCTTCGTGATCTGATAACTGAGAAAAACGCCGCGGTTCGCGCGTTTGACGCCTTCCCATCAGATGCCAACAGACAATTCATGCGCGCTTTACAGAGGGAGGTAAAGCAACGTGCAGCTGAATGGCGTGACACAGGGTGGGACCAGCACCTCGAGGAGCTGGAGCCGTCCCACCTTGCGTTCTGGAAGCTACAACGCTCACTCAAACAGGACACCGTCACCGAAATACCGGTACTTAACAGACCCGACCAGACCAAAGCCTTTGACGACGACGAGAAGTCCGAATGTCTGGCTGCCAGTCTCGAAGCCCAATGCACCCCAAGCGCCCTCCCTTGTGACTTATCTTTTCTGTCGACAGTCGACTCCGAAGTCGAACGTCTAGTCTCCCTCCCGCCTTCTAGCCCTCCGCTCAGAGCCATTACTGAGATGGAAGTGCGCAATGCCTTAAAGGCGCTCAAGCCCAGAAAGGCTCCAGGACCGGACGGCATCACCAACCGAGTCCTGAAGATCCTGCCCGATCACTTGATCAACATGCTCACCCTCATTCTGAATGCCGCCATGGCCCACTGCACCTTTCCAGCATGCTGGAAAGAGGCCACGGTCATCGGCATCCACAAACCAGGGAAGCCGGCCAACCAGCCCACTTCCTACCGCCCGATCAGTCTCTTGAACCCCCTCGCTAAACTTTACGAACGCATGATCTACGCTCGGCTGCGTGACCATGCGGAGAACAATAACCTCATCCCCGCGGAGCAATTTGGCTTTCGGCACCGACATTCTTGTGTTCAACAAGTGCATCGCATTGTCGAACACGCTCTTAACAAGCTAAATGCTTCGTGCAAACAGACCCCCACAGGAGCAGTCTTCCTCGATGTAGCGAAAGCTTTCGACAAGGTCTGGCACAACGGGCTGATATACAAGCTATACCAGCTCGGTGTGCCTGATCGTCTCGTACTTCTAGTACGAAACTTTCTGTCGAATCGCAGTTTTCGCTATAGAGTTGAAGGCACTCTGTCGTCCCCTCACCACATACAGGCAGGAGTACCTCAGGGCTCCGTCCTGTCCCCGCTTCTTTTCACGCTGTACACCAGCGATATCCCAAAATCACCTGGATCTCAGCTTGCAATGTTCGCTGATGATACCGCCATTTACGCATCCAACCGTAACCATGTCAAGTTAGTCGACACTCTCCAGAGCGCGCTAGACTCCCTCGGGAGCTGGTTCCGCAAATGGAGAATCGAGGTCAACCCTGAAAAAAGCGCAGCAGTGCACTTTCGTAGGGGCTCTAACCGGCTGGACGTCCCCGCTGTAAAGCTCTTCGGCCGACCCATCCCCTGGGTAAAAGAGACAAAATACCTAGGAGTCACCCTCGACTCCAGGTTAAACTTTCGTAGTCACATAAAGACGGTCCGCAACCGCGCGGCGTTCGTTTTGGGCAGATTACATCCGATGTTGAACAAACGGAGCCGACTCTCCCTTAGGAATAAGGTGAGAATCTACACTACCTGCGTAAGGCCAATCATGACCTACGCTAGCGTAGTCTTTGCTCACACATTTAAGTCGCATCTCAATATGCTGCAGGTCATCCAAAACCGATTTATGCGCAGGGCAACAGGGGCTCCCCTGTACCTGCGGAACGCCAACCTCCACATCGACTTAGGTCTCCCCACCATTAAAGATTACATGAAACAAGCGTCCCGTCGCTTCTTCGACAACGCTCCCCATCATAAAAATCCCCTAATAGTTGCCGCGTCCAACTACTACCCCTATCCAACCTCGCGTTCCAAACGCCGTCCCAGACACGTCCTTTCGGATGATGATGACAAAATCACCCAAGCCGCTACTGCAGCCATTACTAGTAGATCACACTCCACAAGCTCTTCAAGCAACCGACGTCCCCGCCGGCGGGGTCGCGGAGGTCCCTCATTTACGCCTCACTTTGGCAATTACCGGCATGTACCGGGTAGATTCAGTCCGATCAGTTCTTCCCAGAACAACTCCTAAGCCCAGTCTCGCCCCAAGGGCGTGTAGTCCAACAAACAAAAAAAAAAAAAAACCCTCTTTCTTCTTTACGGCACATCTCAAATGCCGAGCACACGCATTCACTTTTGTAACTTCAAAGTAATACAAGTTTTGTCAAAAGTATCTCATCTTTAATTTCTCTGCACCATAAAAATCATTGTTCATCCCGAACAAATTGGCGCCCCCGGGTGGGCTCGCTGCTGCTGCCTTTTGGTCACGTCACGGTCGACCACGCATCCACGCCACGTGTCTGAATCGTGTCCATACCGCACGGTTCCCAAGCGGAAGATTCCAGAACGCCGACGAAATCCTCAAGAAAAGCAAGATTGAACGAAAGGCAATCGTCAAGCGGCCTTTGTACGAAGATCGCCACGTGCTCGAAGTGCGAAAACACGTGGTTGCCATTGCAGTCCAGAACAAAGAGGTTTCGACGTGCGCATCATTCATCAATTGCCAAGGAGCGTGCCGTGAGCTTGCCTATTTCCTTCCTTATTTCATCTTATTTCCACCTTATTTTGTGCAAATAGCGTTTTTAGTTCTTCATTAGCGTGTGCAATTTGCCGTATTCATCGTCATCTTTCATCATCACATCCGACCGATGTGGCGCAGTGGTAGTGCGACTGCCTTTGACGCAGAAGGTTCCGGGTTCGATTCTCGGTGGGTCACCCACAAAGTTGATATTTATCACTTTGTGAGTTTGTTCCCAGTCTGGTTAGGACATTGCGGGCTGAACCACCCGATTGTCCGTAAGTAAGATGGTTCCGTGTTTCGGATGGCACGTTAAGCCGTAGGTCCCGGTTGCTGTCTATGATCACTTAGACGGCGGTCGTTACACAACCACGTCAGAAGCCTGCTACTTGTAGTAGGCGGTTGAACAATTCTGACACTAGGGTTCATCGGGTCGTTGGACGACTCGGTGTCCCACACGAAAAGAAGAAGATCATCACATCTTATTTTTTGTCATTTTGCATCGTATAAATTCTTCTTTCATGGTACCTACCTACTCAGGTTTACCAATTTATCCCATCATAACGTCATAATCATAACCTATTGCTTCATATAATATTTCTTACTTCTTTGCATCCATCATACATCGTAACTTGCTACATCGTACTACGCTATCTCTTCTTCATATAAAAACGCTTTGTTCTGCATACCAAAGCGCTTTAAAAGATAGCTACAACCCTTCATAAATACTTACCTACGTGTACCTCAAGGAATACTATACTCCCCTACGTGGAGAAGAACGCTAACTGCATATAAAAAAAACGACCCCTTCCTTTATACTACTAGCGACATCGTGTTATATAAATGAACTAAATGATGGCGGGTTTTTTAAATCGTAGCAAGTAATAATTATTGCGTACATTTTTATTGAGTCAATCAAGTTACTGAATCTCAGCCCCTGTGCTCGCATTTTTTATATAAATAGTGTGAAGTAGCGAAATAATTGGCTGAAATTCAGAATAACTTGATTGACTCAATAAAGATATTGGTAATTTGTTTTCTGCAAAATAAAACGAAATAATAATAGGTATATGTTTTTTAATTATGTTTAAGTATTTTGAACTTTCTTTCTAGGGCTTTTGCAGATGCCTCCTCAGACAGTTCTCTATTTTTTAAAATTATAAATCTTTTCATTGAAATATAAAGAACATGGTGTAGAATTTGTACAAACATTTTCTTATAATGTTTTGGACAAGCAAGCAAGAACGTAAAGTCTGCCTTGCAGTTGGTTTGAAGTATACTTATTATTTCTTTTTTTATATTCTCGATATGTAAATTTTCCTCCAGGATTTTTTTTATCACGCTTGCCACCTTTTCAACTGCCATGATCAAGTTAACACTGGCGTAGTTTAAACTACTTTTATTGTCATTGTATTCTTTGAATACAGTAAACAAATGTGCGGGTTGAACCTGAAAAGTAATACATATTCAATTTATAATCAGTTAATACTCAGAAAACTGGACAAGTGTGAGTTCTGTACAACTACAAACTTATATTTTTTTTCCTTGCGAGGTATGGAATCTTAAAAATAACATTGACCATTAATTCTTGTAGTTTTTTACACAAAAGAAAATTCTTACCCCTAGTATAGACGGTTCAGCTGCACAGCTACCCTGCTGAGTTGATGTTCCAGCTAATGGGTGTTTAGTAACATGTTTTGTTACAGGATCATCTTGCGAAAAATTAACCTGATAAATAATTTCAAAATAGGTATATAATTATTGTGTTATCACATTCATCACCTATCTGTCATGAAATTTTATTTCAGTTACCTACCAGTTATTGAACAATTGAAGGCATTTTAGATCGGAGGGACTTCATTAATTTTATTACATATTCTGTTGTTCCTGGAATTGAATATTTGCTGAGTCGTTTCTTGGAACTATCAAGGTAGCAGGAATCTTGAAAATGTCTGCCACATAACATTTTATTACTTTTATAAAGGGTAGTCAATGACTCCACTGAAGACCAATCTTGGTCTGGCTTGTAAAATGTTGCCCAAGCTGTCGCCCTACAAAAGATAAGAAGATAGGTAGGTACTATATTTTAAGAAAAACATGTTAGCTAAACTTAAGTAAGAAAGTAAGTAAGTAAATAACACTTCATTGCACATTAATAAAAGACCTTCAATGTTTTGAATGTTTTCTAGAATTAGTAGTAGGTAGTAAAAAAATGTTTTACCTCAAAATATTTGTTGAGCCTGGCTTAGGAAAACGGTGAAATGCAATCGACTCATCCTGAGCAGGAGTAAGTCCACATTTAACACACTTTCTGTATTTGTTTACAGACATTGTTGTAAGTATATTTCTTTAAAAAATATCTTAATAAAAACAAAAAAAACGTTTGAGAAAAACTGAACTTTTTAACAGCTTATTTGACTGCTCCAAAGTGTTGCCATATATAAATCCTAGATACTACTATTTAATATCGTCAAAACAATAAATCCAAGTTTATAATATTTAAAAAAATGATTTTTTGACGTATACGACTAGTTTTACTACAATAATAATGAAATACACGAAAAATATATATATTTTTTTAATCTTATATTAAAATATTATAAATACTTTTTAATTTTTTTATCCTTACAATGCAAAATTTTTCTTTTTATGAGGCATCTTTTGGTAGTAAAGCAACTCACACATTGTCATTTTGGACGGAGACTATAGATCTTAGCAAAGATAACAGACCTTGGTGTACCTACATCTTTCTTACAGCTGTCCCATTTTATTTACATTTTATCTTGCCAATTCATTTTAGTTCATTTTAGTTCTGCATTCTCTACGCCGTAAAGTACCTACCTACTTAAAGCATTCGCTCGAAATACTCACGTATAATTTCTCTTCTGCCTGCAAATCTGTGCCATTATTTTCCATTTGCCAACTTTGCATCATTTCACGCAAATACTTTGCATTAATCCGTAGCCTACCTACCTATTTGCATCGCTTGCTTACGCTTGCTTTAAACGTGCCTTCTTTCTGCAAATTCCAGTACATTCCATCGCTGTGTCGCCGGCGCATTCCAAGCGCCCGCGTACCTACCTACGAACCTACCTAGCTACTACCTACTGTACCCGGCCACGCTGCTGCAGTGCTGCGGTCCGGTCAGAAGTTTGCTACCTACCTGCGTACGCCGCCCGAGCTGGAACAAAAATTAAAAGGAGCGTAAGCGGTTTTGCCAATTCACTTTTATTTGACTTTTTACTTTTATTTGTTTCTTAATTTGTTTTCATTCGTGCATTTTTTGATTTATCTGCAATACAGTGAGTGAATGTCTTCAAACTTCGTTTATACCTACTTGTTTCGTGTTGGTACTTGCTTATTTCGTGTTGTCACTTTAGTACTTGTTTACTTCATAGATGCGTGTCCGTATTCTGTAACGTTTCTTATTTTGAGAATATTTTCTTCATACAAAAAATTCACGTCCGTATTCTGGTACCTGTAATTACGTGTCCTTATTTTGTAAAATATTTTGTTCCTAAAACGTCCGTATTCTGGCACGCGTCCATATTCTGTGAAGCGAATTTTCATTCGGTTAATTTCAACTCAGAGACTTATTTCAAGCAACTTTGAATTGTTATTTGGATTAATTTAGAGTTTTATTTGTAACGATTGTTTTCTTAATTATTATTTTTTATCATGGCACAAGAAGAGTATGAGACGCTTCGATGCAAGCGCAGCTCAATCAAAGGCCAAATAACTAAATATGAAAAGTATTTAACTAAAGTGAAGGATACTTTTATAGGAAAGGAGGAAGTAAATTCTATAGCAATTAATGAATTAAATTTAAAACTGAATAGGATGCTTGAGCTGGGTCCTAAATTTGAAGACATTCAATCTAGGATGGAAATTTTGAATGCTACAAATCTCGATGCTGAACTTGCTGAACGTGAAGACATCGAAAATAGTCTTTATTATTGTATTGCTACTGCTCAAAGTTACCTTGAACCTAAAAAAGAAAAATTTGAAGATGCGAGTGGTGGAACCTCCAAAGGCGATTCCTGTTGCAAGCACAACCATGATGTCATGGGGTTCCAGTTGCCTAAAATAAAAATAAATAAATTCGACGGGTCATTCTATAAGTGGCTCGAGTTCCGTGAAACATATGAATCTTTAATTCATACAAATGACAAAATGAAACCCATTCACAAATTTGTTTATCTTACTACGTATTTGGAAGGGGAAGCTGCTCGTGTCATTGCTAACTTAGAGGTTTCCAGCAACAATTATGAAGAGGCATGGAGCCTACTTTGTGAAAGGTACAACAATACGCGTCAACTTACCTACAATCATCTTAATTCCTTATTTGGCATTGAACCTATACAGCGCGAATCAGACAAGGCTTTACGGTATCTAAGCGATCACATTACTAAGAATTTGCGGGCTCTTAATAGTTTAGGCCAGCCCACAGACCAATGGGACACAATCGTTATACACTTGGCGGTTTCCAAGTTGGATCAAGCCACTTGTGTAAAATGGGAAGAATTTCGTAATGGTTTGTCCGAATTACCTACACTTGCTGATTTTAAGAAGTTTCTAAAGTCGCGAGCCGACATTTTAGAAACATTGTACCGATCTAAGAAAGACAAGCAAACTAAATCACCGCAATTACCTCCAAAGCCTCCTACAAAGCCAAGTTTTAATACGAAATCTTTTATGGCTTCGACAAATCAGCGTAATCCACGGCCGTGCGTCATCTGCCAAGGGAAACATCGTATTTTTGACTGTAATGTCTTCAGGGCGTTGTCCACAGATGAAAGGTGGGCTCAAGTCACAAAGCTTAGGCTTTGTTTGAACTGCTTACGCCCAGACCACGATTCTAATCATTGCAATCTAGGTGGCTGCCGTGTCTGCAAAAGGCGTCATAATACTGTTTTACATAAACATACTACAAACACAAACACATCATCAAACTTCTCTGCATCATCAGCTGAACAACAAGTCAATAATGACACACCTGATCCGGGTCCTTCTGGCCAACCTTCTGCCTCTGTGGCAATGTCAGCTGTCAACTCATCTCGAGTTCTTCTTTCTACTGCTATAATTGATATAGTGAATCCTCTTACTAACAAGGTAGAAACCGTCAGAGCCGTTTTGGATAACGGAAGCCAGTCTTCATTCATCACTCAGAAATTAAAGCATCGTCTTCAACTAACTTCTCAACCCACATGCACTAGCGTCTCTGGTATCGGCAATACCAGCTTGAACATCATTCCTGAGATTTGTACGGCCACAATAAAATCAAAACAATCTTCTTATATGCAAGATCATTCTTTCTTGACTTTGCCATGCATCACTGGCAAGTTCCCTACACATCATTTGAAGCATGACTTCAAGATCCCTCCTACAATTAAACTTGCAGATCCAATTTTCGATCAACCTTCAGAGGTAGATGTCCTTATAGGCGCAGATCTTTTTTGGAGTATCTTAGGATGCAAAAAATTGCCCTTAGGGGATCACAGGCAGCCCACATTGTACAAATCAGAGTTGGGTTGGCTTATATCTGGTCCTATAGGCACACATCATAATCAGCACATTTTTCAAACTTATTGCAACTTTACTAAAAGTGAGGACGTCGATTTAGATAAGCAACTCATAAAATTTTGGGAATATGAAGATTTTCCCTCATCCTATAAACCAAAGCCCATCTCATGTGATAGTGAAAGGCACTTCACTGAGAACACATATCGACTCGAAAACGGTAGATTTTGTGTGAGGCTTCCCTTGATCGATTCACCGGATTGCTTGGGCGATTCCTATCATTTAGCCAAAAGAAGATTCCTGAGTTTAGAGAAACGCTTAAATCACAATCCTGATTTAAAGGAAATGTATTCTGACTTCATAAAAGAATATCGTGACTTAGGACATTTGTCTGACGCTCCCGTTCAAATACCACTCACATCATACTACTACCTAGCCCATCATTCGGTAATTAGGGAACAAAGTGAGTCCACCAAGCTGCGCGTAGTTTTCGACGCTTCTATGCGTACATCCTCAGGATTCTCAATCAACGACCTGCAAATGGTGGGTCCAAATATTCAAAACTCGATGTTTGAAATCCTATTGCGTTTCCGTCATTTCCGATACGTCCTGTCAGGTGACATAGAGAAACAATACAGACAGATTGCTTTAAATGAATTAGACCGCAACTTACAATTGATCTTGTGGCGCGAGGATGAAAGTCTCCCCATCAGAACATTGCAGCTTCATACAGTAACGTACGGGTTTTCAAGCGCGAGTTTCCTAGCAGCTAGATGTTTATGGCAACTTGGAGAAGAATCGGCTGACCCATCGACAAAAACAATAATACAGAACGATTTCTATTGTGACGATCTGCTCACAGGCTCTGATACAGAATCGGACCTCCTTCGTATAAAAATATCTGTATCTAACTCTTTAGCTTCTGGCTGTTTCAATTTGAGAAAATATCGGTCAAATTCTGACATGATCTTAAAGTCTGAGAGTCCAAACGCACAAAATAATAACTTGGTTCTCAGTGAATCATTTCATATTCTAGGCCTAGGTTGGAATCCTAAACTAGATATACTTCATTTCGATATAAACGACGACCCTTCTTCAAGTGCTGTAACCAAGCGATCCATTTTATCAACCACATTTAAAATTTTTGATCCTTTGGGTTTACTCACCTTATGCACTGTTAAACCTAAAATCTTACTACAAACTTTATGGGCTCTGAAATTAGACTGGGATGATCCTGTTCCTCTCGATGTTCAACGTACCTGGACATCTTTCATTCAAAATGTGAAGGTCTTGAAAGGCCTTACGATCCCCAGATATGCACTTTGCGACTCACTAGCACTCATTGAACTACACTGTTTCTGTGATGCTTCTCAGGTAGCTTATGGGGCCTGCGTTTACCTAAAATCTACTTCAGTGTCAGGCCAAGACACTAGCATCAATCTTTTGTGCGCCAAGTCGCGCGTGGCCCCCAGAAAGACTACCACAATACCACGTCTGGAATTATGTGCTGCCCTGCTTGGGGCTCGTCTCGTGGCAACAGTTAGGTCAGCACTCAGAAGACCTATAGCTCGTTCTTTATATTGGTCTGATTCTACCGTAGTCTTGGCATGGCTTAAAATGTGCCCGTCCAGTTTAAAAACGTACGTAGCAAACAGAGTCGCAGCTATTCAGGAACTCACAGAAGGCTCCGAATGGCGTCATGTACCTACAGCCGAGAACCCTGGTGATCTAGCCTCACGCGGCGTCAATCCCCAAGAAGTTGAATCATGTAAACTTTGGTGGCATGGCCCCCAGTTTCTGCTTGAACTCGAACAAAATTGGCCATCTTTAGCCAAATCTGATGAACTCCAAAACGATTTACCTGAAACAAAGGTCACATCAATCATCACTGCGGTAGATTCTGAAAAACATCAGTTAATAAATTTTGAAAAATACTCATCCTATAAAAGACTTCAGCGTATTATGGCATATGTATTACGTTTTATCCAGATCAAATGCAAGAAACAAGACATCAAAGGACCATTGAGCGTTTTCGAATTGGAACATGCAACTTCCACGCTTGTGCGTATTTCCCAAGGACAGTCATTTAATAAAGAAATCCGGTTATTAGAGAAGAACAAAAATTTAAGTCCCAAATCAGTCATTACATCACTATCTCCGTTTGTTGACTCTCAGGAGTTCCTGAGAGCGGGGGGAAGAATATCGAAGGGTGATTTCGATTATAATAAGAAACATCCCTTACTTTTATGTTCAAAACATCCTCTCACCAAACTCATCTTCACACACGAACATAAACGCCTTTTGCATGCGGGACCGCAACAAATGTTAGCTTCTATTCGTGAACAGTATTGGCCCGTAGGCGGTAGGGATTTGGCACGACGCACAGCCCGACAATGCGTTATTTGTCGGCGTCAATATGGCAAAACAATGACAAACAAGATGGGTGACTTACCCAATCAGCGCCTTGTTCCGGACTTCCCATTTTCCACGGTGTCTTTAGATTGTGGGGGACCATATTTCATAACTGATCGTAAAGGTCGTGGCTGTAAAATCACAAAATGTTACTTGTGTCTTTTTATATGTCATAAATACAAATGTGTTCACTTAGAGGCCGTAAGCGAATTATCAAAAGATGCATTCATATTGGCTCTGCGTCGCTTCACATCTCGCAGGGGCAACCCTAGGGAAATATTCTGCGATAACGGAAGAAATTTTGTCGCGGCAGCTAAGGAAGTCAGCGAGTTTTTTAAGCTTCATTCAGATTCCATCTTAGACACTGCCGCTAATGAAAACATAACAAACAAACAAACAATATTAAATTCAGTTTTTCCCCGGCTTACGCTCCTAACTTCAATGGCTACGCAGAGGCAGGCATCAAATCCGCTAAATTCCATATAAAGCGAATATTAGGGACCACGCACCTTACTTTTGAAGAACTATCTTCTCTTTTTGCACAAATTGAGGCTATCCTCAACAGTAGACCTCTCACACCTCTCCCCCCCTCTCCCAATGACCATACAGCTCTCACACCTGGGCACTTTCTCCTTGGCAGGCCTCTGACTGCACCACCGGCACCGTCGCTTCTGGACACCAACATAACAAGACTTGACAGATATCAAGCTATAGAGAAGATGAAACAACACTTCTGGAATAGATGGCAAGCAGAATACGTAACTGAGCTCCAGCAGCGCTGCAAATGGAAACAGAGAAGCCAAGATCTTAAAGAAGGCGACCTAGTCATCATCAAGGAAGACAACTTACCACCATTGCTATGGCGTCTCGGGCGAGTAACTAAGCTATATCCTGGAACTGATGGAATACCCCGAGTCGCTGACATTAAAACTTCAAGAGGCATCATTCGACGTGCACTTAACCGAATATGTCTGCTGTTTCAAGATTCTTGAAAGCTGGGCTTTCAAGGGCCCCCAGTATGTCTGCGCGGACAGCGCTGACCACGACGCGCGGGTTGAGGGAGGCGAGGGAACTGCATAAAACGCCGCTGCGCGCGCCCCTCTTTCTTCTTTACGGCACATCTCAAACGCCGAGCACACGCATTCACTTTTGTAACTTCAAAGTAATACAAGTTTTGTCAAAAGTATCTCATCTTTAATTTCTCTGCACCATAAAAATCATTGTTCATCCCGAACACACGGCAAAGAAGAATTATATTTTTAAGAACGTGTGTACAGAACCCGAGCTTTCCAATCACGACACGACCTAAGCTGTTCGTAGTTGAACCAAAACATGTAACACGTCCGTGATTTGGTTGCCAAAATAATGATAAGTTTCCTGACTTGCGACTATTTTATCAATCGCATACCTAACTGTTTTTTTCTGAACATGGTTGTTATATAAAACTGAGAACATTGGCCTCTACAAGATCATACCGAGTTGCACAACTATTTCAAATATTTACCTTGATTGCGGTAACACTAGTTAGCCCACATTTGACGACCGATGTGGCGCAGTGGTAGTGCGACTGCCTTTGACGCAGAAGGTTCTGGCTTCGATTCTCGGTGGGTCACTCACAAAGTTGACATTTATCACTTTGTGAATTTGTTCCCAGTCTGGTTAAGACGTTGCGGGCTGACCTACTCGATTGTCCGTAAGGAAGATGGTTCCGTGATTCGGATGGTACGTTAAGCCGTAGGTCCCAGTTGCTGTCTATGACATGTCAGAAGCCTGCTACTTGTAGAAGGCGGTTGAAAAATTCTGACCCTAGGGTTCATCGGGTCGTTGGACAACTTGGTGTCCCACACGAAAAGAGAAGGATTTCTCATTAAACCTCCGTCAGGTCTATCGTGCAGCAGCCTCCTGCAGCCAGGCTTGCTCCGCACGTATCGACTCGTCGCGCGTCGTTCCTGTGGTATCAGCTAGGGAGGCCGAAAAGGGTGGCGCAGGCCCTGCCCCTTTATGATGCGCCACAGTATAAAGACTTATCTCGCGGGCGACAAGACTTCACAAGTGTCAAATCATATGGATTTTATCAAACATACATATATCACGCCTTTATCCCTTGCGGGGTAGGCAGAGCGCTAACGGCCGCAAGAATACGGTCGCTATCGCCGCGTCTGACATTTTTGAGGATTGTTTTCCAAGGTTGTTTCGGAAAAAATGTGTACCACTATAGTGACAGGTTGTCAGCCTGTCGCCTAAAAATTGTAATACACCAATACCCTCGAGTCCCTTAGTCGCCTCTTACGACACCCGCGGGGAGGATGTGGGGTGAGGCTATTCTAAGCCGGCATCACATGACATACAAGTGAATAATTTTGTCTACAAGTATAGAGAAATGGGTTAGGAAGCCCTGCATTTTCCATGATTGCTTCCCACGCAACCCAGTGTCTGTGGAGAGGAAACTTCACACGCACCGTGCGGATACAAGTCTTGCCCTAGACACTGATTAAATCGCCTGTCACAGACGTACGTATATGAGGCCGATGATGATGAGTCTGTGAATTAATATTCACTCCCTGTGGCCTATGCAACGAAACTACAGGCTGCAATTCCACAGATGGAATTTGGTATACATTGCGTAGCCGGTGGGACTATATAAAACCAGGATCTTGACCCGCTTCGTAATGTACATTGAATTTCACCTGTAGAATTGTAGACTGTTGTTTCGAAAAACGAGGCACTGGACCGATTCTCGAGGTATACTTACACAAAGTTGATATTTGTCTACATACCACTACACTAGGTAATAAAACTAATAAAATATTGTTTTCTTTCAATTTCTCGTAAAAAGGTTCATAATTTTAAAAATTAATACGTAAATGGACTCATTCAAGGCGTCGGGTTGGCAGAGGACCGCAGACACGACAAAAATGAAATTCCATATCACTTTTCGGTCCTAGGCCCAAAAAAAAAAATGGATTGGCGAGCGCAGGGCAAGATGTAGCGTTTACTACAGGGAACGCTGCGACCCATTCCCTGGAAGATAATTCTATAGTCGCTTTTTATGACACCCACTTTGGAGTGATGCTATTCTAAGCCGGCATCTTGCGGTAATTTTTTTATATATTAAAGTATTTTATGCTTAAGTGTGAATTTATTAATTCGATCATATTGAAACGTATTACTACAGTTACCTACAAGTATAAGCAAAAGTATGGTAGGTATATTGGAAATGAGAATTGATACAATGTGATTTGTGAAAAAGTACTTACCATACTTTTGCGATATCTATTCCACCTCTGACAGGTCAACTAACTAACTAACTAAAGAGGATCTTGGCCTCCGAAACGAGCTCTCTCCATCTATCTTGCGCGATCTCCTGCCAATGGCTGACACAAAGATCGCGCAAGTCAGCCTCTACCACGTCTCTCCAGCGGTACCTGGGGCGGCCCACAGGACGCCTGCAAAGTTTTCGTTACACCGTCTCTGACACCCTGTATAGCTTGACCATATAGAGTAGATATAAATTAGGCGCCACTTTCTTCGCGATCTTTCAAATCTGACAGATAACGCTTAACTATGGTAACCATTTTTCATACAATTTTTTTTGTTCCATTTTATTTAATTTCTACTGTTTCTGGTCCAGCTATACGTAATAATTTGGGAACTGGAAAGAGTTTTAAAAATTTGGTATTTAAGTATGAAAGCCTTATAAAAATTATAAGGTGGCAAAAGGTTGCCTGGTAGAAATTGCTGCATAAGCAATAAGGCCACCTATATTGTACCGCGAATTTTCTTCTATTGTACTTTTTCTGTGTTATGTCTTTTGTACAAATACAGCATTTGTATTGTATTGTATAAGTGAGTGTGAGATTCTTGAATAAAAGCCTGTTTTTTATATTATTTACAAACATTAATCGTTTATTAATTAGACACCTTCATCAATCTTATACGAGAAGGCACAGAATATCTCATTATCTTAAGTTTAGGCCCGCTGTCGTATAGCCGCTATGGTTTGACACAAGTACGCACAAGTAGGTACAGATACCGGCAAATGACTTGAGCATTAGTTTGCTTTTGTGAAACAACGGAAACACTACCACAAGCTGTTTTCTGGATAGTCAAACGAGTATTTTGTACAAATATATTATTTGTATAAATATAATATGACGTTATTTCGTTATCAGTTTTCAGTACAAAAGTACATTTTATAAGCTATATATTTTTAAAGCACAACTTTTTATGTGTGCTTTGACCATGCAATAAAGAACTTGAACTTGAACTTGAACTTTTACAACTTGGTTTGAACCTGTAATACAGACGTTAATGAACGAGTGCAGTTAAAAACTTTTGTAAAGTTATATTAAGTGTAATAATGATAATAAACTGTACCTATTTTTAATACATTGAATGAGAATGTTTCGTATTTTGTTTGCTACTCGGGAAAACACCATGATAGTGTCCGTTTTTTAAATAATATTTTGTTGCGCTCACCAAAAAGTATTTGTCGGTATGTGTACCTATTTACCACAATACGATCAAGTTATTAAACTGCGACAATTTAAGCAGTACATAGCGATATTGGTAAATATAGGGTGCTACGCAAAAAGGAAAATTTAATGCACCGTATTGAAAAAAATATGCATCTGCACTTTTATATATAAAATAAAGACAAATAAAGAGGAATATAATGGTGCGTATCACACTCTGTGTAAAGGATAAAAAAAAATGGGTACCATAGTAATTTGATACCCACCCAGTTGAAAAATAGTTATTTAAAACTATTTTGGTAGAATCCTTATTATATTTACGTTATTACTACGTATAAACTCATTGTACTTTTGAACAAAAACTATTTACTATATTTTGTCAGTTTTATCGTTGAAAAAGTTAAACCTATTAAACATGTGATTTATATCAAAGACTAGTTAACTATTTTAATATTTGCCTACGATACTTGACAACTTTACGCTAACGTTACAGTCACAGTATTTTTTTATATAGTTACCTACTCGTAGATACAAAATGTAACAAATTCTTAACCTTTAGGCGGATGGCACACTTAACGCACGACGGACCGCTATAATATCGCAGCGGTCTGTCAGATCCATATTAGAAACGTTACTCTACGTACTAAAACAGCACTCCACGGACAACGCTGCGATAGCGCTGAGTCGACAGCGGTTGAGCGATTTTAGTATGGGGATTGACATTTCTAGTATGAATCTGACAGACCCCTGCGCTATATTTTTGCGCTCCGTCGTGTCAAGTGTGCGATCCGCCTTACTGTTTATATAAGGTTATAGCTTATTGTGATATTTTTCCGAGGAAAGACATATTAGTCACAAAATAGATACAAGGAAAGTACGAAATTGTTACATTTTGTAAATATCAGGTATATTTCAGTGTCTAAATTATGGAAGATTACAATTATTAAATCTATTGTGTAAAGAAGAGCACCTCGATGGAACTATAGAGATTGTACAACATGTATATTATGTTACAGGCACATGGTTACTTATATAAATGTAGTCATATAACAAAATATAACTTGTATGGGGTGCAATATTACTATTTTCAACTACATTACATTTAAAACATATCTTTACTGGGTAATTAATTAAATATAATATTCCTGTACCTTTCAGTTCAGTTATTATGGCCTCTGTACTTGTAGATAATATTATAAAAACGCAGTAGCTGTCAAAACAAATATATTGTTATGTCAAATCAAATCAGAAAAATAATATTATCTCCTCACGAATGTCACCTCTTTATCAATCTATTCTTTTTAAACTATTTATATATAATTTTGTGTGCAATTGTATCCCATAATTTCTGCGTTTTAAATTACTATTTTAAAGTTAATCATAAAATGAAATTTAAATTAATGTGATTCTTACTTACACTTTGGTAATAATTACCTACAATTTAAAAACTTAACTAAATTAGCGTGAGAAACTAGTTTATAAAAGAAATAAACTGAGTTATAATATGTGTAATAGGGACATATCAAAGATAATTGATTGTACCGGTAAGTCTACTTTACTATACCTTATAATGGCTTAATTCTAAAAATATCCTCAAACTATAGGTATTTTGTCTCTATTTCTACTGTTAAAAACAAATAGGCGTGTAAAAAGTTAGCAACTCTCAAATATTAGATATAGTGTGTGAATTAAATTGAATAAAACATTCTTTATTTAGTAATAAAATTGAATTAAAAAGTATTTATTATTTGTTATGCATCACATAAAAATCCAGGTACAATCAATTATTTTTACAAAATATAACAAAATCGATGGATAAATCCTAAGCAATTAAATACACAAATACCTATAAAACAATTATTAAATTAATTGTTTAAAATAATATTTACAAGGAAATGATAACTGGGAAGAAAGTGGAAAGAAAGTTAAATGTTTTCGAATAATAAGCTAATATCTAAAAGCTTTAAGGAGCCGCTTAGTCATGGCTTAGCTTATGTTCGTGTCTGTATTTATAAAACGCACTCAACTCTGAGATCGGTCTTGAGAGCGACTTTGAGATGCTGTTAGTATTGACTGACATTTGTCAAAACCGCTCTTGAGATCGATCTCAGGGTTGAGTGTGATTTATAAATACGAGCCTGTTCTTTGCAGATATTTGCTTTGTTACCCTTATAAGCTAAGCTGTGATTATGCACACACCCTTATAAAATGCATAAAAATACAAGCATTCTATTTGATGCCATTGATAAAATTTAAGTATCTTGGCTTCGCGTACATTTTTCCGATTTCATAATATTTAGGTCTTTATATTTTTTTCTTACAAGTTATTCTGTACAACGATTAATTAGATATCCATTTTCATGCCAAAAACTCCAGAATGAAATCATAATTACCTATAGATAGTTAATTTGTTTTCAGTATATGAACTGGTAATCTTGGCATGTTAACGGCACATAAAATATTTAAATAAATCACTGGTGTACAAATATTATATGTACTTTCTTATAAAAACACAATGAAAGTGGAGTGTAGTAACTTAATGTATAACTCACTATGTAGACACTTAAAACTGGTACGAATGACGGTACATAAGAAATAGAAACGTACCGTACTATAGAACTCAGAAATATCGCTACTCGCAAATTATCTATATTTTATAATAGGCCTCAATTTCATTTTTAAAATCTGCGCACGTGTAGCCTGTAATACTATTTTATAAAAATATTAATATTACAATCATCAACAATACATCGAAAAGCGTTGTTTTATACACTGATTATATTTTTCAATTTTAGAAAAAATCAACACGTCACAAATCTACTCCTTTCAGACCTATCGACACTAACGACACAGATAAAATGTCACTTTTATAACAGTTGGAATACATTTTTTAATCCAGGTGAGGAAATTTCGTGGAGAATCGGATTCTTTAGGTTTTTGCGTTATATTGACACATGATGAACTGACACAAGATTTTTTCACAAGTTGGTATGTCAATCTCTTAAGTAGAATGCATGTTACTTTTGGGTATTGTTGCTAGCATTGTTCGAAATATTTTGTTGGGTTACCATTTTTTTTATTAAGTTCCGAGACGCAATACTGTTATAGAAGTAACGGTGCAGTTCCATCAGTGCTAACAATAAATAAATGAAGCTATGCAGTTTCTTACAACGTTCGCACGAGCAGGTACATCATGATGGTGTTCAGAAGGAATGAGGAGTTCAGCACGGAGTACGCACCGCTTCCAGTGCCTAGAACTGCAAAAAAAAAAAAAAATTAGAAGGGGAGGCCTTTGCCCACCAGTGGGACACTTTAGGCAGCCGCTTTAGGTAGCCCCGAGGCAGTGCCTTTATTTTTATTCTATCTCAATTGGCGCGTTTCTATTAGAAACATTAAACTGTTATAAAAAAGAAAACATTGTGTTTGACAATTTTCTCTTTTTTACAATGACTAATCCATTTATTCAGTGATAGAATGTTGACATTCTAAAAGTATTAGTTGTGAATCAACTTGTACTTGAACTTTATAGGCTATATTATATTCTTCTATAATATTCTTATTCTTGCCTCACACCACTGACTATGGTCCGAATTTTATAAATTGATCTCAACTATGAGATCTGTCTGTATATATAATGGTCCATGAAACTATAAACAACTTTCCGCAAGAAACATTACCAAGAAGTCGAATATCAAGAAAATTTTTGAACCTCCCATACAAAATGTACCAAACCAACAACCAATATATTTTTATGGAGGGTCCAATTTTTTAAATGTTCCTTGGGAAAAGTTGTTCAGTTTCATGGGTTGATTCACCCTTTAAAATATTTGTAGCTCGTACTACTTACACTCAACATAAATTTTCACTATGCTGATTAGACTAAATTGTAAATATAAAAAAAATATGATGCTGTGTAAGAAGTTGAATCATGATTTTATGCAATATGATACTTGTGCTGATTTCATCGAAAATAAGTGTAGGTCGGTAAAGTCTGTTTTTTATTGAGAGAGAGCATATGTACATTACCTTACTTACATTACTATACGTATAACAGTTAACGCTACCTACATGTACATTTTTTAATATTTTCATTCAGCTCCTATTAGATGGCGTTCTTGAAAATGATATAAAAACTCAGCAGTGATTTTCTATAGATGGGGTTTATAGTTTTTATTATGCACTGAGCTTGACAGATCATTGGCACTTTACTATTTAATATTTGCAAAAAAACTGGCAAGGCAACCCAGAAATATCAAATTACAGTTTGGCAAAAAAGAGTAGAGAAAAAATGAGGGCGCCACTTTATTCGCGATCTGTCAAATCTGACAAATAACGCGTAGGTATGGCAACAATTTTTCATACAAAATTTTTAGTTCCATTTTATTCCGCGTTCCAAACACTTTTTTGCCAGACTGTACTCTCTCTCTCAATAAAAAACAGATTTTAGATAATGTAACGTAGAAATGTGTTTTTTTACCTCGTGTAGACTTCTATTAGATTCTATTCTAGTAGAATTATATTGTGAAAAAGGAAGAGATGTGAGATGGATCTTACCTGATGCGGTCTGGATTTTTTGAGGTTGTGCGTCTTCATCTAAAAATTAGGGAAAATAAACAAAATCATAAACATGCAATTAAAAATTAAACAAGCAAGTAAAATGTAAAGAAAAGGGTGCGTATGAAGTGAAAACAATGGTATGATAATAAATAATAAAATTGGTAGGTACCAAAAATAAAATAGTAAAATATAGCATTACTCTCTATGAGAAACGGCTCTAACTGAAATACGCATTTTTTTTCTCCAGCGTAGATTTGATGGCCCCGGGGTAAAAAATCACAGCAAACATTACAAGAAAAGAAACGCTGTTTTATGCAAACTTGACATTGGCATAAATAAATTCTATTGCCGTGACGAATAAAACTACTGACACTGATTTGTCTGTGTTTTCGAGATAAGGAATTTTTCTTTTATTTTGTTTTATTATTCCAGTCGCTGGATAGATGGCGCTGTGCTTGGTATGTTACCGCAAAAGACAGAACGTAATATTTACTTTTTGTATTTTTGAAACTTGGACTCGGATTCATTTGGAACGAAGTATCAGTGCATGTCACAATGTCAGTCAGTGTTGCAATTTTTTTTTATCTTTTGACTTTGGAATCTACACTGGAATCTAATAATTAGCGCTAATTTATATAAAAAAAAAACACAAAACATTGTTAAATATTTAAAACTTGAATAAAACTCACCAAAATTAAGAACTATTGGCTCAGTGGCATCACCCCGTCCGATGCTGTTTTCAGCTCGCAGGGTCAGCTCGTACTTTCCTTGCAAGTTCTCATCGAATACGTAGATGACTTCTTGCATGTGTTTGGTGGTCTTCTCCGGCACGGGCACTTCCAGCCTCTTTCCATCCTGAAGCGAAAAAAATGTATTCTGAGTTGAATCGTGATGCCGTGTGATGCGGGCTTAGAATAGCATCACCCCACATCCTTCCCCCGGGTGTCGTAAGAGGCGACTAGAGTATTGGTGTATTACAAATTTTAGGCGACAGGCTGACATCCTGTCACACACATGTATTCTGAAACAACCTTAGAAAACAATCCTCAAAAATGTCAGAAGTGGCCAATTCGACCGTATTCTTACGGCAGTTAACGCTCTGTCTACTCCGCAAGGGATAAAGGCGTGATATATGTATGTATGTATCGTGAATAGCAAAATCAAAATTGTTATCTTTTTATCAATCTTATCTTATCCCTTCTTATCTTTGTTATCTTGTTATTGTCAGTCCCTGGAAAAGTCTTTGCCAGAGTTTTACTGAACCGCCTCAAAGATTTGTCGGAAAAAATTCTGCCCGAAACCCAGTTCGGCTTCCGACCTGACCGAGGTACATGTGAAGCTATTTTCTCGGTGCGTCAACTACAAGAAAAAAGTAGAGAACAAGGTCGCCAGTTGTACCTCTGCTTTGTTGATTTAGAGAAAGCATTCGACAGTGTGCCTCGCGAAGCTCTCTGGATGGTGCTAGGAAAGTTAGGGTGCACAGAAAAGTATGTGCGACTCCTAAGACTCCTGCATGACGACATGCAGTGCTGCGTCTCTGTAGACGGTGAACAGTCTGATTTCTTCCCCGTCACCTGTGGGGTGAAACAAGGGTGTGTTCTAGCGCCCACACTGTTCGCCTTGTACTTTGCAGTTGTAGTCAAAGAAGTCCTAAATACTGTTTCCCAAGGAGTCCGCATCCGTTTCCGCACAGATGGCAGTCTTTTTAACCTGGCTAGACTTAAGGCGCGCACTAAAGTCTCGTATGCATTGATTACTGAGATCATGTATGCTGATGACTTGTGCTTTCTTGCAGAATCCCCAGACGGCCTGCAACAGCTAATGTCCGTTTTTCACCAAGCATGCTGTAAATTCGGCTTGAAGATCAGTGTCAAAAAGACGGAAGTGATGTCCTTAGACTCGCATGGTCGCGAGACACTGGCGATTATGCTTGGTGAGGATATGCTGAAACAGGTTGATAAGTTTCGTTATCTGGGGAACACTATAACATCTAAGTGTAACCTTGATGCTGAGATTAACAGCAGAATCAGTGCTGCAGCTGCAGCATTTGGGAAGTTGTGTTCCAAGGTTTTCTGCTCGCACGACCTAAAGCTAGCCACAAAAATCTCTGTATATATGGCGATTGTGCTGCCAAACCTTCTATACTCCTCCGAGACTTGGTGTGTGTATCGTCACCACATACGCACTCTGGATCGCTTCCACCTAAAATGCCTTCGCACCATCATGAAGATCAGATGGTCCGACCGAGTGCGCAATACCGAAGTTCTGAGACGAGCCAATGTTGGTGGCATTGAGGCCTATCTAATGCGTCGTCAGCTACGGTGGTGCGGTCATGTATCCCGGATGTCGGAGGAGAGAGTGGCGAAGCGCATCTTTTATTCTGAGCTAGAGGAGGGCAAGCGAAAGCATGGCGGACAACTCCTCAGATATAAAGATGTTCAGAAACGACACATGAAAAGATGCAACATTGAGCCCACTCAATGGGAGGGTCTGGCAGCACAGCGTCCCGAATGGCGCGGGATGGTTAAGAGGCAAGTCCGCGAGTTTGAGGAACAGCGTAAAGCAGACCTCGACGCTAAGCGCGATGAGCTGAAGGCCCGTCCACCCGTCGCCATTAACTATAATTATGTAAATGGCAAACTCACGTGTCCACTCTGTGCACGGGAGTTTACTGCCAAAATTGGCTACAATAGCCATCTCCGGGCGCATCAGCGCCGATCTGATTAGGAGTCAAAGTGGTCGCCATGGCCGAAATCGGTCGGAGAGATCATCATCTTGTTATTGTTTCTTGTTAATTAGCCTACATCATCCCACTGCTGGGCAAAGGCCTCCCTCTTCTTTTTCAATCCCGCATGCGGAAGCCCAGGACAGAACTGGATGGAAAACTGTTAAGTATAAAAAGAAACAATTGAAGTGAAATTTGCATATGACAATTTTCTCTTTTTTTAACGATGACTTATCCATGTGCCGCTTTTCTACTAGGTCTATAAAATAGTTATAAAAAAGAGAAAATTGTGTCTGACAATTTTATTTTTTTACAATGACTAATTTATTTATTCGTTGTGAATCTACTTGGAAATAAACGATTGAAATTTGAAATTTAATATACACATTGTAAGTACATACTCTCGAAAAGCCTAACCCTGCTTCGAAGACAGTCAGGTAAAATGAAAGCCTCACCTCTCCTTGTAATCCTTGTAGGTTGGCCTCGATGTTGACCAGCGGCTGATGCGAGTGGACGGTGAAGACGAGCTTCCGTCCCTCGAAGTCCACACCCTCGATGACAGGACGGTTGGTCAGCTTGATGGATCTGCTGTGTGTGCCGGCGCGGTTCGTGGCCTGGACGAGGTTATAAAGCTTGTAATAATTGGCTACTTGTTTGAGGCCGTGTGATGTCGGCTTAGAATAGCATCACCCCATTTCTTACCAGTGGGTGTCGTAAGAGGCGACTGAGGGGGTTGAGGGTTTTAGGTGTATTACAACTTTTAGGCGACAGGCTGACAACCTGTCACTATAGTGATGCACGAATTATCTCGAACGGCCCTCAATATTTGTCAGACGTGGCGATAGGGACCGGAATATTGCGGCCGTTAACGCTCTGCCTACCCCGCAAGGGATAGAGGCGTGATGTGTGTGTGTTGTTTGACAAGTCGAATGAGCTGCTTTAACTGTTAGGCCGAAAACCGACAAGCTATGATCAGCACTAATCTTGACAACTGAATTGGAACTCTCTCTTGGACGCTACGGCTAACCGCGCATGGACGATTGTTTACGTTATAATATAAGCATTCCAATATTATTTAATTAAAGATATATTTTAAAGAGACACTGTGTTTAATTTAGGGTGTTTTAGTAAAACAACAAAAGACTAAATTTTTTATAAATATTATAATATGACGACACATTACACTATTTTGAATGGCCTCAAAACAGAAACTTATATACTTATAAAATTTTCTGCTTTTAGTGTTTAATTATTTGTGAATGGTCCGGGCTTTCCGCCTTTTCATACAAACGTATACCTCTGTTTTTTTCTCGAGTTGTTGTTTTCTTATGCCTCTGGAGTTTATTAAAGTAAGGCCTACTAAAAGCGTGCCCCTTTTATTATTTTGTACAAAAAATCATTACGAGAAGAAAATATGAGCGATAACGACCGTAATTTTACGATCGTGAACGCTCTGCTCCCGCAAGGGATAAAGGCGTGATTTGTATGTATGTGTGTGTGTGTGTGTGTGTGTGTGTGTGTGTGTGTGTGTGTGTGTATGTAAATATGAGCAACAATGCGGCGCGTATGGCTGGGGTAGGTGTACGTTCACCTTTATAAGCAAACTGACCTCGCATGTGAAGGTACCGAAGTCTTCGTTGCTCTTGGGGATGACAGTGAGCGTAGACTCACTCGTTTGTTCTGCTTGGTTGACGTTAAAGTTGCCACCGGTGTGGATGCGCCTGCCGTCTTTGTACCAGCTTATTACACTGAAAAATAAAAATTTAACAGTATTTATATTCTTCTTTTCGTGTGGGACACCGAGTCGTCCAACGACCCGATATTTATATTTATTTATTGGATGTGAAATCGAGTAACTTATACAGGTTGTAAGAGACGGTGTAACGAAAACTTTGCATGCGTGACAAATTTCTTAAAATTTATTGCACTAAGTGTCGGAATGTGAAATTACTAGGTTTTTATGACTTTACACTATAAACCAAACAATGAACAATCCTGTTTAAAAAATAACGGCGTAAGTAAGGCACTGCCTTTATCCGAAACTTTTATATCAGTTTCGGTTGCGGTTACGGATATATACAGGGTGTAAGAGACGGTCTAACGAAAACTTTGCAGGTGTGAACAGACCATGAAACTGGACAATTTTTTCTATGGGTGCTATGTTGGGAAACGTAAAAAAAAATTTCGTCCTTCCATACAAAATTCCCGATCAGCCGACTGACTTTACATAGCCCCCATAGAAAAAATTGTTCAGTTTCATGGACTGATCACGCCTGCAAAGTTTTCGTTACACCGTCTCTTACACCCGGTATTTAAATCGGATATCCGATAGTTTCGGTTTCGATAACGAAGCTCCATAACATCTCTGGGTAATACTAATACCATGCAAAGATACTAACTGAGGTCCATCGTGTGTGGAGCACCTAAGGACAGCTTCCACGTCGATGTCGGAGTTGACGACGGTCATGTGAGCGTGAACATGTGGCTTGCCTGAAAACGAACAAGAAAATTCGCTAAGTTAATAAAATACAACATTTGTACGCTTAAAACTATTGCCCAAAATACTACATACTCAATTTATATTTTTTGGAAATTTTCAAAGTTTGAATTAATAAACATAAAAATAATATAAAAGTAAGTGTTTTGACGCCAGCGAAAGTAGAGAAACATGACGTCATCTCTTCGTTCTTTCTTTTAAAAAGTAGCTCATTTGACCTGCCCATTATTGTTTAGGAAGCATACATAGGCCTAAGTCTGCTAAATAAAAATCGTTTCAGTTGGATGTCGATTGGATCTCAGTTGGATGATATCGGTCATTTCGTCGTCTACTAACAGTATGAAGTATGGGAAATCACAGTGGCAATGAAATTACAGTTGAATTTCGATGGCGTTACACAGGCAAAAAAATTGCAGACTTGGCAGCTTTTTTTCATATTTCGACCTTTCGATGGTTCTTTGGGAAAGTTGTTCAATTTCATGGGCTGGTTCACCCCTTAAAATATTTTGCTGCAAATTTCGTTACACCCTATATAGGCAAACTAGTCTTAAAGCTCCTTACTCATATATTAAACTTACTCAAGACATTTAGAGTGACAGTCTGGGCAGTTGCGTTCCCTGCGCTGTTGAGGGCATAGCAGTAGTACACCCCAGAGTCTTGTTTGGTCACGTTGGGCATGTAGAAGGTCTGATCGTGGAATTCGCCATTGGCCTCGGACAAGGATTCAGTCTGCAAAATGAACAGATGTTTTAGAACAGATATAAAAAAAATATAATCAAATAGTTTTTTTCTATTTATCATTCTAGTCTCTGGATAGATGGCGCTGTGGTTGGTATGTTACCGCAAAGAACGGAACGTAATATTTAGTTTTTGTTTATTTGAAACTTGGATTTGGACTTATTTGGAACGAAAGTGTCAGTGTGTGCCAGACTGTCAGTCAGTGTTGCAATGTTTTTTTTTGTCTTTTGACTTTGGAATCTACACAAAAATCAAGTAACATAGTCGGTTCAACGCCATCTTACGAGTTCTTGGAATACTATTTTTTTTTAAATACTCAAAAAGAAAACCTCGTAATATTTATTGAAAGTAGTAAATTTTACATTTAACTTTTTGACGGTCAAGTAGGTATTCGTCATTGTAAAAAAGAGGAAAATGTAGGATACATTTTTCTATTTCTTATAACAATTTTATTAACCTACTGTAAACGCACGCGGCTCATTAGATTGAGTGAGCTTTGCTAGGTAATTTTTTGGTAGGAATATTTTTGACAAATAAGTGACTCGGTACTTGACAAGGTAGTAATAAAATATGATATTGTGAAAACTGTTGTCAAAAAATACACCATCACTCATCGTAATTTGGAAAATTTTGACAATACAAACTTTTAAACAGAAAATTCATATAAAAGTTATTATTTTAACGCCATCCAAAATAGAGACTTGTGACGTCATAATATTATCTATATTTCCGCACAAAATGTCGTTTTAAAAAGTAATTCATTTCATCTGTCAGCGGATTAAACCTATAGTCTGTAAAATATAGGATGGTCCCTGTGACGTTTATGACCTTGGAGCAAATGCTATGATGTAAGGTCCATTTTCCTAGTAAACAAAGGGACAAACAGGTCAGAAGTCTGCTACATGTAGAAGCCTGCTACACCAGGGTTCACTGGATCGTTTCAGAGAGAGAGAGAGAGAGAGAGAGAGAGAGAGAGAGAGAGAGAGAGAGAGAGAGAGAGAGAGTATAACTTACAGAAGTTTCACCGTTCCTAAGACGTGACCACATGACGGAGGGTTTGGGCTCGCCACTGGTGTCACACGTGAATACCACAGCACTGCCCTCAATCGGCTCATTATCGGACACACTGAAATCTGCAGAAAAATATAGGAATTAAAGAATCGTGTTAAAATCTGATGCATGCGTGCCACGACAAACACCGTATTTCCCGTGTTGCTTCACTGCTAAGGCGGATCGCACATTTAATGCCCGACTGTCCGCTAAAATATCGCAGCGGTATGTCAGATCCATACTAGAATTGTCAATCTCCATACTAAAACCGCTCAAACACTGTTGACGCACCGCTATTGCAGCGTCGTCCGTCGAGTGCGGTTTTAGTATATGGATTGTCATTTCAGGTAGATCTGACAGACCGCTGAGATATTTTAGCGATCCGTCGTGCGTTAAGTGTGCGATCCGCATAACAATACCGCGTTGTATTGTCAAGTTCCGCGCCCACTAGACGACTTTTGTCGAGGTGCGCACGTTAGACCGGGTAAAGTATGGCCGCTCGAATAAGCCATATTTGACAGCTGTCAAAGTCATGTTGATGCTATGACATAACGTCTATTTTTCTTTGTTGACATGTCCTTTATTACACAGGTTTGACAGCTGTCAAATATAGCTTATTCGAACGGCCATACTTTAGTAAATATTTTTATCCCAAATCATGCGTACAATATTAATATTAAGTACCTAAGGAAAATGTCTTCTTGTAGGTACGCAATAATTTTATTTTACGCCTTTGATGCAAATTATCAGGCGGTAAAAAGTATAAATTTGGTGCCCAGTGTTACTATACGCTTTTGTAATATCAGTGATCGCGGTTTTTATTTTATTTCTGTGATGATGACATGAATAGATTAAATAGGGAATTTTCTTTTATTTTTTAAATTATTTTTCTAGTCGCTGGATAGATGGCGTTGTGCTTGGTATGTTACCGCAAAGAACGGAACGTAATATTTATTTTTTGTTGTTTGAAACTTGGACTCGGACTTATTTGGAATGAAAGTGTCAGCGCATGCCAGAATGTCAGTCAGTGTTGCAATGTTTTTTTTTTAATCTTTTGGGCTTTGGAATCTACACTGGAGTCTAGTAACATAGTCTGTTCAACGCCATCTATCGAGTTCTTAGAATACTAGTATTTTTTTAAATTCTCAACTAAAAGAAAACTTCCTATTATAATTATGACTTGTGAACATAGAAAGAACATCAAGTTATTTTTTTTTAAATAAAAATGTTTTTTTTTTGCTGTAATGAAACATGCCTACAGAGTTAAACATGTATTATGAAGAAATTGTATGAATTTTACTTATTTTCGAATTGTTTTAAGGTGAGTTAAGTATTTTTTTAGTATTTCATACAATGCAATGCATGTTATTTATCTGCGGTGATCATAGCTTTAAAACTACACGATTAGAAAAAATATAGTCAATAAAATGTAGGTAGGTACATACCAATAGATTGTTAGTACCTACCTACTTTTTTATTCTACTACATTCATTCGGGTTAACACAAGTTAAAATGATCCAGCACAATGAAAAAAATATATTTTTTCTAAGTCTGAAAAAATATACAGGGTGTAAAAATATTAGCTGCAAATACTTTAAGGGGTAAATCAGCCCATGAAACTGAACTAATTTCTCCAAGAAACATAGGTCGAAATACGTAAAAAAAATTTGGGGCAACCAATCAGCTAAGTCTTGTATGGGAGGTCCAAAAGTTTTTTTTCATATTTCGACCTATGTTTCTTGGAGAAAGTTGTTCAGTTTCATGAGCTGATCCACCCCTTAAAATATTTGCAGCTAATATTTTTACACCCTGTATACCTATCTACTTAATTTTGTTAAATATAATTGGTGAATTTGTGATGAAATAAGCAAACAGGACATGCAATTTTAGGGTCCGTATTTATATGCCGCACTCAACTCTGAGATCGATTTTGAGTGCGAATTTGAGTTCCTGTTAGTATTGACTGATATTGTCAAGACTACTCTTGAAATTGATCTCAGAGTTGAGTGCGATTTATAAATACGGACCTAAGACTATCTACTATTACGTACAAACGACAACCGTTGTATATATACATGTAAGTATATAAATATATCTATATACATGCTTATATAAATAAACTACAAGATATTTTTGACCTTAGCTTTTAATATCGATGAATAATGGTGTGAGGATGCATAATAAATAATTATGATAAGAACTTATATGAACACCAAAATAATATTAATTCACTTAAAGATAAAACCTACGTAGAACAACGAAATATACCACAATATAAATATATAAGACGTTGACAAATATAAATTAACAATCGAATATAGTGGGTCACTTAAAATATATAATAATCCCTAAATAATTAAAATATATAATTTATATCCATAATCAATATATAATAAAGCCTCAATGCCTCATTTTCTGTGCACATACATGTGAATTCCAAAATAAACGAAATAGTTACATGCAAAACTTCACTGCGTCCCAAAGTATTGTGATTCCCCGGCCTTTCAAATATCTATACATATAATAAAGCTCAAGAGGACCGAAAGTCTGTACATACAAGATATCCAAAAAAAAATTGTTTCGTGATACTTAATATTGATAACAAAACACGTTTCTGCAATTTTTTAAATTCTTGTCTGTTTGGATGTTTAGATGTTTAGATGTTTAGATGTTTGTGTGTTTGTTTGTGGATATGCGGAAGCATCACGCGAAAACGACCGAGCGGATTTTGATGCAATTTGTACCAAAATATCAAGTAAATCACCGACCAGGATATAGGCTAAAAAAAAACATACCCCTAAAAGGGGGGTTGGCTGCTACGCATAAAATAAGTTTGTAGATCACGTAAATTTCATAGTGCCGCGTAGTAAAAAGATGTGTATGGGCTTATTGGACCCGAGATTGATTTCAAATTTCGAACTGGCCAGCACGAACTGTGTCACTTTGAATAAGCGCGCAGAAAGAAAAATAACAAGAGGTCGTATTTATTATTTTTAATCTATATTTGTGATCTATATTTTTATAACCTCAATAAATGAGAAAAGTAAAATCTACGAATATGTCTACGACTACAAAAATATCTAATTTTAACTTTTAATAATTCAATATTTTTTACACTCGAAAACAAAAGTTCCGTGGTACAAGACGTGTAAGTTGCGTACCAGACGATACAATCTTTATTTATGGATCGTTTTCTTGGTGCGTAATCTACTATTTACCGCGGGAAAATTGCAATAGCTACAAAGCAAAAGTTTGTGTGAAGGGATACCTATCCTTATTTTTGCCGCTCCAACCATGGTTAAAATGAGTCAGCGGAAATGGATCTGCTTATGATGTAAGTCGGCCAGCGAAGTACCACAATTTTTTGTTTTTAATTTTTCTTGCTCATTTTGTTAAGGCTATTCTTTATATCTACGTTACTAGCCAATGTTGTTCTGTTACATACTGTTATTATATGTTTAGCCGACAAATTGTAATACACCAATACCGTCGAGTCCCTTAGTCGCCTCTTACGACACCCGCGGGAAGGATGTGGGGTGATGCTATTCTAAGCCGGCATCACACATCATCTGTGCCCAATTTCATGAAAATCAGTTCAGCAATTTTTGCGTGAAGGAGTAACAAACAAACAAATCTTTTGTATTAATATATTAGTAGGAAGTAGGATAGGATAGGATTTGTAGTGGGATTACTTGGTTTTTAATAAGCTTATGTTTTATTTATTCACACTCATGAACTCGGTCTTTATTCATCCATCACAATGTTAAGAAATGTGGCATCAGTCTACTTCACGGAATTGATACCTTTGGATGTAAACGCACGATTTTAAAAAAATTGCTAAAATGAACTGGAAAGCGAGGATTTGGAACAGGGAGTGACTAATAACCTGATTCAGCAAATTCAACCTACAGGAATCAAAAAGACCAAACATATATAAAAGAATCACCGTTTTCTTACTCTTTTTTGCATGTGGAAATTGTAAATTTAGGATTTAACAGTTTTTTTAAATTACATAGAAAGTGTAAAAAAATTAGCTGCAAATATTTTAAGGGGTGAATCAGCCCATGAATCTGAACAACTTTCCCCAAGGATACATAGGTCGAAATATGAAAAAAACATTTGGGCCTCCCATACAGTTGACTTGCTCGGCTGCTACATTTTGTATGGGAGGTCCAAAAATTTTTTCCATATTTCGACCTATGTTACTTGGGGAAAGTTGTACAGTTTCATGGACTGATTCACCCATTTAAATATTTGCAGCTAATATTTTTACACACTGTATAGTCGGCGAAACCAAGTTTTTGGGTACCTATCTACCAACAATTTAATATAAGCTTATAATATATTATTTTATGGTTCTTAGAGTCTACGGGGGAGGCCCATGTTTATCAGTGAGCTTCCTTTATATAGCTTATATGATGGATGATATATGGCGAAACGAAGTTCGCGGGCACCAGCTAGTATATACATATATGTAAAATATTGAGTTAACTATTAAAAGTATGGTTTCGATATTTATAAAAAAATAAAAATTAACAGCCGTTTTTACACAATTGAAAGATTTTATACATTGGGAGAAGAAATTGGATTGAATTTATGAAGTACCTATACGCTATGCTTACCAAAATATAATACATATATAGGTAGGTATATTTGAAAGACACACCCGTTACAAGACCTTAATTTATTAGTGTTGCGTTATATAACTATTCGAAGAGCTATAAGACTTATAAGCAATCCAGTTTTATATAAAAAATTCTTATCTATAAAATGGCCATTTGGCTGATAAAATCAACAGAAAAACATAATATGTACTATGTTATAATTATAATACATCTGAGTAAAAAAAAATTGACAAAAGATGATTGAAAGGATGTTTGAAATTAGAGAAAAGTAAAAAATCAAAGATGATCTTTGAAATAATTATGTAACACAAAATTATATTAGGGTCTCGTAGGAATCACTGTGATATACATAGGTATTTTTGCATGTGCGTGCATTATATGAGGCACTCACTGACAATCCTGGGGGTATCATCATCGTCCGTTACGGGGTCAATGACATTTTCCATTGTAGTAGTGTCAGTACCTGAAATATTTCTTGACCCTTAAAAATATTGTCCTAGATTTGTAGAAACCGCTACAAATTATATGTTTCTAATATTGATATAGTAAATTAAGTCTTCTTCTTCGTGTCAATGGCCGAACTATATTTTATCCTGCCAGTACTTGGCGACGGCTATGGCATTATCAGACGCCAAGTTCAGCTCTTCTTTACTACAAGTGATGAAATATTAAGTAGGTAAGTATGTATAAATGACATGAACGAAAATATTTTTAAGAATATGTAAAAAACTTCATCTTCAAAACAACTAAGCATTGCAAGTAATGTAAAGATTGAAATGAAAAAAGAAATAATGTTGAAATGAGATGGTAGCCTTAAGAACAAAAAGAAAATTGATGATGAAAATGACATATACCTACGCGATGTAAAACTTTACCTATTGCTGTATTTAGAATTGGCAAGATATATTTATGCACTTGTTTTCTTACTTGCTTTTTATAAGTCGTATCGTATATAATATCAACTTGTAACATAAAGTGCTTTCAGGTTAGCATGGTAGTAGCAATCGTTGACATTTAGTACCACTGTACTCGTACTTTAGATAGCGATATATCGTTTACTTTAGTAAATATAAACGATACGATTATCGACGAGTACAGGGATACAAGCCAAGTTTAGATTCGTGTATCCCTATACTCCAGCGATATTCATATCGTATACATTTACAGAGGAAAGCGATATATCGCTATCTAAAATACGAGTACAGTGGTAGTGGTGTCAACGATTGCTCTTGCCATGCTAACCTGGAAGCACTTTATATTACAAGGTGATATTATATAGGGTGACCGGTAAATTGATACATTCCTTTCAAGGGATGAACCAGCTCATGAAACTGAACAACTTTCCTCATGGAACATAGGTCGGAAAATGAAAAAAAAATTTGGCCCACCCATACAAAATTACCGACCGACTAAGTCAATTTGTATGGGAGGACCAAAATTTTTTTTCATATTCCGACCTATGTTCCATGGGGAAAGTTGTTCAGTTTCATGAGCTGGTTCATCCCTTGCAAGGAATGCATCATTTTACCGGTCACCCTGTATACGATACGAGTTATTAAAAAGCAAGTAACGGTAACCGCTTTGCTCCTGTATTAATTGTCATTAACACTGCTCGTTGCTTACATTCTAAAGAATATTAGTGTACAAGTAAAATTTCAGGGACCCTGCGAAGCCGGCAAATGCTTCTTGGTGCCATAAGGGCTAAAGTTCTGTACAAAATACATCTAATTATACCTATAAATTCGTAGCCTGTAGTTTTTTAAACCAGACTTTTTAGACTTGACCAGTATAAACAGAGACTTACTTTTGATCATGGGTGGTACATTGACGAAGACCCTGTGGGTCACGCTCACTGGCTGGTCTTGCAGGATCTTGCAGGTGTAGCTGTCTGTGTCGTCGACATTCAGTTCGTTGATGATCAGGTTATGGCTGCCGTTGTCCCTGGAAACGGCAAAGAACTTGGATTATGCACAGGCACAGATAATATAATACTACTACAGTAGTACAGATACCTAACGTCAAAGAGGGTGTTCGGTTGCTTTAAGACGGCTATTGGCGGGCTATTTGATATGTCGAATCAGCGCGAGCGTTGCTAGCGACATCTAGGTTATTTATTGGATACTTCGTATTCACTTAATTTGTATTGAAAAATATTGCCAAAATGTGAATAATTTCGCGTGTTTTCCATTTCAAAACATCTTGAATAATGTATTTATACTTTTCCAATACTTTGTTTTTGTAAATTTGCCTTTATTTCAGATTCTTTTCGCTACCCATGTCGCCATCTATTGAAATTTTTTTGGACTAATTTCCTTTAGTAAGGAATGAGACCCCATGGCACAGGTGAAGGAAATAAAAAATTTGAAAAAAAAGTCACTAAAACATTGTTCTTTACATTTAAATAAGTTTTTTTTTTCAAAAAGGAAAATTAAAAAAACAAAAACAATTATTTTCGTACCTATACGAGTAAATAAACAGGTTAGGCTTTGAGTTGCAGAGGCCAGACGGCAGCCGCTCTGTGTAAAAACTTGCTTCCGCGTCAAAGGAAATCCCCATAAGGTTTATACTATCCAAGAACTCAACACATAAGTTGTTTCATGGTCTGTTTGCACCCTATCAGTATTCGGGACGCTGTCCCTAACACCTTGTATTTTACAGACTATAACTAATACACCTGTGTCTTCCTGTTACGACACCTGCGGAAAAGAAATGGGGCGATGCTATTATTCTAAGTACTCACAATTCATATTTGTTTTTCTGCTGGAATTGTGGCAGCCTGTTCAAGAAAAGGCCCACGTCTGCGCCTTTGATCCACTGCACGACCTTGTAGCCAGCTGAAAAATAATAAACACGACAGGATTAGAAATATAGTTTAATTCAATTGAACAAAACTTAATATTACAGAATAAACAACGTGTAACGTTAAATGCGCAAAACCTTAGACATCCTCAAGCAGCCCATGAAACTGAACAACTTTCCCCAAGAAACTTAAGAAAATTGTTTTGACCTCCCATACAAATTGACTTGATTGGTCGGTAGTTTTGTATGGGAGGTTCAAAATATTTTTCATATTTCGACCTATGTTCCTTTGGAAAAGTTGTTCAGTTGCAAGGGCTGGTTCAGCCCTTAAAATATTTTCAGGTAATAATTTAACACCCTGTATACAAGTTGTCGTCGAGCAGTCTCTGTTAACCGAGCATCAAACCGTTACCCGGAACCGGAAACGGCGCTCGTGCGTTTTGGCGCCACCGGATATAGGCACGGCCATTTTGTGAACAAACGCCTTTTGGTTTATCGTTCTGTGACATTTTTTTTCATATCGTGATTTATTTGTTAAATGGTTAAAGCAAGTGGAATTATAAGTGAAGACTAGTGTTAATTGCCAAAAAAAAATAGGGAGAAGGGAATATAGAATATATAGATCAAGGGAAAAAAGGAGAGGACGTGGTCGTCCACGGACAAGTTTTTACTATTAACTAACCGATCAGCGGCTGCGCCGGCTGTAACTCATTTTCCCGTGGGAATAAGATGTTTTCTCGGCAAGTATTAAACATAAAAACCTTCTTCTTGAATCACTCTATCTAATAAAAAAACCTGCATCAAAATCCGTTGTGTAGTTTTGGAGATTTAAGCAAACATACATACAGACACACGCGAAAAGCGACTTTGCTTTATTCTATGCAGTGATTTGCTATATGACTAATCAGAATCAGAATTAAAATAGGACATACCAGCTTCGGGCGGTGAGATCTGGCAGTCGAGCCGCACCCTGTTGCCGACTCTCACGGTGAAGGTCTCAGGTTTGCTGGTGATGGAGGCTGGAGGGTCCGGCTCGTCTTCGTTCACCTCGTTATCTGAAATTACACCAGCTCCAAGGTCAGACTGTAGATACCTCTTGGAAGTACGGTCAAAGGGGGAAAATGAGACTAGCGGGTAACTTGGGACATGGTCGACACCAGCATCTCTGAACCAGCTGTAAGCCTATAACGTTATAACTGGTTGATAAATGTAGGCTCGTATTAATAAACCGCACTGAATTCTAAGATCAACCTTGAGCGCGACCTTGAGATGGTGTTAATATTGACTGACATTTGTCAAAGTCGCTCTTGGGATCGATCTCAGAGTTGAGAGCGATATTTAAATACGGACAGTAGAGTCCAAAGTTTGAGTGCCCAAGGTTCATAGATGCTGGTGTCGACCATGTCCCAAGTTACCCGCTAGTCTCATTTTTCCCCATTTGAATGTACAGCACGAATCTCACTCAGAAATAATTTCTCTTGTGTCTTGCTTGCTTGTGAATCATTTAAGTAAGTTCATTTATACATACATACATATATCACGCCTTTATCCCTTGCGGGGTAGGCAGAGCGCTAACAGCCGTAAGAATACGGCCGCTATCGCCACGTCTGACATTTGTGAGGATTGTTTTCCAAGGTTGTTTCAGAAAACATGTGTATCACTATAGTGACAGGTTGTCAGCCTGTCGCCTAAAAATTGTAATACACCAATACCCTCGAGTCCCTTAGTCGCCTCTTACGACACCCACGGGAAGGATGTGGGGTGATGCTATTCTAAGCCGGCATCACACGGCACTGTCACTGTAGTGACAAAATTTTGTATTGGCACTTTTTAATCGAGTTCAGGCAACCACACTACCACCGGCAAGGGAGCCGTTGCCTTGTGATGCCAGCTAAGAATAGCATCGCCACAATTCTATCCATACATACATACGTATATCACGCCTTTATCCCTAGCGGGATAGGCAGAGCATTAACGGCCGTAAAAATACGGCCCCGCTATTACCTCGTCTGACAAATATTGAGGGCTTTTTCAGATGATTCGTGTATCACAGTAGTGACAGGTTGTCAGCCTGTCGCCTAAATTTGTAATATACATGAAACCCTTGAGTTCCTTTGTCGGCTCCTACGACACCCGCGGGAAATAAATGGGGTGATGCTATTTTAAGACGGCATCAAACGGCATTCTATCCGTGAGTTTTGTAAAAAGCGACTAAGGGATAATTATCCAGGGAATGTCCAGGGTCCTAAGTCTGCTAAATGAAAATCGTTTTAGTTCCGTTATTGGGATGTCGATTGGATCTCAGTTGGATGATTTTGGTAGTTTCATATTCAACTAACTAAGTTTGAAGTACATTTAGCAAATTACAATGACAATTGAATGTCAGTTGAGTTTCAATGGCGTTACAATGACAAAAATAGCAGACTTGGGGCCCAAAGCGTTACAGAATTACACATCTTACACTGTGCTCGCCAATCCGCTAGCCAAGAGCGGTAAGTATGGCAAAACCCCCAAAAGTGGGAGGCCCGTGTCCAGCAGTGGACTGTTTCGGCTGTTCAGACATAGGTTTTAGTCGGACAGGTTAATTGGGATATTCGTCGATTCCACATCCCACAATACGTACCATCTCCAGCATAGTCATTAATGCCATCGTTCATGACTTCCTCGCTGAAGTCAGGTGCTCTCCGATGCACGGAGTGGGCCTCTGTGGACAAACAATAAAACTAGATTTAAATCAATGTAGAAATCTGCTATTGATTCAGCACCAGCACTATACTTTCTAGATGCTTTTCTAAGTCTAATATAATTGAAACTACCTATCAATTATTTTATAATATTTTATGTAATCCGGATCGTTGAAACGGCTCCATCGATTTTCATTAAATTTGGCGTGTAAAGAGTTTTAAGTATATCTTACTTCTATCGATCTAGCTAAGTTTCATTACAAAAAAAATTAAGGAAAAAATTCCGAACAATGCTCGGTCAACCAGTTCTTTGTAATATGAGAAGGTATAACCCGTACAGATAAGAGAAACGATCTGTAAATGGCAGCGGTTATCTAAGTGTAAGGGAGAAAGCTTCAACGCCTGGTATATGCAAGAGCCTCAGTGGAAGAGAGAAAGCAAGACAAACGGTCGCCATTTACAGATCGTTTTTTTTTTTATCTTCACGGGTATAACCTTACCATATTACAAATACCATAATATTAATATATTGTACCTTCTCATATTGCAAAGAACTGGTTGACCGAGCATTGTTCGGATTTTTTTTCTGGGTTTTTTTTTTGTAATGACACTAAGCTAGACCGATTTATCTTACTTAAAGCTCTTTACACACCAAATTTCATGAAAATCGTTGGAGCCGTTTCAAAGATCCAGCTATATAAAATATTATACGATAATAAATAATAAATAAATAAATATCCTGAACAATTCACACAGCGCCATCTAGCCCCAAACTAAGCAAAGCTTGTACTATGGGAACTAGATAGCTGATACTAATACATATACTATATACGTTACTGATACTAATACAATAATTGATAGGTAGTTTCAATTCTAACACAGTTTCAGATGGACTTTTCCTAACATTCTGTATAGTAGTAGCTATTCAATCAAACATCCAAACAGAGCAGGTAAAGTAAGTGTACAAGTGTTTTACCTTCTTAAGGCGGGTGCCTGTTGCTGCGGTTAAGGCAAACAGAATTTAGATGCCGTGTTCGTGCATATTAGGCGTTGGTTTAATTTGAAAGAGATTGAACTATTCTCTGGGTGCCTTGATTATATTGTCTGATCTGACATGTCGCTCGGGCAAAATATACAGGATGTCAGGAAAAGTTCTGCGTTTATTAACACCAAAAGTTCCGTAGGTATATAAAAACAATATAAAGCAAAACAGGTAAACAGGTTTTTAAAGGGTTCATTGGGTCATTGGATGACTCAGTGTCCCTCACGAAGAGAGAGAGAGAGAAAGAGAGGTTAAAATATATATTTTATGACAAAAGCTTTTGTGTAGCGAATTGTTCACCCTAGTTCTATCTTTGAGTGGGAGGTACATATTTTTTCATATTTCTAAAAAAAATTGTTAAGGAAATTAGATCAGTGCAACGAGTAAATCACACCATTAGAGTATTGACACTGAATGTGTATAAGATTACCTTTTTAGAGTATATAAAGTGTAAAAATGTTAGCTGCAAATAGTTCAAGTTCAAGTTCTTTATTGCATAGTCAAATATTTTAAAGGATGAATCTGCCCATGAAAGAAAGAAACATAGGTCGGTTGGTAATTAGGTATGGGAGGTCCAATTTTTCTTTTCATATTTGGACCTATGTTCCTTGTGGAAAGTTGTTCAGTTTCATGGGCTGGTTCACCCCTTAAAATATTTGCAGCAATTTTTTTTACACACTGTTTTCTAGTAAAAACAACTCCTATTTTATTTTTTTATTTTATTAGACAGGAACGCCAACATCTTTTAAATCTAACTTACAAATTAGCATAATATAATATTATTATAAATAAATCCTTGATTTAAAAGACAATTACAGGCGTACACAAAATTCCTATACATTTAACAGTAAACAAAGTTTAACATTAAAATTAGGTTAGTGAAAAAGCTTACTCTTATGACTTGTACCACACGTGAAGCTACTGTCTCAGCCACTAATAGTTCTAAAACGGTTCTCAATTGAAGCACAATGTTTGTAGTCTCCTTTTAAGGCCACAATTGGACAAGAAGATTGTTTGGCGGCGCATAAACAGACAGACGCACTCGTGTTTATTTATACACAGGTTGTATCGTAGTGGGTTGTTAGTACTTATGTAAAAATAGGGGATTTAAATGAAATAAGGTAGTCTAAACTCTTTCACAAGCGTCCGTGGCCAAGTAGTTAGGACACCGATCTTACAATCTTGAGACCCGAGTTCGATCCCCACACAGATATCACGCCCTTTTCCCTTGCGGGGTAGTCACAGCGTTCACGGCCGAAAAATACGGTCGTTATCACCACGTCTGACAAATATTGCGGGCTCTTTCAGTCCTTGCCATGTAGGTACCAATGTGTTTTTATTCACGTACATTTACCGACTGCTCTTACGGTGAAAGAAAAACATCGTGATGAAACCCACATTCAAATAAAATTTAAAATCAGATGATACTTGCATGTGACTTAATCTAAGTCACATTCTCTAGATTAGGTATCCGACTCCGACAGAGACAGGGATAAGGCAAGGAGAATGATGATAAAATCTTTCACAAAATTGACACAGCCAATTTTTTGTATACCTACGTTATTTTGGGAAAGCGGTTCAGTTTTTCGAGAAAATCTCGCATTAAAATATTTGCACTGAATTCAAAATTTCCTTAAATATAATCCCCATTCTGTAATCACAATATAAGACACCCTGTATTGTACACTTATTAGTACATACTACATGTAAGTTTGTTTGTTTGTATGTTGTTACCGGTTCCGAACCTTTAAGTTTTGAGGATACTTGTTTTTTGGTTATCGTTTGTCAAAGAAACTGGATTTCAATGGTAGTTAGTTCTGGATTGTTCGAGTTAGTTTTTCTAGTCGCTGGATAGATGGCGTTGTGCTTAGCACGTTACCGCAAAGAACATGACGTATTTTTTTTTGTTTTTTACGAACTGGACTCATTTGAAACGAAAATGTTAGTACGTCCAGACTCTCATTCAGTGTCGCGATTTCTTTTTAGTCTTACAATCGAATTCACGCTGCACGAACGACGTCGCGGGCACCATCTAGTTTTAATAAAAAAATTCGTAAAGAACACAAGTTTTCTAGTACATTATATTACTCCTTAACCACAAAATGCGGGCCATAAATTTTCCGTTCCACAACATTAAGTAGCCCTGTCACCAGCCCATTATTTGACCATCGCTGCATAGAGCAACTTCATTATGTATTCCATACATACATGCCTACTAGACGAACGGTCTTCCCGTCGGTAATATATTCGTGGCATGGCCACTATAGCGTCATACGAGTAATACTAGTGTAGAGCATTAGAAAATGTAATGTTATCATATCCTTGGGGAAATTATATGTATATACAGGGTACAGGGTACAGTAATCACTGAAGTAGTAGACAAAATAACCAAAAAAATGCTAACTGAAAAAGCATTTTATGGAACGGTTTTTCATGACAACAAACATTCTCATAAATCTCTAAGTAAAATGTATGACAAGTGACCCCTCCTGCGATTTTCCCGTGGGAATAGTGGGAACATACATACATACATATATCACGCCTTTATCCCGTGCGGGGTAGGCAGAGCGTTAACGGCCGTAAGAGTACGGTCGCTATCGCCACGTCTGACATTATTGAGGATTGTTTTCCAAGGTTATTCCAGAAAACATGTGTATCACTATAGTGACAGGTTGTCAGCCTGTCGCCTAAAAATTGTAATACACTAATACCCTCGAGTCCCTTAGTCGCCTCTTACGACACCCGCGGGAAGGTTTTGGGATGATGCTATTCTAAGCCGGCATCACACGGCATAGTGGGAAACTGCATCAAAATCCGTTGAGTAGTTTTGAAGATATAAGCATACATACAGACAGTTGCGGGAAGCAACTTTGGTTTGTATTATGTACCTAGTGATTCCGTGTTCCTAGTCCATAAATATAACCTAATGAGATATTTATGACACCATGGCTGAAATGGATGGCCTAATAGCACTATTAATTTGGGTCATGGTCGTGTTCGCGTTTTTTTTTATTAATTTTCCTAATTGGCGTATCCGCTTCTTTGGCATTCACTCTGTATATTATACTATATACAGGGTGTAAGGGACGGTGTAACGAAAACTTTGCAGGCGTGATCAGACCATTAAACTGAACAACTTTTTCTATGGCGGCTATGTTGGGAAACAAAAATTTTCTTTCGAGTTCCCATACTAAGTCACTCAGCTGATCGGAAATTTTGTATGGAAGGATGAAAAAAATTTTTCGTATCACAACATAGCCCGATACAAAAAGTAGAGAAAAACTATTTTTCTTTTTCTCTTTAAATAAAAAATAATCTTAATGAAATATTTAGAAATCAGGTTATCTCTTTAGTATTAAGGCGCACCAATGTAGGTAAAGACAAACTCTTTGAAGTATTTTCCAATTGTTTTTATATCAATTTTTGTAATTTCTCGGCGTTGAAAAATTTCACACAGTTAGTGCGGAAACGCCAAATGTTTGCAAGCAATTGGCGAGCAAAACCGGGTCGCGTGATTAGTGCAATTGGACGGACGCAGTTTTATGATGGGACGCTGCAGGCAAGTCGGAAAATTTGGGAATTTTAAGACATGTTTAGGCTTTTATTATGCCGTGTGATGCCGGCTTAGAATAGCATCACCTCATCTTTCCCGCGGATGTCGTAAGAAGCGACTTAGGGACTCAAGGTTTTCCTGTGTGTTACAAGTTTAGGCGACAGGCTGACAACCTGTTACTATAGTCCTACACAAATTGTCTTTAACGGCCATCAATATTTGTCAGAAGTGGTCAAGCTCTGCCTACCTCGCAAGGAAAAGGCGTGATATATGTATGTATATTCATTGTATTTGTCATCAAATAAAAAGGTCGTTTTCACTTGTGTTTTTATAGATGAATGTAAATGAAGACACCTATTGGAAAGACAAGACAATAATCAAATTGAAGCAAATGGCTGTAGGTAATATAAACAATGTTTTGTTTAAACCATATTTATTTATACACAAATCACACCTTTATCCGACGCAGGGTAGGCAGAGTGTTAAAGTATAAATTAAAGAATAAATTTCGTAAAAAAAGGCTAGACAAGCATTACAACACTTTAAATAGAGTCGTCATTCTCCTCGCCTCTGTCGGGGTTGGCTACCTAGCCTAGGGGATTTGATGTGGAACCAAGTTTTTACACAGAGCACCTGACATCTGACCCCTGCAACCCAAAGCTGGCCCGAATCCTAGGTTAAGTAACATTCAATTATCATCTGAATTTCAAACTTTTTTGAATGTGGGTTTCATCACGATGTTTTTCCTTCACCGTAAAAGCAGTCGGTAAATGTACGTGAGTAAAAACACATTCGTACATGGCGGGGATCGAACTCAGGTCTCACGATTGTAAGACCGGTGTCCTAACCACTTGATCATTATTGAAAATATCGGCCAATGGGAAAACGAACGAAACAAAACGTCACAAAGTCACACAATATATTCCATTTTCTGCTAACAGAAGGGTGAATATGATGAATGCGAATGACTCTATTTACATTCCACCTTTAGAGATAAACTGTTTTACATACATTGATATTAAAATACTACTCTTCAAATTATTCTCCAATCCTCATTTGATATTGGCAAATGTCAAGGTTAAAATAAAGCAAGTAACTGTAGACGTCTACACATATAAAAAAAAGTTTGCAATCACTTGGAAAAGTGGTAATATTTTTTATTGTGGAAGAATAGAACTTAATCACTTTATATTTTTTGATTCCTTATTTTAAAAAGACAAATTTAAATATAAAAAAAAATTCGTAATTCAAATGTTTTTTCATTTAAAAAGACAATCAAGCCTTGCTTGATATCATTCAGAAAGACTTAGTCGCAACGTATTCGATGTTTTCAATTTATTCAAAACAAGTTTAGTTGGTAACGATGCCGAGAGGATTATCTGAAGTTGTACGAGCCAATATTCTATTTTATTAGTATCTTAAAAGGAAATTTCAAAAAAGCCTGAATACAAACACTTGACTACAACAGTATTATGTTCCACGGACCAACAATTAGCCATGACTAGGTAGTTCTAGACTGAATCATTCTAGTTTATCTAGCTTAGTTAAAATAAAAACTTATGTATATCACAACGATGCCGGCTTAGAATAGCATCACCCCAATCCTACCCGTGGGTGACGTAAAAAACTACTATGGGATTATTATCCAGGGAATGGGCAGCAGCGTTCCTCGTGAATTAGGTAAACATCTTGCACTGCGCTCGCCAATCCGCCTGCTAAGCGTGATGAGTTATGGCAATACCCCTCTAGGGAGAGGCCCATGTCCAGCAGTGGGCTCTTGTGGCTGTTATGATATGAGCATTATGATGTTACCATAATATTTATTGTTCATAAGAAAAAAATATTCGAAGCTTCGAAGCTTCCGTCCCGTTTCGAAGCTTCAGAGGTAAAGTCCTGTTTACAAGGCATTTTTTAACTCCGGGGTTCATCGAGCCGATCGTGGACTCGTTAACCCACAATATGATTACATGAGTACAAATACTGCGTGAAGTTCAAGTACATATTTCAGTATGCTATCTATCTACCTTGAAATAAAAAAAAAAACAAAGAACCCTACAGTCTCCGCATTCCAACACGCGCGGCCCTTTAGACGGGGGAATAATTTAGAGGTAGCCTACGAGAACCATAATGAAGCCAACAAAAAGTCTTAGCAATCAGACCTGGCTAACTTTGCAGTATAGCACCTAGTATCATCACCTTTTCGCTTACAGCCACTCTTTTTATTCTGTCGAAACCGTCATCCATCACTTTTTTTGACATTCGTCTGCTGTCGTTCTACATCACGTCACTCCATTCATTATTTTCTCAACCACCATTGTGGAAGCTACTGAAACCAGCAGAACTCACGAAAATACCAAGTTTTATAGCTCCCATTTGCTACCTTTTTTTGAAAATTTATTAGATCACTCTTTCGGACCCTTTAAGGGTCTTTTAAGGCACATAAACAAATAATAGTCATCTTCGAACGCCGTGTTTCCATTTCTACTCCTTCTCTACCGACTCACGCTCTCCCGACTGCAGCGGCCGAGGCCGTTGCAACTTTTATGCCGATACCGATGACAAAAAATGTCAAAATAGCGTCCGTAACAGCTTCAGTTGTCAAAAGGAAGTCGATTACGATATCCATGAAAGTTAGACAATCGGTAGGCTGGTGAATGCTAAAACAGCTAAATTTCTACCATGGTCTCTGGCTTGATGCATGCATGCATGTATGCAAAAGATGTCGCTCCTGCGCCGCTGCACGCAAAATTCGAGACCGGCCTTAGCTTAGAGGATTGTTCATAAAACTATAAGCTTTAACCTTTTGCAACATGATTTTGTCATTTTTCGTACAAAACATTTACTTTTGGTGTATTTTATGTTTCTGCATTGTGGGTTGGTTTTATTTGGACGTAGGTATACCAAATCTGAAATCTGATTATTATTATTTTGATCTTTTTTTCATTTTTCTCCATAAAATAGAGGTTTTTTTAATTTTTTTATTATTGTTTCTATGTACATATTTATTATGATGAGCAAACCGATCATATTATGACTAAATTCTAGCTCATAGAGTTTCGTCTTAACATTCTCTTGCTCTGAGGCGGGGTCTGAATGACCCCAGTGACCCCAGTATCGAGTTTTATGGTTTTATTTCATGGGGTCTTTATGGCCCAGCTATTGTTGGGCAAATTGAAAATGTTTCTGGTTGCTTGCAGGCTGCTGGCTTCTCAGTGTGGGAATTGAATGAGTACAGCATTTTATGGCTAGATTGAAGTCCGTCTTCCAAGTTCAATATAAGTTTGCACACACGTTTGAAGCGTTGAATGGACTTATTAAAGCAAAGACTATACATACACACATACATATATCACGCCTTTATCCCTTAAGGGGTAGGCAGAGCGTTAACGGCCGTAAGAATACGGTCACGATCGCCACGTTTTTGAGGATTGTTTGCCAAGGTTGTTTCAGAAAACATGTGTATCTCTATAGTGACAGGTTGTCAGCCTGTCGCCTAAAAGTTGTAATACACCCATACTCTCGAGTCCCTAGTCGCTTCTTACGACACCCGCGGGAAGGATGTGGGGTGATGCTATTCCAAGCCGTCATCACACGGCACACATCCACACGTCATATTGTTAAAACTACTTAATTGTGTATCTTACTTACTATTGTTCTTACAATTGCCATTGTGATTTTCTATTCTTCAAACTGTCTACTAAAATCATCCAACTGAGATCCAATCGACATCCAACTGAAACGATTTGTATTTAGCAGACTTAGCCCAGTTGTGCTGAAAATCTTTTAGGTACTTATCCATATATCAGTGTCGTTTTTGCCGTGTGATGCCGGCTTAGAATAGCATCACCCCACATCTTTCCCGTGGGTGTCGTAAGAGCCGACTAAGGGATTCGAGAGTATCGGTGTATTACAATTTTTAGCTGATTACCTGTCACTATAGTGATACACATGTTTTATGAAACAACCTTGAAAAGCAATCCTCAAAAATTACAGACGTGGCGATAGCGACCGTATTCTTACGGCTGTTAACGCTCTGCCTACCACGTAAGGGATAAGGGCGTGATATATGTATGTATGTACTTATCCATATATCAGTGTCGTTTTTAACCACATAATGCTCACCTTTGACATTTTAACCGACAGTTACTAAGTTTAACCGCATGTCCTGTAATCTGCAGTTAGGAGTGTAACCGGTATGGTAATAAATGAACGGTAACCGTGGTTTGTTGAACCCAGGGGCACTATTTTTGAAATTCGCTCGGTGATAAAAATCTGTCATCCATTTCTTTTTAAACTGTCGTAAAATAAGTTGTATGATTTTTATTTATTTTACCATTTATTTATTGTACACAAGAAATTTTACAGAACTAAACATAAGGAACTGCTTCAGGCACTGCTTATCTCTGAAAAAGAAATTTCTTACAGCAGACCTAGAATTTTTATTATTTCTCAAATTTGATGTCGGTAACTTAATATAAGGTTTTTTTTATATTTCAAACCCAACCATTTTAAACTCCAAAATCATCAACTCGAAACGATACGACTGTAAGCTGTACCCTGCTTTCGAACCATCTTTATTAGCATGTCAAATGAGCCGCATACAACACAAGCCCATGCCATACATCACTACGTGCGTCTCAATTCTTCACAAAATACAGGGTGTTAGGGACAGCGTTCCGAATACTGGTAGAGTGCAAGCAGACCATGAAACTGAACAACTTTCCCCTGGGGAAATAATATGTCAGGAAACGACTCCCATACAAAATCGCGATCAGCTGACTGCATTTACTATGGGAAGCAAAAAATTTTTTGTCGTTTCCAGTCATAATATGTCCCTAGGAGAAAGTTGTTCAGTTTCGTGGTCTGCTTGCACTTTATCAGTATTTGGGACGCTGTCCCTAACACCCCGTATAGGTAGGTATGTTTTCTTCATTCACAGTCATTCACAGTTATGATGCACAACCGCGAATTCGATTTTATATTTTTATTGTTTTTATTTGAATAAAGTTCATAATGCATTTTCTCTACACTTGTAGACATTTACTAGATTATTCACTTGTTTTGATAAAATCCATACGATTTGACACTTGTGAAGTCTTCTCGCCCGCGGGATAAGTCTCTATATTGTGCGCATCATAAAGGGGCTAGTGTAAGGCCCTTTTTTTACATTGTTTCTTGGGAAATTTGTTCAGTATCATGACTAAATGAGCATGGCTGCAAACTTTTCTAATTTCTCCGAGCTGGAGACTTCCAACATAGGATCTTTTTGGTAGACTAGACACCTAGAATAGTCTATATTTTGGTAGGCTATCGCCATTATAATTCTGTGAGTTAGGCGGATCGCACACTTAACGCATGGCAATCGCCATACTAAAACCGCTCAACCGCTGTTGACGCAGCGCTATCGCAGTCTTGTCCGTCGAGTGCGGTTTTAATACGGGGAGTGACGTTTCTAGTATGGATCTGACAGACAGCTGCGATATTTTTGCGCTCCGTCGTGCGTCAAGAGTTCGATCCACATTACATGTACTGCACGTATAGCAAATATATCATTTAAATAATACTGAAGAAAGTGGTTTTTCCTCAATTAGCCTAGCAAGAACCGGCCTCATATCTACACTTCATATATATTATGTCAGCTACACTCCGCGCGTAGACCCGATAAAAACATTAGGGCATATGGGCTATGTCCAAAAGGACGAGAGTTGTTTTTTTTTTCAATGCGTATCCTACTTCTTTTTTTTAATAATAGTGACATGACAATATGCAAAAAGAAAAAGGACTGAACAAGTATTTACTGCTTATTTCCAGAAAGAAATTTCTTACAACGGACTTAGTAATAGTGACAGGTAGGTAGGGATTTTATTCTAGAGGGTCTCATATATTTTAACTATGTGACATCCTTGGTTTATCAAATAGGTCTATACATATTTGTCTGTCTGTAGATGCACTCTAATAATAATCGTGAAATTATTTGAGCAGCTGCGTGGGCATAGTATGAATCACCAGAGGAAATCTATTTTAATATAAGTAAATCTATCATATCATAGATATTTTAGTTCAGATCAGCTTGAGTAAAGCGCTGGGAAATTTACAAAAAAACAGTTTAATTTAAATTGTACTTGGGTTTATAATTGGCTACAAGCAATTAGGACTGATCATTGACCTACAGTCTATACTACCCCAGTTAGAAAAAAAATCACCGTCAATATTCAGTTTTTGGTTTAAAAATTTGAGGTGGGATGCGTGTTTATAAATATCAAAACAAGAAAAATTTAATTTTGAAAATTTACGTTAAAAATGGTACACATGTTTTCTGAAACAACCTTGGAAAACAATTCTCAAAAATGTCAGACGTGGCGATAGTGACTGTATTCTTACGGCTGTTAACGCTCTGCCTACCCCGCAAGGGATAAAGGCGTGATATACGTATGTGTGTATGTACGTTAAAAATGTTCACGAATATGTTTTTTTCTTTTATCGTGTACTTACTTATATTTATAAAGGAAGATGGAAGACTCATGAATGACTTTTACAAACTATTTGTAACAGTAGGCAATTCAAGTAGTGAGATTATCAGTAGAACTTTAAATAAATCGACCACTTGAAATAGGGATTTAATTGATTTAACGGCCAGTTTATCAAGAGCTATAAGTTATTTTAAGATTAGAACTTGAAGGGCTTTTATTAGAAGTATTTATACTTGAAGGTAGGTATAGTTTTATAGTAGATTACGTACTGAGGTATGTAAGCTATCAATAACAACCGAGGTTTTTTAACGCCCGAGCGGAGCGAGGGCGGTACCTTTCCGAGGTTGTTATTGATGTTACATCCGTGGTACGTGTACTGCTTTACATATCGAATGAAAAAAAGAGTAAAATAAAGCGATAAATACAAGAAAACGATCCATAAATGATGATTGTATCGTCTGCTATTCAAATTGCACCACTAAACTTTTTTTTCTATGATTGAAAAATACTGAATTAATATGAAAGAAAAGTATCCTAACATAAAGTAGACATTTTTCTGATCTTAGGGATATTAGTAATTTTTACTTTTGTCATTGTAATATTGAGTAATAATTCGACAAACTCATTTATTGAGGTTATAAAAATACAGATTAAAAATATAATTCCTGCGTTCAAGCAACACAATTCGTAGCGGCCAGTTCGAAATTTAAAATCGTATACAACTAATTGGATGCAACTCCTATTAAAAATAAGAAGAAATTGATTTTAACTTTTTAATTGCCGCGATTCTATTGGTTCTTTTTCTAGTTCCATATTTAAAATTACTTACAGGCTTAGTTTTAAAACCTCGCCTGTAAGTTGAACTTACAGGTCGTGTTTTTTGTCAGTAATGACCTACTTTCAGAGCATGAGATATGTAAAATTAATTTATTTTATGTTAATAAGAAAGTGTTACACAGAAAAAATATTGTGACATCACATCATGTACAGGTAATTTGGTGAAAAACTACGACACGGAATTACGAATTGTAATACCTAAATATCTGAACCTACCCTAAGTCACACTTGACGTACGACGAAGCGCAATGACATCGCAGCGGCCTGTCAGATCCATACTAGAAACGTTACTCCCCATACTAAAACCCCACTCGACGGACGACACTGCGATAGCGGTGCGTCGACAGCGGTTGAACGGTTTTAGTATGTGGATTGACTTTTCTAGTATGACCGCTGCGATGTTTTAGCGACTTAGATTTTCTCTACACTTGTAGACAAAACTATTCATTTGTTTTGATAAAATCCATACGATTTGACACTTATGAAGTCTTCTCGCCCGCGAGATAAGTCTCTATACTGTGCGCATCATAAAAGAGGTAGGTCAACTTTTTCGACACCCACGGGTAGAACAAAAAATCTAACTATTTCTGTCTTTGAAATATGGTCTTACGAAATTTGAAATAAGTACATTTTTTTTAAATAATATTATCAGTATTATTGAAGTTTTAGGCAAGGTGTTTCATATGTTATTTCAAATTAAGAACCCTGCCCTTAACCCGCGCAAGGCAAACACCTGCTGTCCTACTGATCCAGTGCGCACGCGCATACAAACCTGACGTTTGACGTAACATCAAATAGTTGGCGTCAAATATTTACCGACATTATATTTGTTTGGTTCAAGCGAGAGCGTTTGACCGACTTCAAAAATGCAGGCGGTATGTACATAAAAAACTATTCATCATATAAAAGATTTAAAACGTTCAGTTTCAACTTACGAAAATGAATTAGAAATAAAAAAGAGCAATGGGTACCCTCTTATTTTCCTTGAGGTACTTCCTTGTCGGGGTCGGCTACCATTTGATGTGGAACCAAGTTTTTACATATTGACCGACTGCCATCTGCAACCCGAAGCCTAAGTCCGTATCCTAGGTTAAGTTATATCCAAATATCATCTGAATTCTTAAATTTTATTTGAATGTAGGTTTCATCACGAAGTTTTTCCTTCACCGTAAGGGCAGTCAGTAAATGATGTGATTAAAAAGACATTGTTACATGGCGGGGATCGAACTCGGGTCTCATGTTTGCAAGACCGGTGTCCTAACTACGCCACCTCTCTATACTTAGACAGATCATGCTGGCCTAAATTTTGGTAGACCGTCCCTTACAAACGATGTATATATTTTTTAATTATCATCTGTAAATTTTCCTTCAAAACTACCGAAAAATATTGTGCTTCGGAAGGCACGTTATACTGTCATCTCGGGATACATACCTATTACTTAGAATGCTGTAGTTGTACAGCGCGAAAACCTGGTGGTCTGTGACATAAAAAAGGTCCATCAAGTCGTTATGTTTTGATTTAATGTGAGCAACAAAATGTTTCTTTCTGTATGTCTGTCGTAGGTCAACTCAATATACCATTGGAAGAAAGTTCCTTTCACTTGCGCCAACCTCCAAGAAAATATAAGAAACAGGTGTTTTACCTCCACTCTATTTGCTTTCCTACCCCACTTGTTGGCATTCGACTTAAATATCAAGGAATTCACATTTTTTCTATTATTTAGGAACCCGTTTGTTGTACTCTTGACACGTTTAGTTTGTTTTTAGGAATTTGGTTCACAATATGGGTTGGTTTTGTTTATTTTTTTGTTTCAATGCAGGTTAAGCCAAATGTAGGTGGAATTCTGACACAAGTAGTTCACGTACAAGTTATGAACGCGACCTGGAATTGTCTAGAATATTGTTCAACATATAATTGAATATCTCTTACTTTTCGTATGGTACACCGAGGCGTTCTACGACCCAATGAACCTTAGTGTCAGAATTTTTAACCGCCTTCTACAAGTAGCAGGTTTCTGACATGGTTGTGTAACACCGCCATCGGTGATCAGATCATAGACAGCAACCGGGAGCTACGGCTTAACGTGCCATCCGAACAACGGAACCATCTTACTTACGGATAATCGGGTGGTTCAGCCTGCAATGTCCTAACCAGACTGTGAGTGACCCAACGAGAATCGAACCCGGAACCGTCTGCGTCAAAGGCAGTCGCACTACCACTGCGCCACATCAGTCGTCGAATAATTGATATATAATTGAATGAAAGGATCATTTTGGGCATACCACGTTAAAACATACATAACAGCCACAACAGTCCACAGCTGGACATGGCTAGGCGGATTGGTGAGCGCAGTGCAAGATGCCCACATTTCTGCCCATTTCCTAGATAATTTTATCCATCAGTCGGTCTAATTCCCACGAGTAGAATAAGGGCCTTTTTCCATTTATCCGGCATCCGTCATTTGCCGGTCCATCAATTTCCGATCCAATTTAGAAATCTTTTTCACTACTATACATGCTTTTTCACTCTTCCGGCATCCGGCATTTATCGATCCGCGAATTTTCATAACCGAAATTTGGATTCTGACGGTCTGAAGTGACAGACGTACAATAAGTATGCATATCAAAGGTACTCTTTGAACTCTACCATGACGTCATTCTACTGTCCGTCTTTTACCGGATAGGTAGAAAAGCGTCATCCGGCATTCGAATATTGTCGGAAGGCTACTTCCGACATCCGGCAGCCGGACCGGATAAGTGGAGAAACGCTGTTAGGGTGGTGCTATTTTAAACCAGCATTAAAAATCAGCGTAAATCAGATAGATTATAAAACAGTATGTAACAATGTCAAGAATTTGATTTCTCTGGCTGGTTGCCAAGACTCAAATTCATAACATGTAAACACAACATGCATAAAAAGTGTAGGTATGTGGTTAGTAAATTGGCAAACTTCTGATGTGATGTAATCTATCTTTTTACTCTAGTCTGTGCTTCGGAGGGCGCGTTAAACCTTCGGTGCTGGTTGCTGTCTGTGATTAGTTAGACGGCAGTCGTTGCACAACTATGTCAGAGGCCTACTAAGTATAACCCTACGGCGGATCGCACATTTGACGCACGACGGACCGCTAAAATATCGCAGCGGTCTGTCAGATTCATAGTAGAAACGTCACTTCCCATACTAAAACCGCACTTTATGGACGACTTGCCTTTTACGGGAAGAAATGGGGTGATGCTATTCTAAGCCGGCATCACACGGCAAACTTAAGACACCCGTAGGAAAGGCTATGCTAGTATTCTAAATGGGGCTATGCTATTCTGGCATCATACGGCAAAACGATCTTACGTAAAACTTTATTATCTACATGCACATGTGTATGTAATGTCTGTTTGAAAGGAAAAATGACTTCCGAATCGTATGAAAATTCCAGCGTCCGAAAATACACGACCCGAATCCGGTTTCGAGGAAGCGAAACCAGGGCACGCGGCTAGGTTTATTACACTCGTTTACATAAATCGAAGATATGTTAGGACAGGGTGGTACCGAATGACTGACTTTTTCGAAGACGCTAAGTTTAATAGGTCAAACTTAAAAATTCAAAATATTAACCTACCTTCATCGGTCGGCTGATTTTTTTATTCTGCTTCGGCTGACATTTCTCTACCTTTCTAAACTATCCTACTAATATCATAAATGTGATGTATGTATGTTTGTTTGTTACTCTTTCACGCTGAAACTACTGAACCGATTTTCATGAAATTTGGCACACAGGTAGAGGGTAACTTGGATTAACACATAGGATAGTTGTTATCCCGAAATGTTCCTGTGGGATGCTACGGGATTAAAACCTACTTCCAAGCGGGCGGAGCCGCGGGCGCCTAATAGTTTTCTATAATCCCCAATTCTAGGTGTCCGATGTGACTCTTTGCCAACCCCAAAAAGGTCCCAAGCGTGATTTTTATCTTAAGTTTAGCTTTAATCTAACTTTGTACAGGTAGCTTAGAGATTGATGATTGTACAGCAAGCAGTCAAAGTAAAATTTTAGGTCTTACGGTTAGTGTCATGTACTACGGGTAATAAATATATCTACCTATTCCAAATACATTGATATGAAAATTATGTCCCATACGAATGACAGCTAGTTTTGCGGGCTAATTGAAGCGCCACCTACGTTAGTTCCACGTACTCTCGTACTAGATTTCCTATGGCTTTCTTTGACTGCCAGCGCCACAATGGCGACTGTCAATTTAGTTCCACGTTCTTTCGTATTTGCTTTCCTTGCCTGCCAGCGCCACAATGGCGACTGTCAATTTAGTTCCACGTTCTTTCGTATTTGCTTTCCTTGACTGTCAGCGCCACAATGGCGACTGTCAATTTAGTTCCACGTGCTTTCGTATTTGCTTTCCTTGCCTGCCAGCGCCACAATGGCGACTGTCAATTTAGTTCCACGTGCTTTCGTATTTGCTTTCCTTGCCTGCCAGCGCCACAATGGCGACTTTCAATTTAGTTCCAAGTTCTTTCGTATTTCCTCTCCTTGCCTGCTAGCGCCACAATGGCGACTGTCAATTTAGTTCCACGTTCGTTCGTATTTGCTTACCTTGCCTGCCAGCGCCACAATGGCGACTGTCAATTTAGTTTTACGTTGTTTCGCATTGGCTCTCCTTGCCAGCCAGCGCCACAATGGCGACTGTCAATTTAGTTGCACGTTCTTCCGTATTTGCTCTCCTTGCCTGCCTGCGCCACAATGGCGACTGTCAATTTAGTTCCACGTGCTTTCGTATTTGCTTTCCTTGACTGTCAGCGCCACAATGGCGACTGTCAATTTAGTTCCACGTGCTTTCGTATTTGCTTTCCTTGACTGTCAGCGCCACAATGGCGACTGTCAATTTAGTTCCACGTGCTTTCGTATTTGCTCTCCTTGACTGTCAGCGCCACAATGGCGACTGTCAATTTAGTTCCAAGTGCTTTCGTATTTGCTTTCCTTGCCTGCCAGCGCCACAATGGCGACTTTCAATGAGCGCCAAAAATTTTGTAGCATCATCAAGTCCAGAGCTAAATTCATGTCAATGTCCAAATAGGAAGAAACATACCTTCTGTGAAAAGACAGTCACGATGAAGTTATTTTGTTTCTAGATATTCACGACTAGAAAAGTTTTACATATACGTAGTTTTACTAGGTTCCTTAAGAAACCCTTCCCTGAAATATTTTCAGCGTATTTTTTACATATATTTTTCTTTTCTATGGCTCGCTATTTATCATTCTTATTAAAGAAATTACGTAATTTGGTACTTGATTGGGAAATTAATAAAATACGATTGTTATATTGTCCTATTGTCCAAAAATACTACTAACCCTATTGATGGTTTTTGAAAATATTGAATAGTAGATTTTTTTTAACAATAAACTAAAATAAAAGCTATTGTTCTATCTGATGCCATCAAAAATAGTGTGACGTCATAAACAATATCTATACATTTATTAAAACTGTAAGGGCTGTTTCTGTACATTGAATATTAAAAAAAATCAATGGGGGTGTAATAAGTAATTTTCAATAAAAATAGCTTTTTGTTTGATCTGTCATTCAAGTAGCCAATTTGACACTTTATAAGATCTAGTGAGTCACACATAATAATAAATATCCTGGACAATTCACACAGCGCCATCTAGCCCAAAACTAAGCAAACTTTTTACTAAAGGGACTATACAAATACTTTTATACTTAAAAAAAATGAATACATATTATACATAGAAAACACCCAGACTTGACACAAATATTTTGAAAATTGACTTAACAAATATTTGTGTCCCATGGGAATCGAACCCAGGAGGACCCTCGGCGTAGAAGGCAGGTGCGCTATCCGCTACGCCATCGGGACAGTCAAATACAAACAGACTTCGTAAGATTTGTATATAGAGAGGAGTAGTAAACAAAAATAACCTTTATTGCTCTTACATCCGCTGTGGTGAATGCTGTCATTCATTTAATGATATGAATGTGTGAGAAAACTCATTATGAAGATTATCATTGGAGAAATTCTTAGACCAGCATTGTCTGTCGACAGTGGGTATTCTATTTCTCCTTTCGTATGGGACACCGAGTCGGCGAATGACCCGATGTACTCAAGTGCTAGACTTTTAAACCGCACCAAATACTAGTTTCGTAGTTTGCCGTGTGATGCCGGCTTAGAGTAGCATCACCTCCCTTCTTTTCCACGGTTAACGTTACGTATTACTACGACGACAGGCTGACAACCTGTCACTACAGTGATACACGGATCATCTGAAAGGGCCCTCAATTGTCAGACGTGGCGATATCGTCCGTATCTTACGGCAGTTGACGCTCTGCCTACCCCGCAAGGGATAGCGGTAGGTATGTAAGTAAGATTGGTTTCAAGACGAAATATGCACGCCATTCAGTTGTCCATCACTACGATCATATATTATTTTTCCTATCCATGGACAGTCAGACAATAAATAAACTTGAAACGACTCAAGTACAGTTGCGTAAATAAATCTTGAGATGTCGCTGAATTAAATGAATGTAAGATGTGTGAGAGAGTATTGGTGTATTACAATTTTTAGGCGACAGGCTGACAACCTGTCACTATAGTGATACACATGTTTTCTGAAACAACCTTGAAAAACAATCCTCAAAAATGTCAGACGTGACGATAGCGACCGTATTCTTGCGGCCGTTAACGCTCTGCCTACCCCGCAAGGGATAAAGTCGTGATATATGTATGTATGTATGTATGTTTCTAGGGGAAACTGTTGTTCACTTTCATGAGCTGATTCACCGCTTGAAATATTTCCACCTTATATTTGTTTAATCTAGAGAGACTAGTCATCAGTTTTAGGAATCAAAAAGTGTTGACTATAATTTTTTGAATAATTGCCCTCATAATGTTAAAGTCGTTTTAAAGAAGGTTAGGACTAGGTTTCTAGGTTAGGACGGTATAGTCTAGCAAAAGACATCAACGATACTTTTTTTTAAAGTCATGAACTATGATTTACTTGTAGTTTACTGTAATCTGGTGTTGTATGGTCAGAGAGGTGACGCATCTTTAACGGAATGTATGGGACTCAACTATGTACATACAAGATTTTGCATGTAAAATGTTGCAATGCTAGCTGCGCTGAATAAATATGTTTTGTAAGGAGTACTTATGATGAGTAAGAAAATAAACATTATTGACCATAACATCTTTGCCCACACCTTGTGTATGACACATCTATCTACTTATTTACATTCACCGAGAAGCATACGATCATATAATCACGCCTCTTTCCCGGAGGGGTAGGCAGAGACTACATCCTTCCACTTGCTAGGATCCTGACAAACCTCTTTCGCTTCCTCGACATTAATCATCCTTTTCATACATGCTCGTCGGTTTATAGTACTCTTTACCTGACCTTTCTATAGAACGTCCCCAATTTGATCTAGGTACGTTCGTCTAGGTCTTCCCCGTCCAACGTTTCCATTCACACGCGCCATATATATAGCTACTTATCCTGTCACTCAATTTTACTCCAACCGGGAGACATTATATTTGGAAAAAAATATTAATTTAAACAATACATCTTTTATTTCGAATGTTTACTATTTTTGTAGAAATGTCCACAAGATAGTAATTTTGGTGTTTTAATCAAATGCTAAATAGATATTAATATTAACTTTTTGTTACAAAGTAGTCAAATGGTTCAAATCCCATCGGTGGCGTGATTTTTTCCACTTGTTTTGTTTGTAAGTATTGACTTGCCGGAATATTTAAAAATAATATAAAACATTTTATTTTTAATCTTATATGTATAGAAAAAAAAGTATAGTGAAAGTTGTAAAATTTTATGAGCATGTTACTCTTTGACTGGATCGAGACATTTTACAAGTAAATAAAAAAACCCATGACGCTGGCACAGAACTGGGGCATGACCTACATAGCCTCACTTCTGAAAAGCATTAGATCATCCTGTAGTCATTATTCAAGGCACACTCTCCTTCTAGTGATGAGGTCATTAAATTCACCAGTACTGAACCAACCGTATACAGGGTGCCGTAAAAAGTAGGTTAAGGTAATGTAGGTAAGTTTTTTTACAAAATAGTAAATTTTACATTTTGTCGTTTTGTAAGTCTAAATTAGCCATTGTAAAAAAGTGAAAAATGTTCGACACATTTTTCTATTTCTTATAACAATTTTTTGAACCTAGTGTAAACGCGGCTAAGGTGGACAAAAAAAGAAAAATTAGCCCCGCACTGCCTCGGGGCGTATTATAATATTGCACGCAATCAAAGATTTTCTGTCTTGTGCATGCGTTGCACTATCCCTGCGTTTTTTTTGTATTACTATTACAGCTCCTATTATGTCGCCTAAGACAGGCTGACAACCTGTCACTACAGTGATACACAAATCATCTGAAGGAGCCCTCAATATTTGTCAGACATGGCGAGAACGACCGCAATTTTACGATCGTTAACCCTCTGCCTATCCCGCGAGGGATAAACACGTGATATGTGTATGTATTTTTGTCATACGATTTTTATAGTAGGTAAGTACCCGTTAAATTTATACCTACTAAGAAACATCCTATATAACACTTAGCTAAATACTTGGCATTACTATGCATTATGGGCGGGTCGTAACAATCCCATTAAGGGGTTGTAGTATTTATTTTATGGAGGAAAGTCTGAGATGGGGTATGATTTACAGGCTGTTGGGTCAAGTTTGACGTCTGCTTGATTGTTGGAAAGACGCTGTTCACCTCTGCGCGGATCGCACACTTGACCGCACGACGGAGCGCAAAAATATCACAGCAGTCTGTCAGATTCATACTAGAAAGGTCACTGCCCATACTAAAACCGCACTCGAGGGATGACACTACGATAGCGCTGCGTTAACAGCGGTTGAGCGGTTTTAGTATGGGGAGTGACGTTTCTTGTATGGATCTGACAGACCGTTGCGATATTTTAGCGGTCCGTCGTGCGTTAAGTGCGATGCGCCTTAGGTGTGTGTGTCCGATGATTCTTCATATAAGTAAAGGCATACACAGTGAGACTCTACGTTCCTACATCCAGAAATACAAAGACCCCAGAGGCAGATTTATAATACATACATACATACATATATCACGCCTTTATCCCTTGCGGGGTAGGCAGAGCGTTAACGGCCGTAAGTATACGGTCACTATCGCCACGTCTGACATTTTTCAGGAATTGTTTTCTAATGTTGTTTCAGAAAATATGTGTATCACTATAGTGACAGGTTGTCAGCCTGTCGCCTAAAAATTGTAATACACGTCTCTCGAGTCCCTTAGTCGCCTCTTACGACACCCGCGGGAAAGATGTGGGGTGATGCTATTCTAAGCCGGCATCACACGGCATTTACAATAAACACTTATAAACTTCTCTCCTAGGAGGTCCACTCCATAATATTTTATTGATTTGATGTTGTCATTATGACATTTTACTGCCGGGTTTACTGTCCAATAAAACTAAGGTGGTTAAATGGTTCATCTATGTGTTGAATGCGTTGAATGAATGACAGATAAACAAACAAAGTAACTATATATCCTATTATATCTATATTTCTATTCCTAACTAAACAATTGTCCCTAAAAGTTAACAAGTTGGTCAAAATACTTCACATAGAAACCTGCTCAGGCAGCTGATTATTTGTGAGGTACAATGTTTAAAAGTACTTTTTGATTTTTGATTTCTTGGGAAAGTTGTTCAGTTTAATCAAGTTAGCTTAGATTGGAAAGAAACATACATAAATGATTTTGTTTCAACCGAAAAAACCTTTGTTTTAAATCAACCGAACTTTTAAAGGTCACATCTTAAATAACATAACATACTGCTTTTTAACCGATGAAAAATAAAACTCGAGGTTTTCAATATACAGGGTGTAAAAAAGTTTGCTGCAAATATTTTAAGGTGTGAACCAGCCCACAAAACTGAACAACTTTTTCCAAGGAACAGGTCGAAATATGAAAAAAAAATTGGACTTTCCATACGAAATGTACCAGACGAACAAGTCAATTTGTATGGGGCCCAAAAGTTTTTTTCATATTTCGACCTATGTTTCTTGAGGAAAGTTGTACAGTTTCATGGGCTGATTCGCCCCTTAAAATATTTCCAGATATTTTTTTACACTCTGTATATGCGAACTCTGAAAATAGTGGGTACCTAACGACTTACTGTAGCTACAAAATAGGAGAATATAGTTATACCTACTTTCATCATTACTCAGTAATCTTATTGCATCAAACATTTTCTAAGGCCTTCGCAGACGCTAAAAGCTAGTACGATTATACTTATTATAAAAGACTACGGAGGCAATAAAAACTAAAATATAGAATAAGGATGCCTGCCTATAAAATAAAGTCGGGCCATCTGCCGGGAGTTAAAAGGATTGACTGTTTTTTTAAACTCTACTGACCATGAAAATTGTTTGTAAGACGTTACGTAAAAAGTCTAATTTGGTCAAGTTCAAAGTGGTTTTTTTATGGCAGCAGGAACTGCTTGTTTTGACAAAGAGAGTCTATAATTTACGTTGACTTACTCTCTCTCTTTTCGTGTAGGACATCAAGTCGTCCAACGACCCGATGAACCCTAGTGTCAGACTTACGTACGTAGGTCTTTCCGGTCTCTCTGTTACGTAGGTCCTAACTAGAATTAGATTGTACAGTTACCTTTTTATTTGTAAGCGAGGAACACACTTGACGCACGACGGAGCGCAAAAATATCGCAGCGGTCTGTCAGATCAATACTAGAAACGTCACTCCCCATACTAAAACCGGACTCGACGGATGACACTGCGACAGCGCTGCGTCAACAACGGTTGAGCGGTTTTAGTATGGGGAGTGCCATTTCTAATATGGATCTGACAGAGCGCTGCGATATTTTTGCGCTCCGTCGTGCGTCAAGTGTGTTCGTCGCCCACAAAGAGCTAGGCTAGACAGACATGTTGTTTCCTTAACATCTCATTTATCTCCATTTTCTAATTCTTAAATTATAGCAGAAATCACAGCAATTTTTCTGTTTGTTCTAGTTCGAAGGAAATTATCTATAGTAGGTGCGTTTCAAAACTCAGGCAAAATTTTATTAACCCCTTAGAAAGTGACATAAAGTCTGTCATGTTACGTCATGATATGATTTGCGTCAGTTTCTGACAGCTGTCTATAAACTTTTGGTCGAATTCAAAATTTAGAGAACCCAAAGTCTACCGAAAGTTTTAATTTACTAAACTATGTATAAGTTGCCGTGTGATGCCGGCTTAGAAAAACATCACCCCGTTTCTTTTCCGTGGGTATCATAGAAGCCGACTAGGGGACTCGAGAGTTTCATGTGTATTGCAATTTTAGGCGACAGGCCGACAACCTGTCACTATAGTGGTACACGACATATCTGAAACGACCCTCAAACATTTGTCAGACGTGGCGATAACGACCGTAATTTCACGGTCGTTAACGCTCTGCCTACCCTGCCAGGGATAAAGGCGTGTTTTGTATATTTGTATAAGTAAATAGGTAGATAGATATTCGCCCTATATTTTTCTAGACTACCTACCTCTTCTATTACTCCCCATGACACGTACTTACGACCCAGCATGGGCTCAGTTGAGTAAATAGACTAGGAAGCTTATTTTTGTGTCAGTAGAAACTTCTTTTCGCATGCGCCACTTCGCTACTCGTTTCACGCATTCTGACTAATCTATTTATTTGACTACCAACGATTCTATGGCAAGATTTGCTTTGAGTAGAATTTGTGATTTGATTTTTAAGATTTCAAGATTTCAATCGCTTATTTCCAAGTAGATTCACAAGGAATGCTTTTAGAATGTCAGAAAGTTACAATACGATACTGGCACTGAATAAATAAATTAGTCAACGAAAAAAGAGCAAATTGTCAGACACAGTTTTCTCTTTTTTAAAATAATTTTATGTTCCTAGTAGAAACGCGGCACGAGTGGGACCATTCGAGGCAGACAAGCATTTTCAAAATTGGGTTTCTAAAGATTTAAAGATATGCCCTTATGTCTCTAGTTAAGTAAATAGTCTAGGTTTCTAGGTCTAGCGAATGACATACATTCCAAGGACTCAACTAATATTGACAATAAGTTTTTATTGCTCAGCGTGTCTCTAGTTTATTTTATGACCTAGCGGGTAACGTATATTAGTTTGTGGTAAACTGCGTAATATTCTAGAAAAATATGTTTTCCCGAGATACCTACATCACATCGATTTTGCGTTTTTGAGATGTCATTAGTACTGCCTGACATTTGTCAATCCTTCTTGAGATCGATCTCAGAGTTGGGTGCTGTTTATTAACCCTTTAAAGGGCAGAGCATGTCAAATTTTTTCATTCGTTTTGAAATCTATTGCGGATAGTTCAAGTTCAATTTTAGGTGGTAACATACCCATGGACTTATTAATACGGGCTTTAGGAATCCATGGCGGCAGTGACGTCATCACCTCATTTGGCGACACATAAACCCAAATATAGGTGAGTACCCCAAGGACGTCTTTCCCAAAATGCCCCTTAAGCGCCTAATTGGGTACACTCGGTTTGGCCCCATTTCGGCGCATATAGACACGGCGCAAATAGGCAGGAGGCAAATTTGGACAAGGGGTGATTTGGTCAACTAGGTCACAAGGTCTGTTTGCCGGCTGATTAAGTGGGTCGGCAAAATCTTCCGTAGGTCAGTGAGGGGTTGGATTCCCCGAAGTACAAGCATTTATTGGGGTTCTTTTGTTGTTTTTTGAGCTATCCATACCGAGGAGTCGAGGACTACCTATACCTTATACGGGGTGTTACAAGAAAGTGTGTTGACGAGTCCATTGTACGGAGTCTATATACTTATAAATTGTTTGCAAATTAATAAAAAATATTAATTTTATTTTTTATTATGGCTAAGGGTTGACAATTTTTTCAGCTACACGAATTACTAAAAACAAGATTTAAAATGTGTTGACTGGAAATAGCAACATTTTTTATGACCGATTATGTCGTATATTTACCGAGTTACACCTTACAACGCTATAATCCTATAATGTTCCCAAGATTACCATGGGAACAACAAATTAATCAACAATGTGACAATGTCCAATATGTTCCCGTAATAACCTTAAATCATGTCTCTTACCCCGCAGGAGGGCGACAGGCGTGAATAGGCGCTAGGTCATAAGGTGGTCATATATTATATTCGATTAGTGTTGTGGCAATAATAAAAATATTATCGATATTCTTATTATCGTGTACACCGAGTCGACGAACGTCCCGGGCCGCTAGTAAATGATAATGAGCTATCGATATAATTTTATCCAGCATAGCAGTGGGTATGGATGGGCACCTACAATATTCAAAGATACACTTTTATGGTAAACTTGCGGCCCGCCCAACGGTGACCGCTGCAACTAATTTTCCCGTAGGAATGAGATGTTTTCCCGGCAAGTATTATACATAAAAACCTTTCTCTTGAATCATTATATCTATTTTAAAAAAACTGCATCAAAATCCGTTGTGTAGTTTTTAAGATTTAAGCATACACCGTGCCGTGTGATGCCGGCTTTGAATAGCATCACCCCACATCATTCACGCCGGGTGTCGTAAGAGGCCACTAAGGGACTCGAGGGTATGGGTGTATTACAATTTTAAGGCGACAGGCTGACAACCTGTCACTATAGTGATACACATGTTTTCTGGAACAACCTTGGAAAACAATCCTCAAAAATGTCAGACGTGGCGATAGCGACCGTATTCCTACGGCCGTTAACGCTCTGCCTACCCCGCAAGGGATAAAGGCGTGATATGTGTATGTATGTATGTATGCTACAACTATGCCTTAAACAACCATGCCTTATACCACAGAATAATAACTAGTAACTAGCGTTATGCTTAAACTATGAAGTGATAAATAAATAGTGATAGTAATAGCTTTTTTATTAGCTACACACTATTATATCTTATTGGACTGTCGATTTAATTAAATATATTTGTTTATATCGATATGAATTCCGAACAAATGCTATGATTGCATTAAGTACTTTTTAATCTTCAGAAAGTCGACAATAAATTATTCTAGCTACAACATAAATCTTAGAAAAATTTAGTCTTCTTAGAAACAATTGATCAGTCTGAAGAAGTCAATGTTTTCTTATAATGAAAATTCCCCGGTTTAGTTCCCAGAAATATCTATTTGATGTTTTTGACACGTCAATGTGACCTTATCGTTTGTAAGGTGACAGTGCAAGTGATTTGAACTTAGTGATTCAATGTCCAATTTAATGAATGTCCTCCGAAACAAGGTGTAGGCATACTTAGTAAATACTGAGTGTGTTTTAAATGTGATGCCGGCTTAGAATGGCATCACCCCACATCCTTCCCGCGGGTGTCGTAAGAGGCGACTAAGGGACTCGAGAGTATTGGTGTAAGTATTACAATTTTTAGGCGACAGGCTGACAACCTGTCACTATAGTTCACATGTTTTCTGAAACAACCTTGGAAAACAATCCTCAAAAAATGCCAGACGTGGCGATAGCGACCGTATTCTTACGGCCGTTAACGCTCTGCCTACCCCGCAAGGGATAAAGTCGTAATATATATATATGTATGTATGTGTTTTAAAATGTACCAACTTGCTCTTCATTCTGCACATACAGGGTGTAAGAGGCGGTGTAACGAAAACTTTGTAGGCGTGATTAGACCACCAAACTGAACAACTTTTTCTATGAGGGCTATGTTCACTTTCATGGTCTGAGCACGTCTGCAAAGTTTTCGTGACACCGTCCCTTACAACCCGTAGATACTTAATTCTACATACGAGTAAAATACGTGGGGGATAAAGGCGTGAGAGATATATATATATATATATATGTATATGTATATGTATGTAAAATACTAGGATTGTGGGACGGTGCTGCGAAGGGTCGAAAGTTTTTCAAACAGTGCAAATTAAACAACTTTTTTTATGCAGCCTATGTTGGTAATACATACATACACTAATCACGCCTTTATCCCCTGCGGGGTAGGCAGAGCTTCAACGATCGTAAAATTACGGTCGTTATCGCCACGTCTGACAAGTATTGAGGGCCCCTTCAGGTGATTCGTGTATCACTGTAGTGTCAGCCTGTCGCCTAAAGTTGTAATACGTGGTAATACACATGAAACCATCGAGTCCCTTAGTTGCCTCTTACAACACTCGCGGGGTGATGCTATTCTATGCCGGCATCACACGGCAAATGGTTTTTCATGTTGGTAATACAAAAATAAAATTGGGTAGATTAGTATAAACTAAAGATGTATTACTTGATATAAGATTAATAAATATAGATACCATGTGAAAAGAAAATCGAACCTGTATCAACCTTTGAAGGGTTAACTTCCATCGTTTTTTTCAATTCGTTACCTGAAACATAGAAAATAATATTCAATTTAATAATTTTCTAGACCGATTTCAAGGGTACATAGATGGCGCTGAGCTAAACTTTTTTGTGTAATAAATTTATTTTTAATACATTTAGCGTAAAGGGACATTTTGCGAACGGGACCTCATGCGTCTGAAAGTTTTTGAACAATATTTGTTGCTCCTAAATTTTACCCAAGAAAATTTCCCTTCCATATACAGGGTGGTAATAAACCTTACCTTAACGACCGATGTGGCGCAGTGGTAGTGCGACTGCCTTTGACGCAGACGGTCCCGGGTTCGATTCTCGGTGGGTCACTCACAAAGTTGATATTTATTTGTTCCCAGTCTGGTTAGGACATTGTGGGCTGAACCACCCGATTGTCCGTAAGTAAGATGGTTCCGTGTTTCGGATAGCACGTTAAGCCTTAGGTCCCGGTTGCTGTCTATGATCACTTAGACGGCGGTCGTTACACAACCATGTCAGAAGCCTGCTACTTGTAAAAGGCGGTTGAAAAATTCTGACACTAGGGTTCATCGGGTCGTTGAACGACTTGGTATCCCACACGAAAAGAAGAATAAACCTTAATGCATTCCCAGGCACTGGGTCGCCGTCGTGACGGACCATCTAGATTCTACGTAGACCTTATACGGCCTTAGTTCAATCTGAATATTTATTACTGCTGTCCGATGGCTGGTATTTATTGCAGAGAATCTTTTAGATAGCCGTGTGATGCCCGTTTCGAATAGCATCACCCCATTTCTTCCCCGTGGGTGTCGTAAAAGGCGACTAAGGGACTCGAGGGTTTCATGTGTATTACAAGTTTTAGGCGACAGGCTGACAACCTGTCACTATAGTGATACATATCTCAACCGGCCCTCAATATTTGTCAGACGTGGCGATAGGGACCGTATTTTTCCGGTCGTTAACGCTCTGCCTACCCCGCAAGGGATAAAGGCGTGATATATGTATGTATGTATGTATGTAATCTTTTAGATGTAGAGTTAGATATATTATACAGGATGTAAAAGACGGTGTAACGAAAACTTTGCAGGCTTGGTCAGACCATGAAACTAAACAACTTTTTCTATGGGGGCTATGTAGGGAAACGTAAAAAAAAATTCGACTTTCCATACAAAATTCCCGATCAGCTGACTGACTTTGTATGGGAACTCGAATTTTATTTTCATTTACCATAAATAGCCTTAAAAAGTTGTTCAGTTTGAAAAGAGAATGGAGAGTCGGTGGCCACGTGGTTAGGACACCAGTCTTAAAATCGTGAGACCCGAATTCGATCCCCGCCATGTACTAATATGTTTTTACGTACATTTACCGACTGCTCTTACGGTGAAGAAAAAACATCATGATCAAACCAACATTCGAATAAAATTTGAATTCAGATGATATTTGAATGTCATTTAACTAGGATTCTGGCCGGGTTAGGCTTCGGGTTGCAGAGGTCAAATCGTAGTCGCTCTGTGTAAAAACTTGGTTCCATTCCATATCAAATCCCCTCCTAGGTCAGGTAGCCGACCTCGACAGAGAACGGGATAAGGCAAGGAGAACGAAGAGATTTTTACGAAACCCGCGGATAGAATCGGGGTGATGCTATTCTAAGCCGGCATCACAAACATCAATAGTGTTGATTAATCAAAGCAAATAACTTAATCGGTTTGTAAACAAGATAATCATTTGTTTTGTTCATACAAACAAATTTTATTTGCTGTTGATTTTTCCGCATTTTGAAGGATAATTGACACTCCACATATTATGACGACCGATGTGGCGCAGTGGTAGTGCCTGCCACGCAAAGGTTCCGCGTTCGATTCTCGGAGGGACACTTGCGAAGTTGATATTTATCCCTTTGTGAATTTGTTCGTAGTCTGGTTAAGGCATTGCATGCTGAACTACCGGATTGTCCGTAAGAAAAGATGGATCCGTGTTTCACACTCGAAAAAAAAACTTCACATAGCCCATAAACAGGTGTATTTAACTTTGTAGATTTTATTAAATAAAATAAATAAAAAAAATAATAATAATATTCATTGCTTTAAATATAAGCCTATTACAAATATTGAAATATTTGAAAGCTTTATGTAAGTTTTTTAACAACACTTTTGAGACAGTTTCCAGGTTAGAAAGATAGTTGACAGGCCAGTAAGATATGTCACCATACCCGCTGGCCGCTGCACTAGTAATAACTGTATCGCAGCAAGTATAAGATCGTATCAGACGGAGCGTGCGCTATTTTACTCAGAAAATAATTAAACAAAGATCTTATCCTCGAAAAAGCGATGAGCGCATTCTGTTAAACTGAACAACTTTACCCAAGGTGCAGAGGTCAAAATGTAAAAAATCGGAGCAGCAATACAGTCGCTATCGCCACGTCTGACATTTTTGAGGATTGCTTTTCAAGGTAGTTTCAGAAAACATGTGTATCACTATAGTGACAGGTAGTCAGCCTGTCGCCTAAAAATTGTAATACCTACACCAATACTATCGAGTCCCTTAGTCGCCTCATACGACACCCGCGGGAAGGATGTGGGGTGATGCTATTCTAAGCCGGCATCACACGGCACTTTTTTCTTTTTACTTGAAACATTATATTTCGAAAATATGTACATATGTGTCCATCCATTTTTATCTCCACGTCTATAGGAAGATGGATGACGCAGACATATTTTATGAGTGACGTCATAGTAGAGGATGATGTCATAGTAATGTGAAGTTTAAGGTTTTGTCTTTTTTGTTACTGAAGGATTAAAGGACTGAGGGATAAAATTTTTCCCGTCAGTGGGAACTCTCAGGCTTAGTTACAATCACTACATAGTTAAAGCAAAGTCGCTTTTCGCGTCTGTCTGTCTGTATGTATGTTTGCTTAAATCTTTGAAACTACACAACGGATTTTGATGCAGGTTTGTCACATTTGTTGGACATCACACACAACCGGATTCATACAAATGACTTGGTCAGTTTGTAATTTTGTATGGGTAGCCCAAACTTATATTCCTTGGGGAAAGTTTTTCAGTTTCATGGACTGGTTCACCTCTGAAAATATTTGCGAAATTTTTTAACACCTGTAGTTCTGATTCGTCTCTAAACACTGGTAAACCTTACAAATAAGGCCAAGGTGGATGAAGTATTACAAGTGTAATGAATTATTGAACATGCGAAACTGACCCAAAATTCGAGAACGAAACAAAAAATCCCGTTTAACTGTTATAAGATGAAAGAGATGAAAGATATGATACATAATGTGATAGAGAGAGAAAAGTTACTTCGGGATGATTCAGTAATGGGCAAGAACATTGATTGAGTAATCTTTGTCGATAGCAATACATTATAGCTAAGAAGATTCCCGAGTGATGCCGCCTTAGAATAGCATCACCGCGTTTCTTTCCCGTGGGTGTCGTAGAAGCCTACTAAGGTATTTGAGGGTTATTGCAATTTTAGGCAACTGGCTGACAACTTGTTGTGACCATAATTAAGGTAGATTCATAAAAAGTTACAAATTTAAAAGTAGCTCTTTTGGCCTATCTATTAAAGTTTTATTTAAACTTTTTTTAAAGACCTAGACTTTTTTAGTACGTTCGAGTTACGGTAAGGCAGATCGCATACTTAACGCACGACGGAGCGCTAAAAAATAGCAGCGGTCTGTCCGATCTATACTAGAAACGTCACTCCCCATACTAAAACCGCACTCGACGGACTACGCTGCGATAGCGCTGCGTCGACAGTGGTTGAGCGGTTTTAGTATGGGATTGACATTTCTGGTATGGATCTGACAGACCACTGCGATGTTTTAGCGCTCCGTCGTGCGTTAAGTGGACGATCCGCCTAACCTCCAATCATTTTCTAGTCACGCACAACAAATAAAAATGCTCATTTTACCCTACAAATTGCTTTAAAAATGACTTCATCATCTGTTATACGTGTTCTCCGTAGAATAAATAAAAAACCATTTTGATAAACACGATATAATATTGCTCAAATCACGGTTGAATGGGCTCATGCATTTTCCATCAACGTGTCTTGTATGGACGTGTCCCGCCCTACAAGGCAATGTCATTCACGGAGGCATGGTAGGGTTAAAATATGTATTTGGAATAGGGATTTATCCAACTATCGATCTAAAAATAGTTTTGTGATAAATTATTCTGCGGTCCCGCACCTTTTGTGGTATTTGAACACAACATTATTACCTAAGGGACTCAAAAGTATTGGTGTATTACAATTTTTAGGCGACAGCGATAGCAAACATATTCTTTCGGCCGTTAACGCTCTGCTTCCCCCAAGAGATAAAGGCGTGATATATGTATGTATGTACTATTATTACCTACTTAGTTGTTCCATTAAAATAAATATTGCCATTCACATAACTTTTGTGTAGATTTGATTAGCCTTTTGATTCGATATATTAACTTAATTATTATTAATATTTTTCGATGCCTCTTCGATAGGTAGATACATCGATATTTTTGTACGTTAATAAATCGATACTTTTTAGGATATCATTGCATCCCTTATCCCGATCGTTGTCTGACGCCTTGTAAAAGAAAAATTCAGAATCATAGACATTTTTTTCTAGAAATCCCAGAATGTTCAGCTTTAGTTCTTACTCTCTCCTTGCCTTATCCCGTTCTCTGTCGGGGTCGGCTACGTAACCTAGGGGATTTGACGTGGAACCAAGTTTTTAAACAGAGCGACTGCCATCTGACCTCTGCAACCCGAAGGCTAACCTGGCCCTAATCCTAGGTTCAGAATTCAAATTTTATTTGAATGTGGGTTTCATCATGATGTTTTTCATGTTATGATAATCCAACCACATAAAGTCTTACATTATGACTCAGGGGTTTGTAACGTTACAACAATGTACCTACGTTAAGATGCAGTAACTAACTGTGATGCACTTTTATTCAAACCATTTAACTTTCAATATGTATGCGTGACTTGACCTGTCTGTGGTACAAGGCACGAGCTTTTTGTCTCTTGAGCCTGTTTCAATCAATAAAATGGTGGCGCAATGGGGTTATATGCTGTGTGGTCAGTCTGGCCAGCCCAAAGGCAGTGCCTTTATTTTTTATTTTTTCAATCAAGCTGTGCCGCGAAAAAACAATGTCAGATCCATACTAGAAACGTCACTCCCCATATTAAAACTGCACTCGACGGATGACACTGCGATAGTGTTGCGTCAATAGCGGTTGAGTGGTTTTAGTATGGGGATTGACATTTCTAGCATGGATCTGACAGACCGCTGCGATATTTTAGCGCTCCGATGTCCTGAAAGTTGAAGTGAAAACATGACACTGCAAAGTTTACAGTGTAAACTACCCGCCAAGTCGCTTGACTTGCCCAGCGCAATGTCATTGTCGAGTCACGGCGCGTCCACTTTTCAATTGACTGCCATCATCTTGAGTGAGTCAGTTCACGCCCGAGTGTGTTGCACTCTACGCTACGACTTGTTCCTTTTATTCTACATTGTCAACTTGCCGACTTTCTTTCTTTTATAGAAATACCTCATTGTTGCCCTATTGAAACATTTTTGACAAGTACCGGTATACAGGGTGTTAGGGACAGCGTCCCGATTACTTCTTCTTCTTCTTTTCGTGTGGGACACCGAGTCGTCCAACGACCCGATAAACCCTGGTGTCAGAATTTTTCAACCGCCTACTACAAGTAGCAGGCTTCTGACATGGTTGTGTAACGACCGCCGTCTAAGTGATCATAGATCAGCAACCGGGACCTACGGCTTAACGTGTCATCCGAAACGCGGAACCATCTTACTTACGGACAATCGGGTGGTTCAGCCCGCAATGTCCTAACCAGACTGGGAACAAATTCACAAAGTGATAAATATCAACTTTGTAAGTGACCCACCGAGAATCGAACCCGGAACCTTCTGCGTCAGAGGCAGTCGCACTACCACTGCGCCACATCGGTCGTCACGATTACTGAAAAAGTGCAAGCAGACCATGAAACTAAATAACTTTTCCCTAGGGACATATGTCAGGAAATGACAAAAAAATTCTGACCTCTTATACAAAATCGCGATCAGCTAACTGCATTTACTATGGGAAATAGCTACATCTTTTATTTCAATACTGAAAGAGCGTTATCCCGTTTATTTGTCGGGGTCAGCTACCTAACCTAGGGGATTTGACGTGCAACCAAGAGTGACTGCCATCTGACCTCTGCAACCCGAAGTAGGTAATACTATTCTTTGCTAAAGGAAAGAGGCAATTAAGATTGCACTTACCAAAAACCACAATAAAACGCGTTGTGATGATAAAAGCATGTATCCCGTGTTTACTGAGGATTTCGGCTGTGCTCCTCAAAGATATCTCGTAAGAGTTTTATGGTCATTTTATCAAGATAACCATGTTTCTTGATGCGTGATAAAAACAGGTATGGTTGTGTAAAGAATCGTCGAATTTTGAGTGGAGTAGGGGCAGTCAAATCGTTGAATATATTTCTTTAAAATTTTTAAGTCAGTGAATGAAACTACTAAAGGTTTTGAAAACTTTGTCTAGGCATCAATAGACCTTGAACTTAACAACTTTGACTATGAAGCCTTCGTATTTTGAGTTCCCATAGAAAGTCAGACGGTATATTGCGAATTTTGTGTGGGACAGCGATATTTTTTTTTTCGTTTCTTAGGTACTTTTTTACTTAGACTAAAAGAGGCTGCATATTGAACACACGAGAACTTAAATCTTTTTTCATAAAATAAAAATGCTTAGATCTAGGATCAAAACGTAATCGCATTAATAGTTATAGGATTATTATACTTTGAGTCACTACAGATGATAATAAATTAGATTCCTAAGCATGACTAACCTTGGTTTCCTGGTTTACTCATGTAATTTATTGTTTTTTTCTTGTCATGCTTACACATGGATCTCACGAATGGGAGTGGTTTACCGCGGTATTAATTATAAATAATAATGCATTTTCAAGAAGTAAATTGAGTTTAACTAAGTAATTTGTTACAAGTCAATATAAAATATGTATACAATGAAGTACAGTATACAATGAAGTCGCATTTTGCGTTTCTGTATATGTCTGTCATGGCACAGCTTCTATAGAGCTTACAGGGGGCCAATCGCGCTATTTTACCATTCCAACGTAACGTTGACGATTTAGCTTCGATTTAGTTTTGGTTTGGATTTGGTTAATGTCAAAAAAGCTATCGCGGTAAATTTTCTGAACGTATAAATCGTTGACGTTACCCAAACGAAACCAAACCACAACCGTTTAGAGTTTGCAATGAGTATTTTAAAATACTAGATAATCTTTTTATAATCGATGCTCGATTGTGCATTTCGCGTAGTGGGCAGCACTATTTTAAAAGTAAAAATGTCAGGTTGTTGTTCAATTGTTTATACAACCGCCGTGGTTTTTCGTAGATTTTTGAAATTATTTTATTTAAGAACTAAAACTAAACTAAAATTTCGTGGGACACCCAGTCGACGTGACTTTTCTGTAAGTACCTAATAGAATATCTACATATACAAAGTTAATTTACCATTTAGACGCTATCAATATGGTTCCATAGTTGAAACTGTGTTATTTACGATTTGTGTTTTTATAGAGACTATGGACCTAAGAAAGACGACGAGCGTGCGGCAGCTGAAGCTGCTCGAGGGATTATTTGCTTTGCTGGCGCTGGCGCTCGGCAGACTCCGCTCAAAAGGCGGGTCAGAGTATACCTACCTTTCAAGGCGCGGGCTCTTTCGAACTACTTATGGGCCAATCGCGCCAACAGACTCAATTGTGAGGGCCCAACTAGGCAGCTCAAAGAGTGGACCAAGGTTAGCATACTAATGAAAACCTAACCTAGCTGCTGTTAATAAAAAAACACATCATGAGCCATTATTTAGTTGTGTTGTGATGTAGTTTAGGAGGAGTTGGCATTGTCCATAAAAGACAGACTGAGACATGTGGAAAGTGACTTAATTTTATACCTACTACATCAGTGTATGTGCATATATTTACTAGTATATTACTTTTCAGATGTGGAATGTCATGAAAAGCAAGGTGGCCCCGTGACAAAAGTCACTCTGCACTGGATTTATATTATACAAACAGACATTAGGCGCCTTCCATACATCACCCAAGATCCGTTTTACAGGTACATAATATTCTATGCCGGCTTAGAATAACATTACCATTCGACCTGTGGGAGTAGTAAAAAGCAACTTAGTGAATGTCCCACCTAGAATTAAATCTGTACCAAGCATTGCAGTTGCACTACTAGTGCACCACTCAACATCGGAGATGACAGCATCTATCTATCCATCTGCTTGTTTGTTCATACATATAAATAAAATAAACTTACACATTGACTTTGTTTCAAGATTATTAATTTACTGTTTTAGCTCAAATGAAGCCATCCATCCATCCCTCGCTTCAATGCTAGATCATACACGGCAGCATCAGCGGCAGTGGAAATCACATACAGCGTCAAGAATCCAAACTCAAGCTCAACACAAAGTAAGTCTTCCTTCTTCTTTTCTAGTAGGACACCGGGTTGTCCAATGCCCCAATGAATCAATCAGCAGTGAGTTAGTTTTTCACTCACCTACTACAAGTTGCAGGCATCTGACATGTTAGCATAACAACCACCGTCTAAGCTGTCATAGACAGCTACCATGGCCTATGGTATGGCTGAACATGCTAATCATGACATGTGTCTAGGTACATCTATTTGATATTTCTATTTAGCAAAATTTATTGTAATCTAGTGTTTTTTTAATTTTACTTTGACAAATATGTAAAATAATATGGTAAACTAAGAGATGGAATATGATCAGAAATAGGCGACTTCTAACTGCAAGAAAATATCTCATATGTACTTGGGGTACCTACACTATTATTTATTTTGTTTCAGGTATCATCATCTGATATGGAGCCCTAAGAGCTTAGCCTATAATTTTAATAAGAAAAATTAAATAAATATAGTAGGTGCAATATATGTTTCTTTTATTTACAAAGTATTTCACTGCACCCTCAGCTAGACAGCCTTAGTTCCCACTTGTCACCCCCCTTGTCGACCACCAGGATGGTCACTGTTACCGATGGTCGCCCCCATGACCATTGGAAATAGTTCATCACTTGAGGTGATTCTACTACTATAAGTTCATGCATATAATACGGATGAAATAAATCATCTGCAAATATTTTAAGGTGTGAACCAGTCTCATTGACTAAACAAGTTTCCCCTAAAAATACAAGGTGTCAGGAAAAGTACTAACTTCCTCACAAGGTATGAACCAGCCCTTGAAACTGAACAACTTTGCCTTAGGAACAGATCGAATTTTTTGGATTTCTCATACTAAATGTATATACTAACCGACTGAGTCAGTTTGTATGTGAGGTCCAAAATTTATTTTCATATTACCTATGTCTCTTGGGGAAAGTTGTTCAATTTCATGGGCTGGTTCATCCTTTAAAAGGAAGTCAGTACTTTTCCTAACATCATGTACCTATAGGTCGAACGGCGGGTCAAGGCTTCTTCTTGGTCACATCTACCTCATGGACACTTTCAATGGTGTGGAGATAGAGCCCCACAGCAAATTTTCATGATTTCCTTCCTTTTTTGGGTTGAAACCGTAATAAAATCCACCAACGATCGTCAAACGTGTCAGAAAAAGCTGCTCGAGAGGAACTTTTACAAAAACGTTCATTTGACAGCGTTTGAGACGTTCCCAACGTAACGGTTGTGGTTAAATACGCTGTCAAAAATTTGCGCGATACCGATGCACACCAAAAGTTCGAACGTTCGCTATATCAACGTAACTTCCAAAGAGAAGTCGAAACGTTTCCGCTCAAACAATTAGCGCGATACGAAAAGTGCGTAACGTAGCGTTTTTGGCTGCGGTTTGGTTTTGGTATTATCGTTCAACATTAGCGCGATTGGCCCCGGTTAGCATGGCAATAGCAATCGTTGACATTTAGTACCACTGTACTCGTACTTTAGATAGCGATATATCGTTTACTTTAGTAAATATAAACGATACGATTATCGATGAGTACAGGGATATAAGCCAAGTTAAATTCGTGTATTCCTATATACTGAAGCGATATTCATATCGTATACATTTACAGAGGAAAACGATATATCGCTATCTAAAATACGAGTACAGTGGTAGTGGTGTCAACGATCGCTATTGCCATGCTAACTAAAAACCAAGCAATGGATTTTGATGCAGCTTCTTTTTAATTGGTAGCTAGACCGAGTGACTTAAGAGGAAGGTTTTTAAAGACTTTACCTATAGTCTGTAAAATTTGGGATGATCACTGTGACGTTTGTGGCCTTGGATCAAATGCTGTGACATGTAGCAAATGCTGTTACTATGTCATAGCATTTTCTCCAACGTCACAAACGTCACAGGGATCATCCTATATTTTACAGACTACAGATTAACCACCTTTCAATCCATTTCTATCTGTTCAAAAACCTTTGACTCAGTTGAACCTATAACCTATAACCTATAACCTATAACCTATATACCTGTTTATACAGCTTAACAGCAGGACAATAAGCCTAAAACACAATTCTTTTTTCTTATTAACTCTCTTTGGTATTACAGCTTTATAATCCCGCAAGACGTACGATATCTCTTTCTATCGTAGAGGTTATAGTACTGAGAGCGAACGGGATAGAGTTTGGTATAATTCCTGTAGTAAAGTGTTCATTCACGGAGAGTTACTGCACCGCATTCTGCTTTAGTGTTGGAATTCGATGTGATTTATCGATATCGATTTTTTGCTTATTTTCCAAGCTGTTTATCGCTTTAGGTATGTTACCGTCGAAAAAACTCATCATAATAATTATTTCAGCCAGAAGACGTCCACTGCTGAACATAGGCCTGCTCCAAAGATTTCAAAAGTGAACGATCCTGCGCAACTTAATCCACTGGCGTCTAGCGATCTTCACCAGATCATTTGTCCACCTTGTGGGAGGCCGTCCAATACTACGTCTTCCGACCCGTGGCCGCCTATCGAGAACTTTTTAAAAAAGTCTATTAAAAATTAAACAAAAATTTAAGCTCCGAATATTCATGGTAGCAACTTACGATTTGAATTCTATGTTACTGTAAGTGTGCATAATTACGCTGACTGCATTTGGTAGGATGTCTGTTTTTGAGAAAATGCCGGAGATTTGTGTAAGTAACCACAATTTTATCTGTGTGTGATATTTCCAAATGTCAGGTGCCTTGAATACTTTTTAGTTCTCAGATCTCTTTTTCGTCCTATTGACCTTAAATTTTTCTTTTTTTGCACAATGAAAGGCAGAAATATTTATTTATTTTAATTTTAATATAATCATGTGAAACGTAGGATGAAATAAGCTCCTACCTAAAGTACCTAGGTTGTTACTTACTCTGACATGATTGTTTTGCGACTCAGTCCCTCACACGAAGAAACAAAAACGCTCGTCCTATATTACTTGTAATTGCTTTTTTGATTACTTACCTATTGAACAAATTATTTTTCTTTCTTTAATCGTTCGACAGAAGAGAGACGTGGTAGAGGCTGACCCGCGCGACCTTCGAGTCAGCAATTGGTAGGAGATTGCGCAGGACAGAGATCAGTGGAGACAGCTCGTTTCGGAGGCCAAGATCATCTTTGGGTAGCTGAGTCAGCGAAGTTAGTTAGTTCATCGTTCGACAATTTTATCGACAAATCTAGTCCCATCTCTACGACACAAGGATAGCCAACCGGTTGCTCGGTCGAATTGGCGCACACGCACTTAAGTTCGCTTCACACTGGATGTGATCATGATCTCTATATGCCAGACATTCTGGGTCCGTATAGGTCCGTATACGGAGTATAGGGTTTCATTCACTGTAGAATACCATTGTACTTATGAGAAGAATGTTGAATAGAGCGAATGGGAGCAAAACTCAAAGATTATTGCAGATGGTAGCGCAATTGTGTAGCCTACCTAGGTACATAACGGAATTTTGAATTTTCGGCCAATCACAGAAAAAGTGCACGATCGGGAGTGACACCGCTAGTTCGCCGGCATAACCCCTTTGAACAGAATGTCCATCATTATTGTGAAGTCTCATCGTTACAAGGTAAAGAAAAAGTGTAGGTAGGTACCTTAAATTACAAGACGTTTGGAAAACGAAAAATGTGTGTCTCCGACTGCCTCAGGATGGTTATTTTTGGAAAGTGTGTGTTTGTATGTGAACAAGTAAACTGTTTTTTGCAGGCTACAGTCCAATATTGTTACAAATGAGGTTTAGTTTGATTCGTCTCAGCAGCGCTAGGAACACTGGCTATAAAAAAAAAACATTTTAAAAAATGGCGGATTGTAAACGAAAAGTGTATGGGTTGAAATTACCGTTCTTATAATTTATTACATTTAAGATACGAATATTGCTCTATCTAGTAAGTAGGTATCGTACGAATTGCGTAAGTCCCTATTTCTAATAAGTTGTAAATCTAGTAGGTTATCATGGGCCAAGATAAATTACAACAACAGTTCAAATCATTACGATATTAGAGATAACCTTTCTAGACGATGATGTGAATTAGTTTTTTTTAAGAGCTATAAAATTACAAAAAGTAACTGAATTAGTTACCTACTTGGTGAAGAAATAAATCGGAAGATCTTAGATGAATAATATAATAAGGTCTCGATAGGCTCAACTAGAATCCGCGCAATATACAGGGTGTAAAAAAATTCGCTGCAAATATTTTAAGGCGTGAACTAGCCCATGGAACTGAATAACTTTCCCCAAGGAACACAGGTCAAAATACGAAAAAGAATTTTGGGCCAATTTGTACGGAGAGTCCAAAAATTATTCTCATATTTCGACCTATGTTTCTTGGGGAAATTTGTTCTGTTTCATGGGCTGATTCACCCCATAAAATATTTGCAGCTAATATTTTTACACCTTAATAAGTGTTGATAACCCAATTCTTTTACCTGTGCACTTCAAGTTGTCATATTAGTATGACTCCAGGGGCATACCTCAAATGTTCGGGTTATTTGATTTTGACAGACTTTGTATGACGCCTAATTTTGGTGTATGCGTTATGCGTTACCACATTTACAAATTAATGCCTGCCGAGCGCAGCTAGACCAATTTATAAACATATTTTGTCTACATGTCTCATGGTGTGTATTGTGGTGTCTTTTGTTCTAGATTCAACGCATCTCAGCAATAAGGAGTGTTACGTTTTAAAAAAAAAGGTTACGTTTTTTCTCTTGTGATCCCAATAATATTATGTCAAAGTCATCGCCGAAACTTGATGCTGGCGAAATCATAATGAAAACGCCATAAAACAAGAAATTGAATAGAACTAATCTAATCGGCAAATATTGAAAAGCTACAGGCAAAAACCATACAAATGATATGTCTTTCTTTTACTCTCCGATGCCCTTTTCCACCAATTCCCACGGTAAAACAAAACATCGACACGAAATGCCTACGGCGAACTAAACTCCATACATCCTAGCATATTCCAGCTAGCAATAACTGATGGTAACCGAGGTTTTATACGGCGGATCGCCCACTTGACGCACGACGGAGCGCAAAAACATCGCAGCGGTCTGTCAGATCCATACTAAAAACGTCAGTCTCCATACTAAAACAGCACTCGACACTGCGATAGCGCTGCGTCAACAGCGGTTAAGCGGTTTCAGTATGGGGATTGACATTACTAGTATGGATCTCACAGACCGCTGCGATGTTTTAGCGCTACGTCGTGCGTCAAATGTGCGATGTGCCTAAGCCCTAGGCTACCTAGGTTCCAAGAAATAACTGTCTAGGCCAGACAGTGTGGCTAGCTTTAAGTAAGGGAGCTGATTACCATTTTAATAGCTATTGGATATTGCTATGGTTTATGTCATGGTATAGATTATGGATTAGGTAGATAGATGTTCTAAAATCTTTTTACCTGTGCTACCCTGTGCTTAGCTTTTTTCCACTGTTGTTGTAGAAAATGTAATGTATACTTAGGGGTAATGTAACCTAACTATTATTTCCTCTTTTTTGACTATTATCTAACCATTTTTCCTAGAAAAAGACCTACAATAACTATAAACCTACTTCCTGGGTGAGACTAGACTGTCTGTCATGGACACCACTTTGATACGGTTTTTTATAGATAGAGTGATACAAGAGGAAAAATGTATACCTATAGTATATACTAGGAAATCCTCTTATTCGCAAGGAAATACCAAATTGGGACGTTTTAAAGAAAGGTCAGGTCAGAAGTACCCTAAACCGACGAGCGTGCATGAAACGACTGATGAATGTAGAAGAAGCGAAAGAAGTATGACAGGATCGTAGCAAGTGGAAGGCAATAGTCTCTGCCTACCCCAATGGGAAAGAGGCGTGATTTATGTATGTATGTATGTAAATACGATTAGCATGGTATACAATGCAACTGCTGCGGGGCAGGCTACTATAATTATCTAAAGCAAAAACTACGTTTGTAAGTATATGTATATAGTATCCAAAGCTCGTAATTTTAGTACGCTATATTCAGCTAGTAAAGTGTCTCCGTAACCGAGTACGAATTATAAATTACAATACCCTTGACACCAAATGAGCGCAAACTAATCTAAGACGTGTTAATCTCAATTGTGAAATGATTTTTTACGAAGAGTCGACGTATCAGTTACGAACCAGGTTTTCTAATGCGAAGCTGATTTTTACTGTTTATGTGTGCAGGGACGGTTGCCTGGAAGAGATCGCTAAAAGCGATAAGACCGTCTTTTCTAATTTGTGATATTTGATTTGGTTTACCGTGTGTGTCTTAAAAGGCAACTAAGTGATTAATTCAGGGAATGGGCAACAGCGTTCTCTGTGAATATCTACAACACCTTGCACTGCGCTCGCCAATCCGCTTGCCAAGCGCCGTGAGTATGGCAAACACCAAGTGGACACCCATGTCCAGCTGTGGACTGTTATTTTGTGGTTGGTTGGTTAGATATGTGTGACCAATCTCTTCGATATTTTTGAGTGTCGGTATAATATCAATATTTATTCAACTTCGATATATAAGGTGTAAAAATATTAGCTGCAAATATTTTAAGGGGTGAACTAGCCCATAAAAACGAACAACTTTCCCCAAGAAACATAAGTCGATATATGAAATAAATTTTGGAACAAATCATACAAAATGTAGCAGCCGAGCGAGTCAACTGCACGGGAGGTCCAAATTTTTTATTCATATTTCGATCTATGTTCCTTGGCGAAAATTTTTCAGTTTTATGGGATGTCTCACCCATTAAAATATTTGTTTTTCAACCTGCATTTGTGTTATTTTTTTCAAGATGAGGACCTAAATGTTGTGCGATGTGTAATCAACTAAAAATAAAAGCATTAAACAGTGGACATGTGCTAAACATACGACGTTTGTTAGTAATCTGGAAACGATTTTGTACATTTATTATATTGGGTGTTGAGGCAGGAAAGTGCTACTTTAAAATGTTAATGAGACTGTAATAGTGAGTGATTCTCGCATTTGGTCCGGTATTGGCCATTAAAAAAAAAAAAATTTTTTTTCGCTATTAGGGCTACAAATTTTATAAATGTAATACGTATTTGCCTGTTTAATAATATTTTTCGAAAGGCACTCTTGTGGGATAATTATCAATAAAGTTATGTAAAGGATGGTAATGAAGCCAAGGATGGAAATGAAAAGTACATGGATGATAATGAAATATGACCCCACCTCTTCTGCCATAATGTACTAGTACATTCTGGCAGAAACCAAAAATGGACCAATGGTCGAGTACCTAATATTGGAAGGACGAAACGAAGTCAAGGCAGAGTGAACGATACCAGAAATTGGCATTTGGCTAAGGCTAGTATAATGCTTTTCTTCCATTTGTGAAGAAACATAAATCCACATTGAAATAGTAATAAATTTTGAACCAAGTAAGTACCAAGAGCACAAATTATGTGAAGTTATTTTCTACTATTCTACTGTGAATTTGCCTCACAGACTTCTTAAGTAAGACTAGGTAGTATCTACCTAATCTATAGAGTGGTGTATAATAAAAATACAACACCTTCCACTATTTTAACAGCTTATTATCTCTAAACAACGATATATGGACGACTTTTATCTAAGAGGCCTAATGAAATATGCATCAGACATCCCGCTTAATTTACTAGCTATGCAAACTCAGATAGGGCAATCTCAAGGAATCTACTCAAAACTTGCCCAGAATCTACCCATCTCTATCCTTTGTACTCAGGAAGAAAATAGTTGGCCGAATATCAACCAACATCTACCAACTGAAGATCGCTTTAGACTCGCGCCAACAGAGGTCATTGCACCCGACATGGCGCTAAAATAGAACGAAAGTATGCCCGCCATTCCAATTCTAACCTCGAAAATGAAAACTGCATCGTATTTTTTTCACACTTCGATTGGTAAGTACAAGCTTAACGCTGTTTTGCAAATATTCATACCAATCTTGATAGGCTTGTTGTAATAAAAACGACTGATAAAAATATTGTTTTATATGTTAGCCTAGTTCCACTAGCAAGTAGCAACATACAAATACTGGCTAGAAGACAACTTTAAAAAATTATGTTTCTGTTTGACAGATACAAATGCGCAAGACTGGGACACACGATTTCTTTTTCAATTTACCACTTGCCACATCCATCCACCCAGTTATTGGATAAGCAAAACGAATAAAATAGTTCTGCTTTTAACGTGTAGATTACCTACCTACCTACTTTAAGTTTTGTACATTTACACAAAAAATACCTTAGTTAGTCTAAAAATACTTAAATATGACTCGATTCGATACCTATCAAGGTACTTGTGAAAGTGAAAGAAAACTCATTCGATGAACCTATAAAAAATGTTATGTCGTTCTGACAGCCTACAAATGCGCGGGAAACACGCGCTTTCTTTTTTCACCCGCCGCATCCAGCTAGTTGTTGGAAAAAAGAACAAAACACGACGGAGTATCGATAAATCTGTCTTCTCGAATCGAGAAGCTGTTTATTCGATTGATATCGATTAAAACTTCATCCCCTCGGGTCGATGACCCCTTCAATTGGTGTAATGAAAGAATTTTAACATGCGGGTTTTTTATTTGTCGCCTGCTTTGGCTGAATGAGTTTAAACGCTTTGTGATTCGGATTATGTGGTTGACTTTTTGGTGGACGGTTCGAAAGAGTGAGAAATGATCGAAGCGTTCTGATGATGGCTGTCGTGTTCGAAGATTTTAAGATAAAAATTTTACGTAGGTTCTAAAAATGAGTTTGGTACAACAATCGTTCCAAGATGAAATTGTTACATAGGTACTTCTAAAAATGAGTTTGGTACAACAATTCAGGTTTCAAATCCTCTAGGAACCGTTTCATACACACACACACACACACACACATAATAGTGTTTTAGGGTTTGGACAGCTTCTTGGTATAAGTACCAAACATTTTTTTAGTAGGTAGAGCCACATGTTGTTGGCAAATGTTTATAAAATAAAGCATAATTATATTTAAAAATAGTCTACAAGTGACAATGTTTATATTAATAAAATTTAAGGAATGGAAACAATGTGCGCTTACATTATAAAATGCATGGAATTTCGTTGTCTCAGTTTAAACTCACGATCGGCTTTAGGAGTTTTCTAATATTGGAAGACTGCCATATTCCAAACATTTTCTCATAGGACTATTTAGTTGTTATATTATCATTTTATTACTTTTTTATAGGTATCCATTAAAAATATATATAAAATGTTTATAAGATATTTTGGTAATCATCGATAATATTATTTATAATAATATAGGTAATCATTATTATTTTTAATTAATATGATATAATTTATTCATTATTTACCGTGTGATGCCGGCATAGCCTTAGAATAGTATCACCCCATTTTTTCCCGCGGGAGTAGTAGAAGCCGACTAGGGGATTTGAGGGTTTCATGTGTATTGCAAATTTAGGCGACAGGCTGACAACTTGTCACTATATTGATACACGACTTATCTGTAGCGACTCTCAAAAATTTGTCAGACGTGGCGTACCTAACGACCGTCATTTTACTGTCGTTAACGCTCTGCCTACCCCGCCGGGTATATAGGCGTGATTTGTGTATATATGTAAATCATCGATCTTCTATACGAAAATGGTGACGAAACTATAATGAGAGTCTTCCAAGTAATTTAAAAGCGTGTACTCAAGTACATACCTCCTAGTTAACTATACCGAGATAGTCACGCCTAATAAAGCAGTAAAGTTAAGTAATTAAACCCATCCACACGTAATTTTACTACCAGTTGCTATGTTGGTCGCTTTTTGGAGTTTTGCTCGTTTTAGTGTACTCTTTTGTTTTTCTTTTGGTGTTGGACATCGAGAGGTCCAACGACCCGATGAACCCTAGTGGTTCTTCAACCGTCTACTCTTGTTCAGTAATTTTTTCTTAACTTTCCTACTGCAAAATGTAATAAACCGTAATTATAATTTGATTTACAATGTTATACATATTGACCGAGTTTTGCAAAGTTTAAAACATTTTTCATTGATCTGGTATCCTACACATCAAGAGTAATAAAGAGTATCAAAAGTATAGTATACTAAGGGATCATCCTATATATTACAGACTATAGATTTTCAGTTAAATTAATGAATGTTTGCTTAACCTGACTTAACATGGCATGGAATCTCCTATTATGATGAGTGTAGTGTGTATATAAGTGGTAAATTAGTAAATAAACTTGGAAAATACGTTAGGTAGACTGAGCTCAGATCTTTATTTCATAACTGTCTGCCTATATCATAATCCTATCTATATATATAATATAGATGCATCACCGTGTCACCGTCAGTTTAATTGGCGACCCTGCGTATTGTTTACTTTTTAATCCAAAACTTTACACACGTGCGCATCTAACCTAAAAAGCATTGTAACCAAATTCATTATTAAATAGGTTAATGACGCGCATTGTTGAATGCCCTTCCTCCCATTAAAAAAACAGACGTAGCAGTGGCAACATAACATTTTTGGAGAATTTAATTGTTTAACAATTTTATAATTATGCAAGAGTTATCGGGTTGTTCATTGACTCGACATCCCCCACAAAAATACATATTTACAAAACAATACGAGATAGGTAAAATACATGAATGGTGACATACCAAAATACTTACCTACCCATTCTATGAACTTCAATAACTGTGCGTATCTATTGCATTTATTGTAAGAAAATATTTTTATTACACCAAAAACCCTTTAAAAATGTCTGCTGGTGTCATATTTCACACGATACTCGATCGAAAACTGGTTTCATAGAGATAGTCACCTATGGATACATTTTATTCCAAAAAGAGAAATATTTACGTCAAAATGGACACCCAAGGAGAGATCAGAAAGATAACCACAAGCAGAAGCGTCAAATTACTAACTAAGTAACGTTTTTTCTAATAAATTAATTCCATTAGGCCAAATTACCCAGAATCCCAACTAACTAAAATAAAAGGGAAATTGTTCCTGGCCAGTGATTAAAAACAAAACAGAAAGAGTGATTCAGTTCGAATTTCGAATTCATTAATGGAGCTAACCACGTTCTTATTTTGAATTAGAAAAGTTACGGATACACTGGGAGAAAAAAGTAGTAATTTTTGTAAAGTCCATTAATTGTGAAAAAATTGGGAAAACAAGTGGTATGCATGCACCCACGTGTGACTTATCTTTAGTATAGTAGGTATAAAATGATACACACATCACATCAATTTCTCGAATGACTTTAGAAAGAAGCCATAAAAAAGTCGCTATCAACGCGCTACAATAGAAATAAACAAATTGTAAAATTTATTTCTCGTTTTATGGATTTACGATTCAAAAGAATACGATAATTGAGTGAAAGCATACTACTCACGACTCAAGTCATCATTTACGAAATAAAAATACAATCTCTTTGGTCCACTTATAAAGTCCCTTGCAACTTTTGCTAGGTACTAACTCATTAGTTCACGAAATTTTGATAACGCTATATTTATAAATGAAAATAGAGTTACCTCTACACATAATGCTCCAACTACCTACAGGGTGGTAACGCTGTTGCACTTTATATATAGTACCATCGTGTATATGTATAAAGTGTAAAAATATTGGCTGCAAATATTTAAAGGGATGAATCAGCCCATGAAACTGAACAAGTTTCCCCAAGGAAACATAGGTTTTAGGGAATTTTGATTAATTTTTGACTTGGTCGGACGGTAATTTTGTATGGGAGTCCAAAGTTTTTTTTTCTGATTTCGACCTATGTATCTTGGGGAAACTTGTTCAGTTTCATGAGCTGATTCATCCCTTAAATTTTTTACAGCTAATATTTTAATATGAGAAATATCCCTAATAAAATCCCTCGGTGCATCCAAACTTTTGGCCGAGAACGGTCGCGCCTAGAAACAATTTACGAATCCCCGCGCGCATATTGTTTTAGTTAGAGGGTTATTAACCCAGCGCGCGCTCTAGTGCTGGTCTTGTGTTTGCTTAGACGTTCGATTGACAAGCCTCGATTTAGAAAATAGAGGCAATCGATTTTTATTTTTAAATAATATTTTAATTTTAATGCCTAATAATGTTGCCTACAAAGCAAGATTCCCGCTTGCCGAATCAAACACTCGAGACAAACAGACGGACCAAAGTAACATATAAAAAACATAGATACAACATAATACAAGCAATGGTAGCTTTGTTGCTTTAAGAAATTTCTTTCAGAACACTAGGATAGAAAAAAATTAAGGCAAAGGACATGCCACTAGAGCTGTTTTCTTTTAGAATAAGTAAAGTCAAATCAGCTGCCTTGCAGAACTATGCTTTTCGTTATACTATCAAAATTAAATGTATACGTATACAATATTCGTATTATCTTCCAAAATATATCTATTTTTGTTCCTTCTCCCTTTTCTGTTACACCCCAGGAAGCCATTTTTGTTGAAACAATTATATTAATTGATTTCACAGACGCGTCCAACCGTTTACAACCGACATTCGAAAATCTTCGTAACTTGAACTTCAATCGATGTGTAAAGAAAACAAACTTTTTAGAGCAAAAAAGTTTCAATCGGAACGCTCTAAAATAGGCAAGAAAAAGAAATAAACGCTGCGTGCGTGTACAGTAAACAAGCTATTTAAACGTTCCCATTCTAATTTCAAACGGTTTACAATTCGAATTCTACTTACAAAAAGTCGGCTGACAGTTGCAGTGAATAAGTGCGTAACTGTGACTTAGCGGGTTTTGTAGTTTTAAATAAAAAGTTGGTTGTCGTGCTCGTGCGATCGATCATCAAAAACACACTATTGTGTAAATAATATGGTGTCATCGTTGACTAAGAGGAGGTACGTCAACGGCTTCAAAACCACAAAATATTCTTGTTGATAAAAATCCACAAAATTCAATATAACGTATGATAATATCACGCTTTTGAGAGATTAGGTCAGCGTATAATTTGTTGAATGTTTGGCTGAGTAATTTTTTTGTACTAAGCGTAGTTACTGTAGTTACAATACCTACCTGAGTTTCGTATGCGAAGCCAACAGGCAAATAATATTTCGTGTGGGACGCCCAGTCGTACAACGACCCAGTGAACCTAGTGTCAGAATTTTTCCACCTCCTTCTGCAACTAACAGGCTTCTGTCATGGTTGTGTAACGACCGCCGTCTAAGTAATCATAGACAGTCATCAACCGGGATCTACGGCTTAACGTGCCATCCAAACAGGCAAACTGTAGTGATACAAACTATTTGTATAAGATCTTTTGTGTAACAAAACAACCTACAGTTACGAATAAACTATTTGGTTGTTTGATTGAGCATGGCACGAACTGCATTTTGTAGGAATTGTGAAGGTTGTTGAAATACAGGATGTAAAAATATTAGGCGCAAATACGCCACGAAACTGAACAACTTTCCCCAAGAAATTATGAGAAAAAATTTTGGACCTCCCAAATTGACATGGTCGTCAGTAATTGTGTCTGAGAGATCCAATTTTTTTTCACATTTCGACCTATGTTCCTTATGGAAAGTTGTTCAGTTTCGTGGACCCCTTAAAATATTTGCAGCTAATATTTTTACACCTCATATCTACTGGGCTTTAGTCGGTTATAATTTGAATTGGTTTATTCGGAAGTCCTATAAGTCTGCCGTGTGATGCCGGCTTAGAATAGCATCACCCCACATCCTTCCCGCGGGTGTCGTAAGAGGCGACTAAGGGACTCGAGGGTATTGGTGTATTACAATTTTTAGGCGACAGGCTGACAACCTGTCACTATAGTGATACAGATGCTTTCTGAAACATCCTTGGAAAACAATCCTCAAAAATGTCAGGCGTGGCGAAAGCGACCGTATTCTTACGGCCGTTGGCGTTATGCCTACCCCGCAAGGGATAAAGGCGTGATATATGTATGTATGTATGTATGTTATTCGGAAGTCCTATAAGACAGAAGCTATGTATAGTCAGATATTCTAGAAGTTGTATATTTTTCCCTGTCTCCTGTTTTATTGCATGTTTAAGATCCTATCATAAACATGCTTTAACCACTAAAACCAGCTATTAAGCATTTCTATTTTACGTATAGCTAGAAAATTATTAGTTATCCATAAGTCATCGCGCTATTAGAATTAATTAAACATTATCTTGGAAATACCATCTGGAAACTGCCAATCAAGGTCTCAGCATAGGGTTGCCAGGTCTTCCACCTGAAGGCCGGACAGACCTGCGAGTTTGGCCGAACATTTTGGTAAAAAAGTCGGACATCTTGCATTTTTTACGAAATTCAGTTTTCATACAAAAAACTGTGAGGCCAAGCTTTGTTTGACCGGACATTTTGGGTAGAAAAGCCGGACACCTTAAATTTTTGAGGATTTTCGGGGTTAATGTTAAAAAGTTAAAAAATTAAGCCTGGCGACGAGCTTTGGGGGCGACAGCGCTCGCGTCCAGCACGTGCTTGTTCCTTCACAATTTGATCTCGATCCGCGCGAATTGCAAAATATAAAAAGCCGAACAAAAGCCGGGCAGGCCGGACGCCGCTTATTTTGGCCGGACAGACAACTAAAAGCCTGATCCTGTCCGGCTAAGGGCCGGACGCCTGGCAACCCTAGCAATACTCAATAATTATTTGACTAGGCTGCGAAGTTACACCTATGCTTGGATCTTATCTAGGTAAAATCTGACCAGAATATGAAGAGCTTTTCAATAAAAGCTAGACCTTAAGGACATGAGTCAAAGAATACTAGTTACTTAGCTTAAAAGCACACACCTACTCAAACGTGAGCCGTCAATGATTGACAATTAATATGAATTAATGGCTCTTCATAAAATGGCGTCCACAACCAGCTTACTTAGAGCTCCAATTCAGGCGTATACCGTCGTAAGTGTAGTTTATTTCTAATGGTTATGCAGATGTGATTTTGCAGGTGGAATATTGATGGATCGTTTTCATTCAAGTTTTTCCTGATTAATATGCGGTAGTGGGTTTGAGTTGAGAAATGTTGATGCTCGGTGAGCATGAGCAAGTACGACGCAAAGCTATGCGCATGCGCATGGGATAAGCGACTTCCTTTGTAACTACTTTAGCCACGACTTACTTACATAGATGACTGTTTAATAAGTAAAAAGCACTATGACTTGCAGGTCAAATGAGCGACTTTTTAAAACAATATTTTGTATGAAAGTACGAAGAAATGACGTCACGTCTCTCTAGTTTTGATGGTGTCAAAACAATTACCTCTTTATTATATTTCTGTTATTTAATTTAAATATTAAATATTTTGCAGAACTAAAATGAAGTATGTAGTATTTTTGGACAGTACTTTTAAGCGCATGACTTTTGTATTTTATTGATGACCCAGTATCATTTACCGAATTCTTAATAACAATTTCGCCAATTTTGGTAACTTTACCAAAATTATTAAGTTCTTCTTCTTTGGGTCTATAACTAAATTTAGTTGATAGGTACACCTTTTTTTCAAAATTATGAGATTGAGCTAAAACAACTTATGTTTTAGGTTAGATAAAATAAACTTACGCATAATACTTCTAGTACTTTTTCTTGGTTTCCAATTTTCAAACGTACCTGTAAAGAAAAACAATTTTTAGAAAGTTGTTGAAAGCACAGAACCAAAAATTATGCAAAAGAAAACTGCTACATTACCTAAAGGCTCGTTATGTAACATCATTTACACTTTTTACAAGAAGAAGCATCTAAAATTGCTAAGCGTTTTGAGTGGGCAGTAAGGAGTACTCACACAAATTTAAGAAACGGTGTGCAGGTTATGCAAGGCAAAATGAACCTTAAGAGCACTCCGTTGTATGGTGGCTATCAATCTAAACGGCTTTCCGCAAGGACCAACGGAAAAAATCGAACTTTACATTAAAAAAAACTGAACGGGAAATATTATACGGGAGGTAAATTCTTGAAAGAAAATGAGGGCATCACTTTCAACAACGCTTACAGAAACTACCTACATACTGGAACCGCTCTCGATGTACAACGCTGCGCTATGGCTGCGTTTCTAGTAGTACAGTTCTGATAGACCGCTGCGATATTTTAACGTTGTGCATGTGTGCGATCCGCTTTAGCCGAGGAACACACTTGACGCACGACGCACAAATCCATACTAGAAATGTCAATCCCCATACTAAAACTGCTCAACCGCTGTTGACGCAGCGCTATGGCAGTGTCATCCGTCGAGTGCGGTTTTAGTATGGGGAGTGACATTTCTAGTATGGATCTGACAGACCGCTGCGATATTTTAGCGTCCTGCGTTAAGTGTGCGATCCGCCTAAGCGTATTCGAAAAAGTCGGTCGTTTGGTCGCATCCTGTACATTGTGCGTGCGTGAGCGATCCTAACACCCCAGCCGCATAACATCGTAGCTCGTAATCACCGAAATTGCGAGTTACTTACTCAGCTAGGCGCAAGAGCAAACACCGCACCCACGACAAACTATAACCACAAACAAACTTGTTTGCAGTTCTCACAGATCATCCCTCTGTTTGCTTAAGGCTGTATTGCGATTAAAAACAAAACATGACGATGATCTCTCCGACCGATTTCGGCCATGGCGACCACTAGGACTCGTAATCAGATCGGCGCTGATGCGCCCGGAGATGGCTATTGTAGCCAATTTTGGCAGTAAACTCCCGTGCACAGTGAGGACACGCGAGTTTGCCATTTACATAACAAAATAAAACATATCGGTGCCACCAGAGGCGACTAACAGCGTTTCTCCAATTATCCGGTCCGGCTGCCGGATGTCGAAAGTAGCCTTCCGACAATATTGGAATGCCGGATGACGCTTTTCCACCTATCCGGTAAAAGACGGACAGTAGAATGACGTCATTGTCTTTGTCTTTTATATGCATACTTTTTGTACGTCTGTCACTTCGGACCGTCAGAATCCAAATTACCGGATCGATAAATACCGGATGCCGGAAGAGTGGATAAGCATGTATAGTAGTGTAGGTAATAGATTTCTAAATCGGATCGGAAATTGACGGACCGGCAGATGACGGATCCCGGATAATTGGAGAAAGGCCCTAAGGGATAAAACAGGGAACAACGTTCCTTATGTATGTTACAACTTGCACTGCACTCACCGTCTGCCAAGTATGGTGTACAAAATTGGTTAAATTCGGATTTTCAGACTTGTGGCGGACCGTAAGGTACTATTTATTTTTGTACATAATTTATTACCATGTATTTTGTATACCTACCAAAACCTTTATTGAATTGTAAATCAAACTCAAGGTGAAACATATAAACTGACAGAATGTAACACAAAACTCTACAGCTAATAACAAAATAAATCAAACTGATTTATGAATAGAAAATTCAAATTATGCGCAAGGATTTCTGTTGTTTACTTTAACTTTTTGCGAAATAACATTCACACATGACATATGAGTAAAAAATATATACAAATGAAACATATATTTTTGCAACTAAAGTATGGCCGTCCGAATAGGCCATATTTGACAGCTGTCAAAACCATGTTAACGCTATGATATAAGGTCTATTTTTCTTTGTTGACATTTCCATTAGTATGGGCATGACAGCTGTCAAATATGGCCTATTCGAACGGCCATACTTTAGGCTGGTTTGCCAAACAATCTTCCGACCAATTTTTATGAATCAGTTCTCAAACAGTATTTACCATTCTAGGCGTGTACTTGTGTCTAGTATTTTATACATTTTTGATACAAATTTCACAACCTTAGGCGTATCGCACACTTGACGCACGACGGAGCGCTAAAATATCGCAGCGGTCTGTCAGAACAATACTAGAAACGTTACTCCCCATACTAAAACCGCACTCGACAGACGACACTGTGATAGCGCTGCGTCGACAGCGGTTGAGCGGTTTAAGTATGGAGAGTGACGTTTCTAGTATGGATCTGACAGACCGCTGCGATATTTTAGCGCTCCATCGTGCGTCAAGTATGCGATCTGCCTTAAAATCATTTGCCTACGATGTTCTGAACAGTATAGCTTCAGCGATGACCAATAAACGGCTTACGCAATTCTAATCAATCAGGAACTATTCAACGGTTTACGACGTTCTATATTCGAATTCAAAACCGACAGAACGACGATGGAAAACAAACGTATAAAAACGCTATCTGTAAGTAGATGCCGAAGTTTCAAATTACTATCTCTGACCAATGTAATTAGAACTCTATATATTAGACTGATAGTTTGTATATGTAAGCTCTAATTACGCTGGCGTTGAAAATATCTGTTCTATATTGAATTAGATCACGCCGGATTTGCGAGTTTATGAGGTTTTTGGGCTGAAATGTATATGTATTATGTGGTCATGAATGAGATGGAAAACTAACAACTAAATAGGTCTATCTGCTACTACGCCTCTTTTTCTGTTATTAGTCAAAAATGTGTAAATGTCGTAGTGGTAAGTCTTATTGGTTTGCTTAGGTACCGTCGCGCTGCAGTAAGCTTAGATTTTTCCTGAACTACCTACCATAAGTGTTTTTTAAGAAAGTAATCCGTAAGGTGGCGCTCTAATCAAAATAACTGTTATTACCCACAATCAATCCTGCAAATTCTATTTACGGAATATTACAATATGTGGTATGTTATCGCAAAGAGCTGGACGTAATATATATATATTTTTTTTAAACTACGACTTGAAAATAATTTGAAACGAAAGTGTCAATGTTGCAAGGTTTTTTTTTAATCTTTTGGCTTTGGAATCTACAAATCTAGTAAGATAGTCGGTTCTAAGCCATCTATCGAGTTCTTGGAATACTAGTTTTTTATTCTCAAAAAGAAAACCTCCTGTTGACAAACGTAATCTCACCGATAAATCTTACGTCACTCACAATTACAGTTTAGCCACAATTAGCGCTTTATGTTGACACGTGATATTTTTAAACTTAGCTAATGGTTCTCGTGGCCTCGATTTGTATCGTTAACTTCGTGGCCCCACATGCGCGTTTGACTTGTACGTGACCAACTTATTTTTATGAATGAAAAGCACTTTGTATTTTAAATAATGAATGAACAAAGACTGTAAAATCAGACGTTTGTTGAATAAATGGTACTTCATTGAGTAGGTAGTGATTTTAACAGGGTTCATCGGGTTAATGCCGTGTGATGCCGGCTTAGAATAGCATCACCCCATTTCTTCCCGCGGGTGTTGTAAAAGGCAACTAAGGGACTCGAGGGTTTCATGAGTATTACAATTTTAGGCAACGGGCTGACAACCTGTCACTACAGTGATACACGAATCATCTGAAAGGGCCCTCAATACTTGTCAGACGTGGCGATAACGACCGTAAGTTTACGAACGATTCTTGTATGGATCTGACAGATCGCTGCGATATTTTTGCGCTCCGTCGTGCATCAAGTGTGCGATCCGTCTTGGTATGTATGTAGGTACTTATATTTTTTGAACATCAAAAAATATGTTTAGGATCTACGCATGATCAGATCTGACCCTTGCAATTTTCTACCCCATTGGTTTTTTTATGGCAACCAGGTGCAAACTTTAAGTCATAAATAACTAAGTTGGATTGCAACTGATATGCTTGAAAGCAAAGGTGTATGGGTCCCTCCATATTTTATTTATTGGTATAGTTTGCTACAATGACGACATTATAATGGTACTAACCGATATTGACTATTGGGGTACTCATTCCTTGCTTTCTTTCTTTCGTGAGGTACACTAAGTCGTCCAACTACCCGATGAACCCTAGTGCCAGAATTTTTCAACCGCCTTCTACAAGTAGCAGGCTTCTGACATGATCGTGTAACGGCCGCCGTCTAAGTGATCATAAACAGCGACCGGGACCCACGGCTTAACATGCTATCCGAAACAAGGAATCATCTTACTTACGGACTCAGGTGGTTCAGCCCGCAATGTCCTAACCAGACTAGGAAAATTCACAAAGTGATAATTATGAACTTTCTGAGTGACCCACCGAGAATCGAACCCGGAACCTTCTGCGTCAAAGGCAGTCGCACTACCACTGCGCCACATCGGTCGTCGGTGTAAAACTATCTTCCTGGAAACTCATAAAGATCCTTTAGCAGTAACAATACACCATAACACCTTAATACACACTATTAATCCCATGGATCTCAAGCCTTGATATCTGCCGCGCCGTGACTCACCATGGTGCTCTAGGGTTGCCAGGTCTTCTCACCTGGACCCTACAGTGCAGCAAAAAAGAGTAGAAATTTTTTTTTTTTTTTTTTTTTTTTTTGTAATAGGCCCGCATTTGTCTGCCATCTCACCTGGTGGTAAGTGGAGATGCAGACGAAGATGGTACATGCTTGCCTAGATAATGCCTATTCACTCTTGCCTTAAAAAGGCCCAAGTTATATTGTTCCGGAAAAAGATCCGCCGGTAGGGAATTCCACTCTCTAGCCGTACGCATGATAAAAGTTGAAGCGAAACGCTTAGTGCGGATTAGAGGTATATCTACAACATAAGGGTGGAACCCCAGTCGGCGCCTCGATCCCCGGAGATGGAATGGGGAAGGGGGTATCAGGTCGTGGAGTGATTAAGCACACTCTCCGAAATGTATCCTATAGAATACCGACATGCATGCTACTTTACGACGGTGTTCAAGGCTCTGCAACTTAGTCTCAACCAGTGCTTCGTCTGCTATGAGGTTCTTGGCGCGTTTTTCAATGGAGTCTAAGGCGGCCAGTTGGTATTTGGCAGATCCATCCCAAAGGTGGCAGCAATACTCCATGCAAGATCGAACTTGAGCTTGATAGAGTTGTAGAAGCTGTTCTGGTGCAAAGTAGCGCCTAACCTTTGAGAGGATACCAAGCTTTTTTGCTGCAGTCGTGGCCAAAGATTCTATGTAGCGTCCAAAGTTCAGGTCTGACGTAAGAGTCATGCCAAGAAGATCAAGGTGGTCAGAAATCGGTATGGATACATCTCGGAAAGTCGGAGTAAGTGTGAAAGGACTCCGTTTAGTCGAGAATAGACAAGCCTGTGTCTTTGATGCATTAAACTTCACTAAATTGGCATCACCCCACTCGGATATTGCCTTGAGTGAAGAGTTCAGATGTTGGACTATGGACTCTCGACAAGACTGGGTGGTTTCACTGCTGGCCTTTGCACTGGACAGGTATCTGTCAACAACCGTACTATCATCTGCGTACCCAAAGGTGTCGGGCGTCAGCATGTCGTTGATATGCAGCAGAAATAGTGTTGCAGACAGAACTGATCCTTGAGGGACTCCAGCATCTATGGCCTGTTGGTCCGAGGAGCGGCCCTCTAGGACCACTCGTATCGACCGTCCCCTCAGGAAGTCAGAGATCCAGTTGCAAAGATCAGCAGGTAGTCCGTAGGCGGGCAGCTTGCTAATAAGGCTTGCGTGCCAGACCCTGTCAAATGCTTTTGAGATATCTAGAGACACAGCGAGGGCTTCGCCACGTCTCTTGATAGCCTCGTTCCATAGGTGGGTGGCATGCACGAGGAGATCACCTGTGGATCGCCCAGGACGAAATCCGTATTGGTGATCGCTCAGAAGATCGTTGTCCTCGAGGTAGCCCAGGAGTCTGTTATTAAGTACACGTTCCATAGTCTTGCAGAGTATGGAGGTGACCGATATGGGCCTATAATTCGCAGGGTCAGCTCGGCTTCCTTTTTTGGGCACAGGTTGCACGTTTGCAAGCTTCCACGATTCGGGAACCACGCCAGTCTCTAGTGACAGTCGGAACAGACGTGTTAATATCGGAGACAACTCAGGCGCACAGTTTCGCAGAACAATTGCAGGGATACCGTCAGGGCCGCTTGCTTTGTTAACATCTAGATTCCGCAGGACTTTAAGTACCTCTTTTTGGTGAATACTGACGGCCGGCATAGAGCAGTCTACTCGAGGTAAAGTTGGTGGAATAGTACCTGCGGCGTCAAGACGCGAGTTTTCTGCAAAGAGGTAGGCAAGGAGATTCGCTTTTTCCTCTGCAGTGTGGGCAAGTGAACCGTCAGGTTTCTGCAGCGGCGGTAAAGTAGGCTGACAGAAATCGGTCTCAACTGCCTTTGCAAGAGACCAGAATGCCTTACTTCCAGCTGGATATGAGGCAAGTTTAGCGCCTACGCTACTGATGTGCCTGAAGCGTGTTCTGCGTAACTCCTTCTTGCTTAATTTAGAGGCCTTGTTATAGGCTTTCTTCAGGTCTCGAGTATTCGGAGCTTTGCGCAGTCGAGCATCAGCCCAGGCTAGGAAAGCAGTCTGTTTAGACGCTTCTGCGCGGTTACAGTCTGCATTGAACCATGGGCGAGCTTTGCTACCGGTAGGAATGTCGGAGTACGGTATAAAATACTCCATACCTTGACGCAAAACGAAATGAAACGGAACTAAAAATTTTGTATGAAAAATTGTTAGATCTGACAGATTGCGACGACAGTGGCGCCCTCATTTTTTGTCTACTCTTTTTTGCTGGACTGTAAATGAAAATCGTTTCAGTTGGATGTCGATTGGATTTCAGTTGGATGATTTTAGTAGTTTCGTAGTCTGCTTACAGTTTCAAGTATAGAAAATCACAATCACAATGACAGTAGAGTTTCGATGGCGTTATAATGAAAAGAAAAAGCCGACTTAGGGCCCTGAAGGCCGGAGAGACATGCGAGTTCGACCGAAAGCCGGACATCTTGCATTTTTTACAAATTCCAGTTATCATGCTAAAAAAATAGTAAGGCCAAGCTTTGTTTGGCCGGATATTTGGGTAAAAAGCCGGACACCTTACATTTTTGACGATTTTTGGTAGAAAATGTAAAACCAAGCCGAGTTTTGGGGGCTACGCGTCCAGCACGTGCTTGTTCCAGATCGGTCTCGATCCGCGTGAATTTCGAAATATAATAAGCCTAACAAAAGCCGGACAGGCCGGACGCCGCTTATTTGAGCCGGACAGACTGCCCAAAGCCTCTGTCCGGATAAAGCCGGACGCCTGGCAACCCTAGTGCCACTTGAGGAGCTATGTGTCATTGAGTGTCATGGTCAAATGATTTTCTAATGATATCATCCGCTATAAACATGTCCGACTTTTTAATTTGGTCATAAAACTGGTGAGGATCTTATTTCTTTTGAATTCCTTGCTAGCTTTTTTCTAATATGAAATTGTTGCAAGCTTCAATCTGACTAGATTTGGTTTATCAACATTTGTATGACATTTGACTTCTAGTTGTGGGATACGGAAACTTGAAACAATCGTAGTGTATGTACTACTTTCGACAAAAAGTTCATACCTACATACATATTACACATACAAACATACATAAATTACGCCTTTTTCCCTTGCGGGGTAGGCAGAGCGATAACAGCCGCAAAAATACGGTCGCTATCGCCACGTCTGACAAATATTGAGGGCCGTTACAGGTAATTAGTGTATTAAAATTGTAATACACCAATACTCACGAGTCCCTTAGTCGTCTCTAACGACACCCACGGGAAGAATGTAGGGCGATGCTATTCTAAGCCGGCCTCACACGGCATTTTCATGTGTCACGGCCTTACAGTGATGCTTTTTCCTTAAAAATCATTCATTCATAAAAGATCAGGTTGTGAGGTACTAGAATACAGTGTTAAAAGCTCGTAAGTGACATCACATCCATTATTTGCTTTGATGAGGTAAGTGACAGTATGTGACAATCCCACAAAATGGAGTTTTGTAGTTTTACGTGGGTTTGTTTGTAGTTACCATGTTATACAGGGTGTAAATATATTAGCTGCAAATATTTTAAGGGGAGAATCGGCCCATGTAACTGAACAACTTTGCCTTAAAATATTTTCAGTAATTTTTTTTACACCCTGTATACGTTTGACGAAACCAGCTTCTGTTATGATTACGAAACTCTTTGATCAAATGTTCGTAATATTTACTGAAGTTAAGGTTAATTGTGTTTATTCTAGATTTCAACAGCGTTAGTTGATTTGTAATTCCCAAGCTGTCAGAATGATATCACTTGTGAGGTCATCCAAAAGTTGTGTTAAAGTTTTAAAATTACATAATTCCATTTTACGAATACTTGTAATGTATTTAATTAACTAAAGGTAATGAATAACATTTCAGAAAAATGTACGATGACCACACGATTACTTTAAAGAATGCCAAAAAGCACACACAGTATTTCTTCAATGGTGACACCAGGATGATACGTATGATGTTTATTAATGGTGAAAACTAGGGCCCCAAGTCTGCTATTTTTCGTCATTGTAACGCCATCGTAACTCAACTGTCATTCAATTGCCATTGTGATTTTTTACACTTTAAACTGTTAGCAGACTACGAAATGACCGAAATCATCCAACTGAGATCCAATCGATCGATATCCAACTGAAACCATTTTCATTTAGCAGACTTAGAGCCCAGGTAAGGTACTCATAGATTGAAAAATTATGAGCTAGTTCGTTGAATAGAAGTTTTAATACCAAGGTAAATCATTACAATGACATAACACGGTCAAATTCCCGTTTGAAATCTTCAAAGACAATTTTGTTTACAGTTTCATGTAAACGCTGTAACTCGAGTTACGTGAAATTACACAGTAACCTACTTTGAGAAATGGGACAGGTACCGGACATAGTTTCGTTTATGTTTATTACTGCCGTGTGGTGCCAGTAAAATAGCATCACTCCATTGCTATCTATTGGGCCGCAGGCGTCTACGGGCAACAACGCTCTCTGTGAACTTGCGGCGAGATCTTACACTGTATTGACCATTCCAGTCAATAAATGTGGTCAACGTGGCAAATAGCCTTGTTTCCTGACAGGTCAAATGAGCTACTTTTTAAAACGATCTAAACGGTATTTTGTTTGAAGAACTAGATACATGACTTCACGTCGTAAGTATTTGGATGGCGTCAAAACACTCACTTTTATATTTTATTTTTCTGCTTATTAATTTCAATTTTGATTATTTCAATGATGAATAAATTCCGTAGTATTTTTGGACAATAGTTTTAAACGTACAACGTTGATAGCGTCGGTGGCCAAGTGGTTAGAACACCGGTCTTACAATCGTGAGACCCGAGTTCGAATCCCGCCATGTACCAATGTGTTTTTACTCACGTACATTTACCGACTGCTCTTACGGTGAAGGAAAAACATCGTGATGAAACCCACATTCAAGTAAAGTTTGAATTCAGATGATATTTGAATGTGACTTAACCTAGGATTCGGGCCAGGTTAGCCTTCGGGTTGCAGAGGTCAGATGGCAGTCGCTCTGTGTAAAAACTTGGTTCCACGTCAAATCCCCTAGGTTAGGTAGCCGACCCCGACCGAGATCGGGATAAGGCAAGGTGGATGATGAGTTTTAAACGTATAACTGTTATATTTTTTAATGACTCAGGAAACTAGCGAATTACCAAACAAATTTTTCTGCCAGTTTTCGCGGGGGCATATGGGCAGAGGTGTAAGCCGAGCTTTGTTTTCCCATTAGGTTGAAAGCTCTATGTCAGTGGAATGTTGCGTGAGTGTATGTATGTGTGTGCGTGTGTAAGTGGGAGGGAGGGCGATTCTGGATTCGTTTCCAGGATTTGAAGTGTCAGATATCTGACAGAAGGTTTGAAAGCGAGTCGACTTGAACAAGCAGTCTGATCGAATCTCACACTTCAAAGAAAATATGTATTTAAATCCTGCTGATGCTATCCGGCATACAGATTTATTAATAAATCAGCGATGGGATGAGAAATCACTAGGTTATTGTATGAATCTTTCTATCATTCTTTTTTAATGCGGAGTTTTGGGCTATTAGCAACTTTGTCTGAACCAAACTACAAGGTGTAGGTAAAAAAATTGCTGCAAATATTATAAGGGGTAAACCAGCCCATGATTATCTTTGCTCCAGGAACATAGGTCGCAAAATGAAAAAATAAATTTGAACCTCCCATACAAAATTATCAAACGACCAAGTCCATTTTTATAGAGGGTCCGAAAAATTCTCATATTTCGACCAATGTTTCTTGGGGAAAGTTGTTAACTTTCATGGGCCCCTTAAAATATTTGCAGCTAATATTTTTACATCTTATTTATGTGACGCTGTTGACATTTATGCAGTTTGGGAGCTTATCTGTCAAGATACATATGTAATGGGAAATCGCTGCAGAGCTTTTAAAACAAACCTTTCATTCGCAGCCAGCGCCTCCTACTATGAACTAAAGGAACTGATTAAAAAAATTCCACTCCGCCTTCAACCAAACAGGTGATTCTGCTAGTGAATATGCGGGTAGTCATTTTTAAACTTACTTTTTTGTTCAGTAGTTTTTATTGCGGAAAAACCACAAGTCGGTGGGCAAGTGGTTAGGACACCGGTCTTACAGTCGTGAGACCCGAACTCGATCCATGTACCAATGTGTTTTTACTCGCGTACATTAACCGACCGGTGAAGGAAAACCTCGTGTTGAAACCCACATTTAAATAAAATTTGAATTCAGATGATATTTGAATGTGACATAACCTAGGATCCGGGACAGGTTAGCCTTCGGATTGCTGAGGTCAGATGGCAGTCTCTTTGTGTAAAAACTTGGTTCCACGTCAAATCCCCTAAGTTAGGTAGCCGACCCTGACAGAGAACGGGATAATAATGATGCCCTACCTACTTAGGTACTTTTTAATTAATTTTAACACTTTATAGATATTAGTATGATGTTCCCCATATGGGTAGGTAGTTAGCTATATTATAGGTTTACACGTTACGGCAAAACAGACGTTCTGGCGTCTGTCCAACCCGGATGTGACAAGGCGTGATGAAAATAGAACGTTTCAGTTACATTTATAGGCTATAAAAATATATCTTGCATTTTGTAGTAACTTTCTTTTTATGGAGATATTTTAAAAGATGTTAAGTAGGTAGAAATAATATTTTCTTATTTTAAGGGTTAGGCAGAGGGTCAAGAGCTCAAAACCAAAATTTACCAAATCAGGGGCCAAACACATCGTCGGTCACTGGCCTCATACGAACCAGTGTCTGAGGCAAGAGCATAGATAAGATAGACCTCTGTCACACGCGCTTGACGGAGACCCCATTCTTTTTTTTTTTTTATATATGTAATAGGCCCGCATTTGTCTGCCATCTCACCTGGTGGTAAGTGGAGATGCAGACGAAGATGGTACATGCTTGCCTAGATAATGCCTATTCACTCTTGCCTTAAAAAGGCCCAAGTTATGTTGTTCCGGAAAAAGATCCGCCGGTAGGGAATTCCACTCTTTAGCCGTACGCATGATAAAAGTTGAAGCGAAACGCTTAGTGCGGATTAGAGGTATATCTACAACATAAGGGTGGAACCCCAGTCGGCGCCTCGATCCTCGGAGATGGAATGGGGGTATCAGGTCGTGGAGTGATTGAGCACACTCTCCGAAATGTATCCTATAGAATACCGACATGCATGCTACTTTACGACGGTGTTCAAGGCTCTGCAACTTAGTCTCAACCAGTGCTTCGTCTGCTATGAGCTTCTGGGTTTAATGTGGAGTCGTCCTTCTCCAGGACCAGTCTTGGGTCTTTTTTTTGTTTGAGGGTCGTTTCAGATAAGTCGTGTAACACTATAGTGACAGGTTGTCAGTCTGTCGCCTAAAACTGTAATACACATGAAACCCTCGAGTCCCTAGTCGGCTTTTACGACACCCACGGGTAGAAACAGGGTGATGCTATTCTAAGCCAGCACCACACGGCTAAAAGGTAATAAAGAGTATCAATTGACGACCGATGTGGCGCAGTGGTAGTGCGACTGCCTTTGACGCAGAAGGTTCCGGGTTCGATTCTCGGTGGGTCACTCACAAAGTTGATATTTATCACTTTGTGAATTTGTTCCCAGTCTGGTTAGGACATTGCGGGCTGAACCACCCGATTGTCCGTAAGTAAGATGGTTCCGTGTTTCAGATGGCACGTTAAGCCGTAGGTCCCGGTTGTTGTCTATGATCACTTAGACAGCGGTCGTTACACAACCATGTCAGAAGCCTGCTACTTGTAGAAGGCGGTTGAAAAATTCTGACACTAGGGTTCATCAGGTCGTTCGACGACTCGGTGTCCCACACGAAAAGAAGAAGAAGAAGGCACTTGAACAAGAAACTTGAATTGCATCCCTCAATGAATCAATTATCAATATAACTACTATCGGTAACACTTATAGCTCATTGAAGGCTTATAGGCACTTAACTTGCGACAAAAAACGGCCATAGTCCAGGATCCGACTGCAATTCGTTATCAAATTCAAATTAAGAGTAAAGCCATTCCGACCTAGGTGGCGCTGTCGGCGCTTTATCGGATTGAGAAATCATCTGTCAAGTTCAAAAACTATTACCTCTATCTATCTATGGGAAATCACTGCTGAGATTTAGAGCCCTACGGGAGTAAACGAAAAATATAAAAAAATCCACTTGCAGGTATAGGTAGGTACGTAGGTATCCATGGAACTCATCGACTATCGACTACATATCACGCCTTTATCCTTTGCGTAATAGGCAGACCGTTAACGGCCGTAAAATACGGTCGCAATAACTACGTCTGACAAATAGTATTGTATTGACAGATGATTGGCGTATCGCCGTAGTGACAGGTTGTCAGCTTGTCGGCTAAAGTTGTAATACACATGAAACCCTCGAAATCCTTAGGCGCATCTTACGACACCCGCGGGAAATATATGAGGTGATGCTCTTCTAAGCCAGCATCACACAGGATCACGGCACGACTATCGAATCGAGGGATTAAAAGCACTTAGGTCAAAAAACAGGCATAATCCGAGATAGGACTACATTTTCTGTTCCCAATGAGATTAGAATATTGCAGCCGGTTTGGTTGTTGTGGCTGTAGCAGTATCAGCAGTAGTAGCCGGTTCCTGGAGCTATTATTTCTGAATTGTACTTTTTCAGTTCCGTGCACGAAAGTCCAAAACGACTGGTCTAACCACACGTTTTATTTTATTTTACTTGATGTTTTGTTAGTCAAAAATGTTCGTGAATTTTGAGGGTATGTGGGAATCGATAAGTACAGACGAACGTGTAATACATGCATTTACAGTAGCAGACTTACGCATGAAACAAAAACGAACGTTTCAGAAATAGAGCTCCTGGACTATTAGCGCAACGGCGCGCAACAAAAAGCGCATAACATCTGTGCGCGCGCGACCCACTCGTCTGCGCATCTGTCTGCCTGCGCACGCGCCGACTTTGCGCCTTTGTACGTAGTGATGTGCCGTGGGGAATATTCCAATTTCCAGTATTTTACTACCGGGAATATTCCCAGTATTTTTCCAATGTGCCCGGGAATATTCCCTTAGCGGGAACATTCAATATGTATGATTGTTTTGTTTTAACTTTGAAATAAGACATCATTTCTATGTCTTTAAGTACACATTCAACACTCTCTTCATTATATTACTAGCTGCCCGCCCCGCGGTTTCACCCGCGACTTAGTGAAACTTTTAATAAATAAAATAATACTCTATTGGTAAAAAACATGATTCACCAAACAAATAAGATAAATAAAAGGATTTAAATATAAACGTCGGTACGAAAAAAATCCTTGTCATTGTGGCGTTTGTTAGATTTTGACGATTGCTTGGAAAATAAAACACGTCAAAAATTATAACATTTCCACAACAGATGAAATTTATTGGACCTTTCCTAGGATTCCTATTATTTTTATATTCCGTCGATGCTAGCTGCTGGTTTCACTTTCTCTCTGAGGTGGCCAAGCCACACTCAACCCCCGTGTCGGCACCGGGTAAGCTTCCGTAAATCCCTGTGTCGCGCGTTGCAGCTGGTGTCGATTTGCAATCAAATGTTTGCTTTCTCTTTTTCTCTGAGGGGGGCCTCAACCCCCCATGTCGACGCTGGGTAAGCTTCTTTAAACCCTCGTGTCGCCGGTCGCAGCTAAATAAATCTGAACACGTGCGACACGCAAATTTTCAGCGGACAACGTTAGAAAAATCCGCCCATAAACCATAGAATAACCTCATTCTTGTTCATAATACATTTTAGTCCAGTATTTTACTTATATTTATTTTGTGACCGGAAATGGCTCGCTGGTTGTCAAAATATTACGTGTCTCAATTTTGGATAGATCGTGTTAAAACATCTTAACTTGCATGTCATATTTATATGCAAAATGTTTTAATATCTTTGTAAAATTAATAAAGTCGACATCTTGTTGAAACACATTTTGTATGGAGTATGTATTGTGACCTTGGTTGTCAAAATATTACGTGTATAAATTTTTGATGATCTTGTTAAAACATCTTAACTGGGATATCATATTTATATGTAAAAGGTTTTATTTCAACATCTTGTTCAAACATATTTTTTATGGATTGTGTATTGTGACTTAAACTTAAATCTTGGTGCAGCTACTCAATTGATTAAGTCAAATGTCTCGAGCAATAGATGTCATTGTTAAAAAAAAATTGTTTCCTAAAACTAGAATTAGCTCAATGGCGCCGTCATTTCAAAAATATTGGAAAATGCGTGTTCCCGTGGGAATGAGACATTTTACCGGGGTAAAGAGTAGTCTATGTATGTCCTATTCTGGGCATTTTCTCGTCTTTGTATGTACAAAGTATCATTTGAATCGATTCAGCTCTTTTAGCGCCAAGTCCTAACAAACACACACACAAACATCCGCCTTTATAATATTAATAGGATTAGGATTACTATGGTTCTTTAAACAGGTAACTGTCACAAAACGAAGGGCAGAAAAGCTTAGTATTCACGTATACAGCTTCAATTTTAATCGCTTTAGCTTCAAAACGGATGGAGTTTCATAGGAACTTACCCCCCCTTTTTCACCCCCTCTAAGGCAGATCCTTTTTGCGTCATTTTTAATTTCTAACCCAATAGCCAAATATAAACTGACGGAGTTTCATACAAACTTATCCCCCCACCCCCCTTTTACCCCGTTAGAGAGCAAATAAAAATAAAATACCTATCTATATAACAAAAAAAAGTTTCATCAAAATCCGTCCAGTAGTTTTTGCGTGAAAAGCGGACAACAAACAGACAGACAAAATTTTTTTGAATCAAATTTTTGGCTTTTATTGGTTGTATGAAGATCCCCCATCTTAGTTTTTCTTTAATATCTTTAATGTACGGACATGAGGTTGTTATAATTTTATTATATGTATAGATTATTAAACTAAAATTATTCCATTTACATTGATTTTTATTTTTCATTAAATTTTTTATTCAACACTAGGTAGTTACCCATTAGAAATATAGAAATCAAAGAATTAAAAAAACATTTTAATATTACCGGTAATATTCCTGGGAAAGTAAATGGGAATATTCCCGGTAAGTTTCCAGTAACTTTGGGAATTTATAAATCGCGTTAATTATTAACTGTGTTTATATAGTAGACTTGTTTTAAAGGCAAAAGTAATAAATTTAACAAAATATCATTTCTTTCAACAACATTTTTGAGCAACTTTCCCAAATATTTCCACTTTTGGGAATGTGCCCGGGAACGCTACTGGGAATATTCCCACGCTAGGGAAACTTACCGGGAACGGCACATCAGTATTTGTACGTTTATACATTTGTACCAGATAGCATTTGGAATAGAACATGTAGCATATCAAAATCTGAAAAAGTTATTGACTTATTTATTTATTTAGTGTCAGTATTGTATTGTAAATTCCTGACATTCTAAAAGCATTTATTGTGAATCTACTTGGAAATAAACGATTGAAATCCTGAATTTTTTTTAAATTTAATCATTGGGTCAAGAAAGAGGTTTCGGTCATTATGCGTTTAAGTCATTGTGCGTTATGGACATTTTTAGGATTTAGAACATTATGCATCGGGATAAGGACAGAAATGTATAACACAAAATTCATTCTAAAAACTTGAACTTTAAGTTGAACAATAAATACTAATAGTACGAAAAAACAAAGTTAGAAGAAACTATGTATCTATAAATGTACTTAATGAAGCACATACAACAAACGTGTAAATTTTTGGCAATTATAATTATACTTATACGAAACACATCGTGCGCGTGTCCGGCTCGCACTTAGCCCGTTTTTTTCAGCCTATTTAACAGTTACACAAATCTGTCTTACGTAATAGCTACTTAAGTAGTTATTTATAACCGTTACTATGTGGCAACAGGGACAGACGTTCCGAACTGTTAATGACCTATCTTCGTGAGTTGCATGAAGAAAGTCATTCATTACTGCCGACTTGGATATGGCTGCTGAATGACTGAACAGTTCTTAGGGAAAAGTGTGAAATTAGATTAAGATAATAAGTACTATGAAGTACTTATAAAAGGGTCTTTTATAATTTTCTTATTTACAATACGAAGTAAGTAAAAAAGCAAAATTTTAAACAAGCAGCATGAAATGAAAATAACTAAAGTCACATACCAAAACAAATAAAGTCTGATTTACGTAGGTCGTTTTAATACTTTAGCTCCTGTCCTATCAGAAAATAATTCGATAAAAAAAATATGCACTATAGTCTGTAAGTTTAGGTACTTATCTTTTTGTAAACAAACTTTGTATGAAACTGACACTTCAGAAGTGTCACTTTCGTACAAAGTTAGTTTACAAAAAGATAAGTACCTAAACTTATAAAGTAAGTTTGTTCTGACACTAGAGTGTTCTGACACTAAGGTCCGTATTTATAAATAGCATTTAACTCTGAGATCGATCTCAAGAACGATTTAGACAAATGCCAGTCAATACTAAACAGCATCTCAAAGTCGTACTCAAGATCGAACTCAGAGTTGAATGCGGTTTATAAATACGGGCCTAAGCCCCCACAGACAGAAACTCGTATTAAATAGTAATAAAAACTGGAAGTAGTAAAACCTCAATAAACCAGGAATCTAGCCATATGGTCGTCTACAGGAAAACTAGTGTCACCCCATATCGATTGATTAATATAAATATCACAGTTTTCACCTTACCATAAAATAGCGAAATTATAGTTTGTAAGATCATAAAGAGTAGGGTCATAAAAGTTATCGATAAATTGTTTTATCTACGCTACGTTTTAATTACGCCTAAGTCGTTGAAATAAATCGCAATTTATTTCTATGGTTTAATCGATAACATAAGTAAGTACCAATATAAACTGCATGTGAAAGTTAATAACTATAAAGACATACAAGTATTAATTATAGGTTCTTATGTTTTCATTTTACTTGTACATAATCTATTTATTAATAAATTTATGTGTACAAAAAAATTTGGTAAGCGGAACAAATATAGCATACAGCCATTTTCTTTGGCAACAGATTTACTGTTGACTTGCACAAATTGTATGGTATTATGATGATAATTATTAAACCGTACACAATAAAACACATAGGACATAACATTAAAATCAATTCACAGCAGGTCAACTTATTTAAAAAAAAAAAATCTCTTCCGGTAGACCTCGGGTAGTAAGATAGCATAAAGTGAGGCAGATAAGGCGTGCACAATCAAATTAATTTTACTTAAATTATAGACTACATACACTTCGTACCTACCAATAATGATAACAGTCAGTAATGGTGCTTTACCCATATAGTTTATTTTTAACGTACTCTGGGTTCTACTTCTAGCAGTGGAATATGACTATGATGCAATAGGTGTATGTACCACAAATTAAGAAACTTATTAATCAAAACAATTCGATTTAAAAAAGAAACCATAAAATCGATATCGATAAATCTCAGCTCTACCTCCCGCTAGGCCAACAAAAACAAGAAATCCTAGGTATGGTCAAGAGACCTTATAAGGATCGTCACTTACACTTGGCGTCTATAAATGTCCATTGAGTGACTAAAGTGACGTTTGTGGCACATGGTCCACAAGTGGCCCAATCGGCCCAACTTATGTAAACTGTCAATTATTGTCAAATGGAAAATAAACGACTGGTTTGAAGTGGGTTTGATCTCGCTTTGAATGATTATTTTTATTCAAAGTTTTCCGTAAATGGATTTTATTTGTACAACTGGATAGGTACAATGTTGACCACCTCTGAAATCTAGAGTAAGGCAGATCGCACACTAAAAGTTCGACGGACCGCTAAGTATCGCAGCGGTCAGTCAGATCCATACTAGAAATGTCAATCCCCATACTAAAACCGCTCAATCGCACTCGATGCAGCGCTATCGCAGTGCCGTCCGTCGAGTGCGGTTTTAGTACGGGGAGTGACGTTTCTAGTATGGATCTGACAGACCACTGCGATATTTTAGCGGTCCTTCGTGCGTTAAGTGTACGGTCCACTTAATATTTTTTGTCCATGATTCTCACTAACTTTTTTAAAGTGCAAGGCCTCTAAATACCAAGAAAGTAATTGGTGTACATTTGGCTGGCGTACTACTAGATGGGTGGTCGAAATGTCTGTCTGCACGTCTGTTTATAACGCTGACATTTACCTTGCAGACCTAGATTTACTACCTCTCAAGATATACTTGTTGTAGTCAGTAGGTACTTAGAGCGTTGGTGCCCAAGTGGTTAGGACACCGGTCTTACAATCAGGAGATCCGAGTTCGATCCCCGCCATGTACCAATGTGTTTTTACTCAGGTACATTTACCGACTGCTCTTACGGTGAAGGAAAAACATCGTGATGAAGCACACATTCAAAAAACATTTGAATTCAGATTATATTTGAATGTCACTTAACCTAGGATTCGGGCCAGGTGCCTTCGGGTTATCTAATAGTAGTAATTTTTTACAGCCTGTATACAGTACACCAAATTATTTTTTTGATTTGGCCTACTTATTGATAATCTTGAAATATGTTTATTCATATTTTTGTCATCCCAACTGCATCTAATGCATTTTGAGATGCATTTAGTAAAACGCAAACGTGTTTTAATGCATGTAGCTTTCTTACTCATAAAACTTCTCTGAAACCTCATTTGAAATACAAACAGTATGATTATGGGCAAAATTTAACACATTCTCATACAACCTCACACGTTTCCATGCATTCCATGAGCCTTCATAGCACTTACGTTATTATTGTAAAATACCGCGTCAAATTATTTACTCATTCTGTGTAAAATTTTGTCTAAAAAATCTTGAATCTTAAGAATCTTGAAGTGTCTTTTTTTTCGGCTCTATTGCCTACAACCTTGGACCTCTAACCTGGCTAAACTTTAATTGGTATTATGACCGCGTCTCAAAAAGGTAACCTGATTCTATGCTAATTTGCTAAGTTCGTGAGCAAAAACAACTTTTGTTGTGAAAATAAACATACATACCTACATACATATGGGTTGGCTGGAAGAGATCTCTCATTTAGAGATAAGCCCGCCTTTGCAACAATTTTTCTTGTTCTTATTTTCCATAATGTTTATGCAATAAAGAATATATATATACATATATCACGCCTTTATCCCTTGCGGGGTAGGCAGAGCGCTAACGGCCGTAAGAATACGGTTGCTATGAAAATAACTTGGGAACTAATGGCGCCACTGTGAAGTTCCCCAGTTTATTCACTGTGAACTATGCTTAGTCTGTGATTAGTCGAAAATGTGTCAAGGTTAAAGTTCAGTTACTACCAAGGTTTTTTAAAACTTCTTCAATGATTTTCCATAGATAAGAGTCACTGAAATTGATAGAATAATCCCTCAATCTGCAAAAATCACAACAGTGACGCCTGTGAGTTTCGGCCAAATGCCATGAAGCTCACAACCTTATGTCATCATAAGGTCCATTTTTCTTTATTTACTTATGTTTCAGTATGGGTCTGTTAAAAACATCACAGGTACCTAGCTATATTGTAAGCTCTATAGTTCAGACAACTGTTGCTGCCAGACCAAAAAATCATGGTCCTTTTCTTGAAGTGATTGGCCGCACTATTTCATCCCTTGTAACATTTCCATTATTTTATAATTAATTATGAATTACCAGATGATCTTCAATCTGCTAGTCTTCATACAGAACTAGTGAAAACAAAAACTTATTTTATAACATTCAGTATATTTTAATATAGTATTTACCCAGTAAAAGTTTACGTAGAGTAAATGCAACAGCCTTTGTTTACTCTGTGCGTGTATTCCACTCACGCGCAGGCAGTATGACAGATCAGTGCGACGATATGGAGACGACTTTTTTTTATTTTTTAACTTATTCATTCGTGCGTGGAGGTTGGTCATGGATAAAATGTGGTTTAGGTACATCAGTTAATTATCGTAAACCAATTTAAATTGGTTACAAACGACTGACAACCTGTCGCGATAGTGGTACGTAGGTATACAGGGAGTAAGGGAGGCGTGTTCATACCATGAAACTGAACAACTTTTTATATGGGGGATATGTTGGGAAACGAAAAAATTTTTTCTACGTTCCATACAAAATTCCTGATCAGCTGCGTGACTTTGTATGGTATGTGTAAAATTTTTCGTTTCCCAACATAGCCCCCATAGAAAATGCTGTTCAGTTTCATGGTTTGATCACGCCTGCAAAGTTTTCGTTACACCGTCCCTTACAACCTGTATGTAGGTGTGTAAGGGAACGCCTATGTCCAACAGTGGACTTCTGCACCTGTCCAAATCTCTGTACGAACGATGCCATACGCATTTGTCAGTGCTTATTTGTGAATATTTCTCGTAGCAGTCTGGCAGGTTGCCACCAGCTGAATAGTGGCTTACATCATGACCGTCGGACTGTTACAGTAAGGCGCATCGCACACTTAACGCACGACGGACCGCTACAATAACGCAGCGATCTGTCAGAAAATGCTAGAAACGTCACACAACTGCTCTTACGGTAAAGAAAAATATCTAATATGATGAAACCCACATTCGAATAAAATTTCAATTCAGATGATATTTCAATGTGACATAATCTAGGATTCGAACTATGTTAGCCTTCGGATTGCAGAGATCAGCTATACCTCCACACTTGACGCACGACGAAGCGCTAAAATATCGCAGCGGTCTGTCAGATCTATACTAGAAATGCCAATCCCCATACTAAAACCGCTCAACCGCTGTTGTCGTGTATCACTATAGTGACAAGTTGTTAGCCTGTCGCCTAAAATTGCAATACACTTAAAACCCTTAAGTCCCTCAGTCGCGTTACGACACCCACGGGAAAGAAATGGGGTGATGCTATTCCAAGCCGGCATCACCCAGGAATAATAATCCATTTGGCCAATAGCTCCTATTTTAAGAGAATCTTTGTTTTTAGTAATAAGAGGCAGGCTGATGAAAATCGTGCTCAAAATATAAACAAGCAATATATAAAATCACAAGTTTATGTTTTCTTAACATTTCCGCCACTAATTAGGGGGAATTCCCTGTTCTAGTATTAGACGCAGGGCTAGTACTAGAACGCAGTAAATTTTATTTTTTAATACTTACGTATTTTTTAATTTTTTAATACTCATGTATTAAAAAATAAAATTTACTGCGTCTAGTACTAGCCCTATTGACTCAGAAGTTGGGTTGATTTTTTTCCGTTTTAGGTTCCGTGCACGAAAATCTAAGACGACTGGTCTAAACACACGTTTATAAATTACTTTTACTTGACGTTTTCAAAGTAAAAAATACTCGTATTTGTGAATTTTTGAAAATATGAAATGGTAGTATAGTAGAACGTGTGATATTAGCATAATAAAAAGCAGATTTTCAGAAGAAAGAGTAACAAAACATAAGTTTTAATTTTAATTTTGTCTTATAAATTTACCCTAAAACAATTCACATGTATGCGCCTGCGCACGCCACATGTTTCGGTAACTCTATACGCGTTGCGTAATGCACAAAATGCGCGTTCGCGTTGTAATGACTTTTGACGTTTAATAGGCGTTTTTTTGAGAAATGTACCTATTCGATAGATGACGCTTTTTGTCATAGTCTTCTTCTTTTTCGTGTGGGACACCGAGTCGTCCAACGGCCCGATGAACCCTAGTGTCAGAATTTTTCAACCGCTTAGTACATGTAGCAGGCTCCTGACATGGTTGTGTAACGACCGCCATCTAAGTGATCATAGACAGCAACCGGGACCTACGGCTTAACGTGCCATCCGCAACACCGAACCATCTTACTTACGGACAATCGGGTGGTTCAGCCCGCAATGTCCTAACCAGGCTGGGAACAAATTCACAAAGTGATAAATATCAGCTTTGCGAGTGACCCACCGAGAATCGAACCCGGGACCTTCTGCGTCAAAGGCAGTCACACTACCACTGCGCCACATCGGTCGTCATTTTGTCATAGTCAAAGTCGGGATGACTGTTGAATTTGACATCTGATCCGGCAGAGTCTATGGCAGTGTATAACGCCATCTAGCGGACTAGTTTCGCCAAAAAACGTATCAAAGTGCAAATGTTGTCGCCTTTATCTTTTAATGCCGTGTGATTCCGGCTTAGAATAGCATCACCCCACATCCTTCCCGCGGGTGTCGTAAGAGTATAAGTGTATTGCAATTTTTAGGCGACAGGCTGACAACCTAGTGATACACATGTTTTCTGAAACAGCCTTGGCAAACAATCTTTAAAAAATGTCAAGGCGTGACGATAGCAAACGTATTATTACGACTGTTAACGCCCTTCCTACCACGCAAGGGATAAAGGTGTGATATATGTATGTATGTAAAAAATCTTTGACCTTTGACCTTTCATCGTATCAGGTGCCTATACGGTATGTACGTAGGGCCTAGGATACCACGTCAAATCAAAACACGTTCTAAACTAAACTTTTACCACACCTAAAGCTATGGAGTGATGCTACTCTCAACCGGCATCAGCCATCGGCATACATTTGAAAGCACAAAGAGCTGTCTGTTTTGCAAGCGAACCGTAGAGTGCAGTAAAAGCGGTGACGCGATCGCCATTAACTAACTACACCGTGAAGCTTGACCCATTTCATGTGGGTTTATGTATGTTTGTATGTTTATCTGTATTTCCTATTGCGTCACGGCTACCAAAGGAAATTTTGGACTAATGTCTGTAGTCATAGCTAGTCTACTTATAGCTTGGCCAGAAAGAGTACACACATACACAAATCACGCCTATATCCCTGGCGGGGTAGGCAGAGCGTTGACGACAGTAAAATAACGGTCGTTACGCCACATCTGACAAATGTTTGAGGGTCGTTTCAGATAAGTCGTGTATCACTATAGTGCAAAGTTGTCAGCCTATCGCCTAAAATTGCAAGACACGTGAAACCCTCAAAAAGAAAGAGTAGAAATTAAATAAACCTTTAAGACCTTAAAAAAAAGGAGGTTCTCAGTTTGACCTGTATGTGTGTACAAGTAGGTTAGTATGGATGTACGTATGTTTGTCTGCGATTATCTCGCGTTTGGATGAACCGGTTTGGATGCGGTTTTTAGAAAAGTATTCGTCAGACTTAGGAAAAGGTTTTAGGCATATTAACCGCCAAAAATGGCGATTCACACTGTTATACGTCCGTTGAAGTCAGTTCTTCTTTTAAAAAAGTTTACGTTTGACTAAATATTCGTTAAAATTCTTAGGAAGTGTTTCCATACATTTTTCCAAACTCAAAGAGCAGCGTGTCACATAACACAAAGCTTAAAACCAGACCCTTATTTTCAAAAGACTTTGGTTTAAAAAGTTCTCTATGGTCAAAAGTGGCTCTACTAACCTTGTAGAGGGTCATTATCATCATTAATAATAATTAGGATTCCGGACACACCTTCTGAAGTCTACCGGTGTGACGAATTTGAACTCAGAACGAAGTAGCAGTAGGGTGACCATTTTCTTGGATTTCTTGGGCTATTACCTGAAACAAAAAAAAAACAAATTTGCATTAATATTTTTAGTTCTTAATTCAAATTTTCTTATTTTCTATAGTGCGTAAAATATATGATGATCTCTGTGACGTTTGTGACCTTGGAGCAAAAGCTATGACATAAGGTCCATTTTCCTTTGTTAACTAGGATGATGAATAGAAAATGGGCCTTATGTCATAGCATTTTCTCCAAGATCACAGAGGTCCCAGGAATCATCCTATATCTTCCAGACTATTAGTACTTTCTTTTTTCTTCTTTCGTTCTGTTTTCATGTTCTTGTACCTTTTTTACTACTTTATTTAAAATATCCCAGACGATCTCGTGTTATAATTAATGAAAAATTTGGAGCGTAAACCATAAGGCCAGATTCCCTGACATTATACTGGGTGTAAGACACGGTGTTACGCAAACTTTGCAGGCGTGATCAGACCATGAAACTGAACAACTTTTTTTATGGCGGCTATGCTGGAAAAAGAAAAAATCTTTTTTTACTACTTTTTTAAAAGTATCCCAGCCAACCTCGTGTAAACAAAATAATATATGAAAAACTTGAAGCGTAAACCGTAAGGCTAGATTCCATGACATTGTATTAAAAAAAAAAAACATATTTTCTGTTCGGCCATATGCTGTTGCGCGCCACTGGCTCCACTTTGGCTCACACTGACCTCTTTATGGGGTCAAATCACCAAATTGCTCCAAAATTACGGGTTTTATATCAATTACTTGTAATAGGAGTCTTAAAGGTCTATTGTTGAAGTTTATATTTATGGGTCTACTGATAAAGATATTTTGTGAGTAGAGCTTTGTTCCAAAGTTCAATATCTCTAATAAAAATTCCAGTTTGAAAAGTAATTTCTGTAAATATTTATATACATCGACGATTTGTTTAAATTATATCTTTTCGTGCTAGGTGCGAGTACTTTGCGTGGGCGGGATGGATCTAATATATTTTTATTTTGTGGCTTAAATCATAAGTTGTATACACATACATCGCAGAATTAGACAATGTGGTGGTGTTTTCGTTTTTTAATGCATGGTATCTATGGTACTATTTTCAAATTACATACCTACACATATCACGCCTTTATCCCTTGCATGGTAGGCAGAGCGTTAGCGGCCGTAAGAATACAGACGCTATATCCACGTCTGACATTTTTGAGGATTGTTTTCAAATTACACTTATACAAAATGTCTAATTGAAGCATTTTTACGTTTAGTTTACCGATACCAAAATACTTTATCAATGTCACACATCACATCGGCCTATAGCAGTCCACCGTTGGACATTGGACCCCGGGGTACGCCACACCTTGTGGTGGCCCACACATGTAATTAAATAATATTAATACATACTTCTTATTTTATAAATACCTAAGAACGATTGACTTGTAAAATTTATTTTTTACTAATGCTTGAATCTTGAAAAGGCACGATCTTCCGCTCGCCATCTAGTCGTTACTTACGTCTTAGTTATTATTTTTTCCGTAATATCAATTTGCTATTAATATAAAAATTTAAATGACTACACTGTATCGCATGATGTACTGTATGCCGTGTGAAGCCGGCTTAGAATAGCATTCCCCACATCCTTCCGGTGTCGTAAGAGCCGACTAAGAGACTCGACAGTATTGGTTACAATTTTTAGGCGACAGGCTGACAACCTGTAACTATAGTGATACACATGTTTTCTGAAACTACCTTGGAAAACAATTCTCAAAAATGTCAGACGTGGCGATAGCGACCGTATTCTTACGGCCGTTAACGCTCTGCCTGCCCTGCAAGGGATAAAGGCGTGATAGATGTAGGTATGTATGTATCGCATGAGATGTTTTTTGCAGGCAAGTGGTGTTCAAAATCAACCATTTTTTATTTATTCCAAAACCGCGCTTATCTTGTGACAAACACCACAACCGACTAAGTAGGTGCACCATTTATCACCTATCTAGACATAATTCTAATTCCACTGAGTGCTGGAACTAATACCCCTGAGTGCTAAGACCTAGTTAAACTAGAATTATCGATACTAAAACATGTTAGCTTAGTTTTCTGGTTCCCACTGAACTGAATTACAGGAGCTCTATTTTTGAATTTTCGCTTGCGGAAATCATCCATTACCTTGATAAACTCAAACACACATACAAACACAAATCACGTCTATATCCCTGGCGGGGTAGGCAGAGCGTTAACGCTATCGCCACGTCTGTCAAATGTTTGAAGGTCGTTTCAGATAAGTCGTGTATCACTATAGTGACATGTTGTCAGCCAGTCGCCTTAAATTGCAATACACATGAGAAAACTCAAACATACCTTAGACATTAACGCGAGAAGTAAAATGTAAATGTGGGGAAGACCTAGACGAACGTACCTAGATCAAATCGGGGACGTTCTAAAGAATGTATGAAAAGGCTGATGAATGTTGAGGAAGCGAAAGAGGTATGTCAAGATTGTAGCAAGTATGAAGGATGTAGTCTCTGCCTACCCCTCAGAGGCGTATGTATGTGGTTAAACCACTTTCGTATACGATTTCAGTAATCATACTTTCGGCAATTGAGCGTGTGAGGTGGGCGTTTGTTTTTATACTGAAACTAATTGTGTTAATGTGTTGAACGGTGAAATGAGCTATTTTGTTTGCTTTTTCATATAAATTGCTTCTTCTTCTGAAGATATAAAATGAAGAAGAAGATATAAATTGCTTAAAATAGGGTTTTATACAAAGATCTTTGAAGCAAAATCATGCTCGAGTAAAACTTTTTCGCATTTTTATCTGTTCGTCCTTGTCATCAAACACCCATATTTTTAATGGCGTGTTTTATTTTTGTAAAGATTTTATATTTGTTTAGCTTTGCACTATTTGAAATATACATATTATTGTTTATATTAAATTAATTTTGTTTAATAATTGTTTAAATTAAGTACGTTTCGTTTATATATTCGATAAGTGAATATACCTCTCAAACTAAAATGACCATTTCCGTTTCAAAATGATTATACCACCAATCAAAATCACTAAAAAAGTCATCTTGTATAATTGATTACCTTAATAAATTACTCTATACCTGGACAAATGGGTTTAAAATGACCACAAACAATGAATATACTTTTTTTACTTTATTTTACTATTTTCGCTCTACTACCTCCGCTGTGTTGTCCGAAGTTAATAGCCCGGCAAATGTGGACACATTACTGTGATCCATTATTTTGTAGGGTGACCATAACCAGCAGTTTTCAATATTTTTAGACAGACCACCCGACCATGCAGTGCATTGTATTCTCAACATAAAGTTTATTAACAAAAATTCCATTTTTGTTTTTAGATTTACGCGGTTGTTGACAAAACTTAAAACAAAAATAATCGTGGTGATAATCCCGTTAGGTAATACTATTAATTTAAGTGTTTTAAAAACTTTAATTCTTGTTGGTCAAATTCTTAAACTCTTAAAATTATCGTTCTTAAGTATTCTGACAGTGACATTATTAAACATTGTTCTATATTAGGATAATATAGAGCAGCAGAAATTAGCTGCAAAAACAAAAAAAATATTCCCCCCATTCAGTTGACTCGCTCGGCTGCTACATTTTGTATGGGAGGTCCAAAAAATTTTCTCATATTTCGACCTATGTTTCTTGGGGAAAGTTGATCAGTTTCATGGGCTGGTTCGCCCCTTAAAATATTTGCAGCTAATATCTTTACACCTTATATGTGTGTTTTACATGTCAAAGATAGTGATTTGATTATCAAACTTTTTCAGCCAACTCGTGAGTCGACTCTATTCTGTCCCTGTCAATGTAATCTTAAAAATTCACAGTAAGGAAAAATCCGCCAAAATACTAGAAATATGGTCACCCTACATCATTAAGCTTAAAGTTGCATCACAGTGGAGGTGACACAACTTGCATTGTGCAGTATACAACCCTATGTACCGTGGTTAATGTATGCTATGCTGTTGCATTTCCGGTATAAAAAAGAGTTTTCGGTCCGTTTATACTTGTTAGTTTATGGTTAACCTAGTTAAAAAGTCATTTCTGATATCCTACTAATTATTATAAATGCGAAAGTTTGTATGTCTGTTTGTTTGTAACTCCTTCACGCTAAAACTACTGAACCGATTTTCAAGAAATTTGGCACACAGACGGTAACTTGAATAACCCGAAAAAGTCTCGCCAACGAATGCCAAAAATATAGTTTTTATTCACCACATTTTGCCTTTTATTAATTTTGAATACTAAGTTTTATGTAATAAATATAGACCATTTGCTAAAAAAAAGTGCTTTTTTCATAAATCAGGTATTCGGTATTCGGAATACCGAAAATAAAAAATGGCCAAATAGTTGCCGAATATTCGGGACATCTCTAGTCATGATCACGGCTAAACTGTAGTAAAAAAAAATATTGTTACTATAGAAAAGCCTAACGTACCTTTAGAAGCTCCCATCTGGTTGTCAACGTGAAAGTACTTATCATAAGGCGACCTTAGGGTCAAAACCATAGGGTGACCATATAACTCGTTACGCACAGGAAACAGTCACCTATGCCACTGTGACAATTAACGTTAACATAATGACCCCAATTCACGCGTTTTTTCGGACAAATTGCCTTAATTAGGACCGCGTTATGTGACGCTTGGTGGGTTTTTTACGCTTAGCTTTTTGAGTGGCACACATAACCTCGTAACGCCCAGATGTCTTTTAAAAGGTATGTAGCTTTTCACGTGGCCAAGCACTATTGCAATAATTACATGAAAAACCGAAACTGACACACTGACAGTTACAGGGATAGGGTCGACGGCTTACCGTGCCCTCCGAAGCGCAGACTTGCGGTCAATCAGACATTCTATGATGAAACGATTTCACCCAAATGATACAAGTTTAAAATTTTAAATTTCCTACAGAAAATAAAATAGAAAATTTTAATAAATGTAATAGATATAAGCCCGATTTAGATAATGTATTCACGAGTATTACATAACTTTTTTATTACCCTTTTACAAACAGACAGATATCTATAAATATCTGACATAGTTCCGTGCATGAAAAATAGTATCAATCATTTTGGTCGGCTTCCGTATGTACAGTGCATTCCGACATAACTATTAATATTGGATGAAACTGGATTGTACGTTTGTCTGTCAGTTTGGTAATTTATTTTAACTGGTAGTTGAAATTCTAACTAACTAATAACTGGTAGTTGTGTTTATTTTGTAGAAAGTTTTCCGAAAAAAGATATAATATACCTAAATACCTATCCCACGGTAGGTATATTAGTACTTTTATACAGGAGGTGACGTACGGCACACTTTCGCGAAAAAGCCAAAGTATAAATAAAATTGGACCTTACATAAAAAAAATGACAGAGCAGAGTTTTTTTTAATATTATTTAGGGATCGGACAAGCGAGTGATTTAAAAAAAAAACTATTTAGGGTTACTTTCTTTATTAAAAAAATTAGTAAAGAAATTTAGATAATTTGATAACCGTGAAGCTTTTGGATCAGTTTACTGGGATTAGGTCTCTATAGTCTGTAAGTTTAGGTAATTATCTTTTTGTAAACAAACTTTGTACGAAAGTGACACTTCTGAACTGTCAGTTTCATACAAAGTTTGTTTACAAAAAGATAAGTACCAAAACTTACAGACTATAGTGTTTTGACAGTTTTTGTAGGTAGGTTATTTGATTCAAACCTATTTAGTTTAAAGTTAGAAATAACTGATAAGTACATCAAAGTAAGCGACAACCATAGTTCAGGACGATTGAACCTGAAACGAACAAAGTGATGTCTCGTTGAACCCTCGGTGAACTGACAATTGATGGACAATCATGTCTTTATATTGTGAATCATTTTCTTAGTTAACATCGGTCATCGACCCTTGTGTCATATAGTTAATGGTTTTAAGGTTTTCCTCATATATACTATACAGATACTTACTGCAAAAATAAGACAACCTAGGGATCCAAACCATTTTAAAACGACTTCAAAAAATTGAGGTTCTCAGTTTGACCTGTATGTAGGTATGAATGTATGTTTGTCCGCGATTAACTCGCGTTTGGCTGAACTAATTTTGATTCGGTTTTCATCAAAGTATTTGTCAGACTAAGGAGAAGCTTTTACGTATATTACCTGACAAAAAAATGGAGGCTCGCACTTTTACACGTTTACTCGTTGAAATCGGTAAAAAAAAGTAAAAATAAAAGTTCTCAGGTATATACACAGAATAAGCCGTGTGATGCTGGCTTAGAATAGCATTACCCCATATCCTTCCCGCGGGTGTCGTAAGAGGCGACTAAAGGACTCGAGAGTGTTGGTGTATTACAATTTTTAGGCGACAGGCTGACAACCTGTCACTATAGTGATACACATGTTTTTGAAAACAAGAAAACAATCCTCAAAAATGTCAGACGTGGCGATAGTGGCCGTATTCTTACGGCCTTTAACGCTCTGCCTACCCCACAAGGGATAAAGGCGTGATATATGTAAAATAAATATTGCGTAAATAAGGTATAAATGACTCGGAATACTTATAAGGCGCAGTCAGACTATGAAACTGAACAGCTTCCCCCAAGAAATATATCACAGGAAACGTCACAAGATGTGGCCTTGCGTTAACAGCCGCAACAGTCCACTGCTGGACATGGGCCTTCCCGTATAAATAGCCAAAATAATTACTACACATTATTTTCAGCATTGAAAAAAGTTTATAGTAAAGCGGATCCCACACTTGACGCACGACGGAGCGCAAAAATATCGCAGCGGTCTGTCACATCCATACTAGAAACGTCACTCCCCATACTAAAGCCGCACTCGACGGACAACACTGCGTAGCGCTGCGTCGACAGCGGTTGACTGGTTTTAGTATGGGGATTAACATTTCTAGTATGGATCCGACAGACCGCTGCGATGTTTTAGCGCTCCGTCGTGCGTCAAGTGTGCGAAGCCCATAACTATGAACTTCATACTGTCTGGAATCGACACTGACGCAATCCGGTACAATCCAGTTACGAAGCAAAATGGATCGCGGCCAAAAATATCACTGAGCTGTTTGTGATGCACAAATAGCGATGATAAAAGCGAATGCATTTTTGGTGAGCAACTGTGCCAACTGATGTATCGTGACGCAACACAACAACTAATAATACAAGGTGTTAGGAAGAGTACCAAGAGGTGAACCAGCCCATGGAACTGAACAACTTTTCCCAAGGATCATAGGTCGAAATATGAAAAAAGGTTACATAATGTGCCTCCCATACATAATGTACCAGCCGTCAAGGTGTATATTTTTGCATCTTAGCAAAATTTTTTTTTTTTTGTACCTATGTTCCTTGGGGGAAGTTGTTCAGTTTCATGGGCTCACGGCATGGGCTGGTTTACCCCTTGAAAGGAAATTAGTAGTTTTCCAAACACCATGTATACTTGCTTGTTAGATACCCAGCAGTTCCACCAGCTTTCTCGTGGAAATAAGGTAGAAAGTACGGGTAGTGGAAAGATCACAGAACAGAGATGTCATGCGCGCGCAGCCCCAGCGACGCAAATGTCATTTTTGCTCTGTGGAACGATGCACCGAAATTTTTCAGGCATGCATGATCAGACAACGAAAAAGAAGGTAAAGAACAAGAAAGAAGAAGGAAAAAAAAGGTCAAGACAATAAAAAGAACTTGTAGGTAAACAAGAAATAATTTCGACTTCACATATAAAATTTCCGACTCATCATGAGCTGACTATATATTTTTTGACTCTACATAATAAGAGTATGCTATCTCTCTACCGTAGGACTGCTGGAAGAGATTTCTTTTTAGAAATAAGTAGTGCCTGTTGTGTTTTTGTCTAAATGTGATTGTTCTGTGTTTTATCTTGTGTGCAATAAACAGTTAAATAAATAAATAAATAAGAGTTCTGCTCTATTCCTAACACTAGGGTTTATCGGCTCGTTGAATGACTTGGTGTCCCACACAAAAAGAGACCATACTATAAAAATTGCTAGTAGCATCTTGATGATTGTGTCTAAACAAACTTGCATACGTCCAGCTGGGCTAACATGCACGGCACAAGAAAATTTTGTCACGGTCGTTTGTCATGTTTTAACGTCATATGACTACTTATCGACTGTAGTGTAGCTAACATGGCAGAACATTTTTATCATGTCGTTTTGACAAATTTCGACAAATTCAAAATATCTTGACGATCCCTAATTTGCGCGGCAAATTTTATCATATTTTGACATAAACGCGTGACAAATTAGTCTTAATTTATCACCCAATTTACTAACGACGACAGTGAGACGAAAAAAGTAAAAAGATGGCTATGCCGTATTACAATTACATTAATACGATTTATAAAGAGAGGTGGATTAGACAAATCGAACGGAAACGGATAAGGGACATCTGTGACCCATTGCCGTGCGATGCCGGCTTAGAATAGCATCACCCTACATCCTTCCCGTGGGTGTCGTAAGAGGCGACTAAGGGATTCGAGAGTATTGGTGTATTACAATTTTTAGGCGACAGGCTGACAACCTGTCACTCAAGTGATACACATGTTTTCTGAAAATACCTTGGAAAACAATCCTCAAAAATATCAGACGTGGCAATAGCGACCGTATTTTAACGGCTGTTATTGCTCTGCCTGCCCCGCAAGGGATAAAGGCGTGATGTGTATGTATGTATGTGACCCATTCGATTTGACGGATTCGGAGTTTCAAAGCCTGTGGCGTATAACAAAACCCATAGCAATCTAAGACAAGCTGAGGGCTGATTTAGAGCCAAGAAATAGAGATTTGACCGAGAGGGTTTGGGAGAACCTGCTTGTAGAGCTATTGCGGAGGCTTATGAGCAAAAATTTAATGTGCCTAACATTATCGGGTTGGTGGACTGCACCCATGTGAAAATATTTCTACCTGCAGCACCACAAGGGGCACAATACAATGTATAAAAATAGAAGAATGTGCGCTCACACATTAAATGTTCAACTAGTAAGAATATTATTTATTTACAAAAGAAAACAAACAGCCTGTCCCTGTCATAAACCATAAATCCGAAAGAGAAAGATATGTTAATCATTCGTTTAACTTGTGTATGGGTAGTTTTTTCTTTGGTATTGTGACATTTCTTCGTGAGAAGGGCGAGAGACTGTGAAATACTTTTCTCTCGTGGCGCGTATGTTACGAAATACGAGAAAATTATCGAAATCGACAAATTTTGTCATCTCGATAGTGAAATAAGTCGTGCCGCCCATGTTAGACGTACTGGGCCCCTAGTCTTCTATTTTTTGTCATTGTAACGCCATCAAAACTCAACTGTCATTTTGTCATTTTTGATTTTTCTATACTTCAAACTGTTAGCAGACTACGAAATGACCGAAATCATCCAACTGAGATCCAATCGACATCCAACCGAAACGATTTTCATTTAGCTGACTTAGGCCCTGGTCTTCTGCGAAAACTTTCACGTTTCATCAAGCTCAGTTCCACCATTGACCATCCTCAGCAAACCCAACATCCTGAAGAGCAGGACAGCAGCATTTCCCTCGCGCACACGAGGGAAAGAGACATCAAAGCCGCCACCGACAGACGGACCGGCGATGGTATCTTGTTCGAAGAAGTTGTGCTACGGAACGCCATTGTCTGATGGAAGCGTTATTTCTGATGCATCATGTGATTTGGGACTTCAACAGGCAGTAAGCTATCATCATTCTCCTCGCCTTATCCCGTTCTTTGTCGGGGTCGGCTACCTAACCTAGGGGATTTGACGTGCAAAGTTGTACACAAAGCGACTGCCATTTGACCTCTGCAACCCGAAGGTTAACCTAGGGAGTCACATTCAAATATCATCTGAATTCAGATTTTATTTGCATGTGGGCTTACACAACCATATTCTCAAAACTACTGAGAAATTCAAAGAAGTGTTTGAGCTTTTCAATAGGTGGTTGAAAAACTCTGACGCCAAGGTTTATCGGATCGGCCATTGAACTGTGTCCTGGACCCTAGTACTATTTGTGATTAACCAACTATACCTTCTTTCTTGCTTCAAAAACTTTCCCAGGACCGAATCAAATACATACAGACCCAATATAAACAACAGAATAATTTAACTTCAGAAGAAAAGTGTTAGTCTTATAATCATAACAACATCTCAAAGGAGAGCGAAAACAAAACAACGAACTGAAGTAGGCCAGTCAAGTCATATGCGCAAGCGGGATGGAGATATATGAAGTTGTGTAATTGAGAAAGAGATCGAGCATGCGCATGATTGCACTGTTATGATTGAGCCTGTAATGCGTTTGAGGCGACGACGAAAGTGGTGTTTTGGAAGGTGTTGTACATTGCGCTGTTTGCTATTTAAATATTTTTTAAGGTTAGGACATCATTAGAAATACACGTGTTTTCTGGAACAATCTTGGAAAACAATCCTTAAAAAATGTCAGACGTGGCGATAGCGACCGTATTCTTACGGCCGTTAACGCTCTGCCTATCCTGCAAGGGATAATGGCGTGATATATGCATGCATGCATGCAGGACACCGGTCTTACAATCGTGAGACCCGAGTTCGATCTCCGCCATGTACCAATGTGTTTTGACTCACGTACATTTTGCCGACTGCTCTTACGGTGAAGGAAAAACATCGTGATGAAACCCTCATTCAAATAAAATTTGGATTCAGATGATATTTGAATGTGACTTAATCTAGGATTCGAGCTAGGTTAGCCATCGGGTTGCAGAGGTCAGATGGCAGTCGCTCTGTATAAAAACTTGGTTCCACGTTAAACCCCCTAGGTTACGTAGCCGACCCCGACAGAGAACGGGATAAGGCACGGCTCCAAGGTGACAAACGTCACAGGTATCAAGCTAAATTTTACATACTATAAAACTACTACTACAACTTCTACTTTTCTACTACTTTTTTGCGTTAGTACATTATACTTCAATGAGTCGAAATATTAAAAATGACATCTCACCAAACCACCCATCATAATCAAATCAGTCACACATAAGCGGCAATGTATGAAGCAAAATGTTTTTGTCGTAACTTACTATTTCAGACACCATTCCATTTACTTCTTTAAATTAAAAATTATTTTTATCAAAAGGTGTTACACTTAGATTGCATTATAATGGTAATGACAGCGAGATTAGAAGGTGGCAGGTTCGATTCCACGTCGGGTAATTTTGTTCTAATGTTTTAATACTGTTCTTTGTCGGTACAGTTTTTATTACGTTATTATTTTTATTAAAATGAAACGAGATGATGACAGTACTAAAATTACTAAATTACTTTTACCCTATGTGCTATGAATGTATGTGAATTGATATATACCTATTTGTTTGTACGGGCATTACTCGACATTATTGCTGGAAAAATGCGTTTTTTGCAAAAATATTTTTTATCGCTTTAACGCCCCCTAAACAAACTTTCTTTTTATTATACCCTATGATATATTCCACTGAAACGCAAAAAGCCTCCCCTCTTTTCGCCCGGTTTTTCTAAACAACCTACCTGCATGCAAAATGAAATACCAATTTCATTAAAGCCTGTTTTCCGAAACAACCTTAGAAAACAATACTCAAAAATGTCAGACGTGGCGATAGCGACAGTATTCTTACGGCTGTAACGCTCTGCCTATCCCGCAAGGGATAAAGGCGTGATATATGTATGTATGTATGTCTGTTGCATTTTTTTACCACGAAACACAGATACACAAATAAACAAATAATCTAATTACCAACTTTCTTAGCCTGTAGCGAACCAATATTTAAAAATGTTCATAAATTCCACCTGTACAACTTCCTGACAAATAGATTAAACCAATCATGATCGATGGCTTTCCAACGAGCTTAACGAACATTTAAATTAAAACAACTATTCCTTAACACATCATTCATCAAATTCTGTCCAGTGGGGAACAGAAACTACATACATACATATATCACGCCTTTATCTCTTACGGGGTAGGCAGAGCGTTAACGGCCGTAAAAATACGGTCGTTATCGCCACGTCTGACAAATATAGAGGGCCGTTGGAGATAATTTGTGTATCACTATAGTGACAGGTTGTCAGACTGTCGCCTAAAAGTTGTAATACACCTGAAACCCTCAAGTCTCTCAGTTGCCTCTTATAACCCGCGCGGGAAGACTTGGATTGGGGTGATGCTATTCTATGCCGGCATCACACGGCAACTACTATAATGTATTAAAACTTAGTATCCGCTTGCGCTTGCCCAGCGGTTTCATTCGATGTTAACTTAAGTCGTTTGCCAATGTACAATAGTAAACCTCTTTTGACTTCTACGAGTGTAAGGCGTAATTTTTTTTAATTGAAAATATGTTAAGGAGTGGACTTGGGAACAATTAGTTGTTCAGTTTCATGGACTAATTCACCCCTTAAAATATTTGCAGCCAATATTTTTACACACTGCGAAAATAAAAATTAAACATGCTCTGGACTGAATTTTTTTAGCCAACCTATACTCAATATACAGGGTGTAAGAAACGGTGGTGTAACGAAAACTTTGCAGGAGTGATCAGGCCATAAAACTGAACAACTTTTTCTATGGAGGCTATGTTCGGAAACGAAAAAAATATTTCATATCTCCATACAAAGTCACTCAGCTGATCGGGAATTTTATATGGAAACTCGAAAAAAAATTTTCGTTTCCCAACATTCCCCCATAGAAAAAGTTGTTCAGTTTCATAGTCTGATCACGCCTGCAAAGGTATTTGTTGCCATATGTTATTGTATAAAAAACATGTTTCATTCATTAAACAGCTCGGTGAAGGTCCTATTATGGCGGGATCTTAGACCACCAGCTTGGCCACGGGGGCGGCAGTCTGGTGTCTGGACATCCCGACTGGTTTACGTGGGTGTAGGGACCAGTTCTTGGAGAGGTCAAGTGAACATGATCATCTTACTTGGTTTATTTTGCAGAAACATTCTTTGTTCAGAGGCGAGAAACACACTTGACGCACGACGGAGCGCAAAAATATCGCACCGGTCTATCAGTTATAGAAATGTCAATCCCCATACTAAAACCCCTCAACCGCTGTTGACACAGCGTTATCGCAGTGTCATCCATCGAGTGCGGTTTTAGTACGGAGAGTGACGTTTGTAGTATGGATCTAACAGACCGCTGCGATATTTTTCCGCCACGTCGTGCGTCAAGTGTGTTCCTCGCCACACATAGAAAACACCTAGACTAAAACTGTGTCCTGTGGATATCGAACCCACGACCCTCGGCGTAGAAGGCAGAAGACTATCCACTACGCCATCGGAACAGTCATCAGAATAGTCGGTAAAACGCCTTAATCTTATTTACTCCTCTGTTAAGCGTCCATTTACAATAAATCGAATAGTGTGGGTCGATAAAGCACTTGAATAGTAACTTAATTGTCTATCTCAATAGCCGTCTATGGAGAATAGTGAGTAAGATCGGGTTAGGCGGACCACACATTAGGGATAGGTAAAAGGTACAGTATAATACAGGATGTAAAAATATTGCTGCAAATCTTTTAAGGAGTGAATCAGTTCATGAAACTGTACCACTTTCCCTAAGGAACATAGGTCGAAATATGAAAAAAAGCACAAGACCTCACATACAAAATTACGACTAAGTCAATTTGTATGGGAGGTCTAAAAATTTTCTCATAATCAACCTATGTTTCTTGGGGAAAATTGTTCAGTTTCATGGGCTGATTCAATTTGCAAGTTTATAAGAATTAAACTTATCTATTCGCACCAACATATATAGATTCTTCTCACTTTTCGTGTGGGAAACAGAGCCGTCCAGCGACCCGATGAACCCTAGCGTCAGAATTTTTCAATCGCCTTCTACAATTAGCAGGCTGTCATGGTCTAAGTGATCATAGACAGCAACCCGGACCTACGGCTTAACTTGCCAACCAAAAACACGGAACCATCTTCCTTATGGTGGTTCAGCCCGCAATGTCCTAACCAAACTGGGAACAAATTCACAAAGCGATAAATATCAACTTGTGAGTGACCCACCGAGAATCGAACCCCGAACCTTGTGCGTCAAAGGCAGTCGCACTATCACTGCGCCACATCGGTCGTCAATACAACAATGATAAAGCTATTATGTTAATCCAATATTATTTTTCGAGATGCACTTTCTTACATAATGTTACATTTCCATACACCCACACTTCCATACATAATTTGTATGTAAACACCTGCACCATACAAACTGGTTTTAGCCAGTGTTCTATGGGTAAAGTATGTTTGTTTAACATGAAAGTGAATTAGCGAGAATCTTGGCTAAGCTGTAGAGATTTTGTACATTGTTTTCGGTACCAGCTACTTTTACCTGTTACTAAATAACAGTTTGAACCTGAAGGTTATTAAGACAGATCAGACCAACAATCTAAATTGGACTTCAAGTATTTATCAGGTGTAGCGACAGAGATCGCAATATTACGTTGACCGCCAAATCGTAAGGGATTGCCGTGTGATGTCGGCTTACAATAGCATCATCCCATTTCTTGACTCGAGGGTTTCATGTGTATTTAATACACAGGCTGACAACCTGTCTCTGACTACAGTGATACATGAATCGTCTAAAAGGGTCCTCAGTATTTGTCAGTAGTGTAAACGATCACTATCAGATCGTTTTTTTACGGCCGTTAACGCTCTGCCTACCTCGCAAGGGACACAGGCGTGATATGTGTTAGTGTCTGTTTGTGTGTGTGTATGCGTAAGGAATAAAAGTTTGATGTGTGAATGCATCTTTCACAAAACAATAGTAGGTCTGTTCTTCTTTGTGCCAGTTGTGAAATAACAGTTATTGTCGATACTACCTATTACTGAAAATAGCTACTTATTATCGCATCACTACTCATAGTATGGAAAGTGAAGAAAATCTCGTATGGAAAGTGTTATGGGTGATGGATTTTGGTGTTTCTTAAATACTGTGGTAATTGGATTAAGTAGGTACGTACTAACATGATACAGGTCGTAATTGGTGAAAGTGTGAGAATTTGATCAAATTACAACAGCCGCAGTCCACTTTTGGACGTCCCTCTATTGGGAATGTATTGCCATAGGCCTCTTTCACGCTCAACGTCCAACGCAGCGAAAAATGACGCTGCGCTAAGCGATCCGTCTGTCAAATCTTTACTAGAAAAGTCATTCCAGATACGAAAACCGCTCTCGAAGAATATCCAATTGCAAAACTGCTGCGTTACTTGACGACGCATCTTATTTGAATTTTATTTGAATGTGAGTTTCATCACGATGTTTTTCCTTCACCGTAAGAGCAGTTGGTATATGTATGTGAGTAAAAACACATTGGTACATGACGGGGATCGAACTCGGGTCTCACGATTAAGACCGGTGGCCTAACCACTTGGCCACCGACGCTCATTCCCTGGATGGATTTATTCCTTAGTAGTTTTTTAAGAGTGGTAATACTTTTTAGTACCTTTTTAAGAACCGCAATAGCGCTAACAGACGCCCAATGATGATGATGATGGAAGATTCGTTGTCCCACACGAAAAGAGAGAGAATGTAAGTAGGTACATAAGTACTTACGCAATTTGTTGCAGACTTACCAACGTTTTGAAGTGTAAAATATTTTTATAGTAAGTACCTGTAAATAAAAAAAAGCATTATTAGTAAAACATTTCAAATGGAAGTTCAAAACTTGGACAGAGTTAAGAAAGCAATCCTTTTCCTACTATTTTCCTTTAATTAAATTACTATCTATCATCAAGTTGATATTTATCACTTTGTGAATTTGTTCCCAGTCTGGTTACGACTTTGCGTGCTGAACCACCCGATTGTCCGTAAGTAAGATGGTTCCGTGTTTCGGCTGGCACGTTAAGCCGTAGGTCCCGGTTGCTGTCTATAATCACTTAGACGGCGGCCGTTTCACAATCATGTCAGAAGCCTGCTACTTATAGAAGGCGGTTGAAAAATTCTGACACTAGGGTTCATCGGGTGGTTGGACGACTCGGTGTCCCACACTAAAAGAAAGAAGAGACTATCATCAACTCGAAATAAAAACAAATAGGTATCATCTTATCCTTAAACAAGGCTTTATTCACACTATTAACGAGGATATCGTCAGATAAAAGGTGCTTTATGACTCTTTAGTAGCCAATGGCCGTGATTCGGGAAAACATTCTCTTAACCTTATTTATAACATATATACATATATATTATATAACGCCTTTATCCCTTGCGGGGTAGGCAGAGTGTTAACGGCCGTTATTTATAACAGCGGTGTCAAATAGGTTAAGAAAAGGATAGGACTAAGTCAAGTCATTTTGAAAAATTTTGTTGTTGGTTGTTCGACATTTCTACTTAAAATAAGGCGACATCTATTCGTCTATAGTCGCCATCGGCTTAGTTGTTACCCTATTTTGACAGTTACGCGCATTATGCATTGTTATAAAGGTTAACTACATACTTATTAGAAAATCCAGACTTAACCGATCAGATTTTAAAAGAACTGCGAAAATGTCAATGTTTAATATAGTAATGGTCATTTGATCAATCAGTCATGACATGACGACCGATGTGGCGCAGTGGCAGTGCGACTATCTTAGACGAAGGTTCCGGGTTCGATTCTCGGTGGGTCACTCTTGTTCCCAGTCTGGTTTGGACATTGCGGGCTGAACCACCCGATTGTCCGTAAGTAAGATGGTTCAGTGTTTCGGATGGCACGTAAAGCTGTAGGTTCCGGTTGCTTTCTATGATCACTTTGACGGCGGTCGTTACACAACCATGTCAGAAGCCTGCTACTTGTAGAAGGCGGTTGAAAAATTCTGAGACTAGAGTTCATCGGGTCGTTGAACGACTCGATGTCCCACACGAAAAGAAGAAGTCATGACATGACGTAAATATTTATCACCTTCCTATCCGTTCAGAACTTTCTTGAAGAACAGTGACAGTTTATTTTTAAAGGACTATATTTTATTTTCAAAAAAATATTAGGTTCACAGTTTGACCTTTATGTATCTATGCCCGCGGTTATCTCGCGTTTGGATGTACCGATTTTGATGCGGTTTTCTGAAAAATATTAGACTTAGGAAAGGCTTTTAGGCATATTAACCGACAAAAAAGGAGGTTCGCACTTTTTACGTCTGTTGAAGTCAGTTCTATTTTTAAAAAAGATATTCGTTAGTTAAGAGAATTGTTTTCTCGAATTGCGGCCTCTGTCAGATAAGGGTGCTTTATCACGTGTAATACAACCATTATTCGACTGATAAACTGCATAGAGCCGCCCTTGTGTCGTGACTTTACCTTTTATTGGATTAAAAGTGAATAGGGAGAAGTGAAATGTCATGTCCTGGGTACAGTCGGGGTAGAAAATTCGTGATGTACACACATACTTTCACATATTAACGCACGACGGAGTGCTAAAACATCGCAGCGGTCTGTCAGATCCATACTAAAAATGTCAATCCCCATACTAAAAATGCTCAATCGCTGTCGACGCAGCGCTATTGCAGTGTCATCCGTCGAGTGCGGTTTTAGTTTGGGGAGTGACGTTTCTAGTATGGGTCTGACAGGCCGCTGCGATATTTTTGCGCTCCAAGCGGTTTTAGTATGAGGATTGCTCGCCTTAGGACACCGGTCCAATCGTAAGTACTCACGTATATTTACCGACTGCTTTGAAATAAAATTTGAATTCAGATGATATTTGAATGTGACTTAACAGGCCAGGTTAACCTTCGGGTTGCAGAGGTCAGATGGCAGTCGCTCTGTATAATAACTTAATTCCACGTCAAATTCCCTAGGTTTGGTAGCCGACCCCGACAGAGAACGATATAAGGCAAGGAGAATGATATAATGTAAACAAATACGTATGGTACGATCCAGACAGTTCCATACAAATCGATTGTCGGTGTACCGAAGCGAGGCGAATAATGACTCCAAATTACGAATTATAAGGGTTACAGACCACCACAGAGGTACAGTCACGCACAAAACTTCAAAGATAAGAATAAACAATTCTCAGAGTTCGACGATCGATGTGGCGCAGTGGCAAAAGGTTCCTGTTTTGACTCTCGGTTGGTCACTCACAATAAAAATTGATATTTATCACTTTGTGAATGTGTTCCCAGTCTGGTTAGGATAGGACATTGTAAGCTAAGCAATCGTAAGAAAGATGGTTTCGCGGTCGTTGCTCAAGAAATTCTACTAGTTGTAGGCGGTTAAAAAACTCTAACACTAGGGTTCATTGAGTCGTTGAACGACTTGGTATCCCACACAAAAAAAGAAGGAAGAGTTTATTTATACATAATTCCGCCGGACTGCAACAAAACATCTTACCATGCGTATGACATTCTAAAATCAAGATAAGGAAATCGTATGACATTCGAATATCAAGTCAAGTATACTGGGTGTAGGTAAGGGACGGTATACCCATAACCGTTTTCATAGAAAGTCAATCAATCACCTAATTGGATATTTTAGGTCAAATGACATAGCCTCCATAGAAAAAGTGGTTCAGTTACATGGTCTGTTACTGCCTGCAACGTTTTCTATCCAACTGTACTCGGTCGATGACTGAGATAAGTCCCGCGGGTGAAAACAAAATGAATGTGTTTTGTTTTTATATCTTAACATTTTAATGATGGCGTGTCTTCCGTGAAATATTGAGAACGGGGTAAAACACCTTCTAGCTGTGATGCCGGCTTAGAATAGCATCACCCCATTTCTTCCCGCGAGTGTCGTACGAGGCGACTAAGGGACTCGAGACTTTCATGTGTATTACAACTTTAGACGACAGGCTGGCAACCTGTCACTATGGTGATACACGAATCATCTGAAAGAGCTCGCAATATTTGTCATACGTTGTGATAGCGACCGTATTTTACGGCCATTAACGCTCTGCCTACCCCGCAAGGGAAAAAGGGGTGATATGTGTATGTGTGTATGTATATACCTATGTAACAGTGAGTCCAGCTACACTAATAGGTAGTGTCGCTTATTTGCTCCTCATTTTGGCAATTACCGGCATGTACCGAGTAGATTCAGTCCGATTCGTTCTTCCCAGAACAACTCCTAAGCCCAGTCTCGCCTCAAGGGCGTGATTGGGCTGGTTGTTTGAACAACCAATCAATTATTTCCGGGTGAGCTCGTGCTCCCCACCAAGCCGACAGGCGTAGATTTGATGGCCCCGGGGCCGGTGTTTTGTCACTTCTACGGCGATATAATTATTCGGTACTTGGTAGAGATAAAGATTAAAATGAGATAATTTGTTGTCAATAACACTTGGATAACAATAGACTGATTTCATTCGTGATCTAAAGATACTTCATTATTATTCTCTCTGACGAGTGACCGTTGATATGAAGTTATCTACGCACTGGATAGGTTGTCCCATACAAATGACAGCTAGTTTTGCTGCCCTAATTGAAGCGCCACCTACGAGAGTACCGCGTACTTTCGTATTTGCTTTTCTTGACTGGCAGCGCCACAGTGGCGACTTCAGAACTAAATTATTTAGTTCCGGGTACTTTCGTATTTGTTTTCATTGACTGCCAGCGCCAAAATGGCTACTTGTTAGAAGGCGTAAAATTATGTGTCATTACATAACACTAGGGTTCATTGGGTTGTTCGACAACTCGATGTCCCAAACGAAAAGAAAGAAAGAAAGACTACAACTTATTAACTAGTTAAAATGATTATTTATAACTCAAAGTCAAGTTTCTTTGCCAAAACTTGAAACAAACCCATAAATATTACCGGCATACGACCAAATTCATTGAACATTCTTTCTCATATTACACAAATCAGCTTCAACTCTTGAATGCAAAGCACAAAAAGGAGGCAGTGTTTCGGAGAACACGTTTTGCATAGCCGCTGAGGTGGGCATTTCTCGGAAGGCCCAGGTAGCTAGACAAAACAAACTCTTGCTGATTTTTTTATTTATCCGCTACATTGTATGCAGTAGAGAGGTTTGAGAATGATTGATTGATTAAGGCAGTGATATTGTTCTTATATTTTAGACAAATATAATGCAGGGAGTGAAAATAAAAAAAACTTCTGCTTTTAGATATATATATACGCACCTAAAGTAATATTTTTAATTAGCTTTGAGTCTTCGACAACTTTTTCAGGTCAAACAATCCAGAACTAAACCAATATAGACATTTTGTACGCTAATTTCTAAAACCATACACATACCTACATACATACATAAATCACGCCTATATCCCTGGCTGGGTAGGCAGAGCGCTGACGACCGTAAAATTACGGTCATTATCGCCGCGTCTGACAAATGTTTGAGGGTCGTTTCAGATGAGTCGTGTATCACTATAGTGACAGGTTGTCAGCCTGTCGCCTAAAATTGCAATACACATGAAACCCTCGAGTCCCTTATTCGGTTTTTACGACACCCATGGGGAAGAAAGGGGTGATGCTAAGCCGGCATCACACGGCAAAACCATAAAACTATACCATTGCTTTGTCCTACAAAACGCTACAACTCGTATGGACTCGCCTCAAAAAGGCGTTTGTTCTTTTATTTCTCTACTAATAATAATAATAAGGACGCGTGTTCGTCTGTCCGTCACCTGCCCGGGGCGGGTGCGCAACAAAACCTGGACATAAATCTCATTTGGGCTTTTGGTACACCGATGTAGGGCGACCATGGGTTAGGACATTTACGTCCTGTGTTTAAAACGTTGGAAAATAACATTAATACTTAATACAATATTACTACATTATTATCCTAAGGTTGCCTGTGCCTCGTTTTTCGAAACTAGGTACAAGCTACAATTCTTCAGGTGAAATTCGATGTATATTGCGTAGCGGGTCAAAAATCCTGGTTTTATAATGTCTCACCGGCTGCGCAATGTACATCGAGTTTCACCTGTAGAATTGTAGCCTTTAGTTTCGTTGCATAGGCCACTAGTAGAGAATGCTACTTATCATTAAGGTCGCCTTGTTGTACTGTTTCTGTAGTTTTTGTTTTCTCTGTATCTATTATGGATTCAGTGCAATAAAGAATTATGTAATGTTACTTAGATACGTACTTTCCTACATAATCTTCAGGTACACAGACGTACACACACACACAAATCACGCCTTTATCCCCGGTGGGGTAGGCGGCGGTGATGTACAAAATGCAATAAATTAAACGACTGAAGCAAGTAGTCTGTAAGTATTAAACAACTTACGAATCGGCATGTTTAAACCTTTCAATATGATATGCTAAGAGAAACTTAAGTTTTGTAGGCTTTTACTAAGTTAACAAAGTGGAATCATCAATCTTGCTTGTTGAATGGCAAATATTCACGTAGGTACATGTTAATTCTTTTTCTTGCTCTTGCACGACATGGGCACCCACATTTTCGTAGTTTTGGTCACATTCTTTTATCATGTTTGTCTCTCATAAAGTTGAAATTGCAAGCACCCTACTTTCAAGCTTTAACTTAGAATTCATTGCACATACTTCAATGGAGGTACAATTTCAATACAGTACTTTGGCTGTTTGTGGCGTTTTAAACAATCTACCGCCTTTTCTGTATATTATACAATAGGTTTGTATAAATACTTACTTATCTACACAAAAAGAAAGTTCTGGAATAAACCTACTAGCTAACACGCATTGTACCAGTTCTTGTTAAGATAATTTAGATATGTACGATATAAAATTGTGTCTGGTACATAATTGAACTTTCTTGGCGAGATGCCTTGTATATATAAAAATAATTTAAATAAAAATATGTATATATATATATATTTAAAACCACCAGCCTGTCTTATATTGTGGACCCTTTAACAAATTACTAAGTAAAATACGACCTTCTCCAACCACCCAGTGGAAACCTTACGACCTTAACCATATCTTAACTCAAAAATCCCAACGACAATTTAAATATGGCGCCTATATCAAAGTAACTAAATTATGCAGCAGTCAAATCCAGATTTATTCAACTTCAAACTTTACCCCGTTCACCAAAAAGCTCAACTGCCAAGATTCGAAAATGGAATCCGTGCATTTTTTGTTCTAAAAACGCACCTTTCCGGCCAGGTATCGCGCCAGAAGAATTTTAAATATACAGATGAAAAAACGAAATCACACATGCAACAAAAAGTGCGGTTTCCTTTGTTCAAGAATTTAAGAATAGATTACAGACAATGGGCAAACTTCACTGTTTGGTTCCGATTTTATCGTCATTTTAAAAGAAACAATACTGCTCTCGAAACCTACATAACTTTTTAACACTTCCAAATACATTTAGGCCATTTTGAGCTCACTTGTTAACACCTCAAGAGTGTCATGTAAATTTTTGAATGGAACACAAAAAATTGTCAATACATTCTGTCTTTATCTGAAAGTAGCTTGTAAATTGTCTTTCGCTAACTGCTCATAAAGGATCTTGATGGCTTTCTTATGTCTTTTTTGTCGACAAATAAAAAAAACCGAGGGGCTCTTTTAACAATTTGTTGTTAAGTGCTCAATCACATAAAATTTAGCCCACTGGCACGTTAGGGCCATTATAAGCCTACTACGAATGACTCATTGTTATAAATGAGACATACTTGTAGCATTGACAGAAGCTTTAATTCTTACAAAAACATCTACCAACATTTCCTACAGTAGCTCAACAACCCTTTACGGACCCAATTTTTTTACGTAGCTCCCTATGGTCTGTTTACTTCATAGATAACCGCTAAATCATATCCCCATAGACAAGGGGATGACACGACGCATAACTTACTAACACGAAAACAAAGACTTTTGACATTTCACAACAAAAAACAACATCTTCTACGGCTAAGCTAAAAGCCGCGCCGCGGGAGGCTGTATAAAAACAACACCTTTGCCCGAAGTCTCGTAAAACAATGATATTTACATGAAAGAACACTATTTTCATTGTTATCTTATAGATGTGAATTACACTCTGACGTTTTATGATGTTTTAGGTCATATTACAGTGCTATAAAATGCGTATAAGTATCTGAATTTTTAAAAGATAGTACATTCCTTAACTATAGAACTTTCTTTTATATGAAGGTAAGTAGGTATCTTCTGTAGGTAGGTAGTTACTAGAACAAGAAGGTAAACTGAAAATATTCTAGTAATCAAACAGCGCAGTAATAATTGATTTATATACATACCTACTTTATGTGTTTCGTACTGTACTAAAGTAGGTAGGTATACTTCTTTACACAGGCTATTGTTCTATTTTTACGATTTCCGCATTCATGCAACAAATCGTAATAAATTCTCTTCTATAATGAGCATATTCATATTCAACCCGTACATTTGGCGGATACAAAAAATATATACACGGACATTTCCAAGAATGACTACATTCACATAGTGACTGCAACGTTGCGAATACCGTTACATTGGATTGGGTCACTATGACAGCTGTTCGTAGATCAATGGATCTATAGATCGCGCGCGATCGATAACTTTTTGATCCATTGATTAGTATAGTATTACTTGATATTTGATATGATTTTGATTATGATTTTACGACTTGATGATTTTCAATCGATTTGATATTTTTTGTCTTTGTTGCATTTTAAAGGATAAAGATGTATAAAATATTTTGTTGTAGGTATTATCTCTCTTTCTTAGAGAGAGAGATAAGTGGACTATTTAAGGGTATTTCCCCACCACTTTGTTGTTATTGGTTATATATCTTTTTCCTATGTGTATCACTATAGTGACAACCTGTCACTATAGTGATACACATGTTTTCTGAAACAACCTTGGAAAACAATCCTCTAAAATGTCAGACGTGGCGATAGTGGCCGTATTTTTTACGGCCGTTAACGCTCTGCCTACCCCGTGATATATGTATGTATGTATGTATCTTTTTCCTCTTAGATTTTCTTATATTACTTACAACTTTTATTACATTTAATATTATCACTGACAGCACACGTCCTCCCCCACTTCCAAGTTCAAATATTTAATTAAACAAACGCCACTCAGTTTCCGAGAAAAAAACCAGTCATGACGTCATCCAATATGGCGGCCACATCTGCCCAACATTCGGCTATCGTGGCGAGCAATCGGTACATTAATACGAATTATTATTATGTGACATATATTTGGAATTAAACTGTTATTTTTGAGTTGGTTTGTCTGTCTGTTGCTAGTTGTTTTTAATGGTTGGGTGTATTTGACACGATGATTTAAAACAGGGCTAAAGCCAATAGTAGAGTTTCATTACTTCAAAAATCAGAAGATTCTTTTTTTATTGAGTACTAGCTGCCGTGTGATGCCGGCTTAGAATAGCATCACCCCATATCCTTCCCGCGGGTGTCGTAAGAGGCGACTAAGGGACTCGAGAGTATTGGTGTATTACAATTTTTAGGCGACAGGCTGACAACCTGTCACTATGGTGATACACATGTTTTCTGAAACAATCTTGGAAAACAATCCTCAAAAATGTCAGACGTGGCGATAGAGGCCGTATTTTTACGGCCGTTAACGCTCTGCCTACCCCGCAAGGGATAAAGGTGTGATATATGTATGTATGTATGTACTAGCGGCCCGCCTAGCGGCTGCGCCTGCTGCAACTCATTTTCCCGTGGAAATGAGATGTTTATTCGCCAAGTATGAAACATAAAAGCCTTCCTCTTGAATCACTCTATCTAATAAAAGAACCTTCATCAAAATCCGTGGCAGGCATACATACCTACTTACTTTTTTGCATATATCTAACACAACTTATGTGTAATACTCACTTTTCGCATTCATTTTTAAACATAATATTGATATTATTTGTTATAAATTAACTGTTATGATTGCTATACTACACCAAAAGTGAAATATATGATGATTTTACGCAAACACACATGCGCCGACTAGTCATATCATAAACTGCCGGCCTATGACGTCAGAGCAACGAAAACCGTGGGAGAGATATATTTGGTAAATTGACGATTATTTAGCCTATTGTACCCAATTAGTCGGCTAAAACAGGCACCAAAATAGTCTTGTCACATTTTTTAATTAAAATAGTTTACTGGTACACTGTTTTTTGAAAGAGACGAAACTAGTGAGGCGCATCGCACACTTACGACGGACCGCTAAATTATCGCAGCGGTCTGTCAGATCCACACAAGAAACGTCAATCCCCACATTAAAACCGCTCAATCGCTGTCGACGCAGCGCTATCGCAACGTCGTCCGTCAAGTGCGGTTTAGCATGGGGAGTGACGTTTCTATACGTAGTATGGATCTGACAGAACGCGAGTATTTTAGCGGTCCGTCGTGCGTTAAGTGTGTTGTCCGCCCTTCGTCCTGCGGCGTCCATATTTCTTATGAAAAATTCCAAGGTCTTATAAAAGTATAAAGTACGGAACGGATTTGATTCCGGTTCTTTTATAAAAGGAGTTTATATGTACCTATATTAAAAGCCGAAATAAGTCTTATTCCCTCAGCAAATGATTAGCAGCAGTTGCAAGTGGGCGAGACATGTTTAAAAAAAAAACAAGTCATATTCACGTCTAAACTTCAATCGTAATTCATAGCATTATTACATCTAAATTCATTCATCATTCTCCTCGCCTTATCCCGTTCTCTGTCGGGGTCGCCCACCTAACCTAGGGGAATTGACGTGGAACCAAGTTTTTACACAGAGCGACTGCCATCTGACCTCTGCAACCCGAAAGCTAATCTGGCCCGAATCCTAAGTTAACCCTACAATGCATGATTTTTTGTTTTATTTTGAATTAAATATATGTGATAGATATTAGGGAAATATGAAGGGAAAAAATAATCAAAAAAATCAATAAGTAGTATTTAATAGGAAAAAAGGCTATTTTAATTTTGTTCCACATATGGTACACTATGCATTTAGCATCCATCGAGATTAACTTTTATATAGGGTACTTCACCTTTACAATTTCGCGGATACGTGGCAGAAAAATCTTAATTATTGATGAAACTGACGAAAACAGTTTTTATACTTGTTGAAACAAAGTTCAACGCGACACTTTGTACAGATAATGAAGGTTCCATAGGAGTTTCCAGTGAAGTGAAAGGTGCATCTAAATTTGTGTTTCCTTTGAACTCGAAAGACGGGCAATTCAATGAGATATTTTTCTTCCAGATGAAATTCCTTTTTTTTGCTGGAACTATCCGTGCTTGCCTTCGAGTGAAAGGAGCTATGAAACTTGATCTTGAAGAAGTAGAACTATTCTTTTGAGCCCGCCGGGACTGGATGTTTTTTTCGCCTCCGATTGTGGAGCGACTAGTAATCTGCGGGGATTTCCCTCTGCTTGTTGAGGGCTGACCAGAAATCTGCGGGGTTTCCTTCCTGCTTGACAAGGGTTGACCTAAAGTCTGCGGGGATTCCTTTCTGATTGACGAGAGCCGATCTGAAACCCTCTGGAATTTACCTCTGCTTGAAGGGTGCCGATCAGAAACTTGTGCAGATTTGCCTCTTGATAAGCTTCGACCAGAAACCTGCGCGGACTTTTCGTTGCTTGATGAGCAGTGACCAGAAATTGAACTCGTTGATAATGAAATACAGATATCAGCTGATGAAATGTTCTCATTAAATACCGTTTCATCCTGAACAGTAGTAACGTCGACTTCTTCTTCAGAGTCCTCTAGATCATGATCGATACTTTGAATGGCCTGTCTGATTTTTCTTATATCATCATCACTGTCGGCATCCGAGAAGTCCTCACCATCTTCGCTACCTGATGGTATGTTCAAAGCGCGTTCAATCTCGTGATCTTTTAGCTTTTTCTTTGCCATATCTGAAATAAGGAAGAATACTATACTGAGTAACAAAAGGAACCTCAATGCACAGAGTGCCATATGTGGAACGTCCACATATGACCTTATTTTTTAAAGAATTTAGTCAAAATATACTTGTTTTTACTTACTGTGTTTAATTCGACAATATTTGCAACCTCTTGGTATTTTTTTCCGATCGTGAAACCGCAAATTAGTATTTTTTACACAATTCTCTAAAATTGAAATCACTGTCTCGCCGCGCAATTGCTAAAAACTGTTCAGACATGGCTGACTACAAAACCCTGCTGCCACCTTTGACAATCGCTTAGTACTTTTGATAAAACCATCTATCGAGGTATTTATATATTAGAAAACTAGATGGCGCAACAGGTTCCTAAACGAGAAATCTAGGGAACATTTGGGTGACCCATATGTGGAACAGTATGCGTTGTAGGGTTAAGTCACATTCAAATACATCTAGATTCATAGCGGCATATTATCTAGGTTTATGGCGTGATTTGTTCACAATGGAAGTATAAATCATTTCATATTAAAGTTTAGACGATGACATTACAATATTGCAATTTGGTTGCGAAATGGGGCTTTGTTATATAGGGTGTCAGGGAAAGTACTAATTTCCTTTCAGGGGATAAATAAGCCACGAAACTGAACAACTTTCCGCAAGGAACATAGGTAGAAAATTTTAAAATTTTGGACCTTCCATACAAAATGTAACAACCAGCTGAGTCAGGTTGTATGTGATGTCCAAAAAATTTTTCATATTCAGACCTATGTTTCTTGTGGAAAGTTGTTCAGTTTCATGGGCTGTGATTCATCCCTTGGAAGAAAGTTAGTACTTTTCCGAACACCCCGAATATCTAAGTAGGTACTTGGGATTATACAGGGTGCAATAAGACTGCTGAAATATTAGGTGTAAAAATATTAGCTGCAAATATTTTAAGGGGTGAATCAGTCCATGAAACTGAACAACTTTCCCCAAGGAACATAGGTCAAAATGTGAAGGAAAAACCGGTCGCTTTACTAGCAAATTTTATTTAAAATAGTGGAACTAGTGTAAAAAGTTATCATTGACTGGAATCCTGTTATAGCTTACTCCTTGCTCCATTTCACTGAAAGTTCGTAAGGGGGGTAGCTCCCGGCGTTTGGCAGGCGCCGTGACGACGCCGTCCGTTGCTAAGCAACGCGCGGTGATATTTGCCGACTGTCACCCGGGCAGGCTTCACTCGGGTAAGTCGGGGTAAACAGTCAAACAACATACATAACATACAGGGTGTAAAAAAATAAGATGCAAATATTTTAAGGGGTAAATCAGCACATGAAACTGAATAACTTTCCCCAAGGAACATAGGTCGAATAATGAGAACATTTTTTGAACCTCCCATACAAATTGACTTGGTCGATAGGTAGTTTTGTATGGGAGGCCCAAATTTTTTTGTCATATTTCGACCTATGTTCCTTGGGGATAGTTGTTCAGTTTCATGGGCTGGTTCACACTTTAAAATATTAGCAGCTAGTTTTCTTAGACCCTGTATATCCCGCCGTTAACCCTTGCGGGGTAGGCAGAGCGTTAACGGCCGTAAGAATACGGTAGCTTCTAGATAGATTCTGATAGGCTCAAATATGAAAAAAAAATCCCATACAAAATGTACCAACCATCTGAGTCAGGTACTTACCACCTTTTGTATGGGAAGTCCAAAATTTATTTTCACATTTTGACCTATGTTCCTTGGGGAAAGCTGTTCAGTTTCACGGGCTGATTCACGCCGTATAATATTTGCAGATAATATTTATATTACCTAGCTAATATTTTTACGTACGTTGATATTCAAAAACCCTTATTTTTAGGCGACAGGCTGACAACCTGTCACTATAGTGATACACATGTTTTCTGAAACACCCTTGGAAAATAATCCTCGTAAAAGTCAGACTTGGCGAGAGCAACCGTGTTTTTTACAGTTGTTAAAGCTCTCCGCCTACCCCGCAAGGGACCAAGGCGTGACATGTGTATGTATGTGTAGCTAACAATATAGTTATTTGTATTCCTACATTTCGCATTCTATACAACTACCTACATTATTTGCCTTTGTGTTTTACGCTCAGGAATTTGAAAATGGAATCACAGAGGTCCAAAAAACCTATGAACCTTTTTCTAACGTCCCAAATAATATCACGCATACTTCGTGCCTATCTACTTAGTCATAGATACAGGGGTCAAAGTAACTAGGAACGAAAAATTATTTACTTATCGGCATATTATAATCCTACTCAATAAGAGGTTTTCTTTTTGAGAATAAAAAAAAACTAGTATTCCAAAAACTCGATAGATGGCTTTGAATCGACTCTGTTACTATACATTAGTGTAGATTCTAAAGCAGACTAAAAAGATTCAATAAGCAGACGTCGCAATATTGACTGACAGTCTGGCATGCACTGACACTTTCGTTCCAAATGAGTCCGAGCCCAAGTTTCAAAAGAACAAAAACTAAATATTACGTTCCGTTCTATGTGGTAACATACCAACCACAACGCCATCTATCCAGCGATTAGGATAATAATAATAATAAAATAAAACAAAATTCCCTATTTAGATTAGTACCAAATGTGACAACTGGGCTCAAGTGGGACAGAAAATCTTTGATACCCGCTATTTTTACCTGCTACCTATTGTTCATTCGTTCATTACCCTCATATTCAAATCCCGGTCATTGGGTCGTTGGACGACTCGATATCCTAAACGAAAATAGAGTATTCTCGTCAAATAGTGTTGACAAGTATAGAATACGATCCTGACAAAAAATTCTTATAATTTGACACAAAACGCGCGTTATTTGTCAAAGTGAGGTGACAATTAAAAATATGGCAAATGAAATGGCAAAGAAACCATAGGCTCTAAGCCATAGACATTTTTAAACATGACATGACTAAGATATCTCCTATCTCTTTCTAAATTTATTTGACGAAAAGTGACAGCGTGATTTTGTTAAGACAAATTACCAAATTGACACCTTTATCACACCCATATCACACTCACGTCATTAACTCACATGAAACCCTTAAAATAAGCTTTTTAACGTTTGTAACAATATAATTTACAATTCTTCTCTAAAGACGACAACCCTGAATCCGATAAGGACGATGGCAAAAAATATTAGCTACCTATACCTAACTTCTAAATCAACCAATTCTTAAGAATATCACGAGACTAATATCTATTTCTGTTAATATTCTACCATTACTACTTAGAAGCCATGCGAGGCATTCGAAGTATTTGATTTGCGATGTAGAATCGATAAACAGAAGATTTATCGACAAGATAGAGCTAAAAGACTTATGTTTTGAATAGCAAATAGTGCGGAGTATGTGTAGTGGTGGTACAAAAACACATGAAATAAGGTAGGTGCCTACTTATGTTAGAATATGAGGTTTTCTTTTTTAGAATAAAAAAAACTAGTATTCCAAGAACTCGATAGAATGCGTTGAACCGACTATGTTACTAAATTTTAATGTAGATTCCAAAGCCAAAAGACTAAAAAACATCGCGACATTGACTGACAGTCTGGGATGCACTGACACTCGTTTCAAATGAGTCCGAGTCCAAGTATAAAAAAAAAACAAAAAAAAAATATTACGTTCCGTGCTTTGCGGTAACATACCAAGCACAGCGTCATCTTAGGCTAGAATAATAATTAAAAAAAGAAAATTCCCTATTGACATGATACGAATCAAAATTATCCGATCCGCTAACATATTGTGCATATGTAAGCCAATTTTTTTCCATATGTTAGACATCCTTCGAGATAATTTGTTGTTAGGGTACCCCTATACATTTTCAAATTTGCTCAAAATGGAATACCACAGTTGTAATGTTTATTTATTATATACACATTTATACACAGTTAAAAATTTCCCATTTTATTTTTATATAAGAACTTGTGTTATTACAAGAATTCCAGTTTGTGAATCCAAAAAAAATTTTTAACCACATCTATCGGTATATCGATTATGCATTAAACGGACAAATCGATTAGGTTTCGCCTCATTGACGATCCGAATCGATTCATATGCTAAACTGTATTGTATAGTCATTTGCATGCTTTTGTTGTATTTTTTTTCAATCTCATTTTGAGCTCGTAAATATTTATTGACATTTTTAGGTGCTGACTGGCCGAATAGTTATAGAAAAAAATTTTACAGTTTGCGTTAGAAATGATAAATTGGAAGTAAACAATTAGCTACAGAAATATGTAGGTACCTAATCTAATTTATAACATGTATTTTCGAAACACACAAATTTTCTTGAAGATTACTGATATATCAGTCATTGACATATAAAAAAATGACAATTAGTTTTAAAACGAAACGCGAAGTAGTAATCTTCGAGAGAAATTGTGTGCTTCGAAAAATACCAGTTATAAATTAGGTACCTATCTTTTTTACTACTAATAGTTTATAAATAAAGTTAACAATACTTTTACAAAGAATGTTCATAAATGTGTTGTGTGATGCCGGCTTAGAATAGCATCACCCCACATCCTTCCCGCGGGTGTCGTAAGAGGCGACTAAGGGACTCGAGAGTGTTGGTGTATTACAATTTTTAGGCGACAGGCTGACAACCTGTCACTATAGTGATGCACATGTTTTCTGAAACAACCCCAAGAATGTCAGACGTGGCGATAGTGGCCGTATTCTTACGGCCGTTAACGCTCTGCCCACCCCGCAAGGGATAAAGGTGTGTTACGTTCATAAATTAATTTTCCATGCAACCAATCGCTGTCTGAAATGCGGAAGTGAGTAATAAATATCTTTCCCTGTAAACAAAAGGACGACCAGTACAAATACGGTAACGCACGACTATTCCCTTGAACCATTTATACAGGATCCTATTAATTTCGTAGCAATCATTCAAAGTAGTATTGGTAGTAGGTATGTATTAAAAAAGATGTAGGTAGGAACGTCCCATTGGTAGGATTCTTTTTTTTACCCTAATATACACAGTAAGTACAGTCAAGCACAGTCCAGTAAGTACAGCCCTCAATTTGTCAGACGTGGTGTTGGCGACCGTTTTTTTACAGCCGTTAGCGCTCTGCCTAGCCCGCAAGGGATGAGGGCGTGATATATATGTATGTAAATTATATAAATGGTAAAAGATACTTAAAAGGTATAGTCTTCTTACTTAGACAACTAGCGTTAGTTGTAGTTTTTTAACCTATACCTAACCATTTTTGAAATTCCACCAGTTCCTAAGTTGAAATAACATATACCTAGTGCCAAGATTTAGACGAAAATATATAGAGGACCCTGTATATGATAAAACGGTAACGCACGCCCGACTTCCAAATTTAAATAGCTTCAAACAAACTATTGTGATGAAAGCTCATTTGTAATTCAACGGTTTTTTATTGAGCTTTTCCTGTTCTCTTTTCAAATGTCATCGATTTGAAAGGTAGTCTTCTCTTCTACCACACACACGTTTGGGGTAGGCAGAGCGTTAATGGCCGTAAAATTAAAGGCGCTATCGTCAAATATACCTATCTGAGCGCTGTTTCAGTAAAAATCATGTATAGTTTGTAATACAAGTCAAACCCTCGAGTTCCGTTGACTTTTACGGAAAAGAAATGGGCTGATGCTATTCTAATCCGGCATCACACGGCAAAAAACTTGCATATTTTACTAAATACGACAAAAAAAAATGCAAAATACTATCAAAACAAAAATAAAGTTTTCAAATCAACCATAAATCTTTGGATACAAACGAAAACAGTAATTTGATACGATATAATTCAATCAGTCTGTTGATTCTAATGTTCTATCTGTGGTCATCAATAACTTTGAATCACCATGTATAATTGAGTAATTTATTATTTTGGAGCACCATGTACATACGTGACCTTGATCTGCACCAATCAACTATTGGGTAATCGTTAAAAAAATAAGTAAGACTGCATTTACTTATTATAATTTTTTGGTTCCGTAGAGATATTGTAGTTGGACTCTACAGTATAAAACGAAGTCGTTTCCCGTGTCTGTCCCTATGTCCTTTGTATGTATGTACCTAACCTATGTATAAATATAAATATTCTGGACAATTCACACAGCGCCATCTAGACCCAAACTAAGCAAAGCTTGTACTATGGGAACTAGATAGCTGATACTACTACCTATATACTTTTTTTGTAAATAAACACAGATTGTACATAAAAACACCCAGACTCGACACAGACATTTGAAAACTGACTTAACAAATATTTGTGTCCGGTGGGGTTCGAACCCACGACCCTCGGCGTAGAAGGCAGGGGTACTATCCGCTACGCCATCAGGACAGTCATTTATGCTTAGATCTTTAAAATTACATTTAGATTTACAATTACAATTAGATTATTATGCACTTTTTCATGGACAGAGTTATTTAAGAGGAAAGTTACAACATGCTAGGAAAATGATTTATTCTACGGGGAAACTGTCTAAACTGTTAGGCCGAAAATCGTCAAGCTATGATCAGCACTAATCTCGACATCTGAGTGGGTCCAGCTCGGTGGGATCTCTCTTTTGGACGCTACAGCTAACCGCGCGGACGATTGTTTACATTATAAGCGTCGCAATATTATTTAATTAAAAAGTTGTATTTTGAAGACACTGTTTCATTTCGTGTCTTTTAGTTCAGAAGGTTTGTGTGTGTCTAACTTCATCCAGTAGGCCTTAATTATTTGGCTTTCATATTTGATCTGTGGAACCCTAATACTATCAACATGTGTATATCAAGATCCGAATTGTCAGTTCGTTAACCCACAGCTCTGGGCAAAACCTCGGTATGCCACTTAAGTAACTTAAGGCGACTTTTCTTATTGTATTGCTTGATTGAATAGATAAGACAGTTGAATTATATAATTAGGTACCTTATGATTCTTTTTTCTAAACCCTAAAAGGTTTTTAACCTTAGAAGATTATAGACGCAGAGTCAGATAATAAAAAAAGAAACTATTACGGAAACAAAAATAGAGAGAAATAAGAGTTTCCTAGTAAAAATTATTGTCATAGACGTACGCCAGATATTATAATATCTGATCATTTTTAGCTTTTTTATCGAATTTCAAAACAAAACAGGCGCAAAAGCTGGCTTACTTAGCGCTAAAGTTTTTAAACCACGCGAAATTGTTATGACATTTTGTTATATCTAACATTTTCCTATTTTTTCTTTACCTTGACTTTGGCTGAAACGTTGTCCGAAGGCAATGGAAGCCGCACTTTAAAAAGAAATAACTCATACTTTCGACCTATCGAAACGTAACATTCCATTTTCAAAATTTACTTTTTTCGTAACCGCTCCACATCTGGCCGCTAATAAAGTACCCACGACTAGTGCTATCAAAATCGATGAGTAACAGAAAATAACGAGTTGGCGTTATAACTGGTTATAACGATATTTATAACGCTAGTTAATGCTAATGTAATTATTAGATCATCGCGAGAAATTGGGTAACAGTAACCTTTTACTGCTGTGCCTGAAAACGTGCAAAAATAACAGTTTGTATTGAAGGTTTCTTTCTTTCTATGAAATGCACGTTGTATTCATTTTCATTACTAAAGTTGTAAGGCAACATATTATGTAGACTGCCATCAACATTGACATATTTAGCGTTCAACTGCGTTTTATATTTGCGTTGAACTGGTAGAATAAGTACCAACTTACGATGGTAGGTCAGCTTTAGTTTAGTAAGAGATTATCTAAAGGGGGGGTTCTTGAGAAGTAGGGTTTTAGATGGTACCACCCTGAAATTAGCATACCTACAATAGACATTATAATTTCCAATCGACCAAGTCAATTTTGTATGGGACTTGGGAGGTCTATTTTTTTTTACATATTTCGACATATTTTTCTTAACAAAAGTTGTTCAGTTTTATGGGCCGATTCGTCCCTTAAAATATTTGCACCTAATATTTTTACACCTTATTTAAAAAAAAAAGTTTATTTCTGAAAAGGTTTATCGATCTAATTAGTAATAAGTAATACTTTTTAAAAACCTTACATTTTTGTTAACCACTTTTGTTTATAAGACTATTCCTTTGAGAAGCCGGTGTCATAATGAAACAAATCCAATTATCATAGACATCAGAAGTGGGATAGAGCGATCGAGATTACGACGATATGGGTGAAAGTGATATCATGTTCCGAGATGTATATAGGGCATAAAAATGAATAAAAAATTGTTGTCTGTAAAGTCGTCTTAATGACGTTAGTTGAACGTGATAAGAAGATACTGATGGAATGATTTCTTTTTTGATATACAGGGTGTAAGGGACGGTGTAACGATAACTTTACAGGCGTGATCAGACCATGAAACTGAACAACTTTTTCTATGGGGGCTATGTTGGGAAACGTGAAAATTTTTTCGACCTCCCATACAAAATTCCTGAACAGCTGACTTTGTATGGAAACTCGAAAAAAATTTTCGTTTCCCAACATAGAAAATGTTTACCGTTGAAAGTTCACCCCTTAGTTGCCTTTTACGACACCCACGGGTAGAAATGGGGCGATGCTATTACGGCCTTACACGGATAAACTCTATTCTAAAGTAGATTTAGATCTTGCTTTCAGCAGTCTAAAATAATCCTTTTCTGAAAACTGTCTGCAACTTGAATCAGGAAGCACTATTCATAGTCCTGTCCGAGTTTGTTTGTTTGTATTTCGACTAGAGATGTACCTAGTAGTCGGGAAAGCGGACTAGTCGGATATTTTTATAGTCGGCAAGTTGTAGGCTGAATAGATTAGTCGGTTGAAATACTGACTTTTTAGTTCGTCTCAACTAGATAAAGACTAGTCGAGAAAGCAGACTAGTCGCTAATTTTTATAGTCGTCTACTAGTCTAGTCTGCTTATGAGCTGATTAGTCCGCTGTAATAATGACATTGTTCTTTAATTTAATAACTTATCTACCTGTAGTTGTATTTTTTTTAATAAGACCAATTCAAATCAAATCAAATCAAATTATTTATTCAAAGTAGTAAATTTTACATTTCGCTTTTTGATGGTCAAGAATTAACAATTTTAACAATAACAATTTTATGAACCTAGTGTAAACGCGGCTCCACACCACCACAACTGTTAAAACGAAAAAAAAAAACTGTTTTCCACACAATGTTCTTCTTTTATACGACTTTAGCCCAGCAGTGGCACACAAAACATGCTAAGTACAGAAAAATGGCTCAGCCAACTATAGTCGCCAATTTGGTCGGTGACTAGACGGATGATTAAATGTCAATTAGACGGAAGTTTAGGCGGATCGCACGCTTGACGCACAACGAAGCGCAAAAATATCGCAGCGGTCTGTTAGATCCATACTACAAAATGTCAATCCCCATACTAAAACTGCTCAACCGCTGTCGACGCAGCGCTATCGCAGAGTCGGCCGTCGAGTGCGGTTTTAGTATGAGGAGCGACGTTTCTAGTATGGATCTGACAGACCGCTGCGATATTTTAGCGCTTCGTCGTGCGTTAAGTGTTAGTCGGCCAAATCATAGTCTGTGCATCTCTAGTTTAACTTGAGTTGGGGATATGGGGACGCGAGATTTCATCTATTTCCGTCTAATGAATATTGATGTGAAATCCGTTCCGAGATTTGTGTATTTACCAAATACATAAATAGGTACCTAAAAGTGGTTGGGTTGTATCTGTGAGCTATTGGCAGAGACTATTTTGTAACAATTTTATGAAGTTGGTATTAGCGTAGATTTTAACCAGGCATACAAAATGACTAACCAAAACTATTAAATCAAATTAGCAGTTATTTGATATAAATAAACTAAGTAAGGCTGGTTTCAGAGCGGCGCGTCTCAGCAGCGCGTTCGCTGTGAAACGACATTCAGACGCGCGCGCTTCGTTGTAGTGTACGGTCGAGTGCAGAGAATCATTATGCCAGCAAACGTAATCACTATATTAGCTATATACGTTATATGGAAAAGAGTGCAACAACGACGTCTTAAAAGATTGCAAGTCGACGCTACTGGCAATCGAAGGAGATCCGACCGCGGCGCGGCCGAGACGCGGCCCAAGACGCGTCACTATGAAACGCTACATACAATCTAGTGTAATGCGAGGCGCGCGCGGCTGGGCAGCGCTGCCGAGACGCGTCGCTCTGAAACCAGCCTAACAAAACCGGAAAACGGAACGTAAGTTACCCTCCGTCCGGTTGTACCGATGACTGATCGGTAGATGATCGTGCCATGGGTTTTGTCCAGCAGTAGACTACTATAGTCTGATCTCTTTTCGTGTGGGACATGGAATCGTCCAACGACCCAGTGTACCCTAGTGTCTAGTCTGATGTGATGTAAAGTAAAACACTTTTATTAATATGGTCCTCATATGATTGTCATTGCAACATTCAATAAAAAAATTATATATTGCCTCTATCTACAGGGACAAATCTATCTTTCCAAAATTGACGTAAAAGCTCTATTTTAAATTAGTGACGTTTACTGTTGAAACTTTATCCCTTCAAGTGCATAAATTGGCAGCTCACATGGCCAGTGGCTCGGCGATTGGCGAGTGGGCCGCAATGAACGCTGATTGGGCCTGCCTTCCGCGTTCCTTGGCGAGATTGCCTAGCCTGGGAATGTATTAAATCGATCATTGTTTAGTGTTTAAAATGTACGGCCGTTATTGTGTATTATGTAATCGAATTTATATGGCGATATCAAAAAGAGGATTGAAACGAGACTGTATACTATGTAAATATTAGAGTCACATTTTTCATCCAATTTATAATATCTTATCTTCTTATGTTATCTTAATTAGCCTACATCATCCCACTGCTGGGCAAAGGCCTCCCTCTTTTCTTTCCATCCAGTTCTGTCCTGGGCTTCCGCATTTTATAATATATTGGATGAAAAATGGTATGTTATATTGATTTTTGTTACATTGTGCGCTACTGATAAAACTGAACAACTTTTCTTAAGAACTTTCTTAGAATTTGTGTTTAAAATGGCATACTTACTTCGGTAACTGTGACCCAAAGATCTTGACAAAATTTAGCATATGCACGTAGTTATTAATCCTATATAAAGTTCTATGCCGTTTATTGCTGGCTTAGAATAGCATCACCCCACATCTTTCCCGCGGGTGTCGTAAGAGGCGACTAAGAGACGCGAGAGTATTGGTGTATTACAATTTTTAGGCGACAGGTTGACAACCAAGTGTTTTCTGAAACTACCTTGGAAAACAATCCTCAAAAATGTCAGATGTGGCGTTAGCGACCGTATTCTTACATCCGTTAACGCTTTGCCTACTCTGCAAGGGATAAAGGAGTGATATATGTATGTATTTTTCAATTTCAATTTATTTATTCAATTTTCAACGGCGTACCAATTACAGAAAATGAAAATGTCAATATTAATGAATAATAATAATAACTTAAATTACAAAATTAATTAATTAGAAATCTGTACAAAAAGATCATTTACAAAAGTAAATAATATTTGTCAATAAATAATAAACATAAATAAAATTTTTAACATTTAAACATGTATGTATGTTGAAGTCCATTTAAGAACATAATTTACCCTTTAATATTAAACTAGTGGGGGGTATACAAATATGTGACTTTTGCGATAAGATTAAACTGAAGGTGGCATGTTTCCGCATTCAGATAGCACCAGCCCATTTGCAGTAAAAATGCTTTAATAACAGTTGGTAGGCAATTAATTTTGACCAACAATATCACACCGTTTATAAAGGAATCTGCTATTAAATTAAATTAAACGTATATGAAAAAATGTATCCGGCTAGGTACTTTACTGTACTAGGGGTAGGCAGAGCGTTAACGGTCGTAGAATACGGTCGCTATCGCCACGTCTGATATTTTTGAAGATTGTTTTCTAAGGTTGTTTCAGAAAACATGTGTATCACTATAGTGACAGGTTGTCAGCCTATCGCCTAAAATTGTAATACACCAATACTCTCGAGTCCCTTAGTCGCCTCTTACGACACCCGCGGGAAGGATGTGGGGTGATGCTATTCTAAGCCGTCATCACACGGCACCATATTATTACTGTTTTTTCCTGAAAAACGTTTAGGAGCTTTGAAAAAAGTTGGCTGAGGTACATAATATTATGTAGGTATTAAATTGAAAATTGCAACTAACGATAAAGACCGTAATTTTACGGTCGTTAACGCTCTGCCTACCCCGCCAGGGATATAGGCGTGATCTGTGTGTGTGTGTCGAAAAACCTTAGTACCTACTTAAGCAACAGTCTTTTAAGCAATTTTTATTTCTGTCCATGCTAGTCCATAAATCCACTATCCTTTGTCGATAGTTCTTTAGATTTGACTGCTGATAAAATGGACTTCCAAAAGTGGTCAAACAGGAAAAGACCACACAAAAAGGGTCACGTCAAGTAACCTTTGATAACAGACTTATCGATAATATTAACAACGAATTTACTAATAGCGCCCAAAAGGCTTGCTTGTGCGAACAATAGTATAATCTAGAACAAACATATTTCATTCAATCTATAAGTACTTTATAAAACTCATTTGAGGAACACACTTGACGCACGACGGAGCGTAAAAATATCGCAGCGGTCTATCAGATCCATACTAGAAACGTCACTGCCCATACTAAAACCGCAGGTGACGGATGACACTGCGATAGCGCTGCGTCAACAGCGGTTGAGCGGTTTTAGTATGGAGATTGACATTTCTAGTTCAGATCTTGATCTGACAGACCGCTGCGATATTTTTGCGCTCCGTCGTGCGTCAAGTGTGTTCCTCGCCTTAGCTTGATACCTGTGACATTTGACAGATCCATACTAAGTAAAAAATAAACAAAGGAAAATGGACCTTATGTCATAGAGTTTAACGGGTTTTACTGACAAAGTACCGAAATTCGAATATTAAATTCGTCGGTAAGAAAGAACCCGTGTGATGCCGGCTTAGAATAGCATCACCCCATATCCGTCCCGCGGGTGTCGTAAGAGGCGACTAAGGGACTCGAGGGTGTTGGTGTATTACAATTTTTAGGCGACAGGCTGACAACCTGTCACTATAGTGATACACATGTTTTCTGAAGCAGCCTTGGAAAACAATCCTCCAAAATGTCAGACGTGGCGATAGCGACCGTATTCTTACGGCCGTTAACGCTCTGCCCACCCCGCATAGGATAAAGGCGTGATATGTGTATGTAAGTATGTATGTAGAAAGAACCCGGTAAACGGTAGTACGAAATTACTGTAAACTTGTTTCACAAGAACAAAGCTATCTAGTGAAATTACAAGGGCATGAGTCACGTTTCTCGATCTGTGCGTGGGCGAGCGACGCTCTCAGTCTCACCAACTCTGACTGCCATAAACAAACACACAAACTAGACTTGTAGCGACTAGTCGGCTATTTCTGTAGTCGGCGAATAGTCAACTTAACGGCTGATTAGTCGGCTGTTATTCTATTACGATATGAAAAAAAAGAATTTCAGACTAGATATTTGTATTTTCTTGTGAAACCGGATAGGATTAATTAATTACTACTGATAATGTTTATATTATGTGGGTAGCAGAAGATCTAGTCGCCCACACCGCCTAGATAACAAGAACTTGCTGGTACTTCAGTCTACCCTCGTCCACAACGTCGGGCCAAACAAATTTCGTATATACATAAATATATTTTTATATTATCATAAAAAAATATCACGAGTGGCCCGGACGTCAAAATGTGTAAATACATATAAAAAGCAAGAGCTTATCCTACTACTATTATATCCTACTACTATTATACGTAAAGGCGAAAGTTTGTAAGTATGGATGTATGGATGTTTGTTACTCTTTCACGTAAAAACTACTGAATGGATTTGAATGAAACTTTACCACAATATAGCTTATACATCAGAATAACATATAGGCTATAGCTTATACGAAGACGGGACGAACCTGAAGTCCACGCGAACGAAGTCGCGGGCAAAAGCTAGTAAAACTATATTACTAGTGATACTTTGGTTGACCGGTAGAGAATGTTATGTAGCATTAGTCCCGCCTTTTTCTACTATGTGCAATAAAGTGTAAAGATAATATATAATAATAAACCAACTGGTTTTTGGTAGTAAAAAAATGAACTCAAGCAAAAACTCTCAGAAGGTGTCAGATACAATATCCAGCTCAGCCTACTATAATCGGTAATGCAAATTAGTCGGACATTTTTGTAATCGGCGACTAGTCGGCTCATAGTGACTTGCAGGTCGACTAGTCGGTAGTCGCTTAGTCAGCCAAAATAGTCGGGATACTCGAGACATCTCTGTCTCTAATACAAATTATTTCTTCTGGGATAGTTAATAGTCTGAATGTCAGCGTGAGAAAACATAGCAATGAGAATAAAACCTTAGTTAAACGGAATATATATATATATATATATATATGAGCGCTTTAGTAGGAATGGTAAAAAAACTTACCATACGTTATTATCATCTTTTTACGATTGAGATCAGTACTCTATAATTTCCCGCAATTTACCTGTAACAAAAAATTAAAATTTATAAACACAGAATAAATAGTATTAGGGATAAAAACATATTCTCAATCAATTTAATTTAAACATAAGCCACAATCGAACACACACACACACAAATCACGCCTATATCCCTGGCGGGGTAGGCAAAGCGTTGACGACCATAAAATTACGGCCGTTATCGCCACGTCTGACAAATGTTTGAGGGTCGTTTTCGAGTGACAGCTCGATAAATCCTATACATGAATGCATTACCTATTTTAATCGATTACCTCACACACACACACATCACGCCTCTATCCCTTGCGGGGTAGGCAGAGCGTTAACGGCCGCAACATTACGGTCGCTATCGCCACGTCTGACAAATATTAAGATAATTCGTGTATCACTATAGTGACAGGTTGTCAGCCTGTCGCCTAAAATTGCAATCACATGAAACCCTCGAGTCCCTTAGTCGGCTTCTACGATACCCACAGGAAAGAAATGGGGTGATGCTATTCTAAGCCGGCATCACACGACAATCGAACACATGGTTCTAAACTAAAAGGCAGGCAATTAATAATCAATAAATTACAATTTGATTACTTAAAATGACCAAACTAGGGTCAAAATTGACCGTCTAATTTAAAAGTAAGCTATTGGTTTAATGCGGGAACATATGTTGCTAACCGAGGTTATACTAACTGAAGGTTGGCAATTAAACTGATTGGTGAAAATTGCCCCAAAATTGCGAAGTGGAACCGAAGTTACCACATATTGCATTTGCATAAACTATTACTGTGCAAAGCAAAGTCCCTTTTCACATCTGTCTGTATGTATGTTTGCTTAAATCTTTAAAACTACACAACGGATTTTGATACAGTTTTTTTATAGATAGAGTGGTTCAAGAGAAAGGTTTTTATGTATAAAACTTGCCGGGAAAACATCTTATTCCCACGGGAATGTAAGTTGCAGCGGGCGCAACCGCTGGGTGGGCCGCTAGTATATGGAATAAAGTTTTATCTTATGCCGTGTGATGCCGGCTTAGAATAGCATCACCTCACATCCTTCCCGCGGGTGTCGTAAGAGGCGACTAAGGGACTCGAGAGTGTTGGTGTATTACAATTTTTAGGCGACAGGCTGACAACCTGTCACTTTAGAGATACACATTGTTTTCTGAAACCACGTTGGAAAACAATCCTCAAAAATGTCAGACGTGGCGATAGCGACCGTATTTTTACGGCCGCTAACGCTCTGCCTACCCCGCAAGGGATAAAGGCGTGATATATGTATGTATGTACAAAAAACTAAAAAAAGAATACTATTCCTGACGAAAAAAATTAAATTATGCGAGAATGTTAACATGTTCGCTCGTTAATTATACATACACATATCACGCCTTTATACCTCGCGGGGTAGGCAGAGCGTTAACGGCCGTAATATACGCTCGTTATTGCCATATCTGACAAATATTTTAGGGTCACGTCATGTAAGTCATGTATCACTACAGTGACAGGTTGCCAGCCTGTCGCCTAAAATTGCAATACCCTCGAATACCTCAGTCGCCTCTTACGACACCCACGGGAAAGAAATGGGATGATGCTACTCTAAGCCGGCATCACACGGCTTAATTATAATTATCTATTATGAAGAAATTAAGAACTATTTTAAAATGAATTGTAGGTAAGTTTCGATCGAGATGCATTCGAGTTTCGTTGGTACCGCGTTTATGCGAATACATCGAATGTTTTATTAACATTTGCAATGCTAAAATAACAGATGAATTGCTTGAAATGGATAGGGGCTGACTCAATTCGGTGTAATGTGCAACTTTGTCTATGGCAGAATTCAAATTTTATTTTAATTTGGGTTTCATCACGATGTTTTTCCTTTACCGTAAGAGCAGTCGGTAAATGTACGTACATACATACATATATCACGCCTTTATCCCTTGCAGGGTAGGCAGAGCGTTAACGGCAGTAAGAATACGGTCGCTATTGCCACATCTGACATTTTTGAGGATTGTTTTCCAAGGTAGTTTCAGGAAACATGTATAATGTACGTGTAATAGGAAAACACATTGGTACCTACATGGCGGGGATCGAACTCGAGCCTCACGATTGACCGGTGTCCTAACCACTTGGCCACCGACGCTCTTAACCTAATTAATGATATGGGTATATTACAGGTACCAATATTTCGACACACACATTTTCTATAGTTACGAAATTTTGTTTGTTAAGTGGTTTGGTTACGTTAATGTGAGAAAAACGAACACGCGTCAAAAATAATGTGGGAAACTGATATTGAGCAATTTATCAAATGAGTTGTACAGTTTGATTTGTTGTTTTTTTGTGGTGGGTGCTATTATTTTGGCCCCGGGGCCATCAAATTCACGCCAGTCAGCTTGGTGTGGATATGACCTTAGGACAAGGACAAGGATGGTGAATTATTTTTAACACAACATGGGAAATTAACCGTCGAGTGCGGTTTAAGTATGGGGATTGACATTTCTAGTACGGATCTGACAGACCGCTGCGATATTTTAGCGCTCCGTCGTGCGTTAAGTGTACGATCTGCCAATCTATAGAGATATTTTGTAAGATCTCTTCTCTCTCTGGTTTCTCATAGCCTACCTGTCATTTTAACTTAACTGCTACTTGAACTAAACGCAAGTAGGTACTTAGTTTAAGTTAAGCACAGAACTTAACTCACAATTGAAAGTATGTCATCGCTAAGTAACCAGCCTATTGAGTTGAGTTTAAGCATCAACTTAACACTTTTAGTAGACACTTTATTTATTTGATTGACTGTCCCGATGGCGTAGCGGAGTGTACCTACTGCTGTCTTCAACGCTGAGGTTCGTGGGTTCGATCCCCACAGGACACAGATATTTGTTAAGTCTTTTCAAGTATTTGTGTTTAGTCTGGGTGCTTTCTATGTATAATATCTAATGACAAAAAAAATTAGTATATATGTATTAGTATTAGCTATCTAGTTCCCATAGTACAAGCTATGCTTAGTTTAGGCCTAGATGGTGCTGTGTAAATTGTCCAGGATGTTTATTTATTTAAGTTAGGTCTCAGAGTTGACAGAATATGAATTTTCTTGTAATAATCATAATTTATACTCTCTACATAAAGATAGTTCCTAGAATGTTATATCTATAGGGTAAATGCTCTGAGCATGCCATTCGAAACACTTCTTCTTTTTTTTCGGTAGGTATTGTACCGAAATATTGCGGGAGGGGAGGTAAATACGTACAGCACACAACGATAATTTTACAACAACTTGACAACCATATTGTATGGTTATTACAACAACTTGACAACCAAAATGGCAAGTTTTGCCATCTACTTAGGGTGAATGCTCTAAGATGGCACGTTAAGTCGTAGGCCCAAGTTGATGTCATATTATGATAACTTAGACGGTGGTCGTTACACAACCAGGCCTACTACTTACTCAGGGGATCCCTTTCTTTAGCATAATGTTTTTTCCACTAATATGTTTTAGCATAACATGTTTCGCATAATTCTTTTTCCCCTTTTATATCTTTGTCATAAACATTTTTTCGCATAATATTTATCTTGGCATAATACAGTTTATTTTTGCCTAACAATTTTTTATAGACATTAGGTTGGGTTAGGTTAGGTTAGTATTTTTATAGACATTAGGTTAGGTTAGGTTAAGTTAGGTTAGGTTAATAAATTATGCTTAAAGTGTTATGCCTACTATTTTTATGCGTAAGTATCCTTAGTTCAATGTACATTGTGCCAACCTATATTATGCCTAATATTTTTATGCATATATATAGGGAACCCTTACTCAGTAGTATTAAAGCTCAATATTGATTTTCTGTACTGTATGGGAACCCAAACTATCTAAAACTTCAAAACTACCCTCCAATCTAATCAATACATTGGCTTCTCAATCGAAGTGCAATAAAAATGAAGATACCCTCCCCGGGGGGTGGAAATAGCCAATTAGTCACCCCGTAGTCACCCCATGGTCACCCCACACCCTCGAAGAGATATTTTGACAGCCACGGGGTCCATAGATGTATTAATTTTGGGTGCGTGCATTACAGGAATTGTTATTTTGGTTGGTACCCGACCCAGTGAACCCAGGGTTTTTAAACCGCCATCTTGGAGCCTCTGACGTCGTTGTGTAACGACAGCCATCTTTGAAATGATAGGGCTTAACCGGCGTGCTTTCAGAAACTGAGATTAAAAACCATTTTTCTTCGATTTGCCCGTAAATGGCGGCAATATTTAAAAAAAAAAAAACCAAAATCCGTTCATTCATTATCTATTTCCATTTTTGCAAATTTAGAACTTTGTAGCCAACAATACATAATACAATAGGTACACAAATCACGCTTTTACCCTTGCGGGTTAAGCAGAGCGTTAACGATCGTAAAATTACGGTCGTTAGCGCCACGTCTGACAAGTCTTGAGGGCCCTTTCAGATGTGTCATGTATCACTATAGTGACAGGTTGTCAACCTATCGCCTAAAATTGTAATACACATGAAACCCTCGAGTCTCGTAGTTGCGTTTTACAACACCCACGGGAAGAAATGGGGTAATGCTATTCTAAGCCGGCATCACACGGCATCAATGTTTTCGATTTTTTTTATAACTTTCTGTTCGTCCTAACTCGAAACTTTCTCTACTTAACAAGACTCGAACCCACGACCTCACAATCACGAACCACCGCATCACACCTAATCTAAACAAAAGTCTCCGACTATAACCCAAACAAAAGATGTCATAAATATATTACTGGTTAGCATTCTTTCCCACGACATATTGCTGTCTCTTTCGCACTTATTAACTTGGATAGGGTTGACAACTTTGTTATCTGTCGTAAATCATAAATCCGCACTTTTTTTTTTTTAACTTACCGAACCTAACTATCGACAAAATGCGAAGTTAACATCTCTACATTCGGTCATCGAGAAAAAAATGCAAGTACAAACATAGGGTGGTAGGTACTTAAGACAAACAAAATAAAACTGTGCAACTACGCGTTTAAAAATAAAAATAATAGTACAAATTGTAATGCTAAAATGACATAAGTGCCAAAAATCGACTTTTATGTTTTTAGTGCCTAGCTACAAGTTTGCAAAGTTTTCACGCATTTAACATTTTCTTATTTTTATAAACCAAATTCAAATCTGTCATTTCAGCCCTATCCTTCTAGAGAAACTGACAGAATTCGAGTTAAATAAGCATAAACAGTCATTCGTACTAATTTAGTATGTGTAATGTAACTCGTAGTGTGCGTCTGTGCGTTTGATTATGCGGGTAGGTAAAGGGGGACCTTCTAATTGTAAATGCTTAACAGAAGATGTGGCTTGAATCCTAAATATCGTGAACTCGGTTGAACTAGAATGTTGGAATATAGTAGGACGGGACAACATGAGGAATTTCTTCGTTCGTATTATGAAAGCACCTCGAGTAGTATTTACGGAAACTAAGTTTTATCGGTTTAAAATACAATTACAAGGGTTGATATCCTGGTGTTAGGTACCTATGTTTTGTATAGAATGCTAAAAAACAATGGACAAATAATATAAATCGAAAATTCTACTTATATGCCTACAACACTTACGCTAATGACGTCCGTCTATAGTGCGTTATTTTATAGGACCAGCATTAATTATTCATCAATTAGTTTATAAATGAAACATCATCCTATCATCTATTATTATTTATATTTTATTATTATTATTCAAGCCTAGAGTATCACACTGTCATGCCACTGCTTGGCAATGCCTATATAAAACAAAAAAAATTACCCTAATAGCTTTTAAAATATACATAGTAACTTCAAAACAAAACCTACAAAACCCTAGGAAGGATACACATAAACTTTAGAAAACCGCGCAGAAATATGTGCAGAATGGCTAGCATTGCATATCTTTTACGATACAAAGTTCTAAGTTCTCAGGTAAGCACTTATTTATTATGCTTTTAATATTTGTATTTTACGTGTGTTAGTTATATTTAGACGCACAAATGCATTTTTATTACCTGTCTTTTTTAAATTTGAATACCAGATTCCGAGTTTATAATTTGTGGGTGCGTAGCGTTCTCTGTCAAACGGACCATAAAATTACAGTCCAGGGACGCTGAAATAGCAATAGCTAAAAAGACCGGACTTTCAATCGGCCAGTACATACGTAGTATAATTGTAAGTGGTAAATTTTAGAGTCTAAAGCGTACCCAATTGCAATTTTAATTTAACCATAGAGTACCTACCACTGTAGTAACATGTTGTCAGTCTGTCGCTTAAAACTGAGAGTCCCTTATATTATGAATAACTCTTACGAGCTTACCTCTTTGAGCTATGATTAGTTTGTTGAGTATCTAAACTATGTCTTTATAGCTGCAACTTTATCTATCCTGCGTACCATAAAACTTAGCAATTGGACTCTATTCGATATACAGAGTGTTTACATAAAACTTCGCTATCTTGATACAGCGTGTTCCGAGAATCGTCAGCGACAAACAGACAGACATCCTATCTTGTGCAAACTCAGGACAGTCTCGGTATGGCATAGTCCCGATCTGTCCCATATAAAAAACGTGGTCAGTGTTTATCACAGAACAATACAGTTACACACACAGTCATATCACCCTTGTCTCTTACGGGGTAGGAAAATTGTTAACGTCCGTAAAACAAGGTACATTTAAACAGTTCCGTTTTGTAACACTGGGCAATGTCAAAATTTTGAAATATATTTTAATTTCTAGTTCACAACAGCTTTTGAATTTTGTTTTGTTTAGCTGTCCTTGGAAACCTAAAACAGATATATTATGACGACCCGGTACTAAGAAAAAATCTGTTCATATTTTTAGAAAGTCTGTCTTCTTCTTTTGCGTGTGAGACACCGAGTCGTCCTACGACCAGATGAGCCCTAGTGTCAAAATGCAGGTAGCAGGCTTCTGACATGTTTGTGTAACGACCGCCATCTAAGTGATCATAGACAGCAACCGGGACCTACGGCTTAACGTGCCGAAAAAAAGTCTGTGGCGAACCAGGACTGTGGCAAGCCGAGACTTACTTCTTAGAGCGGATGCTGGGACTGTAATATATCTCCTGCTGTACAGGGTGTTCTTAGAAACGCGTACTGCAGATTTGATTATAATGTTACAGATTAATGTATTATTCAGCTTTTCTTGGATTCATCTAAATTAGATACGTTTCTCAGATTCAAGGACAACTTGCGACAAAAATCTTTATTATTTTAGTTTTATGTGTCTCTTTCCACAAGATGATTTAAAAAGTTGAGTTCTATCATGATTTAGTTACTAAAACAAACGTGAGAATTTTTAAATTCAGAGTTTTTGAATGGAGTAAGTATCTATATCTTATCATCACAGTAATGTCGTAATAAAAATAAAATATTCCTGTCGAATGCAAATCAGACCACCCCACTAACCACTAGATATAAAACTTTATATCCTAGCGATGGTCGGTCGTACTCATAACTTTTCTGCATAAGGTCTGGACCCTAGTTTAGATTTCCTGTGGGTCAGGCGTCGTAAACGCTCGGATCTGTGTAGAATACGATTTAAAATAAAATTTATGACAGTTGAACTCTGAATAATTTTATGGGAAGTGAATTTTCTGTGGTCCGGTGGATTTTAATGATCTTCGATTTGGTCGTCACTTTAATTAACCCACATGTGTATTTTTGTGAGTATGAGTAGTATCTTTGCCAGATCATCTGGCAAAGCTAACTACCTCGAATGGTGTAACTGTCACATCGGTTCCAGAGATTCTCGCTGAAATTGAGGACTTCTATGGAAATCTGTATGCCTCGCATGCGAAAAAGCCTCCACATGATGCGACCCCAGACCCAAGAGCTCCTCTCTCCCGCCACTTTACAGAAGATCTCCCGGACGTAGATATAGACGAAATCGCGGCGGCTCTCAGACAGCTTAAGAATGGGAAGGCTACCGGGGAAGACGGAGTGGCCTCTGAGCTACTTAAGGCCGGTGGAAAACCTGTCCTCGAGGAGCTGAAAAGGCTTTTCAACTCTGTAATAGCCAATGGGACAACCCCGAAGGCGTGGAGCAGAGGTGTAGTGGCATTGTTTTTCAAAAAAGGAGACAAAACGCTTCTCAAAAACTATAGGCCGATCACACTTCTGAGCCACGTCTATAAGCTGTTCTCGAGAGTCGTCACGAATCGTTTGGCATCAAGATTTGACGCCTTTCAGCCACCGGAACAGGCCGGGTTTCGCAAGGGCTTCAGTACCGTGGACCACATCCATACTGTAAGGCAGGTTATACAGAAGACAGAGGAGTACAACCAACCACTGTGTATGGCTTTTGTGGACTACAAAAGCCTTCGACTCTATCGAAACCTGGGCTGTTTTGGAGTCCTTGCAGCGCTGTCAAGTCGACTGGCGGTATGTGGAGGTGCTGAGAAGCCTTTATCAAATGGCTACGATGTCCGTTCAAGTACAAAACCATAATACAAGACCCATCCAACTGCTTCGTGGTGTAAGACAGGGTGACGTTATATCCCCGAAACTATTCACTAACGCATTGGAGGATGTCTTCAAAACTCTACAGTGGGATGGACTGGGCATCAACGTCAACGGCGAAAGTCTCACGCATCTCCGCTTTGCCGACGACATAGTCATAATGGCCGAATCGCTGCAGGACCTGCAAAAAATGCTATCTAGTCTTAACTCTGCCTCGAGACGTGTTGGACTTGGGATGAACTTGGATAAGACGAAGGTCATGTTCAATCAACACATAATCCCCGAGCCGGTCTCCGTCGAAGGTGTAGTCCTTGAAGTTGTCCAGAAATACGTGTACCTTGGGCAAAGTTTGCAGATGGGAAGAGACAACTTTGAGGCTGAAATCACCAGAAGAGTGCAGCTTGGCTGGGTAGCATTTGGAAAGCTGCGTCACATCCTCGAATCATCTTTGCCACAATGCCTCAAGACCAAGGTGTTCGATCAATGCGTCCTACCAGTCATTCATGACCTACGGAGCTGAGACGTGGAACTTAACAGTAAAACTGGCCCACCGGCTACATGTCACTCAGAGAGCTATGGAAAGGTCTATGCTTGGTATCTCTATAATGGATAAAGTCCGGAATGAGGCCATCCGAAAAAAGACCAAAGTGACGGACATAGTCTGGAAGTGTAGCAAGCTGAAGTGGCAGTGGGCTGGCCACATTTGTCGTAGAACCGACGGACGGTGGAGTAAGCGGGTTCTCGAGTGGAGACCGCGCCTCGGCAAGCGTAGCGTTGGACGCCCTCCGGCCAGATGGACCGATGACTTGAAAAAGGCGGCTGGTAGCGACTGGATCGCAAAAACGGGAGATCGTGCCTTATGGCGTTCTCTGAGGGAGGCCTACGTCCAGCAGTGGACTGCAATAGGCTGAAATAGAATAGAAATAAAGTAGTATCTTTCGATGGTTTGTTAAGTATAGAGTTCATATAACCATATTTTTATACTATGCCCGACTGAAAAAAAGATTGAAATGTTTGCAACCTCTAAACCTTGATTATATTGTGGTTGAGTTTGATATTTACAGCCCAATATACATACCGAACTACAAATAACTTAAAAAGGTAATGCTCGGCTTCGATCTTGTGCAAGTATTTGAACGGGTTTATTTTGATAAAAAATAACACCGTTGTTGTCAGGCAAAAAAAGCGTAACTGACAAAACGCACAATATTGATTTTTTTATTGGATTCTGTTTTAAACAAATTATAGTATTTTCATCCATTTCATTATGTTCTTTTCTTGGAAAATATTTATGAACTTTTATGAAAAAGAATAAGAAACCATTAGACTTTTTCTATTTTAATAACAGTATATTTGCCAATCGCCAGCCCTTCAAATAAAAAGCAAACAGAAATTCACCCTCAAACATAAAGTGTATTAGTGAATCGCACACGGACCGGACGATATTGCGACTCGTGATCGTGACAGTCACAATAAAAATGACAAACTATGACAGACAGCAGCCATAAATTGGCCATGTTATCCAGTTTTTGATATGGTATTTCGCGAACTACTTTGAAATCAAATCCAGGTCCGCCAAAACACCACAAAATCATTCGGTGTATGTGAAAACCACCGCCATAGCTAATTTGGTCATTCACAGCAAAGTCACGATCGACCCGAGAATACAATATACATTATACGACAAGTAAGTGCAGTTAAAATGAAAGTTATTTGTGTTACTACACACTTACAGTTTAATATTCATCGTGAAAGGCTTTCGATATTATTTCAGCATAAGATTAGTTACAACCGAAAACGTTATAAGTATTTGCATAGTAGTTGTCATAAGAGTTAGACGATGCTATGAGGATGATCTAACAACGCATATTATATCAGTCCATTCGTGTCATACATTCTTACGCTGTACTATTTAGCTATAATGGCATAATTCGATGTGTTCAAGTGTCTGTACCAAATTATGATACAAAATGTGATTTATTATTTGGGTAGACTTAGCAGCAGATATTTTCTATAGTAAGGAATAACATTGCCTTAATAGACATAAATTATCACGACTTTACCAGCCTATGTACGCCTCATTACTGAAACTAATAAAATCCGAATCAAATGCACTCCCTTCTCTCCGTCCCTCCAATAAGTGCATTCGACATGCATTCTTTGACCGTGATTCAGAACTTTCCACAAAACGGCACTTACGACGTTTTCGCTGTGTAACAACAAAGCGGAAATTAGGGCGCTTTTTGGTTAAAATGGTGAATTTCTGCATTTTCATATATTTTCGTATGAATCATCATTGCTAATCGAAACAAGAAATAAAATATGTGACTCTTGTAGTTGCTTAACTAACGCTAAAAAGACTTTAAAAAAATACCTTTGTTACATACATATATACATATATCACGCCTTTATCCCTTGTGGGGTAGGCAGAGCGTTAACGGCCGTAAGAATACGGTCGCTATCGCCACGTCTGACATTTTTGAGGATTGTTTTCCAAGATTGTTTCAGAAAACATGTGTATCACTTTAGTGACAGTATCACTTTAGTTTAGCCTATCGCCTAAAAATTGCAAAACACCAATACTCTCGAGTCCCTTAGTCGCCTCTTACGACACCCGCGGGAAGGATGTGGGGTGATGCTATTCTAAGCCGGCATCACACGGCACTACCTTTGTTTATTATTAAAAAAAGACACCCATGCTTTAGCACGTGTCTGATCCTGCTCATGTGATGTATTTTCATCGCCCAATCTCAACCCTTTTACTAATTACAAATTACCCTAAAGATAATTTGAGACGTCGTTGACAGATGAGGTAAAAAAGGGCGATTCGCTGTCAAAAATAGAATACGTGTCATTCGACGCTAGTAGTCTGTTCTGTATGTTGAAACGTGGAAGTCGTAACGCAACTACCGAAATCTTAGGCTGAAATGCTTATTTAGATATATATTTTCATTTCTGATTTTGCTTTATAAACCTCGTGGTGCTCTTCTTCTGTTCTGTGCTTAGATAAAATTAAGATTAAGAAAAGTTGGTTGTTTTTTAAGAGATCATTTTATGAGAGATAATTTATTTTTATCAATTTATCTACGGTTTTTTTTCCATTTTCTAGTTCCGGCTCCGTAAATCCAATATGTGCTAGATTCTTCATCTATCACTCTGTAACATAAAATGCGCGAGTAAAAAACCAAGGAAGTATGGCGTCAGTTAATTACTCATCACCACACCAAAACAAATCCCTGGCGACATTTTTAACTCCTCTGGCATTTTTTCATCACAGCGTTCATTGGACCGGCAGTGAAGAAGTTAACCCTCTACTTTTTAAGTAATAAGATCCACTTCAACATACATCGCTGATTTTATTATACTGGCAACATTACGACAATCTCAAGATAACCAAAAGTTTCCTAAATGTAAATCACTTAATTTGTGCGTCGATAGCGTGGCATTTGGGTGTTTTTTGTCGTTTCGTATTCTGCTATCATTAACAAGTGAAATATCAGAGTGGCAGTAATCAGTTGAATTTCGCTGGCATTACAATAGCAAAAAATAAGAAATTCAAAATTCGAGACCCAGCAATGTAATACCCCATCGGGAGGCAGGGCTAGCTAAGTATAAAAGCAGTTATCTCGCTTCGTTAACCCCTTAGCTGCTTTAACGAGTATTATGTGACAACGGTATGTACGATGTTTTACGGTCTGTTTGTTTTTAATCGGCATTACGAGGGTTAAAGTGATAGATGATGATGTATACGGGGGATGGGGTTTAGAGATTATTTATCGTATGAATATTGTTTGACGGGTATTATGAAGATTAGACGTGGTTTCGAATTATTTAAAATCAATTTTTAATAACTAGAGGTAGAGGCCTACTGGTAAGCGTGGACGTGGTCGTGATAGTAGGCATACTTCAAAAGCTCTAACATTAAGATTCAACGGTTTATTTAGCGACTCTGAAACAACCCTCAAGCATTTGTCAGACGTGGCGATAACGACCGTAATATTACGGTCGTTGACGCTCTGTCTACCTCTCCAGGGATATAGGCGATATTTGTGTATGTGTATTTTGCGACTCTTGTCTGTGTCTCGTAACACGGAAGAAGAAGTAACATAGTTAAACGAAGTAAAATACCAAGGAATTATCTATCACACAGATAAACATATTGTTCGCAACAAAACAAAACATAAGTAGAACAAAAATATTTTATTACTAGCATAGCAATATAACAGCACACATCAATGGGTGCCTTATCGCTAGGTATAAGCAATCTCTTTCAAGCAATGAAGTATACTAGAATAAAGTACATATTTATGAAGCTGCGGTAACATTAACACGCTGTTATCTTTGTAACTTTTACTACAGTGGCCATCATTCTGTAATAAAAGTATTCACTTAATTGGTTCGTCATTGTGTCAATTTGCCGTGTGATGCCGGCTTAGAATAGCATCACCCCACATCCTTCCCGCGGGTGTCGTAAGAGACGACTAAGGGACTCGAGAGTATTGGTGTATTATAATTTTTAGGCGACAGGCTGACAACCTGTCACTATAGTAATACACATGTTTTCTGAAACAACCTTGGAAAACAATCCTCAAAAATGTCAAACGTGGCGATAGTGGCTGTATTCTTACGGCCACTATCGCTCTGCCTACCCCGCAAGGGATAAAGGAGTGATATATGTATGTATGTATGTGTCAATTTTAGCACCAACTAAATTACTAAACAAAAACACAACAGACATAACCTTGAATTAACGAAATGTTGAGACCCCGGAAGAGAGTACAAATCATGATTCACTTTTGCCTATCATATCAATTCATTCATTGAAGATTGGTAATGGACTAAATAAGAGCAAAAAACGCTTTGTTAAAGTTTGCACAAGGTTGAAGAATCTATAAAAATATTTCCTTGTTGTGTAATTTTATTGAATAGATTTATTAGTACCTACCTAAAATGATCTAAATCCCAAATGTCGTAAGCGACAAATTTACTATTGTCAAGTAATTTCAACTTTAAACCTAAGAAACAATCTGAAATAGCGAACTTAACTATATCATTGGAATGCAAACAAACATACATACTGCATATAAGTAATATTAAGATAAAAATAATATATGCAACGGATATAGATTAAAAACAACGATTCGCCAAACCCACTATCGCTGCACTGGTGCACATCAAACACGATTCAGAATACATAATAAATGTACAGATTGTATACCTAAATTATGTAGCTTGGTTCGCTAATGACCCACTCAAAGTTGTTGTCAGAGTTGCTGAACCACTCTTAAACTAGTAGAACTCTAGTGTGGCAGTGTAACGAATGCTATCTGTCATCACAGACAGCGACCAGGATTAAAAGCTTAAGGTGCTCTCCGAAGCTCGGTCTTTCTTTTTAAAGCCAGGTTGATGGGCCAACGTGATCACGTAACTGAAGCACATGATAAGAGTAAGTAGTGGAGTGTGGTAACTAAATTGAATAAAAGATTATTTAACAAAGTATTTGGGTCTTCATATAGACTCAATCCAAGAACCTACTAACGCATAGGTGATTAAATCAGGAAGAAGATAGAATGACATTGAAAAAGATACACAAAAAATAACACACGAGCATTAATAAGTTACAATTGACAATGACCTTAGTGCGTCTAAAGGCTGCACCTCCATTTATTCTGATTCAATCCAATCTACTCAAATCATTGAAACGTTGCGGTACAGTCGAGAAATAAGACTTGTCGCCTTTAGTCTAGAAGGAATTGAGCTTCTTGAAACTGAAACCTCTGCGAACCGGCTTTAGTTTAGTTTCAAAAACATGTCTTGGATGACAGCTGATATATGGAAATATTATATCGTGTAACTAAATACTAATATTAGTATCATTTACTTTTATTTTTCAGGCAGCCAGCTTCTACATTAGCCATCTCCAATAAGGAAATTATGAGGCTAATTATCATGTTCCTACTTAATTAATTAGCTACCCTACACTACTGTTATTCCCGCTGTGAACCCAATGTAATATCCCGATATTATCTAACTTCGTGAGAATTTTGAAAATACCGTATTTATATTTGAAATTTTCACCAAAACGACTTAATCTCTCGATAATTTTCCTACAATCCATTAAACACCACAAACTAACCTGTTTATAAAAACAGAAATATTAGATAGCATTTATAGGTTATCAAAATACGTAAATGTTTAAAAAATACTATATTATTACATTTAATTATTATCTGTCGTCAGCAACATATTCGCTAATACCTGTTGCTAAACAAACTCTGTTAGAACAATACTATTAACTGTTATCTAGAGGTTAAGGCCAAACAACTGAAAGTCACTGGCCTGTGTTGATAGTGATCTATCAATCAATTATATTACAAGCGTAAAATATCCTAGTTGAACGTAACTAATTGATATTTTATGGTTCAGCACAATACCGTAATTTCATCCTTTCATATTCACATTATTCTATCAAATACGAATTTGAACTTTTCTTTTAAAGACCCCGTTACGTAAAATTGGCCGCCGTTTTATGCGAATTATGCGACTCAACCTGTTCTTGTTGTCTTAAAATAGCGATCTTTGGAAGGCTCTGTAGAGGTTTATGCTTAGCAGTGAACGCGTCTCTCAGCTTTTGATGACGCTAATGATAATCGAACCACGTAGCTTCCAAAATTCCATGTAAATCAATGTTTCGAAAAGCATAAAATGACTTTTCAAACAAAATTAGCGACACGTGTAAAGAGAGCTACACACTATGGCCTACAACCTAGTTACATAATGTAACATACGTACTGGTAATGTATTGACAATAGACTGTTGTATGTCTGAATTAATGCTCTTGTTCCCAACCTACTGTGACTACTGACCTAATAGACAATATGTAGGTATTGTATTAGGACATAAATGTCACAGTTTGAAATATAATAGCTATAGAAATGTTTTCTTATCATTTGGCCAATATCTAAGCGCGTCATCATGACCTTTTGACTTTATGGAAAGTAGACTTCAAAGTCAAATATTTTCTATTGAAATCTACAAAAACTTTGATAAAAATAACAGGTCTTTCCGACACAAATCACAATAATACCGCTACCGTCAAAGGTCCCAATACTTTACAAATGTTTATACAACTCGTTTTTTACAATGTACTGGGTGTTATCGAAACACATTTTGTTTCCGATCTCTGTTACTAGAAATATTGTTAGTTTTTTTATGCTCTAATTTATACATGCCAAAAACACTTATTACCAGCCACAAATTACTGAAAGATGTTTGCTACCTCTGTAAATTTTAAAACAGAAATCATTTGCTACTCAAACTTGGCATTGGAACTAACTGCCCTCATACGACCCTTTATAAGCCCTATGTTTACACAAACTGAACATAATTTATATTTTCTCGGCCGTTTCTCATTTTGACGGTAATTTTGTTTAGTCTGCCACTCGCAGCTGATAGGGTAGCTTTTTTAAATGAATTTCCCAGTGTGATTGATTTATGAAAATAAAACGTCAAAAAATATTTGTTTTACGAAAAAGTGTATTTTGGTAGTTACTTCGCTTAGACATACAGAGAGATTGCGAAATAAAGTAGATACTAGCTGCATTATTGAAAATAAAATATTTTCAGTTATTTCAACATATTTATGTATGCATGATACCAACAAAGTAATAATTTCTGCGGTAGGTACCCAACTAAAAGTTTTCATAAACTTCCCTGCTTTATATTAACATAATTAATAATAATGTAACACCGTAAATCCTTATCAATGGGAAATGTCATCCTCCAATTAATAAAAAAAAGTACTGTTAAGTAGGTAAATTAGAAAATAGGAATAATGACTGAATGCACTAAAATGAGAACCGAATAGTTGGTGGACTAAATATTTCTTGGTCTCCTTTCATGTGGGACACTGAATCAAGGAACGACCCCGTTGGCAGAATCAATCGGATTTTAAAAAAACTGGTGCCTGCTCCCAACTGGGCCAGCGCTGAAAACAAGATTAAAACCACCTCATTCTTTGTACTTGAGCTAAAGTTAGTTCAAGTTGAAACAATGGTTTATACAGAGGGCTCCCCCCGAGAACGAGTGGAGTGACGCACGGCTAAAAATAAACACCATGTGTATAGGGTAAGACCTCACACCAACTAAATGCTGTGTATGGAATTTATGCTTATGGTAGCCGTTTGAAAGTTCATAATATTCTTAATTGATTGGATGTATTCTTAAAAATTACTAGATATATTTAGGATGAAGTCACACCTCGGCTAGATGGCCAACCATTGAGTTTTAGTAGGCTTCTAGTATAACAGCGAAAACAGGAGATCTGGCCTATATGGCGTAGGTACCGGACGCAAACTAGAAGTTCAAGTACAACTGTGGACTATAAAGATGAATTTGATATCTGTTTCAAACTTTTACTTTGTCACGTCACGTATGTCATTATTGTCTTTTGATACGAGCCTTTATCGACATAATAATAATTGATTTTAAAATATTTTAGGATAACATAATCTTGTCTTTTTAACGTAGCCGCTTTTGGCTATTAATATATTTTTGTTTCATATTTAGAAATTTAGCTAGGGTAACCTAGGGCCTGACAAATTGTATTTTTAGAATAGGAGCACTTCTGTGCAGGTTTCTGGGTGGTTTACTGTCCAGGGGGTCCGGCTAACCATACGCATGTAACACAACATTTTCTCTTGGCATGAACTCGATGTTATTTTATTTACCACCTAACGTTACACGTTGTTTGGTTAGCTTGGCCAGCCCCGAGGCAGTGCTTTAGGGGCTAGTTTTAAGTTTTTAGTCCAACTGAGCCGCGTTTACACAAGGTTCATAAAATTGTTATTGTTAAAATTGTTAATTTCTGACCATCAAAAAGACAAATGTAAAATTTACTACTTTAAATAAGTAATTTGAGTTTGACAAATACCTAATGGTGTTTGTCGACCGCTGTGCCTTAACCGCAAGTTATATCAAGACAGACTGAAAAAAGAATAAAACTGCAAAGAGCGTGCTAAATCACTTCTACTCGGGTTTCATCAACGGATTTAGATGTTTACGGCTTCAGTAATAAATAACAATATCCTGTGGTTTTCAGTAGCAAGCAATTTTTGCGGTGTTTTTTTAAATTTTATTATATTAAATTACAGTCTAATGCTGGGCTGCGCTGCGCTGATTTTGGACTTTAAAGTTTATTCAAGTTTACGAGAGTTTAAAATTGTCTTTTACGGGATTTTTGTCAAAAAAACAAATGTCGTGTATCAAGTGTTTCTGTCTGTCTGTCGAGTCTAAGAGCATTTTTATTTTCTACAAATTTAGCAGTGATTTTAGGTATCTTTGAAAGAAGTTAGTGACCAACTTTAGTAACATTTTCATTAACAGTAACACAGTAACAGTTTTATAATCAACTATCCAAGTAAAAATGTAGCTAAGAAATTTCTGCATAGTCGAAATTCAAATCCAAAAACTTTGACACCCTTTCTTCACAAACGCTTGCTTCAAAAATAATTAACATTTTCCCTTACTAATGCATTGTAATTTGTTACTGTAAGCCATTAGGAAAAATGCAATTAATTTAACCTTTTGGTTGATTAGTGACACACCCACAAGTACTGATACATTTAAAAAAATGCTTAAAAGCGGTTTATCGCTAAAAACGAGCTCAACGAGACAACCTTTCGGTGAAGAAGAGAGTAAATTAATAAATGTAAGATAAATAATTATTTTATTACAAAACACAAAGGCGTGATTTATGTATGTATGTACAAAATGATTAGAAGTGATCGCCATGGCAGAAATCTTTCGGAAATATATTATCATCATCATCATCTACAATCTACATGGTAAACAGATACTTATTATCGTTCTTCCTATACATAATTTACTTAATTGGTAAACAATCAGAAAAAAAACATACTTACTGCCTATAAAAACATACCTCACTACTTAAAAGGCAAAATTATAGACGATTAACCATGTAAGGTTGGTATAAAAATCAATAAGCAAACATATTGATTACATAATGCCTATATTTAATAGACGCCCGAGTAACTATAATTGGCTTGAATAAACAATTTAGCCGTTTTTTTTAATGTACCTACCTTAATAATTATGCATTGAAAATTCTTTGAATTAAGAATATTGTTAGGTAATAGGTACTTTAATTTTCATATCGAAAATAATACTACATTATCCAATAAACTAAAAGACTGTTTAATTTTGATGAACATATTCTGCACGCATGTTAAATAATATTGAATTTGCCATCTCAATATTTATGTCTTCTATTATTTTGTGTTTTTTATTAGGTGCTTTAACTGGCAAATTAAAAAAAACGCACTTAAGACGTTTACGCAGAACAAGACTATTAGGTCCTATTCAAATCTAGGCGGTAACCACTGGGTACGTTAGCAGGAGTATCCTAATAAGTAGAAATTGGCAATGGATTAAGGTCCGGTACCCACGTACCCAGCTGATACCGCTGTGATTTGAACAGACCCTTATGACACGAGTCAAATAGTGTTGATTAAAGGTCCTACAATTACCTTGGAATGCTGATGTATGATTATCTTAAACGATGAAACCTTGCCGTGCAATCAATTATGACAGGTGTGGCATAAAATTAATTATTGAATCAGAAGATAAACTTGATTTTATAATTTATTCTGCATTGTATTGCTAGCATTGTATTAAGTTCTTTAACATGAGGACCTTAAGAATTATCTCTAGTGTCGGGTTTTCATACAAACAACGTATTCCCCTGATTTCTTCCTGAGTAATGCCTCTAGTATTATAATTTTATTTTTTAATTACATTAAGGCCTACCAAAACCCTGCCTCTGTTATTATCTTTTTCTGAAAAATAATTACAATGGGGTGATGCTATTCTACGCCGGCATCACACGGCGAATAAACAAACACTAGCTTCATAAACTTTTCTCAACCTAATTACATAACTTCTCATCACTATCACCATGTACCATAGTCTCTAAACAAAGTGCTCGTGGCGAACTTAGGACGCAATGTTTGCCCCTCTGATAACCTGGAGTTGTCAGAGCAAAAAAAAAAGTTGTAGACGGAGAGCCTGACAACTAGAATGAGGCAACAAAAACTGATCCTAAGCGCTAAGATCCCGCAGACGCAGACAAACGGTCGCGCTGTCATCGACAAACAACAAAGAATATCATCTGCTTGTTCTCTCTCTTCTCTCTTCGTGTGGGACACCGAGTCGTCCAACGAGCCAGTGAACCCTAGTGTAGCAGTCTTCTGACATAGTTGTGTAACAACTGCCATCTAAGTAGAAGTAAAGTATCTGCTTGTTTAGTTATCCTACTAATCTTTTATTGTGAAAGTTTGTGTTTGTTTGTCACTCCTTCAGGCTATAACTACTAAAACGATTTTTGTGAAACTCGGCACATAGATAGAAGGTAACTTAGGATAACACATATGATAGCTGTTATCCCGAAAATATGTTCCTGTTGGATGCTACGGGATTAAAAGCGACTTCTACGCGTCTTCTTAAAATATTTCTAGTTTATAATATTGTTCTCTACGTGGTATGGGTAGACTTTATGTGCATAATAAAAAAAACCCTTTAGTATTGACTTTAACTACGGTTCCAGCCGAATTTGCATAGCTTTTATTCAATTTGTATTGTATGAGATCCGATTCTCTTTAAATGTTGGACACTAAGCCGTCCAACGACCCAATGAACCCCATTTGACCACATACCACTTCTGTTTGAGTCAAAGTTCAAGACGAGTTTCTCAAGGTTTTAATTCGATAATGCCGAGTTCCGTCTGCAAAATTTCTTTAGTCTGTGCCTGTTATCTTGTACCTATTACAAAATAACAGATAACAGCTAATCTGGCTCCTTCCGCGTTGAGGCAGTAGGTAAACATGAAGATTAGATGTCAAGCTTTTATAAGGTCACTTGTGTAATTTTCAGGCATGCGGTTTCGAAATTTGTTTTGATTTTGCCGCGGGATATTTTCTCTTTACGTGTGGGATACCGAGTCGTCCAACGACCCAGTGCAATCTATGTTAGAATTTTTCAAATGCCTTCTACAAGTATTAGAAGGCGGTTGAAAAATTCTGACACTAGGGTTCATTAGGTCGTTGGACGAAAACAGAAGAGAGATCAACCTCTTTTGAAAATCTTTACTAAATAATGGTATCAATGTAGTACCTATTGAAACAATTTCTGAAATAATTTTCAGATACTCTGTTGACAACCCAGCGATGCAGAAGGGCGGGATACTGTGTATAGAATTACTTACTTCTCCGTACTTTTTAAAGCAAAGTAACCAGTAGGTATGAGATTCAAGACTCAAGATTCATCGTTTGTTTCCAAAAAGGTTCACAATGAATGCTTTTAGAATGTCAGAGAGTTACAATACAATACTGTCACTGAATAAATGAATTAGTCATTGTAAAAACGAGAAAATTGTTAGACACATTTTTCTCTTTTTTATAACAATTTTATGCTCCTAGTAGTTACGCGGCACCAGAGGAATAAAAATATTTAAAATAAAGGCACATGTTATATATGTAAATACACTACATACTCGTACTTATAGTGTGCAAAATATAGGATTATTCCTGCGACGATTGTGACCTTGGAGCAAATGCTATGACTTAAGTTCCATTTTCCTAGTAAACAAAGGTAAGTGGTCCTTATGTCATAGCATTTGCTCCAAGGCCACAAATGTCACAGAGGTCATCCTATATTTTACAGACTATACCTACTCTACCTCTTGAGATTTCAAGTAGTAGCCAGTGCAGTGCAGTGTTTCATAACATCTCATACCTGTTACTGATAACAGCTACTTGACTGATAGCAACATTTCGAATGTGAAGCATACTTACTTGCGTACGCTACTTTCATATAAGAGTAAGACCTCGTTTTACCAAGTTTTTGTAAATACTTTGTTACTACAACAAAAAAAACGTTAGGGCGCGTCGCATGCACGAAATTTTCTACCGACAAGTTTCGGCTTCTGGCATGGTAGTGTAACAACCGCCGTCTAGACAGCAACCGTTAACGTGCCCTCCAAAACACGGAACCACAATATTACGGACAATCAGATGGTTCAGCCTGCGATGCCCTAAAACAGACTGGTAACGTATAAACTTTGTGAGTCCACCGAGAATCGAACCCGGAACCTTCTGCGTCACAGGCAGGTCGCACTCGTCGTCGTCAAGAGAGATCTTCATTGTTATCATAAAAAAAAAATAGCGTAAATTCGTCACTGGCATATATTACCGTCAATTTAGTCTTTAGAGAATGTGTCACTTCACTACACAGGAAAACGAATAAATTACTTAGGCAGGTGAATGTACTCATGAACTTGTAGATTTTTTTAAAAGAAATATATAAAACAATCTCTACATTTCTATCTACTTCTTGATACATGTAATGTGTACCTACCTGCTTAAAAACCTTCTTTATTTGGTAGTTATTTATAAGAAAATATCACAAGTTCTTAATAAAATCTCTGTGCGAACAAATTGAAAATTTTCTGCCAGTTACACATGGCGACATTAATTATGGGTACGCAATTTTAAGCACGTTTATGCGGATCGCACACTTAACTCACGACAGAGCGCTAAAACATCGTAGCGGTCTGTCAGATCCATACTAGAAATGTCAATCCCATAGTAAAACCACTCAACCGCTGTCTACGCAGCGCTATCGCAGTGTCGTCCGTCGAGTGCGGTTTTACTATGAGGAGTGACGTTTCTAGTATGGATCTGACAGACCGCTGTGATATTCTTGCGCTCCGTCGTGCGTCAAGCGTGCGATATGTCTAAAAGTAACATAATATATTATGTCTTATTTAGTATAAGTAGTATAATTTATAGATGAGTGAATTATATATCAGATAAGTTGCAAAACAAAACCAAATTACTTATCACAAACATTGACCGTGTAATGAGATTACTAAACTAACCAGACCAGGCATTATAAATTCAAATTGACACAAGACAATGCTTCATTCAATCATTCATTCACTCGTTAGTTCTTCAATCAGTGATCCAGATCAAAAACTGGCTCAGCAGCTGTTGATAGACAACATTACTGGTAATTATATAGTATGATGTTATTATTCGTGATAATCAATCAATCAAGTGCAAAAAAAGTTATTACATAACGTTTTTTTTACACTCAATTGTGCTCACTCCATAGCAGAGCGTTACAAATTGATCCTTTTTTTTGTCTTCGACTTCAACAAGTTTATGTTTCGAGCGAGTCAGATTATTTAAAAGTGTGTTTAATTTGGAATAAATATCTGATATCGTGTAAGTGATTAAAATGGGGTATATAAATTTCAATGAAAATGTCACAAAGTTTTCTATAGGTTTCGTTCGTGTTTTAACAAATCATAAAAACGGGAGTGTCCCGATTTCTCTGACGAGAAGTGTATATGAACAGAATTTGTATTAAACTCCTAAGTCGTCATTAGCCGTGCGGTACACGGAGTCGAAGAATAACCCTATTAACTTATAAAAGAACACATGACATGGTTTTTTCAAGTGATTCACGTCTCATACACAAACAGCAACCCCTATAAACGCTGAAATTCAATATATACAGTTATAAACAGTAACCTTGAAGGTTTCATGTGTATTACAATTTTACGCGACAGGCTGACAACCTGTCACTATAGTGATACATGACTTATCTGAAACGACCCTAAAATGTTGTCAGACGTGGCGATAAAGACCGTGATTTTACAGTCATTAACGCTCTGCCTTCCGCACCAGGGATATAGGCGTGATTTGTGTGTGTGTGTCTGTGTGTGTGTGTGTGTATGAATAGTAGCACAAATACCTAAACTGCAATTTGAAATCACATGCGCCGTAAATAGCTATCTACAAACACGATAATCGCCTAATTTCAAAACTTCTTTGATATGTGCGCCAAATGGGTCGCTATTCTGGAAGTAATAGACCAGTCTCATATACAAAACGTTTCATAAGAGAAAAAGGTACGTCTCATCCATTGATGTGATATATTTGTACCGATTGTCCGTAAGTAAGATGGCTCCGTGTTTCGGATGGCACGTTAAGCTGTAGATCCCGGTTGCTGTCTATGATCACTTAGACGGCGGTCGTTACACAACCATGTCAGAAGCCTGCTACATGTAGAAGGCGGATGAGAAATTTTGACACTAGGGTTCATCGGGTCGTTGGACGACTCGGTGTCCCACACGAAAAGAGAGAGAGAGAGAGAGAGAACAGAAAATAGGTACGTCTCATCCATTAATCTGATCTATTTGTACCACCAACCATATCTACATTTTCTGTAGTCTTAGTGAAATTAGATTTCGAATCAGTTTTGCTTTCTGTTTGTAGAAAGAAAAAGACAAATTGTAGGGCATTGAGATATTTATATGCAATAATATTTAATATATTATTTGTGTATTACATAAATGCCGTGTGGTGCCGGCTTAGAATAGCATCACCCCACATCCTTCCCGTGGGTGTCGTAAGAGGCGACTAAGGGAGTTGAGGGTTTTAGGTGTATTACAACTTTTAGGCGACAGGCTGACAACCTGTCACTATAGTGATACACATGTTTTCTGAAACAACCTTGGAAAACAATCCTCAAAAATGTCAGACGTGGCGATAGCGACCGTATTCTTACGGCTGTTAACGCTCTGCCTACCCCGCAAGGGATAAAGGCGTGATATACGTATGTATGTATGTATGTATTACATAAAATGTTGTATAGATCCGGATTATAATATCGAGAGTCTTAACCTCGGAGGCCGCAACATCGACCACTGTCATCGAAGGTACGTTTCATCGAATGGTACTTAATATCGAAGGTACGCTACATCGAAAGCGTTTTACAGAGAAATCATTTCATCGAACAACCCTACATAGAGAAAGTATCATAAGTCGAAAGGGTTCTTCATCGAAAGTACCGTATGTCGAAAAGTTTTGTAACTTATGGTATATATTTTATATATATTATAGGCTGTATTTATTTATTTTTTCTTATACTAAAGATTCAAATATTTACCAGTTTAAAATACCGCGGTTTTCCTGCAAATAACATATCCTCTAGGTATCTCAACTGCTGACTGGAAGAGATCCCTTAATGGGATAAGTCTATGTATATATGTGTCTCTTTTGTTTTATTTCTTTTTTGTAAATTTTTATGATACAGTAAACTGATTACAAACATACATACATTCCCTTATACCGAAGCCACAATTTTCTTTTGTTGCGTTCCGTTGCATGTTTGTTAATACTACTGTTCTTACGTTTAATTGATATTTCGACACTGCGTAAAACGGCATTCGGAATGTAGTCAAACGAGTTCCAATGTTGTACGGTGCGAATGTTTATTGAGTGCCCTTTGATTGTAAAATAGGTACTATGAGACGCCATAATGGCTAGCCAGGTACAAATTATTGGTCATTTATCGCTTAACGCACGATGGAGCGCTAAAATATCGCAGCGCTCTGTCAGATCTATACTAGAAACGTCACTCTCCATACTAAAACCGTACTCGATGGGCGACGATGCGCGAGCGCTGCATCGACAGCGGTTGTGCGGTTTTAGTTTGGGAATTGACATTTCAGGATCTGATGTTTTGTAAAGCGGTTCCTACATCATACAAGAATGCGTCTGTCAAGCAACGTTCATGCGTTGCGACGCATCAACGTCGGTTTGTAGTATCTGAAATTCGAAATTTCCTTGCGTTACCAATACTGTAAAATACGCAGCGTCGTGCGTTAGTTGTGAAAACCGCCTAAAGATTGAAGATTTTGGCAATGCTTAAAAAATTTTAATTAGAAATATTTTGACGTAGAGCCAAACTTCAGTGACGTATTATATTAATTTGGCTAAACTTTCTATCGATAAGGTGCCGCCCAAAACAATAATAGTTTATAGACAGTTCAAAAACCTTGTCCAATTAATTAGACTGCATTATCATACCTGGGACATTAATTCTGGGAGTCACTAAACTGTATGCAAAGTAGAAGATGGATATGGTAATTTTATTTTTAGAATGAAGTAGGTTCTATGCTAAACAAATGCAACGTAGTCTTTTTCCCCTGGACTTATTACAAATTATCTTGTTTCTTTGTAACCGTGTGATCTCTTTGACAATCTTCTTCACCTTCATTTATTCTTGTGTAATCCTTCTTGTGTGAAATTTTTCTTTTGTATGAACGATCGCCGTTTTTTTTTTTGCAATGAGACAGAAATAAGATATAAGATACAGATACAAATTAAGATTTATACACTCAACAAATCCCTGTCCCGACGGCGTAGCGGATAGTTCTCCTGCCTTCTACGCAGAGGGTCGTGGGTTCGATCCCCACAGGACACAAATATTTGTTTTTTAAGTCTTTTCAAATATTTGTGTTTGGTCTGGGTGTTTTTTATATATAATATGTATTTTTTTTTAAGTATAAGTATCAGCTATCTAGTTGCCATAGTACAAGTTATGCTTAGTTTTTGGTCTAGATGGTGCTGTGTAATTGTCCAGGGTATTTATTTTTTATTATAAATGATAAATACTATGAAATTGTACCTACTATTGTTTTTTTGTGTTGTGTACAAATAAAGCATATGTAATGTATTGTATCGGCCGTGTCATGCCGGCTTAGAGTAGCATCAACCCATATTTTGTCCGTGGGTGCAAGAGGGGACTCGAGAGTTTCATGTGTATTATAACTTTAGGCGACAGGACAACCAGTCACTGCGGTGATACACGAATCATTTGATAGGGTCCCCAAAATTTGTCAGTCATGCCGATAGCGCCCGTATTCTTACGGCAGTTAACGCTCTGCCTTCCCCGCAAGGGATAAAGGCGTGATATATGTATGTATGTATAAAAAAAGTTTATAGTTTTTCAGCTGCTCATCCTAAAACAACCACATCTGTCTGTTTTCCTTGATAATGGATAAAGGCGTGATATATGTATGTATGTATAACATACCGCTCTCCCTAAAACAACCACATCTATCTGTTTTCCTTGCTGTCTGTCGTGGCTCCTTGTCTGCCTTATAAAGGCTAGGTTCAAATGGACCTTCGACACGCGATCTACGTGTTTGAGTCCACTTCTTAGTAAATAGTTCGCATTATTTCATGATTAATACAGAAGTTATGTCATTCGGTAGGTACGTAACACGTAAGCGGATTGCGCACGACGGACCGCTAAAATACCGCAGCGGTCTGTCAGATCCACACTAGAAATGTCAACCCCCATACTAAAACCGCACTCGACGTACGACGCCGCGATAGCGCTGCGGTATTTTAGCGATACGTCGTGCGTTAAGTGTGCGATCCGCCTTAGTGTAGAAGAATTAAAAAACACACATACAAATGTGTACATAAAAATTGTACTTCTCTACTTTGTAGAGATAAACCAATGGAAAAACAAAAAAAATAATAATCATTAATGATAAAGTCTGTAAAAGTTACGTAAAAGAGGGTAAATAATGCCGTTGGATGGCGGCTCAGAATAGCATCACCCCATTTATTTCCCGTGGGTGTCGTAAAGGCGACCAACCTCGACTCGAAGAGAGAGAGAAACAAAGACTCGAGGGATGTGTATTACAACGTTAGGCGACAGTCTGACAACCTGTCACTACAGTTATACACGGATCATCTAAAACGGCTCTTAATATTTGTCTGACGTGTCGATAGCGACCGTATTTTGAAGCCGTTATCACTCTGCCTACCCCGCGAGGGACAAAGGTGTTATATGTGTGTGTGTGCGTGTGTGTAAAATAATGCCTAAATTAGATTTTTATGTACTAATAAGCAAATAAATAATATTGAATGAAATGTTTTCAATAAAAATTATAAGATAAAAAGTACAGTCGTCAAAATACGTTTTTCTAATCATGTATTCATAATATACAAAAAGCCATAATAGAAAAGTTAACGGTACCCAAATTGAATGTTTTAACGCACCAACGAGCGCAAGCCGGGACAGCTGTCACGCTGACAGGCGGCGTAGGATTTTGACAGCAGCTGTCAAAAGTAGATAGTCATTACGTTATTAGAATCCGTTACAAGTTACAAGGTCTCGAGGTCTGTTGCATAACGATGTACGTCCTATAAAAACGTGTGGTGAGAGGCTGATACGAGCTGAAAACTGGTCCCTTTCTGACAAACGTCAAATTGGGATGGAATCTTGCCGATTCGATGATTTTTTCGTATTTTTGATGATTATGCGATCAAAAAGGTGTAACGAAAACTTTGCAGGCGTGATCAGACCATGAAACCTAACAACTTTTTCTATGGGGGCTATGTTGGGAAACATTTAAAAAAATTCTACCTTCCCTACAAAATTCCTGATCAGCTGAGTGACTATTTATGGAAAATCGAAAAAAAAATTCGTTTCCCAACATAGCCCCCATAGAAAAAGTTGTTCAGTTTCATGGTGTGATCACGCCTGCAAAGTTTTCGTTACACCGTCTCTTACACCCTGTATTATAAATATCGGGTTCTTTAAACTTTAAAGATACTCATTTGACCCAAATCCAATCCAATTCAATCCAATCATTTATTCATAAAAAAAATTTTCATGTCAAATGTTTATTATTAAATATTAATTATTATGGTTAACAATTTCATTCAGTAGGTATTAATCTAGACTAGGGCAGCTAAATAATTTGTAATATTGTTGGAATAAATATATTCATTTTAGAGGTCTTATAGGACACTCAATAATCACTAATCAGTCATTACGCTGTCACATTTGGATAACAGACATGATAAACAGATATTTTACGTCATATTAGGTATTATTAGTATCCAGCACGTCTCAGCCGATAGACGTCCACTGCAGGACATAGGCCTCCCCCAAGGATCTCCACGATGATCGGTCCAGCGCCACCCGCATCCAGCGGCTTCCCGCGACCTTCACCAGATCGTCGGTCCACCTTGTGGGAGGCCTACCTACGCTGCGTCTACCGGTCCGTGGCCGCCACTCGAGAACTTTCCGGCCCCAGCGGCCATCGGTCCTACGAGCAATATGCCCCGCCCACTGCCACTTAAGTTGCGCAATCCTTCGAGCTATGTCGGTGGCTTTGGTTCTTCTCCGGATTTCCTCATTTCTGATTCGATCGCGGAGAGAAACTCCGAGCATAGCCCTTTCCATTGCCCTTTGAGTGACCTTGAGCCTTCTTATGAGGCCCATTGTTAGCGGCCACGTCTCAACTCCGTAAGTCATCACTGGCAACACGCATTGATCCCAGACTTTTGTCTTGAGGCACTGCGGTAGTTGTTGAGAAGAGAAGATGTTACGTAGCTTCCCGAACGCTGCCCAGCCGAGTTGGATTCGACGATTGACCTCTTTCTGAAAGTTGGACCTACCCAGCTGGACTATTTGTCCCAGGTAGACATACTCGTCGACAACTTCCAGAGTAGAGCCCCCAACTGTCAGAGTAATGGGTGCAACAAGAGAGTTTGACATAACCTTGGTCTTGTCCTTGTTCATTTTTAGACCCACTTGTTGGGAGGCTCTATTGAGGTCATCGAGCATTGTACCGAGGTCCTCCAGGGTTTCCGCCATGACCACGATATCGTCGGCAAAACGAAGGTGAGTCAGATACTCGCCGTTGATGTTGATGCCAAGTCCTCTCCAGTCCAAAAGCTTGAAGACGTCTTCCAGTGCTGCTGTGAACAGTTTCGGTGATATTACATCTCCCTGTCTCACTCCTCGCTGCAACTGGATAGGTTTCGAGTCCTGGTCCTGAAGTCGAACTGACATGGTGGCGCTTTCGTACAAGGACTTCAACACTTCGATATACCGATAGTCAGCTTGGCACCGCTGAAGAGACTGAAGTACGGCCCATGTTTCGATCGAATCGAAGGCTTTTTCGTAGTCCACAAACGCGAGGCAGAGTGGTTGGTTATACTCTTCAGTCTTCTGTATAACTTGCCTCAGCGTATGAATGTGATCCACGGTGCTAAAGCCTTTTCGGAAGCCGGCTTGTTCGGGAGGCTGGAAGTCGTCGAGCCTGCGTGCGAGACGATTCGTTATGACTCTTGAGAACAGCTTGTAAACATGGCTCAGAAGCGTGATGGGTCTGTAGTTCTTCAGCAAAGACTTATCGCCCTTTTTGAAGAACAGCATCACCACGCCTCTGTGCCATGCCTGTGGCGTTTTGCCCTCGAGTATGACAGAGTTAAACAATTTCTGCAGTGCTTTAAGTATCGGTTTACCACCGGCTTTCAGAAGCTCTGCCGTAACTCCATCATCACCCGGCGCCTTGCTGTTTTTTAGCTGTTTCAGAGCCATACTAATCTCGTACAAGCTGACGTCCGGGATGTCTTCTGTGTAGTGCCGGGTTAATCGAGCTCTTGGATCTGCGACCCGATTATTGACAGGTGTGCATGTTGTCGCGTATAACTGTCCATAGAACTTCTCGACCTCTTCCAATAGCTCGGGCTTGGACGATATGATTCTGCCATCGTCGGTCTTTAGCTTCGCTAGTTGGCTCTGGCCTATCGACAGATCTCTAGCAAACACCTTGGAGCCTTTGTTGCGCTCAATTGCCTCTTTAATACGGTCAGTATTAAATTGGCGTATGTCGCGGGTCAAAGACTTAGAGATCTGCCTATTGAGCTGCCGATATTGGGAAGTATCCTCCGACGACTGCAGAATCATCTCGCGTCGTTCCTCCATGAGCCTCGAAGTATGGTCTGAGATTTTTTTGGTTCTGTTCGTACGATTGGGTTTGAAGAACTTAGAGCCAACCGTAAGGACAGTTTCCACGACCCTGTCGTTATAGTCGTCCACGTCGATACACTCACCCAGGCAATCGAAGCGGTTTTGCAGGTGGAGCTGAAAGCTCTCAGGGTTTTGGATTTGGGCAGGTGCTGGTCGGAGCGTAGACTTCATCAGACGTGATCTCTCGGCTTTTACATTAAGATTCAACGTGCCTCTTACCATTCGGTGATCGCTACCCGTTTTGAACGAATTGATCACAGAGACATCGTTGAATATCCGTTTTTTGTCTGTCATAATGAAGTCTATCTCATTTTTGGTAACGCCGTCGGGGCTCTTCCAGGTCCATTTTCGATGCGGCCGTTTCCTGAAGAACGAGTTCATCATAAAGAGTCCCTCCTTCTCCATGAAGTCGACCAGCATTTGACCTCGGCTGTTCCTCACCCCAATACCAAATGGCCCAACTCTCAGTTCGTCACCGCAACGATTGCCCAGCTTAGCGTTGAAATCCCCCATGACCACCGTGTAATGAGTCCTGGAGGTATGTATGGCTTTGGATATGTCCTCATACATTGCCTCCACGTCCTCGTCGGGGTACTTCGAAGTTGGGGCGTATGCCTGTATGACCTTCAGCGAATAACGTTTAGTTATTCTGAGTATAAGGAATGCCACCCTATTTGAAATACTCCCGACCTGTACTACGTTGTTCACGAGGGACTTGTGGACGATGAACCCGACACCACCTTGGGACAGATGGTCGCCCTCCCGGAAGTAGAGCAGGTTACCTGACTTCAGGGCTATGGTGTCCTCCCCCTCTCTTCGGACTTCGGACAGTCCCACTATGTCCCACCGTAGCCTGCTCAGCTCTTCCTCGAGTTCCACTAACTTCTATTATCCAGCACGGCGTTAAAATATTTTGCATATAATTACCACATTCTTAAAACATGTTTATTAATTTATCCAAATGCAAAATTATGTTAATCGTTTATTTATGCATACTTTATACTAGCGAGTCCTTCGAATATAAATATTATCAAGATTCCTAAGAATCTTTTATGCTTACAATATGTTCAAATTTATTTTATTACTAGGGGCGCCCGCGGCTCTACCCGCGTGGAAGTCGGTTTTAATCCCGTAGCATCCCACAACAGGAACATTTTAACGGGATAAAAAGTGTCCTATGTGTTAATCCAAGTTACTCTCTACCTATGTGCAAAATTTCATGAAAATCGGTTGAGTAGTTTTAGCGCCAAGGAATAACAAACAAACAAAAATACAAAGTTTCACATGTATAATATTAGTAGGATAATTACTTAATCATGAATGTTGTAAGATTCTTACTGCTGTCGCACCTTTAGATAATAATAATGAAAATAAATTAAACAAATGAGAAGATAATAATAAGAAGTACCTATTATTTTGGTTTAGTTAGATGCAGGGCTTGAAACTTGGTCTTAAATATACATACATGCATGATAGCGCAGCGAGGATCTCAACAATTTTTAAACGTTTTATTCTCATTTCTTGCTTTAATGTTCAATTGATAATTTCATTCTTGTAATTTATTATTGTTAATTAATCTAAATAATTCTAATTTAATTATTTAATCACAATTGTACCGAATTTAATTAGAAATAAGAACAAAGAGTATGTAAACGAAACCACGTGCAGGTGGCATGACGTATCCTACCTGCCGCCACCCGGCCCGGCAGTGGGGACTGGCGGGGTTGTTTTGATCGTTCTATAAAAAGGCCGAGCGCGTGGCCCGAGCATCATTCGATCCGCAGACGTCGAGGAGATGACTACTCTAGTTTGTACTCCTCGGATCATACGTCAAACGGAACGTTGCTCTGCTAGTCTGTATAGACAGGCAGTATAAGTTATTATAAGGCGAAGCCCTGTTACTTACTAGAACAAAAAGATAATGTAAAACACCCACAAAGTACAGTTGTTTATAAAAATAAAGTGTGATCAGCGAATCAACGTCTCTTTATTATCTCACCATCGGTCTACACACTCCTGAAGTCAATAAATGAAGATATTACCTATGGGGTACCAGAAGACTCTTACATCAGAAGTGCAGAAACGAAGATCTAAACGCCATGATCTCTGGCCAATATCCTTGACAATATAATTGTTGGACCAGCACCTACAGGAAAAAGGAACGGCACGAGATTGAGCTTGAGTTCTCAATTATGACGGATGAAAACTAAGCCGGTGAGTTTGTTCCATGTTAGTGGCAACTTATTGTGATTAATTGCATCAGGTTAGCGTGTTTACCAGTTTTAATATTAATTTCAGATGAACTTCTGTCCTACGCTTGTGATACGGTAGCAACATGGCAAAGCATTTCAACGTGGACTTTTTACCCCTGTGTTGCAGACATCAGACCATACAAAATAACTAAAGGATAAGAAATGAGGATACCGCTGAAAATTCTGTGAGTTTGTTCCATTATACTAGGCATGTTTCTTCAGGTTTCAAACCCCTAAAAAACTTAATTGAAAATCGGAAAAAGTTTGACAGTAAAGGAACAATTTGCGCTTTTCTACATAAAATAACATTACTATTGATAAATTAGTGTCCAATTAGAAATTAAATAATTTATCAATGAATACTTTTGTCCTACTACATTGTTGGCCTAGTTAGAACACGTAAATTAAATTACCTTTATGATATAGTCAACAGAGAAGCTAAAACCATTTAATTATTGACCACTGTTTAAAATAAAAACAAAAACGCCTGCGTACTTTCGTGAAACCTTGCGTATAAAAACTTACAGCGTCACTATAAAGTGTAAAGTAGCGGTAGTAAAACCCCATGTGGCCCCGAATCATTTGTTTACCTTTCGATACTTTTGTATCGAAAAACTCTCAAATTTTGGATTTTTTATTTCTTTTACTTTACCACTCCTTTATAATATGCAACAAGAAAATATTCCGCAATATTCTTTCACAAATGCCAATTAATTTCATGCATTATTTGAGTTCTACCTATGTTCTCCGAAACATAATTTTTTTTTTTTTGTTTTACTTTTTTTTGTTTTATCATTACTGCGAAACCACAATGAATTAAAGGCGGAAATTCTACAAGATTTAGAAAGGCATAAAAAGACACGTTTAATAATATGAAGTATAGTTTATTTATTAATATGGGCTTCTAACCATTTAGGGTAATTCTGTCAGTGTCAGTAAATACAGATTCCAGTGCTCCTGTCGTGGCTCCAGTAGTGTAGGTAATAGTGCTATCTACAGGAACCGATGGGGTCCTCTTGATACAATCCACAAATTATCTCCATTCTATTTTTGCACTAAACTACTACCGGAAACAATTCTCCTTGTTGGATAAATTAAAAGGAAAATTTATCAATAACAGTTTCAGTTCTATAAAGTTTCTTAAGTTGAAATTAATGAATCACACTCACTACTTTATTAAAAAGTATTAAACATTTTATGTGCTACACTACACGTAGACAATCTTCTACTTCTCTCACATGGAAAACCTTCTATGAAGTCCATGAACCATCTTACTACGAAGATTACAAATTATTTATTATTTTCTTGGAGCTTCATTATTTCATGTCACAGTATTTTTAATTAAATTTATTGAATTGTCTATTAAACAATGCACATTGCACAATTAAATTATCTGGTTCCAGATGTCCCTATTCGGGTAGATCTCAGATGCAAATTTTGAAACAAAATTGTTTTCTTGCAATCGGATAACATAAAAATAATAATAATAGTATACCATTAGGTAATATAAAATAACAAGCTACTAAGAATTAGAAAATGTAATCCTTAACACTGTGTAGTAACGTTATAACATTATGGCGTTAGTCGCTCAAACTAAGTATTTTAATAACTGTGCCATCATAAAACACTTTGTTTCTGGGCTATATTATGCCATTAATGCAAGAAGAAAAATATTATAAAGCAATGTTTGTTGTCTTACGATTTTCTGGGAAAATATTTTTTCAAGTATGAAAGACATTATAAGGGACAATTATCTCTTACACATTTGCAATTTCAGTGTCTATTATATTCAATTATGATATAAAATAGTAAGATATAAAAAGCAAAAGTTAAAATAAGGATTTAAGAACGCATAAAACAAGCAATACACATAAGTACCAAAAATATTAATAAAGACAGATATTAAGTAATGGACAGTGTCTAACATTCTATTTGCAAGAAAAATTAAGAAAGAATGAAAATTAAAAAAAAAAGGTTTTTGTGGAATAACTTGCCAGCTAGGAGAAATGAAATGAACAAAATTCTGTGTATGGTGTCATATGACAGAATTGGGCAGTAATAGCCACCAAAAGAGCAGTAATAGCCACCAAAAAGAGCAGTAATAGCCACCAAAAGAGCCGTAATAGCCACCAAATAAAGCAATAATAGCCACCAAAAGAGCAGTAATAGCCACCAAAAGAGCAGTAATAGCCACCAAGAGAGCAGTAATAGCCTCCAAAAGAGCAGTAGTAGCCACCAAAAGAGCAGTAACAGCGCAGTTGTATCCACCAAAAGAGCAGTAATAGCCACCAAAAGAGCAGTAATAGCCGCCAAGAGAACAGAAATAGCTTCCAAAAGAGCAGTAACAGCTCGGTTTAACCACCAAATGAGCAGTAATAGCCACTAAAGTAGCTAAAAGAGCTGAAACGTCATACGAAAATTTTACCTAAGCATTGATGAAGATCTGACTTATGATATGACTAAATATTTTTATTAGTACGATGAAACACTTTGAAATTAAATACTTTGATTAATTCACATAAGTACCTGTACCATGTACAAACTTTATTTATTCTTTACTACTTGTTTACCGTTTACATAACAAACACCCTATTTACAGTAAATATTTAAAAGATTTGATATGAACGTATTTTTTTTTTTTACAAGTCTTAATTTTTTTATATAAGGTATCACATGAGCATTTATTGTTTTCAGAATGACCGAACGAAATGTTAATGACCACATTAGAAAGACGCAGAATTATTTAACTTCATATAAGTACTTAATTTTTGGGCTAATAGCAACTCTTGTCTGAACCAGGTGGCGCTATTTCAAATTGAGGAATTGTCAAGATGATTACCCCTATCTATGAGAAATTTTATAATTCACTCCGAGCGCCATCTGCTAGGAACTAAACGAAAAAAAAAAAAAAAAAAAACACAGAGTCCCCATTAATATCTACTAAAAAGTTTTGAGTCATACAAAAATAGACCGTGATAGCCATGAAAATAAAAAATGAGGCGGCTACTGATTCAATGTCGTTATTCAAATTGCTTGATCAATTTATGTTTCTTTTTTAGATTTTGGAGTTCGCTAGCTCGAGCACGAGCTGCTCGTCAGGATGGTCGTGATAGCGCAGCGAGGATCTCAACAATTTTTAAACGTTTTATTCTCATTTCTTGCTTTAATGTTCAATTGATAATTTCATTCTTGTAATTTATTATTGTTAATTAATCTAAATAATTCTAATTTAATTATTTAATCACAATTGTACCGAATTTAATTAGAAATAAGAACAAAGAGTATGTAAACGAAACCACGTGCAGGTGGCATGACGTATCCTACCTGCCGCCACCCGGCCCGGCAGTGGGGACTGGCGGGGTTGTTTTGATCGTTCTATAAAAAGGCCGAGCGCGTGGCCCGAGCATCATTCGATCCGCAGACGTCGAGGAGATGACTACTCTAGTTTGTACTCCTCGGATCATACGTCAAACGGAACGTTGCTCTGCTAGTCTGTATAGACAGGCAGTATAAGTTATTATAAGGCGAAGCCCTGTTACTTACTAGAACAAAAAGATAATGTAAAACACCCACAAAGTACAGTTGTTTATAAAAATAAAGTGTGATCAGCGAATCAACGTCTCTTTATTATCTCACCATCGGTCTACACACTCCTGAAGTCAATAAATGAAGATATTACCTATGGGGTACCAGAAGACTCTTACATGCATATATCACGTCTTTATCCCTTGCGGGGTAGGCAGAGCGTAAACGACCGTAAGAATACGGTCGGTATCGCCACGTTTGACATTTTCGAGGATTGTTTACGAAGGTTGTTTCAAAAAACATTTGTATCACTATAGTGACAGGATGTCAGCCTGTCGCCTAAAAATTGTAATACACCAATACTCTCGAGTCCTTTAGTCGCCTCTTACGACGCCCGCGGGAAAGAAATGGGGTGATGCTATTCTAAGCCGGCATCACACGGCTAAGATAATAATAATGAAAATAAATTAAACGAATAAGAAGATAATAATATAAGAAATACCTATTATTTTGGTTTAGTTAGATGCAGGGCTTGAAACTGGTTTTCTAATATACCGGTTTAAAAAGGGTTTAACCGGGTTTTCTGCTCAAAATCGTTCGGAGCATATTTGAAGAGTAAGCGATTCAAAAATAGGTATAAGCCCAAACTGCAAAAATAAATGTTACAAGCCCTGGTTAGGTGAATGAACTCTTTTACGGCCGACTATCAATATATTTTTCTACAGTACATTCAACTTCGATTGCTTCGTAGCACAGAAACTGCTATATCTGGGGGCACGGCAGTGCCCCCGCCAAGTCGAGCTAGAAAGCGGCACAGCCGTACCATCCTTTTTTCGAAGCGGTTCAGGCCATTTTCAACACCTTATAACTTTCTTGTGGATAAAAAAAAGACTTGAAACTTCAGGAATCAATCAAAAGCCCTTTAGATACGGTATATTTCAAATTTCGTTCACTTTGAACCAGTGGTTTAGGAATTATAGCTAGTCAAAGTTCTTAATTTTGTCACTGACTGACTGACTGACTGACTCACTCACTCACTCACTGACCGATCATCAAAATTCTAAGGCACTTCTAGCAGACATAGAGACTTCTAATTTAGAATATAATTTGGGTTTAGTGTATAAATCAAGGAAAAACTTAAAAATCTAGCAATTTCAATGCAGTTTTCTAAATAAACCGATAGCATAAATAACTTTGTAATTCCATAGAAATGTACTGTTTACCAAGTTATATTTTGCTATCGCTCCTAAAATACTTTGTTTTGGTCCAGCAAAATAATCACAGATGTTGCTGTTAGTTTCTAAAACACGCTATCGTTTTGTTTTCGGGAAAAATATAAGGTGTCGACCGAAATTAATGTCACGGCACCTTTCGCCACCTCTCACTCGTAAGTGCTAATGGTAAGGAACCCAGTGAAAAATCGTCTAACCTGTTAGATTAGACTGTAGTTCACCAGAGTTGTAGAAATAGTAGTGGTAAATTGGGTGAACGCGAATTTTCTCAAAATTTGCTTTCACTCAAGCTCTCTCGCGAACCGGCGGTGACCGTTACTCGGTTGGCACCACCTTGTAGGAGGAGAGGTCAACAAATTGAACGATCAGCGCCAGCGCAGTGGGAAAGGGAAACTGGATGAAGGCAAATCTTAGGACTTGCCTTCACTATCAAGAGTAACAAGTCTGGGCGGCTTACATTTTATAAACATAGACTTTGGAAGTATTAAAGCGCAAGAATCCGCAATTTGTGAATACAATAGACTAAGAAGCATTTACCGTCCCGACTTGACAAAAATCATTACTACAAAGATTCCGAGAAAACCACATAAAGATAGAGAGTGGGCTATGAGAAAAACCGTGGCTGAGGCTCAAGAAATAGAGCCGCAAAAGAAAAAAAGGAAGACTACCTACAAAAAGAAAAGAGATCCCCTCAAAAACATTAATATATAAAAAAAATCCAAGTCTCGCTACTGAGCTGTTCAACCGTAAAAAGGTATGAGATCCATTTGAAACCAAGTCGGCTATCGATTTGTTCATTCCCCACTTAAGAGATCTATCTTAATTAATTACGTAATTAGTTAATAAGCATTATTTTATAGTGACCATATCAATATTTTCAATATATTTTAATGTTTACAATAAATTGAATGACTTGGCAATCGCACTGAATGTATTAATTTTAATATGTATTACACGTTAACCTTCTGTTCTAGTGCGATGGCTAAGTCATTCAATTTATTGTAAACATTAAAATACATTGAAAATATTGATATGGTCACTATAAAATAATGCTTTTGAGGGGATAGTGTTTTTACCAATTTTTTTCTGCGATACGACCTCGACCGTTTTTGCTAGTATTTTTAGAGGATTGATGACAGGCCAAGAGCGCTAAAATAAACCGCTTAGGCGTTAGTCATTTCATGTGTTTTCATGCTTTTAGTGTTCTAGATATTCATACTAAAATACAACTTGTTATTTTAGTATTACAAGTACCCGTCGCCATTAACTATAATTTATGTAAACTCCACATTGTGCACGGGAGTCTACTGCCAAAATTGGCTACAATAGCCATCTCCGGGCGCATCAGCGCCGATCTGATTAGGAGTCGAAGTGGTCGCCATGGCCGAAATCGGTCGGAGAGATCATCATCATCATTTCTTCTCTGTAACTTGTTTAGGAGGAGTGATGGATGTGAGGCCAGTAGGCCGAGTGACAACGGAGGAGGGAAAAGGGTAGCACCCACCTGGTCAGTTGTTGTGACCAGGGGACCGACTGGTCCAACCGGACATGTTTGGAGGTTGTATATATAGCGATCGGCGGAAACACTTTGATACCGCGTTTTAGGACTTGTATGTGGAGCGCATGCGCGCCGCCACACTTGTATATGTTTCGTGACGTACAATAAAGCATTTATACATACCTGAACATTGTGAGATGACAGCCAACACGAAGAAAGCGAGACATATAGACAACCGCCGTAGCTCCATTTTTCTTAGCTTCGATTTCGTTTATATCCAAAAACGCTCTAAATATCACTGAGCGCAGGCACTGGGTCAAATATTTTTATAAATATATAATTAATAATTATATAATTTTTATAAATATATAAATAAATTCTTCACTAGCAACACTAACACAAGGCACAATCCTTATTCCTCGAAACAGGCACTCTTCAGTCAGGATCTGAAAAGAAATGTTAAATTTATTAGTAAGTACTGTAGATTTATTATGTGGCGCTTAGTTTATTTTAAAAAACTTTGATAGTTTGAATGCGTTCTAGTTTTTCTCTTCTATACAATAACACTTAAGATATAGGTACTTACACTGTGCATTTTGTGTCAATTGTTTGAATGATATTAAATAATTTGTATATAAGTTATTTCGTTGTTCTACAAGTTACTAGGTCTTGAAAGTAATTAAAATAGAAAAATAAAAATAGTACCTACTCGTATACGTTTTATACATACATACTCGTATGTCAAAAACTATAAATCATATTTTACAAGTGGCAATCGCAATCCTATTTATATATAAATAGCCTTATTGGGTTTTTACTCGAAATAAAAAAATCTACAAGCCTTCTAGTTTGACCTAAAATCTTCGTGCAAAAATAAAATCGTGCCTACTAAACATTTGGAAAAAACCACTTACACTTGATATTTTTACGCGGAACTCAACTCTTTACGACAGTCATAAAACATTTTTAATCTCTTCGAAAAAAGTCTGGTGGTGAAGATAGGTATAAAAGCATTTTTTGTTTATTTTGCAATGCTGCCCGAAGTACTTTCTTATAGAAACGACATTTCTTATATTTTTTGCATATTCGCTCGCAATACTGTGATTCTATTCCTTTTTCACCCTTTATTATATAAGGTGTAAAAATATAGGTACAAATATTTTAAGGGTTGAATCAGTCCATGAAACTGAACAACTTTCCCCACGAAACGTAGGTCGAAATATGACAAAATTTTTTGGACCTCTCGTAAAAATTGACACGTTGGTCGGTAATTCTGTATGGTCCAAATTTTTTTTTCGTATTTCAACCTAGGGTCCTTAGGAAAAGTTGTTCAGTTTCATGGGCTGGTTCACCCCTTAAAATATTTGCAGCAATTTTTTTACAGCCTGTAGATACTATAGCATACTAGTCAATCGTGCCTTATCATGCCTACGTGTTGTAGCAGACAATTCTAGTTTAGGCGGATCACACACTTAACACACAACGAAGCGGTAAAATATCGCAGCTGTCTGTCAGATCCATACTAAAAATATCAACCTTCTACTAAAGCAACTCAACCACTGTCCATCCAGTGCGATTTTAGGATGGGGAGTGACGTATGGATCTGACAGACCGCTGCGATATTATAGCGCTTCGTCGTGCGTTAAGTCTGCGATCCGCCTTATCATCTCTACGTGTTGTCGCAGACAATTCTAGTTAATAGGTCACCTATACACTGAGAATAACAAGAGCTATCTATTTTATGACCAAGAAAATAGGTAAACTATCACTTGCACTGCGTCTGGTTACAATTTATGTCTTGTAAATAGATAGGACAGGGCGTGTTTTAGCACTAATTGAATTGAATGCCGTGTGATGCCGGCTTAGAATAGCACCACCCCACATCCTTCCCACGGGTGTCGTAAGAGGCGACTAAGGGACTCGAGAGTATTGGTGTATTACAATTTTTATGCAACAGGCTGATAATCTGTCACTATGGTGATACACATGTTTTCCGAAACAACCTTCAATTCCGGTCAATTTGTATGGAAGGCCCAAAATTTTTTTTCATATTTCGACCTAAGTTTCTTGGGATCAGTTGTTCAGTTTCATTGGCCGGTTTACCCCTAAAAATTTGCAGCTAATATATAATAAATAACAGCTAAATCTAACAAACTAATCAACCCGAAAACTCAAACTAATTCCTGAAAATTCTTGACATCCAAATCATTTCCTCCCGTCTGATACAAGACTTACTTCAAAGGGAAGGAAGGGCTGTATCAATAACTCGTGGGCTATTTTTACCGTACAAGTACTCGTTTCCGGGCTTATGAAGACGTTTTGTTATACAAGTGGTTCCGGGTGCTTAGCTAGTGCAGCTATGAATCTTATGCGTAAGGTGAAGGTATGTCAGTATGAGATCGGTCGGGATTAACAAGGAAAGAGTTATAGGTTTATGGTAAGGCGGATCGCACACTTAATGCACGAAGGAGCGCTAAAACATCGCAGATGTCTGTCAGATCCATACTAAAAACGTCAATCCCCATACTAAAACCGCTCAACCGACCTTTTACATTTGCCGACCGCTCTTACGGTGAAGGAAAAACATCGTGATGAAACCCACATTCAAATAAATTTTGATTTCAGATGATATTTGTATGTAACTTAACCATTTGGATTCGGGCCAGGTTAGCCTTCTGGTTGCAGAGGTCAGATGGAAGCCGCAATGTGTAAAAACTCGGTTCCACGTCAAATCTCCTAGGTTAAATAGCCGACTCCGACAGTGAACGGGATAAGGCAAGGAGAATGATGACACGCAATAGTCATTAACAGTTTTATGTTAATTTAACTTAGATATGCTACGGAAACTAAGTTACGAGAAAAATCCGGTTGAACCAGCCGCTGTTCCCATGCCATGTTTTTAATATAATTTCCCATGTAGTTTTTAATTACGATTAAATATTAAAATATTATTATTACGATTAATGCCGTGTGATCCCGGATTAGAATAGCATCACCCCACATCCTTCCCGCGGGTGTCGTAAGAGGCGACTAAGGGACTCGAGAGTGTTGTTGTATTACGATTTTTAGGCGACAGGCTGACAACCTGTCACTATAGAGATACACATGTTTTCTGAAACAACCTTGGAAAACAACCCTCAAAAATGACAAAAGTGGCGATAGCTACCGTATTCTTATGGCCGTTGACGCTCTGCCTACCCCGCAAGGGATAAAGGCGTGATATATGTATGTATGTATGTATGTAGATTAATAATTACGATTGCAATATTAAATAACTGTTCGGTTATAATTGCATATCTGTTCAACAGAGCCGCCAATATCGTTTATATTATTGGTTGGTGTGAATAAATAGAGATTTGTCTAAAATCTTCATACATACATATATCAAATCAAATCAAATCAAATCAAATCAAATTATTTATTCAAAGTAGTAAATTTTACATTTCGCTTTTTGATGGTCAAGAATTAACAATTTTAACAATAACAATTTTATGAACCTAGTGTAAACGCGGCTCAGGTGGACTAAAAACTTAAAACTAGCCCCTAAAGCACTGCCTCGGGGCTGGCCAAGCTAACCAAACAACATGTAACGTTAGGTGGTAAATAAAATAACATCGAGTTCATGCCAAGAGAAAATGTTGTGTTACATGCGTATGGTTAGCCGGACCCCCTGGACAGTAAACCACCCAGAAACCTGCCCAGAAGTGCTCCTATTCTAAAAATACAATTTGTCAGGCCCTAGGCTACCCTAGCTAAATTTCTAAATATGAAACAAAAATATATTAATAGCCAAAAGCGGCTACGTTAAAAAGATAAAATATATATCATATACAGTAGATAATTCTACCTGTGTCGTCATATAAAGTCTACTTTGTACATTTGTAACTACTCCCATGGAGATTTATCTTGCATATAATCTGATATTTCATAATAGCCTTTCTTATACAATTTTTCTTTTATCACTCGCTTAAATTTATTTAGTGGTAAATCTTGGATATCTTTAGGAATCTTGTTATAAAAGCGTATACAATTGCCTTTAAAAGATTTGTTTACTTTACTAAGCCTGCTTATATGCGCAGCAAGTTTATCCTTATTTCTAGTGTTAAAATTGTGTTTATCACAATTTTTCTTAAAAGAATCTATATTTGTCTTAACGTACATAATGTTTTCATATATATATTGAGACACAAATGTTAATAATGTTAATCTCTTTAAATTTTTGCCTTAAGGAGACCATTGGCCCTAATTTATAAATTGATCGAACAGCCCGTTTCTGCAAAACAAAAATGTTATTCACATCCGCAGCATGGCCCCATAATAATAAGCCATAACTCATTAGACTATGAAAGTAACTAAAGTAAACTAGTCTAGCAGTGTCCACATCAGTGAGGTATCTTATCTTTTTAACTGCGTATGCTGCTGAACTCAGTCTCTTCGACAATTTTTCAATATGTGGCCCCCATTGGAGCGTGGCGTCCAAAGTTATGCCTAAAAATGTAGTTGAGTCAGCAAGGCTCAACTTTTCATCCTTTACCTTAACAATTGTGGTACTCGGTTTAACATTTGGTAAAACAAATTTTACACATTTAGTTTTCTTTTCATTCAATAAGAGGTTATTTACAGTAAACCATTTTACTATATACTAGCTTTTGCCCGCGGCTTCGCACGCGTTAATATCGTAGTAAAATAATTCCCTGCTGGGAAGAAAGTGTGAGAATTTCCCGCTATCTTTTTTGGAATATCTAAATTATACCTACTACATATTTACTTTTTTTTTGCATCTTTTACTTACTGATATTTTTCCACTTCATTTGGTGATTGTATGCTGAAAGTAGCTTGGTCGCTACCTTTATTAATGTATTTAGTAACATATTGGATTGATTTTATTGAACTGCACAACTCAACGTTGATGTGGGCATCAAATATTTTCAACAGGAGCGGATTGTATGGAACAATCCATCGGTTATCTATATCGTGGTTTCTGACGGTAGCATTATGCCCACCCTGTTCCGGAGATCGTCGACGATATTTGGGATATCCATAATCGCTGGTAGATGTTTGAGTTTGGAACGACTTCGGATTTTTTTTGCTGCATTTGGAATCTCGCATACCTACATGGAGAATTCGGGTTTAAAGTTCCGCAAGGGCCGTGTACCATGTGTTTCTTTACGATTTCGCACAGTTCAAGGTCTTCTACCTTGTTCGGTAATTCAATTTAATCTATAAATTCGATGTTATCTAAGTTGGACTTGTCAGCTTGATTTCAAGTTTTGTATGGGGACTGTGAACGTGTTAACGTAGACGTACTTATAAATACGGATAACGTTGTCGCGCTGAAAAGCACGTTTCTATTAAATACGATGAAATATCTTACTCGCTAGAGAGCACCGATAATCGCATACGAACGCTGCAAATCACAAAATCGTACTGAGAGCGGCGCTTTTTTTTTTGTTTTTTGGTGTTGGACACTACAATTTTAGCCCCGGGGCTATCAAATCTACGCCGGTCGGCTTGGTGGGGAGCACGTGCTCACCCGGAAATATTTGGTTGGTTGTTCAAACAACCAGCCCAATCACGCCCTTGGGGCGAGACTGGGCTTAGGAGTTGTTCTGGGGAGAACTGATCGGACCCGGTACCTGCCGGTAATTGCCAAAATGAGGCGTAAATGAGGGACCTCCGCGACCCCGCCGGCGGGGACGTCGGTTGCTTGAAGAGCTTGTGGAGTGTGATCTACTCGCAATCGCTGCAGTGGCGGCTTTGGTGATTTTGTCATCATCATCCGAAATCCTCCATCACCATCCGCTTTGACGCGCTATTTATAGACAGGCACGCGCCGCGCCGCCGCGTTCCAGCCGACCGGTACCTACCTATACGGCCGCAAAGACGCTGGCGCCTATATTTTAAATCTGTAATATCTTCGGAAATATTCATCTAAATGACATGCTGTAAAGGGCTTTATTGTTCTATATTAAATGCAAAATTGGTTTAAGTTACTTAATTCGATAAGGATTAATGCTGTATTGCTTAAAATCGCTTCGTAAATAAGCCCGGAGGCAAAGGCGCTGTCCCTATATTTTAAATCTGTAATATCTTCGAAAATATTAATCTAAATGATATGCTGTAAAGGGCTTTATTGTTCTATAATAAATGCAAAATTTGTTTAAGTTACTTAATTCGATAAGGATTAATGCTGTATTGCTTAAAATCGCTTCGTAAATAAGCCATTATTTCTTGTGGAAAGTAAAGTGTAAAAAGTGGTTATTGTGGGTTATCCCTAAGAGGTACACATATACCACCACGGACTTTTTTGTAGACCTCTTTAAGATATACAATACTTCAGAACATTATTTTGATCTATCACCTAGATTTCAGCCAGCGTTTGCAATGCAAGCCCAAAAAACTGTGTTTATTTACGACTTCACATCAGAAATCCTAAAATTATAAGTAGTTCTCTAATATATTAAGCATGTTATTATACATAAAAACCTTCCTCTTGAATCACTCTATCTTTTGAAAAAAACTTCATCAAGATCCGTTGGGTAGTTTCAAAGATATAAGCACACATACATACATACATACATACATACAGACGCGCGCGAAGTGACTTTGCTTTATACTATGTAGTGATATCACGCCTTTATCCCTTAAGCAGAGCGTTAACGGCCGTAAGAATACGGTCGCTATCGCCACGTCTGACATTTTGGAGGATTGTTTTCGAAGGTTGTTTCAGAAAACATGTGTATTACTATAGTGATAAGTTGTCAGTCTGTCGCCTAAAAACTGTAATACACCAATAGTCTCGAATGCCTTAGTCGCCTCTTACGGCACCTGCGGGAGGGATGTGGGGTCATGCTATTTTAAGCCAGCATCAGACGGCATCTTCTTATCTCATCTTATCTTAATTAGCCTACATCGTCCCACTGTTGGGCAAAGGCATCCCTCTTCTCTTTCCACTCCGCTCGGCTTTGGGCTTTGGGCTTCTAAAATATAAGTACAAAAATATTACCTAGTAGGTACTTTTTTGTCCTGTGGGTGTCCCTTAAATTTTTCACCATGTGTGATTTTGTTGTATTTTGTCTAGAAAACGCAATAAGCTTGTGATTGTGACACAACATTATAATTTTAAAGTTGGTAATAAATACATTCCGATTATTATTATATTTATTTATTGTGAATGCATTTGATTGCATAATTGCGATAGACGGGCGGCGTTTTTTAATAGTTTCTGATACAGTTTAGCGGAAACACATGTTTAGGCGGACCGCACACTTAACGCACGACGGAGCGCTAAAATATCGCAACAGCTCAGATCCATACTAGAAACATCACTCCCCATACTAGCGCTGCGTCGATAGTGGTTAAGCGGTTTTAGTACGGAGATTGCCTAGTATGGATCTGACAGACCGCTGCGATATTTTAGCGCTTCGTCGTGCGTTAAGTGTGCGATCCGCATAGACGTTTTCCAAACGTTTTTTCATTTTACACATTTTTTATTTGCCACTTTAGGCAACCTATAACTGGTAAACAAATTATATGGCAATCTAATTAAAATTCTACCAAATAGGAAGAGTTCAATCTAAGGTACGCACCTATTCATTTTTTTAAATAAGTTATTGAGTCAGGTATGGTATTGCTAAAAAAAACTAAAAAAGTGTACTGCCAAAATCTACTATTATCAGTTATTTTTAAAGTAAAAAAAATTACGCTTCGGAAATCACTACATACTAAAAAGCAAAATCACGTTGCTTAAATCTTTACAACTGCTCAACGGATTTTGATGCAGGTTTTTTGATAGATAGAGTAATTAAAGAGGAAGGTTTTTATGTAAAACACTTGCCGGGAAAACATCTTATTCCTACGGGAAAACGAGTTGCAGCGGGCGCAGCCGCTAGGCTGCCCATTAGTACTATACGATTAGTCAAAATGGTACCTACAGTCAAGTCACTTAGCTTTATCTAACAGAATGACACTTTTTATTTTGTTTATTAGTAGATGGATACTTGAAGACTTTTTATGAGGTAGCTACTTAGTGAACGCTACTTGGTACTTATTAAATTAGTCTGTGATGGACTTTAATAGTAGATTACGTACTTAGGTATGTAAGCTATCAATAACAACCGAGGTTTTTTAACGCCCGAGCGGAGCGAGGGCGGTACCTTTCCGAGGTTGTTATTGATGTTACATCCGTGGTACGTATACTGCTTTACATATCGAATGAAAAAAGAGTAAAATAAAGCGATAAATACAAGAAAACGATCCATAAAAGATGATTGTATCGTCTGCTATTCAAATTGCACCACTAAACTTTTTTTTCTATGATTGAAAAATATTGAATTAATATGAAAGAAAAATATCTTAACATAAAGTAGACATTTTTCTGATCGTAGGGATATTAGTAATTTTTACTTTTGTCATTGTAATATTGAGTAATAATTCGACAAACTCATTTATTGAGGTTATAAAAATACAGATTAAAAATATAATTCCTGCGTTCAAGCAGCACAATTCGTAGCGGCCAGTTCGAAATTTAAAATCGTATACAACTAATTGGATGCAACTCCTATTAAAAAGAAGAAGAAATTGATTTTAACTTTTTAATTGCCGCGATTCTATTGGTTCTTTTTCTTGTTCCATATTTAAAATTACTTACAGGCTTAGTTTTAAAACCTCGCCTGTAAGTTGAACTTACAGGTCGTGTTTTTTGTCAGTAATGACCTACTTTCAGAGCATGAGATATGTAAATTAAATTAAAGTCATTCCCACAGGCCAAAGAATTTTTTTTAACGCTACTAGGTAGTTTCACACAATTTTTTTTTTAAGGAAAATAATATGAAACTTCTTTTTTAGAATGAAGTCGACTAAAAAGATTTCTTAAATAGACACTAATAAATAACTGCTCGAACTTCTTTGTAAATTAGCCAAGAATTGGTTATTATATATGTCTAGCATATACAGGATGTAAAAAAAATTGCTGCAAATATTTTAAGGGGTGAATCAGTCTATGATACTGAACAACTTTCCCCAAGGAACATAGGTCGAAACAGGTATGGAAAAAATCGTTGGACCTCTCATACAGTTACCTTGTTTGGCTGCTACATTTTGTATGGGAGGTAAAGAAAAATCTTTCATATTTCGACATATGTTTCTCGGGGAAAGTTGTTCAGTTTCATTGACTGGTTCATCCCTTAAAATATTAACAGGTTTATCAAGAGATAAGTTTTTAAATTTACGCGAAATTTCTACGAATTATTTCTCCAAGGTTACGTTTGATCCTCATAAGACCTCGTACAAACTTCTACCTACTTAAGAGATGACATCATCCGCAGATTATCAAACTATTAGGGCATCACTAATCTCTTAGAAGGGCGGGCCCTGAAAAACTATCGGTGCTATTTATACCTGTATTAAATTGTAAAAAAATTGCTGCGTATATTTTAATGGATGAACCAGCCCATGAAACTGAACAATTATCCCCAAGGAAGATAGGTCGAAATATGAAAAAAATTTTGGACTTCCCATACAAAAGGTACCAGCCAACCATGTCAATTTGTATGGGGGGGCCAATTTCTTTTTCATATTTCAACCTATGTTCCTTGGGGAAAATTGTTCAAGTTCACGGGATGATTCATCCTTTAAAGTATTTGCAGCTGTTTTTTTTACAGCCTGTATAGGTAAGGTACTGCAGCAGCATTATTACTTATCTTGTAAAAAAAATACTTTCTTCTAATATTTTAGGGACGAACTAGCCCTTGAAACTGAACGATTTTTCCCAAGGATTATGGCCTAAACATAAAAAAATACGGACTTTCCATGCAAAATGTACCAAAAAGCCTCATTTTGTATGGGAGCTTGTAACTTTTATTCATTTTCCAGCAATGGCTCTTAATTATCTTTCTTTGAAAATTTTAGTCCGATGCATAAAACAGCGTGTACAATTTAATGTAGGTGGTTCTTCCGAAACACGGTGTTACGGTAGGTACTCTTACGCAAATCACGCCTGTATCCCGGGCGGGGTTGGCAGAGTGAACTACCGTAACTTTACGATCGTTATTGCCATTTTGTGGCGTGGCTAACGTCCGACAAATTTTTGAGGGCGTTTCAGATAAGACGTGTATCACTACAGTGACAAGATGTCAGTCGCGAAAATTGCAATATCTACTCATGAAACCCTCGAGTTCTTTAGTCGGCTTCTACGACACGGGAAACAAATAGAGTGATGCTAATCTAAGCTGGCATCACACGGAATATAAGCTACTCTACTTAACTACGCAAGTGTGTACTCGACCTATGTAGTACTTGGCCTTGAATAAGGGCTATTGCACAACATAGTCACGACTCATTACTCATAAAAGCGTGTCAATTTGTGTGTAGCCTTCAAATAACTGTTCGATTAGCATTGAGCCCTGTAAACAAGTCATTGTAATTCGATTTCGAAAGGATTAAGCGATTAACGAAATATAATCATGATATCTGTCCACCTAGGCAAATTTATGAGTGCTGAATAAAACTGTCTATGGATTATACTAAATTACTAACTTCCTTTCAATAAACCAGCCCATGAGACTGAACAAATTTCCCCAAAGAACATAGGTCGAAATAAGAAAATATGTTTTGAGCCTCCCATAAAAAATTACCAACAAACTATGTGAATATGTATGGGGTCCACAGGAGGTTTTTTTCAGATTTCGACCTATGTTTCTTGAAAATTGTTCAGTCTCATGGGCTGGTCCGTCCTTTAAAAGGAAGTCATCTATTCCTAACAGCCTGTATTATGACCAATATCCAAGAAAAAAATTACATTTTGCGAATTGGTCGTTTTGAGAATTAGACTACGTAGGTATGTAAAAAAATCTTAGTGTAAAGTCTTTTTTACAACTAAGAAACTGGATATAAACTAAAATGCTCTAGAATAGGTTGATAGATAGAGCCTTTCCCATATTTAACGCGGTCTGTCAGATACATACTAGAAATGTCAATCCCCATAGGTACTAAAATAAAACCACTTAACCGCTGTCGATGCAGCACTAGCGCAGCGGCGTCTGTCTGGAGTGACGTTTCTAGTATGGATCTGACAGACCGCTGCGTTGTACCTACGTGTGCGATCCGCCATAAGGCAAGGAGAATGATGATACAGTATAGATATAAGAATAGTACATAGCCTATACAAACGTTATCACATACGTCAACATAGCAAAACCCAGGTACGTCGATATGCGTACTGATAAGAGCAGAATGACCCTTGAACGTGGTTATATTTACATGTGGGTGTTGAAAGAAAAAAGTGTTTGATAAAAACGATAGTAGAGTATTATAAAGGACTACCTCTTTCGGAACCCAGGGGTACTCAAAATCAAAATGTTTTTATTTCCAAGTACATTCACAAAGCATGCTTTTAGAAACTCACGTACAATATTATCACTTGGAAGATAAATGGATTAGTCATTGTAAGAAAGAGAAAATTGTAAAACACAATTTTTTTTTTAACAATTTTAAAGTCCTAGTAGAAGACGCGGTTAATTTTGATTTTGATACCCACGAGACGAGTAGAATAGAACAGAGAATAGAATCATTTTAAATGATTTACATATCTCATGCTCTGAAAATAGGTCTGGCCAAAAACCCGCTCTGTCAGTTCAATTTACAGGTCAGGTTATGAGACTATAGTCTGTAAGTTTAGGTACTTATGTTTTTGTAAACAAACTTTGTATGAAAGCGACACTTCGGAACTGTCAGTTTAATACAAAGTTTGTTTACAAAAAGATAAGTACCTAAACTTACAGACTATAAGCCTGTGAGTAATATTGAATATGGAACTGTCAATACTAAACCAATCATAGCACAGGAAATATCGAAGAAGTAATCTACTATTTATACAGGACGACTCGGTGTCCCATACGAAAAATACATGTGATCTGTACCTACGGATGTGAAATGGAATACAAAAACGTAGAAAATCAATTTTTCTACCATAAATAACAAGTACATATTAATTTAATGTAAGTTTGCGTTTTGCTGATAAGAATGAATGACCCTTATACACACTAGAACGTAACTATGTACATAGATACTTCTATTTTAATCTCAAAGTAATAAATAGACTAGTTGCATGTTGTTGTTGGATGAAATTTATTTATCTGCAATGCAGATAACGCAGATTCTACTTACGTACTAATTTAAGGATTAGGTAACGATTAAAATAGGTAATGCATTCATGTATAGGATTTCTATGTTACACTGAAGTGCAATATAACTCTCCCTTAGAAACTAGCGAGATTTACTATGAGAAGACTTTTCTATTATCCATTTTTCTGAAATATATTTTAATTTTTTTCGGTTCATGGTCAGAATGCACCTATAATTTTATACCATTTACTATAATTATGTAAATGGCAAACTCACGTGTCCACACTGTGCACGGGAGTTTACTGCCAAAATTGGCTACAATAGCCATCTCCGGGCGCATCAGCGCCGATCTGATTACGAGTCGAAATGGTCGCCATGGCCGAAATCGGTCAGAGAGATCATCATCATCATCATCAGTATTTGGAGAGCTATCCCTTATTACACCTTGTATACTTCTTAAGTTACACAAACAAACATACGTGCCAAATACCACGTTTAGTTACCTACTTTACCTATTATAGATATACCTACCGGATGGTATTATATTTGTCAATCATTCCTTATCACTGCGCAACCATTTTTTTATCAAAACGGTACAATTTCTCATTCACAACTCATACTAATGTTCGTGATAGTGGTCTAAACTCGTAAATCTTCTTACAAAAGGGCCTCTATCAGCTATCAAGAAAGTGCCCCAATGGCCCCTGCCCTTTGGGGCCTCATGTTTCATAATATATGTCGGAATGTGAGTTAATTGAAATTTGTTTGTGAGGAAATTTACCTTGCTAATTTACATATGCCGTGTGATGCCAGCTTAGAATAGCATCACCCCATTTCTTTCGTGTCGTAGAAGCCGACTAAGGGATTTGAGGGTTTCATGTGTATTGCAATTTTAGGCGACAGGCCAATTTATAACTATAGTGATACACGACTTATCAGAAACGACCCTCAAACATTTGTCAGGCGTGGCGTAACGACGGTAATTTTACTGTCGTTAACGCTCTGCCTACCCCGCAAGGAATGTAGGCGCGATTTGTGTCTGTACATACATACGAGTACATACACATATCAGGCTTTTATACCTTGCGGGGTAGGAATAACGTTAACGGCCGTGAAAAAACTGTCGCTATAGCCGCGTCTGACAAAATATTTGAGGACCGTTTCACACAAGTCGTGTATCACTATAGTGACAGGTTGTCAGCCTATCGCCTAAAAAGAGAAACTCTGAATTACTTTAAAAAGGGAAAAATTATTGCGTGATTTTAGTTTATCTAAACCAAAAAGTTACTTCAGTCGTATCATACAAACCAAAAATATCTACAACAAAATCGCGTTAACTTTTCAAACAAATATGGGCATAATGTGGGTCAGTAGAATATCTATGACCAAATATCTTGTACAAACAGACAAATAGACAAACATACTGCGTCAAACTCACTTTCTGTAGAGTAGGAAGGAGATGGCGAAGTCGTGAGTCGTGAGGTAGTATCGTAATAACGACAAGATTTCCGAACGAAGGTTTATCAGGGCCCAAAGGTAACGCACGACGGAGCGCAAAAATATCGCAGTGTTCTGTCAGATCCATACTAGAAATGTCAATCCCCATACTAAAACCGCTCAACCGCTGTTGACGTAGCGCTATCGCAGTGTCATCGGTCGAGTGCGGTTTTAGTATGGGTATTGACATTGCTAGTATGGATCAGACAGAACTCTGCGATATTGTAGCGGCCCGTCGTGCGTTAAGTGTGTTCCTCGCGATAGTGCTGCGACGACAGCGGTTGAGCGGTTTTAATATAGGGATTGACATTACTAGTATGGATGTCATGTGACATGTGGATGTAGTCAGATGACAGAACGCTGCGATATTTTAGCGGTCCGCCGTGCGATAAGTGTGCGATCCGCCTTAGGGCACGTGTACGAAATAGAGCGGGGTAGCAGTGGCATATTTCTTTTCCTCGCATCTGATGGACGCGCTAAAAATGCGCAGTAAGTGTGGGAACCGCCCAAGGGTGGCATTCGGTGAATGATCATCATCATTCTCCTTGCCTTATCCCGTCTCTGTCGGGGTCGGCTACCTAATCTAGGCGATTTGACGTGGAACCAAGTTTTTACACAGAGCGACTGCCATATATTATATCGTACTCAAATCATCGGAGGCACCCCTAAGATTAACATTATTTATGACTGCAATTCCAAAGACGCAAACTAAGGGTTGTAAATTTTTATTTCACGGTTTTATTGATACTATGGTTCGTTTGTTTCATTGTCTAGCTTTCTTTTTAAAGTTATAGGGCCTTACCATAAAAAAGTTAGGCGGATCGCACACTTGACGTGCGACGGAGCCCAAAAATATCGCAGCGGTCTGTCAGATTGACATTTCTAGTACGAATCTGACAGACCGCTGCGATGTTTTAGCGCTCTGTCGTGCGTCAAGAGTGCGAACCGCCTAAAAAGACTCGAGTTGAACGCGTGTCCAGCGTTATTTTTGTTCCGAGTTTTATTTTACACACGCGTTTGACTCGCGTCTAACTTTTTTATGGTAAGGCCGCTATTGTCACTGATATTCGGAAATGTATAATTTTTACGTAGTTTAAAAACTGACAAAAAACGAAAAAAATACGCATTCAAAAGTGATAAGAGATTAGACACCATAAAACTCCTAAGCATAACCTTCACTTCATTCATGTTCTGTTAAAAAAACACCTTGACATACTCATGTACAAAAAACAGATTTTATGTACTGATGATGCCGATTCTGCCGTACGCATTCCTTGCAATTCTCTACTCCTGTCACTTTCCAAAAAAAAAAGCGTAAACCTACTAAATTGACATTTGATTCCCAACAACGCCAAAAATAAAACCTAATTCTTTTTACATTTGAAAAGGTGTTAAACGTCAAAGAGACAACCTATTTTTTATTTAAATTTAAAAAGGCGTTATTGTAGCTGTTTCGTGTCTTTCGCTTTCTTATAAATTTGATCCTTTTCATCAGAAATCAATCTACACTCAAAATCATATTGCAACAGGATTTGGTACCGTTTATGATTAGATTGCCGTGTGATGCCGGCTTAGAATAGCATCACCCCATTTTCTACACGTGGGTGTCGTAAGAGGCGACTGAGGGACTTGAGGGTTTCAGGTGTATTACAACTTTTAGGCGACAGGCTGACAACCTGTCACTATTGTGATACACAAATTATCTCAAACGGCCCTTTATATTTGTCAGACGTGGCGATAGCGATCGTATTTTTACGGCCGTTAACGCTCTGCCTACCCCGTAAGGGATGAAGGCGTGATTTATGTATGTATGTATGTATGTATTATGATTAGCACCTTGCAGGCAAGACGTCAGGAGGTGAGGATGTCAGAATGTCAGAACGTCAACCTCTAAAAGACTTTTTTGCTTACAGTATTATAAGCCTTCCAAGTCAGGACGTTTTCATACAAATGTATTCCCATGTTTTCTTCTCGAGTAATTTGGAGCTGTTTTTTTTTAAATAAGGGCTACGAAAGGCATGCCCCCTACTATTTTTTCAGACCAGTTAAACTCTTAAAATGTAGCGTAGGAATGCGTACGTCAGAATCGGCGCTATTTCCACAGCGTACTATGATGCGTTTGCGTAAGCAAACGGATATTACAGCTTATCTTAAACCAGCGCACTAGAAAAATACTTGAGTTTACTATCTGGTGAATAAATACCATTTTCTGGCTGTGTTGCTATGGTAGGATGATGTCTCTCTCTTTTTGTGTGGGACTCCAAGACTTGGAGTCCCACACAAAAAGTGAAAGTGAAAACCCTAGTGTCAAAATTTTTCAACCGCCTTCTACAAGTAGCAGGCTTCTGACTTGGTCGTGTAACGATCGTGGTCTAAGTAATCATAGACCGGGACCTACGGCTTAACGTGCCATCCGAAACACGGAACCATCTTTCTTACAATCGGGTGGTTCAGCCCGCAATGTCCTAACCAGACTGGGAACAAATTAAAGTGATAATTATCAAATTTGTGAGTGACCCAACGAGAATCAAACCCGAGACCTTCTGCGTCAAAGGCAGTCGTACTACCACTGCGCCACATCGATTGTCACTTGAAATGCTATTAGTATTGGATTGATGAGCCACCGCTTTTGCAGTGTCGTTCGTCGAGTGCTGTTTTAGTATGGGGAGTGACGTTTCTAGTATGGATCTGACAGGCCACTGCGATATTTTTGCGCTCCGTCGTGCGTCAAGTGCGCGATCCACCAAACTCATACTCTCTCGAAAAATTATCAACTTTGCTGAGCTCTATCAAAAAAATCCCGCTTAAAAGAAAATCCAAACATTACATAACAAACATTTGTACATAGCCTGCTCTCTACTTAGTCACGAAACAACAAAAAAAGTGAAGAAATGATGACATTATCGATAATTGTAATCTTCATACCGAACTACTACATGCGCAAGCGCAATGCCCATGGGAAGTGACTCTACCAGGGCTGCCAGCTACCAAATGGTTTTTGTCTTTCTTTCTTTTCGTGTGGGACACCGAGTCGTCCAACGACCCGATGAACCCTAGTGTCAGAATGGTTTGATTTTTGTTGTACCAGGGCCACAAGTTTGCTATATTTTTGTCATTGTAATACTATCGAAACTCAACTGTCAGTCCATTGCCATTGTGATTTTCCATACTTCAAACTGTTAGCAGACTAAAATCATCCAACTGAGATCCAATCGACATCCGACTGAAACGATTTTCATACAAACATACATAGATACATACAATACATACAGGTCAAACTGAGAACCTCCTTTTTTTGAGTCCGTTAAAAATTGTCATCATTCGTTCTTCGTACCTACAAAAGTGTTAGTACGATAATCTTGAATAGGTATCTCAGTGAAACTGGTAACCTCGTAACTGTATAACTGAATTAAAAAAAGAAGACCATACTCCCCTATGTCTGGCAACCTTGGATTTTATATTACAACCGGTTTAAAAGCCGAACCTCTTTACATAGCTGATGTTGCTGGCTGAATGGAGAATTGGAGACCGCATTTGTATGCATGGGAAGATTAAAAAGAAAGCAAAAGAAAAAAGATTTATGAACAAAAGGTTGGTTTTGATTTGGTTTTAGGTTATGTAGAAATTGACGTGGCGGAAAAGTCCGCTTAAATCATTTTGAAATTATATTGACTAGGTACTTATAATTGTATTTTTTTTATGAATGGTCCATTTTCCTTTGTTTACTACGACAATGGGCATTATGTCATAGCATTTGCTTCAAGGTCACAAACGTCAGAGGGATCATCCTATAGTTTACAGACTATAGAGAATTTCGTTGCCTATTCCCTAGATTCACCCTATAGTCGCCTTACACGACACTCATGGTACAAATAGAGTGATGCTATTTAAAGGCAGACAGCACCTTTGAAACCTTTTACTACAATAAAAGTAAGTAGAGATAAAAATCGGACTTGTAACACTACAGCGATATAAAAATAAAAAGTCTGTCTTACATAACCCTAAGCTGAAAAGGTCAAGTGCAATAACCTCAAATTATAAACAACCAACGAGTAATGTTCCAAATTCAGAACTTGACTTTTGAACAAGAAAAAAACTCGGTTCTCGATTGACTGGTTCCAGCCAGTGCAGTCGCTTGACGGAGGTGCCCATAATCGATCGATTAATTTTTTACGGACGTTCTTTTTCCAAATAATTTCGTAGCATAAAAATATGGGTAAGTAATGTTTTCTTTTAAAATAGAGATTGATATTTCTAATATTTGTCCACTTCTGAGAGAGAATAGTGTCATTTTTACGGCCGTGAACGCTCTGCCTTCTACCTTGCAGATAAAGACGTGATGACGTGACGTGACGTGTGTATGTGTGTAAGTTCCCGACAATTTTTATAATTAAACGATGAATGAATGTGTACGATGAATGTAGTCCGCAAAAAGAATAATTATCGATTAAAAAGTAATTAATGTCAGACCTATTTATTGTCAGCGGTGGTTAGTAGGGTTTTCAAAGAAAATTTATGTACTTTCTTCCCAAGCAGAAAACTATTAGAAAAACTTGAAAAAAAAAAGATAGCTTCATGTATCTAAAGTTGAGAATTTGCACAAACTTATTACAATAGGAAGTTCTCCAAAAAACCACAAGCCCATCCCTACTTATTAGCCAAAAAAAGAACAGCTGACATTCTACCGTGAGACAGAGGTTACCAACCCTGAAATTGATAAAAAAGGCATTTAGCAAACATCAGGGGTCAGAAACAATGGGGTCGAAATCTGAGAACCTCAAACTCAAAAGGTGTGAAAAATTATTATAAAATACGACTATAGGGTGACAGGGACCTTGAATTTTTTTTATTTGAATGACAATGAGTGAATGAATGAATAAAAGTGGTAAATCATCGTCTAATGATATTTAAAAACGGGATTAGTTATAATATCTGTGGGGTTGGTAAGTTCCGCATCCGTAAATGATATTTGACATTACGTCGAATTTTAATAAGCCTAAATTTTGTACGCGTGAAATATTATATAAAATTAATTCTTAACGTATAAGATTTCTTTCAACACGGTACAATGAAAGTCATGGGTTCGGGGACTCCTAAGGGCGAACCCCACCAATATCGGTCTGTTTTATCTTAAAAAATACTAGCTAAATTTTTTTCTATAATACATAATCGGAAATAATCCGCACGGAATTTTATCAAAATTTTAAAGAAGAATGACTGAATATAACTAGAATTAACTTTTAGGGTACAATTACTTGCACTCAATACTCAAGTTATCTTAATAACAGTTCATTAAAGTGACCACTATTCACTGGGTTAAATAAATGACTGTAATTTAAAGCTATGGGCATTACATACAAGCTATGTTTTAGAGATTGTATGATGTTACAAAATATAGTAAAGTAAGTGTTCATAGAGATGATTAAATTACTCGTACTTACTTGTAATAAAATATTTTTACTATATATTTACACGTATTTCCAACTAAACATACTAAAAAATCTTTCAAATGTGTAATTTTATATTACAAATTAAACCTACGAATTATTTAAAAAATCATGAAAGCAAATCTCAATTTTAAGTAGAGTCTATTGACTAGTTCGTAGCTATTTCTTTATACTATTTATATATCTGTGTTACATAAAAAATACACAGGTTTACAACAACTGCACTACATGTACTCTACACTACACTACATGTAGTCAGAATAAGAATATTTTTGAGACAATATTCTATCCTACTAGCACGCGTGGCCTCAAACTTCGATAGAAAACGTAGTTCTTATCATGAGATACTAGTATCTGTCAATATATCGATAAAAATCTGATATCTGTGTCCTCGTGTCATGATGAATTTGGCCATCAGGTGAGATCGATATCGATTCATAATTTTGGGAAAATTTCCCACGCCATCATTTTTTTTTCTACGAATGAATAAATAAAAAGTTTTTAACATAAAAAAGTTACTTTTTAAAATCTAAATACTAGCACAAAATAAAAACACATTGCATTTGAAGACCAAAAAGATAAAATATAAATTAGTGATGTCATCCACTACTTTCGCGGAAATAATATCGGCGTTAAAATAAAATGTCCTCTTTTAAAAAGAAAAGATTGTTTATTTATGATTAAAAAAGGGTTTTTATAATTTTCAAGAAACTTACAGTCTATAAATGAAACATTTACTACGAAATTAATTTCATTTTATTTGCTACGAAAATGAAAATCTCGGTATAAGCCTTTCGTAAAATACTGCGCATCATTTTATTACCTTATTTTTTCATTAAAGCAAATGTCTAACCTCTTTTCATTCAGTACATCCTAAACATGAAATTCATACATTTCAACTCACTTATTGGTTACATAATTTCAATGTCAAGGTGGTAAAAAAAGAACTGGTTTACATTATGCATACAAAAGATAACAATTAGCTGCTTTTTGCATACTATTATGATAATTAGTTGCAAATTTCATTGTAGTGTTGATGTAGGTAATACATTTATTCTGTGGTAATACGCTATGTTTTACTGCTAACATTAGCTAGGTTAAAAAAAGAGGTAGGTATTTATATATATATTGTACAGATTTTCCAAAATAATGATAATTGCGTTCATGAGACCGTCTCACGTGATCAAAATGAATTAAAATGGCCCTGACTTTGTTTCAACATGTGGGATTACGAGTCATCTATGTGGATACAAGTGGTTCGCATATGCATTATGAAATATTTTTATAATCATAAATAGATAAACTGTATTATATGAGTATTCAAAAACATTTCTGGAGTCATTGAAAAGTTTTTATCCTACCGAAGTACCTAATTTAAAATGCCAACCGGTTAAAGGCCCGAAAAGTTTACTCTGATCAAAATGTTTAAACTCCAGTTAACATAAACTGTGACAGTTACAACGCTTTCCGTGAAATATAATGTCTGTAAAAGAGAAATTCAGGTCTGAACGCCGCCGGTCTAAAATAACCCCTTACCCATAGGCTATTTTCGCTTTATAATAAAATAACTTCAACGCCAGCGCGACTTGGAACATAAAATATTAATAACCATTCCTTGGCGATTCAACACAAAATGCACAGTAAAAGAACGCACTGTCGATTTTCTTTTTCCTTTTTTTCACTCACGACAACACAAATAGAACTTTGAAATTGAACTACGCTAATATATAACTGGCTGAAAACCACAAAAATAAGAAATAAAATTAGTCCATATTTCACATGACGTTTGAGTATTATTTTTTTAGGAACGCATTCAAACTTTTTAATTTAAAAAATAAAAGTTTTCAAATTCGGAACGCACCGAGCGTGTAGACGCGACGAAGCGACCGCGATCGGGGACTCGACTGGCAAGAGCGTTATTTTCCACCGTCGCGCGATGCCGACGCTTAGCTTTCGATATAGTATCTCTACTCTAGCGTTGTGTAGCTACACGCACCGTGTGCGTTAGTGTGCGCAAATAGTGCGGTGAACACACTGTTATCGATATTTCTCATAGATCGGCAGACTATGAATGAGCTGTGTCTACCTCTAATATTAAAATAAATGAAAATACCTAAATATAAAATCAAGACATGTTTATATGCTTTATGGTCTTCGTTGCAGTTTCTACTAAAGCGTTCCAAAATAAGGAATTATATTCGGGCACTCCCTCTATTAAAATATATATATATATATATATATATAGAGCAACCTGAAACCTAATCTTAACTAGCATTTTGAAATCCCGTTTTGTTTGAGAACAATACAAAAATATACTGCAAATAAATCAATAAATAACCCGGACAATTGACACAGCGCCATCTAGCTCCAAAATAAGCAATGCTTGTACTATGGGAACTAGATAGCTGATAGTAATACTTAATACTTTTTTGTAAATACACATTATACATAGAAAACACCCAGACTGCACAGAAATATTTGAAAATTGGCTTAACAAATATTCGTGTCTGGTGGGGATCGATTCCACTATCTTCGGCGTATAAGGGGTACTATCCACTACGCCATCGGTACAGTAAACTATTTATAATGACTAGGTACATTATATATCATTCTGCTTTAGATAAGCGTCTGCGAAACCTACCTATGCTATTATCGACAAGGTTCAATGAATCACAAAGTGAAATCCCATATAGTATAACAAATAAATATTTATTGAAAAATACATTTTTTTTACGAAAAACAGATTAGTTTTACTGATGCATAACTGTTCGCTCCCTATTTTGTTATTGTTATTAAACGCATTGCTGCTATACATACACGTATAAAATCAAAATTAAAGACTAATGTTATGCCTACCTAAAATGATAAATTAGCTCTACATACCGCTTAAGTTTCACAAAAAAATATATTATTATATCCTACTAGCGGCCTGCCCCAGCGGCTGCGCACGCTGCAATGCATTTTCCCGTGGGAATGAGGAGTTTTCCCGGCAAGTAGGTATTATACATAAAAACCTTCCTCTTGAATCATTCTATCTACTAAAAAAACCTGCATAAAAATTAGATGCGTAGTTTTAAAAATTTAAGCAGACATACTTACAGCAGACGCGAAAAGCGACTTTGCTTTATACTATGTAGTGATGATAAAAAATTCTGCAGTATTTAGTGACACCTACCAACAAACAAATCTACACATTTCATATAAGTTTTAGTTTACGATTAAAAACGCTTTGAAACTATCGATAGACCATCATCATATCACTATCGCGGAACATTATGCTTTTACTCACACATGCAGACGTCTGAAGCTTTTAAGCTCGACTTGTGATCGCCGTGTGATGCCGGCTTAGAATAGCATCACCCCATTTCTTTCCTGTGGGTGTCGTAGAAGCCGACTAAGGGACTCGAGGGTTTCATGTGTATTGCAATTTTAGGCGACAGGCTGACAACCTGTCACTGTAGTGATACATGACTTATTTGAAACGACCCTCAAATATTGTCAGACGTGGCGATAAAGACTGTAATTTTACGGTCGTTAACGCTCTGCCTACCCCGCCAGGGATATAGGCGTGATTTGTGTGTGTGTGTGATGTGATTGCCTGTCACAACCTTAGTTCCTAGTCTTAAGGGTTGTTTTGCTTTAAATATAGAGTTATAGAAGAAGTAAATTTTGGTGTCTTATTTGGATGTAGTCTGGCTAGATGAAAATACAGTTTTGAAAAACTTAACCTAATCTAGGTGCTTGAACGCAATCAACAGAAAGCAGTAAAAGCTATAAAATATTTTAAGGATTGAACCAGTTCATGATACTGAACAAATTTTGGACCCTCCGTACAAATTGACCGGTCAGTTTGGGAAAGTTGTTCAGTTGCATAGGCTGGTTGGCCCCTTAAACTTTAAGGCTTAAAGTGTTCGTAGTTGTTTTTTTTTTCACATGCTTTAGGTTTTTTTTTTTGCCATCAGAGTGTAATTCCCCCTCTAAAGGAAGTTTAAGTTCTGGGACTATGAATATTGCAACTCGCTTTTTAAGTCTGACCAAACGGAACTGTGGCTAAACGAAACTTAAGCCTAGTTGCTCAAAATCCATACCGCACTTTCCAACTCAAGTAAATCGTATTCTTCTGAGTCACTGCTCCAATTTGGATCACGCGCATTCACAACTAGATGACAGCTTTATCGTTTATTGATCTATAGATCGCGAGTGCTCAGATCTACAATAGGGATTACAGTAGCAATAGGTATTAGTACCGGAATTTTAATTCAAACTCAAACTCAAATTATTTATTCAAAGTAGTAAATTTTACATTTATCTTTTTTATTGTCAGGTATTAGTCATTGTAAAAAAGAGAAAAATGTAGGATAAGTACATTTTTCTATTTCTTACTACAATTTTCTGAGCCTAGTGTAAACGCGGTTAATCCCACGGGATCCCAATTCTCGGTTCTATTTGTGTTTTCTTCTTAGAATGTCGATGGAAGAGACTATATGGTCGCGGCCCAGAACTTAGCTGTTTTCCTTTTAAAGTGTAATCGTCATCTGCCTGCCCTTATTCATTTGTGGTCGACGCAACATGTTTTCTTCTTCCATTCATCTCTATCAGCAGTCAAATCCTCATTTATGCCCTTTTTGTTCATGTCGTCTTTTACACATTCCTTTTAAAGTGTAATATGCAATATAAAAAAAACTATAAAAGATAGTTGTAACTCTCGAACTACATATAAACATAAACAAATTGAGAAACTGTCTAGTAACTCTCAAATCGATTAAACGTAGGTGCCCGGCTACAAAAAAATCTCAACAACAACGAAGCCCCCCGTAAGTTCAATGAAAAAACAGGTAGGTGTGGTGATGCAATAGAAAGACAGTCTAGATGACAACTGATTTTATTATATTTTATGCAAATACCCACAACATCTTCCCCTTAATAAAAATAGGAACATATTAAACTTAAGTACCTACTTATTTAATACCAACATCTTCCCCTAAATAATAAGAAACAAAATATATGATGAGTATTGAGTAGGTAAATAGAACTGTACTTAACAAAAAATTATACGTGCAAGTTATGCTAAATACACTTTATAAAAAATATATATACCATTATCATTATACATTTATAGCACTGTGAGAAAATTAATCAAATTAGGTCATTACATGTTATGTTCATGCCTACAAGAATGCCTACGCTAATTACTTTTTTCTCAAGGTCACCATCGGTGAATGGGTTTCTACTACCGTGTCGTTACAATGGTCCTTATCATTAAGTGAATCAGCTGATGCATAATCAGCGTCATCGTCGCAAATATTACCATCATCAAACAACATTTGTTCATCTCGGTTTACATAATCATTCGAATTTTCTGCCATACTAGGTACAACTTTAATCAAATGCTTACGGTTACGACGATAAACACCTTTCTTATTCCTTACAATGTACGAACGAGGGGTGCTATGCTGTGAAACTACTTGCCCTCTCATTCTGTGGTTTTTTTCTATCATTATTACATTATCACCCACATTTAGTTTCGGCAAGACTTTACAACGTTGATCGTAATACAGTTTTGATTTACGCTGTTTTTCTAACAATACATTATGCATATCCGATGATACAGTTACTGGCTTTAACAATTCAGGATGTACTGGTAACCTACATCTTAACATACGGCCCATGAGCATCTGCGCAGGGGAGCTCAAATTATCCCGTGGTGTATTGCGGTAACTTAATAAATTCAAATGAAAATCCGTGTTACTTTGAATTGACTTTTTTAATATATTTTTAACTGTTTGAACAGCACGCTCACTTTTACCATTTGCTTGTGCATAATTTGGTGAGGTGGTAATGTGTTGAAATCCCCATTCTGTTGCAAAAAATTTAAACTCCTTGCTAGTATACTGTGTGCCATTGTCGCTAACTAAACTTTTTGGTATACCATAGCGAGCAAAATTCTCTTTAAGCACATGAATAACTGACAATGTAGTAATATTATTCAATTTCGCCACCTCAACAAATCCTGAATAGTAATCTACCAAAATCAAGTAATATTTTTTCTGATATTCATAGATATCAGTACCTACTTTGTTCCAGGGCAAAGTAGGTATTTCAATGGGAATTAAAGGTTCTCTAGTAGGAGCATTTGAGTTCTCCTGGCAAACTGCACAACGCCTTACATAACGTTCAACGTCTTTAGTTATGCCTGGCCAAAATAATACTTGACGTGCGCGTCTCTTACAACGATCGATACCGAGATGGCCATCATCATGAATGATACTCAACATTTCGCTCCTCATGGAGCTAGGGATCAAGACCAAATTATTTTTTAAGACAACTCCGTCCACAATGAAAAGATCATTCTTTATAGACCAATAACATTTTAAATTTTCCTCTACGTCGTACCTATTTGATGGCCATCCGTTATTAATGTAGTTAATTAATTGCATTAGAGTTTCATCATCTTTAGTTCGTTCTTTGACAATTTCCAGCCTATCCTTTGACATGCTTATTTGACTTATTAATAAATTTATTTGATACTGAACGCCTTTACTAATACCATCATCATATTTATCCGGCAAAGGCGCTCGTGATAGTGTATCAGCTAAATACATATACTTCCCTGGTTTGTATGTTACAATTAAATCATATCCCTGCAATCTAAGTAACATACGTTGTAAGCGTACTGGGACCGACTGAAGTGGCTTTTTAAATAAACTCTCAAGCGGTTTATGATCGGTTTCGACTGTAATGCACTTCTTTCCATAAATATACTGGCGAAACTTTTCGCAGGCAAAAACGATCGCGAGCATTTCTTTTTCAACCTGTGCGTACCTAGTTTGTGTGTCAGATAGCATGCGTGACGCGTACTCGACCGGGCGGCCGGCCTGCAGCAGCACGCCGCCCAGCGCCACGCTGCTCGCGTCCACTGACACCACTACCGGCTGCTGCACGTCGTACAGAGCGAGTACAGGTGCACTACTTATAAGCTTTTTAAGCTTGTCAAACGCGACTTGATGGACCGAATCCCAAACCCAGCAGGATTCTTTTTTCAACAGTGATGTTAATGGGCTCGTGCAATCTGAATAATTCGGTATAAATTTAGATAAAAAATTGGTCGCCCCTAAAAACCGTTCCAAGGCCTTCCTATCACATGGCGGAGGCATATCTATAATTGCTTTTACTTTTGAACTATCTGGCTTCATCCCATTTTTATTAAAAACATGTCCCAAGTAAACCACCTCCTTCACACATATCTTACATTTCCCCTTATTAAATTTTAAATTGATTTGCCTTGCCCTATCCAACAATGCTTTTAATCTTTGGTCATGTTCCTGCTTAGTACGTCCCCAGCATACTATGTCATCGATAAATGAATCAACCCCCTCTAAATTCTCTAATAACTGTTTTATTAGTGCATGAAATACTTCAGGCGCACAGTTCAATCCAAACGGTAATCTAGTGAACTGATAACGGCCGAACGGTGTACTGAACGTACATAAGTCTGAACTCGCGTCGTCTAATTTAACTGCCCAAAATCCTGAGTTTGCATCCAGCACCGAAAAATAACAAGCTCCGTGTAGTTTTGTTGCTAATTCCGTAATTGTCGGCAATTGATAATGAGCGCGTTGAATTGCGCAGTTTAACGGACGAGGGTCTAAACAAATGCGCAAATCGCCGTTTTTCTTTGCCGCGGGAACAATCGCATTAACCCACGGCGTCGGATGAGTCACCCTCCTTATCACCCCGAGCGTTATCATTCTATCTAACTCGTTTTGTAGCTTCTCACGTAACGCAATAGGAAATTTACGCGGCGCGCACACAACCGGCGGTACGCTGGGATCAACAACAATGCTATATTCGCCGGGTAAACAGCCTAAACCCTCAAATAAATCACTGTATTGATTTAAATTAATCGTATGAATACGACTAACTAATCCCATTTGAGAACAAGCCTGTCGACCCAGTACACTTTCACAGATTAGATCAGCTATAGCGAATCTTAAACTATATCTCTTGTTTTTATGCGACCAAGTTAAAAAGCACACACCGATAATAGGTATAACGTCACCACTATAAGATTCTAACCTCACATTATGATTACGAATTATGTTAGACTCGTTAAGACCTAACTCCTTGTACCGTTTGAATGACAAAACGTTAATATCAGCCCCAGTGTCCAGTTTGAAACTTTCAGAGCCCCCTTCACAGTCCAAAGTTTCGTACCACTCCTCGGCGGTCGAATCTACGTTTGATACGTTTTTTATCTGAGAAATGTAAAATAACTCACAGTCATCTTCATGAAAATCCGATTCCTCTTCCTGTAATCCAATATCATGCACTTTTTTGACATTACGCGGCGAGTTACACATTCGCGCATAATGCCCATAATTAAGACAAACGAAGCACTGCACATTCATAGCGGGACATGACCCCGGTAAACACTGCATTCCGCAACCACGGCACGGCATCCCGGATGCCGCCGTGGCGCCGCTAGCGATGGTAGTGGGCTCGCGCGGCGTGCGCGCTCCGCGGGCCCGGCCCCGGCCGCGCCAACCGCCGGCGCCGCCACGGCGCAGCTGGCCGCCGCGCGCGCGCACCGCGTCCACCCGCGAAGTCCCCGAGACGCTGCTTCTGCGCGCCTCAAGAAAACGGCTGCCGTCCAACGACACCTCATCCGCTTCACAAGTTTTGATCGCTTTGTCCAACGTCAAGTCTTCTGCTCGTAACAATCTCTCACGTACCGCACTACTTAGAATGCCACAGACTATGCGGTCGCGAATCAACTCCTCTTCGAGCGTCAAAAAATTGCATTTTTTAGCTAACAGTTTCAATGCAACCACATACTGACTAATAGTTTCTCCTTCCTCCTGGTTTCGCGTAAAGAAGTTGTATCTAGCAAGGGTAATATTTGGTTTTACACCAAAATAGTCATCGAATTTCTTTATAACCTTGCTGACGTCATCCTTGTCGGTATCATTTGCGAACACAAAGGTTTGGTAAACATCGAAACTATCGGGACCGATTAAGTTTATGAGCAAGCTTGACTGGACATCCTTGTCCTCTTTATGCACCCCTGATGCCTTTAAAAACAGCTGGAACTGAATTTTCCACCGCTTCCAAGCGTCAGCCCGGATGACGGGGCTGCCCTCTAGACTGAGCTCCGACGGTGGTCGAGCGTGCTCCATTGTAAACAACCAAATGCACAATCACTTATTAACAATAAAGGGCACTGATTTTATAGTAAACACGAGAATTTATACAATAATTCTTAATTTTAACACCGCTGCCACCATGTGGTGATGCAATAGAAAGACAGTCTAGATGACAACTGATTTTATTATATTTTATGCAAATACCCACAACAGTAGGTATATAAACAAAATAGTAATACGCAGACGAATATATAAATATTTAAAAAAACAGTAGAATACTTTTTGGAGTAGATACAGGACGCCAGCTCATAACTTAAAACTATAAAACACATGCAAAATTTACATGATAATGCATATTATATATGTAGGTAGTAACTAGGTACTTATTGTTTTTTTTTACAATACTTCAAATACTGAAACGGTGTGTGTGTTTCCCAGTCTTCCCCAAATAAATAAATAGTGCGGGATGGAGATACCTACAGCGTGGGATCCCGCAATCCCGAGATCGGAAGGACCTAGTACAACCCTAGTTTCTTCTTCTTTGTTTTGTGGCGTCCATCTTCATAAATCCTGAGTAGTTTTGTATGGGAGGTCCAAATCTTTTCATATTTCAAAATAATTGAATGATAAATGATAAAAATATTTATTTTCTCCCATTCATTAATTTAATTAATTTACACATTTAGTAGAGTGCATTTTCAGAAAATATTTTCTTGGTTGTTTAACTAAAAGGAAGATAGGAGTCCAAACTAGGTGTCCCTGTGCTAATAGATCTCCTAGCTCCACCATTCTAACATCAGAAGACAATTATTAAAATGCCTAGTATAATTTATTTCAGTAATTATAATATGATTTTTGGAGAAAGTTTTTTAACCTCATGGTCTACACTCTTGATAATATTTTTAGAATTTTTAGGGTTCCATAACCGGTAAAAACGAGGGATTCCATAGGTACATTAGGTACCCAAAGGGTGAAAACGGGACCCTTACTGAGACTTCTCTATCTGTATGCAATTGGTCGATTTAGCCCAGTTCTGTCTCGACCCAGTTTCCGATCCACCCGTTCTGGCTAGCTCTCTACAAGTTGTATCGTTTGGAGTTGCAACCGGGTTTAATCAGAACGAGTCGAATTGAAACTGGGGCGAGTGGAAACTAGGCCATTACACCGTTCTTGTTAGGTGGATTTAGGTACCTATTCATAAATAGTGCCTATGAGCAGTCTGGACCCTAAGTCTGCTAAATCAAAATCGTTTCAGTTGGATGTTGATAAAATTTCAGTTGGATGATTTTACTAGTTTCGTAGTCTGCTAACAGTTTGAAGTATTAAATCACAATGGCATTGGAATGACAATTGAGTTTCGATGGCGTTACAACACGGAGGACAGTAACCAGTGGAGAGCGCATGCGGGGGCGACCGCACTCACTTGATGTATGCTTTATAAAGCGGACGCATCAAAATTTTGATTAGTCGGGTTGAGACTGTGCGAAAGAACGGACGTTCCGCGCTTCGTTTTTTGGCGTATAAACGTAAACAAGAATGCCTTCCTGTGCAGTGAAATGGTGTGGAAAGTGTAGTACAACATCAAGTTCCGCAAAAGACGGGATAACATTTTATAGGTAAACATTTTTATGCTTGATTCTTTCAAAATTTCATTTTAATGAAAAATAATTCCATATTTATAATTTCTGATGCGCTCCCGTTGATGTCTTTCATTGCTATCCCTTTCTAACGCACGGGTGTGTCCATACGTAGGCTGGCTCTTTCTTCGTATTAGTGCTACACCACTGTTCTCAGAAGTATAGAATGATTTTATCGATAATTCTGGGATCGTCATAAAAGAATTATGTTAATGTACGTACTTAACAACTTACCTACAATGTACGTATATTATATGAATGAATGCATTCGGGGTATATGGAGTGGCGCGGACGCATTCCCCCCGCGCCAAAATTTCGTGTTTCATTATTATAAATAAAAGATCTTGCGCTAGTCGAATATCAATTTGTAACATACATACATATATCGCGCCTTTATCCCTTGCGGGGTAGGCAGAGCGTTAATGGCCAATGGTAAGAATACGGCCACTATCGCCGCGTATGACATTTTTGATGTTTGTTTTCTAAGGTTGTTTCAGAAAACATGTGTATCACATCAATATAGTGACAGGTTGTCAGCCTATCGCCTAAAAATACACCAACACTCTCGAGTCAATTTGTAACTATTTCATTTATTATGAAATCAGATCAAAATATCAATAGGTAGGTCAATATATCATCTTGTCATGTCCGTCTGTCTGTCCGCTGACCAGCATCGTCTCGCCAACCAGCCCTACCATCCAAATTGATCGTAACAGGTCGTTTCCAATTCGGTACAATTATTTCAATACATACCCTAAAATTACAATGTAAGTAGGTACTTTTTTTTATATACATATATCGCTATATTAATATTAGCATGCACATGTTTCAATAACTTTTCTTACACATAATATGAGTAAACTTATTAAACGGTGATATAAAATATCGATATAATTTTACATATTTATTTTTCCCATCTCTACAAAATATGCGGTCATTGCGAAAGCCAATTGCGTCTAGCGATAACTACCTCTCCCCCCGCAAAAACCAGTGAGCTTGGTTTTGAACAAAATCGTACCGACGCGTTCTCCACTGGTTACTCTCCTCCGTGCGTTACAATGACAAAAAATAGCAGTCTTGGGACCAACCTTGGGACCTAGTTTATAAAAAAATGTGCAGTCACATAGTGCAGTCAATGATGACGTCATAGATGACCTACCTGTGGTTATTCTATAAAAAAAGATGATTTAATTTTGTATACTCACTTACTAGTTTCTACATGTAATGCGGTTACATGTGTCAATAGAAAATTAGTCAGTCAAATTAGTCAAAGTAAACACAATGGTATTCATCATCAATTCATCATATTCTCCTCGCCTCATCCCGTTCTCTGTCGGGGTCGGCTACCTAACCTAGGGGATCTGACGTGGAGCCAAGTTTTTACCTCTGACCTCTACGACCGCTATCGTGACCTGATTCTGACAGGTTAATTCCCTCTCAGCGTTGACTGTAATTTTTTTAGGGTTCTGTTCCCAAAAGGTCAAAACGGGACCCTACCTATCACTGAGTATCGCCGCGCCGCCGCAATCCGTCTATCCGTCCGTCTATCTCCAAACTGTCTCTTCTCTTTTCGTGTGGGACACCGAGTCGTCCAACGACCTGATGAACCCTAGTGTCAGAATTTTTCAACCGCCTTCTACATGTAGCAGGCTTCTGACATGGTTGTGTAACGACCGCCGTCTAAGTGATCATAGACAGCAACCCTGACCTACGGCTTAACGTGCCAAGCTGTATGTAGGTAGGTATCTCATTAGCGATATGATTAGCACAGATCACTATAATATGTCCTAAATGATTAGACAGCCAAAACTGTCATCAATGATAAATTGGGTATTAGATTGACAAGTCAAATGAACTACTTTTTATGACGCCCAAAGACGAGATTTTGTATATTTTGTATGAAAATATGCACATAATGATGTCATTATTCACTATTTTTGAACGTTAAAAAAATAACTTTTATTTTAATAATTTACAGTTTAAAAATTCTTATCTTCAATATTTTGAAAAATTATGAATGGTGTTAGTAGTATTGTGGAGAGTAGTTTTCGGAATAAGTATAACTTTCATATTTTATTACTTACCTATATACACTTGACGCACGACGGAGCGCAAAAATATCGCAGCGGTCTGTCAGATCCATACTAGAAATGTCAATTCCCTATGCTAAAACCGCTCAACCGCTGTTGACGCAGCGCTATCGCAGTGTCATCCGTCGAGTGCGGTTTTAGTATGGGGAGTGACATTTATAGTATGGATCTGACAAACCGCTGCGATATTTTTGCGCTCCGTCGTGCGTCAAGTGTGTTCCTCGCCTTGGCCGGTATAATATCAAATAGGTATAGAATAAAACAAACACCTATTTAGGTTGGCTCAAACAATAAACAATGTCATATCATAATAATGAAAAAAATTGCGCAAAACTATACAAATATTATTGTATGACATCTGCAGAGTATGATCTGTTTCTTTTCTTTGGCTCATTCATTCCTAAAAGACAGGCGTATACAGGGTGTAAAATACGGCGTAACGAAAACTTTGCAGGCGTGATCAGACCATGAAGCTGAACAACTTTTTCTGTGGGGGCTATGTTGGTAAACAGAAAAAAATTCAGACCTTTCACACAAAATTCCCGATCAGCGGACTGACTTTGTATGGAAACTCGAAAATTTTTTTCGTTTCCCAACATAGCCGCTATAGAAAAAGTTGTTCAGTTTCATGGTCTGATCACGCCTGCAAAGTTTTCGTTACACCGTCTCTTACACCCTGTATTTTCCTACTCGTATTCCATCGTGGACCCAAAAGGAAAATCGGTGAGAATTATCTGAATCCTTAGCAATACATACTTACATACATATATCACGCCTTTATCTCTTGCGGGGTAGGCAGAGCATTAACGGCCTTAAGAATACGGTCACTATCGCCACGTCTGACATTTTTGAGGATTGTTTTCCGAGGTCGTTTCAGAAAACATGTGTATCACTATAGTTACAGGTTGTCAGCCTGTCGCCTAAAAATTGTAATACACCAATACCCTCGAGTCCCTTAGTCGCCTCTTACGACACCCGCGGAAAGGATATGGGGTGATGCTATACTAAGCCGGCACCACACGGCACTCACTTAGCAATACTTATCTCATATATCTATGCATCATTTTCTAAATACACATCAAGTCTCTCAGTTTTCTTAGAAATTAAAGAACCACGCCATTTTATCCTTTTATTGCAGTTTTATCTAAATGAGTTTAAAAAGTAAACATGTTGTACAAAGAAAATGAGTGTAGGTTCTAGAATGTTCTCGTTTCTCATTAAAAAAATCTAGAACTGTGAATATTTGTGTCGTGCACAATCATCATTTCGTCATTCTCCTTGGCTTACCCTGTTCTCTGTCGGGGTCGGCTACCTAATAAAAAGGTAAAAACTTGGTTCCACGTCATATCCCCGAGGTTAGGTAGCCGATTGACGTGGAACCAAGTTTTTACACAGAGCGACTGCCATCTGACCTCTGCAACCCGAAGGATAATACTGCACATTCAAATATCATCTGAATTTAAATTTTATTTCAAATTGTATATGAATGTGAAGGGTAAAAACGGGATCCTAATTACCTATTACAATAGTACTGTCACTCGGCTGTCTGTCTGTCGGTCTCCAGGCTCATACTAAACTAAACCTTAAAAGTTAGATGCTTTGGGCTTTTATTGCAAAAAAGCTGAACGCGCGTTGAATGCGTGTGTTAAAAATTATCCCATCAAAAACATAAAATGTGAAAGTTTATAGTCAAGTTCAATATGTCCGTCGACAAAAGAAATGACATCTAACTGCCTGCCAAGTGGGAGTCCTAATTTTTTGTTTGTCTCTCTTTTCGTGTGGGACACCGAGTCGTCCAACGACCCGATGAACCTAGTGTCAGCATTTATCAACCGCCTACTACAAGTAGCAGGCTTCTGACATTGTTGTGTTACGGCCACCGTTTAAGTGATCATAGACAGCAACCGAGACCTACCGTGTCATCCGAAACACGGAGCCATCTTTCTTACGGACAATCTTGAGGTTCAGCCCACATTGTCCTAACCAGACTGGGAACAAATTCTCAAAGTGATCAATATCATCTTTGTAAGTGACCCACCGAGAATCGAACCCGGAACCTTCTGCGTCTGAGGCAGTCAAATCAAAAATTCAAATTCTTCAAATTCTTTATTATAAATAAACATAATTACTAATAGGTGAAACTATACAAAACAATTATGAGGCTAAATTATTTCCTAAACTAAGAATAGTAATTCTTGTGTCTTAGGTAAACACTCAACCAACATAATTGTTCTAAATAATAAAATATAACAATAAAAATAATACTATTACAGTTAAAATAAACTTAAATTCGCTAAAAATATCATAGAAATAAAATTATACAATATAACTTAAGTCTAACTAAGATACTATAAATACACTAAAATTATAAAGTAGGCACTTAAGCCGACAACGACGGCGTCAGCGGCGACTTGCGTTACGTGACGGGGGTCGATAGCGCCTAAATACAACTCCCTGTGGCCAGAAATCTTCCCGCATGAATTCGCACGCGATTTTTCGGGGAACCGACAAGACAAAAGACCTAAAATTGGTTGCGATTTTAGACTCCAGCTGTCGAATTTCCACCGTCGAATCGGCGGGGATCCGTGTGAGTTCCCGGCGAAGCTGACACATCTTGTGCACGTGCTGCATGATGTCCTTCGCTGTCGTCTTGCAGTCCAGCCGGGACACATACAGCTGCGCGATGGGTTCGGCAGCCTTGAGTGTTGTTGAGGCTGCAGTTACGGTGCCGCGTTTATTGCGGTTGTGACGAACTTGACGCTTCGTAGATTCTATCAGTATGAAGCCTTCCTCGTCGACAATCGCTTTAGACGCGACATTGGTGTCTTTCGCTGCAGGACGTGCCTTCTGCTTCCCGTTTTGCGTCACACTACCACTGCGCCACATCGGTCGTCATTTTTTAATAACATACAAACAAGCTAAAAACTGCAGCTGAATGTCTGTCCACACAAAAAACGTAATCTTACATACATACATATATCACGCCTTTATCCCTTGAGGGGTAGGCAGAGCGGTAACGGCCGTACGGTCGCTATCGCCACGTCTGTAATTTTTTGAGGATTGTTTTCCAAGGTTGCTTCAGAAAACATGTGTATCACTAATAGTGACAAGTTTGTCAGCCTGTAGCCTAAAAATTGTAATACACCAATACTCTTGAGTCTCTTAGTCGCCTCTTACGACACCCGCGGGGAGGATGTGGGGTGATGCTATACTAAGCCGGCATCACACGGCACGTAATCTTATTGACAGAATTATGAAGATTGGTAGGGAACCCTTCGTGAGCCAGTCACACTCGCACTTGTCCAGCTTTTAAAAAATGAATCAATGAGATGTTGATGTTTAATTCCTAAAACAATAGCCACGCAGTTTCAAAATTAAATAATAAAATCCATGCAAAACCCCAAAACCGCAAATTTCTTGCGTTTTTCCTGCACACGACTATTGAATGAAGTTGTCATTATTTTTAATTATTTATGAATGAACACTATGAATAAATAAGGCAGGGAAAATGATTGCCGTGTGATGCCGGCTTTGCCGTGTGATGCCGGCTTAGAATTTGCCGTGTGATGCCGGCTTAGAATAGCATCACCCCATATCCTATCCGCGGGTGTCGTAAGAGGCGACTAAGGGACTCTAGGGTATTGGTGTATTACAATTTTTAGGCGACAGGCTGACAACCTGTCACTATAGTGATACACATGTTTTCTGAAACAACATTGGAAAACAATCCTCACAAATGTCAGACGTGGCGATAGCGACCGTATTCTTACGGCCGTTGACGCTCTGCCTACCCCGCAAGGGATAAAGGCGTGATATATGTATGTATGTATGTATGGAAAATGATTATTTATGGTCATTCGTGGTAACCAAGATAGTCATTCGGGTTGTATCTTGGACGCGGACGCATCTTTGTATCTTATATATATAGTTTGATATCTTATTTACTCTATCTCATGTCGTGTGGGACACCGAGTTGTCCAACGACCCAGTGAACCCTAGTGTCAGAATTTTTCAACCGCCTTCTACCAGTAGCAGACTTCTGACATGGTTGTGTAACGAACGCCGCCTAAGTAATCATATACAGCAACCGGGACCTACGTAATCTTATTTACTTACCCACCACGTAAAGCTGTTTCGTTTCCCAAAGTATCCCTCACAGAAAAAACTTTCATGGTCTGATCATGCCTGCAAAGTTTTCGGTACACCTTCCCTTACAGCTGCAGCCCGTAGTTTCTTTGAACCCATAAATATGATTGGTGGCCAACTGGTAACTAATCAAGCACACCATGAAACTGAGCAAATTTCCTCTAGGAACATATGTCAGGTACGACAAAAAAATTTCGACCTCCCATACAAAATCGTGATCAGCTGGCTGCATTTACTATGGGAAACCAAAAAATTTTTGACGTTTCCTGACATATTATGTTCCTAGGGAAAAGTTGTTCAGTTTCATGGTCTGCTTGCACCCTATCAGTATTCGGGACGCTATCCCTTACACCCCGTAGAGGTACAGTCCAACAAAAAAGAGTAATTTAAAAAATTGCAAGAAAATTTTGTATGAAAAATGTTGCTATATTTAACCGTTTCTGTCAGATTTGACAGATCGCGAAGAAAGTGGCGCCCCACTCTACTCTTTTTTGCTAGACGAGATATGTTCCTAGGGAAAAGTTGTTCAGTTTCATGGTATGATTGATGATAGGTATGGCAAGGAGAATGATGAGTTAGGCGGATCGCAAGACAGAGCGCTAAAATTTCACTCCCCATACTAAAACCGCACCCGACGGACGACACTGCGATAGCGCTGCTTCAACAGCAGTTTAACGGTTTTAGTATGGGGATTGACATTTCTAGTATGGATCTGACAGACCGCTGCGATGTTTTAGCGCTCCGTCGTGCGTCAAGTGTGCGATCCGCCTTAGTATTCTTTGGTATAACGTGCATAATGTCGGTACATCGCTGCAAGGCCCAGTTTCCCTATTAATTGTGATCTTGTCTGACCTTAAAGTAATTAACGCTGGAAAATGGAGAACGATGTTTTTTGTATGGATATGGTAATTTAGTTTTTTAACCAAGTAACTAATCAAGAAGTATCTATCAATACTAAAGAAGTACCTATCTAAAGTACGTATAGATACCCACCTACCTGTTTTAAAATACCTAAACCCTGTTTTTAGAGAAGTTTACATCTTGGGTTGCCATATTTGGGGTTTTTTAAATCTGTTTTAAAGGCTGGCCAACCCCAGGACCGCGAACCATGAAGTGGTTATATTTTTATCTGATTAGTCGGTTAAAATAAAAAAAATGCTGGTTTCGACCCCTCTCAAGTGAATCAAAAGTCACAGGATACCTTCTTAACCTAGAACTATAAAATTAATCGATAGCATTTTTTGAGTTACAAGTCTAAGAAGGGGAGGCCTTTGCCCTGCAGTGGGACGCTGAACAGGCTATTTAAAAAAAAGTCTAAGAAAAAAATCTGGAAAATGTGGCCCGGTGTCCAAGAAAACTTAAAAATGTTGCCAGCCTGGAAAATTTGTTGGCTGACCTTTATTTAAACGGTAACTTTGAATCCAGACAAGTGTTGCATTTGTTTCCTAAATCGATGTTTTGGTGTCGTTGCACAATAGTGCATTATGACATTTATGACACAACTCCACAATTAGTTTGCTCCAATTAACATTGACATTCTGTAACCCTTGCCATCCACCAACGAAACTCTGATGCGGTCCCATTTTCTAGCTCAATGAGGACTTTTTTGGCTGATAGCAACACTTGTCTGAACTAGGTCTAATGTCTATAGTCTATAAAATATAGGAGGATCCCTGTGACGTTGGTGACCTTGGGTCAAATGCTAAAAAAGGAAAATGGACCTATGTCATAGCATTTGCTCCAAGGTCACAACCGTCACAGGGATCATCCTATATTTTACAGACTATAGGCACAGATAATATGCCACAGTGAAGCGCCGTATGATGCCGGCTTAGAATAGCATCAACCCACATCCTTCCCGCGGGTGTCGTAAGAGGCGACTAAGGGACTGGAGAGTATTCGTGTATTTGAATTTTTAGGCGACAGGCTGACAACCTGTCACTATAGCGATACACATGTTTTCTGAAACTACCTTGGAAAACAATCCTCAAAAATGTCAGACGTGGCGATAGTGACCGCATTCTTACGGCCGTTAACGCTCTGCCTACCCCTCAAGGGATAAAGGCGTGATATATGTGTGTATAGGTTCCACTGTTGACATATTTGCAGATAACAAGTTCAGTAACCCTTATCTATGGGAAATTGGCTGCAGAGCTTTAAAAAAGCTTTCATATGTAGCTTGCGCGTTTCAGGATATTCGCGCTTGTTCAATTTGTCTCAAGCGCCATCTAGCTTGATAGATGAGAACTATTATCAGTCTCTTATTTTCATGTACTTTATAACTTTGTGAAACTCAGTGTAATTTTTTTTCCCTAAAGAACATTGTATTCCTACCTCTCCCTACCCTGTGAAATTATTGAGTTGTCTACCAATAAGGCGGATCGCACACTTAACGCACAACGCAGCGCTTAAATATCGCAGCGGTCTGTCAGTTCCATTCTAGAAACGTCACTCCCCATATTAAAACCGCTCTCGACGGATGACGCAGCGCTACAGCAGTTAAACGGTTTTAGTATGGGGATAGATATTTCTAGTATGGATATGACAGACCGCTGCGATTTTTTAGCGCTCCGTCGTGCGTTAAGTGTGCGATCCGCCTAAAATATCATAGTTATATCATCATAACTACAAATTGAGTATTGGCGGTGGATAACGGCTTTCTAGCGACAATTTTGGCACCTCACAAGCCTATCGTGTCGACATTACACATACTAAGTAGCTGGTATTGTTTCGCCACTTCAATAAATTAGGCGGGAGTAGGGTGACCAAACTTTCTTAATTTTTTTCTTTAGTCTGTCTATTCTACAATGGCTTATGTCATACTCACCACGCTTGGCAGGCGATGGCGAGCGCAGTGCAAGATAGATAGACAGGGTGTAAGGGACGCTGTAACGAAAACTTTGCAGGCGTGAACAGACCAGGAAACTAAACAACTTTTTCTATGGGGGCTATGGAGGGAAACGAAGCAAATTTTTTAACCTCCAATACAAAGTCACCCAGCTGATCGGGAATTTTGTATGGAAGGTCGAAAAAAATTTCACGTTTACCAACATAGTCCCCATAGAAAAAGTTGTTCAGTTTCATGGTCTAAGCACGCCTGCAAAGTTTTCGTTACACCGTCTCTTACACCCTGGATAGATGTAGATATTCACACGGCACGCTGCTGCCCGTTCCATGGATAAATCTCTTAGTCGCCTTTGGACCTGTTGTAAGCCGGCACCACATGGCAACGGTAGGTAATACTGGTAGTTAGGTAACTATCTATGTAGGCAGTTGTGAATGAATCGATCTATTAAATAGCTTAGGTACTTACCTATGTATGGGGAAAAACTGTGCCTCGTTTTTGGAAACTACAGGCTACAATTCTACAGGTGAAATTCGATGTACATTGCGTAGCGGGTCAAAAATCCTGGTTTTATAACCCCCAACCCAACGGCTACGCAATGTTTATCGAATTTCACCTGTAGAATTGTAGCCTGTAGTTTCGTTGCATAGGCCATGGTGTCCTAAAATTCTTCTTAATCATGGTGTTCCTACATAAAATACATACGTGACAATTTAGCATACTCATAGGCTTATTTGCGAATCTATAAGTAGTTTATGATTCACGTTACTCTGTCACGGTCGTAAAATGTAATGTTTTCGACGGATGGGTGGTGACACATTTCCAAAAACTAATATTGAAACTAGGAGCATGTGGTGAATTTCTATGAATTGAATTTGAAGGTACCTACTTACTTAGTTTTTCTTTTGTTTCATACGTAATATAAAACGATACGTGTTATATATAGGTACAGTCCAGCAGAAAAGAGTAGAAATTTAGTTAAAAAATAGAATAAAAAAATTGTATGAAAAATTGTTGCCATCGGGAAAATCTTGAAACCAACAAACTAAAGCTTAGGTGTTGTAGATGCAAACAGCACAGTCTGTGCCTCACCTAAACGCCTAAACCATAGAAATTTTGAAATGAGACGGCTGCAATATCGGTGACCTAAACACACCAATAGATAGGTAGGTAAGTAATCTAAAGGCTGGTTTACACAGGGTCAGTAGACAAGTCAGTCACGGCGCCAGTGACGGCGCCGTGACTGACTTGTACTGTTTACATGGAGTAAGTAGAAGTGGTGCATTTTTCACAGTGAGCACACGTGTTTGAAGTCAGTGGGAAAAATGAATTCGCGAAAACAACTGAAACAGAAATTTAATTATTTGTAGAAAAATTTATCAAGTTTGCTGTTGAATGAGTTAATAGAAATGGTAGAAAGTGAGATAACTAAAATTCATTTTTATCATTTTTATTGCAGCGAAAATAACGTGGTCACTCTACAACGCAGCGTCAGTGACTGACCACGGCACTGACTTGTCTGTTTACACGGGGTAACTTTAATACTGACCCTTTTTCGACGAATCACAGAAAAAACGCGTAGCACGAGTGACGCTAGCGCCATAGTTCCTGAGTTAGCTTTTGCCACCTCTGCTTCTATTTCTACTTCTACAGCCACTCCATGGCCCATGCCCACTGCTGGACATGGGCCTCCTACGTAGGGGGGTATAGCCATACTCACCCAGATTGGCAGGCGGATTGGTGAGCGCAGTGTAAGATATTGTATATATTCACCGGGAACGCTGCTGCCCGTTCTCTGAAGTCATGCCTTTTACGACACCCACGGGCGGAAATGGGGTGATGCTGTTTTAAACCGGCACCACACGGCAACCCTCATGAATGCTAAATTTTTGGTCTACTGCACTGCATCTTTGTAAAAGCCTGTAAAAGCTTAGCTAAGTACCTCTTAAGGACAGAACAGACAGACACGAGTAGTGATACTAATGCTTTAACCTAGAAAGGCCTGACAATTTAGGCCTGATTAAGATTTATAGCTTGTCTATATTTGTACAGGCTCTCCTAATGTGGTCCTAATCTAAGCCTAGACTTGCCTAAATTGAGACCTAGGTCAGACAAATGAAAGCAGCTTTCGTTGCATGGACTGTAATGTGAGTTGAATAACAATATACGTAGTAGCATGACCATGGGTTTTCAAAATCAGACTAAAATCTTGGATCATATAGTATAAAACAGGAGTTCATTGGAACTGAGAATCAGAGAAAGTATTCCAAAAATTTTGTCCGACTTTGAAAAATCATGGTTAGTATATTTTTATTCACAGTAACTTTTTTTTTCTAGTTGTTATCCTGAATAAGACGCGATGAAGCCTGACGATTACTTTATTGATTCACCCGGCACCGGCGTTTCGCTATTGGGCTTAGTAAGTTGTTCTGGGAAGAACAGATCGCACTGTTTTGACCGTACCGGGATTTACCAAAAACAAGACCTCAAGAAAACAAGACTTTTCTGTCTGCCTGAATCTGTCAGACAGATCTCGAGCTAGGTTGGAATTTTGACATTTGAGTTAGGTAAGAATATTGATATTAGACTAAGTACATTTCCTTGTAAAGAAACTTTTTCAACTTAGCTCAGCGCCATCTATGTACTTACCCTTGAAAATGAGCTACAAAATTTCCTATTGAAGGACATAAACCGGTGGGAGCGTCGTCGCCTCGTCGGTTATTTGAAGGCTTGAAGAGTTCTATTTAGAATTCCATTAAATAAGGGAAAGGAAAAAAATAAAGCGGCATGATCAAAAACCCTCACCTATATGTAATGGGCAAAGACGACAAAATAAACACCTTACAATCTCAAACTCTACAACTTTAAGTTAAAGTTCATTCTTGAATGCAGTACTTTGACAGCTGTCACCATCATCAGCTGATTTCGAGTTTGATTGGCTATGTGTGTGTGTATAGCATTCTGTTTTCGACTTTTGGACTTTGTGCGCCGTATTTCGTTTGTTTTTAGTTAACAATTTTCGTTTAAACTACTTAATTCAAGTTACCAATATGCCTTCTCTGTTAAAAACCATCATTTCGAATCAACCACGGCGAATTATTGGAAGTAGGTTGTACTTTTAATTCACGATCATTTTTTTGTTTCAAAGTTCTAAATTGGTGTTTTTCTCGCGTTTATTTCCAGATGTGTTCTTGAGGTCGTATTCGTCGCAAACTGAAGTGCCCAAGTTTGAAACCCTCGCCGTGTCTGAACCTAAGAAGCATGTGTTCCATGTGGCTTTGAACAGGCCTAAGAAACTGAACACTTTCAGTCATAATATGTGGAGGTTAGTCCGTCTCGTTAGCTATTCCATCTATTCCTGTGTTTGTAGTTATATTTAATTATAGTTTTGTTTAATTCCACTGCTATAGCAACAAACCAGGTAGAAAATCTTTGAATTTGTTAAAATTTGTCATCAGTGAGTGAAAATTATTCAGGAATGTGAATAATCTTCTGTGTGATCAGATCTGATGTGAAACTGTGCTTGATGTTGCTTAGGCTAGTCAAAAGCCAAGCTGTGGGTTTCGGATGCCATCTGTGGCATGATTATTTTTCACTTGTTTCATTTATAACTTTGTAACAAAAAGTTATTATTTGTTATGTATTTGATTAAAACACTAAGTATTCGAAATCACTATTTGTTACAAAATAGTAAACATCATTTAAAATTAGTTTAATGTCACTCAGGGATATTGTTACTAGTACCTCATCCAAGGGTTGCAACGATGGGGATCTATGAAATAGGAGTATTGGATAATTTGTTCTTTCTTTCTTTTTCGTGTGGGACACCGAGTCATCGAACAACCCGATGAACCCTAATGTCAAAATTTTTCCACCGCCTTCTACATATAACGGGCTTCTGACGTGGTTGTGTAACGACCGCCGTCTAAGTGATCATAGACAGCAACCAGGACCTACGGGTTAATATGCCATCCAATATACCGATTATAGTATTTTGTAAGAATCTTATTTTAATAGTTAGGAAATGTGGTCGACCAGGTAAACTGCGGAGAGATGATTTTGATACCAGCCCCAACAGATGGATGAAGGTGGCTTAAGACAGTGAATTGGAGGAAGCCCGTGTCCTAAATGGGACATTTCAGGGGCCCAAGTCTAATTGGCAAGTGGCAGTGGAATGACAGTTGTACTCCGATGGTGTTACAATGACAAAAAATAACAGACTTGGGGCCCAGGCTCATAGTAACTAATATCCAACTCTTAATTGAAATTTCAATTTTTACGAAAGTACCTCCTTACTAACAGTCATAAAGTAAAATAAATATTTTAACCAATTCCAGTGAACTGAAGAGATGCTTCTCGTTTCTTAGTGACAACCCGGAGTGCCGAGTAGTGGTGTTGACTGGTGAAGGAAAGCATTTCACCGCAGGTAGGTCATCTCCTAAGTGTTTGTTACATTTAGTATTTATTTATTTATTTACTATTTATTTATTTATTTACTATTTATTTAAGAACATTAATACCATCATAACAGAAAATTCCAAGGCGATTGCATAAGAAACAATATTTAAACTTACAAACTAGTACTTTTAAACATTTAGAAACAGTTAAGAAATGAGATCAATCATTATTAAATATTATACAAAAATGACAATTTTTTATAAAAACTAAATAAAAATATTTTCCGAACATTTTAAACATTCTCTTTTCAACATAAGCCATCCATCTGCAAACACGTCCACGAGTACATACATACATACATACACAAATTACGCCTACATCCCTGGCGGGGTAGGCAGAGCGCTAACGACCGTAAAGTAACGGTCGTTATCGCCACATCTGATCATCTGACAAATATTTGAGGGTCGTTTTAGATAAGTCGTGTATCACTATAGTGGTAGGTTTTCAGCCTATCGCTTAAAATTGCAGCACACATGAAACCATCGAGTCCCTTAATCGGCTTCTACGACACTCACGGGAAAGAAATATCACACGGCATGTGTTTGTTAATATTCTGTATGTAGTTGCATTCTATGTTTATTCAACGGTTCAGATGGTTCAATACATTGGAGGCTTGTTTGAACAACCACTCAATTATTACTGGATGAGCCCTAGCTCCCCACCAAGCCGACAGGCCCCCTGGGACGAAAACATAGAGCCCATGACAAAAAAAAACTTTTGAGTCTTATAGCAAGTATGGACACCGGTTTTACAATTGCGAGCCCCGAGTTAGATCCCTGCCATGGTACGTATATGTTTTACTCACATACATTTACCAACTGCTCTAACGGTGAAGGAAAACAGAGAAACATCGCGAATGAAACCCACATTCAAATAAAATTAGAATTCAGATGATATTTGAAGTTCGGGCCAGGTTAGCCTTCGGGTTGCGGAGGTCAGACGGCAGTCGCTCTGTATAAAAACTTAGTTTTATGTCAAACCCCCTAGCCGATCCCGACAAAACGGGATAAGACAAGGACGATGAGCAAGTATGGTGATGTTAAATTGTCGTTCCTCAGCTGTTCGTAACACAACCTTACATATTTTTATAGTACTACCATGTACTACTATACTAGGTGGTTTAAAGACTGACAGTATATTAAAGATCTGATCACTGGGGCCTATATTTATAAAATGCACCCAACTCTAAGATCGATCTTGGGTGGGACTTTGAGATGCTGTTAGTTTGACTGACATTTGTCAAAATCGCTCATGAGATCGATCATCTTGAGTGTGATTAATAAATATGGACCTCAGTGTCCCACAAAAATAGATGGAACAATCCCTTTAGGGGTGTAATGACCAAGACGTTAAAATGACCAAGTGGCGAAATGTCCAAGAGGGAAAAATGACATAAAATAAGTATGCAAAGGTAAAAAAGAGTTTCCTATTTAAGTCAACTAATAATAAATTACTTCATACCATTTCAGGCATAGACTTAAACAGTTTTGTAGAGGGCGCTGCCAAAGCGAATGAGTTTGATGACGTCGCTCGCAAAGCAAGAGTTCTCTATCACATGATCAAACCTTTCCAGGTACGTTCAGCATACACGTGGAGAACCACACGCACATAAATCACGCCTTTATCCCTCGCGGGGTAGGCAGAGCGTTAACGACGGTAAAATTAATCGTAGTCGCCACGTCTGACAATTTTTGAGGGTCGTTTCAAATAAGTAATAATGCCATTTCTCTCCTGTAGGTCTGCTGTAAGAAATTTCTTTTTTAGAGATAAGCAGTGCCTGTTGTGTCCATTTTATTTATGTTTTTTTTCCTGTAAAATTTCTTGTGTACAATAAATGGTAAAATAAATAAATAAATAAGTTGTGTATCACGATAATGACAGGTATCATGCCGGCATAGAATAGCATCACCCCAATTCTTCACGGGGGTGATGTAAGAGGCAACTATGGGACTCGAGGGTTTCATGTGTATAACCATTACCACGTATTACAACTTTAGACGACAGGCTGACAACCTGTCACTACAGTGATACACGAATCATCTGAAGGGGACCTCAATACTTGTCAGACGTGGCGACATCGACCGTAATGTTACGATCGTTAACGTTCTGCCTACCCCGCGTGAGAGAGAGAGTAAGGGATAAAGGCGTGATTTGTGTATGTATGTATGTACGTTATACATAACTATACCTCCCCACCTCTGCCCTGTGATATTTCGTGATTTTATATAGACCTATTTGCGTCAAGTGCGCGTATACGCGTTGTGCGTCAAGTGTGGGAAAAGCCTTAATTCGTAATCAATTTATTATAATAATATGTATTATGAATGACAATGCAACTGAGTTCCTATTAGATAAAAGCAATGCCTAACAGCAAGTTAACTCATTTCTTTATAGGACGGCATCACAGCGCTAGAAGACTGCATCAAGCCGGTCCTGGTGGTGACGCAGAATGCCTGCGTGGGGGCCGGAGTTGACCTCATCACCGCTGCAGATATGAGGTGGGCAAAAAAGGACAAATACAAGTCCTTCTTCTTTTCGTGTGGGACACCAAGTCGTCCACCGACCCGATTAACCCTAGTGTCAGAATTGTTCAACCGCCTTCTACAAGTAGCAGGCTTCTGACATGGTTGTGTAACGACCGCCGTCTAAGTAATCACAGACAGCAACCGGGCACTACGGTTTAACGAGCCCTCCGAAACACGGAACTATCTTCTTTAAACGCCCAATCACCTAGCGAGTTTTAGAACCTACTACCTATAGTTCATAAAATATAGTTTGATACAAGAGTGATTCAAGAGGAAGGTTTTTATGCATAATACTTGCCGGGAAAACATCTAATTCCCACGGGAAAATTAGTTGCAGCGGGCGCACTAGTAGAGTATAAGTATCCTTTTTTGCTTCGGAAAGATGGTCCGATGACTTAGAGAGAGCGGCTGGTAGCGACTGGATGACGAAAGCGGGAGATCGTGCCTTGTGGCGTACTGTAGGGGAGGCCTATGTCCAGCAGTGGACTGCTATAGACTGATGTGACGCTTTTAAAACCTAAAATGTCCTAACCAGACTGGGAACAAATTCACAAAGTGATAAATACCAACTTTGTGAGTGACCCACCGAGAATCGAACCCGGAATCTTCTGTGTCAAAGGCAGTCGCACTACCACTGCACCACATCGGTCGTCCCTGTCGGTTGACGTTCCCTGGGGGAGGCCTATGTCCAGCAGTGGACTGCTTTGAGCTGATGTGACGCTTTTAAAACCTAAAGAAGTAAATAGTGTTTTCTCATTTCAGATATTGTACTGAGGACGCGTGGTTCCAAGTTAAAGAGGTGGACATAGGTTTAGCTGCCGACGTGGGAACATTACAAAGGCTGCCCAAGGTATATCCCTTTATAAATAAATATCATGGACAATTCACACAGCGCCATCTATGTCCAAACTAAGCAAAGCTTGTACTATGGGAACTAGATAGCAGATACTATTAACATATGTACTTTTTTTTGTTAATAAATACATATAATATTATACATAGAAAACACCCAGACTCAACACAAATATTTGAAAATTGACTTAACAAATATTTGTATCCGGTGGGTATCAAACCTACGACCCTAGAAGGCAGGTTTACTATCCAATACGCCATCGGGACAGTCGTTATAAACCCTCATTACGGGTATTTTCATCATCTACTGTCTGTTACTTGCTTGCTTGAACCTTTTTTTCGTGTGGAACCCGAATCTAATATCATTAAACGAGCAATAATTATCAGAATCTCGAAAAGGCACCAACGCCACCAACGGTTAACACGAAATTTCGTTCGTATTCGTACCAATTTTTTGGGGGCGATTAACAGCGTTTCTCCACTTATCTGATCCGGCTGCCGGATGTTCGAATATTCGAATGCCGGATGACGCTTATCCACCTACCCGGCAAAAGACGGACTGTAGAATGACGTCATGGTATAGTTCAAAAAGTAACTTATATTACGTATGCATACTTTTTGTACGTATGTCACTTCGGACCGTCAGAATCCAAATTTCGGTTTGGAAAATTTCCGGATCAATAAATGCTGGATCCCGGAAGAGTGGAAAAGCATGTATAGTGGTGTAATAGATTTCTAACTCGGGTCGGAAATTTACGGATCGGCAAATGACGGATGCCGGATAAGTGGAAAAAGACCCTAATCGGTCTTTAAGATTTCACTTTCCAAAAAAACATTTAAAACAAAAGCCGAACAACGCTCGGTCAACCAGGTACTATTGTTTGACATACATACATACATACATATATCACGCCTTTATCCCTTGCGGGGTAGGCAGAGCGTTAACAGCCGTAAGAATACGGTCGCTATCGCCACGTCTGACATTTTTGAGTATTGTTTTCTAAGGTTGTTTCGGAAAACATGTGTATCACTATAGTGACAGGTTGTCAGCCTGTCGCCTAAAAATTGTAATACACCAATACTCTTGAGTCCCTTAGTCGCCTCTTACGACACCCACGGGAAGGATATGGGGTGATGCTATTCTAAGCCGGCATCACACGGCCAATTGACACTATTGTTTGAAAAACTAATAATATGACTATTTCAAAATTTCCAGGTGATAGGCAGCACATCAATTGCCAGGGAGCTTTGCTTCACAGCGAGAAAGCTGCCAGCAAAAGAAGCTTTGGACATCGGTCTGGTCAGCAAAGTTTACCCGGACAAAGACACGTGAGTTATTGAACAGTTTTTGATGGTGTTTGTATCCAAGTAATTGCCGTGTGATGCCGGCTTAGAATAGCATCACTCCATTTCTTTCCCGTGGGTCTGGGTGTCACAGACTTGGCAGGCGGATTAGTGAAGATCCCTTTATCACTTTTAACCACACCCTAGGCAGGTGGGGTGATGTTATTCTAAGCCAGCGTCGCGGGAAATTTGTACGAAAGTGACACTTCTGAACTGTCAGTTTCATACAAAGTTTGTTTACAAAATGATAAGTACCTAAACTTACAGACTATAGTGTCAGAATTTTTTAACCGCCTTCTACAAGTAGCAGGCTTCTGACATGGTTGTGTAACGACCGTCGTCTAATTAAACATAGACAGCAACCGGGACCTACGGTTTAACGTGCCATCCGAAACACGGAACCATCTTTCTTACGGACAATCGGATGGTCCAGCCCGCAATGTCCTAACCAGACTGGGAACAAATTCACAAACACGCACACCTCTTACACTGTACTTATTCAAATTTCAGGGCCGTTAAGGAAGTCCTATCCATAGCCGAAGACATAGCATCCAAGAGTCCAGTAGCTGTCCAGACCACCAAGATGAGTTTGGTGTACTCCCAAAGCAGGCCCACTAAGGAGGGGATCATGCATATTGTAAGTACTAACTACTCAACCACGTCAGAGGTTTCGTCAACCACGTCAGAGGTTTCGTCAACCACGTCAGAGGTTTAATCAACCATGTCAGAGGTTTCAACCACATCAGAGGTTTTGTCAACCATGTCAGAGGATTAGACGACCATGTCAGAGATTTAGTCAATTTAAAAAAATATTGAGTGGAGTGTGTTCTACTCATAAAATTCTACAACTTTCTTCGTTAGGAACATTTTCCAGAAACAGGATTAAAGTATGTGAAATATACAAAATGTACCAGCCCACGAGAAACTATTTATAGGAGGTAAAGGATAATTACACACCTTTACAAAAAAATGTATTTCATATTTTAAAAAAAATGCTTCATACGAAAGTTGTTCAGTTTAATGAGTAGAACACATATTAACGTACGTATTCTGACCTATGTTAGGGAAAATCCCCATTATCAGTTTCCAGTATCGATAATTACAATCTCTAAAATATAGGATGATCCCTGTGACGTTTGTGACCTTGGAGCAAATGCTATGACACAAGGTTCATTTTCCTAATAAACAGAGGGAGCATAGCATATGCTCCAAGGTCACAAACGTCGCAGGGATCATCCTATTGTGGCAGAGTAAAAACTCTGCGTCGGCACTCTTTCCAAGTCACCTCTCCTTTCTCGAATCATTTCAAACTACGAAATTGGAATGTCGTCCGGCGAAGAGACCGGTCTTTTGTTATTTTGGTATTGTTGTTATTTTATTATTAATATTTTACAGACTATAGTAAAATTACACCCTAAAATAATAGAACATTTCTGTTTAATTCCAGCGCCTTCTAAACCAAGCGATGCTGCAAAGCGAGGATGTAGCGAAGGCCGCAGTCGCATCAGCTTCTAAGGGGGAGCCCCCCGAATTTGACAACCTGTAGAAACTGTAGATCATTATAATCATAACAACAGCCTTGGGACTAGTACAAGGCTTATTGTACATACATACATACTCATATCACGCCTTTATCCCTTGCAGGATAGGCAGAGCGTTAACGGCCAAAAGAATACGATCGTTATCGCCACGGCTGACATTTTTAGGATTGTTTTCCTAGATTGTTTCAGAAAACATGTGCATCCTTCCCGCGGGTGTCATAAGAGGCGACTAAGGGACACGAGGGTATTGGTGTATTACAATTTTTAGGCGACAGGCTGACAACCTGTCACTATAGTGATACACATGCTTTCTGAAACAACCTTGGAAAACAATTCTCAAAAATGTCAGACGTGGCGATAGCAACCGTGTTCTTACGGCCGTTAACCTACCCTTCAAGTGATAAAGGCGTGATATATGTATGTATGTATAAAATAACGGATATTTACGCCACGTCTGACAAAAGTTAAAGGGTAACAGAAGACTGTGTATCACCATAGTGACAGGTTGTCAGCCTCATCATCATTCTCCTGGCCTTATCCCGTTTTCTGTCGGGGTCGGCTACCTAACCTAGGGGATTTGACAGGTTGTCAGCCTATTGTTGTAATTTTTCGTTTCAAAAATAAGCCTTGTTAGTACAACGTTAGGACGTAGTCTTAAAATATCCAAGTTTTCTAACTTGAAACAAAAAAAGAACATCCGATCTGACAACCATTCGCTTTTTACTGTTACTTATAAAATGTAAAATATGTATTTTTGAAAAATAACATTGATATTTTAGAGGTGTAAAACTGTAGGTACTTGTTTTTTAAGTGTGTATGTACATACAAAACACAATGACTTTTCAGTATTTTTATTGTTTTCTAACGCCATCTGTTGTTATTTTTACGCAACTGAGAACTTCTTCCCTAGATACAAACATTGTATTCTCATTCATAACCGTATACAAATGAATTCTGTAACTCATTCTAAAGGCAATATAATAATGCAATAAATGACACAATCATGTAAATATTTTGATATTTTTATAGTGTAGCTAAGCGAAGTTACAAAAAATATATTTATTGATTCCAATTATAAACAATGATTTCTTATTTTCAAAATTCACAATGAACTAAACCTTACAATTTATATTTTGAGTATTTTATCCTAACACTTCGCATAGCATACATTTAAAATAAATAAAACCATCGCATCGATCCAAAAAATAATAATGGCCGCCCGGAAATAAATTCCATTCCACATTTGAAAATCCGTCTGACGTCACGAGGTGAAACTACGTCACTATGGGGTTCGACAAAGGAAATCAGGTAACCTACATAGGGGAGGCTGCATTTACGTACTTGCGAATGACCTGCCCAAATATAGAGCAAGCTATAAATAGAACTGGGGGGGGCTGCACCCAGCATGAATGGTGCACCCGACCTGCAACTAGGCCACACTGCAATGATCTGACCTATTTATTTTTCAATGGGTCGCTGCATGAACGGGGGTGGGCCCATTGCGAGCCCCGTTTCATTCAGTAACAGTCGAACCTCCGAGGTCAGCGTGACCTAGTTACGCTCCCCGCTGTGCTTCAGCTAAAAATCGCGATATAAACCCTCAAACCTACCCCAAATCTGCTTTTCAGGACACCGTTTTAGTGCTTTCAGTGAAAATTATATCAGAAACACCAAAAGCTCAAAGCATAGTGAAGGTGTGATAAGATTACAGGGAGACAGTGAAAATTTTTCAAATAGTTCGAAAGTCCCGCTAAAACCTGTTGAGAGACGCCATTTGTCGGAATACCGTGCAGTACGCTGCGATTGGCTGAAATTCTATAGGGTCACGAACGAGCCAATCGCGTCGCGCACTCCGAACAATGTTCGCGACGATCGCGCCACCTGTGGCGCAGGCACGTCAGTTTCATTGAATAACCCGCCGGGCCTAGACTGTTTTGTTCACGCAAGCGCACTGAGGCCCGAAAACGGGCCGAAATAAGAACGGTTCGCAAGTGAATCTGATGTATTTATGTCATAAAAATGGTGAAATCTGTGAAGTGGCGAGTAGAAATTAGGATATTCGACGTGTCGAATCATGACCGAGGCATCTGAAAAGTAAGTAGTGGTCGGGACTCTCAGGGTTTGGTGTTTCGTGCGTAGCCCTGCCTCTGGGTAGGGCCTTACCCCGGCCATTTTTCGTAGCTCACGGGATGTGTGGTGTTTTACTGAGGGTTTCGTTCACTGTGATGTGTGTTGTGCGAGTATTATGCACTTGAGATGAGCTGGGAGAGCGTACGGAGCTGTACGAAGACAGATGGACCGCCGCCCTGTTGTGACCCTGTATGCTGTATAGCTATAATCAATGAGCAGTCGTTCATTCACAATAAAGTAGGTAAACTCCTTTCGGGGTCATCCGAGCTAAAGCACAGAGCTTTTACAATGTAACCACTTGCTCCATTCAGACACAATTTTATTTGTGATAGTGTATCAGATTAGCTAATTTCTCTTGACATGTATTTTTTGTTCTTCGTATCTTTGAATTTCGAATAATTTCTATCAATGACTGGCTGGTGAGAAAAAACAAAAAAAGGTTTTTATATTGCACAGTTTCCGCGCCTAGCAAGAAATGTTGTTATATCGCACGTTGAAAGCATTACCGTCACTATACAAAATTTGCATGATTTTGACTATGAACGCCACCTGTTTACGTACATTTCAAAGAATATAATGCCGAGACACCTATTCTTCTAGCTGTACTACAAACTCCTGGGCAAAGTAGTGCCGGTATGCATTTTAACGATTTTGGTGTTTAATATAATGTAATAGTGATATATTTTTTATAGTGACACGTATGCCAACTTATGTGGAGCAAACCTTGAAAGTAAAACCATCATATTCTGCTTAGTGATGTTATAATATTTATTTTCTTTTAATTAAGCGTAAAATATTTACTGCGATAGCCTCGTTATCCCAAAAATTACAGTATAGTGTTAAGTTTTTTTACAGAAATAATATAAATAATTAAAGTAAAAGTGATACTTTGAGCATAGTGACCATATTACTTCATAAATTTATGTTAAACATATAAAACAAAATGTCATTTTGGGCTTAATGCCACTTTTCTTTTCACTATTTAGTAAGAATTGGAACAATCATTACAAATCAAAATGAACTTTTACGTTTAGTGTCTTTTTGACATATAATATAATTCAAATTTTCACACAAAATTATGTCATTTTACGTATAATGACACTCTATTTTTGTATATTTTTAAAATCTGTTGAACATTTCATTACGTAAGCCTGGAATTTTATGCATTTGGTCAGTATTACTTTAGTGATTAAATGACTATGAGTAGGTTTATAAATCAAAACTGTATTTTTATCCATACAGTCTTACTTACTTAAAAATTTTAGACGTCATTTCTTTAATCAGTTTATAGAAAACAGACAGTTTAGTTATAGCAACTTTATGTCTTATAACATTATGAGTTAATTTCCTATAATATTAGTTAATAGAGTCTTATTTTGTTTAATGCCAATATTTCTTTCTGTGAAAACTGGATTAATAGAAAATCCGTAAGTGATTTTTGATCCTTTTAAGTACGAGTCGATAATAATTGCTGCTGCATGCGTGCTGGAATTCAAAGAGCGTAGTTTATACAACTTCATACTTAGTTTGCAATTCTAAATTCTCCAGTTTACTCTACCGGAGGGCTTTCTTAGTAGTTTCTGTACTGTAATCTTTTTCTTCTCCTTAGCCTTATCCCATCATCTGGGGTCGGCTCTCCTTGTCTGTCTTTTCCATTTGTCTCTGTCCTGTGCAGTTTCTTTACTGTAATAAGAGTACAAAATAATGTTCTTTGGTATGAAGGAAAGAAATAAACTCGTCCCTTTGCCATCTAATCAAGTAGTACTCCATCAGTAGTTTCATTGGTAAGAATGATCAGAGTTTTTTTATAAACGAAGCTAAGATTGGCGACATTGGCAAAATATGGACTATTGAAGTACATGTACCATGCAATCTATGCATATATAATTAAATTTTTTTCTTAATTTTAAGAAATGTTTATTCTATTTGTTTAACAATATAGACTACACGGATGCTATGCTGCTGCCATAATATTAATAATCAGCATCTTTGAAAACTTGAAAGTGTGTAAAATGTTTTATCCCATCTATTGGTCTGTCAGCAATGTAAATCAACACTAGTGACAAAGAAGACTAATCCTAGTGACATGTTTCTTGTTTTTAAATAGAAAATTAAAATAAACACTACAGCAATACTCGTACTAGTTACAATTTTTGCAAAGATACTCGATTTCTAATTACCAAAACGTACTGACACTAATAGACAGTGCAACAAATATTTGAGATACTTATGAAGATGGGTTTTAAATACCAAAAAAATTGTTTACTCTTAGGAACACAGTTGTATCTAGTTGTATGTAGTTGTATCTATGCAACGAAAATATCAACAAAATGGTTAATATTTGGAATTGCTGAAAATTTTTACTTTACCAAATTGTACTCAACAGTTATGTTTATACGAAATTAGTTTGTTTAATATACTTCTGTGCAATGATGTTATGGTTACAGTATTTTTTTAACTTTAATCATTCAGCTGAGTTGTTCTATAGGATGTCGGTAAACTGAAAGGACGAACCAATTAAGGACAATTAAAGTATGAATCTGAAAACTTTAAAAGTTGGTCAGCAGGAATATTGAAAAAATAACTTATGGATTTTTTTGTTTGGAGGTGTAACAGTAACAAAATTTGATAACACTTATGGTAAATACGTTATTATACTTATATCTTTAACACATAATTAATAATGTAATCGTTTTCAATCGATTAAATCTAATGAACATCAGGTTCCAGTGTTATGTTAATCGAGAGACTTAAACTGTGGAAAAAAATATGCATCCAATACTCTTTTGTTGCATCTAACGGCTCTCACGTGAATGGAAAATGAGGTGATGCTATTCAAGCTGGCATACTGATGTGCCGTTCCCGGTAAGTTTCCCTAGCGTGGGAATATTCCCAGTAGCGTTCCCGGGCACATTCCCAAAAGTGGAAATATTTGGGAAAGTTGCTCAAAAATGTTGTTGAAAGAAATGATATTTTGTTAAATTTATTACTTTTGCCTTTAAAACAAGTCTACTATGTAAACACAGTTAATAATTAACGCGATTTATAAATTCCCAAAGTTACTGGAAACTTACCGGGAATATTCCCATTTACTTTCCCAGGAATATTACCGGTAATATTAAAATGTTTTTTTAATTCTTTGATTTCTATATTTCTAATGGGTAACTACCTAGTGTTGAATAAAAAAATTAATGAAAAATAAAAATCAATGTAAATGGGATTATTTTAGTTTAGTAATCTATACATATAATAAAATTATAACAACCTCATGTCTGTACATTAAAGATATTAAAGAAAAACTAAGATGAAGGATCTTCATACAACCAATAAAAGCCAAAAATTTGATTCAAAGAAATTTTGTCTGTCTGTTTCTTGTCCGCTTTTCACGCAAAAACTACTGGACGGATTTTGATGAAACTTTTTTTGTTATATAGATAGGTATTTTATACTTATTTGCTCTCTAACGGGGTAAAAGGGGGGTGGGGGGATAAGTTTGTGTGAAACTCCGTCAGTTTATATTTGGCTTTTTGGTTAGAAATTAAAAATTACGCAAAAAGGATCTGCCTTAGAGGGGGTGAAAAAGGGGGGGTAAGTTCCTATGAAACTCCATCCGTTTTGAAGCTAAAGCGATTAAAATTGAAGCTGTATACGTGAATACTAAGCTTTTCTGCCCTTCGTTTTGTGACGGTTACCTGTTTAAAGAACCATAGTAATCCTAATCCTATTAATATTATAAAGGCGGATGTTTGTGTGTGAGCTCTTTTAGCGCCAAGTCCTAACAAGACTTGGCGCTAAAAGAGCTGAATCGATTCAAATGATACTTTGTACATACAAAGACGAGAAAATGCCCAGAATAGGACATACATAGACTACTCTTTACCCCGGTAAAATGTCTCATTCCCACGGGAACACGCATTTTCCAATATTTTTGAAATGACGGCGCCATTGAGCCAATTCGCGTTTTAGGAAACAATTTTTTTTAACAGTGACATCTATTGCTCGAGACATTTGACTTACTCAATTGAGTAGCTGCACCAAGATTTAAGTTTAAGTCACAATACACAATCCATAAAAAATATGTTTGAACAAGATGTTGAAATAAAACATTTTACATATAAATATATTATCCCAGTTAAGATGTTTTAACAAGATCATCAAAAATTTATACACGTAATATTTTGACAACCAGGGTCACAATACATACTCCATACAAAATGTGTTTCAACAAGATGTTGACTTAATTAATTTTACAAAGATATGAAAACATTTTGCATATAAATATGACATGCAAGTTAAGATGTTTTAACACGATCTATCCAAAATTGAGACACGTAATATTTTGACAACCAGCGAGCCATTTCCGGTCACAAAATAAATATAAGTAAAATACTGGACTAAAATGTATTATGAACAAGAATGAGGTTATTCTATGGTTTATGGGCGGATTTTTCTAACGTTGTCCGCTGAAAATTTGCGTGTCGCACGTGTTCAGTTTTGTTTAGCTGCGACCGGCGACACGAGGGTTTAAAGAAGCTTACCCAGCGTCGACATGGGGGTTGAGGCCCCCCCTCAGAGAAAAAGAGAAAGCAAACATTTAATTGCAAATCGACACCAGCTGCAACGCGCGACACAGGGATTTACGGAAGCTTACCCGGTCCCGACACGGGGGTTGAGTGTGGCTTGGCCACCTCAGAGAGAAAGTGAAACCAGCAGCTAGCATCGACGGAATATAAAAATAATAGGAATCCTAGGAAAGGTCCAATAAATTTCATCTGTTGTGGAAATGTTATAATTTTTGACGTGTTTTATTTTCCAAGCAATCGTCAAAATCTAACAAACGCCACAATGACAAGGATTTTTTTCGTACCGACGTTTCTATTTAAATCCTTTTATTTATCTTATTTGTTTGGTGAATCACGTTTTTTACCAATAGAGTATTACTTTATTTATTAAAAGTTTCACTAAGTCGCGGGTGAAACCGCGGGGCGGGCAGCTAGTAATATAATAAAGAGAGTGTTGAATGTGTACTTAAAGACATAGAAATGATGTCTTATTTCAAAGTTAAAACAAAACAATCATAGATATTGAATGTTCCCGCTAAGAGAATATTCCCGGGCACATTGGAAAAATACTGGGAATATTCCCGGTAGTAAAATACTGGAAATTGGAATATTCCCCACGGCACATCACTAAGCTGGCATCACGCGGTGTTTTTTTGTTATTTAATTTGATTTGGCTAGATTAAGCTTTCTAAATTAATAAATCTTATGTCACTCTGCTTATGTCACTAAACGAAAAGTCTTACTAACTTTAAGTGTAATAATGATACTATACAAAATAATACAAGAAAAACTTGAATAAATAATTCAATTATTGAAATAAGAGTTTCAAGTCATAATCAACTTAAATATAATAATAAAATATAACCTTTGTCAAAAACACCGAAGTCTCTAAGTCTTCTAGTTGTGTAATAAATAAAGATGCAATTTTTCAAAATTTCAAATGCTCATTTCTCAAAAGTGGGTTTTTTGGATAGTGACGGTAATGCTTTCAACGTGCGATATGTATTTGAATTTAGAATGAACATTGTTTGAATGGCTGGCTGGTAAAAAAAAACTACAACAATAGGTTTTTTTATGGTGCACACATGAAGCAAAGGAAGAATTTTACAATCTATCTTAAAAGATTATCTCATTGTCTAGCCAACCAACTGTCTGTGACTCGTTAATTTTTTCTTTAAATTAGTTAAAAAGGTTAAAGACTAAAGAAGCTACTTCTATATATTCTTTTAGCTATTCTATCAGTCTTTATGAATTCCATAAACTATATTAAAGACTAAAACATACAAAAAATATAAAATAATACATTCTGACTCTTTGTCTATAGGAAAATGATGTAAAATTGCTACTGAACTCTAAAAAAAAATTCCAGCCAGGGCCATCTAATAGGAACTAAACAAAAAACAGATAAAAAAATCCTATTATTGCTGAAATAAATCAAACCTGAAAAACACCATCTGCAGCTGTTTTGTAAAAGAAACTTATAGGTACCAAAATAATTCAATAATAAGGATTTTAATGATATCCTACTTACAATTGGGGGTAAGCTAGTTATTACATGTGATGCCGGCTTAGAATAGCATCACCCCATTTCTTCCCATTGGTAAGAGGCTACGGGACTTGAGAGCTTCATGTGTGTTACAACTTTAGGCGACAAGCTGACAGCTGTCACTACTCACCTGAAACAAACCTCAAAAATCTGTCAGACATGATGATAATAACCATATTTTATGGTTGTTAAACACTTGGCCTACCCCGTGAGGGTAGGAATAGGCGTGATGTGTGTATGTATGTTTGCTGGTAAGCAAGTTTTTTTTTAATCTACCACGAAAGCAAGATGACAGACAATAGCAGAATGTCAATATAAATAAATTTCAACATTCCTAGGTACTGGTAAAATAACAGCAACAAAAGGCTAGACATATTTTAAGTTGATATATAAAAAAATACCTTGCTGACTGAGCAGTGCTAGGATTTTTCTGCCGTTCAGAGTGAATTTTGGGAAATGAAACCTATCAATATCAATTTATCACCCCAAATATATATACTTATACCAATTTTTATGGAAATCATATTTTGACCTATTTCCTTAGGGAAAGTTAGTTAATCCTTATCAACTGCCCCTGAGCTAGTAGAACACCCTATAGTAACAATAGTACATTACGGCAGAAGCCAAAAGTGGCCAATTTCTAGTCGATTAATATTGAAAGGACAATATGAAGTTAAGGCATTTTCAAATGAACGAGACCAGAAATTGGCATTTTGGCTGAGGCTGGTATAATTCTTTTCGTCCATTTGCGAGGAAACTTTACAAATCTTCATTTTAATAGATATAAGGTTTGAAAGATGTATGTATGTATCTATGTTAGCGACATTCAGTTCAATTTTAAAAAAGCTCTGGTAAATTACATTCAGCCTATAAACATCAAACATATTCATATTGTTTAACTCAAAAAACCTAATTTCACAAAGTGTGAAGTTTAAGAACCTTTTCCTTTGTGGCCTACTAATAGGCCAGATATGTTCTACAGAAATGTATGTATGGAATCTCATTGTTGTCCTTTCTGCATGCTTATGCCAACCTGACGACTTAGACGAGCCGATTTTGGAATTCTTTTTTTTTAAATAATGCCGCCATTTACGAGCAAATGGAAGAAAATATAAGAAGCTATTTGCTATCAGGCAATGTCGTGATTTTCCTTCACCTGGATCCAAATTGACTTTCGCTAATTACGTTGTTTTTGTGAAAGTAAGCAATGAACCTTTTTTTATTAATGAGTAGGTATTTATTTATGGTTCTGTAGTCACTACATTACAAACCCTCAATGATAATTTTTGTGGACCGATAGCTCGCTCACTGCCGCGCGCAGCATGCGGCGCAATGCGCGGTCGGTGTGGACGGTTTTTCGTCCGAGCATGAGAATTTTAACATGCGCTGCTCAGGCGAAACACGTCCACATTTGAATGTGACTTAACCTAGGATTCGGGTCAAGCCTTTGGGTTGCAGAGGCCAGATGACAGTCGCTCTGTGTAAAAACTTGGTTCCACGTGAAATCCCCTAGGTTAGGTAGCCGACCCCGATAGGCAAGGAGAATGATGATATATGCAAAAAAACTTGGAACATGATACAAGGTCGTAAGTCGTACAAGTTACATAGATATAAGGGTTATTTAATAAACCATAGATTTGGGTAGGTACGACTTGCTCTTGACCAATTTATTTATAACTTAAAAAGGGCGGATTTAACTAAAAGGACTGTTGTTTTTCTTCAGATAAGAAATAAATCTTATTTTGACAAGAATTTTTACGAATTACACTTTACAAATGAGAAATAAATAATTAGTCTTAGGCCCGAGGGTACGCCATAAGGCACGATCTCCCGCTTTCGTCATCCAGTCGCTAACAAGACCATACAATTACTTATACAGAGTGTTGGGAAAAGAACTAACTTCTTATCAAGGGATAAACAAGGCCATGAACTGAACAACTTTCCCCAACTACTACCCGTACCCGTCTGTGCCGTGTGATTCCGGCTTCGAATAGCATCACCCCATTTCTTCCCGCGGCGCGAGTGTCGTAAGAGGCGACGGACTTGAGGGTTTCATGTGTATAACAGCTTAAGGCGACAGGCTGACAACCTATGATTATAGTAATACACTCAAATAAATAATGAATCATCTCTCTCTCTCTATTTGTCAGACGTGGCGATGGCGATGCCTACCGCGCAAGGGACAAAGGCGTGATATGTGTGTATGTATGTATACATACGTATAGATATAATCACGCCTCTTTCCGGGGAGGGTAGGCGGAGACTACGTACTTCCACTTCCTACGATCGTCATACCTCTTTCGCTTACTCAACATTCATCAGCCTTTTCATACATGCTCGTCCGTTTAGGTTCTTTTGACCTGACTTTTCTTCAGAACGTCCCCGATTTGATGTAGGTACGGTCGTCTAGATCTTCCTCTTCCCCGTCCAACGTTTCCATTCACACTCGCCATATATTTATATTATTAAGTACCCATCGTTATCTTAGTAAGTACCCTCACAATTATTAAATTTAAGTTGTCAAACTTTGTAATTGGCTTTGTAAAATGTATTTATTGTCATTGTAATATAAATTAGATATAAGCTGTAAAGTTTGCTTGTCAACAATAAAATAAAATAAAAATAAATAAAAAATAAATACTTGTTTAGTTAATCTTCTTTCATCCATCCTTATGTATATAATGTATATACAAGCGTAACTTTAAATGCGCAAAACCCCAGACACCGTCAATCAGCCCATGAAACTGAACAACTTTGCCCAAGAAACAGGTCGAAATGTGAGAAAAAAATTTGTACCTCCCATACAAATTGACTTGGTCGGTCCGTAATTTTGTATGGGAGGTCCAAAATTTTAATTCATATTTTAACTATGTTCCTTGGGGAAAGTTGTTCAGTTTCATGGGCTGGTTGACCCCTTAAAATATTTGCAGCAATTTTTTTTACACCCTGTATAAAAAAAACCCATTTAACGTTAACGCTCTGCCTACCCAGCAAGGGATAAAGGCGTGATATGTGTGATTATATGTATTAACCCATGTTCCCGATGTTCCAGTGAATTCGTGGTGCGTGTGAGGGCGCAGGTGATGTGTCGGGACGAGGGCACCGGGGGCTGGCTGGCGCTGGGGGGCGGAGGCCTAGCCGACGTCATGGTGGGCCGAAAGCCCCACGTCGCCACTACTGGTAAGCTGGGTGATCTGACGACCGATGTGGCGCAGCGGTAGTGCGACTGCCTTTGACGCAGAAGGTCCCGGGTTCGATTCTCGGTGGGTCACTCTAAAAGTTGATATTTATCACTTTGTGAATTTGTTCCCAGTCTGGTTAGGACATTGCGGCTGAACCACCCGATTGTCCGTAAGTAAGATGGTTCCGTGTTTCGGATGGCACGTTAAGCCGTAGGTCCCGGTTGCTGTCTATGATCACTTAGACGGCGGTCGTTACACAACCATGTCAGAAGCCTGCTACTTGTAGAAGGCGGTTGAAAAATTCTGACACTAGGGTTCACCGGGTCGTTGGACGACTCGCTGTCCCACACGAAAAAGAAGCTACTGCTGGTAAGCTGGGTGATGTCATGGGGTCTCATTCCTTACTAGAGGAAATTAGTCCAAAAAAAACAATAGATGGCGATACGGGTAGCGAATATTACTTAAGAATCTGAAATAAAGGCAAATTTACAAAAACAAAGTATTGGATAATTATGAATACATTATATTTAACATGTTTTGAGACGGAAAACACGCGAAATTATTCACATTTTAGCAATATTTCTCAATACAAATGACGTGAATACGAAGTATCCAATAAATGACCTAGATGTCGCTAGCAACGCACTCGCTGAGTCGACATATCAAATGTGATGCTGGCTTAGAATAGCAATATCCCATTTTTCTCCTACGGGTCTCGTAAGAGGAGGTCTATTACAATTTTTAGGCTGACAACCTGTCACTTTAGTGATACACTTATTATCTGAAATGGTCCTCAGTATTTGTCAGACGTAGCTATTAGCGACCGTATTTTGGTGGCCCTTAGTGCTTTGCCTATCCCGCACGGGATAAGGGCGTGATATATGTATGTATATGTATTATGTCTTAGCAAATTTTGAGAACTCATTGCTGGCAAGTGTCTGTTTCTCCTTAACATATTGACCTTGACTTTGGCAAAATAATCGTCAGAAGACGATGGAAGCCAAGCTTTAAAAAATAAAATAAAAACCAAGCGTTGTTGCTCCATAGTGTTACCTATACTTTTGAAGAAACTATTGCTATCTAAACTTTTTTATAAAACCAGTGTATTTTGTTCAAAATGATCATAATTTCCATTTTTCTCTTCCAGGCGAATCCCCGGCCCCTTCGACCGCGTCTCCCCCCCAGTCCCCCCCCGGCGCCTCCCCCCCGGACGAAAGCCCCCCCGGCCCCCTCTACGACTACTACATCAGCGGCCGCAGGATACAGGACAATATGGTAAGAGAAATAAAAATAGAAATAATTTATTTGCAATAATACATGTCAATACATAATAAGATCTTAAATTAAATTCCAGGGCCCCAAGTCTCCTATTCTTTGTCATTGTACGAAACGCGACTGTCATTGAATTGCCATTGTGATTTTTCTATACTTCAAACTGTTAGCAGACTACGAAATGACCAAAATCATACAACTGAGATCCAATCGACATCCAACTGAAACGTTTCATTTAGCAGACTTAGGGCCCTCTACAGTATTCTGCTTGCTTCAAGCGTGCAAATGCAAAATGAGATAAATTGAGTGTTGCCATTCGAGTACATTTGACGTACACTTTTAGGCCCTTAGTGCAATGTGTAACTTTTTCCTCTCATGTGTAAAGTCGTATCACGTCGAAGATGCAACAATGCACACCATCACGTTTTCGTCACACGATTTTTCCACTAATTTTAACATGAAATGTCGAGTTCGCTTCGCTCGTATATCATTACTCACGTGTGAAGCTTGGCCAGCCCCGAGGCAGTGCTTTAGGGGCTAGTTTTAAGTTTTTAGTCCACCTGAGCCGCGTTTATACTATAGGTCCATGAAATTGTTATTGTTAATACTTGACCAACAAAAAGCTAAATGTAAAATTTACTACTTTGAATAAATTATTTGACTTTTGACCTTGCTCTTGGTGCAACGCAGTGCATGTCCTGTTCTTGCCTTATTAATGGGAAACTTGCAGCTTCGCTCGCTATAAGTGTGGTTATAATGTAGCTCAAAGTGGCTCCTCCCTTATTGAGTTGAGTTGAGTTAAGTAAAACGCCGATAAACAGCTCCTAGGTAAGGTTTCTCCCAAAAATAAATCCAATAAAAGATTTCCCATTAAAAAAATTGCTCATGTACACTCTACTTTCGACGGCGGAAATGTAATAATGTATTTTGAGAAGACAGTTGTGGCAACACTGAGAAGAATTTTCTATCGTGGAGCGGAAAAGAAGGTTTTGGAGTGTAGCGAAGAAGAAATTAGAAAAACTAGTGTTACGTAAAGCGACATTCAGTGTCCTAAAATTACCAATATTGACATTTGGTAACCCAAAATTACATTTAGCAGCTTAAACGAACAAAAATGACCCCGCACGTAAAAAAAAAATATTCCGCAGGGTATTCGCCTGCGGTGATTTTGCAAGTTTTCAAAAAAAAAAAAAAATTACTACGCATACGAGCTCATACCGTAGACAGCCCTCCGAACACTGATAGGGTGCATGCAAACCATGAAAGTGCACGACTTTCCCATAGGAACATATGTCAGAAAACGACAAAAAAAATCAACTGACTGCATTTACTACGGGAAACCTAAAAGTTTTCGACTTTCTGACATAATATGTTTCTAGGGGAAAGTTGTTCAGTGTCATGGGTTGGATGCACTTATCAGTATTCGGAGGGCTGTATATCCACATTACATATTCACAGTACATTCTGCCTACTGATATAGACTTACGTTTTTGCTTTCTTACCGTTTGGGAAATTTCGAAAGCAAAATGTCAAAAATGTTCATTGTGTGGACTACCGTTCAACATTGTTGTGACCCATCGCAGGTATGTATTACACGTAGAACATTCCGTTAGCACGTTTTAAAAACCTAGTGGTGCCATCTATCGGCCTTCATCATCATCATATCATCCATAGGACGTCCACTACTGAACATAGGCTTAAGATTTACACCCTGTCCGAATAGAAGCGGTCTGCATCCAGTATTTCGGACTTGGCTAGATCGTATGTCCATCTCGCGGGGGCCGTCCTACGCTGCGCCTGCCGGTACGTATTCTCCACTCGAGAACTCTCCTGCTCTACCGGTTATCGGTCCTTCGGGGGATGTGGCCTGCCCATTGCTATTTCAGCTTACTAACTCTCTTTGACGGTTACCTTGTTTCGTCTACGAATCTCCTTGTTTCTGATTCGATCACGTAGAGAAACGCCGAGCATAGCTTTCTCCATAGCTCGCTGAGTGACTCTAAGTCCACCACTCCGAGAGTATCGAGTTCCCCACAGATATTGTCGTGGGCGCTAAGTACATCAGAGTTGGTCATGACTTTCGTCTTATCCATATTCATCTTGAGGCCCACCTGTTGGGAAACCCGATTGAGATCTTGCAGCATTTCGCTGAGGTCTTCGAATGACTCTGATATATTCGCCATTGATATTGATGCCAAGTTCTTCCCACTCCAGGAGTTTGAAGGCATCCTCCATTGCATTGGCGAAGAGCTTCGGTCACAGTACATCTGCTGTTCTCACACCTCTCTGCAATGGAATTGCCTCCATGGTCTGATCTTGTATTCGAACTGACATTGTGGAGTTTCTATACAAGGTGTAAAAAAATTGCTTTAAATATTTTAAGGGGTGAATGTGTGTATGTATGTATCTGAATCAGCCCATGAAACTGAACAACTTTCGCTAAGAAACATATGTCGAAATATGAGAACTTTTTTGGACCTGCCATAAAAAATGACTTAGTCGGTCGGTAGTTTTGTTTGGGAGGTCCAAATTTCTGCCATATTCCTACCCATGTTCCTTGGATAAAGTTGTTCAATTTCATGGGCTGGCTCACCCCTTAAAATATTGGCAGCATTTTTTTTACAACCTGTATAAATACTCCAACACTTCGATATACTTACCTGTAGTCAATAAGGCACCGCTGAAGAGTTGACTTTAATTTGACTTCACACACTGGTGATGGTGGCGTGAGTTACATGCTGTGTGTACTGCCTGGCCAAGCCCCGAAGCAGTGCCTTTTTTTCATGTTTTTTTTTTTTTTTTCATTTTATTATGGAAACTTATTCTCATAAAAGACGTCCTTTTGTATTACAATTTATTTTATTAAGAATGTCAATATTACAGGGTGTAAAAAATTTGCTGCAAAATGTACGAACCGAACGGCTCAATTTGTAGGGGGGTTAAACTAAACTTTAACCCAAAACTTTTCATATTTCGACCTATGTTCCTTGGGGAAAGCTGTTCAGTTTCAAGGGCTTATTCACCCCATAAAATATTTGCATACATACATACATACATAAATCACGCCTTTGTCCCTTGCGGGGTAGGCAGAGCGTTAACGATCGTAAAATTACGGTCTTTATCGCCACATCTGACAAGTATTGAGGGCCCTTTCAGATGTTTCGTGTATCACTGTAGTGACAGGTTGTCAGCCTGTCGCCTAGAATTGTAATACACATGAAACCCTCGAGTCCCTTAGTTGCCTTTTACAACACCCGCGGGAAGAAATGGGGTGATACTATTCTAAGCCGGCATCACACGGCAATTCTAAGCCGGCATCACACGGCAATTCTAAGCCGGCATCACACGGCAAAAAATATTTGCACCTTTATTACACCTTATTATACTTGGAAATAAAAATATTTCGATTGGTCCACTCGGCTGTCTTCCTAATCAGACTGTACTCGTACTTTTTTAGTCAGTGATGCCGGCTTAGAATAGCATCACCCCACATCCTTCCCGTGGGTGTCGTAAGAGGCGACTAAGGGACTCGAGAGTATTGGTGTATTACAATTTTTAGGCGACAGGCTGACAACCTGTCACTATAGTGATACACATGTTTTCCGAAACAACCTTAGAAAACAATACTCAAAAATGTCAGACGTGGCGATGGTGACCGTATTCTTACGGCTGTTAACGCTCTGCCTACCCCGCAAGGGATAAAGGCGTGATATATGTATGTATGTATGACGCAAAACCACCAACATTACATGCAAGTTTGGCCTTTATGTCTGGTTATTATGTTTTAATTCCGTAATGCGACCGCGGGCTTAAGGATTAGTGTCGGCATACATATCATTATGGTTCTGTATAAGTCAGAAATAACTTTTTAAATGGGGAACCGACTTCAACGGACGTAAAAAGCGCTAACCTCCATCCTTTGTCGGTAAATATGCCAAAAACCTTTTCCTAAGTCTAACAGATACTTTTCTGAAAACCGCATCAAAATCGGTTCATTCAAACGCGAGATATTCGCGGACAAACATACATACAAGTCAAACTGAGAACCTCCTTTTTTGTAGTCGTTAAAAACACTTTGTTTGCAGATTTCACATTCAAAACACAAACACATAACAGGAAATCTTAGACCAAAAATGCGCTAAGGCGGCCTTATCGCTGAAAGCGATCTCTACCAGACAACCTATTCAGCCTTTTGTCTTTATCAGACAAGCTTTTTTTCATATGTCATATTATGTTCCTTCGGGAAAGATGTTCAATTTCATGGGCTGGTTCACGCGTCACAAATATTTGCAGCACTTTTTTTACACCCTGTATACAGTGCCGTCTGATGCCGGCTTAGAATAGCATCACCCCATTTTTTTGTGTGGGTGTCGTAGCAGGCGACTAAAAGGGTCGAGAGTTTGTGTATTGCAATTTTAGGCGACAGGCTGACAACCTGTCACTGATACATGTCATGTCTTTTCTAAAACGACTCTCAAATATTTGTCGTTATATGGTTGTAACGCTCTGCCTACCCTGCGAGGGATAGAGGCGTGATTTATGGTACGATTTTCTTGTAATCGTTACCAACAAGCAGTATGTGTTTTTTTCCTAATATTCTAAGCATCATTCGTGCAAGTCTTTCTTTTTCGTGTGGGACACCGAGTCGTCCAACGACCCGATGACCTCTAGTGTCAGAATTCTTCAACCGCCTTCTAGAAGTAGCAGGCTTCTGACATGGTTGTGTAACGACCGCCGTCTAAGTGATCATAGGCAGCAATCGGGACCTACGGCTTGGCGTGCCATCCGAAACATGGAACCATCTTACTTACGGACAATCGAGTGGTTCAGCCTGCAATGTCCTAACCAGACTGGGGACAAATTCACAAAGTGATAAATATCAACTTTGTGAGTGACCCACCGAGAATCGAACCCGGGACCTTCAGCGTCAAAGGCAGTCGCACTACCACTTCGCCACATCGGTCGTCATTCGCCTAAGTGAACCCTAATTCTGACTTCCTAATACTTTAATACAATTACTTATAAGCAGTAAACAAATATAGGGTGGCTTTCTTCCGTATTTCGGTCAGTCTCATTTTGGAAATGGATACGTGCGGTTATTAAAAAGTGATCTTTTACATAATTTAATTCGCTAGTTCTTTCTTTTTTTCGTCTGGGACACCGAGTCGTCCTACAACCCTAGTTGATTCGGTAGTTGACTGGGTAATTGATAAAATACAGAAGTCTTACGCTTAAATCTAAAATACTACAGACTCGATTCATAGTTTCCGAAATATTCAAAGTTTGAATTACTGAACAGAAAAGCAATATTAAAGTAAGAGTTTTGACGCCATCCAATGAAGCGTAATGTGACGTCATATGTTGCTATCTTGGATGGCGTCGGAACACTCACTCTTATAGAAAAAATCTGTTTCTGTTTGAAAATTGCGAAAAATTACGAATGAAGTCCGTAGTTTTTCAGACAATAGTTTTAAGCGTACAACTTTTATATAAGGTGTAAAAATATTAGCTGCAATTATTTTAAGAGGTGAACCAGTCCATCAAAACTGAACAACTTTCCTCAGGTAATATAGGTCGAAATATGAGATTTTATTTTTTTTGTATCTCCCATACAAGTTGACTTGTTCGGACGGTAATTTTGTATGGAAATTTTTCAAAGTTCAAATTTTTTATTTCATATTTCGACCTATGTTCCTTGGGGAAAGTTGTTCAGTTTCTTCAGCTGATTCACCCTTTAAAATATTTGCAGCTAATATTTTTAAACCTTGTATTTCGATAATAATACAATACAAATGCTTTATTTGTACAAAACACATAACACAGAAAAGTACAATAAAAGAAAAATCGGTACAATATAGGCGGCCTTACTGCTGATGTAGCAACCAATAAGAATAACCCAGTGCACTAGAGAATTCCGCGCACCTTCAATGTATTGCGCTAGATTTGACCCGCGTATTTTGTTCGCAGACCGTCCTAGAATGCAGTATCGGGCGAGACTTCCAGTACAACAAAGTGATGCCAACGTTCCACCACTGGGTCACTGAACACAAGAGATTCGGCCTGACTTTCCAGACGGCTGCCGACGCCAGGGCCTTCGACAAAGGAGTTCGGATCGCTATACACGACATCATAGTCGGTAAGATCACCCCAGCCTATAAGGTGTAAAAATATTACCCGCAAATATCTTAAGGGGTGAATCAGCCGATGAAACTGTACAACTTTCCTCAAGAAACATAGGTGCTTTCCGCTTCCTCCTACATTTTGTATGGGAGGTCCAAAAATTTTTTTCGTATTTCGACCTATGTTCTTTGAGGAAAGTTGTTCAGATTCATGGGCTGATTCACCCCTTAAAATATCTGCAGCTATTTTTTTTGACAGCCTGTATAATAGCATGCCACAGGGTACGCCACAAGGCGCTATCTCCCGTTTTTACCATCCTACCAGCCGCTCTGTTTAAGTCATCGGTCCATCTGGCCAGAGGGCGTCCAACGGTACGCTTGCCGAGGAGAACGTACCCATTTTAAATTAACACGTTCATAGCGAGTTTCTATAACTAACAGCGACATCTGTTGAGTAACACTTTCAACATGATAGCTTTTAGTATGGGGAGTGGCGTTTCTAGAATGGATCTGACAGACCGCTGCGATATTTTAGCGCTCCGTCGTGCGTCAAGTGAGCCATCCGCCTTAACTAACCTTCCAAATTGATACAATATTTTACTAACATATTTGCTTACCCGACCGCGGCACAGACAAGAAGGATACGAAGGAGGGTCAGCAAAAAGAGGACGACGGCAACTTGTCTATGATGTTGGACGGTGAGTGCTTTGAATTATAATAATAAAAAAAAACAATAAAATTGTTTGTATAATATAATATACAGGGTGTAAGAGACGGTGTAACGAAAACTTTGCAGGCGTGATCAGACCATGAAACTCAACAAATTTTACTATGGGGGCTGTGGAGGGAAACGAAAAAAATTTTTCGAGTTCCCAAACAAAGTCAGTCAGCTGATCGGGAATTTCGTATGGGAGGTCGAAAAAACTTTCACGTTACACCCTTTATAATATTTTAATATTTGACTGTTCCGATGGTGTAGCGGATACAACCCCTGCCTTCTACACTAAGGGTCGTGGGTTCGATCCCCACCGGACACAGATATTTGTTAAGTCAATTTTCAAATATTTTTGTCGAGTCTGGGTGTTTTCTTTCCTTGTATAATATGTATTTATTTACTAAAGGAAGTATAAAAGTATTAATATCAACTATCTAGTTCCCATAGCACAAGCTTTGCTTAGTTTGGGGCTAGATGGCGCTGTGTGAATTGTCCTGGATATTTATTACAATATACTTAAGCATTATGTGATGTTTGCCGTGTGATGCCGGTTTCGAATAGCATCACCCTAATTCTACTCGTGGGCGTCGTAAAAACCGACTTAGGGATAATCATCAAGGGAATGGTCAGTAGCGTTCCCTACGAATGCAACATCTTACACTGCGCTCGCCAATCCGCCTGCCAAGCGTGATGAGCACAATACCCTCCAATAAGGGGAAGCCCATGTCCAACAGTGGACTGTTGTGGCTGTTAAGGTGTGTATTTTAATTTCAGCGGATTTTCGATAAACTACGTTTTTATTGTACAGTCAGCAACGGAGATAGATTAGCAGGGGTGCTCCAAACGAATTGAAATATTTTAATTTTCAAGTAAAAGATCGATATGCTACAAATAAATTTTAATACAAAATGACATACTTTACGAGAACTGATTTTCATAATTTTGAAATTTTCATTTGGGACAATAATATTTAGATTCGCTTGGAGCACCCCTGTATACCTTTTTCCGCTGACTGTACTAAGGGCGCCCTTTAACTTAGGTCCGTATTTATAAATCGCACTCAACTCTTGAGATCTCAAGAGCTATTTTGACAAATATCAGTCAATAGTAACAGCATCTCTAAGTCTTGAGAGTTGAGAGCGGTTTATAAATACGGGACTTAGACTTCCGTTACTTTCAAAACGCATTTTATGTACGTGAACTAATTTATCTAATGTGTTTTCTTTGTTGCTTTCCCTCTTCCGTATACTGGATTCCTATACGGTGAGTTTACTAGCTGGGCCTCAAGTCTGCTGCTTTTTTGTCAATTCAATTCATTTTTTTAGGATGTGACTTCTGTCTACAGGGACAATTCTGCCAGTGTCAAGGTGGGGAAATATACGGGTACAGTTAAATATACGGGTTCCTCAAAATATAACCAAGTGGCCGGTTTCTCTCAACGATTACACAAAACAATCTTTGTAATGCCATTGAAACTCAAATGTTATTCAATTGCCATTGTTAATTTTCTATACTTCAAACTGTTAATAGACTACAAAACTACCAAAATCATCCAACTGAGATCCAATCGACATCCACTAAAACGATTTTCATTTATCGATAGTTATAGTAAATATTTTTACATATCTCATGCTCTGAAAGTAGGTCATTACTGACAAAAAACACGACCTGTAAGTTCAACTTACAGGCGAGGTTTTAAAACTAAGCCTGTAAGTAATTTTAAATATGGAACTAGAAAAAGAACCAATAGAATCGCGACAATTAAAAAGTTAAAATCAATTTCTTCTTATTTTAACAGGAGTTGCATCCAATTAGTTGTATACAATTTTAAATTTCGAACTGGCCGCTACGAATTGTGTTGCTTGAACGCAGGAATTATATTTTTATTCCGTATTTTTATAACCTCAATAAATGAGTTTGTTGAATTATTACTCAATATTACAATGACAAAAGTAAAAATTACTAATATCCGTACGATCAGAAAAATGTCTACTTTATGTTAGGATACTTTTCTTTCATATTAATTCAATATTTTTCAATCATAGAAAAAAAAGTTTAGTCGTGCAATTTGAATAGCAGACGATACAATCATCATTTATGGATCGTTTTCTTGTATTTATCGCTTTATTTTACTCTTTTTTCATTCGATATGTAAAGCTACTACTGTACCACGGATGTAACATCAATAACAACCTCGGAAAGGTACCGCCCTCGCTCCGCTCGGGCGTTAAAAAACCTCGGTTGTTGTTGATAGCTTACATACGTCAGTACGTAATCTACTGTTGTATGTTTTAGTTTTTAGGACCAACGCCATCTATTGCCATAAATGATAATCTCTATGACATCTATTCTATTCTGGAAAGAATAACGTGTAAAAATATTAGCTTCTGATATTTTACGGGGTGAATTAGCACATAACATAAACAACTTTCCCCAAGAAAAGTTGTTCAATTTCATAAGCTAGTTCACCCCTTAAAATATTTACAGCGAATATTTTCACACCATAAATATCTATTGTGGCGTAAACAGACCAGTGGCCTATGATAGCAACGAAACTACAGGCTACAATTCTACAGGTAAATTCGATGTACATTGCGTAGCCTGTGGGACATTATAAAACAAGGATGTTTGACCCGCTACGCAATGTCATGGGATACCTTACTAAAGGAAATTAGTTAAAAAAAAACAATAGACGGCGATACGTGTAGCGAATGTAACTTAAGAGTTTGAAATAAAGACAAATTTCCAAAAACAAAGTATTGAGAAATTATGAATACATTATTTAGGATGTTTTAAAACGGAAAACCCGCGAAATTATTCACATTTTTGCAATATTTTTCAATACAAATTACGTTAATAAGAAGTATCCAATAAATAACCTAGATGTCGCTAGCAACGCACGCGCTTTGTCGACATATCAAATAGCCTGCCAATAGCCATCTTAGGGCAATCGAATTCATGACGTTAGGTATCGGTACTACTATAGTAGTATTATATTATCTGTGGCAATGTACATCGAATTTCACCTGTAGATTTGTAGCCTGTAGTTTCGAAAAACGAGGCACATGTGGTTTACTAGGAATGTTTTTGCCCTAAGGTCTGGGCGGGGCGTGGCCGTCTCTGCACGCGTACAAAAAACTGTACGCAGGACCCCGCGAGGAGGACGAGGAGCAGCCCATCTTTGAGGTCAGTTCCAATTATCACCTAAACAACCACCAAAGTCAATTTTAGGCGACAGGCTGACAAGCTGTCACTACAGTGATACACAAATCATCTAAAAGAGTAAGGGCTCTTTAATACTTGTCAAACGTGGCGATATCGATCGTTACGGCCGCTAACGCTCTGCCTACCCTGGGATATATATATTTTTTAAATAAATTAGTTTTATTCCAGGCATAACCAATATATCAATACAATTATAAAAAACAAATATAGCTAGGTAATTAATTAAAAAGCTTGGTATGTTTTTAAATAATGGAAAAAAAATTTTTTTTCAATACTTGATTATTTTTCCACATCCCAGGCGTTAACACAGTTTCTATCTATTCTTATCTAATGACTAACTATTAACAACAAGTTTTCCACTTGCAGTGCCTCAACCTGCCGTCGGAATCGCGGTCTAGCTCGGAGAACTCCACCGCGTCGCGCGCCAAGCGGCGCCCCACGGAGCTCACGCAGACGCCCATACTGTCAGCGATCAATCTACCCTCGCACGCACACACACGCACCGGTAAGAGATATATATAGACAGAAAGATGAAGAAACTGACAGATAGATAGACAGAATGTTGAAAAAACAGACTAATAAACAAACAGATATATGTATATACAAATAGATAGATGTAAAAACCAATAGATATATAAATACATAGACAGACAGACAGGTAGTAGATCAAACACACACGCACCGGTAAGAGAGAGAGAGAGAGAGTAAAGCGGCGGCCCACGGAGCTCACTCAGACGCCCATACTGTCAGCTATCAACCTGCCCGCGCACGCACACACACGCACCGGTAAGAGAGAGAGAGAGAGAGTAAAGCGGCGGCCCACGGAGCTCACTCAGACGCCCATACTGTCAGCTATCAACCTGCCCGCGCACGCACACACACGCACCGGTAAGAGAGAGAGAGGGAGATAAATAGACAGTTATATTAGGGAATAGAAGGCTATTGTTTGCGGTAATATTCTGGATAGTACCCAAAATAGACTTGACGGTATTTTAAATAAGAGCAAAATATTTTTGACTGTGTATTCCAAACAAAATTTCGAAGCATACTTTTGACAGTATCGAACAATGATCTTCTTTTTTCAGAATCTGGAATCAAATACGCTGATGGGAGCTACGACGATAAGATTGAAGACTCCGAAACGGGCTGTCCTTACGTGCACCTGTCAGCGGTAAGGATAATACGCATTTTTTTTTTGTATTGGACACTACGTTTACGGCCCCGGGGCCATCAAAACTACGCAAAAAAAAACTACGACAGGTTAATACGCATGATGACTGGTAGGTTGAATGGCTACTTCTTAAAACAAAAATTGTATGAAAATACGGAGAGATGACGGCATGTCTTTGTAGTTTGTCTGGCGTCAAAACACTGACTTTTATATTGTTATTCTGTTTATGAATTCAAATTTTGAATATTTCGATAAACTGTAAATGGAGTACTTATGTAGTATTTTTGGATATTACTTTTAAGAGTACAACTTTTGTATTCTATTAATGACCCAGTCCTAGCGAATTCATACAATTCCCCGTGGGAATGCTTTGATTACCACTGTAAAAATTGGTACAGTTTTGACTATATTTAATTTAATTATAGTTATATTTTAAATAAAAAAATTAAAGAATCATGTTTATAATCAACCCTGTAAGTAAGTCGTAGTTGTGTACTTACAATGTGTATTGTTTGTTTGGCCAGGTGCACGAGTACACGTATCCGTCGTCAGGAGTGATCAGCTCGGAGAAGTCCTCGCCCAACACCAAGCCGCCGCTCACCAAACACGATTCAGGTAAAATACAAATATAAGGTGTAAAAATATTAGCTGCAAATATTTTAAGGGGTGAAGCAGCCAATGAAACTGTACAACTCTCCCCAAGGAACATAAGTCGACATATGAAAAAAAATTCGACCTCCCGTAAAGGTTGACTCGCTCGACTGCTACATTTTGTATGGGAGCTCCAAATAAATTTCTCATATTTCGACCTATGTTCCTTGGAGAAAGTTGTTCAGTTTCATACTCCGATTCAACCCTTAAAATATTTGCCGCTAATATTTGTACACCTCATATCGTAATATCACGGTCGTTATCGCCACGTCTGACAAACGTTTGAGGTTCGGTTCAGATAAATCGAGTTTCGCTATAGTGACAGGTTGTCAGCCTGTCGCCAAAAATTGCAATACACATGAAACCCTCGAATCCCTTAGTCGGCTTCTACGACACTCACGCGAAAGAAATGGGGTGATGTCATAATCCTAAAATATAAGGTGTAAAAATTTCGTCGAGTGTTGTTGAGCGTCGGTGGCCAAGTGGATAGGACACCGGTCTTACAATCGTGAGACCAGAGTTCGATCCCCGCCATGTACCAATGTGTTTTTACTCACGTACATTTACCGACTGCTCTTATTGTGAAGGAAAAACATCGTGATGAAACCCACATTCAAATAAAATTTGAAATCAAATGATATTTGAATGTGACTTAACCTAGGATTCGGGCCAGGTTAGCCTTCGGGTTGCAGAGGTCAGATGGCAGTCGCTCTGTGTAAAAACTTGGTTCCACGTCAAATCCCCTAGGTTAGGTAGCCGACCCCGACAGAGAACGGGATAAGGTAAGGAGAATGATGATAAGGTGTAAAAATTTGCAAATATTTAAGGGGTGAAACAGTCCATGAAACTGAAAAACTTTCCCCAAGAAACAGGTCGAAATATGACTCGTTAGCCTGGTACAATTTGTATAGGAGGCCCAAAACTTTTATTCATATTTCAACCTATGTTTCTTGGGGGAAGTTGTTCAGTTTCATGGGCTGATTCACTCCTTAACATATTTGCAGCTAATATTTTTACTCCTTATCAAATTCAAATTCAAAAATGTTTATTACCAAAAACACAAGAGACATAATAAACAGAGTAGCAGTGGACCCTGCACTAGGCGTACCTGTATCGCAGGAGACCGAAAACGTTATACAAACAATAATTTTTAAACACAAGGAAATCGAGTGAAGTGGATACAATTGGTAACATTTTTGAGTTGCTACAAAATAAATCAATAAAGAAGAATATATAAATAATGAATGCACCTAATTGTCAATTGCAGGTTCTATAAAGAAGCAGTACTCGGGGCCGCCGCCGCTCCCCGACAAGAAGCCCGCTGATACGTTCCAGTCGCGCCTCAAGTGCCGGTGCGTATAATCTTTATCCTTTTAGGGCCCCAAGTCTGCTATTTTTTGTCATTGTATTGCCATCGAAACTCAACTTTCATTCAATTGCCATTGTGGCTCCGGGTTCGATTCTCGGTGGGTCATTCACAAAGTTGATATTTATCACTTTGTGAATTTGTTCCCAGTCTGATTAGGACATTGCGGGCTGAACAACCCGATTTTCGTAAGTAAGATGGTTCCGTGTTTTGGATGTCACGTTAAGCCGTAGGTCCCGGTTGCTGACTATGATCACTTAGACGGTGGGCGTTACACAACCATGTCAGAAGCCTGCCACTTGTAGAAGGCGGTTGAAAAATTCTGACATTAGGGTTCATCGGGTCGTTGGACGATTCGGTGTCCCACACGAAAAGAAGAAGAATTGTGATTATTCTACACTTCAAACTGTTAGCAGACTACGAAATGACCGAAACAATCCAACTGAGATCCAATCGACATCCAACTGAGATCCAATCGTCATCCAACTGAATCGAGTTTCATTTAGCAGACTTAGGGCCATAGACTTTATAATGAAATCTAAAAAACTAATTTAACCATCTTCTAAAGATCGTACCGTCATGAAAATTGGCAGTTGTATGTGATTTTGATGTGATGACATTAAAATAATATATATAATATAAATAGTGTAGGCACTCAAGGTCAATACTTAAACATATTCTAAACCATGATTTTTATCCAGATAGACTAAACTGACAGCTAAGAATGCCCTTTTTGTTTTAAAATGTTGTCATCATAAGTCTAGTGTTGTGGTTTGACTCATTTATTTTATTCATTGAACTGTTGTGAGATGAATTCTGGATGTAGTTATTTTTAAATAAATATGCATAATAAATACTTGACTTTCGGTCACGTAAATAGTATACGAATAGGTCACGAAATATCGAGGAAAAACAAACAATCGTGGTGATAATCCCGTAAATACTAATAATTTAAGTGTTGTGAACAACCGCGAAAATCTCAAAACATATAACTTAGTTTGCGGCTGTGTTGAACCTGGTAAATAAATTCTAATCCTCTGATGATAACAACTAAAACATATTATTGTCAGGTCAGACTGGAAATAAATGTGAAGTTAGTTTGTTAAAAACAAAGTAGCATGTTTGTCTTTAAGGCCAATTTATTAATGGAAATTTAAATTAACCTAATTTATTTTCAAAAAGATTCAATCATAATCTTTGAATCATAATATAACTTGATCATTCAGGGCACAACACGACATTTTTATTATTTTTAAATACAATAACGTGGCAACCCACCAAATGTCAATTTAGTCTATCTGGATAAAAATCATGGTATATATGACTATTTATAAGACTGTCAGTTGCAAAAAAAAAAAGTTTCTGTCGAGCTGATCTGATTTTCTATTATTTTAGTGCATAATATGTACTGTTATGTATAATATGTTTATGTTTGCAGGCATTGCCACGAGTGGTACTTAGAGAGCGCGAACCGAGCGGGCGCGTGTGAGTTCGCGCCGGACTGCTTCAAGTCGTGCATAGACTGCGTTACTTGCATCAAATGTGCTCAGGTAATCACGCTACATTCTTGCGGGGTAGGTAGAACAGCCAGACTGTAACAAAATTAGCTGCAAATACTTTCCCTAAGGAACATAGGTCGAAATATGCAAAAAAGAAATTTGGTCCTCCCATACAAAATTAGCGACCGACCAAGTCAATTTGTATGGGAGGTCCAAAAATTTTTGTCGTATTTCGACCTATGTTTCTTGAGGAAAGTTGTTCAGTTTCATGGACTGATTCACCCCTTAAAATATTTGCAGCTAATATTTTTACACCTTATACATTACTTCTACATAGAAAGTGCCATATTGTTTAACTTGTATGTTTGTGATTGTTTAACCTGTTTGTGATTGTTTAACCTGTATGTATGTTCTTATTCGCAGGGGATGCTGTACCACTGCATGTCGGACGCGGAGGGCGACTTCGCGATGCACCCGTGCGCGTGCGCGCCGCCCGATGCGCACTGCGCCAAACGGTAAGTCAAACTCAAACTATTTACTTATTCCAAGCAGTAAATTTTACATTTAGCTTTTTGATGGTCAACAATTTTAACAATAACAATTTTAAGAACCTAGTGTAAACGCGGAAATGCTGCAATTTTCAGTTTTTGTCGTGTGATCTCTCTCTTTTCGTGTGGGACACCGAGTCGATGAACCTTAGTGTCAGAATTTGTAGCAGGCTTCTGACATAGTTGTGTGACGACCGCCGTCTAAGTAATCATAGACAGCAAGGAAGACAGGGTAAAAATAAGCAAACCCATTTATGGTAGTTTAAATTATCGGAAAATATTGGACACTAATTTTTTGTTTATAAATACTCAATTCAAATTCAAATCAAAATTCAGGAGTGGGAGGTTCTTCGTCACTGCTATGTAAAAATCGTACATAGACTTGACATTACGCGCGATTTGAAATGTCAATAGCTTCTTAATATTTTTAAGAAGATAAAATACGTAGTTAAGCAATATAATAAAAATCTAAAATTAAAATCGTAGAAAAAATCGTATCGGATTCGTAGTTTATAATCTAGAATTTGACCTCATTGAATTTTTCAAGTCATTTAACCCATTGTCATCCAGATGGCTCGGTCTAACGCTGCTAAGTCTGCTAGTGCCGTGCCTCTGCTGCTACTTGCCGCTGCGCGCAGTGCACCGAGCTGCGCGCGCAACGCATGTCGCGGGGGGGCTGCACGCGCCCGCACAGGTATTTAATTTACATACATAACTTGAAAATAAATTGTCTATAATCATAAACTAGCTTAGGCCTAGTTTTGTTTTAAAATTAACTGTTATTTTACTTTTTTATTCTTGTCCTCAGCGCCACGAGCCACCGCACCCGCCCCGACGCAAATAACACAGCGACAGCGACCTCAGTGTCAGTGAATTGAACTAAAGTACTGAAAGGTCGTCAAGCCAAGCGAAGTTGCAATTCTGCGTAGTGTCATACCCCAAAAATGGGTTGCCAGTGTTTAAAGATTCGTGTCATACCCTAAAAAAAGTGGTTACCTTAGGGTTGAGTGAAGTGTCAGTGATACCCTGTGGGTAGTTGGCAAAAAGTTCGGTCGTGAGTGCTCAGTGAAGTGATTGGATCGATTGCTGAGGCGGTGCCGTTATACTGCCAAGAGAAAAGGACCTTTTAATGAGGCGTGGTTAATGAAATCAATTGGAAATAAGTGATTTGAAAACCGTTAAGCAGCTGAAGCTGGCAACAGCGAAAGTAAGCTGCTTAAACGGAAAGTAAAACCTGAAAGCCAGCATGAAATGAGGGGAAAGTTGATAAAGTAATAAGTCCGTGAAAACGGCTTGAACGCTTGCAGCCTGTAAGGTTTAGGAGTGTCGTGTTTAAGAAAAACTGTTACAGACAGTTAAATGTCTTTTGGAGTGAAATTCGTGCAAAGTTCTTGTTTGCAAGACTGCAAGAGGACTGCCGGCTGCCTTTGAAAGTCACAGTGGTATCTCACCAGTTCACACAGCATCGCGAATGCGGTTAGCGGTGCTTCGTTCACTATACCAGTGGGCCTAAAATGCGCTTAAGAACATCAGGAACACTTATGAACAACAATACTGTACTGGAACATCCTTATTTCGAAGAACATTGAAGATAAATATAAGCATCGCCAACTAACCTTTATTTGGCGCCCAACGTGGGACTTATTGAAAATCTATACATGGTTAATTGTAAAGATTTCCAAATAAAACCCAGACAAGCACGAGCATTGGGGTCTGAAAAACAAAAGAACACCGATAAATATAATGTAATCTATGTCGAATATTTTATGTCAAAACCAGGACATGTTTGGATAACATGTTCCGAAATCTTGACAGGAGGTCAAAATTAAGTGTATGTTGCTTAGTCGCTGGTGTCATCTTCTATAGAGTTGATAACAAAACCAGTATCTCGGATTTTGCTGGGCTATAAAGTTTGTAAAGAGAATTTTAAATCAAAGTCAGAGAAAAGTAAATTATAAGTGGGTGATTGTGTGGCATCAATCAAATTTTATATGAAATTTTCTCTGACTGAGTTGAGTAAGCCATTTCTTAGTCCGCTACGCCAGAATGTGTCTAGGTGGTTTTCTGTTACGTATGAATTGCAATTAGTGGAATACTCAATGATATCTTAGTAAAAAGATATTACCGTGACCTACAATCCACACTGCTCGGAGAGCTCACTGAGTTCCAATTTTGACCTCAAGTCAAAAAATATTTAAAAGGCGTGATTTTTGAGAACGACACTTTGTAACTTAGAGTATAAAAACTTTGCGTAACCCATAGTCCGTATCTTCAAAGATAAAAATATATTAATTGCCGTTATTGTCATTAAAATAAGTACGTACTTTGAATTATTGACACTACTACACTGTCCACATAGAAAAGACGTTTGTCTAAAAATACCCATTTCAGTATATCACTTGATAAAAAAGGTTCTAATTTAACTGCGGTGTCTGTTGAAATTGAGGTTGTATTTAATTACAAATAAATACATCTCTCTTTCTATTTTCGTGTGTGGCACCAGATCGTAAATAATGGGTGTTATGAACTTTATAACTTCGTAACGTTATTTACTCATTTTAATAAAATGAAATAGTCCTTATTTAAAATCAATGCGTTAATTGTTTTTTCTATGTGGGCAAAAGTTTGCATATAAATGTTTTCAAATATTGTTAACGATAACAAAGTAAATGTAATCTTTAATTCCAAAATGCTTGAAAGGTAATATTAGAATAGAAGTAAGTTTTTATACTAAGGTTCAGACTCCACTGTCCTAAACTGGTAGGAACCGTATGAAGTTCTTATACACTGCCAGATCATATACATTTTATGCAGTTTATTTACTCACCTTGAAAAATGTACGAGTACTACTCTTTTAGGACACTTGACATTTCTACGTGAATTTAGTTGCGACATGGAGTTGCGATGATGATGATAAGTTACGAAAAAAAAATAGTCCATGACACTGAATAACTTCCCAAGAAACAGGTTGAAATATGGACAAAAATTTGCATATATTTTAGACTTTTTTGGACAAAAACATATTGGGGAATTTTTTGACCAACATATCGCTCAAAATAAGTCATTAAACCGCAAGTTATTTACGCATAAATCTTATTTGCTTATATTTTTGAGATTTCTTTGACAATTGAAGTAATCTTCGTAGTAAGTAATTTGCACACTTCACACCTACTTCAAAAAATGTATGAAGTTTGGTCTCAAAACAAATTTAAAAATAAGTTAATTATAATTTAAAATATAACTGTGGCTTTTTAAAGTGACAAACTTTAACGTAATGGCAGCGTTTTTGACATACTATACTATATGTTGAATTTATATCGGATCATAAGCGCAATTAAACCACGAAATAAAACTGGAACTGAATTATTTGGAACGCTACATTAAATAAACGTTAGGTACATTAAATATTAACCAAGTTGAAAAATGGCAACACTGAACACGGGGTGTCCGTTTTTCATATTATGATTGTTATGGGCTCAAAAACAATCTGTTATTGACTGACAGACACCCTGCATTTTCAATATTGCTACAACGTTAACATAAGTGTTGCCATTTTGACAAAAGTATTTATATTGATAAAATTCAATGTTTGTGTAAGTTTTTAAACTGCTTTAAAATCAATTCGCCATGATCCTGAATGTGTGCGTGAGTGACTGTGAGAGTATTTAAAATTTTTGTGTACAAAATATTTGTATTGTGCCATAAATGTTCTTATTGATAAAGTTATTAGTTTCGTAATTTTAAACAATATAATTTAACAAAAAATTCTGAGTCTTCCATGACTTGATTATTTATTATTTTGAGCTTGTGTATTTTTTATTTAGAAAAAGTGAAAGTATAAATGTTTTAAATACTAATGGAATTGTTATAGCTTCGTTATCATATCTGAATATTAGATCTGTTTAACTCTAACAAATTTGTTAAGTTTGTTGCTTTTAGGGTGGAATCAGATGTAGGCGCTGGCTAAACACGTGGGTTACGATTGTTAAGCGTTGATGCGCTCAAGGCGGAAGCACTTTAATTATTTTCCAACACGCACACAGCACGTGAATGCGTCTGAATCCGCGATTAGTGTACTGCTCTACCAAGCTGCTGTCTTTCCATATTTCAGTTTGTCCATTGTCGTTAGACGACTCGGTGTCCCACACGAAAACAGAGCTTGTCCAGCATTTTGTTTTGTTGACAAACAAAAAAACGAACATTGAACGGAAGAAACTGACTAAACTGAGTATCGAGAGATCGGGAAAATAGAAACTCGTCGGGTCGTGCGTTGAGGCGGTGTGCTTCACAACATAAAATGTGGAAAGAAAGCAGCCTCACAGAAATAGTACATTTAAAATTACGCAAAGTCAACATATCTCCATTGTCTAAAATATTGACGTTTTATGCTTTTTATTAGCTTAAGTTTAAACATGCCTCTATTATTCTTAAGTAAATGTTTAAAGTTAAGCTACACTCGTGGACTCTGGCGTACATGCGCTATTTTCATTTTATAAATTTAGATTTATTAAAAAATACGGGTAGTATTTGTCACCTAGTTAACGAAATTTTTGATTCGCATTGGAGTTGTAATATTTATGTATTCCATTTTGTTCTAAATAAGAAATTGGATGTATGTAAAATTGTAATGTCACTAAACAACTAATGTTTATTATTAGTGTTAACTATTATACATAACATTACCTACACGTTGAACTTTTAAATACATTATAATAAATGGGATTTCACATGTAAGTTTATATTAAATTCGTAAGTTTACTATTATTGAAATTTAATATAAATTGTCTTTTGAGACGAGTATTGTCATACATTCTTAACTTCCTAAAAATTCTTTAATCTAGTCTTCTGAGAACAAAAATGAGTATCAATCAATTCATAATCAACATATTTCTCCATTCAGTTTTAAATTTAAAACGACCAAATTTTTTGTATATTTATAAAATAAGAAATGTATGTAATTTGTCAATTACATTCCATCTGATTAAGGATCCTTTCTGCTTTCGAAATACAATACAATAAAAGTAAAACAATTGGAATAAAAAATATTAAATTTTCTCAATGTTCATATCGAAATGAGGGCTCACGTGTGGACATTCTTGAAAATTTAATTATTTTAATTGCATCTGTAATTTTATTGCATCAACAAAATTATCGATGCGAGATATAAACAGGAACGATATAAACAACAAAAAATAATATGACACAGGAATTATAAAATTATGGCATTATGTGTGGCGGATAGATCCTTACATCTGAAGGTACGTATTCTAACAAATTTCATACTAAAAATTGTTACTCCGCATTAAATATTCAAAGAATTTTAAATATTGCATTTGGAATAAGTAAATGTAATATGTGTTCTAAATAAGAGAATAATATCCCTTTATTTATTTTACTATGATAAAAACAAAATCTATATCCTACAACCTTTTCGTTTTCGATATAAACATGAATGATAGAAATATAAAGAGACTTTAAAAATATTTACTGTAGTAACTTTAAATTCTATTTTTAAGGTTAACTTATCAATGTTTAGTGTATGTCGGCTATATACAATATGTAAGCAAAATCAAATTACAAACCAAAGTTTATGTGAGGCCGGCTATACGTTGGCCAGAACATGGTTGTTTAAAAAGAAATTAATTGTATTAAATATGAAATAAATAATCGTACATAATTGCCATCGTTTAATTTTTAGAATAACTCAACCCTTCTCTTTGTGTATAAAAAATAGATTGGTATAGACAAAAACATAAATTATTATAAATCCGTTTAATTCGTCACATCTTAACTTTTAAGTTATTAATATTTTTCCCTTAACTAAGCAGGTAAAATCAATAAGGAACATTTATTTTTAAGTTAATTTTAGCAGATTTTTTAAAAAAATATATATTTTTTAACTTAACCTACTTCAGATGTTATTGAGAAATGGCGGATATTCTTAACCTGAGTTCCAATGGCATTTCAAGTTCAAGTTATCCTACCGGCTGCGCCATACCATATAACAAGTGGACAAAAACAAAATAGTTGTAAAAGATGGCTTTAACCACGCTCCGCTGTTAGTCTTTTGCTGGCCTAATATTTGAGCAAGTGTGATGTTGTGTGGCTCCAGTTCATTCTCTAGTTCTAATTCTTCTAATACCGGAGTGATGTCTGAATAATCTGAGGTAGACGGCCTTCTTCCAGCTGAAAACAAAGGACATAATGTAAAGAAGCAATTTAAAAAGACAAGTCGGATTACTTTGTCAAAATTTTGAAGGTAACCCGATACAGTGGATTAAAGCAGCCGATTTAAAAATTTCCATAGATTCTTATATGCATTCATAGATTTTTAATCTGTCGGAAAAAAGTTACTTGGGTGAAGTGTTATCAAATCAATAAAACTTACTGCCAGGTTCTGTAGCAAAATGCAAGATGGCTGATTGCTTGCTCCAACCAAACCTATAAATAATAAAAATAAAAACCATAATTTATTGCACACAAAACAAAATTATCAACTTCTATTTCTAACATTTTGCTTATTGCACTTTCATTTTAGTCACCAATGAGAAACGTTATTTAATTTTTCGAAAAACCATGTCTTCTTTTGTCTCATTTGTCAATGATGAAACATCATAGAAAATATATATTTTTTAAAGTTTATTTGCATCTTCAGTGATTATTTTCGATAGTATTTTAATCCCTGAAGTATCCCCAAAGCAAAAGTTGAAAAGTTTCCACTACACGACATTCCTAGATAGTAAGGACGCTCTTGGATCCTGTAGACGACTCTACCCAACAGGAGCCACCACCCGGCGCAACTGCGCTGGAATCTACTCACTGACACTGGCAGAATTACCCCAGATTGGCAACAGTCCATATTTTAAAATAATAAATAAATAAAATAGAAAAACATTCAGGCGCAGCTGCCGCACTGACACTGGCAGAATTACCCTAGATAGGGTAGAAATCCATAATATATTAAATATAATAAATAAAAATGCTTCTGGATTTCTTTACTTTGCAAATGAATTGATTGAAACACATACCGATTTCTGGATGTGACTATCGCTTCATATACAGTGGTAGGCGTCAAACCCGTAACAGTGTATTTTGCGCTGTGAATGGGTCCTGAAAATTTAAAAAAGGAATGGGATTTTAAACTGTTCGCTTAGTGCCTTGTAGTAGGTATATTATGCACTGCCTGTGATCGAAAGCCCTTAACTTGATAGATAAAAAAGATAGGTTACGTTCTAACGAAGACGTATCGATCCTTCGTTAACTTTTACACTCGATAGGTTAAACTATAAGGTAACTCTTGAAAATGCCATATTTTATTTTATTTATTACAAGACATTTCACGTAATGCCTCATTAGTTATTAGTTACAGGTCAAGTTTTATTACCATCACTCGAGTCTCCTGGCACCACGACCTTTCTCCAGAGGTTGGGTGGCTCAGTCGTGAAACCCTCGGAGTCCGGATTGCGACCGACGTATGGACGCAGCCACAGATTGTATTCTGAAATTGTATTATTGTGTTTTTTAGAAGAACAAAAAATTATTAATTTATTTGAAAAGGACAAGGCATGACTCTGTGATTTGATGATTCTCGGTTCCATGGTACCTTCTAAAATAGCGCTATAACTTTCAGTTGAATATGCTTATATATAAGGTGTAAAGTAATTAGCTGCAAATATTTTAAGGGGTGAATCAGCCCATGAATCTGAAAAACTTTCCCCAAAAAACGTTGGTCGAAATACAAAATTTTTTTTAACCTCCCATAGAAATTGACTTGGCTGGTAGGTCGTTTTGTATGGGAGGTCCAAAATAATTTTTGATATTTCGACCTGATACATCCCATTCATTCTACATGGGCTGATTCATCCCTTAAAATATTTGCAGCAAGTTTTTTTTACACCCTGCATAAGAGCACTATTTCAAATCAATACAGATGGGTGACTTAAAATACCCATGATTTCATAGATTTACTCGGTTTTATAGTTTAATCTACGTTTAAATAACCACAGGACGAAATGGCGCCAAACCATAGACAATTTAGACACTACCTTCATTTTCTCCTTAACGCAAAGGGATAGCGTTTAGTAGCCGCTAGCTCGTCTACAATATTGTTAATTTGTGGTAGCCGCTACCTACCCGGACCAAATCGGGAACGTTTTGAAGAAAGGTCAGGTCAGAAGTACCCCAAAACCTTGCATAAAAAGACTGATGAATGTAGAAGAAGCGAAAGAAGTATGCCAGTATACGATACTGCTGCTACGGCAAGTGGAGGGAAATAGTGTCTGCCTACCCCAACGGGAGAGATTGATTTATGTATGTATGGTAGCTGCTCGTGGTGTCTGTTGAACAAATATAATCAGTATATAAATATATTTACCAATAATCGTGGAATAAGAATCCACTTCCCAAATTAGTGTGAAGCTCGTTGCTGTAGCCTTATTTAATGCGCTGTCTACCTTGAAGGAAGCTGCGTTGGGGACACCTGTATGGACAAAGGAAACAGGATTCTACAATATCCCATGAATGAAATCATAAGAAATTGAAAAATTGGGCTTGAAAGTGCGTAAAAATCCCAAGTAAAATCCTATTTAAAAAAAAACTCTTTTTGTCGCGTTGTTTAAGGCTTAAATTTTTTTAAAACTAAATATCCATATTTTGTTACCCTTATTTTAATAAATACAGCTGTAGGTATCAGTGAGCCCCAAAATGAAAAATTCAACATTTTACAAACTATAACAAGTACCTACTTAACTAGTATTAAAGTGCACAAAAATGAGAAACTGCATTATTTATTTAAACATACTTACCGCATTTACCTAAATACACAGCATAATCACACAAATGAAAAACACATTAGTTATTATTTATTTATCTACCTAACTATTTTGGTTTAGTTTAAATTCCTAACTAACTTTTAAAGTTGGTACAGCTTGTCCAGAAAGAGTAGAAAATAAATAAAATGGAACAAAAAAAATTGTATGAAAAATTGTTGCCATAGTTATCTATCAGATTTGACAGATCGCGCAGAAAGTGGCGCCCTCATTCTTTATCTACTCTTTATGGTTAAGCTATATTAAGATTTTTGCATTATATAACGAATTTTTTTATGTGTTAACCCACCAGTAAGTTTGAAGGACACATCGGCCATGCCGAGCTTGTTTTGCGCGCGAAAGGTGTAGTTCCCGAAGTCTGACAAGCGCACCGAACGGAAGATCAGCTGGTGCACCTCGCCCTGCACCATCTGCACTATCCTGGAATCATCAGGGCCATCGGTGAATGACAGGTTTCATCGGTAAATGACAGGTTTCAAGAAGTAAGTAAATATAGCTTGGCCAGAAAGAGTAGAGATTAAATAAAATGGAACTAGGAATTTTGTATGAAAAGTTGCCATTGAGTGCGCGCCGCGAAAGAAGTCGCGAAAAATGTTTGACCCTTATGAACGTCAAATTAGCGATTATTGTAACGTTTTTCGCGGGACTTCTTTCGCGGCGCGAACTCTATTTATGCGTTATCTGCCAGATTTGACATATCGCGAAGAAAGTGGCGCCCTCATTTTATATCTACTCTTTATTGTCAAGCTATACCTCACTACACAGTGCTTACCTATATTAAAGTACTTTGTGGTGCTTACTACAGTACATTATTGCACATTCAAAGCTCAAACACACAACAGGAAAAAAAACTAAAAATGCCTATAACTGTCCGTTATCCCCAAGATCTGCGTCCCCGAAAAAAGTGAGGCAAAGTGTGACAAGGCAGGGTAGATGGAGCAGGTGGGGTTGTGGGTTGGGCATTTGGGCAATGTCTTAGGTACAATGCTACACCTTACTCCACTTTTTTCGGGGACAACGGAAACGCATCGTTTCAAGTTTACTTCAGAACTTTTGACTCGGTGGTGGACTTGCCGTGTGTCTTAGAATAGCATCACCCTATTTTTACCCGTGGGTGTCGTAAAAGGATGAATCCAGGGAGGGAATGGGCAGCAGCTTTCCTTGTCAATACAGCACCTTAGGCTGGTTTCAGAGCGGCGCGTCTCAGCAGCGCTGCCCAGGCGCGCGCGGCTCGGGCGCGCGCGCCTGGGCAGCGCGTTCGCTGTGAAACGACATTCAGACGCGCGCGCTTCGTTGTTGTGTACGATCGAGTGCAGAGAATCATTATGCCAGCAAACGTAATCACTATATTAGCTATATACGTTATATGGAAAAGAGTGCAACAACGACGTCTTAAAAGATTGCAAGTCGACGCTACTGGCAATCGAAAGAGATCCGACCGCGGCGCGGCCGAGACGCGGCCCAAGACGCGTCACTATGAAACGCTACATACAATCTAGTGTAATGCGAGGCGCGCGCGGCTGGGCAGCGCTGCCGAGACGCGTCGCTCTGAAACCAGCCTTACAGGTACTGCCCAATCCGCTTGCAAAGCGTGGTGAGTATGCCATACTCAACAGTATGGCATATTCCCCATCTAATGCGGGAGGCTCATGTCCAGCAGTGGACGCTTGTGGCTGTAGTAGTACGAGCAGTTTCTTTTTTAATTTGTAAAAAGAAATCTAATCGAAGTCTTCTAGTTTATCCTCCTAACGCACCGCACCCCTAGTTTACACCACTATGGGTAGAACTTTAGAAAATGCTCAAAAATGTTGATCATTATTTTATAGACTGGCCATCTCTCCCCTGTAGCAGGCGCTTCCAGCAGGTGGAGCAGAGAACTTCACTTATGCTGCTAATGAAAGATAGAAAGAAGGAAAGAAAAATGTTTATTTGTTACCAATTGAATACAGAGCGATACATTACTCATTAAAAAAGAAATAAACAAGAGGGTAACAAAAAGGTAAGTATTCGCTCAGCTAATGCTTTCAGAGTAGGTACTTGTACAGCACTCTCAAAACGCTGGTCTTTCGCGGAACCAGATTCACAAAAATAATAATGCTGCTTGCTATCATTACCTGTCATCATGTGTGTTCACAGGCCTGCCGTCACGGTACCAGGCTGTTCTAGCAGGTGGTACAGAGAACTCCACTTGTGCTGCTAATGCTGCTCGCTATATACCTGTCATCATGTGTGTTGACAGGCCTGCCGTCACGGTACCAGGCTGTTCTAGCAGGTGGTACAGAGAACTCCACTTGTGCTGTTAACGCTGCTCGCTATATACCTGTCATCATGTGTGTTGACAGGCCTGCCGTCCCGGTACCAGGCGGTTCTAGCAGGTGGTACAGAGAACTCCACTTGTGCTGCTAACGCTGCTCGCTATATACCTGTCATCATGTGTGTTGACAGGCCTGCCGTCCCGGTACCAGGCTGTTCTAGCAGGTGGTACAGAGAACTCCACTCGTGCTGCTAACGCTGCTCGCTATATACCTGTCATCATGTGTGTTGACAGGCCTGCCGTCACGGTACCAGGCGGTTCTAGCAGGTGGTACAGAGAACTCCACTCGTGCTGCTAACGCTGCTCGCTATATACCTGTCATCATGTGTGTTGACAGGCCTGCCGTCACGGTACCAGGCGGTTCTAGCAGGTGGTACAGAGAACTCCACTCGTGCTGCTAACGCTGCTCGCTATATACCTGTCATCATGTGTGTTGACAGGCCTGCCGTCACGGTACCAGGCGGTTCTAGCAGGTGGTACAGAGAACTCCACTTGTGCTGCTAACGCTGCTCGCTATATACCTGTCATCATGTGTGTTGACAGGCCTGCCGTCCCGGTACCAGGCTGTTCTAGCAGGTGGTACAGAGAACTCCACTTGTGCTGCTAATGCTGCTCGCAGTCCTATCGCAGTGTGCACGAATGTTCTTTCCGCTGTCACTACCGGTGCATCTGGGGCATAAGAAATGTTTTATTTTTAATAAGGACTTGAAGTTGACATACACCCTATTTACCCATTTACACCCCGTAATGGACGGTGTAACTAAAACTTTTCAAGCGTGATTAGACTATGAAACTGAACCACATTTTTATGGGGACTATGTTAGGACAGGGATAATTTTTGTTTCATTGGGAAAGTTGTTCAATTTTTTGGGCTGATTCATCCCTTAAAATATTTGCAGATAATTAATTGTTTTACACATCTTTCGAAATTTTTTTTCACCTATGTTTCTCGGGAAAAATTGTTCAGTTTCATGGGCTAGTTCAACCCTCAAAATATTTGCAGTACATTTATTTACACCCTGTATACGATGGCTTGGCCAGAAAGAGAAGAAATTAAATAAAATGGAACTAAAAATTTAGTATAAATAATTGTTGACATAGTTGAGCGTTATCTGTCAGATTTGACAGATCACGAAGAAAGTGGCGCCCTCTTTTTTATCTACTCTTTACAAGCTATACAACTTCAAATTCAATTCAGGAGGACCACTCAGTCAATACCACCTGGATTCCTGTCACCCATCATAATGTCCCATAAGTTGCGACTGTTATTAATATTACTGTTGTAGCGACCTCTGGTGGCTACAACATGAAGCTCACTCAAGTGGTTCACAAACATACAAGACGCAACAGGAGTTCTCAACATATCGGAGAGATGGCGCCACGTGACAGAACAATGGGCCTGAAACGCGGTATCGAAGTGTTGACCGCGCAACGCATATATACAACTTCCAATCCAATCCAGGTGGACCCGTCGGTCCCCTGGCCACAACACCCGGCCAGGCGGGTAGCTACCCTTTTCCCGACACCACCTGGATTCCTTCCTGTCACCCGCCATACTGTTATTAGTATAATTTATTATAAACTACCTAGTAGTTATTTAGCAGTACCCTTACAGGGTTTCGTGTGGGTTTCGTGTAATTATACTTAATATACTTTAAAACATATACCTTCCTACAGTGTGCCAAAGTGTGATGTGTGGGTACTCTTGTTTTATTTGGTGTGTGAGCGACGGACAACATTAATTTGTAATACCTACTGTACTAAGCTTAGTTTTCATGTAAGTGACTCAATGTCTTTAATGAAAATTAATAAATAATCTTTAAACCTATACTTAATATAAGATCTGTATTTACCTACCACATGAAAGTTAATAAAGTTTATGATTATGATTATGAGAAGTAGACTAGAAGCTTACCATGAATGACAACCCTGATGGCAGCTGTCACAGGATCCCCGACCCCGTTGTTGGCCGTGCACTCGTACACTCCAGCCAGCAGACGGTGTTCAGCCTTAAATCGCATGCGGGTGCGGTGTTCGAGGAGCGCCATTCGTTCACCCTACAAACATACGAAATTGCCTTAGGTAACGCTAGTTAAGATCGAAGGAAAGAGAGGGAGAGGCAGGCCAAGAAGAAGTTATTTAGATCAAGTGAAGGAAAGAATAATGGCCATGACGTATAGGTCAAGGAGAAGGCAGAGGATAGAAACAGCTGGCGGATACTCCACCGACAAGAGCAATGAGCTCTTAAATATGACAAGAAGAAACGCTAGTTACTAGTTATTATTCTGTCCCTTAAGCCTCACATACATACATACACATACAACGCCTATATCCCTGGTGGGGTAGGCAGAGCGTCAACGACCGTAAAATTACGCTCGTTATTGCCACGTCTGACAAATATTAAAGGCTGTTTGAGATAATTCGTGTATTACTATAGTGATAGGTTGTCAGCCTGTCGCCTAAAAGTTGTAATACACCTGAAACCCTAAGTCCCTCAGTTGGCTTTTACGACACCCACGGGTAAGAAATGGAGCGATGCTATTCTAAGCCGACATCACACGGCAAAATCCTTAGGCCTTACAATTGGGAGAAAATATCAAAGCTTGTTTGAGACAGGCGCTGAAAATGGTCGGTGACCAAATGGCTAGGACACCGGTCTTACAATCGTGAGACCCGAGGTCAATTCCCGCCATATACCAATGTGTCTACTCGCTTACTTTACCGACTGCTCTTACGGTGAAGAAAACACATGTTGATAAAACCCACATTGAAATAAGATTTGAATTCAGATGATATTTGAATGTGACTTAACCTAGGATTAGGGTCTTAGCAGGGGTCAGATGGCAGTCACTCCATAACTTGGTTACACGTCAAATCCCCTAGGTTAGGTAGCCGACCCAGACAGAGAACGGGATAAGGCAAGGAGCATGCATATATCACGCCTTTATCCCTTGCGGGTTAGGCAGAGCGTTAACAGCTGTAAGAATACGGTCGCTATATATCGCTACACACACACACACACACAAATCACGCCTATATCCCTGGCGGGGTAGGCAGAGCGTTAACGACCGTAAAATTACGGCCGTTATCGCCACGTCTGACAAAATGTTTGAGGGTCGCTACAGACAAGTCGTGTATCACTGTAGTGACAGGATGTCAGTCTGTCGCCTAAATATGTAATACACGAAACCCTCGAGTCCCTTAGTCGCCTCATACGACACCCACAGGAAAGAAATGGGATGATGCTATTCTAAGCCGGCATCACACGGCATATATATATATATATATATATATATATATATATATATACATATATCGCTACGTCTGACATTTTTGAGGATTGTTTTCCAAGGTTGTTTCAGAAAACATGTCTATCACTATAGTGACAGGTTGTCAACCTTGTAGTGTAGAGGCATCACCTTCCCGGTATTAGCAATAAGTAGTTCGTAAGCAAATTGTTATATGCGCACGTTTGGCAGTCAATATACGATCGTAGCCTTACACAGACGTTTCCTTTACGAACCCTCTACAGCCCACATTGCATGGCGACCGCTGCCAGTGCTGCCTTATACGGGCAGTGCTGAGCTCTGGAGTCTTGCCATTGGGTTGTATGAGGGTTCCAGAAAATAAAGAGTTTTATACTTTAATAATATTTAAAAGTGAAACGACGGACCATGTGGAGTTTTGATGAACTTGCAACCGTGCAACGTGACTGAAAAGTGTCACGTGGCGTCAAGTGGCGTGCATTCCAATGATGTGAATAAAATTTTTTAAAAGTGACTTTTATACCATTACATTAACCTAAATAACCCAAAAAAGATCATATATTAAGGACAAAGTAAGTGCTGTAAAATATCAACCAAAATTCAAGCGAGTCTACAAATCATATTGGGACGTTTTCCGTCAATTTCACCAACTCAAGACATTGAATTACGGAATTCTTTCATCGACTTTTCACTGCGACATGGAGCTTCTTCTTCAAAAATATCAGCGTATCATCTTTGAATAGGACAGTTCGGTTGGATGGAGCTACAACATGACTAGGTTTGTGACAAAGGTAGAGAGAAGCCGCGCCGGGAGCAGTTAACAGCATGTGATAGATACGACTTTGCCGGAGACCAGGCGGTACCATCAGAGTACTGGTGTCCGAGGTAGCAGAGCGCTGGAAGTTACTCTATCAGAAGTGGATGCAGCAGGGAGAGTTCCAGTCCAGGATGTGCCTAACCGGTTTAGTAGGATTTTTCTTCTACATTATGATGGCTTCATTTAAAAACCTCCTGGACAGGCAATGTGTGGTTTCCCTTCTAGTATAATTGGCAAAAAAAAAAAAAAAAACGTAAGTTACGTATTCGGCTAATTATTGTGACGTTTTTTTTTTTTTCTTTTTCTTGTGTAGCGTATTTATAAAATTATCTATTTTAATTACCCATTTATTAATATTTGCAGTACTTACTTCACTTTACTAACAATATTCGTTTGAAAAATAAGAAAGTGTATTCGTAATGGTACCTATAGTACCAATTGTCAAAATGAAAATGCTACCAAGAACCTTTATTTCATGGATTTCTTTAAATAATCTACACTTAAGTATAAACTAATCCCGATTACAATAAAAAAGTGGAAACTAAGTCTATTTTTAGCTCACTTGTTAAAGTTACATAAGTACTATATCAATACGGAGCTATCTTCAATGCAGGGTCGATGTGTTGAAAGTACAGTCAGATGCGAAAAGGTTTATTCTGTTTGCATATTATTTGAATATTTAACAGACTCTTCGTCAATGGCACTCCACCATCTGCTATCAGTGTTTTTATAAAATCGTAAGTACCTAATTAGAACTTTTACACAATTTACCATGGTAAGTAGTTATTTGATTATTAATTTTTAACACTCTTCAATATTTTATAAAATAAATTATATATATTTTATTTATAAATTGGCTAAATCAAGTAACAAACATAATATTTTCCAAAAAATAAAATATTGACGAGTGATCAAACCATATTATTGTTCTTAGATTACAATCAGAACAAATTAAATTTCATCTCTCTTGAGGAAAGGATCTCTTGTATTATAAACCTAAAACCTTAACTAAAATAACTTTGTACTGTAGCTGTTAGTAAGCCATAACTGTGTATAAATTAAAAAATCATACTAAAATAATTATTTTTAAAGCACTACCTACCAATTATTTTAAGTAACTGTAAGTACATTATTTTTATTACGAGTATGTCCCGTATTTTTTTTTTAATTCACTCTTTTTAAAATGAAATAAGAATATTGTTTCGAACTGTACTGCCTTCCATTAGTCTACTTTTTATTAATGTCTTCTTAAAATCCAAGTTACTTAATTATTTTATTACACATTTTGAAAATAACAAATATAAATACATTTTAATTTTGTGATGGTATTCGAAGAAATACGAATATTATAATTATTAATTACATTACTTACTTACCACTTTATTTTCATTACATACAAAAATAAGAACTTTGCATAATCAGAAATCCATCCATAAAAACAACGATGTGTAACAAGTCCATAGCTATATGCCTAATCTACCTGTAATACAAAATCAGCGCGACGCGGTATCGTCTTCAGGTATTTGTCGTGTCATGAGTTTAAGGTACAAAGTACATTGCGCTGAATGTTGAGCTACCTATCATAATTTCACAATGAATGTTTCATTTTCATTTTCTAGAACAGGCGAACATTATTTTTGCAGATTATACTTCAAAACTCATTAATTAGTGATACTGATTCTTTTAAATCGTTTTATTCCACGTAGAGCGTATTTAAATTCGATTAAGAATGTGCTGTTGCTACTAAGCTGCTACCTAATAAATATTTCGTTTTTTTTAACCTTCACGTTATATATTTTTAAAATTTGTTAGATAATGACGATATACTTGAAAAAAGTACCTACTAGTATAAATAACAGGATAACTTTGTGATATATCAAACATTGACCATGTATTTTATAGGAAGCAATTTTGACTACCACTCAATAGTTGGTTACAAACTTTTTTTTCTCGCCGTATTACTAGTCTTAAAACAAACATTTAATATACGTAACATATGAAATTATTCAAACATTGTTTTAAATACGATGTGATGTCGTTCTTGCAAAGTAATGGTTACAATACAGTTAGTAAGTTGTAAAATGACACGAATAAGGTGAAGTCTGGTGCAAACCTCCAACATGTGCGCCTTCACAAAATTCATAAGGCTAGATCCAACCAATGACAGACGAATAGTTACAATTAAATAACAAAAATATAGAGCGCAGGATTTAAAGTAAATAGTGATAATAATGACTTAAGTAAAAAGAGATGGAATAGGATTGGTTTTATGGGATGTTAATGAAATGTATTAAATATCTTTTCTTACCTTAAGAGTATGATTAGGTACATTTCAAAGGTCAGACAAGATTGTTAGGCATGACAGTGGTCAGCCAGAAGTGAAAGGGATTTGCTTATGAATTTTTTTTGTTTAGAAGTGTAACTAAGTGTGATGAAAGATTTCAATGAAGTGATTGAAAATATTTGGTACAAATATTTAGTTATGCTAATGGCCAAAGCAAAACATAAATGTTAATGCCTAAATATTTAAGTTTGTGTATTATTGTAAGTTTCGGTATGAAAGGTGGACTAGGAAATAAAGGAGGATTAAAATAAGAGGAAGTTAATAATGGTACAATAGGGCAGGTCCTTCAAAACATTTTGCGAACGAGATTCCAATCTGAATTTTGTTGGAGACCATAGGTTGTCTTAATCCATGACCCTACTAAATGGTACATTGAGGGTCAGGTCCTTCAGTTTGATCATTGATGTAAGCGAGTCCTTGTCAGTGAAAACAGTTGGAGTTGTAAGTAAGCTTAAATCATGGCCCCAATTAGTTAAGGGTGTGCGCACAACCCACATTAGGCACTAGTATGCCAATGTTATAATATATTAATAAAATAGTCGACAAAAATAATAGAATGTAAATATAATGATTGTACCATAAAAAAAAATATTATAAAAAGATCGATCTAAAAAAAAATAATAATGAATTTATAATAATTGAAATGAGTTGGTACCCAAAATAATGGAGAATTCTTCTAATTTACGATTTACCAGTTGATAATCTACTTTACGAGACAGAGGAGTAACATAAAAAAAGAGTAAGTATTACAAATTATGAGATACTATACCTAGGTATACCTACACGGATATGACAAAGGTGAACGTTCCCTAACTATTTTATATTAAAGTTAAGTTTGTTAGTTTAAGCTTGAATTAGAAATAAGATTTAAATTGGACGTAGTACCTATTCCGTATACGTACTCAAAACACTGACTTGATTCACTTAGTAAGGCTGCACTTGGCATATATATATTTTTTCAGCAGAATATTTTTTTTCGTGGTTAAACAAAATTAATTCATAGCAAAATTATGGAAACAAAGATATACATATCTTTATTAAAACACCAAAAAAAAAAGGTTCTTGGTACACATTTTCTTTCAATTAGACTAGATATAAGTATGTAGAATTTAAGATTTATAAGAAAAGAAGATTTAAGTACTTAGATTGAAAGGTACCTAAGTACAAAGAATCCGTACTAACTTGAAACTGTGCAAATAAATTCAAATTAATATGAAACTTCACTTCAACTATTTCAGTATATTTTGTTGCAAGCATTTTTATATTATATCAAGTTAAATAATTATATTTTTGAAGATGAATATTGACATAGGACTAATGTCATAATCTCCATGCTTTCAATTTCCATGTCATAAATTACCATGTCTTTTTCATGGTTACAGTATCAAAATCATTATGATTTACTTAATTACTGTGTCTTGTTTTATGTCTAATGGAATTAAGTAAGTACATTGTGTTTGTAATGTTTATTGAACTTTCTGAAGTTTCACTAAGTTTCTATCATCTAACGACTGTATCACTCTTTTATCGTTATCATTGTATTAATTTGTACTAATCCCATTATAATATATCAGATTATCAGATGTAAGATATATTTTTATAAAAATAATAATATATTATCGAGCAATAAATAAAATTTTAAAATGATAATAGTACCTATAAATACAATTAATTTTGGATAACATAAAAAATATAGATTTTTTGTTTGATAAAAAAAAATATAACTAACTAGATATTTACCAAACATTTACCAGAGTGTTTGATCATTTTTTTTATTTATATATAAAGTTTCGTAAAAATCTATATTTGTTTGTCATATTTTGATAATTTTCAAATACATATATAAGTAAACAATATTGCATAATATATGACTGAAATTTTTAAAAATAACCAAAATACCTTGTCTTATCTGATTACAATATGTTATGGATTTCTATACCTACTTCTAATGACAGTTCACATACGATTAATGTAGTTTTTCCAAATATTATTTGTTTCAAAATTTAAAAGAAATGTATTATTTACGATTTATATAATTGTGATGACAGTTTAATTACGATTTCTTAAATTTTTCAAAATTTAATGTTCAATTTTTTTCATTTTAAAAGTTTGTATTAACTATTTAAAATATTTTCTGATGTTATAATTCCGACGACAGTTATGTAATTTTTTTTTTCCAAATTTAAAGTTTCAAAATTTAAAAATATTTACTACTATTTTTAATTATTTTTTTCATTAAGGGGGGTGGTGTAGTGTAGAGGCATCACCTTCCCGGTATTAGCAATAAGTAGTTCGTAAGCAAATTGTTATATGCGCACGTTTGGCAGTCAATATACGATCGTAGCCTTACACAGACGTTTCCTTTACGAACCCTCTACAGCCCACATTGCAACCTGTCGCCTAATAATTGTAATACACCAATACTCTCGGGTCCTTTAGTCGCCTCTTACGACACCCGCGGGAAGGATGTGGGGTCATGCTATTCTAAGCCGGCATCACACGGCAAAGAGAATGATGACAATAATAGGGAGAAAATCTCAAAGCTTTTTGCAGATGACAGTCACTGAAAATGGTGCGAGGGTGGAGAAATACGCGAACGTAATTTGAGCCCTGTGATGCCGGCTTAGAATAGCATCACCCCATTTCTTTCCTGTGGGTGTCGTAGAAGCCGACTAAGGGACTCGAGGGTTTCATGTGTATTGCAATTTTAGGTGACAGGCTGACAACTTGTCACTATAGTGGTACACGACTTGTCTGAAACGATCCTCAATCATTTGTCAGACGTGGTGATAATGACGTAGATGTTGACCTACATGTTGTTGTGGCGTATATATTCAGGGTGTAAGGGACGGTGTAACGAAAACTTTGCAGGCGTGATCAGACCATGAAGCTGAACAACTTTTTCTATGTTGGTAAACACGGAAAATTTCAACCTTTCATACAAAGTTTCCAATCAGCTGACTGACTGTTTTTCTATGGGGACTATGTCTGGAAAATGAAAAAAATTTCGTTTCCCGACATAGTCCCCATAGAAAAAGTTGTTCAGTTTCATGGTCTGATCACGCCTGCAAAGTTTTCGTTATACCGTCCCTTAAACACTATATACAACTTTTTATATGGTTTTCTATGTTGGTCAACGTGTCGACATAAGGATAAGGCGACAAAAACCACTGTTTTTTTTTTCTAAATTCGCTTACATTCTTCCTCCAATCCACAATGGGGTCTGGTGTTCCGCTGACCTCACAGCCGATGTCCACGTAATCTCCTTTCTTCACCTCCAGGAACCCATCTTCAGGAACCGTTCTGATCGTTGGAGAATCTGCAGACAAAAATATGCTGTTAGTGTTATACACCCGACAACCGTGGCGATGGCAACCGTATTCCTAAGGGCGTTTACGCTCTGCCTACCCCGCAAGGGCTATAGGCGTGATATATGTGTATGTATGTATGTATGTACCTATGTTATACAACCTATGATGTGGCGCAGAAGGTTCTGGGTCCGATTCTCGGTGGGTCACTCACAAAGTTGATATTTATCACTTTGTGAATACAAAGTTGATATTTATCACTTTGTGAATTTGTTCCCAGTCTAGTAAGTACATTGCGGGCTGAACCTCCCCGATTGTCCATAAGAAAGATGGTTCCGTGTTTCAGATGGCACGCTAAGCCGTAGGTCCCGGTTGCTGTCAATGATTACTTAGACGGCGGTCGTTACACAGCCATGTCAGAAGCCTGCTACTTGTGGAATGCGGTTGAAAAATTCTGATACTAGGGATCATTGGATTGTTTTGTTGGGCGACTTGGCGTACTACCCCGCCAGGGATATAGGCGTGATTTGTGTGTGTATGTGTGTGTGTGTGTGTGTGATTGTTTTCTTATCCGATCCGATGGCCTATCCGCCATCTCCTTTTCGTGTGTGACCCCGATTCCACCAAAGATCCAATGATGTAATATTTTCAGTATTTTTTACGTTTTATCCAGGTAAAACTATAAAAAACGACTTACACTGAACTTCGATGGAATGCGTCTGCCGAATCGGCCCCATCGGCTCTGGCCGGATCACCTAAAACAATAAAAAATGCAATAAAGTATCATGACATCACCACAAATAAATTTTATTTATATCAGCTTTACGGATATGCTAGATGACTGGGTCATTCAAAAAATACAGAGGTTATACGCTTAAAACCATTGTCGAAAAATACTACATACATACTCTATTTCTAGTTATTTAGTATATATCCTACTAACGGCCCGCACAGCGGCTGCGCCCGCTGCAACTCATTTTCCCGTGGGAATAAGATGTTTTCCCGGCAAGTATTATACATAAAAACCTTCCTCTTGAATCACTTTATCTATTAAAAACCTGCATTAAAATCCGTTGTGTAGTTTTGAAAATTTAAAGCAAACACATATAGACAGACTCGAAAAGGAACTTTGCTTTATACCTAGGCTAGTAGTGATGTCCTACTCGTATGTTCCTTAGGGAAAGTTGTTTTAAGTCTAACCGTACATTTCGGGAATAATCGTTGTTAGGTACTATTTTATTACCGCCCCATGTGTATTATAAACCGATTTAAAAAAAAGAAGGTTCTTAGTTTGACTTGTAATTAGGTATGTATCTTTGTCCGCGATTATCTCGCGTTTGGATGCAACCAAAGAAACAATTCCGAGGTTTTCTATTCCAATTCAAGTGAAGAGAAAGTGCTCTCTCTATTTAAATCAGGTTGAAGCTACTTTGTAAGCAACCCAATCAAAAACTGCTCCGTAAGATTCGTAAACGATCTCCTATTCACACATCAATTGCGGAAGATCTAAAAAAACTAAAATGTTTAGAATTGGCCTCGTATAGCCATCAATTTAAACTGTTAGTAAGAACCGCCCTTCGATCTTAACTAACGCTTGTAATGTTGTAATTGTTGGATACTAGTGATGGGACACATCGTGCAGATTTTATCGATATGTCGATTAATGATTAGGTAGGATTCGGGCCAGGTTAGGCTTCGGGTTGCAGAGGTCAGATGGCAGTGGCTATGTGCAAAAACTTAGTTCCACGTCAAAACTCCTAGATTAGGTAGCCGACCCCGACGGAGAAAGGGATAAGGCAAGGAGAATGGATGGTTAGGTAGGTACATTATGGAAATAATCATCCTGCAAAATGATTCGACATCAGATTGCGCTGCCATTTTCATTGTAATGGGGTTAGTAAAGGATAGTATATCATCGTAAGTAAAGTTGTCTATGATGATAACTGTCAAAATTAAATATTCACTTAATGGATGGTGACTAAACCTAAGCAGAAATGTGCAAAAAGATGTTATAATCAGAGAGACCACTTTAGGCGTACTTTGAACAGCCTAACCTAATCTTACCTTAGTTAGACAACGTCTAAACACAAAGGTAAAACAATGTCTATTAGACATACATTATTGCCACTTTTTATTTTTTTGCGGTAAGACTAAGGGGCTCGAGAGTATTGGTGTATTACAATTTTTAGGCGACAGGCTGACAACCTGTCACTATGGTGATACACATGTTTTCTGAAACAACCTTGGAAAACAATCCTCAAAAATGTCAGACGTGGCGATAGCGACCGTATTGTTGCGGCTGTTGACGCTCTGCCTGCCCCGCAAGGGAGAAAGGCGTGATATAATGTATGTATGAATGTAAGACTAAACCAGATTCTAAAGAAATATTTTATCGATATAATATCCTTGTGATCCCATCACTATTTCACCCGTCTACTCGGTATCCAGAGCCCAATTATGCAATTAATCAATTTGGTTCAACTGTTTTGAGACGGTCGGTGTTTTGTGTTACATTTGTGAACCGAGACGAAATAAGCTTTGTATTTTATATGAAGAGAACACAAATTATATTCATTTATCATCGGATTAAGTTGAAGGTACGTAACAATCATCATTCTCCACGCCTTATCCCGTTCTCTGTCGTGGTTGGCTGGGGGATCGCACACTTGACGCACGACGGAGCGCAAAAATATCGCAGTGGCCTGTCAGATCCATACTAGAAACGTCACTCCACTAAAACCGCACTCGACGAACGACACTGCGATAGCGCTGCGATGATAGCGGTTGAGCGGTTTTAGTATGGGTATTGACATTTCTAGTATGATCTGACAGACCGCTGCGATACCTGACTTGGAACTAAGTTTTGCACACACATACCACAAAAAAAAATGAAATGAAAAAAATGATTTTTGTTTTCTATACGTAGAAAAAGAAAGTGCTCATATTTATACTCTTCTCGTAATTATCGTTCGAAAAATAATAATGGTAGAGGCATGGCCTTCATCTTTTTTATCGGTTAATATGCCTAAAACCTTCACCTAAGTCTGAAAAATACTTTGCTGAAAACCGCATCTAATTCAGTTTATCCATACGCGAGATAATCGCGGGCAAACATACATACATGCAGGTCAAACTGAGAACCTCGTTTTTTATTTTTTGAAGTCTGTTAAAAATACCCTCCAACGCGTTCCCGCGCGGAAACCGTGTACCTTATTACGATAATGAATCCACATTATAAGTAGGTAGTGACCTACACTAAAAAGGATACGTTTAGATTTAAAAAAAAGCTATATACCAACCAAAACCTCCTAAATAGGTACCTGATGCTAACGATCTAAACGTGTTAAGGCCTCGGTCTTGAATTTTGCGGGCAGCGGGGCGGCTGCGGCAGGATCTTTTGCATACAATAAAATGGACCGGTTTTCGTAAGAAAGAAAAAAGCGAGAGCATCGCCGCCGCTGCCCGCAAAATTCGAGGCCGGGGTCTAATACCTAGGCGGCTTTTTACGACCTAAAATGGTTCTAAATAATAGGTTACTAACATAAAACACTATAAATGTTATATCTAACATGGTAAAGACTCAAAGACTGACCAAGGAGCGGAAGTCTCTAATTAATGCAATTATTTAAGACCACACTGTATCCTACGACTGATAGGTTGTCATAAATTAGTTACATACATTATGTCCTAGTAAGTGGAAAAGCAGTCTAACAGAGAAAAGCGCGAAACACACATACATATATTACGCCTTCATCCCTTGCGGGGTAGGCAGAGCGTTAACAGCCTTAAGAATACGGTTGCTATCGCCACGTCTGACATTTTTGAGGCTTGTTTTCCAAGGTTGTTTCAGAAAACATGTGTTCGTACGTATCACTATAGTGACAGGTTGTCAGCCTGTCGCCTTAAAATTGTAATTCTCCAATACTCTCGAGTCCCTTAGTCGCCTCTTACAACACCCGCGGGAAGGATGTGGGGTGATGCTATTTTAAGCCAGCATCTCACGGCTATGGGTTATCATCATAAATTTAGTTACATACATATGTTCCAGTAAGTGGAAAAGCAGTCAGTGTGAAAACAAGGGTTCGGGAACGGGGACGAGAACGAATGTTTTTACAAATGTTTTAAGCAAATAATGTATCTTGTATCTTGACAACGGTAGCAGAAATGGGAATAGGAACAGGTGGCAATTTCCCTTTTATGTTTCTCCTCATCACACACACGACCTGCGTCCCCGTGATACGGCGACGTTCTTCGTCACGTACGGGAGAACAAAGTCACTATCAGCAACACCTATGATAGAAGCCTTTATGATTATAAATGAAGTTACCATAAATACTAAAATTGATATATTCGCGTCAACAGAAAATAGATTTCTGGCATCTGTAGGACATCACCTAGAGATCCGTCTTACAAGGAGTTCTTTACTAGATTTGGAATTTTAAGAACATTGTTACCTTATATTAAGATTTACACGTGTGGCTCGTCTGTTAGTGTAAGTTGAGAAATAAATAAATGATAAATGAGGGATAGAAAACGAGAACAGAAGATGAAGAGGACGGAATGAGAATGAAAGCGCCGCACACTCCAAAAGCTAATTCACTAAACTTAATCTAGTGATATAATTATATCACTGAATTTGGACTGTTTATAACTATATTCATAGTAAGATAGTAATAATTTGCTTCGTATAACTACAGGGTGTAAAAAAATTCGAAAACAAAATTTAATTGATCCCTAGGGATATAGTTACAGGCAGTAAAGACACATAAGGTGTAAAAATATTAGCTGCAAATATTTTAAAGGGTGAACCAACCCATGAAACTGAACAACTTTCCCTAGGGAACATAGGTCGAAATATGAAAAAAAGAATTGGACCTCCAAGGTCAATTTGTATGGGAGGCCCAAAAAATTTTCTCCTACCTAGTACTACTAACCTAACCTAAGTTTCTTTGGGAAAGTTGATCAGTTTCATGAGCTGATTCACCCCTTAAAATATTTGCAGCTAATATTTTTACACCTTTTATGTCTTTACTGCCTATAATTATATCCCTAGGGATCAATTTAATTTTGTTTTTATGGCTATTTTATATTACTCCAAATTTTTTTTTCCAAACCTCGCAAGTGTAGTCAGCAGTATCGGCAGCTTGCAGTCCGTCCAGCTGCAGACTGTAGTTGGCGTGCATTCTGAAGCGCGGAGGAAGCAGCTGGTTTGGGTCAGCGCTGTCTCCGAGCAGAAGATTGTTTTTGTACCAGCGAACTCGTAGTCTCGATTCTGTTGGGAAGTGGTTGGGAAAATAGTAATTCGATTCAATTTTTTAGGGTATGGTTTCTGTCTACAGGGACAATTCTGCCAGTGTCAAGGTGGGGAAATATACGGGTTCCTCAAAATATAAACAAATTTCGCAGTTTGTCATTGGCAGTTTCTCTCTACGATTACCTCAACGATTACAAAAAACAATCAGAACCAAAAAAGTATAGCCAAAGAAGCGATAACTAGCGCACTTCTTTTATCATTTTAATAATGATAAGGCTTTTGTCTTTCGAGCATTCTGCCAGTGGCGACCAATGGCTAACACGGACACAGATCGTAGACACAGATGACACCATGATGACACACACTTGATCACACATGATGACACACACTTGATCACTTGATGACACACACTATCAAATATGGCCCGAAAGTGTGTGTCATCTGTGCCCTAAGTCTGCTAAATGAAAATCGTTTCAGTTGGATGTCGATTGGATCTTAATTGGATGATTTTGGTAGTTTTGTAGTCTGCTAACAGTTTGAACTATAGAAAATCGCAATGGCAATTGAGTTTCGATGGCGTTATAATGACAAAAAAATAGCAAACTTGGGGCCCTGATATGACATCCGATGTGGTCTTCGATGCTTCCCTTATTGAGTACGTACGGGCACGGACACGGACACGGTGCACGGTTTGGCGGTATTTTTTTATTTTATATATTTTAAATTTTTGTAGGTATATCACAGTATGTTGTACACGTCAACTGCCTCACTTACATACAGACGCGAAAAGCCACTTTATACTATGTAGTGATGAAAAAAAGCTTAAGCAATAGATATATAGGTCGGAGTAACTAATTAGATGTTTTAGTCATCTAGCCTATTTTTCGTGAAAATCTTGTAGATTCTGCTAACATATTTGTAGAATACATTGCATGCAGAATCCTTGGGTAACTGAAGGTGTCGCCGGCAGTACGAACACCACAATTGGGACACAAAGATCTAAATCTATCCCCTTCCTGCCGCTAACAAGCGCTGACCAATGTGGACAAAGAGATAAAATCGTATGGAAGAGACATAGATACTGTACTAGCGGTCCCCCAGCGGCTGCGCAAATTCAAATTTCAATCGTTTATTTCCAAGTAGATTCGCAACGAATGCTTTCAGAAAGTCAAGAATTTACAATTCAATACTGTCACTAAAAAATGAATTAGTCATTGTAAAAAAGAGAAAATTGTCAGACACAAGAATAACAATTATCAATTTTATGTTCCTAGTAGAAACGCGGCACGAGTGGAATAAAAAAGGCACTGCCTCGGGTTGCGCCCGCTGCAACTCATTTTCCCGTGGGAATCAGATGTTTTCCCGGCAAGTATTATACATAAAAACCTTCCTCTTGAATAATTTTATATATTAAAAAAACCTTCATCAAAATCCGTTGTGTAGTTTTAAAGATTTAAGCAAACATACATACAGACAGACACGAAAAGCGACTTTGCTTTATATCTGCATCAAAATCCGTTGTGTAGTTTTGAAGATTTAAGCAACTTTATTTAAATTTATGCGACTCTGCTTTATACTATGTAGTGATGATGCAGCCAGGCGCACCCAATGATTTCATAAGCTCTGCGCTAATAGTTTTACCGCGGGAATAAGATAATTTTGGGAATTCAGTGCCTGAAATGTGATCTGCTACAGTCTGTAAGTTTAGGTACTTATCTTTTTGTAAACAAACTTTGTATGAAAGTGACACTTCAGAACTGTCAGTTTAATACAAAGTTTGTTTACAAAAAGATAAGTACCTAAACTTACAGACTATAGTAATTGGGCTTTTATTATTCGTTCTACTACGCAATGGAGTGGGAGAAATTAAGTTACTCGAGTTACTTAATCTAAACCTAACTTATATATACGTATTATGTAGTTCGGTTACATTTTGTGTTATAAATCTACATTATAATAGGACTTCTACAATTCTGTTAACAATTTTCTTCAAAAAAATATTGTCTTCTTCTTTTTCGTGTGGGACACCGAGTCGTCCAACGACCCGATGAACCCTAGTGTCAGAATTTTTCAACCGCCTTCTACAAGTAGCAGGCTTCTGACATGGTTGTCTAACGACCGCCGTCTAAGTGATCATAGACAACAACCGGGACCTACGGCTTAACGTGCCATCCGAAACACGGAACCATCTTACTTACGGACAATCGGGTGGTTCAGCCCGCAATGTCCTAACCAGACTGGGAACAAATTCACAAAGTGATAGATATCAACTTTGTGAGTGACCCACCGAGAATCGAACCCGGGACCTTCTGCGTCAAAGGCAGTCGCACTACCACTGCGCCACATCGGTCGTCAGTAATAAAAATATTGTAATGTTTAGTAACATTTCTAAATCAAATAGGTTTTTAATTTATTTGAAAATATTGAGCATTTTCTTCTGTGACTATATTTTTGAGTTCTAATATATAATAAGTATTTTTATACTCATCATGACATAAGTACTTCTTTAACTTTGTACATTTCTAAATTTAATATCGGCAATGCTAATCTATTTTTGTGTCGTTCTATTCTACTGACGTTTACGTCCTGCCTACCCCGCAAAGGGTAGAGATGTGATGCGTGAAAGTGTCGCATCCACTCCCTTTACATCCATGATCTTTTGATATAATCTCTCTGAATAAAAGTTGGTACTCACAAAAGGTACATACGTGCTATCAACAAAAGTGAGGTGCTTTTGTCTGTCTGTGTGTATGCTGATTTATAGCTAGGGTGATAAATTATTGAAATTCCAAATCAAAATGTGAAGTCAAAATAATATTGAATGTAAAAAATAAAAATCCTTTTCGAATCTATTTTGGACGAATATTTCAAGAAAGTTTCTCGATAGTGCCCTATTATTGACATGTTTTAATTTTTTTTAATGATTTTGTTTTTAACATAGTAAGTTTGTACAAAAAGTAAACATTAACAGACGTCACTAAACCCAAAAAGGTTTGTCTTGACGACAGGCTTTCTCGCTCGTATTTACATTTGACATACGTCCATTCCTTGATTTCACTAAAAATAGGAACATAGGTACACACAAAACGTACAAAATATACTTTTCTATAGAATTGTAAAATAAAAGTAAGTCTAGTAAGTAAGTAAGATTATACCGCTATTAGTTTCGGTATTTGGCCTATTAGATATTACAGCTGTCAAAATGGACTTAAAAGAGGGCCAACTGTAGACCTGTTTGCTAACCACCCGTATGTGACGGAATTTAGAAGATACACAAACATACTCGACTTTCTCCACTAATAATATAAAAGCTAACAAAAACTATACAATCGAACAATCAAGTCTTATTAAGGGCTATATAATTTGGTGGCCCTTATAATGGGATGTAATTTGGAAGTTCACAGCCAATTTTCTCTAGGTACATACATCGTAGCCGTGAGATGCCAGTTTAGAATAGCATCACCCCAATTCCTACCCGTGGGTGTCGTAAGAGGCGACTGAGGGACTTTAGGGTTTCAGGTGTATTACAACCTTTAGGCGACAGGCTGACAACCTGACACTATAGTGATACACACAAACGGCCCTCTATATTTGTCAGACGTGGCGATAGCGACTGTATTCTTACGGCCGTTAACGCACTGCCTACCCCGCAAGGGATAAAGGCGTGATATATGTATGTATGTATGTATGTACGTACATACATCATACATGTAGGTAGGTGCAGCAAGTAGGTACCTAGTTATCTACTTTTCATTGCATCTATATGTTACAGGAAAGTAAGATATCTGTATACAATTCCTAAAATCAATACGAAATATGTGAAATAAATTATACAGAGTGTAAAAAAAATTGCTGCAAAATTTTAAGGCGTGAACCAGCCCATTAAACTGAACAACTTTCCCCAAGGAACAAAGATCGAAAATTACTAACAAACCAAGTCAATTTGTATAGAAGGTTGATAATTTTTTTTCAACATGTTTCTTGGGGAAAGTTGTTCAGTTTTATGTGCTGATTCGTCCTTTAAAATATTTACAGCAATTTTATTTATAGCTTATATAATTAATGCTATGGTGATGCCATTCTTTAAATTACAGTAAAAGCGAAAGAGACATAATGTCTTTTGGACAACATATTGAAGGATATCTGTCTTCGATCGACGACATCGCATGTGGTTTTATTTACTATATTGACAGCTGTCATAAACGGCCAAATTACCCTCACCTTCTACCGGTCAACGCAGAACGTTGGCCTTATGAGAAAGCGAGTGCTCAAAAAGTTTTCATTCAGAAGTGGGATGTATTATACTAGCCCGCACGTGATGATGAGCATTGGTAGTGAACACAACGATAGCGCGTTTTAAAAGACGAGTAGCGACATCTATTGGTGTAGTTTTGTAAATTGACTTGACCGTATCTTAGTTCACATAAGTCCCACCAAAAACATGTTCATGTCAACATGTTTCCAACATGAACGAATAAGACACTACCTACTAGGCCGCTAAATGCAAAAGTTTGTATGTTTGTTAGGTACTCCTTCACGCTAAAACTACTGAACCGATTTCCATGGAATTTTGCACACATAGGATAGTTGTTATCCCGAATAATGATCCTGTGGGATGCTACGGGACCGACTTCCACGCGGGCGGAGCCGCGGGCGCCCACTAGTCCAAGCTTCTCAATCTACACGCCCTAAGTCAACCTACTGAAATTTCATAAACTCTACAATGTAGAGTCTACATAGTATTAGTTAAAATTAATTACCATATTAATATGTATGGCTTTCAGTTCCTCTAAATATAAGGTGTAAAAATATAAGCTGCAAATATTTTGGGGTGAATCAGCGCATCAAACTAAACAACCCAAGAAGCATAGGTCGAAATATGAGAAAATTTTTTCGTCCTCCCATACAAATTAACTTGGTCGATTGGTAATTTTGTATGGCAGGTCCAATTTTATTTTCATATTTTGATTGACCTGTCTTTCTTGGGGAAAGTTGTTCAGTTTCATGGGCGGATTCACCCCTTTAAAATATTTGTAGCAATTTTTTTACACCCTGTATAATGTATATTATTTTGTAGGTTAGTATTGGTAGGTACCTATTATAATAAAGCGGCATATTCATCCTACGCAAATAAGGGAACAAACCAAACACACCAGATTTTTTTATTACTCCATAAAATTGCAAAAAAATCTGTACGTCTACTTGGATTTGACAAACTTGTAAAAAAAGTCTAACATGGGTTCTACAGATGGGTAGGTTAGGTATCTACTTTTATTTTGTACCCATCCTGCCCGATTTGGCGCAGTGGTGGTGCGACTGCCTGTGACGCAAACAAAAGGTTCCCGGTTCGATTCTCGGTGGATCACTCATGAAGTTGATATTTATCTTTTTGTGAATTTGTTCCCAATCGGGTTAGGACATTGAGGGCTGAACCACCCGAATGTCTGTAAGAAAGATGGTTTCGTGTTTCAGATAGCACGTTAAGCCGTAGGTCCCGGTTGCTGTCTATGATTACTTAGACGGCGGTCGTTACACAACCATTTCAGAAGCCTGCTACTTGAAGAGGCGGTTGAAAAATTCTAACACTAGGGTTCATTGCGTCGTTAAACGACTCAGTCTCCCACACGAAGAGAAAGAGAGAGAGAGAGAGACAGAGAGAGAGAGAGAGAGACTGTCTGTAAGCAGGTACGGCGAGTGTGTATAGGCCCTTACAAACGACTTAATTAAGTTATGAGAAATGAGTGGGAGTCAACATTAACCACACATCAACCTAATAATAATAATCTTACGCTGGCCTAACTATTTTGTTATGACTCATCTTAGGGTTCCGTAATTTTTTTTAAAAGGATAGCGCCTTAGAAGAACGTGTAAAAGTACTTACTACGTCCATTATTTTGTCGGATAATATGCCTCTTCTCTTAAGTCAGACAAATACTTTGCTAAAAACGGCATCAGGCGAATCGCACACTTGACGCACGACGGAGCGCTCAAATATCGCAGCGGTCTGTCAGATCCATACTAGAAACGTCACTCCCCATACTAAAACCGCACTCGACGGAAGATACTGCGATAGCGCTGCGTCGACAGCCGTTGATCGGTTTTAGTATGTAGACTGACATTTCTAGTATGGAACTGACAGACCGCTGCGATGTTTTAGCGCTCCGTGGTGTGTCAAATGTGCAATCCGCCAAAATCGCAAGATAATCGCGGACAAACCTACATACATACAGTTCAAACTGAGAACATCCTTTGTTTTAAACTCGGTTAAAAACATAAAAATAACAGACACAAAGTAAAATTCCATAGGTTGATACTTGGCGATGTGATGCCGGCTTAGAATAGCATCACTCCATTTCTTCCCGTGGGTTTTGTAAAAGGAAACTAAGGGACTCGAGGGTTTCATGTGTATTACAATTTTAGGCTACAGGCTGACAACCTGTCACTAAAGTGATACATGTATCATCGAAAAGGACCCTCAATACTTGTCAGATGTGGCGATAACGACCGTAATTTTACGATTGTTAACGCTCTGCCTACCCCGGAAGGGATAAAGGCAGCCCTGGCTTATCCACTAGGCTGAGTAGGCTTAAGCCTAGGGCGGCAGATTTTGGGGGGCGGCAAAATTCCCAAAAAAAAAAAAATCATAGTTAATATAAAATATAACTCGAAGTTGTTCAACAGTATGTCTACCTAGGGCAAACGCTCCAACTAGGTAGAAACAACCTTGAGAAGGAAGTCCAGAGAAGAATACAGCTGGGTTGGGCAGCATTCGGAAAACTCCGTCGAGTCTTTTCGTCGCCAATACCGCAATGCCTTAAGACGAAAGTCTTCAACCAGTGCGTCCTACCTGTCATGACATACGGAGCCGAAACGTGGACACTCACGGTACGACTGGTCCACCAACTGAAAGTCGCTCAGCGAGCTATGGAGAGAGCTATGCTCGGGGTTTCTCTAAGGGATCGTATCCGAAACGAAGTAATTCGACAGAGAACTAGAGTGACCGACATAGCTCAACGTATTAGCAAGCTGAAGTGGCAGTGGGCTGGTCATATCTGCCGAAGGACCGATAACCGCTGGGGTAAGCTGGTCCTTGAGTGGAGACCGCGTATCGGCAAACGTAGCGTAGGACGCCCTGTGGCAAGGTGGAGCGACGACATACGCAAAGCTGCGGGCAGTGACTGGAGAAGAAAAGCCGAAGACCGGGTTCAGTGGCGTGCTTTAGGAGAGGCCTATGTCCAGCAGTGGACTACAATAGGCTGTTAATGATGAATATAAAATATTAATAGTTAAAATTAATATTTTCCCTGATCATTGATTATTTAACACCAGATCTAGCACATGTGGATCAACTTACTCTTATCGTTAGATATGTTTTAAATATAGGCGAATCTTTCACACGATTTCTCAAATGTATGCCGTCAGTTGGGCATAAGGCTGAAGAAATGTTTTCTGCCGTTATTATGGAACGCTAGGAATAAAATATTGAAGACTTTCGTGGACAGTCCTATGATAAGGCGGCGAACATGTCTGGCGTATACAACGGCTTACAGGCAAAGATTAAAAACGAAGCGCTTTTTGCCGATTACGTGCCTTGTTCTGTACATTCTCTAAAGCGGCATGTGCTGCTGCTGAATCGTGTACAGAGGCTTGTTGATTTTTCATGCTACTACAGGAAATTTACGTTTTTTTTTTGCAAGCTCGACACATCGCTGGCAAAAATTATCGAGTACAATCGGGAAAGGCAAAATACCCTGAAAAGAGTGGTCAGCTAGGGAGGACGCGTGCAAAAATTTGAAAGATTCTTGGCACAAAGTTCTTGAAACTTTGGAATCAATTAAGGTCTATTCTACTGAAAACATGTTAACTCGAAACGAAGCGGCGGGAATACTTTCTATTTTAGAAAAACTGGAAACGGCGGTAATGGTTGTAGTATTGAATGACTTTTTGCAAAGAATAAATCAAGTAAATGTTCAAATTCAGTCTTCCACCGTAGATTTGGTAACCGTTGCAGTTTTTTGTATCCCAACGAGAAAATTTCAATATTTTGAAGATAAAGCAATAGACTTAAGCGTATGCAAATAATACGGTAAAGACATGGGAAAGAGACAGCCGAAAAGGAAGAGAAAATTTGACGAAACACCAGAAGAGCAAAATATAATAACTGCGAGGGACACATTCCGCGTAAGTACGTTTCTCGTCCTCGTAGGTAGGCTAGTAACAGAATTTAAAAAAAGACAGGAGGCGTATGCAAGCAAAATCAAAATATATGTTTACTGGTACCAAAACACAGGTTTCTAAGATGATGCGTCTGAATCTGATTGTAAACATTAATGGGCAGATTGTGGAGCGTGTAGATGAAACCAGAAATTTAGGCATATTATTTGACAGTAACCTTAGATTTGAATCACATGTTTTGAATCTCGTAAAAAATAGCATGTACCGACTGAAAGTACTGTACAAAGTCCGTGATCTTCTTAGTGAAAAAGTTCGAATGACTTTATGCGAATCACTGGTTTTATCGAGACTTAACTATGGCGACATAGTCTTCGGGCCAAAGACTATTAGAAAAATCAAAACGCCTCCTGCAACGAGTTCAAAATGCATGTTGTCGGTTCTGCTATAAAGTACCACCACGCAGCCATATTTCTCCATATCTGAATGAGGCTGGTATGCTAAATATGAAGTCCCGTAGACAGCTTCATCTAGCGAGTCTTATGTTTGACGTCATGCAATTTGGGAAACCCGAATACTTGCGCAGTAAACTTAAGTTTTCACCTTTCTATGATAGGTATCTTGCTAGAAGTACACGTGCTCCCCTCGCTGGTCATTTGCATCGGACTGTCGCTTTCGAGGGTAGTTTTCGGTTTCAGGCAACAAAGTGCTGGAACGACATTCCACCGCCAATAAGAAGTATTTGCTACAAGGGTTCATTTAAAAATCACTATAAAAACATTTGTTAAATGTTACCAAACTGCAGATTCCGGATGGTTGTCTGGAATGGCGAAAATACACTGCACTACAATAACCGTCACAGTTTAAAAAGCTAAAAGATACTTGAGTAGGCACACAACACTTACTGTAAAATGCACACACTGTTCTGGGTATTATTTCTTTTTTATTAATTCTTTTTTTTTCTATGTATCGGGAGTTTATTTTTACACTACCCGATTACAAACATTTATTTTCTGCTCGGTTTTGTTTCCCGCTTTAACTCGCGGGCGACGGCTGAAAACCAGTGTTGCCTCCTGGCTAAATACACTGAGCTTTAGCCCTTTCACATCACTGCAGCACACATGTTTGTGTGGGATGAACTAAAATGTATTTTAATTTTACAATTTTATATTTCCTTACAAATGTTAAATGTGTGTGATGCAGGAATATGAATAAAGCATTTATCTATCTATCTATCTATCTATGCCAGTTATAATAAAAAAATTGGATTTATTACCAAAATAGACGATTTAGACATACACACCCTCACAGAAAACGCACTTTCGCTAAAACAAACATATCCTAACGACATAGAAACGGATATAGCGCAAGAAATCAACAACAGTCTGACACTTTTTTATGAATTCGAGCTTGTCGTCAAGTCATCGGTTCGACGACAATCGACGACAACCGCATACAATTGACGACATTCGACGAGAACCGACGACTGTTTCGGATGTAAGACTGTTTGCTACATAGGTGTGGGTGGGACCACCTTATACTATACCTTCAGACCAGGTAAAAAAAACGGCTGAGATGAAGCCGTATGGGATGGGTTGAGGGGGCGGCAAAATTTGAATAGCCTACAGGCGGCAAATGTGCTAAGACGGCCCTGGATAAAGGCGTGATTTGTGTATGTGTATGTATGATAATTGGCAGGCGGATTGACAAGCGCAGTATAAAACGCATTGAATGAACAGGGGAATGGAGATGCCCATTCTCTGATGATGAATATCTATCCTCTAGTGCACACCCGAGGGTAGAATTTGGGGTGATGCTATTCCAAGCCGGCATCAGACGGCATCAATAACATCACACACACATCCTTTGTTATGTAAATGCCTACTTTAAAAGGGTTAAGCAAAGCACTTTACAAGTTATGATGGACACTTTGTCTGTCTGACTATAAAATTGATAGGTTGTCAGATTAAGATCTACTTACTGTGTTTTCCATTGCCGTGTGATGCCGCATAGAATTGCATCACCCCATTTCTTTCCCGTGGGTGTCGTAGAAGCCGACTTAGGGACTCGAGGGTTTCATGTGTATTGCAATTTTTAGGCGACAGGCTGACAACCTGTCACTATAGTGATTTACATTACAGACGTTTCAAAACATTTTAACTATTGTTCCCCACCTTTACACTGGCAGAATTGTCTCTGTAGACAGAAGCCATGTTTCAAAATAAAATATAAGTAACAGAAGTAAGTATATCCTCACCTGATTGGTCAACGTAGCACGGCAGTAGGACGGTGTCATTCTCGTAACTTTTGACAGTCACCGGTACACTTTTGAACACTTTGTTACCTGTCACTAAATGTACGAATAATGTCACTGTCACTGAAATTACTGTCCACATTTTAGTCATGTCCTCGTAGTGGGAAAAGTTATTACTGAAAAAGGAAATTAAATTAGTAAATCACGCCTTTATCCCCTGTGGGGTAGGCCAAGCGTTAGCGAAAATTACGGTCGTTAACGCCACGTCTGACAAGTATTGAGGGCCCCTTCGGATAAATTAGTACATAATAATAATCACTACCTAGGTAACGTTCCTTGGTGAAAGTTGTTCAATTTCATATGCTGGTTTACACTGTAATGGTACGCCACTGATTCGGGCTACCATTTCATTCACAAATATGTAGGAAGGTATTTATCCTAATAAGATTATTATATTCAATACCTAACGAAAAATAATGGGAAATTACTTAAGTATGAATTGGAACACAATTTAGAAATTTTGCTTTCAACGACATCTGAAGCTTTTTCGTTGTATCACTATCGGCTTTCTATGCAGTGGTTCACGGATAAAACTTTACCTTTTTTTCTTACTCCAAATATGTAGTGACATCTTGAGGTATTCTTTTGTACTAATAAGTCACGCGTTTGCTTAAAGGTCATACTTATGTCCTTCACGTTTCTGTGCTCCTGGTAATGTAGTTTAAGAAACAGTCCTCAAATTTCTACTATTTGAAGTACTAGGAGTGCAAAAGCATCAGGGAAGTAAAATCTACTAGCTGGCGCGTACGGGATTAGAAAGAGATAGCGATCTCTCTCTCTCTCAACTCGCCGAGCTGATACTGAGGAACCTTCTCTCTAGAAATAGTACATGGGAATATGAGCGTTATGGCATAATGAACTACGGGATATTATCCTGTCAAAGTAATTTTGGGCTAAGGGATATGAAATGAGGTCCTGTTCAGTAGTGAATTCTATTTATACACATGTCACGCCTTTGTTCCTTGCGGGGTGGGCAGAGTAGTGACGACTGTGAAAATATGGTTGTAGTTTAGATACGTACATGAATCACGCCTGTGTCCCTTGCGGGGTAGGTAGATAGGCACAATAAATACATGAATCACGCCTATGTCCCTTGCGGGGTAGGTAGATAGGCACAATAAATTGCTTTAATAACAATTCGAGTACCAGGGGCGCATAACCAATAAGAAAGTAAATCTATTTGGCTGGCGAAGGCTACACAGCGTGCAGACACGTTTGGAACTTTCTCTCTGAAAATTGTACAAGGGATTATGTCCTTTATGGCGTAATGAACTACAGGATATTATCACGTCAAATTATTTCCGAGTTTAGGTTTAAAATTGTTCAGTAGTGGATTTTATTGTTATCTTTAGGCAAATGTACTAGGTGTGATTGAATTTAGACCTTGACTGCTTTTGTGTTAAGGTGTAAAATTGGTATTGTCAGGAAAAGCTTATATAAGCCATACAAATCCTGGATAGGGAGTCAGTTGGGTTCAGTTCTTCATCGCGCGCGGTTTAGTATACACGTCGTCTCTTTGATCTTCGGAGTGATTCTTTTTGTGAATGTAATATATCAAGCAAGTGGATCAAGTGTATTGTACTAGAACTTTCTGGTATCTTTGGTATCAGAGTTTTCTAGGAATACATTCTGATTTTCCCTGTTAGGTCTCAGTTCTTGAGGAGGGGCTGAGGGCTGTCGTTTACGGGACAGCCAATTCCTCACATTACGCTTGAATTGACTGATCGAAGAAGGCTGGTAGAGGTCGATCTGATGTATCCTCCTTTGTATCAGGGAGAGGCCAGCCACGCTCGTTGGTCGCTCACCTATTTTTGATCAGTTCGTCAATTCGTAATGGTCTCCATCACACAACTCACTTAAGCTCGCTCGGCTTACCCCTTCAATATCGGTCTCCGGACCACACATGAGTTGGGCGAGTTTGTAGGGATGCATTATGTTTAGGTCCACAAATCACGGCTTGCAACCGTGTACACCTAGCAAGATTAGAGGCTGAAGGTTTGAACTCAGAACGGAAGCCTAATTCACAACACATCACGCGTTTAAAATTTTTAAATGTTGGCACAGGCCACAGTTTTGCTTTCTTCACATTAGATTAGGATTTAGGATAGACATTAGTTTCAAAATAGGGTTCAGTTGCTGATAGGCTTATTCCACGTAGGCAGGGAACCTCTATCATTTGTGGAGTGTCACGGATGATTTTGGAGAAGTAGGAAACCTAGAAAATACCTAGAACTAGGGATTTCCAATTCAAACCTTAAAATACTTACTCTTTGCTCAAAAATAAAAGACTCGTTGTTTGCAGATAGATTGAATTCGGTATAATATACAAATAAATAGAAATTTGGTACAATATAGGCGAATTTATTGTTGATGTAGCAAAAAATAATCTTGCGCATCAAACATATTATTTCTTACATCTTTGCGGAGTTAAACTAAATAATTTCAGTTTCTATATTTTCTGAAAGTTCAGACTTTCAGTTTCAGTCAGATTCATTTCATGGGAAAAGTACCTATACGACGTGTCTGTCTAGTACTTACCTATCTACTTACTTAAAAGTTTAATAATTTTCTGGATTCATTTCATGGGAAAGTACCTATACGACGTGTCTGTCTAGTACCTATCTACTTACTTAAAAGTTTAGTAATTTTCTGTGAGAATCCCTAAGCAAATTGCTAGCAAAATTCGCTCGCGTACATATACCCATGTACTTTAAAAAGATTCTCGTTCATCCACTATAAAAGAAATTATAGTAAATGAATATAAAACCATAAGGATTAAGATTTGTTCAAAGAAAGTAAAATATTACTAAACTATCAACATCTAAGTTGTTCACCTAAGAGAGTTTGCAATATTTGACACAAGCTTGGGATAGAATAAAAATATCCTTGGTAACTTGAAAAATTATTGAGTTACTAGTTTGTTGTTCAAAGTACCAAAAAGATAAAATTGGAATGCTTTCTCAGGGTTTGACAAGTTAGTATAAAATATTTATAACACAACAGTCTGAACGAATTTTAATTTTTTGGGAATTGGAGAGACTTTTTGACGGACGACTGTATGACATTAATCTTTGAAGTTCCAAGTAGATTCAGTAAATTAGCTTCATTAAAAAGAATCAAATTCTCCAGACATTTGGCCATAAGTAACTTCTATAGTTTTTGCATAATGCCTTAGAAAAGCTAGTACTCTTCTGGGAATTGGACAGCCCAGACTTCGCTCTTTTTGTAATGTATATATTTATTTATTCTTATCAGCCCTCTCTTGAAATTTGCAAAAGAAATTGTAAAGTAGATTTACTAAGGCATTCTTTATTTTGTAATAATGTAAATTCTGGCAAGACTGGAGAATTAGGGAAGCCGGAAGACGTCCAAGTCAGGTGACGAAGTCTACGAAATATGTATCTGTAATAGTAGATTTCAGAATAGAGGAACATATAAATCAACTATCCTCTGAAATTATAATGTCTGAAACACAGATATACTGGGAAAGAAAAAAATACACTAATCCCAGGGGGCGGGGCGGGGCCCCTATTTATCAGCTTCCAAAAAGATATCATGAGTTACTAGCTTACAAATTACATGACTAAAGACCTAAAACAAGTCTAGAATCTAGAATTATACTTGGGAACTTGTCACATCCTGGAAAACTAATTGTTATTATTTGTAGACTAATAGGGTTTCAAGTCGATAAGATAATACTAATTCGTAACTCTACTACATAGGTGTACATAGCAACAAAATTCTGAAAATATATTTCTATCAGTTCTATACATTAGCTCAAAGTTAGGTCTAGATTTGCTAGGTATTAAAATCTTTCTAAAATAGAATAAAGGGTAACTTCTTAGACCAGGACCATTTCAGGTGGTTCCATTTCCAATAAAAGATAAGCAGTGGGTTATTTATAATTCACAAATTAAAAATGCAAGTACACAAGTACTAGGTAAATAAGTAAAAACAATTTTTCACAACTTAAGTTGTCAAAGATCAATTACTCTTATAATATTATGACTAAGATTTTTAATTTGAATCTTGAGGATGTGAGTCAGGTCTTTCAGTCTTCTTAGGTAACCTGAAAGTAGAAATACATAATGGAATTTAGAGTGTTCTCCATACTAGTATATAGGATGTGAACGTGAAACTAGAAGTCAATTTTCTAGATACCAAAATGTGTTCTGATTCTTATGTAAACTAGATAGCTTCTTAATATGCTCAAGTGCTCAGTTAAATTATTATGATATGAATGATCATGCTTCAATATTATTAAAATTTGCTTACCGTTCTAGCCAGAAATCTAACTTGAAGGAAATGCTCAAGGCATCCAAATTCTCTTAAGCTTAATTAGTTTTGTAATGTTTGGGAGTTGGAGAGTTCCATTATACCACCTGTAATAGATGAAACAAAATAAAATAAAATAAAAGAAACTCACTAGAATATAGTTAGGAAATAGATTATTTCTTATAGCGCTGTCTGCTATCAAGTACTGTCGAATAAATTCATATCACTGTAATAAGTTTGACAAGAACTAATAATTTTCTAGTTATTTTACACTGCAGTAGATCATACTGTCAGAAATAAAAATAGGTAGTTACTTTACATAGGCTACTAGGATTATTAGATAAATGACTAGCGGCTCATTTGTGAAATTCTATTATCTTTACCTTTCATAACATTTGTAGGATCTCTGAGATTTTAGTGGTAGATAGACAGGAAAACTAAGACTTTCCTTCTAGTCCTTTGTTGAGTCGCTGAGAGTAGGAATAAATTCTAGTTTCAAGGTCGTTTCCTTTTCATTGTTTTTCAGTAGTACGCTTTTGTTGTCATTCTGATTCAAGAAATCCATCCGTACTGTAACGAAATATTGAGATTAGTTATCTAATTATTAATTATGACAAATTGTAGTATCTTTTGTGAGACAGTTGATCAGAGAAAATAGGAAGTTTTTTCAATAACATATTTACGTATTATTTCCGGAGTAAAAGTAGTTTTAGATAGAAAAGTTAGTAACGAACTTGTGTTTCATCATGACCATGAACAAGAAATAGATTTATTTACCTGTTAATTTAGTAAAACAGCTCCATAATCTGTCACAGGATATCTAGTTTATTTAAACACAACAAACGGGCTTCTACGCAGCAGTCATAGCTAGTGTTCTAACCACAGAGTATAGACATAGCTAATCTATAGACAAACCTGTTTAGGGCCATTTCACACTATACTGTAATTACGCGCGAATTTCTTTTGTGTTGAGTATTTTGTGTAAAAACGTCGTAAATATTTTTGTATCAAAGATTATAGACTTTTGAAACGATTATCTAAGCAATTTTGAAAGAATACATAGCTTTATATATTTATAATTACTACAATGAATGATTTTTGAGAGTATCGAATTTCTTATCTATTAATTATTGCAGGATCATTATCTGTGGACTAGAATTATGGTGTTAGTTAGCCCAATTTCCGATAGATGGCGTAAAATAAAATTGTTGCTTTGTAGGTAGCTTTATCAGATTTATGTGCAGTATAATATTTAGCTAGGTGCAAGCTAGGTGAATATGCGGAATATTGCCTATTTATTTCTCGGGATTGATATTTAAAGCGAATGCGGTTTGAGGGATGATCTTAGGGACTGTAGACTGTTTTCTCGTTCTGGGTTGCTCAAAATAACAAGGGTTCTACCACTAAGATGATCAATGGCCAATTTAATCTCTTGAGTTACATGTATTGGATAGGTATAGATAGACATACGTAGAATATAGATAGGTAGGACTTGGGCTGGGACTTCAGGCTTAGAACGTTACAATTTGGTGGGTGCCATGACCAGGATAGCTGGGCTATTACGGATTTCCTTCTCATTTCTGAGCTAAATTTATGTGTTGTATCAATATATACATACATACATAGATATTCGATATATACATAGGAATTAGTTATAGGGATTCTTCGGTGGTCATAGCCTTAGCAGGCTGTGATCACAATTTGTTGCTGTGAAAGTGATCGGATAGAGAGAACAGTCTTACTTTTAGTTTTAGGTATTTCATTATCTTTTTCTTAGGAATGTTTCAGTCGGGGGGCTGAAAATTAAATTCTTGTATTTTTGTTGGGTTTATGACATGAGTGAATTTAAAATAGGCAACAGTCTTATACAGGGGGGCTGTAGATTATTTTTAAAATTTATAAATTGAATGCATAGGAAAATAAAATAAAAGTAAAACCAAATCAGCGGGGATTAAAATTAAATTCTTAGATCCACCACAAATATTAGAGGACTCTATTCTGGTTAAATTAGCATTTTGAAAGATCTTGTTTATATCTAGACTTTACTTTAGTAAATTAGGACTAAGTAACTTAATAAATAGTATTAACTCGTTGTAGCGGCACATAACAGAACGATCAAACTAAGCTAAAATTCATTTTATATAAATAGATCTTTGTCCATAGGTAATAATTTAGATAGCATATTGTAAAAAATTGCACAGGACATATATTTCACTATTTTGAATACTTTATTTTGAGTTCAGGTAAAATACAATAATATTAGGATAGCACATTTATCTGTCTGAATAAAGTATAGCAATGGATTAAGTTATGCAGTTGGAATGCAGTCTTCAATAAGTAATTTAAATGTTCAGTAGGTCCGGTAGAGTTCTGTTTAGAACTTTAGTTTCAGTCTTTCTTTCTTGAAGCGAAACATATGAACATACATGTCAAAACATGATTTCCAAATGAAAATAGTTTTACTTCAGGGTTCTTTCAGGACAATTGTGTGGATATCTGTAAAGACAAGAGTTGTTGTAGCTAAAATCGGGGAAAAACAAAAGAGGAAAATGGTTAAGATAGGAGTAAAGTTATGTAGTTAAGAATACCTAGTTTTAAGTCAAATAAACAGAATATTGCAATAAATTTGAAGAATATTGTTTTAGGGCATCATAGTAGATCATTTTATTCACTGGGGTAACTTATAATTAGGAAAATTTCGTTAAAGCAGCGATGTAAACATACTTAAAATATTATACTTAAAATAATATTTTCTTAGGAGGTTTTGAAAAAATTTTATACGTACCTTGTTGGAATTAATTTATAGCACTTGGGATGCACTTTATTATTTTGATAAACATCAATTGCAATCGGTTTTGGTGGAATTGTGACCTGTAGTTTCGAAAAACGAGGCACTGTTTGTTTGACAGCAAGCAATGATCGAATTAGTTTTTTTTTGTTTGTTTTTTTTCTTTCATTCTGGACAGGCAAAGATCTCAAGATATGGTGTCTGGACAGGAAATGTTGAAAAGAAATATATTGAAAGGTTGAATAGATAAATAAATAATGTAGACGGAAGTTTAGTTTTTATGTATGTATGTAAGTAGCTGTGACTTTTCGACTTTTCTCATTCTAGTAGGCTCTGGGAACTAGTTTTGTTTAGTAAGTAACTCTATATTATGAAGGATTTGAGAAAAGTAAAGTTATTGATCGAAGTGTTTCTTTTCGCTAACATAAACTTATGTTAAGCATGAAAAGCGAGATATTCAAAACTTAGTTACTTATATTGAGCTAGTTTATATGTATATCTAATTATTTGAGGTATGTGTCTAGGGTGTAAATTAAATAAGACATTTGGGAAAAGATTCAAAGTAGATATATGTTTGAAAGTCTCAAGTAGGAACTAACACTGAATACATGGTTCTGGGTTTCGGAGGGCATGTTAAACCATGAGAATCAGCCATATGAGTCAGGTCAGGCATGATATTAGTAGTAGGCGGTTGAAAAACCTTATTGGTTTACACGAAAAGAAGATGAAAAACTGTGGCTTTGAGTCTTGGATGGTAGATACGTTCGAAAAAGTAGAAGTATAAAAGGTTTAGTTGAATTTTATTTTATGTATGTAGATAAATAAGATAAACGATAGTAGAAATGTAAGGTCTGGGGGCTGTATGAATTTCATGTTGAACCCAATACAAATTCGTACAGATTTCAATAAACCTAGGTATATAGGTTGTCTGATATTTGTATAACCAGTGCGTGTCCATGGATCCGCTCGCATGGAAGTCTGTTTTAAACCCGTAGGAACAGTTTTTTTTAGGATGGGGGCTGTACTGTGTTTTTGAGAATATCTTTCTGAGGATTTTTATTTTAAGGAGTTTTAAAACTGAAACGTAAGTGCTAGCTAGTATAATAATTCAAGACACTGGGCTTAATTTCAATTATTATGATTAGTAATAAATATTAAATCATGTTTAATAGGTATAAAGTACTGAACTGAGTGATAAAGTAGGTAGGTAGACTCAAACTTGTTGTAACAAAATATTCCAATAGTTTAAATGCGCATTAGAAATGGTAACTAAGTCAATTTCGTAATCTAAATAAGTTCGTAAAATTCAGATTCTTTGAATTTGACTTTAGAAATAATGGGAAGTACCTATCAACTTTCTCCACTCATTTTAAGTAGAGAAAAAAAAAAAATTAAGAACGCCATCTAATGATCATGTTATGAATTAGTTGGTTTGTTTCATTTGATAACTTTCTTTGTAAATCCATCAACATGTCGTTACACTAGGTTTCTAGTCTTTGGGTTGATGGATAGTTTTTAATGTGATAGATGGCGTTACTGGGTTGTTACCTTATACTGGGAGAGAAATAAAAAACATTTTTATTAAATCTGAAATATTGATGGAAACCTTGTGATAAAAAAAATAAAACTGGTACGAAGAGTAGACGTAGGTACTGTAATCATCTTGCAGTTTTAAAGCAGAAACAAATGGAACAAGTTTTTGTATGAAAAATGTATATTAGGTAGTATAGGTATTTTACTTTTCAAAGTAGGGCCACTAGGGCCAGATAAGGGTCTTATCACCCAAAATAATATCTTCTTAGAAAAAATGTCTTTCTTCTTTAAGCTAGGTTAGGGTTCATAATAATTTTGATGTGTGATGGTGTTTATAAAAATTCTTTTATTTTCCTTTAGAGGGCGCTGGGTAGATAGATGCGGGAATACTTAGGTATCGGTTCTTCGTTGCAGACGGGATTGCATTGGACGGGACGAGATTTTAATGCAATTGTTTCAGATGTAAACCTGGAGGGCTGTGTCTACGCGATTTTTCCATGGACTTGTTTTTAAAAAACTAAATTTTGTTAGTGCTCCTAAGGCGTAGATTTAATGCTTATATGCGTACTTTAATTGAAAGTTTATTTTTGAGTTATCACTTATCACGTATGTATGAATGTATGTATGTAATAACTTTATTGTGCCTAACAAGAAATAGTTAAAAAAAAAAAAAAAAAAAAAATAACTTAAATAAACTAATAGAATGTGTAAGCACAAAGGCGGACTTATCCCATTAAGAGATCTCTACCGATCACGTTTGGAGGGAACTTGAGCAGATTAGCGTAAATATTTGTTTTCTTTTAGTACTTAGCAGTTTTGCGTAGATTATTTGTATTAGTTATCAAAATCTAAATATGGAGGTCAGTAACTATATGGGTGTCATAATATGATATTATGCCATGATAGCGAAGCGTACCTAAGATAAATATTTCATTACTCAGAAGCACTTGGCGTCAATTTTGCATTGCATTTTGCGTACCTTCATGCAAGATAGAATAAGGTAGTTAGACATCCCAACTTTGAGTTTGAAGATTATACAGGATATAAGAGAAACATGACTCTTGTGTTTTCTTCAAATTTAGAGATTTATGTTGCATGTTTAGTTTAAGAAAATTGGGCGGGAGTGCTAAGAGTTACCCGACTCGGTGTTGGGACTACTCTGTTTTAAGGTGACGAGACACTCGGAGCTTTACAGGAGTTTTCCTCGGACCTTTTTCTGGGACTTTTCACCACTCGCTACAATAAAAAAAATGTGTTTGTCCATTATATTTTTAAGTTCTGGTTTTGTTTCAGCAAACTTTGTCTTTAATGTAGAGTTTCTGAATCAAAAGTGAAATATGATAAGGGAAAGGGGTTTGCGTCGAAAAAGTATCACAAATTAAATAGTGATAATAAATAAGTATATAGCAGACTTCTAAAGCTTTCACGAATAGTAAGGCCTTGAGATTCTGTTGAGAGAAAGAATCAGAGATTGAGGAAGGATGAATCTTATGAAAGTAACCAGAAGGACTTTACATCGACTTTATATATTTATTGTATTATTTTTATCGTTTTATATTCACTTTACAAAGGTATGGTTTGAAAGGCTCATTCAGATTTTCAACGGTCATCTATAAGTGAACGCAGATATTGCGCTTTCTTCTAAGAAACACTACGCTATACAAGAGGAGTTCATATGAAAATTTGAAGTTAGGAGTAAGACAGCTGTCATTTCTGTGTTTAACAGATGTTTCATATGAAATCTGCACTATACACGCAGCGCCCAGCGCTATCGCAAACTTCCCCACACAAACATCTATTAATTAATAGGTGACACACATTATGCCAGGTGGTTAGTTAAATGAATTAGCTCTGATATTCAAATAGACAATTTTGAATTATGCACAATTTGACATTCGGCACCAGGGTATTGTTGTTTCTCGTAGGGCAGTATGTTGTATCGGTCCTCAAATCATCGAAAAAGAAAACGAGCGATTTGCCCACCTGATGCAATCGGATGCTGTGTCGTTAGGACTGAGAGAATTCACAACTCTCTTCCTTGCGTGAGACAGGGATGTAACTCGTTGAATATAATTTTGTACATTTTCTTAAAGTTGTTGATGATTTTGGATGGCAAGCAAAGGTTATGGATGCTGAACATCTGGTATAGATACACACCACACATAATTAACATTCTTTGATAGAATTTGCAATATCTAACTGGGTGTTGTGACATATTTGTGAATAAATTTTATTTTTGGGGTACAACAATCATTATTTTATATAATTTTGTTGTAGGGGGCTGGATGTAATGGTACGCCACTGATTCGGGCTACCATTTCATTCACAAATATGTAGGAAGGTATTTATCCTAATAAGATTATTATATTCAATACCTAACGAAAAATAATGGGAAATTACTTAAGTATGAATTGGAACACAATTTAGAAATTTTGCTTTCAACGACATCTGAAGCTTTTTCGTTGTATCACTATCGGCTTTCTATGCAGTGGTTCACGGATAAAACTTTACCTTTTTTTCTTACTCCAAATATGTAGTGACATCTTGAGGTATTCTTTTGTACTAATAAGTCACGCGTTTGCTTAAAGGTCATACTTATGTCCTTCACGTTTCTGTGCTCCTGGTAATGTAGTTTAAGAAACAGTCCTCAAATTTCTACTATTTGAAGTACTAGGAGTGCAAAAGCATCAGGGAAGTAAAATCTACTAGCTGGCGCGTACGGGATTAGAAAGAGATAGCGATCTCTCTCTCTCTCAACTCGCCGAGCTGATACTGAGGAACCTTCTCTCTAGAAATAGTACATGGGAATATGAGCGTTATGGCATAATGAACTACGGGATATTATCCTGTCAAAGTAATTTTGGGCTAAGGGATATGAAATGAGGTCCTGTTCAGTAGTGAATTCTATTTATACACATGTCACGCCTTTGTTCCTTGCGGGGTGGGCAGAGTAGTGACGACTGTGAAAATATGGTTGTAGTTTAGATACGTACATGAATCACGCCTGTGTCCCTTGCGGGGTAGGTAGATAGGCACAATAAATACATGAATCACGCCTATGTCCCTTGCGGGGTAGGTAGATAGGCACAATAAATTGCTTTAATAACAATTCGAGTACCAGGGGCGCATAACCAATAAGAAAGTAAATCTATTTGGCTGGCGAAGGCTACACAGCGTGCAGACACGTTTGGAACTTTCTCTCTGAAAATTGTACAAGGGATTATGTCCTTTATGGCGTAATGAACTACAGGATATTATCACGTCAAATTATTTCCGAGTTTAGGTTTAAAATTGTTCAGTAGTGGATTTTATTGTTATCTTTAGGCAAATGTACTAGGTGTGATTGAATTTAGACCTTGACTGCTTTTGTGTTAAGGTGTAAAATTGGTATTGTCAGGAAAAGCTTATATAAGCCATACAAATCCTGGATAGGGAGTCAGTTGGGTTCAGTTCTTCATCGCGCGCGGTTTAGTATACACGTCGTCTCTTTGATCTTCGGAGTGATTCTTTTTGTGAATGTAATATATCAAGCAAGTGGATCAAGTGTATTGTACTAGAACTTTCTGGTATCTTTGGTATCAGAGTTTTCTAGGAATACATTCTGATTTTCCCTGTTAGGTCTCAGTTCTTGAGGAGGGGCTGAGGGCTGTCGTTTACGGGACAGCCAATTCCTCACATTACGCTTGAATTGACTGATCGAAGAAGGCTGGTAGAGGTCGATCTGATGTATCCTCCTTTGTATCAGGGAGAGGCCAGCCACGCTCGTTGGTCGCTCACCTATTTTTGATCAGTTCGTCAATTCGTAATGGTCTCCATCACACAACTCACTTAAGCTCGCTCGGCTTACCCCTTCAATATCGGTCTCCGGACCACACATGAGTTGGGCGAGTTTGTAGGGATGCATTATGTTTAGGTCCACAAATCACGGCTTGCAACCGTGTACACCTAGCAAGATTAGAGGCTGAAGGTTTGAACTCAGAACGGAAGCCTAATTCACAACACATCACGCGTTTAAAATTTTTAAATGTTGGCACAGGCCACAGTTTTGCTTTCTTCACATTAGATTAGGATTTAGGATAGACATGATAGTTTCAAAATAGGGTTCAGTTGCTGATAGGCTTATTCCACGTAGGCAGGGAACCTCTATCATTTGTGGAGTGTCACGGATGATTTTGGAGAAGTAGGAAACCTAGAAAATACCTAGAACTAGGGATTTCCAATTCAAACCTTAAAATACTTACTCTTTGCTCAAAAATAAAAGACTCGTTGTTTGCAGATAGATTGAATTCGGTATAATATACAAATAAATAGAAATTTGGTACAATATAGGCGAATTTATTGTTGATGTAGCAAAAAATAATCTTGCGCATCAAACATATTATTTCTTACATCTTTGCGGAGTTAAACTAAATAATTTCAGTTTCTATATTTTCTGAAAGTTCAGACTTTCAGTTTCAGTCAGATTCATTTCATGGGAAAAGTACCTATACGACGTGTCTGTCTAGTACCTATCTACTTACTTAAAAGTTTAATAATTTTCTGGATTCATTTCATGGGAAAGTACCTATACGACGTGTCTGTCTAGTACCTATCTACTTACTTAAAAGTTTAGTAATTTTCTGTGAGAATCCCTAAGCAAATTGCTAGCAAAATTCGCTCGCGTACATATACCCATGTACTTTAAAAAGATTCTCGTTCATCCACTATAAAAGAAATTATAGTAAATGAATATAAAACCATAAGGATTAAGATTTGTTCAAAGAAAGTAAAATATTACTAAACTATCAACATCTAAGTTGTTCACCTAAGAGAGTTTGCAATATTTGACACAAGCTTGGGATAGAATAAAAATATCCTTGGTAACTTGAAAAATTATTGAGTTACTAGTTTGTTGTTCAAAGTACCAAAAAGATAAAATTGGAATGCTTTCTCAGGGTTTGACAAGTTAGTATAAAATATTTATAACACAACAGTCTGAACGAATTTTAATTTTTTGGGAATTGGAGAGACTTTTTGACGGACGACTGTATGACATTAATCTTTGAAGTTCCAAGTAGATTCAGTAAATTAGCTTCATTAAAAAGAATCAAATTCTCCAGACATTTGGCCATAAGTAACTTCTATAGTTTTTGCATAATGCCTTAGAAAAGCTAGTACTCTTCTGGGAATTGGACAGCCCAGACTTCGCTCTTTTTGTAATGTATATATTTATTTATTCTTATCAGCCCTCTCTTGAAATTTGCAAAAGAAATTGTAAAGTAGATTTACTAAGGCATTCTTTATTTTGTAATAATGTAAATTCTGGCAAGACTGGAGAATTAGGGAAGCCGGAAGACGTCCAAGTCAGGTGACGAAGTCTACGAAATATGTATCTGTAATAGTAGATTTCAGAATAGAGGAACATATAAATCAACTATCCTCTGAAATTATAATGTCTGAAACACAGATATACTGGGAAAGAAAAAAATACACTAATCCCAGGGGGCGGGGCGGGGCCCCTATTTATCAGCTTCCAAAAAGATATCATGAGTTACTAGCTTACAAATTACATGACTAAAGACCTAAAACAAGTCTAGAATCTAGAATTATACTTGGGAACTTGTCACATCCTGGAAAACTAATTGTTATTATTTGTAGACTAATAGGGTTTCAAGTCGATAAGATAATACTAATTCGTAACTCTACTACATAGGTGTACATAGCAACAAAATTCTGAAAATATATTTCTATCAGTTCTATACATTAGCTCAAAGTTAGGTCTAGATTTGCTAGGTATTAAAATCTTTCTAAAATAGAATAAAGGGTAACTTCTTAGACCAGGACCATTTCAGGTGGTTCCATTTCCAATAAAAGATAAGCAGTGGGTTATTTATAATTCACAAATTAAAAATGCAAGTACACAAGTACTAGGTAAATAAGTAAAAACAATTTTTCACAACTTAAGTTGTCAAAGATCAATTACTCTTATAATATTATGACTAAGATTTTTAATTTGAATCTTGAGGATGTGAGTCAGGTCTTTCAGTCTTCTTAGGTAACCTGAAAGTAGAAATACATAATGGAATTTAGAGTGTTCTCCATACTAGTATATAGGATGTGAACGTGAAACTAGAAGTCAATTTTCTAGATACCAAAATGTGTTCTGATTCTTATGTAAACTAGATAGCTTCTTAATATGCTCAAGTGCTCAGTTAAATTATTATGATATGAATGATCATGCTTCAATATTATTAAAATTTGCTTACCGTTCTAGCCAGAAATCTAACTTGAAGGAAATGCTCAAGGCATCCAAATTCTCTTAAGCTTAATTAGTTTTGTAATGTTTGGGAGTTGGAGAGTTCCATTATACCACCTGTAATAGATGAAACAAAATAAAATAAAATAAAAGAAACTCACTAGAATATAGTTAGGAAATAGATTATTTCTTATAGCGCTGTCTGCTATCAAGTACTGTCGAATAAATTCATATAACTGTAATAAGTTTGACAAGAACTAATAATTTTCTAGTTATTTTACACTGCAGTAGATCATACTGTCAGAAATAAAAATAGGTAGTTACTTTACATAGGCTACTAGGATTATTAGATAAATGACTAGCGGCTCATTTGTGAAATTCTATTATCTTTACCTTTCATAACATTTGTAGGATCTCTGAGATTTTAGTGGTAGATAGACAGGAAAACTAAGACTTTCCTTCTAGTCCTTTGTTGAGTCGCTGAGAGTAGGAATAAATTCTAGTTTCAAGGTCGTTTCCTTTTCATTGTTTTTCAGTAGTACGCTTTTGTTGTCATTCTGATTCAAGAAATCCATCCGTACTGTAACGAAATATTGAGATTAGTTATCTAATTATTAATTATGACAAATTGTAGTATCTTTTGTGAGACAGTTGATCAGAGAAAATAGGAAGTTTTTTCAATAACATATTTACGTATTATTTCCGGAGTAAAAGTAGTTTTAGATAGAAAAGTTAGTAACGAACTTGTGTTTCATCATGACCATGAACAAGAAATAGATTTATTTACCTGTTAATTTAGTAAAACAGCTCCATAATCTGTCACAGGATATCTAGTTTATTTAAACACAACAAACGGGCTTCTACGCAGCAGTCATAGCTAGTGTTCTAACCACAGAGTATAGACATAGCTAATCTATAGACAAACCTGTTTAGGGCCATTTCACACTATACTGTAATTACGCGCGAATTTCTTTTGTGTTGAGTATTTTGTGTAAAAACGTCGTAAATATTTTTGTATCAAAGATTATAGACTTTTGAAACGATTATCTAAGCAATTTTGAAAGAATACATAGCTTTATATATTTATAATTACTACAATGAATGATTTTTGAGAGTATCGAATTTCTTATCTATTAATTATTGCAGGATCATTATCTGTGGACTAGAATTATGGTGTTAGTTAGCCCAATTTCCGATAGATGGCGTAAAATAAAATTGTTGCTTTGTAGGTAGCTTTATCAGATTTATGTGCAGTATAATATTTAGCTAGGTGCAAGCTAGGTGAATATGCGGAATATTGCCTATTTATTTCTCGGGATTGATATTTAAAGCGAATGCGGTTTGAGGGATGATCTTAGGGACTGTAGACTGTTTTCTCGTTCTGGGTTGCTCAAAATAACAAAAGGGTTCTACCACTAAGATGATCAATGGCCAATTTAATCTCTTGAGTTACATGTATTGGATAGGTATAGATAGACATACGTAGAATATAGATAGGTAGGACTTGGGCTGGGACTTCAGGCTTAGAACGTTACAACACCTTAAAAGGCAGTTAGTATTTTCCTAACACCCTCTATAATACTTGCCGGGAAAATTATCATTTCATTTATCATTTATTTATTTCAAAACTTACATTTACAGTCTAGCCACACATGTAAGCCTTAACCTAGTTAACATATTAATATAAACTAGTAAAATCTATTAGATATCTATTAAGCTACTTTTTGTGAAAGTAATGTCTAAGTAACGTCCTGCTGATGCTAGGAATCTGTTCTCTGTACAAGCAAAGATGTCCAAATTAGTGTAAATCATTACTTGATTCAGGAGTGTTAACGCCTCCACCATAGGTGTGGTAGTTAATTACTTATTTTAATTAGTCCCGCGGGAAAATGAGTTACAGTGGGTGCAACCGATGATTTTTTTATGCGTCGGTGGCTAAGTGGTTAGGACACCGGTCTTACAATCGTGTTCGAGTTCGATCCCCACCATCTACCAATGTGTTTTTACTCACGTACCGAGTCCTCCTACGGTGAAGGCGAAACATCGTGATGAAACCCACATTCAAATAAAAATTTGAATACAGATCATATTTGAAGGTGACTTAACACAGGATTCGGGCTAGGTTAGCTTTCAGGTTGCAGAGGTTAGGTGGCAGTCGCTCTGTGTAAAAACTTGGTTCCACGTCAAATCACCTAGGCTAGGTAGCCGACCCTGACAAAAACCGGGACAAGTCGTGGAGGATGATGAACTTTTTTTTTATATTGACACATTATTGACCAATCACAGAAAAAACAACCAACAGTAACAAGTAACAACATTCAATTGAAAACATCAGTTAGATCCTTTAATAGTCGAAAATGGGCACCTTTCTATTCAATCTTGTTTTTATCACTGTGTTATTTATTTGTTGTTACGCTGCTGACCGTACAAATTGTCCCGGATTCTCGCTCCGGCGGTTTTCTTTGCTCGAAAAAGGACATTAATTACTTTTTATCAAGTTAAGAACTAAGAATTAAGCGCGCTTTTTATTGTTACTTAGGAGTGCTTAGTACGGAAAAGAAAGTTTATAGATGTGGTCAAAGTCAACTAAATAAGAGTAATATCTACCCTTGATAATACTGTGCAACTAATTAATATTATAATAGTACATTTTTGTCGGTACTTTCGACAAGTAGCAGACTTCTGACATGGTAGTGTAGCGACCGCTGTCTAAGTAATCATAGACAGCAACCGGTACCTACGGCTTCACGTGCCATCCGAAACACGGCACCATCTTCCTTGCGGACAATCGGGTGTTTCAGCCCGCGATGTCCTAACCAGACTAGGAACAAAGGTATCTGAGAGACTAGCAGAATTTGGCTTGGCACTATTCAAGAGGCGTGGAAAAAGAGCTGTGTCTACTCTCAGCGGGATCCCATGTCTAAGAGACTTATGAGTGATGCAGTGAACTAGATCTGAATATGTTCTATTGAATTATGGTGAAAACTGAATTTGTTCCATATAAAAAACGGAAAATATAAAGTTTTCCGACCGTCCTCCCGCCAGCGGGATATGCAGCAGGATAATAAATAAAAACGTTTTTGTATAAAAAAAAGCTTTATAAAAGTGACTAACAGAAACGCTCACCTACAGAAAAGCGTCTAAATAATTTTATTAGTTGGAGAAATAATAATAAAAATAAATAAAATACTACATATTATCTGACTCAAATAGCCATTTATCTACTTTAAGACTGGATTGGTTACCTAATATCTTAGCCAATAAAAAGCACACCGTTAGTTACCTACACTTTTACAGAATTTTGAAAATGGAAGCTCTATCGCGAAGATTCACAAGCTTTCGAAAATGGAACGAACGCGGGCGCGGCTAGTGACAGCGTTTTTGAAAATGGAACGACCGCGCGCGCGGACTGTCATGTCACTGACTGGCGCGCGCGCAGTTGATCTTGATTCCCGACGATTAGCCGGAGAGTTGAGTCGGGGGCACACTGGGCATAGTGAGATTTTTTTATTACCAGCATCTGCCTGCATTGTCATCATCCCGATTTATTAGAACGCAACGTTTTCTATGTGTACCTCCTCGCAGACAGAACCCTGCATTATCTGCACACGCCTGAGTATTCTCAGATTGTTGGTCGACTTACAGTACTATTATATATTCCGCGTCCTTACATTAAATAAAGTATAAAAGTTGTACGCAAAAATGACGCCATCCAAAATAGCAATGTACGTGATACATTCCAATTTTCATACAAACGCAATCCTATTCTATATACAGTGGTCAACGGTTAACACACCAAATTAACTCTTACCTTCTACCGGACAACGCAGATCTTGCGTTGACCTTAAGAGAAGGAAAGGGTATAAAAATTCCTATATCAGAAGTGGAATTATCATCCGCTCACGAAATATTAACCTCGTCAATTCTATTACTTATCAGTGCTCTGTGAACACAACGATACCGCGTTTTAAAAGCCGAGTGGCGACATCTATTGGTGTAGTATTGTAAAATGACAACTATACTACTTCAGTACTATTATATATTTTGTGACTATACCGCGTTTGAATTTATATACATACGTAATCAGTTTAAAACTAGGATTTTATGGCATAAATATTTTTCAAGGTATTTTAAGTTTCAGTTTAAGTATACGTACTATAAGCAAAACAACAACATCAACAACAAAAAAGATAAAAAGAGGAAAAAATTGTGAGATAGGAAATTTCCTATTGGATTTTTGTCTCACAGTGCCCCAAACCTTAACAAAGTCGTATGTGTCAGTACTCTCTCGCCGCCATTAATTCACTGGTACCTTTAATTTAGTTCAAGACATAAAACTCTTTTTATTAGAGGTGCATCCTGGCCGATGTATGGTGACATGACAGCATAGGCGGATCGCACAATTGGCGCACGACGGAGCGCTAAAATATCGCAGCGGTCTGTCATATCCATACTAGTACACATTCCCATACTAAAACCGCACTCGACGGATGACACTGCGATAGCGCTGCGTCAACAGCGGTTGAGCGGTTTTAGTATGGGGATAGACATTTCTAGTATGGATCTGACAGATCGCTGCGATGTTTTAGAGCTCCGTCGTGCGTCAAGTGTGCGATACCATATATAGTAATAAAAAAAGTTACTCTTCATGATCTACCTACTTATGATCATGATCATAACATAATCTACTATACCATATTATAAAATATTATAAAACTGACAAATCTACTTGATTAAAACATTAGTGAACTCTTTATTAGTTTTTACGATACCGAAAATCTTAATAAAATACTAAGTATTTTAACGACCCTTCTTGAATTTATTTGGTTTTTGGTTACATAATTTTAATATTTGAGACTTTCTTGGATCCATACTTACCTTACCTAGACTATGAAATTTGTAAGAAGAAACCTTACGTATAAACAGAATGAAGCCATAAAACTCGTCGCAACTGTGCTTAGAATATTAAGTTTTATTTTACGGTTGTCTAACTTTTACTAGCTTCGTTCGGGTTGTACCTACCTAGGTATACATACATCTATAATACTCTTTTGTTAAACACTACTAGCTCTGAGACCTACGTATACATAGTATAAAAAGCAAAGTCGCTTTTCGCGTCTGTATGTAAAAGTGCACATCGGATTTTGATGCAGTCTCACCAAATAATTTTAAACGATCTTATAAATGAATAAAATTTAGGATTGTCTTGTGAACTTGGCACCCATTCTTTTGTCGGCGGACAAATTGAACTAACTTGGCTATTAACTTTCACATTTATGTTTTTGGTGGGATCTAAATATCATTAGTGGTTCGTTAAACTTAAACGACAGATTATAATATATTATCATCAGGTAAATTAAGAGCAGGTGAACGATTATAAATTATATTATCTTCTACCTTAAGAGGTTTCCATTCTTAACGAGATTTTATGTCTAAACCCGAGGCGATAATTTTATAAAGTGGATAGTAGGGACAAAGAACGTAAGTCCAAAAAAGTTCAAATTTAAATTGTTTTTATTTCCAAGTACTAGCACACAACCAATACTTACTTTCAGAAGTAAAACTGTAGTTTTCTGAAGTAGTCGTTTCAGAAGTTATGTGAAATTAAGTGTTATTTATTACATACTAGCGGCCCGCCCAGCGGCTGCGCCCGCTGTAACTCATTTTCCCGTGGGAATAAGATATTTTCCCGGCAAGTATTATAAAACCTTCCTCTTGAATCACTCTATCTATTTAAAAAACCTGCATCAAAATCCGTTGTGTAGTTTTAAAGATTTAAGCAAACATGCATACACTCAGACACGAAAGTAATGAACATGAATGTGGATGGATGCAGGAGGAGAGGACGGCCCAAAAAGGTTTGGATAGATTGTGTAAAAAACGACATGAACAAAAATGGCATAAATGAGGATTTGACTGCTGATAGAGATGAATGGAAGAAGAAAACATGTTGCGCCGACCCCAAATGAATTGGGATAAGGGCAGGCAGATGATGATATACATACAGACGCGAAAAGCGACTTTCCTTTATACTATGTACTAATTTATTCAATATATCAGAATAGAAGGTATTAATAGTTGATTTAATAGTAATATTATCAAAAAACTATTTTTAAAAAGAGAACCGACTTCAAAGGACGTATGAAAGTGCGAACCTCATTTTTTTGTCAGTTAATATGCCTAAGTCTGACAAATACTTTTCTGAAAACGGCACTTAAACTCGAAATAATCGCGGACAAACATATATACAGGTCAAACTGAGAACAGGTTCGAAATCGGTTAAAAATAGTCACCTACACGAAAATTCACAATTTTAATGATAACTTAGTTTAATTTCCTAAAACCAACCGACAGAGAACCAAAAAGGTACCCATCAATAGGTCAGTCAGACCCTACGATAGCCAGTTAAAGTACCTAGTTATATATTATAATTCTGTCCCTTCGTGACAAATATGTGACCTTTGCCCTCGCTTTAAGAGAGGTCACGCGGTGAGCATTCTTCGAAGTAGCTCAAGACATATACAGGATGACATTGTAAGTACAGTCAAATGGGGGAAAATGAGACTAGCGGGTAACTTGGGACATTGTCCACACCAGCATCTATGAACCAGCTATAAGCCTATAACGTTATAACTGGTTGATAAATGTAGAGTCCAAAGTTTTCAACCAGTTACAACGTTAGCTGGTTCATAGATGCTGGTGTCGACCATGTCCCAAGTTACCCGCTAGTCTCATTTTCCCCCATTTGACTGTGGCGCGTCAATTTTATTACATCGATTTTTGATATAGGTAATGTCTCTCTTCGTGTGGGCCAACGAGTCATCCAATGACCCAATGAGCCCTAGTGTCAGAACTTTTCAACCGCCTTCTACAAAGCAGGCTTCTGACATGGTTGTGTAACTGTAATGGCTAAGTAATCATAGAGAGCAAACGGGATCTAAGGCTTAACGTGTTATCCGAAACACGGAACCATCTTTCAGCCCGCAATGTCCTAGCCGGACTGAGAACACATTCACAAAGTGATAAATATCAACTTTGTGAGTGACTCACCGAGAATAGAACTCAGAACCTTCTGCGTCCCCTCACGCGGTGTTCGGTAGATTCGGGATTAGGCAGAAACTTGATAAGACAGAAACTGGACAAGGCAGAATCGTGTTACGGCAGAGTACACTCAATTATAAATACTATTTTAAACTAGCTGGTGCCCGCGAACATCGTCTCGCCTGTTAATGAAGAATGCAAACTCACGTCTGCAAACTGTTCTAATATGTCTCTGATGAATTTATCAAGTTTTCCCGAATTTTAGAGTTACCAACGTCAAACATTGATATGTCCGAATGGTTATCTCACGGGCATTGCCACGGAAATTCATGTCCTATACAATTACCTAGTAGATATCTAATCTTTCGTGAATGTAGAAAAAAACACCCACGACTAATGGATTTGTCGGTCCTAATTTTTAGGTAGATGAGTAGGTAGGTATTTATATTTCTATTACCCTAGTCTAGCCTAACCACCGCTCGGTAAAAACCTTTTTATCAGAGGTCAATATCAATATTTTTATAAAAGTAGTAACTAACTTAGCATTAAGGCCGCCTTGGTGTAGGTAGGTACCTACTACCTACATTTGCTTTTGTTCGTATTTTTCTACTTTTGTAACTTTCATTGTTGGACGACTCGGTGTCCCGCACGAAAAAAAGATAGAGATTTAGTGCAATAAAAAAAATTGTTAGTATTTTATGCCTATCAAGTTGTTAATATAGAATTCAAACTGAGCTAACCGTGAGTCATGGCCAATAAAAGTTTTTTTTTGTTTGCCAAGGTTATTCTGTTTTTGTGATATAACTAACTACCTACTTAATTGGTCTTTTCCTAACCAAATGAAAAATAAATTAGGTCTATTCTAGCCCATGACCGATTAACTGCCTACTTTATGCTAACCATGAAACCTATGAAAAATCTAGCAGGTAGGTAGGTACCTGAGTGGATGTTTTCTCGTTTTTTTTTTAGGAGATTAGGATTGTGGTGGAACGATAAAACGACTGGTCTAACCACACATTTTTAAATTTCTTTTACTGTGTGTTTGTATAATCAAAAATATGTGGGATTTTTTGAGGGTATGTGGGAATTAATTAGTAAAGTTGAACGTGTGATACAAGCATAATAATAATAATCATAATCATAAATCTTTATTGCTTTCAAGTGGTAGGTATTACAGTTGTTAAATATGTTTATAGTTTCACACTTGAAATTCTGTTAGGGCACTACAAAGATAATAAAACTTAATCTAAACTTAATTATAATAGGTCGGTTACATTTAATATTATCTACAGTCAAGAGCGGTGAACTTCTAAAAAAACTTCTAAATTTCTGTTACCGATTTTCTTCAAAAAAATCTCAATAAAATAAGTACCTACCTAGTAGATTTTTGCATGAAACGAAAACTCACGTTTCAATAATTGAGCTTCCTATTGTTGTTGTTACTTACTTCACAATTTATAATTTCAAGCAACCTGTAGATAGGTATCATTGTTGAGGGCTGAATCGTGAATAGGTCGACGGAACTCCCTAAGTGAGTGATCAACTCATATCGCGTCGACAGACCAACTTGCATTGTCAATGAATTACCAACTAAAAGCCGTTGGTCGACATCCTCATTTCGAGATAAATGATTCTTTGAAAATAAACCTTAGGATTTAGAGCACTTTTTTGCTTCATTTCGGCGAGCTTCTCCAAAGCTGCTCAGATGAAAACTTCTACAATATTTCGCGCCAATATTTTCGGCAACATGCAACGCCATCTGTTAAAGAAACATTAAACCTAATGTTTGGCAAAATCTCTGGAAGCTATTCCTAAAAATATTATTTCAAATGGCAACTCTGAGTCATAATAATAAAAAGTAATGTCAAACCTCATTTTACAAAATATCTTCATGAAATTTTGATGTGGAGTACGGCTCTCTGCGGCTAAAACACATTTTTCCGAAATAAGATTAACTTTTCCATTACTGTAAGCATTGTGAAATCTTAGCCTCTATCCAGTCATTCTCAGGAAACCATACAGCAGAAGAAAATTCGTCGAAATTGTGAAGAAATGGACACCATCAAGAAACCTAAGAACTTCATTAGTTACTGGTACCAGAGGTATCTTCTGGCCACCGAACTCTACATGGTAGAACCCTGGGAGAGAGTCGTGATACGTATCCTTTTCAAAAAACATTAAAAAATCAGAACTTACCTTTAGGTGCTAATGAAAATGTACTTGATCTGTGAATCAAGAACGAACCTCTATCTGTAGCTGATAATTATGAATTGATAACTGTAGGTATGCTAATTGCCCTACTTTCAGACTTCGAACCGTACCTTTAGAAAAGGTATTCGAAGGAGTGCTATGTGCTATTTTTCTTTTATTTTCATTCTTTCTATCAATATGCATTGGAAAATCTGTAACATGAGGTAAAGTTATCACTTTATTAATTTCCTGCTACCTGTTATGCCGGGGATTACCAGTCTCACCTAATATGATTTAGGTATCTATATGAAGTATTGAAGTAGTAATTCTCTCTTCATGTAAGACACCAAATCCTCCAATGGACTGACTTTATTTAACAGATTAGTCCTAAAATTGAAATTGTATTTTTTTTCCTTTACTCACCAAACAGATATCATATTTGCTATTTTCTTCTGGCTGTTTTGGAGTTTCAACTACAAATTTGTGGTCAGCTCCATTGGGCAGCTGCGTTCCGGGCCAACTCAATTCACCAAAGAGATATCTTAAAGGAAAACTTATATATATATTAATTATTAATATGGATATTACTCTAATAATTATTTTTTGTCTAAATAAGTGTTACAAAAGTAGGTTAAACTGTAAAATATAAATTAGATGATGCATTTTTAATTACTTTTAGTAATTGTGTTTTGCTGTTATGAAGGGGTCCACTTTTTATTGCTCTTTGCATTTGTTACTTGTATATGTAAAATATATTAAATAAATGAAAGCTTATTGTCCATTTATTATTGCTTATTGTTTAATTTTATTTTATTATGTAAATACAACACGAGTATGGATTTATTGTCCACCTTGAAATGGGAAATTACAAACTAAATTCAAATGTGATTCAAACTGAGGAACCTCTAAAAAATTTATGTCTAAAAAACTTAACAAGTGTGAAATGAAACACATCATTACTAAATTATAGTATGGAACATTTTAATCATTAAACTTTCAAATAACTGACACAGTAACCGTTTGTATTGCGGAATGACTCTGGCACTTTCAAAGACATATTTTTCAAATGCTCCAGCCCTTTTGTGAACATACTTTTTGATATTTCTGTCGAAACAACTCCCGGGTCAGATAACCACAATTCCACTTCCTCGTTTAACGAAAACTCAACTTTATACAATATCTTTGTGACCGAACTAGAAGTCAGCTTGATCTTGTCACCCACAATTTGTTCAACGTCCCTCAAAACTTGAAGCTCCTTGTCCATCACCCAGATGAGAAGATATTGCTTTTTATTTGCAGAAATTGTGCACTCAAGAGCAATCTTACACATGACTGTGTATTGAAATCCTAGATTAAATTCCTTGGTCATGCATTCTATTGTGTAAATGAAATCATCTGTGATAATGTCTCCGGATGCAGATTTAAGTGAAAATGCATGTTTTTCATTCTCTCCTTCACTGACTTTCACTTCAGAATTGAATAGTTTTACAGTATCCTTGTTTTTGAGCCCGAGCCAGGCCAGACATCGATTGCAATGGTAAACTTCCCTCTTAGCATTGAACTTTCTAGACTTTTCAGACAGAAGACTATTGTTAACCACAAAAAATGTGAGACGGTACAAGAAATCAGTTTTGTTTGGTTTGAGCACAATGTCATTTTGAGATGAGTTTCCGTGGCAATGCCCATGGCAGAACCATTCAGACATATCAATGTTTGACGTTGGTAACTCTAAAATTCGGGAAAACTTGATAAATTCATCAGACACTACATTAGAACAGTTTGCACACGTGAGTTTGAATTCTTCATCAATTTTCACATTTATTTTTAAATCGTTTGGTTTCTTTGCGATTTCTATTCCAGAAGTTTCTGCAGTGACAAGCTCCTTGTAAAAGTTTCCGCCACTCTTTGGTTCGGTCAAAATTCTGAATGATATGGTATTTTTGTCTATTTTGAGACAAGACATTGAATTTGGTATAATTTTACAAAATTCCCCTATCGGAATGACTGCAGTAACTTGTTCCGTTTCTTCTTCAGAATAGCAGTCCGACAGACTTTCTATGGAAGACAAACTGTCACTCTTCTTTCTCTTATCATCATCCTCATTGTAATAATTCAGAACAATGCAATTTGATTGTATACTAACTTTCAAGTTACAATTCTTGGTGAAATCTATTCCGGTAGTGATAAATACGTTGCAACTGCGCAACCTAGAGCGTAGCTCCATAAAAATATTCTTAATCAACATTTTTGCTTACAAAATTAAGTATCTCTCCAAATAAAATCCTAATTGGACCTTATTACGTTTATCTACGACAATTTATTTATCAATAAGCTTCTGTACGTTGCTCTTGATTCTTTGAACATAACCATTGGTCTCGTAAACGTTGAATAAGTTATCCATCTCGCGGATAGTGAAAGGCAAAGTTGCTTTTTGGTAGTAATGATTCATCATTTCGATGTTATCGATAACGGTGTCAAGTAAATGTGACTTCTCTGCATAGATGCCGGGGGCTTCGTGTCTCAAGTAGGTGAAGTGTATGTGGAGGTGGTAGAACGATGGCTGGTAATGCAGGTAAATACGCAATTGGCTGCCTGGCACGTTGTATTTCTCGAGAATTGCTTTCTGAAAGATAAAAAGTGCAAAATGTAATACTCCAAATACATTATCAATTTATGAAGTTGATACATTAATTTTGACCAAGAGAGAACTGAATCACTTTTAGTATGTAAGATTATACCCCAAAATAATATTAAAGTTGGATAGTTTTTTTTTTAAGGGACTCGAGAGTATTGGTGTATTACAATTTTTAGGCGACAGGCTGACAACCTGTCACTATAGTGATACACATGTTTTCCGAAACAACCTTAGAAAACAATACTCAAAAATGTCAGACGTGGCGATAGCGACCGTATTCTTACGGCTGTTAACGCTCTGCCTACCCCGCAAGGGATAAAGGCGTGATATATGTATGTATGTATGTATAGTTTTTTTTCTACAGGGCAATTTTTTAGTCAGTACACAAACTTTGTCAGGAAAATCCTGAACAACTTTTACTATGGGGACACCTGCGAAACCGCAAAAAAAAATGGGTGTTCCATAGAAAACTTCATTACATACTCTGCAAAAATGTATGGAACACCCAATGATTTTTTCTTGATTTCGCTGGTGGCCCGCATAGAAAAACTTGTTCAGAATCATGAGTAGAAACACCCTAATAAGTTCGTGTACTGACTAATGAAAAACCCTGTACATGAATTTACTTTTTCAACTGTAAATTATAAAGTGAAGTGATTCAGGACAAAACATTAAAAGATTCAGTGTTTCACACAAAATAGGGAAGAAGAATGATCATCAACATCTATCTTCCTTTCTTTACTCAATCACTCTTTTTGGAAGAAGAACTTTCTTTTTAGTTTGTTCAATAAAGTTTCAATAGTTTGAGTATTATCCCTGCCTAAACAACATTGATTAATGATTACTATGGAAAGTATACAAAAATAGTCACTACCTACATAGTATAAAGCAAAGTCGCTATTCGCGTCTGTATCTGTATGTTTGCTTAAATCTTTCTACACTTTTTATGTATAATACTTGTTGGGAAAACAACTTATTCCCATGGAATAATGAGTTGCAGCTGGTGCAGCCGTTGGGCGGGCTGCTAGATAATAAAAAATTATGTATGTATGACTGCTGTTAAAGAGTATTTACCTTTCCCTCGTCCCGAACTCTCTTCAACAGCGGCAAATGAGTCTCATTCAGGTCCCGCAGTGACTTCAACCCTCGCTGTCTGACAATCGCCAGCAAATACAGCGTCTCCTTCGTCAGACCGTCCCACTTCAGATCAGGCAAAAGTACAAATCCCTCTTTGTCACACTTATTGTCATATACTATTCTCTCCTGCTCACTCTTGCCTTCCAAAATGTTGTACACCCACTGAAAATTAGCATTGAAATATAAAAAAAATTGTAAATAATTATTTATACAATAAGTTTAGAATAACAATACTTTTGTACAATTACTGCTACCAAAGTGTGGCAAAAAATGAGGAAAACATTTTGTACGAATTATCACTACATAAAAGCAAATTCGCTTTTCGCGTCTGTCTGTGTGTTTGATTAAATCTTTAAAACTACACAACGGATTTTGATGCAGGTTTTTTAAATAGATAGAGTAAATTCAAGAGGAAGGTTTTTATGTATAATACTAGCCAGGAAAAATCTTTATTCCCACGGGAAAATGAGTTGCAGCGGGCGCAGCCGCTGGGGCAGGCCGCTTGTTATTTATAATAGCAGATGGTCATGATTCGGCATATAATATTTATGTCTTGCTGCCTGCTTACACTACTTTTATAAATCCAAATTATATCAATTTCCTAATTTTCCATTTCTTGTTCTACCCAGGGTAAACAGTCAAATAAATCAGGACAAAAACTAAAATTTTGTTGTAGACAATGAAAACAACAGCTGTTGTTGACACTGTGCTTGGGGCATGAGAAGCAAAGACAGGTTTTTTTTGTCTAGAGCACACGGACAAAGATTCTAACAGAGTTAGGTATATATTACACCTTATTATATTTAACATTTACTGAGGATAAACCAAATTGGTAAACTATAGTTGATCTTTACAATATAGGCTTGCCTTTGCCTATTGTTGCAGACAGATGCAGCAGCAGATGGACCGATGTTTAAAGAGAGCGGTTGGTAGCGACAGAATGGCGAATGCGGGAGATCATTCATTGTGGCATACCCTGGGAGAGGCCTATGTTCACCAGTCGACTGCTATAGGCTGGTGAAAATATTTCTCATAAGGTGTGTCTCCATAGAGCGAGCACCCTCAGATGCTCACCGCCATGTGCGGTGCGAACGTGTTTCACCTGAGCATAATGTAATTGAGCATGTGCCACCTCACGCGAAACACGTCCACACCGACAAGCCCGCATGACATGCGCAGCGGTGAGCATCTGAGGCTGCTCACTCTATGGAGACGCACCTATATACATTTCATTCCAATACCTGTAAATTGAACTGCTCCTTTTCAAGATGTGGCAATGTAAGTTTCTCATACAGCTCCGGTGTTTCCTGCACAATATGCACCTCCTGCTGCGAAAACTTTGTAATGTGCTTCTCTGTGGCCGGGAAGATTATAGTGGTTTTTACACCTGAAACATTTTGGTCCCTTTTCATGATAGGTATTGAATACGCTGAATACTAACTTAATAGATCTCTCTGACTAGTTAAAGAAATAAGGAAAATCACAGGCAAATACCTTGTAAGTCAGGCAGAGCAAAACAATAGCCTCAATTCTGACACAATTTTTATTAAATTTGAGTATTATTATCTTATTTGCATTACGAATCTACGATGTCTGTCTGAATACGTGTACAATGTTGATTATGTATAATTTAACTACACTCGATTTTTATTGTTGTTCACGCTTGACTTACAAGGAAGAGCTTGGGAAATGAAATCGACGCGATCTGCACGACGAGAAGACAAAAATAATACAGAAATCCTGATGATGACGCATCAAGTAACAAAGAGAACCTTGAAAATCAAGTGTAAGCGAGGGAAAGTCGTGACAAAATTGCTTACCATTCAATGAAGGTTTGGGAAAACACTCGAAATTCCCGTAAATGTCGTTCTGGAAAAACGTGCGCAGCTCGCAGTCTACAGAGAAGTAGCCAGAATTGTCCAAATCCTCTTCTTTGAAAGCATTTTTCTCAAACAAGATCAAACCCACGCCACATTTATCTTTGAATTTTCCTTGTACACAAACTGTTTTCCTGTTAGTGTTGTTGTTCAATATTTTTTCCGGGATAAAGTCTTTCAATTCGATACTGGCTTCAGTTACGCCGTTGCCATTTTCATTATCAATTTTAATTTTCTTGGAACAAGGCGGATCCAAGACGTCTTTGGCAGCGACGTCGGTCATTTTGTAATGGGGCTGCCACTTGAAAAAATATTTTGATACATTTTCTGGAATGGCATTAAGACTTTTTGCCCAACGTTATGCTGTGTTCAGAACAGATGGCGTTGTTGTATGGTCAGGTCTTTTATGCAGTTTTACGAGAATCCTAAGGATGATCATAAATCTATAAGTAATTCTATCCCTTCAGCCGCGTACGAAACCAATGCTACGTAACCAGTTACATATGAAGACTTTCTACGCAACCGGTTTCGTTGGAAGAAAAAACATTTTTTGTAGGTAACTAGTTTCGTAGCAAGAAAGATGGTTCTGCATATGTAACTGGTTACGTAGCATTGGTTTCGTACGCGGCCGAAGGGAATTCTATGATCCTAAAACTTCTAGAAACTTAGCACATGGCACTGGATCAAGCAAGAGCAGTTAGGAATTTGAAGACTAGGGCAAATAAGAATTATCGACCTTACATTTATCCATAACGACAATTTTACACCAGAAACTTGACAAATGGGCAATGAAGACAAGAGATATGAGTTTTTTCGTGAATAGGCACCTCATACTGAGTGAAGACCCGTATAAAATAAAACGACACTGCTTTTGTTACACATATGCGTTTATTATTTGCCTGGTTAATGATAATGTGACCTTAGCTTATCTACTAAAATAAAATTGGTATCAGCCGTATTTCATTCAACTTACGACAAATTATGGTAATAATAGGTTAAACTTTGTAATCCTTCTGTAATTTTTACACTGGTATTACTCGTATTTGTACTTACAAACTTAGTTTATTTTATTGACATGCACTTTGTAAAATGTAAAAATTACATTAAAATATATTAGACTAATTAGAATTACTTTATAATAGTGTAAATTTTGACAAAACCGGTTTGGTAAAAATTACATGTTATGAAAACATTATAAGCGGTTTTAACAAACGCAGTAATTTTTTTTATGCAAGTTAAAGTATATTCGAATTAAAATGGCAATGTAAAGTTGCCAACTACATAAAATAATAAGGTTGGTAACATTAGATACCTACATAATAATGCGTGCATTTGCAAGAAAAAAAAATACATTAAATAGACAATCAAAACAGGAAAACACGGTAGCTGATTTTTATTACTTTCGAATGTATAATCCATCAGTCTTTTTAAGGCACCAATAATATATATATGTAATTAGGTCCAATGCAATACGTCGATTATATGATTGTATAAAAATAGCTGCCTTTATTGAACAAATACCATACCATATTATCTAAAAATACACAGTTTTAAAAAATAGTTACATAAGATACAACATTTTGACACACTTGATAATTACTTATTACATGCAAAATATATCGCATGAATATAAGATCTTATTAATTTTGTAAAATACTTCAAAAGATGTAAACATTTCATTATTTTAAAATATTTCTACAAAATACTGTTAGATTTCATTTAATTATCATGTTAACACAAATTGAAATGGTCTTAAAAAAGACTTTTTCTTATTTTTTTTAATATCTCACTCATCGTTTCAATTCTATTTAATAAAATAAAAGTGATGAAAAGTTTTCAAGAAGTGATGTTTTGCTGATTACATGTCTCAATAGCGCTACCCGCCTTTCATTCAGTCGGGTAAAAAATATGAGCAATATCCACAACTCTGTACTTGTAAAACCAGTTTATAATATGAACACATGCGATGCAAATAAAGGTAAGAACTTGACACGCTTTAGGTATGAAAATTACTTTAATTATATAAAAATCATAGAAATATCTTTAGTATATTCAAAGTGCATTATAAAACGTAATGTTCAACATTTTTAGTCGTGTTCAGTAATGTTAATAAGTAATATTTCGACGTTTTTCCAATGTTTATAACGAATATCTTGAATGGGCATTCTTATTCGCATGTTCAAAGATAATTTTTAACATTTTCAATAATCATTCTTAGCATGTTCAGTAAACATTCTTAGCATGTTCAATAAACAATCTTAGCATGTTCAATAAACAATCTTAGCATGTTTAATAAACACTCTTAGCATGTTCAATAAACATTCTTAGCATGTTCAATAAACATAATTAGCATGTTCAATAAACATTCTTGGCATGTTCAATAATCATTCTTAGCATGTTTAATACACATTCTTGGCATGTTCCATATACATTCTTAGCATGTTTCATACACATTCTTAGAATATTCAATACACATTCTTAGCATGTTCAATAAACATTCCTAGCATGTTCAATAATCATTCTTCACATGTTCATTAAAAAGTCTCAGGTTGTTCAACAAACATGTTGAATAATAATTGTAAACGTGTTGAATGTATGTTGTTCACTCTAAGTACTCGGTGTACCCCTGTGCGCCGGTGAATATCACATCGATCCAGATCCGCGCCGCCTCACCAGATGGCGCCATGAGGTAGTACCTGAAAAAAAAATACGCATTTCAAAGGCTGAACAATTTTTTTCTATATGTCCCTTTTTCTTCTCTTTTTGTGTGGGACACCGAGTCGTCCAAAGACCCGATGAACCCTAATGTCAGAATTTTGCAACCGCCTTCTACAAGTAGCAGGCTTCTGACATGGTTGTGTAACGACTGCCGTCTAAGTTATTATTTATAGACAGCATCTACGGCTTAACGTGCCACCCGAAACACGGAACCATCTTTCTGACGGACAATCGGGTGGTTCAGCCCGCCGTGTCCTAACCAGACTGGGAACAAATTAAAAAAGTGATAAATATCAAATACAAATACAAAATATGTGTGCGAGTGTGTGTGTGTGTGTGTGTGCGTGCGTGCGTGCGTGCGTGTGTGTGCGTGTGTGTGTGTGTGTGTGTGTGTCTGTGCGTGCGTGCGTCCGTGTGTGTGTGTGTGTGTGTGCGTGCGTGCGTGCGTGCGTGCGTGCGTGCGTGCGTGCGTGCGTGCGTGCGTGCGTGTGTGTGTGTGTGGGTGTGTGTGTGTGTGTGGGTGTATTACACAGTACCTGCGCTGTCGCGTCTTCACGATGAAGGTAGTTTGTGGTGACGGCGATTTCGACGTGTTACCGTGGTCTAAGTACACCTCCTCTATGACCTGAAAAACATAAGTGAATTTTATTTTAATATTGTATAATAATAATTTCATTTAATCCAGAATAATACTTTCTTTACAAAAATAAATCCATATCTTATTATTATAAATTTAAGATTCAATCGTTTACTTCCAAGTATATTCACAATGAATGGTTTTAGAATGTCAGTTAGTTACAATACAATACTGTCACTGAATAAATGAATTAGTCATTGCAAAAAAGAGAAAATTGTTAGAAACATGTTTCTTTCTTTTATAACAATTTTATGTTATTTATTTATTTATTTACCATTTATTGTACACAAGAAATTTTACAGGACAAAACATAAATAAAATGGACACAACAGGCACTGCTTATCTCTAAAAAAGAAATTTCTTACAGCAGACCTACAGGAGAGAAATGGCATTTGGCGAAAGGCGGATGAGACCTGCACAATAACTATGAATTTAAGATGATATATATTTACAGATAATAACAGGCAATACATACGAAATATAACTAATATATTTCATACAACTATAGATATAAATAATAATAAATATATATTATAAAATACATACTACAATACTGGTTAATTTGGAAGAGAAAGATAGTGTTCCTTAACTCGCTTCTTAAAAAAATTGATAGAGGGACTATCACGTACAGTGTGTGGGAGGGAGTTCCATAACCTGGCTGCGTGGACCGCGAAGGAAAACGAGTAGAAGTCGGTCTTATGATGAGGAATAGATAGTAAGGTCCTTACGTTAGACCGACATGGCTTATCCAGTGGGCGCGAGAATGTAAACCGCTCACGAAGATAAGGCGGAGAAGATGGGTTATATAGAATGTTATAGAGAGAAGAAAGAATATGAGTATTCCTGCGAAGGCGAATTGGGAGCCACTTGAGCTGAGACCGAAACTGGGAAACATGATCGTACTTGCGCAGTCCGAAAATAAATCGGATGCACAGATTTTGGAGGCGCTCAAGCTTGTTCAAAAGCTCCTCAATGGCATCTACGTAGCAGGAGTCGGCGTAGTCCAAAATAGGTGGCAGAAGAGATTGAGCAAGAGAAATCTTTGTGCTTAAGGGTAGAAAACTTTGGGAGCATTTGAGTGAATGAAAAGAGTAGTGCATTTTTCTGCTTAGTTCATTGACTTGAGGTTTCCAAGATAAGTTACTGTCCAATAACACTCCAAGATTCTTGGCAGTGTTAGTGAAGCAGATGGCATATGTTCCTAGTAGAAACGAAGTACGAGTGGGAGAAAAAAATAAAAAATAAAGGCACTGCCTCGGGCCTGGCCAGGCTGACCACACAGCATGTAACTTACGTCACCACCATCAATGTATGGAGTATCCGAGATAATATTTGCAGTTTTGAGAAGTTGGGTGTTTAGAGTAACATCTTTGTAAAAACAAAAGTGTTAAAAATGTTATTTGAATACCCATAAAAGAAAGAAGATCTATTCTGAAACTGGTCTTATCTGGTCTTGGTCTCTTTTACCGGAAAATGTTTTCATATCATTTACACACGACTCATTAATAGGGTAGGCAGAGCGTCAACGGCCGTGTACAGTGTATGATGTTACCTGGAAATAGGCTCCTCCCCTCGGTTTTTTTTCACTCTTGTCCCAGTAGTAGACGAACGTTTTCGTGTCTCTGTCGAAAACGAACCAACTGAAAATAAAAATTGTTACGTTTAGTAAAAATACATGCATACAGGGTGTAAGAAACGATGTACCTAACGAAAACTTTGCAGGCGTGATCAGACCATAAAACTCAACAACTTTTATTTTGGAGGCTATGGTGGGAAACGAATAAATTTTTTCGAGTTCTCATACAAAGTCAGTCAGCTGATCGGTAATTTTTGTACGGGAGGTTGAATATTTTTACACGTTCCCCAACATAGCCCTCATAGAAAAAAAAAATCAGTTTCATGGTCTGATTACGCTTGCAAAGATTTTGTGACACCGTCTCTTACACCCTGTATATACATATGTACATAAATCACGCCTCTTGTACATAAATCTGAATCGAAATCCGTTGTGTAGTTTTGAAGTTTTAAGCAAACATACCTACATACAGACAGACGCGAAAAGCGACTTTGTTTTATACTATGTAGTGATAGTGATAGACTGTAAAGGAAAATGGACTTTATGTCTCAACATTTGCAAAGTCACAAACGTCACAGGGATCATCCTATACATGGTGTAAGGGACGTTTGCAGGCGTGATCAGACCATGAAACTGAACAACTTTTTCTATGGGGGCTATGTTGGTAAAAATAATTTCGACCTTCCATTCAAAATTCCCGATCAACTGACTAATTTTATATGGAAACTCGAAAAAAAATTTTCGTTTCCCATAGAAAAAGTTGTTCCGTTACATGGTCTGATCCACCTGCAAAGTTTTCGTTACACCGTCTCTTACACCCTGTATAGACGCGAAAAGCGATTTTGCTTTATAGTATGTAGTGATATAACTTATGCATCGGTATTTGTTGACGTACCGTTTGGACCATGTCATAGCATTTGCTTCAAGGTCACAAACGTCACAGGGATTATCCTATACTTTACAGACTCATGGTAGGATTATGTGTCGCTATATGTTCACGTACCGTTTGGACCATGTGTGGAACTTGGCCCCGAGTTTATGCAGATACCCGCGGCACGACGCGCCGCTCACCGTCACGTGGGGGCATAGGTCGACTTGGTGACCTGCACAATATTTATTTTATTTATTTATTACAGGAAATCTCACAGCATTTAAATTTACTTTCACATTGAAATAATACATGGAGTTTGCCAATAAAAGAGATTACACTAATTTATAATGCTAACAACAGCTAAATACGAAAGAACATTATGAAAAAAATATATTATTGATGTTTTCAAACACATCATACAGGGTGTAACGAAAATATTTATTATTCATTTATTTTGATTATTTGAGGGAAGCTAACAGCACTATAGTAACATATTTGACAATGAAATTAGTCATATATAGGCTAATTACAAGCATCCACATTTGGACGGAATTATGCCGTGTGATGCCGGCTTAGAATAGCATCACCCCACATCCTTCCCGTGGGTGTTGTAAGAGGCAGCTGAGGGACTCGAGAGTATTGGTGTATTACAATTTTTAGGCGACAGAACAACCTGTCACTATAGTGATACACATGTTTTCTGAAACAACTTTGGAAAACAATCCTCAAAAATGTCAGACGTGGCGATGGCGACCGCATTCTTACGGCCGTTAACGCTCTGCCTACCCCGCAAGTAATAAAAGCGTAATATATGTATGAATGGATGTAAAAATGTTAGCTGAAAATATTTTAAGGGGTGAATCAGCCCATGAAACTGAACAACTTGCCCCAAGAAACAAGGTCGAAATATGAAAAAAGTTATTGGACCTTCCATACAAAATTACCAACCAACCAAGTAAATTTTTTTGTAAGGTACAAAAAAATTCTCATATTTCGACCTACATTTCTTGGGGAAAGTTGTACAGTCTCATGGGCTGATTCACCCATTAAAATATTTGCAGCTAATATTTTTAGACCTTATATAACATTGTTGTTGTTATGACCCGTGTGATGCCGGCTTAGAATAGCACCATTTCTTCCCGCGGGTGTCGTAAGAGGCGACTAAGGTACTCGAGGGTTTCATGTGTATTACAACTTTGAGTGACAGGCTGACAACCTGTCATTATTTACCGGCTGACTCCACGTGGCGGCGCAAGTCGAAGTCGTCGCGGTCGACAGGGAGGTATCTAGTGAGGGGCCGCTGTTGCTCGCTGTATGGGGCGATGCCGCGTCTGCTGCGGCGCGGGGCCGAACTAAGTGACACTGGAATGTGAGAATTTTGTCCTCATTATCATGTTTTTCTGTGTGATGCCGGCTTAGCAATAAATGATCATCATTTTCCTTGCCTTATCCCGTTCTCTGTCGCGGTCGGCTACCTAAACTAGGGGTTTGACGAGGAACCAAGTTTTTACTCAAAGCGACTGCCATCTGACCTCTACAACCCGAAGCTAACCTGGCCCGAATCCTAGGTTAAGTCACATTCAAATATCATCTGAATTCAAATTTTATTTGAATGTGGGTTTCATCCCAATTTTTTTCCTTCACCGTAAGAGCAGTCGGTAAATGTACGTGAGTATAACACATTGGTACATGTCAGGGATCGAATTCGGGTCTCACGATTGTAAGACAGGTGTCCTAACCACTTGGCCACCAACGCTCCTCCTCCCTAATAAAATCCTGGTACACCAGACCGACCTATGTGGTAGTGCGACTGCCTTTGACGCAGAAGGTTCCGAGTTCGATTCTCGGTGGTTCACTCACAAAGATCACTTAGTGAATTTGTTCCAAGTCTGGTTAGGACACTGCGGGCTGAACCACCCGATTGTCCGTAAGTAAGATGGTTCCGTGTGTCGGATGGCACGTTAAGCCGTAGGTCCCGGATGTTATCTATGATCACTTAGACGGCAGTCGTTACACAACCATGTCAGAAGCATGCTACTTGTAGAAGGCAGTTAAAAAATTCTGACACTAGGGTTCATCGGGTCGTTGGACGACTCGGTGTCCCACACGAAAAGAGACAAGAAGGGACCAGCAGTTGTTACCGGTTGATTGGAGTTCGCTTCTCGGCCGGCGCCGGTGAAGGTAATGCAGTTAGAGTTACGCTCTTCTTCTTCCTATATTTAAGAGCTCATTGCTCTTGTCGGTGGAGCATCCGCCAGCTGTTTCTATCCTCCGCCTTCTCCTTGACCTCCCTATACGTCATGTCCATTATTCTTTCCTTCACTTGATCTAAATAACTTCTTCTTGGCCTGCCTCTCCCTCTCTTTCCTTCGATCTTTCCTTACGTTACGTTATTATTAATCTGTGGTTAGAGGCAGTATACTTACGGATGTTTTCTCTGCTGAAGTCTGACGCGTGACTGAGCGGGCGGCTGTCATCGCTGCGCCTGTCATCCTCGGTGGACTCGGTTCGGGAGTTGCGGACTTGGAGCTGTGGACAAACAAACATTTACCGTTATTTATGTTAATAATACGGGATAATTTGGAACGACCCACATTCCCGTAACGCTAAGTTCTGAGCGATAGGGCCGCCTCTGCTTATTTTTAGTTTTCTGCGTCGCTTAAAATTTTTAATATGCGTGTGTTAAGTAAAAAAATCAACGCATTAAATTGAACAACTTTCCAAAAATACTTTGAAATATAAAAAAATACATCGGACCTCCATCCATATGTACAAAGAGTTTTCACAGCAAGTTAAGGCCAGGATCTGGTGCTCAAATCACGATTTCAGGGGGTGAGGTGTGGGGGGCCGCCCGCGCTCCCCGCGCTCTGAGACATCACCTGGCGCTCGCACACTACGCACTCGCACCTCGCGTGTTTTATGGACATGACCGCAGTCTGACCACCTTTTAAGTATTTTTTAGCTTTATCCCGGCCGTGGAACTTTTACTTCTACTCGTGAATTATTATTTTTTGTGATAATGTAACGAAATTAATATGAATGTGGGTAGATGGATAGACGCAGAAGAGGAGGAAGGCCTAAAAAGACTTTAATAGCTAGTTAAAACACACAAATTTAATTACAAAGGATATAAGTATAAGTACTAAGTTCCTTCTATGAGCCTGTCTTTGAAACTGAACAACTTCCCCAAGGAACATAGTTTGAAATATGTTTAAAAATCTAGCCTCAGATTCTATGTAGTTAAAAAAAGTTTGAATAGATTGTACAAAAGATGATTATGACTCATAAAGGTGTAAACAAAGATTTCAATGATAATAAAAAATGGTCCAAAGTCGGAAAATGTGCTAAAAGTTGAGTAAGTACGAAAATTTTGTTACATTTGCTCTACGATTTACCGTTCTCAAGGTATATGCACTTTTAGTTTGCATTCCTTTTTAATATTCAAAAATGATATTCTACTAAAATTTTAAATGGCGTTTTGCGCTGGAGCCCTCTGTCACGCTTGCTTTTTGCTATAGGTAGGTACTTCATTGTTTTTTTTTTTGTTTATGCCGCCGGCTCAAGTGCCAACATCCGTAGACTTGGGCTGTAGCCCGTGAAATACTAGAATTTACATCATGTATGTGGAATGATTTGTAAGATGAGACGAGCAACTGTATAATGAAACGAATGGACAACTGAACGATAATTTTTGAACGTGAGCCAGATGTTAGATGAATTTCTGAACTATGATGCTAGAACGGAATAGCAATATAGGTGAGTATATGAGTGTGAAACAGAGAGTGAACAGACACTTTTCAAGTACTCAAACTCAAATTATTTATTCAAAGTAGTAAATTTTACATTTAGCTTTTTGATGGTCAAGTATTAACAATTTTAACAATAACAATTTTATGAACCAAGTGTACGATACGATGGTGGGCGAAAAACCCGGGGTTCTCTGTCTAAAATCCGAAAATTAAGTTATTCCTTCTTCTACTTCCATAGCCACAGGGAGCAGGATATGGGTCTTTGTTATTATAGCGAATATAAAAATAAGAAGCTTACAAATGACTTTAATTAAGTGCCACTTCCCATAAAAAACATAATCTTTTTTCCAAGCCGGTCGGATAAAAAAAAAAATAAAGAATAGAAAAAAGTACGCGTAAAGGTAACTGGAACGCAAACGCCATTAAATATTTTAGAAAAATAACTGTTTTGAAAGTTAAAAAATAATGCAAACTATAAAAGCAATTACCTCAAAAAAGTGCATAGTAGTGCAAAAGTAACTTAATTTCGGTACTCATATTTTAGAACTTGTTTCAATATCCTAAAATTAAAATCAGGCCCCTATTTAGTCGACAATAGCCCTAGGCGTAGCCTCACTCATAATTATGCGCTTTATTGAAGGCATACTTTTCTAGTTTTTTCTTTTTAATATTTATTTCACTACCTCTTTTGTTCCAATTTACCAATTGGTCTACATTTACTGAAATTTATTTATTGAAAGTATAAAAATATCTCGTCAAGCCCTACAATTATGGACTTTCTAGGGCCACAGACCACTTAAATATTTTGTTCTGAAGAATATGTCAAGTACCACGTTATATTAAGGAAATATAGATGGCGCGCAACGGGATACTGGGTACTACTATTACTATATTGTTATCTCTTTGATGGCAGCGTCAGTATGAACATAAAAGTTCATATCTAGCTCCTAAACCACGCCTTTTATTTTCACTTTTATACTACTCCTACATAGAAAGTGCCATATTACCCAAAAAACTTATAGTTTTAGTTTGACAGCTGTCACCTTAAATCAAGAATTCGCCAAAAAATACGACTATACTAAAGAAAGTAAAACTACTTTATATCCGAAACGTTTTAAGGTCTTTTAAAGTTCGTGTAGTGTGTGCGTAGTGACATACCGTGTTTATTCTCATGCCCATTTTCACGCCAATGCTAATTTTAATGCTTATGCTTAATATGTTCATGTTGATTTTATTGTCCATGATTTCTAATACACATGCTCAATTTCATGGTCATACTCATATGCATGAATTTTTTCATGCTATTTCCATTTCATTTAAATTGTCTTAAAAATGAACACAGGGGTCATGAATAAAACCGAGATTTCAACCCACGAGCCAGACGAGCGGAGTGAGCAGCTGTCAAAAGCGTAAGAGCAACATAAAAAAATTGTAATTGTGTAGAAGCTGGTAAGACTGCTCTCTGCATAGATTTGTTTGTACGTCTAAATCCCATACCAACCCGACCACAGAACAGCGTATGGGTATCACAGACTATTCAGGTGGCAAGATCTTGGCGTACGTAAGTAACATGTCTTCAGACTTAAAAAAATATCACTACTCGCTCCGTCCGATGCGTTAAACGCACAAAAAAAAAAAATATTTTTTCGTGCGCGCACATGATATCTCTGGTCTGTGGTAGAATGACCACCCACTGGTTCTAATTACGCACCGCTGTGTCGGTTTCTGTAATAAGTTATCGGGGCAAAATTGTTCAGATGAAGCAAATAGTTATCTCGAAAAAAAATTATTAAAAAATACTTGGTACCTACTGTAAAAACGTTACTCATGTTCAGAAGGCACCCTGTAAATATTTAAAGTGAATTACTAGTTTTGTATCACTCCTTTCTTATTATAAGTAAAAAGACTCAGTTAGACTTTTGCTTTTCATTATCTTATAGATAAAATATCGTCTATCGTCAAGGCTAGCTGAAGCGACAGCTATGATAAAATTGTTGCTCGTCTCGCCAAAAGACATAACCGACGTAATAATAAGCGCAAACTTAAACTACGCCTTCTGGTGTCAGCCATAAAGTATTTTATCAATCAATCTGTCCATGTCACAAACGTCATAAGTAAAATGAGCGACGTAATAATTACGAAAAAATATTTGTAAATTTTGTGGGAAATTTTGACACAGTACCGACGCTGGCAAGAGCCATTTGGGTACTGGCGGGGTAGCGGGCGGTGAGGGATGTCATTGGGAGGTTGGTTTGTCGGCGAGAACCGTTCTAATTTTTGGAAAAAATTGATTTGTTGAATTAAAATCTGTTCATCCACTAAAACCTGATAGGGTTATTTATAGGGCATTAAAAGAGGAATATTCTAGATCAAGAAACTATATCAAAATAGTAGTCCAAGTAACGATAAAATTGGTTTGAAAATATTTTTAATGCTCTTTTTGAGATTTTTTTCATTAAAATATATCTAACCAATCGAGTCATACGATAGTGTTACTACTAGACAATATCTTTGAGTATGTCATGTATTTTTTTGAGGTCTTGTTAGCATCAATAACAGGCTTAAAAACTGGATCGAAAGTAACGCTTTTCATCGGCCTTACTTCAGCAGAGCGCCTTAACTGATCGGGAATTTTATATGGGAAGTCGAATTTTTTTCTCGTCTATAACATAACCCTCCATACAAAAAGTTTTTCAGTATTTGTAACGTATTCGGTACATTATTTATCTGCCCAGGTCGTTGGAAGACTCAAGTGTCCCACACGAAAAGAAGAAGAAGTTTATATTAGTGATGAAACGAATGTTCAATTTTAATGAATGCGAATGCGAATATCTGAGGCCCATGTTGAGTTGATGTTGAGGAGGTGAATGTTTAGTTTTTAAATTTAGCGCCGTATATCTGAGGCTAAAATTTGGTCGCTGATTGGCCGCGCGAGCCGCACGTTGTTGTTTGTTACTGTGCAATCGCATTTAATTCCGGAAATTGCCGAGATGATATGAAGGAACACCTACGAACCCGTTTTAGGAAAAAAAAGTTATCGGTTATTTACGCTTACATAAATAAAAATCTACGAATCAAATTTTATGGACATTCACATTCGCAAAATATTCACAAGAATTTTGCGAATACGAATGTTCAAAAACATGCGAATATTCGCGAATGCGTCACATCACTAGTCTATATACTTACAAACAAAGGCTTAGCGTCACAACGTAGGTCCCAGTTGGATGTCTTGACTAGTGTTAGCCACATAGACATACTGTGCGACACTCAAACAACATTTATATGCCACTTTTTCCTACCATCAACACACACGTACACTATTCTATATCACTGTAAGTTCTAATTTTGTTTAATATTATTAAAACCCGATTACTTGAAGAACGCCGTGTGATGTCGGCTTATAATAGCATTACACCATTTTTCTCCCGCGGGTGTCGTAAGAGACGACTAAGGGACATAAGCTTCGTCCCTTTCTTAAAGTGGTCGAAGTATAGTGCCGTGTGATGCCGGCTTAGAATAGCATCTCCCCATATCCTTCCCGCGGGTGTCGTAAGAGGCGACTAAGGGACTCGAGAGTATTGGTGTATTACAATTTTTAGGCGACAGGCTGACAACCTGTCACTATATTGATACACTTGTTTTCTGATGCAACCTCGGAAAACAATCCTCAAAAATGTCAGACGTGGCGATAGCGACCGTATTCTTACGGCCGTTAACGCTCTGCCTACCCCGTAAGGGATATAGGCGTGATTTGTGTGTGTGTGTTCGAAGTATAACCATTACGGGTTACTATAGGAACCACTATTTCGGGGATTAGAATGTATTTTGAAACTAGACGATGCTGTGAATAACGAAACTAGTGTTTTGCAATCTTTTTCCTTTACACAGAAAAATATAATGGCGACCCGCTTTATTTTTTCAAAATATTTTGACTTAGTTTCAGTTGAACGTTGTTCAGTTTCATAGGTACGTGTAGTTTTCCTAATATTCTGTATTTTTGTATTTTACTACGCTTGTCACAGTTTGGCTGTCAGAAACGCGTGGGCTCGTATAACTCTATTTCCACTATAGCATTTCGTTATAAATATCATTTGAATCGCTTTGGAATGGGATGAGTTACATGTCAACGGCTTTTGGTAATAAAGTTCTAATTTCAAGTCAAACTTAGAATAGTCTAGCATAGCAACACTGTACCTACCTACTGTAAATAAAAAAAGGCAATGGGTTCTTCGCCATTTCTATAGTTTGTTCGTGAAGTCGAGAGTGGTTTTTTTTTCTGGAGCAAGGTTCCATACTGTACCAAAAAGGACAGTTCTTGGCCCCTTCTTGTCGCCACCGTAGAAGATAATTAGGAATAAGTTTATTAAGGAATCAACCGCACTCAAGATCGATTTCAAGAGCGATATGACAATTAATGTCTGGTAGTAAGTACGAATTGCCGTGTGATGCCGGCATAGAATAGTATCACCCCAATTCTTCCCGCGGGTGTTGTAAGAGGCAACAAAGGGACTCGAGGGTTTCATGTGTATTACAACTTTAGGCGACAGGCTGACAACCTATCACTACAGTAATACACGAGTCATTTGAAGGGGCCCTCAATACTTGTCAGACGTGGCGATAAAGACCGTTATTTTACGATCGTTAACGCTCTGCCTACCCCGCAAGGGATAAAGGCGTGATGTGTGTGTGTGAGTAAGTACTAATTATATCTACCATCTCAATATTTAAGAAACGAGTGAAAGAGCATTATCTTTCTCTTAAATATCATAATCAACTACAAATATTGTCAGGGATGGATCAGTCCATGAAACTGAACTACTTTCTTCAAGAAATATACATCGAAAAAAAAAAATTTACCTCCGATAAAAAACGTACCGTAAACAGTTAATTAAGTATGGATTTTTTCTTTTATACAGTTAAACTATTTGCACACATTTTTTTCGACTTAAAATATTTGCAGTTGGTGAATTTACATTCTGTGTATAGTTTACATGCTTTTCTTTTCTTTTTCGTGTGGGACACCTTTCTTTTACGACACCCACCGGTAGAAATGGGGTGATGTTATTCTAAACCGACACCACGCGGCGTTCGAGACTGTTGTGACGTTAAACTGGCGTCTTGTTTACAACGCGGTAATGTTTACATGCTGACGTAAGACCTTGAATTCCTGAGTTCCCCAGGGTAGCGCATCGGGCCCGTTTTTATTTATAGTGTATGAGATTGTAAAAACCACGCGTTTAATATTAATAAGCAGTCTGTTCCACTGTTTTGCCTGGCCAGCGTCTTCGTCCAATGTTATCAGTTTTTTCTAGAGAATAATCTTTTCCCGTGATAAAAAAATATACCTATTCAATAATAATTGAAATTTATGCTGTACTAGGTATACTGTATTCGAATACCTTAAGATTCCGAATAGTTATAAAGTTATAAACTTGCTCTGTTATAATTTAATAACGCCATAGACGATCGACATGATAAAAAAAATTAAAGTAATGTTGAATATAAATATAATTCAAAAGTTATTCACAGCATCCGCTAGTTTTTTTTATTTACCGGACGTCGAGTTAATCTTTATATTACCTAAAATTTTCACTTTTAAAACAAGATCAATTAAAACTAAGATTGAATTTAAATTCTGGTATTATAAGCTATTTTTTTAAAAACTTGACATTGGCACAAATGTTCCTAAAAAGCACAACACAAGGCCACACGTTCGCGCCAAAACTATTTTTTTACGATATACAGGCAAATGCTCTATCCCTCGACTGCCTTGCGACGCGGCCGGGTCGGAACTGGATTTTGGTTGAAAGTTTGAATTGAGAATATAAAGACGGTTTATTTTCGTTGGAGAAAACGGTGGGCGTCTCGGCATGCATTAACAAACCGTTAAAATAAAACGATTGGTCATTTAGTTTTTGATGATCTTTATAAAGTATTTATGGTGTGATGGGTTCATCGGGTCGTTGTTCGATTATTGGGATTGGAAACCGGAATATTAGACAGATTTTTCCGACATAAGTACCTATTCCTTTTCCAGAGCTTCAATTACAAATCTTTAAACCCGCTTTTGGAAAAACGTACTTAGATTGTAATTAGGTACACTATATCTTTTTACCATTTCCGGAGCAAAACCATGGAAAACGACTTTACTTTTTATAAATAGCTGATTCGTCTTCTATCGTGTGGGACACTGAAACGACAAGACGAACACCTGGTACTTATTATGCTTGTTAACACACGTTCTACTTTTCTTATCGATTCCCAATACCCTGGTAAATTCACACATACCCTTGCTTGATTATAAAATATTAATAATAGAAATTTAAATACGTGTGGTTAGAGCAGTCGTTGCCGACTTTCATACACGGAATCGATTTACGACGTTTCAGAAATTGAGCTCCAAATGAAAAAAAATGCCTGAAAAAAAGAAATGAAATGCTTGATGCTTCAAAATTAGCCCAGTTCAGTCAGGAAGCACATATTTTATACGGAGCTCATAAAGTAAAATTTATTGTGTTTATATTTTCGTTTTTTGTTTTGTTTCTGCTTTTGTTACGAAGGGCATAAATTACTATAATATAAATATACTATATAAATAAACTACTATAAATTGTTTTGTAAACTTTTGCACATGTAGATAGATTTACAGAGTAAACTTTATATTATAATAGGACTAGTGGCCAGACGCGTAAGGCCCGCTTAGAATAGCATCACCCCAATACTACCCATAGGTGTGTAAAACCGACATAAGAGATTATCATCAAAGGAATGGGGAGCAGTATTCCCTGTGCATGCAAAACTTCGCTCTGCGCTCGCCAATCCGCCTGCCAAGCCTGTTTAGTATGGCAAAGGAGGCTCATGTCCAACAGTGGACAGTTGTAGCTGTTAAGTTTCAGGTCAGATGTCGGCCTAGCGCTTACTCCGACTGCTTTCCGAATATTCGGGGAAATGACATGTTTTCCCGCGGTTAAAAGTAGTTTATGTTACTCGGGGTTCGGAAATAAGAAGTTGAAAATGTTAGTATAGGCGGGGGTTTAAACCCGGGACATCGGGGACACCGTCCCACTACTCTGCCACTGAACTACCGGTTCCTCAAACGACCCTTGCCAAATCTACAATAATAACTTAGGGTTACTTATGGTCTATCTCGACAAATCCCCTAGCTTGGATAGGCGACCCCAGAAACGGGATAAGGCATGGAGAATGATGATCTCTAATATGACTATATTATATACATTTACGTTGAGTCCAACATTAAAAAAATCTAATATGACTTTAAGACTATATGTTCTCTCTTCTGGCACAAATTACAAGTACCGGCTAGAAGCATTTTTTTTGACGTGAAAACGTCTTTTCATTCGATAGAGCTGGCTGCACGCACAAAAAACATGACTCATGCGTCGTTACCTCGCCACTCACCTATGAAGCGTTCCATTTTAGGCTTGATTAAAAAATGCAACTAGTCTATTTGTACATCAATTAATTAAATAACCTTTTTGTATTATTTAATTACTTTTTATACATTTTTTATTTATTATTATTATATTTTATCTTTTCAATTTGTACATTTGTAATACATCCATTACTTATTAATATTATGGACTTCTACCATATCCAAATCTAAATCCATGATAAATATTTTCTTAAGGCGTTGTCACGTTCTGTAAAACTGTCAACTGACTTTGCAGACAACCGTTTCTGTTATTGACAGTTGGTGATCCATAATGCCAAGGAATACCATTATAAATTCATCTAAAAGGTTCATCATCATCCTTTCAGCCGGAAGACGTCCACTGCTGAACATTGGCCTCCCCCAAAGAGAACGATCCTGCGCAAAAGTTCAAAGAACCGTAATCTTTGACGCGACAGGATATCGTTCATCTACATTTAGCTTGAAAAAAAAACTATTTCTGGACGATTCCAAAATAGTACGAAAGGATAACGGAAGGAATAATTATGTTACCACATCCTGCTTTGCTTATTAAAGAAAACAAATTCACTTAATTTGGGAAAGATGTCAAGAGACATTCATTTTGTGTTATCCGCCGTGTGATGCCGGCTTAGATTAGCACTACCCCACATCTTTCCCGTTTCCCGGCGACTAAGGGATTTGAGACTTAATGTGAATTGCATATCGCTAGATGGCTGGGTCATTAATAAAAAACAAAGGCTTACGCTTAAAACTATTGTCCAATAATACTACAGATTCCTATAGTTTTTTCAAGATTTGAATGAATAAACAGAAAAATATTACAAAAGTAAGTGTTTTGACGCATTACAAATTCAAAACAGAGAGATATGACAGCAACTATCTGTATTTTCATACGAAATATCGTTTTAAGAAGTAGCTCATTTGATCTGCCAGAGCCTGCCAGTTATCATGTTTATTCTAGGCGATAGACTGACAACCTGCCACTATTTGTACTTTATTTATGTTCAGCATTCTATCCAAAACATCGCTTACCAGCCTATACCAGTCTTCAGTTTTATGTAGGCCTCCTTCAGAAACCAAAAACATACAGGGTGTAAAAAAAAATGCTGTACAGCACAATAGTTACAGGGGTGAACTAGCCCTTTAAACTGAACCAATTTCTCCAAGGAACATAGGTCGAAATTTGAAAAAAAAAAACCTCCCATACTAAATTAGTAACCGAACCGACCAAGTCAATTTATATGGGAGATCTAAACAGTTTCCTCATATTTTAACCTATGTTTCTTGGCGAAAGTTGTTTAGTTTCATGGGCTGATTCACCCCTTCAAACATTTGCAGCTAATATTTTTGCACCTTATACATCTCAGGAAATGTTTATGTTTACGGGCAACTCTTATTAATAAGAGTATGATACATTAATTTCTCGGTAAAATCATGAGTTCTGAAACGTTGTAGATAAACAGTGAGTACGTCACGAGACTGAAATGCGAAAACACGTAGTAATTCAGACCGATACTACGCATATGCGTCCCACATGGTACGAGGAAACAATAGTTAAGCGACTTCAAATACAAAGGCTTTATAACACACACAATCAGTTAAAATTTACCACTTTGTGAATTTGTTCCCAGTCTGGTTAGGACAATGCGGGCTGAACCACCCAATTGTCCGTAAGAAAGATGGTTCCGTGTTTCGGATGGCACGTTAAGCCGTAGGTCCCGGTTGCTGTCTATGGTTACTTAGGCGGCGGTCGTTACACAACCATGTCAGAAGCCTGCTGCTTGTTCTGACACTAGGGCTCATTGGGTTGTTTGACGACTCGGTGTCCCGCACGAAAAGAGAGAGAGAGAGAGAGAGAGAGAGAGAGAGAGAGAGAGAGAGAGAGAGAGAGAGAGAGAGGCTAAACCTGGGCTTGACATGACTAAGGTTGCGTCTCTACTGAAGCGGGGCGGGGTTTCGGGGATTTTGAGGCTCACTGGGTCGTTAGATGACTCGGTGTCCCACACGAAAAGAGAGAGAAATAAGGAGGATTATAACACACAAAATCACGCTCTTGGGGTGAGACTGGGCTTAGGAGTTTATCTGGGAAGAACAGACCTGACTGAGTCAGCTTGGTATTCCACAAAAAAATAAGCTAGCAGACAATATACGAAGTGTAAAAATATTAGCTGCAAATATTTTAAAGAATGAATCAGTCTATGAAACTGAACAACTTTCCCCAAGAAACATAGGTCGAAATATAAGTTTCTTTTTACCTCCCAATCTTCTTCTTCTTTGCGAGTCGAGACGAACTAAATTTCTTTTGACCAGTATGTGGCCACATTAATAGCGTTCGGAGTGGCCGCCCATAGATCTTCTAGCGTGCAGGAGTCGGGACACGCTGGGCATGTTAGCAGGTGAGACATGCTCTGTGGGACAGCGCCACACTGGCACTGGTCGGAGTCGCTATAGCCCCACCGACAAAGGTTCTCCCTACAGCGACCAACCTGTGTACGAAGTCGGTTAAGGGACTGTACCTCCCATTGTTGGGTAATTTTGTATGGGAGGTCCAAATAAACATATTTCGACCTATATTCAATCAAATCTACGCCTGTCGGCTTGGTGGGGAGCACGAGCTCACCCGGAAATAATTCATTGTTGTTCAAAAAACCAGCCCAAGCACGCCTTTGGGGCGAGTCTGGGCTTAGGAGTTGTTCTGGGAAGAACGGATCGGACTGAATCTACCCAGATGTGCCGGTAATTGCCAAAATGAGGCGCAAATGTGGGACCTACGGAACGTCTTTCTTCCTGCAACGTCCTAACCAAAACAGCAAGGGAACAAATTCAGAAAGTTATCAATATCAACTTTGTGTTTGCTCCTATATTGAAAATATATCGGTATAATCGAAAATATAGCGAAAAATATATGCCGGCTAAGAATAGCATCATCCCATTCGTTTTCCGCTTTTCTGTGGTGATTAAGGGACTCGAGGTATACGTGTATTAAATATTTAGGCGACAGACTGACATCATGTCACTACAGTGATACACGACTTACCTGTAACGACCGTCAAACATTTGTCAGACGGGGCGACCGTAATGTTACGGTCGTTAACTCTGAGCGTTAGCTCTGCCTACCCAGGCCAGCGATATTGGCGTGATTTGTGTATATTATGTGTATGTGTTTAAATGACTCACCTCCTCGATTGACGATGACATAAGACCGGAACTGAAACAAAGTAATACGAATTATGAGTAACCTGGTGGTGCACTTGGTGGTCTACTTTAGGTACTTCAGACCCTCGAGTGATGACAAAAAGTAGGCTATGTCCGTTCTCGGTATCTTACTAATCTCTGTGTGAACTTTCATGATGATCAGTTAAGTGGCTTGTCCGTGAAAGACAAACAGACAGAGTTACTTTCGAATTTATAATTTTAGTAAGGATTTTGTACCCAGTCTAGACAATTCTATGCGAATGATGACTTTAAAAAGAGCGGCGACGTACTTTTGATACCGAGTGTTCTTACTAGCATAAGGTGTACAAATATTAGCTGCAAATATTTTAAGGGGTGAATCAGCCCATGAAACTGAACAACTGTCCCCAAGGAACATAGGCCGAAATATGAAAAAAAAAATTTGGACCTCCCATACAAAATGTAGCAGTCGACCGAGTCAACTATGTGGGAGGTCCAAATTTTTTTTTCTTATTTAGACCTATGTTCCTTGGAGAATGTTGTTCAGTTTCATAGTCTGATTCACCCCCTTAAAATATTTGCAGCTTATTATTTTACACCCTGTATAATGTACATACATACATACATATAACAAACACGCCTTTATCCCTTGCGGGGTAGGCAGAGCGTTAACATACATACATACATATATCACGCCTTTATCCCTTGCGGGGTAGGCAGAGCGTTAACGACCATAAGAATACGGTCACTATCGCCACGTCTGACATTTTTGAGGATTGATTTCCAAGGTTGTTCCAGAAAACATGTGTATCACTATAGTGACAGGTTGTCAGCCTGTCGCCTAAAAATTGTAATACACCAATACCCTCGAGTCCCTTAGTCGCTTCTTACAACACCCGTGGGAAGGATGTGGGGTGATGCTATTCTAAGCCGGCATCACACGGCTAACGAGCGTTAACGGCCGTAAGAATACGGCCACTATCGCCACGTCTGACATTTTAGAGGATTGTTTTCTAAGGTTGTTTCAGAAAACGTGTATCACTATAGTGACAGGTTGTCAGCCTGTCGCCTAAAAAATGTAATACACCAACACTCTCGAGTCCCTTAGTCGCCTCTTACGACACCCGCGGGAAGGATGAGGGGTGATGCTATTCTAAGCCGGCACCACACGGCATAATCTTGGGCATAATGTATAATGTTTACTTTTAATATCTTCTATCTGACAGTACTCTGCCCTTTTATGATTTGGTATTTGAGAGCGTAATTAATAAAATACGAAAGTTATATTCCGAAACCTATTCTCTAAAAATACTAGGTACTAACACCGTTCATCGTTTCTCTAAATATTGAAGAAAAGAATTTTTATACTAAAGTCATTGTTTTGACGGCATCCACAATAGACGTCATATGTGCATATTTTCATATAAAGTGTAATTTTTGGGCGTCATAAAAAGTAGCTCATTTGACCTGTCTAAAATACCCAATGGCTTATCAAGTTGACGACCGATGTGGCGCAGTGGTAGTGCGACTGCCTTTGACGCAGACGGTCCCGGGTTCGATTCTCGGTGGGTCACTCACAAAGTTGATATTTATCACTTTGTGAATTTGTTCCCAGTCTGGTTAGGACATTGCGGGCTGAACCACCCGATTGTCCGTAAGTAAGATGGTTCCGTGTTTCGGATAGCACGTTAAGCCGTAGGTCCCGGTTGCTGTCTATGATCACTTAGACGGCGGTCGTTACACAACCATGTCAGAAGCCTGCTACATGTAGAAGGCGGTTGAAAAATTCTGACACTAGGGTTCATTGGGTCGTTGAACGACTTGGTATCCCACACGAAAAGAAGAAAGAAGAAGATCAAGTTGAATAAAAAATCTTTGCAATGAAACTTTTTCAGTTTAGCTGAGCGCCGTTTATGTACGCTTCTAGTTAGATAAGAATGTTTTCGATTAGGGGAGGCCTATGTCCAGCAGTGGGCTTGAAGTGAAGTTGTAATAAATATATATAACTTACCAACACATTAGGTTGTTAGTTTTGCTCTTTGCTTTCGACATTTTGTGTTTACACTCTCAATAGTTTTATTCTAATACTATTACACTACACGCTACTACTAGTACACTTTCAATGTTTATTAATTTTCATATTGTTTAAGTAGATAGGTACCTATTAATTACATTCTCACTAAGAAAATGTATCACTATGACTTTAAATAAAAGGCTTACATTTAAATAAGTACAAAATATTTTCAGTATGTGTTCTAGTCATAAATCTGAACAATTTGTCTGAAAAATGTTTTCGGAAACTAATTTAAAAAATGCTCAACGCTTGTTTTTTATATTATGTCACTGGTGTCATTGTAAAAAAAATACTGTGATCCATATATTTCTTCTTTTTATATCAATTTTGTATAAATTTCCTAATAGAAAAAGCAATCCGGTAAACCAACACCACACTACTCCCAATGAATCAAGCTGTTGCTAAAAGTAATAACTTTTTTAAAAAGGGAACCGACTTCGAAGAACGTGTATAAGTGCGAAACTCCATTTTTTGTCGGTTAATATGCTTAAAACCTTCTCCTAAGTCTGACAAACACTTTGCCGAAAACTGAATCAAAATCGGTTCAGCCAAACACGAGATAATCGCGGACAAACATACATACAGGTCAAACTAAAAACCTCCTTTTTTGAAGTCGGTTAAATATGTGTCACAGTGAATAAACTCTATGATAATGACTATAGCACGTGCGTGTGTCTGTATGTATGTATGTAGGTACTAGGTACAGTTATATTAAAAAGTGCATATAGAGGGCCACCTCAAACAAATGGTTCAAAATATTTTTTTTTACCCCAGGGCATACAGGGTGTAAAAAAACCAACTGTAAATATTTTAAGGGGTGAACTAGTCCATGAAACTGAACAACTTTTCCCTAAGAACATAGGTCGAAATATGAAAAAAAAAAACAGGACCTCCCATACAAAATTACCAACCGACCCAGTCAATTTGTATGGGAGGTCCTGTTTTCTTTTTTCATATTTCGACCTATGATCTTAGGGAAAAGTTGTTCAGTTTCATGGGCTGATTCACCTCTTAAAATATTTGCAACTAATATTTTTACATGTTTTTTAGTTTTATAAATAGTTTTACTAGCTGCTTAGAGAACAAAATAAATAGTTTATTAAAGTAATGTAGTTTAGGAGATATTTTGAACCATTTGAGGTGGCACTCTATACAGGGTGTAAGAGACGGTGTAACGAAAACTTTGCAGGCGTGATCAGACCATGAAACTGAACAACTTTTTCTATGGGGGCTATGTTGCGAAACGAAAATATGTTTCCGAGTTCCCATACAAAGTCAGTCAGCTGATCGGGAATTTTGTATGGAAGGTCGAAATTTTTTTTACGTTTACCAACATAGCCCCCATAAAAAAAGTTGTTCAGTTTCATGGTCTGATCACGCCTGCAACGTTATCCTTACACCATCTCTTTCGCCCTGTAAGCATATGTACAACTTGCATGCTCTTTCTAACATGACTGTATGTACAGTCCAGCAAAAAAGAGTAGACAAAAAATGAGGGCGCCACTGTCTTCGCAGTCTGTCAAATCGGACAGATAACGCTTAAATATGGCAATAATTTTTCATACAAAATCTTTAGTTCCATTTTATTTAATTTCTACTCTTTTTTGCTGCACTGTACCTATGAATGTAATGAAAACATCTGTGTACTCGATTTGTAGCAGGAAGTTTATACTTTATAATATGCGATGACATGATTGCTATAATACTGGGTGTGACGGATAGATATATGCCCGGATCGTAGCTAGTGGAAGGAAATAGTATCTGCCTACCCCAACGGGAAAGAGGCGTGATTTACGTACAGCGAAAACTTTGCAGACAGACAGAAAACTTTGCAGGCGTATTCAGTTCAGACCCTGAAACTGAACAACTTGGAGCCCAATGTTGGGAAACGAAAGTATTTATTTCGAGTTTTGATAGAATTTCATAATTTTTTTATTCTTATATCATTCTTTCGCGGGGTCGGCTACCTAATCTAGGGGGAACGCCCACCTATAAGTCAGTTACGATCTGCCTACCCTGCAACAGATATAGGAGTGATCATCATCATTATTCTTGCCTTATTCTGTCGGGGTCGGCTACCTAACCTAGGGGATTTGACGTGGAACCAAGTTTTAACACAGAGCGACTGCCATATGACCTTTGCAACCCGAAGGCTAACCTGGCCCGAATCCTAGGCTAAGTGACATTCAGATATCATCTGAATATTAAACTGACTAAATTGGCTGGCCGAATACTTCAAAATTAGTTCAGTAATTGATATCAATTGAAACTATTTAAATTGTTAGTTAAAACAGAATGCATAGTTTGTAAAATTTAGCTTGATACCTGTGACGTTTGTGACCTTGGAGCAAATGCTATGACGTAAGGTCCATTTTCCTTTGTTTACTATGAAAATGTAAGTATAAGTAGGAATATTCAACACGCACGATAAATTAATGAAATTTTGTTGTAAATCGAAATACAAGAAAATTGTAAGTATAAAATATTTTATAAAAAGACAACAAATTGTTCAAATAAAATAAATAAACATTTTCAGTATGAAGATAGTTTCCACTTAAAAGTTCAAAACAAACACAACAAAAAAATCCTGCTCTTCTTAAACAGCTCTTCTTGTAAATATATTATTTGAATCACTACATAGTATAAGCAAAGTCGCTTTTCGCGTCTGCCTGTGTGTATGTTTGCTTAAATGTTTTGTTTGTTTGATGCAGTTTTTTAATAGATAGAGTGATGCAAGAGAAAGGTATTTATGTATAATACTTGCCGGAAAAGAATCTTTATTCCCACGTGAAAATGAGTTGCAGCGGACGCAGCCGCTGGGCGGGCCGCTAGTTAGGTTAGGTTAGTATATAAAAAGGCATGAATATGTCAGTCTAGTATTATATTGAAGTAGGTATGTAGGAATGTTTGTATGTGTCTGTCTATGTCACCGTATAAGACCCATTATACAAGGAATGTGTGTTTGTAACCCAATATGTCAACGATATCTCTAGTGTCAAGATTGTTGCCATTTATATTCTAGGCAAGGAATATCTAGGTCGGAGTTAATGTGCGTGTAGCTGAGTATTGGTCCAAATATATTTGAGCGCCAGAATCGATTCGCTAAGAAGAAGAAGTTAATTCGCTAGATGACTAGGTCATTAATAAAATACAAAAGTTGTACGCTTAAAACAAATGTTCAAAAATACTTTAGACTCCAAGTATAATTATTCGTAACATTCAAAGTTTGAATTAATAAACAGAAATACAATATAAATGTTAGTGTTTTGACACCATCGAAACTAGAGACGTGACGTCATCTCTTCGCATTTTCATAGAAAAGATCGTTTTGAATAATAACTCATTTGACCTGCCAGTCATCACGCATTTTGTAATCAAGTCGAAATAGAGTGATGGATAGATTAAACTTGATAATCGATCGACGTTCCCGAAAACGCTACTGAACAACTTTCGCCAAACAAAAATGTAAAAAAAAAAGTTGACTGTTTGCAGGATTTTTTCAAGGTTGAAGTTATATTCTTGGGAAAAGGCCGTCAGTTTTACGTCTTTGACTTGTGATTTTTTGGAAAGTCAGGCCTTTCGAACCACTGTAATAAAGCTGTCATTAGCTGTAGAATGTGTGGACATGTTAAAAAATTTTGCTACCTCTGTAGTCACAATTTTTATTTAGTTACAAATAACATCAGTGACATAATTACTTGATACTTTAATTAGAATTTTGAATTGTTTTTTGCAAATATTTTTGTAACTGACTAATCAATCAATACCTATACAATACCCTACTTTCCATAGCTATTTTCCATCGACAAAAACAATTCGAAACGCATGTCAACACGTCTATCTGTCTCTTTCACTCTTTTCCACCATTAAGACCACTTTTTGAACAAAGAACTTTTCAGTAGCAGTAAAATAGGGACACGATAGTCCGGTAGAGCGCGCGACGCAAAACTAAAACGTTTATCTTATCAAACTGATTACGCGCTGAGTCGCTGTATAACTGAATTAAGGGTATACAGGGTGTAAGAGACGGTGTAACGAAAACTTTGCAGGCGTGATCAGACCATGAAACTGAACAACTTTTTATATGGGGGCTATGTCGGGAAACGAAATGTTTTTTTCGAATTTCCATACAAAGTTCCCGGTGAAGGAAAAACATCGTGATGAAACCCACATTCAAATAAAATTTGAAATCAGATGATATTTGAATGTGACTTAACCTAGGATTCGGGCCAGGTTAGCCTTCGGGTTGCAGAGGTCAGATGGCAGTCGCTCTGTGTAAAAACTTGGTTCCACGTCAAATCCCCTAGGTTAGGTAGCCGAGCCCGACAGAGAACGGGATAAGGCAAGGAGGATGATGATACAAAGTTCCCGATCAGCGAACTGACTTTGTATGGAAACTCAAATTTTTTTCGTTTCCCAACATAAAAACACAGAAAAAGTTGTTCAGTTTCATGGCCTGATCACGCCTGCAAAGTTTTCGTTACACCGTTTCTTACTCCTTGTATAGAGTGTTAGAAAACAGTGTCGGTAGCCAAGTGCTTAGACCACCGGTCTTCCAACCGTGAGACCCGAGTTCGATCCCGCCATGTACCAATGTGTTTTTATTCACGTACATTTACCGACTGCTCTTACGGTGAAGGAAAACCATCGCGATGAAACCTACATTCAACTAAAATTTGAAATCGGATGATATTTGAACATGACTTAACTGACTTAACCTCGGATTCAAGCCAGGTTAGCATTCGGGATGCAGAGGTCAGATGGCAGTGTAAAAACTTGCTTCCACGTCAAATCCCCTAGGTTAGGTAGTTGACCCCGACAGAGAACGGGATAAGGCACTGTCGTTGGTTATTTATGATTAATTAATCCATATTAATACTACCAATTGAAAAGTGCGTTAGTTTGTTCTACTTTTTAGTTAAACGCAGCTAACTTATGGCATTTTACTCAACCCCACAACATCCGGTATGAAATTATGAGAAATGACAGATTTAATTTGTTTCAAATTTATTTGTGTGTGACCCTATATTTTAGGTAAACGATAACGCGACCTGACTTATTGATTAAATAATTTCTTAAACGGGTTATATTTATTACCCGTCAAAGTTTATCTTTATCCAGACGAAAATATAACAAACATGACAGAATGACACAACTCTGAATAAAACGTAGCTGTATACAGGGGTGTAAGAGACGGTATAACGAAAACTTTGCAGGAGTGATCAGACCAAAAAACTGAACAACTTTTTCTATGATGGGAAACGAAAAAAATCGGGAATTTTATATGGAAGGTCGAAAAATTTTTTTCGTTTCCCAACATAGCCCCCATAGAAAAAGTTGTTTAGTTTCATGGTCTGATCACGCCTGCAAAGTTTTCGTTACACCGTCTCTTACACCCTGTATTTGACAGGTGTCAAATTCGAATTCTACGTAATTTTGTAATTGCGACCGTATTCTGCAGGTTGTACTCAATGGGAAACTTTCTTGAGTCTTCAATTTTATTGTACATACATACATACATAGATGGCGCTGAGCTACACTGAAAAAGATTATTTTCAAGGCAATGTATTTTATTTATCTCTATAAACAATATCAATATAACTCAAATGCAAAAAATTCAACTCAACTGGTATGAACTGGGAAATTTTCTATCCCGGTTTCAAGGGTACATAGACGTCGCTGAGCTAAACCAGGCCTGTGTCACTCCGCGTGTAGGTATTAAAAACGTACCTACAGGCGCCGGCCACGGCGAAAGGGCCAATCTAGTAGGCTGCCGCAAGCGAAAGACGAAGACGACACACGCGCGCGCTATTTGTTCGACTACGTTCAACTTTCTCGACATTTTTTTGCAAGATGGACACACAAAGAAAAGCAAAAAAATACTGTGCAGTGTTTAACTGTTTAAATACAGATCGTGATCGGAATTTAACTTTTTTTTGTTTGCCGAAACACGCTGACAGGTAAGTAAAATCTACTTTGATTGGATTACATTATGTTCCTATTTGAAATGCAGTTAATCCAAACTACAAACACTTTCTTTTTTGTTGAACAAAGTACTATTTCAAAACCCTAAAACTATTTAAATTTTCTCGAAGCTCTCGAAGTAACCAACCCTAGTCCGCGGCTTTTTCAATACGTATAACCACGTCTAACTTATTATGAACCGTAGTACAGTGAATTAAGGCCCATATTTCCTCAAAAAAATTTTGAAGGTATCTAAATGACCACGTGCTCGACTGGAACGCGAGCTAAATTAAATCATATTGTCTATCGGATTGAGTACATATTACTTTGAAAACCGTTGTGAAGTAAAGATTCTGTAACGCTAGTTACTAGTTAGTATTCTGTGGCTAAACGGAAAAAGTTTATTTTCAAGAAAATGTATTTAATATAACTCATATGTCAAAATATCAACCTAACGCAGCGCCATAAGGCCCCAAGTCTGCTATTTTTTGTCATTGTAACGCCATCGAAACTCAACTGTCATTCAATTGCCATTGTGATTTTTCTATACTTCAAACTGTTAGCAGACTACGAAATGACCGAAATCATCCAACTGAGATCCAATCGACATCCAACTGAAACGATTTTCATTGAGCAGACTTAGGGCCCTGGTGTGACATTATAAACAACTTAAAAAACTTACCCCCGTGTGATGCCGGCTTAGAATAGCATCACTCCATGTCTTTCCCGCGGGTGTCGTAAAAGGCGATTAAGAGACTCGAGGGTTTCATGTGTATTACAACTTTAGGCGACAGGTTGTCCAACCTGTCACTATAGTGATACACAAATTGTCTGTAACGGCCCTCAATATTTGTCAGACGTGGCGACAGCGACCGTATTTTTGCGGCTGTTATCACTCTGCCTACCCCGCAAGGGATAAGGGCGTGATATATGTATGTAAAAAAACTTACCTATCTTCAAACATCGTCGAACTGGTCATATTGAAACTGTCATCGACGTAGCTCGAATCTTCTCCGCTCCTGTCATGGCCGCCACCGTTGTCGACGATTCGGCCACTCCTGTCTATTTTGTCGACACTACTTTTAGTGTACACTTTTTGACCAGAGGGGTCACTTTTAGTAAAAACGTCTTCTCGTCTCACACCATTTTGGTCACTTTTTCTGTCATTTCTAGAATTCAACCTGTCACTGTTGTAACTGTCGTTTCTTTCTGGTATGCTAAATCGACTGTCAATTCTGTCGAGTTGTCTGTTAATTTGGTCTATATTGCTGTCACTTCTGTCTGTCTGTCTGAGTCTGTCTAAGTTGCTATCGCTTTTGTTGTCAAGCTTGTCGAATTCTGTCGGTAGGCTCTGACATTGGTCGCTGTCGAGGGACTTGGTTTGTTCCCTGAATTTTTGGTCCCAGAGTTTTTTGGTTTCGTCTTGCGCGCGTCGTTTTAACTCTGATATTTTCTCACGCTCGTTCTCAATCACTTGACAACCTAGAATAAAATTATCTAGTTATTTACATAGGAGGTTTAGTTGCTATTTAAGGTGTAAAAATATTAGCTGCAAATATTTTAAAGGGTGAATCAGCCCATGAAACTGAACAACTTTCCCCAAGAAACATAGGTCCACATATGAAAAAAGAAATTGGACATCCCATGCAGTTGACTCGTTCGGCTGCTATATTTTGTATGGGAGGACCAAATTCTTTTTTTATATTTCGACCTATGTTCCTTGGGGAAGTTGTTCAGTTTCATGGGCTGATTCACCCCTTAAAATATTTGCAGCAAATTTTTTTACACCCTAGAAAAGAACGGTAATGAAAAAAACTTAAAAATATTTCTAACTGTAAATAAACAACGATATTTTTTTTCTGAATCGAATTTCAAACATTGGTCAGACATGGCGATAGCAACGTATTTACGATACGGCCGTTAATTCTCTGCCAGCCCGCAAAGGATAAAGGCGTGATATGTGTATGTAAAACAATTTGTTAACAAGAAACGTAAGTCGACATATAAATAAAATGGTGGACATTTTTAAATAAAATGGTGCCGTGTGATGCCGGCTTAGAATAGCATCACCCCACATCCTTCCCGCGGGTGTTGTAAGAGGCGACTAAGGGACTCGAGAGTGTTGGTGTATTACAATTTTTAGGCGACAGGCTGACAACCTGTCACTATAGTGATACACATGTTTTCTGAAAACAATCCTCAAAAATGTCAGACGTGGCGATAGTGGCCGTATTCTTACCGCCGCTGACGCTCTGCCTACCCCGCAAGGGATGAAGGCGTGTTATGTGTATGTATGTACATTTTTCGACGAACCATAGAGAAATTTAAACTTCGCGAGCTGTTTTAAAAAGCCATTGGCGCGGGCCAGCTAAGAAGATAGATCCAGGGAATTTTCAGCAGCGTTCCTTGTGATTATCTACAGCTTACACTGCGCTCACCGATTTGACTTACGGTTGAAGCCAAAGAAAATACCATCCTACTCTCAACATAACCCATTTTCTGCAATTGATGCCGGCTTATGATAAATATTTGCATGACATTGATTAACTGTTTTAAATTTTTTAATTTATTTTGACATGAACATGAATTATTATTATATACTTTGAATTTTAGATTGAATATTGCTGTAATGATTAATGACTATTTATTTTTGGACATTGAAATTTCACCACTGTGAGTGCGGTAAATCCTAATAAATTGTTATTTTAATAAGCGGTTCACTATCACTGCTTTTTTTTTTCATGCCAAATACTGGCGCATCACGCATGTGCGAATTAATGTAATGTCATATTTTTACTACTTAAGATCTTTAATGTTCCGTGTATGCTTGTAAATAAAATATCTTTATCTTTATCTTCGAATAGCATCACCCCACTTCCTACGCGTGGGTGTCGTAAGAGGCGACTGAGGGACTTGAGGGTTTCAGGTGTATTACAACTTTTAGGCGACAGGCTGACAACCTGTCACTATAGTGATACACAAATTATCTCAAACGGCCCTCTACATTTGTCAGACGTGGCGATAGCAACCGTATTTTTGCAGCCGTTAACGCTCTGCCTACCCCCTAAGGGATGGGGGCGTGATATATGTATGTATGGATTGCCTTCAACATAACCCTGCAACTGCAACTGAATTGCCTTCTAGCCAATACTTTGGTTTTTCGAAAGCAATGCCCAAAAATTTCATTCATGAAAAATCATGTGATAAGTAAGATGTGAACTTGGGCACAAGATTGGGATACGCATACGCAACCCTTTTTCCGAGTGGCAGTCGAATAAAACCCCGGAGCTCTATTTCTGAAACGTACGCTTTAGTTAGCATCACCCCACATCCTTCCCGCGGGTATCGTAAGTAGTGGAAAATGAAAAAGAGTGGTTTCACCACTTTTTTTATATCAGTCGACGACTTCAATTCAAAAATGCTGATTTCAGAATTTAGTTTACGGGATAGCGCTTTCGTAGCACGATCGGAAACGTACATACATATATCACACCTTTATCCCTTGCGGGGTAGGCAGAGCGTCAACGGCCGTAAGAATACGGTTGCTGTCGCCACGTCTGACATTTTTGAGAATTGTTTTCTAAGGTTGTTTCAGAAAACATGTGTATCACTATAGTGACAGGTTGTCAGCCTGTCGCCTAAAAATTGTAATACACCAATACTCTCGAGTCCCTTAGTCGCCACTTACGACACCCGCGGGAAGGATGTGGGGTGATACCATTCTAAGCCGGCATCACACGGCACACATCAAAAACGTACAATTCAGAAATTGAGCTCCTGATACTGAATTGCCTTCTAGCCAATACTACGGCTTTTCGAAAGCAATTTCCAAAAATTCTCTCGAAATATGCCTTCGAATGGGTTGCATTATCAACAGCACGCTGTTGGTACGTAGTCGAGAATTGCCGTGATAACTCTATTAGCGCGTTTTAAAAACCTAGTAGCGTCATCTAGCGGACACATGGTGAACTAAAGTTTTGTAAGTTCAGTCTTTTGTTTTGAAGAAACGAACATTTATCGTGTAAAAAAAAAATATTAGCTGCAAATATTTTAAGCGGTGAACCAACAACCCATGAATCTGAACAACTTTCCCCAAGGAACTAAGATCGAAATATGAAAAAAAAATTGGACATACATACAAAATTACCGACCGACCAAGCCAATTTGTATGGGAGGTCCAAAATTTTTTATCGCTTTTATCCCTGCGGGGTAGGTTGAGCATAGATGCTCTTAAAACTGTACCCCATGCAACGAAACTACAGGCTACAAGTCTACAGGTGAAATTTGATGTACATTGCGTAGCCGGTGGGACATTATAAAGCCAGGATTTTTGACCCGCTACGCAATGTACATCGAATTTCACCTGTAGACTTGTAGCCTGTAGTTTCGAAGAACGGGGCACTGGTCGTTATCGACACAAACTATGAGCATTTTTTGGGCTGATAGGAAAACTTTTCTGAACTAGTTGATGATGTTTGAACATTTTTGCAGATTGAGGGATTATCTGTCAAGTTCAGTGACTCTTGGAAAATTGCTGTTGACCTTTTAAATAAACGCTTTCATTCGCAGGCAGCGCCACCTACTAGACACTAAACGAACACATTAAAAACTCCTACATACATATACGTACATACATATAACTGGCTCAGTGACCCGAAATGGATCTTGGCCTCCGAAACGAGCTTCCTCCACTGATCCCTGTCCTGCGCCACCTCCACCCAATTATTGACTTGGAGATGGCCCAGGTCAGCTTCCACCATATCTTTCCAGCGGACAAATAACCAACGGATTTGTCCGATTTGTTCCGATTTCCAACGGAATATGGTTTCGTACAGCGACCGTATTCTTACGGCCGTTAACGCTCTGCCTACCCCGCAAGGGATAAAGGCGTGATATATATATGTATCACTAAAAGAAGAGAATAAACTATTAGTCGCTGGACGAAAGGTCGACGACACGTTACGACACCCGCGGGACGGACGTAGGGTGATGCTAATCTAAGCCGGCATCACACGGTTGGTTATGTTTCACAACTCTAACAAAATTTAATTATAAGGAATGACATACCTTGTTCTTCCAACATTTCTCGTCTTTTAATTTCAATTTCCATGAAACTATCCAGTGTTCTTTTCCCTAAGGAATTCATATCAGTATCACTAGACAGCAGCGGCGCATCCATAGTCACTTTGGAAATCCTATCGATGTCATCTTGAGATGGAATTTTTCCAGAATCCGATATCTTTTGGAACTCTGACATGGCAATTTTTGTTGTAGGTTCGTCGCCACAACTTTTCCTGTGTAAAATTTTGCCATCGGGCCTTCTGAAAGATTCGGTAATGACGACTTTTTCGACGACTTTTTGGATTTCAGTTTCGGCGTTTTGATTGTCTTTCGGTTCTATTTCTTCTTTTATGTCTCCTATAGTTTTGTCAGGCGATAAAGATTTAGATTTGTATTTATTATCGCTTGATTGTTTTACGTTTTTGACGTAACGGTTTTTATTATTTTCTATGTCGTTTGGATCTGATTTCGAAGGAGATTTTTTGCCGAAAGAATCTTTCTTAATTATTTTCCCTAATGCGGCGAAAGTGGGTATTTTTGACGAAGAATTACTTTTGACTGGACCGTTAGGTTTGTCTTTTTTCTTTGAATGTCTGAGACTATTGAATTTATCAAACGAATTGTCCGTTTCAATAGTTTCGTTATTATAAAACATGTTTTCGTTCAAACTTTGCGACATAATATCAACTTTTTGGTCTTTCTCGGGCGATTTTGGTTTTTTCTTGCGTTTCAATGAATCGAAATTCCTTTCCCAAAATCCTTTTTTCTCTTTTGAAGAAGTGGAGGACTTAGAGGGACTTTCGCTTGCTCTGTCGTCAACTATATCAGTAATAACTCTTCTCTCAATGTCTACTATCATTGACTGTGACATTCTGTCTATAGCGTTGAACTTGTCTTTGATTTCTTTCGTTCGATCTTCGAAGTTGGAAACTTTGGTAATATCTAGATCGTCACTATCAGAAGTTTGTGGTGAATAACCGAATTCTCCTGACTTGGCTCTAGTTTGGTCGGTATAAAAAGCGCTGTCTGGCGATTGAGTTCTCTCTATGTCGTTTAGTTTAGTGACTATAGGTTTTAGCTCTTTTTCTATATTCTGCACTTTGCCAGTTAGGTCTTCGACTTGGTTGAGTAATCTGACGTATTCAGCTTGTAATACTTTTGTTTCGTCGAGAGCTGATGTGAGATTATCGTTCGCTTCAGATTTTAGTGTTAGGATTCTAGACTTTTGAGCTTCGATCTTTTTGGTCAGAAGCATTATCTCGTTTTGTATGTCCTCTCGGTTTGCCAACCTGAAAAAAAAAAGAAATATTGTAAAAATGGAGGTCTTTCTATGAATGGAATTTCAGTTTTGTCGTGTCTGCGTGCTTCTACACTTTTTACATATTCTTTTTTTGAAATGATACCGACAAAAGAGCAAACGGATGAGAACACATTAAGAGCATTGTTGCTAAACGTCAATTTTACTCACAGCTCAGATTCTTCCTCCAACTGCTGGAACTCCAGGTCTTCGAAGATCTTGGTCTCGTTGTCTAAGATATCCTGCGCGTTTTGCAACTCTTCCATAGTTGCGCCGTTCGCCTTAACGTCTTTCTCGATTCTAGAAAAAAATCAATATCGTACTTAATTATACAGGTTGTAAAAAAAATTGCACCAAATATTTTAAGGGGTGAACCAGCCTATGAAATAGAACAACTTTTCCTAAGAAATATAGGTTGAAATATGAAAAAAAAATTTGGACCCATACGAAAATAATTACCTACCAACCAAACGACCAAATCAATTTGTACGGGACATCCAAACAATTTTCTCATATTTCGACCTCTGCTCCTTAAGGGAAATTTGTTCAGTTTCATGGACTGGTTCACCCCTTAAAATATTTGCAGCCAATATTTTTACACCTTATATTTCATTAAAAATATTTACAGCAAAGTTTATACACCTCATCTCAAATAAAAAAATCAATCATCAGTATGACACGGGACACAAAAATAAAACAACAAAATTAAATCCAAGTCACAACATCTGTGTATAAAAAAACAGGTTTACAAAACCTTAATAGGTCTTTATCTATCTATTTACTAGAAAGAAAAGGGGGCAAAATTTGATACATTTACATGTAAAAATAATATATACATATACTTACATACTTCTTGGCCATCTATACAGTAAAAGAAGAAAAGTTACATGAAATAAAAATTGAGAAACTAAAATTTATCAAAGCCTTTTTCAAATACAAATCAAAAAAGTAACTCTTCTTGTTACAAAATCATTACATATTATAAAGCAAAGTCGCTTTTCGCGTCTGTCTGTATTTATGGTTGCTTAAATCTTTAAAACTACAAAACAGATTTTTTTAATACATAGAGTGATTCAAGAGGAAGGTTTTTATACATAATACCTGCCGGGAAAACATCTATTCCCACGGGAAAATGAGTTGCAGCGGGCGCAGCCGCTGGGCGGCCCACTAGTTAAATAGAAATGACAAAATTTTTAGAAGGCGCAGAGAGGCAAAATAATCGCTAAATATACGTACATAGATAGATCACGCCTCTTTCCCGTTGGGGTAGGCAGAGACTATTTCCTTCCTCTTGCTACGGTCCTGGCATACGCGTATTGTTTGCTACCAAATAAAATAAAAAACAAAAAAAATGCTTAAATTCTCACCTTTCAACCTTTAAAGTAGCAACCTCGACCCGATCTCTCATCTCGTTCTGCCTCGCCTCCTGCCTCTCCTTCAACTGCTTGATCTCATCTTCTATCCTTTTCGCACGTTCTAGAAGATCCCCTTTCTTCTTCTGTTCTATGTTGAGTATCGCTATCTCGGAGTCGTACTCGCCTTTTATGAGGGCTTTCTCCATTTCCAACTGAAAAGAAGGCATCAGGTGATTGAAAATTTGGCGAGGGTCGGTGGTTGAGTGGTAGAGTAGTGGATCTGTAACCCGTATGTCACGGGTTGAAGTTCTGTCGCTAATATTTTAAAGTTTCTTATTTTCATATAAATGTAGAAGGTGTAAAAAAATTTACTGCAAATATTTTAAGGTGTGAACCAGCCCATTAAACTGAACAACTTTACCCAAGCAACATAGGTCGAAATATGAAAAAAGAATCTAAACCTAACAAAATGTAGCAGTGAACGAGTCAATTGTACGGAACAGTTGACATTTTGTATCGGAGTTCAAAAATTTTATTCATATTTCGACCTATGTTTCTTGGGTAAAGTTGTTCAGTTTCATGGGCTGATTCACCTATTAAAATATTTGCAGCTAATATTTTTACACCTTATATTTTTACAGCCTGTATGTATAAAAACAGAGTAAAAAAAATTCTGAAATGTTGTCAAAAAATTTTACTGACGTCCGTACTTCCGTAGTATTTTAAGGCAATAGTTTTAACGTACAGCTTTTATATTTTATTAATGGCCCAGGTAACTAGCGAATTATGGGATTTTTGGACCTATTATTATTCTAACACGTGTATTCAGTCAGTACTCAGAACTGAACAGTTGTCTTGATTCAATTGTATTTGTTGAACGATCGTGCGATGCGTCATACGATCTAACATGATGTGAATTTGCTCCATTAAATCTCACTTCTAATTTGATAGTCATGAGTTTTGTAATCGTATCGTGGCAGCGTTCGCTGTGAATACAGCACCTTGCACTGCGCTCGCTAATCAAGTGCTATGAATATGACAAATACTACCCTTCTAAAAGATGGTAATATAAATAAACTAGCTGCCCGCCTAGCAGCTCCGCCCGCTGTGACCCTTTTTTCCCGATTGGATTTGTTGTATTCCCGGCAAGTATTACACACATAAACCTTCCTCTTGAATCACTCTGTCTAATTGACGACCGATGTGGCGCAGTGGTAGCGCGACTGCCTTTGACGCAGAAGGTCCCGAGTTCGATTCTCGGTGGGTCACTCACAAAGTTGATATTTATCTCTTTGTGAATTTGTTCCCAGTCTGGCTAGGACATTGCGGGCTGAACCACCCGATTGTCCGTAAGTAAGATGGTTCCGTGTTTCGGATGGCACGTTAAGCCATAGGTCCCGGTTGCTGTCTATAATTACTTAGACGGCGGTCGTTACACAACCATGTCAGAAGCCTGCTACTTGTAGAAGGCGGTTGAAAAATTCTGACACTAGGGTTCATCGGGTCGTTGGGCGATTCGGTGTCCCAAACGAAAAAAAAAAAACTCTGTCTAATATAGAAAACTGCATCAAAATCCACGATAAGCGACTTTGCTTTATACTATATAGTGAAGAAGTAGTAACAGTACTATTCAGTAGTAATACCATAGCTATTGTCAGTATTATTTTACTTGTAACTTGCCGGGAGATGCCGGTTTAGAATAGCATCACCCCGCCCCAAATTTCTCGCCCACGGGTATTTGACTAAAGAACTAGAGGGTTTCATGTGGGTTATAATTTTTGGGGGATGGGCTGACAAAGCTGTCACTCTAGTCTCTACACTTTTTTCTGAAATACTAAACCTTCAAAAAGTTGACAGAATTGACAATAACGCCCACTACCTACCCTGCAACACATATAGGCGTGATCATCGTCACTTATTGCCTTATCCCGTTCTCTGTCGGGGTAGCCAAACCTAACCTAGGGGATTTGACGTGCAACCAAGTTTTTACACAGAGCGACTGTCATCTGACCTCTGCAACTCGAAGGGTAACCTGGCCCGAATTCTATGTCACATTCAAATATCATCGGAATTCAAATTTTATTTGAATGTGGGTTTCATAACGATGTTTTTCCTTCACCGTAAGAGCAGTCGGTAAATGTACATGAGTAAAAACACATTGGTACATGGCGGGGAGCGAACTCGGGTCTCACGTGATATGTGTGGGTTTAAAATGATCTTAGAATTTGCCGTCTGATGCCGGCTTAGAATAGCATCACCCCATCTCTTCCCGCGGGGTGTTGTAAAAGGCAACTAAGGGACTCAAGGGTTTCATGTGTATTACAATATTAGGCGACAGGCTGACACTGTCAGTACAGTAATACACGAATCATCTGAAGGGGCCCTCAATATTTGTCAGAAGTGGCGATAACGACCGTATTTTTGCGATCGCTAACGCTCTGCCTGCCCCGCAAGGGACAAAGGCGCGATTTATGTATGAATGTCTGTAGTATATCTTTAAACACTTACCTCTCTAAGTATATCATCTTCCTGTGATCTTATTTCAGACATCTTGTTCTTCAACTCATGGATCTCCGTCACCAATTTCTTCCTTTCTTCTTTCAATTTATCGTATTTCCCTTTCAGCTCTCCCACGCTTTCATCTAAAACACTATCTAAAGAATCTGCTTCTAAGTCCATCTTCCTCATATCTTCTGTTATATTTTTTATTATCTTCTCTCTCTTATTCTCTTTTAGATCTTTTTCGAACTCTTCCAATTCTGGTATGTCTGCCATTAACTCTTTTTTCACGTCATCAAAGCTTTTATTTTTTGACAGTTTTTCTGGTATGATTTCTATCTCCTTTTCTATGAAGTTTTTCGTTTCTGTGACGTCGTCTTTGAGGGAATTTCGTTTGTTGTCTGATTCGTTCTTTTCTGCTAAAGCGGTTGAATATCTGAATTCAATATCGTTAGTGACGTCAGCATCATCAATCATAGGTATTTCCTCTTCAAGACTTAGTTGTTTTTCTATACCTTCTTTAACTGGTTTATTTGAGTCGTCTTTAGGCGAATTGAGCTTAGGTCTTGTAGCTTTGACATTGTCTTTGTCTTTAGGAGATATTGGCTCATTGCCTTTAGCATTTTGTATGTTACTGCTTTTACTATTTTGAGTGAAATCTTTTGGACTCGGCACGTTATCTTTGGGACTCTGTCCGTTGTGACTTTTGGCATTTTCTAGGATTTTGGGACTTTGTAAATTGTCTTGCCTATTCTGCGTGGCTTTAAAGTCTGGTTTCTTTTCCAAAGGCGGCGGCGTAGGGAATACGAAATACTGTGGCGACGGCAAATTCTTATGTGCGAACGTTGTTTTAATTCTAGACCTAGGACTTTGCGTGTTAGGAGACTTGGGTTTAAGAGCTAGATTATTTCTATTGAAGTAAACATTTTCGTAGGGACTGGTAATTGGTGAGGTGGAGAGGCCATTTTGGAGTTTTCTTATCATGATAGGACTAGATAGTTCGTGCTTGGGGCTGTCGTCGAAGACTGGTATGCCTATTTCGTCCATTCGGCCGACATTTTCGTAATTACTTTGGTTTTTTATTGTGACCTCGGGAGTGAGTTGTTCTTCGGAAATGTTGAAGTTTTCGTAGTGGGATAAGTTTCTTTGTATCGGCAAAGATTGACTCATTGAGCTGTTGCGGCTGTGACTAGTTTCAAATCTGAAATTGAATAAAATTGGTAATTGCATAAATGGTAGTCGATAACGAAATACATTTTTTAATTTTTTGTGTGTTGTTTAAGAATGCCACATTATATATGTATGTAACACTAGCCATTTATGGTCGACTAATATAAATGTGACCAGAAATTGTCATTTTGGCTGGGGCTATTTTAATGATTTTCTTCCATTTGTGAGGAAACATCATAAATGCACATTTTAATCGTGATAAATTTTGAAATACGCAATTAGCATGCGTTGGTTTTGCTTACATTCAATTGAATACGCGGGTAAATCACATTCAGCCTTTAGACTTCAATCAAACATATTGCGATATAAAAAACCTAATTCACGAGGTGTAAACTTTAAGAACCTTTTTAGGGCCAGAACCTAAAAGTTGCATGAAATTTCATTATTGTCGTGTTTGTGTTATAATACTCGTCGGTGGTTTGTACAAAGTTTAGATTATTTAAGGCGACACTGCGCGGTAGGGATCCGTTTTGCGATAATCTTGTTCAGTACGGTCGGAAGGTTCTAGAGCGGTCATTTTACTCAAAGGGCCGAGAGGTTCTAGAGTGGTGACTTACTTATAATACCCGTCGCTCGTCTGTACAAAGTTGGGATTGTTCAAGGCGACACTGCGCGGTAGGGAGCCGTTTGTGATGATTTTGTTGTGAGGCCTTTTCTCCGTAGGTGTTATTGGTATTCCTGAAATAAACAAAAAATAAAAATATAAATAAAAAAAGACACATACGTATATCACTCCTTTATCCCTTGCGGGGTAGGCAGAGCGTTAACGGCCGTAAGAATACGGTCGCTGTCGCCACGTCTGTCATTTTTGAGGATTGTTTTCCAAGGTTGTTTCAGAAAACATGTGTATCACTATAGTGACAGGTTGTCAGCCTGTCGCCTTAAAATTGTAATACACCAATACTCTCGAGTCCCTTAGTCGCCTCTTACGACACCCGCGGGAAAGGAATGGGATGCTATTCTAAGCCGGCATCACACAGCACCTAAATAAAAGACGCATTCCTGAGACAGACCTGTGAAATGCCTGTTCAGAAATAGCATCACCCCATTTGTTCCCAAATTTCTCTAATGTTAATATTTTTGTGTAAATTATGTTTATTACTATAATAGTTTACCAGTGCATTTATTAAGCTGTTATTATAGAAAAGTATCATTACATTGTTTTTTTTTTTTTCGTGTGGCACACCGAGTCGTCCGACCCAATGAACCCTTGTGTCAGAATTTTTCAACCACCTACATAGTATAAAGCAAAGTCGCTTTTCGGGTCTGTATGTATGTTTGCTTACCTTTAAAACTACACAACGGATTTCAATGCAGTTTTTAAAATAGATAGAGTGATTCAAGAGGAAGATTTTTATGTATAGTACTTCCCGGGAAAACATCATATTCCCACGGGAAAATCAGTTGCAGCGGGCGCCGCCGCTAGATTTAAAATAAAATAATAAATAATTGTCTTAAAATATAAACTGCGTGTAAAAAAACATACCCAATAAATCCCACTGGTTGCAATGCGGCTGTAGAGGGCTTAGGTGAATCAAACGACCAGTCTCAGGTTCGAACGTATAATGAATGACGAAAGCCAATACAATCAGTATTGTAACTAAAGAGGTGCTAACCTCAGCACTTATGATGTAGCGGTTAGGTGCTCTACAGTACACCTTCCCCCTATTTAAAAAAAATTAAAATATGAAATGTTTTTAATTTTTTGAATAGCCTATATACCTAAATCATTTCAAATAAAAAAAAAATATTGTATTTGATTTCAAACTTGAATAAGGTGTAATACAATTTTTATTATATCGTTCATATGTTGTTTTGAAATAAGAACTGAATTTTAATGTTATCAGTGTTGAAGATAATGAACGTGCAACATTAACATACCATATAATGTGTCATTCCAAATAATTCCAGTTTTTATTAATTTGGATCTTATTAAATGAATAATTTAACATAATTAAGTATTTTGTAGTAATGTACGTATAGTATTTTAAAATGAAGAATATGGTAATATTTTCCATTAATTATAAATTTAGACAAAAATTGTATTAAACCTATTTACTGTTTAGTGCACATCAGTTGAATCGAAGTGTATACAAATTCAATTTTCGCATAATTATTTATGTACCTTTTAATTAATTATATTTTCTACGATCCTATTAACTAAACCTATTTTCTACCAAGGGCCTTTATTATGCTTACATTATTTGAAACTGTTTTTTTTTAATACATTATTTTTTTTTGTTACTGTAATCACCTACAGACAGTATAAAGTACAAATTACGTAAATGTGTAGGTAAGATACGTAACTGTGATAAATATTATTTATATTATTACAATTCATCTAGTTACACAAATTCCATGGCCATTTACAGTTTTGATTTTCTAATACATTAATTTCGACTAAAACTTATATGCATGATCATTCTTTTCAATATTACAATCATTTATACATTTTACAACGTAGTGTATTTATTATTTTTCATTCATCAAGTAGTTTATGTCTCATTCATTCGCTTTTCTTACAACAGCAGTCAATCAATTAGATATTTATTAGTAGCTTATACTACTGAGTCCCTACAGTGGACTTGAGGCACACTTTGTAACATGGGCTGGCCAGCCATTTATAATGTCGGTTTATTTTATTTATTACATTTTCATAATATAATCTTTATTTATTAAGGCACTTTAACCGACTTGTCGCGACTTTATACATTATACATAGGCATTTAGCCTTTTACAACAAAATAATATTAATGACATGCTTTGCATTCATTAACCAAGGTCATGATTTAAGACATAACATAAGTCTCCAACATTTCTCACGGGGAAAGCTCGTTTCGGCCATGATCGAAAGAAGGACCTGAACCTTGAAGTGCCTTTGTGCCTTACTTAATTGTTGACTGTGTGCTACCGCAACTCGTGCGTATCATTAACTAACCATATACCAAACAATACATAATCTCAGCCACAACGAATATTTTGATCATAAAATATCATAACTTTTGGTTGATCAGGCCAGTTGTATCAGATATAATAATAAGCAAAATAATTCCATATCTTTTTTAAACCGTACAAACTTTACTTAGACCTTCAATAAATAACATCTATTCCTGAACCCTATTTCTTTTAGCGTATTGTGTTATACTCAATCTATTACTCACAACTCATTATACAAAATTCTACATTCGTAAGAAAATACGTAACAAATAGAACTTAATTTATAAAATTAGCCCTAAATGATTTTAATACGATTTACTTTTAACAAACATCTTATTATTAACAAACATTTCCTACTCAATTATGTATATCAACTACTTTTATTTGTTTATTTATTACTTTTGAACAAAATCTATTCTCAACTGAAATTCATTGATTTCTCTTTTTTATTTTTTACAAATCATCCATGGAATTATGTGTAATATTATTGTTAAACATTTTTAAAATCTGAATATATTATCATCAAAATCCAATATGTATTCTATCAATACCATTGGTAAATAGTTATAAACAAAATGTGCATAATCAATCACAATATATCAAAGCAAAGTTATTAAAGTTTTAAGCATTAAGTCCGCCTTTCTAAAACACTCATTCAAACTGTCCTGGTACCGAGAATTGGCCAAGTTATTCAACGTCAGCATTGCATTGCCGAGGATCACCTTACTTGTGAACACTTGCTGACTGAAATAAAATCGACTCAGCACTACAACTAACTAACGTTTGTGTTGAATGTTTTTTTTTTAAAACACTTTGTAATAAAACTACTCAATGAACCTTAAGGAGTAGACAGAGCATCAATGGCGTAACTATTTGAGTTTCCGTAAATAAAACTATTACTTATTAAGTTCTGATCATTAAACTTAGCAAATGAAATAGATATATAATAAAAATTTTAATGGAATATACTTAATTCTGGGTACTATACTTGTTACTTACGTACAAAAAAAACTGAAAATTTTATTTTACAACATTTGTTACCTGTGTTACTGGTTTTCAAAAGAACACATAAATATTTATATATATTTTTTTAATATAATATGTATTAAGTCATTTTGTAGCTAGGTTGGTATTAATCAAAGATTTGATAAATAATGTTAATAAATTGATATCTAGAGTGATAGACAGAACAAAAATGATTTGGTTCGCTGTGTAAGCAATAATATGAATTTAAAATACATGTAGATACATATTTACCGTTATGATGTTACAAAGACAGATATTGAATTAACAAGGTAATATCTACAACCAAATTTTATGTTAGTATATCTACCATCCAGATAAGGTAGGTAAAACTTTCCTGTTTTTAAAAAAATACAATCATTTTTTTTAAATGGTGTTTTTTTTTCATAAATTACACAATATATAAACGATAAATGTTTATTTACCTTTTTTTCTTTCAACATGAACATAAAATTAAATTCATGATAAACCGACTAATAAAAAACTTTTGCAGCTAATTCATGTTACATCAATATTTTATTACGTTCCAAATCTATAAAGATGTTATACAGCTAAACATAAATAATTTTTCTCCTATTCTTAATTTTGCTGACAAAAAGTAAATATTAGAAACCATATACGTACAGTGTAGTCATATAAATGTTATTCATGTTACGTACTTACGTTCTAAAAATATAACATTTTCCTCTATAACAGTGTAGCACGTAGCGACGCTCTGTACATAAAATTTGTAAGATACATTTTATTTCGCACAATACAAATCAGACGATTATTTTATACTTATAAAAATAAGAATTTATACCAGTACACATTACCGCCAAAACAAAATTACATACAAAATTGTTAACAAAAGTAGTCTAGAACTTAATTGTTGCTGCACTATACTGATCTCTTTACTGTGCTTTCTTTTGTCGATTTCGAAACTATTGTGTAAAATTTGGATTTAATTAAAAATACAGATACATACCTTTAGCTTTTCGAAAATTATAACGGCTTTAAAAACCTTTGAAAATTACTGAAGTTACAGATAAAATTACTGATATGATTAAAAGTAAGTACGTACAATATGCAGAAATCTTGGAATAAATATTAAATAAACGTAAGTTTAGCTGTAAATTAAAAATACTTTTTATAGAATCCCTAGCGTAGCAATAGCAACTATTAAAAGAAATATTTGCAAATCATCTCGATCAGCACCAGTATAATTTTTGTTGTGTTATGTCTTTGCAAACAGCGTTATATTGTAGTAATACAATTTATGAAAAAAATATTTGGAAAAAGAAATTAGGAAATATTATTAAGACAAATTGATCGTGATTTAATACACTTAATTTTAAATAAAGGCTCTTGGTTGTATATAGAGTATAAGAAAAAAAATTAAATCATAATATATTGCCCACTCAAAATAAACTTTTTACGTCAATATATTTTCTACCTTTTTCATTGGATTTACAACAGCTTTTTAAATTATTATTGAGTATACCACTGACACAGCAAAATAAATCAATTAATTAGTAAGGAAGTGCTAGTATATTGACGTAAATTTAAATTCTATGTTTTGTAAAAGAATAATAAAAATAGTTTTATTTCTAGAGTTTATAATTTTGGAAACTGTAACATAGAAATCATTCAATTAATAGTACATAATGGTTAATAGTGGGTCAATAGGTAGGTACTTCTTAAAACTAAGCTAGTTATAAAAAAAAGAACATTATGTAAGGGGACAATTTGAGGCTAGCATTTCAAAACGATTTTTTTAAATATTGTAGTTTTTGGGAAACAACTTAAAACATGTTTCATACATTTTAAAACAAACAATTTCATTAATTTTCTTTACCTTTGAGATTTGAGTTAGTACTACTTTTTTTTTTTTTACGTAGCCTGTTCGATGTCCCACTGCAGGCCAACTAGTACTACTTAACCACATAAAATCAAACCGAAGACTTACTTTATATAAACGCATATCCTCTTGGTACCACTCTTTGTACGCATTTCCTGACGTTATCACTCGTTTTACGATGACAAACTGGGATAAATTACGCTTCGCGATGTTTACGATTGATTACATAACGGATCTAAATTCTCCCGGCTGCATCCACATCCGACAGAAATATCTATCTCCCTGCGCCCTGCGACTCATCCATCTACGGACACCAGCATCTCCCGGCGCCTGGTCATCCACATCCATTACAACACAACGGCATCTTACTTTATGGTTAATTGGTTTTATCACTCTCGGCAGCCAGCATCACATTGCATCAAAGACATCCATTGCATCACAATTCCACCTAAGCCCTCTACAGCCCGCATTGTTAGTATTTTTTACACGAAATATATACTACGACATCAATACCAAATGATAGAACTTGTATGTTATAGTTAACATTTCAAATCCGTATAATCTTAAAAAAACTCGTATCAAATAACCACATGTGTTTTACTGGTAACATTGTATCGAAAAGTTACTAGTTTACGATTCTTTAGCAGATAAGATAATCGAATTATCTATGTAGGAATGTCTTTGTAATTTATTGGCACACTTGATAATTATATTTTTTCATTCTATTTGTTATCACCGCATCGTCTTCTCTTTTCGTGTAGGACACCAAGTCGTCCAACGACCCGATGAACCCTAGTGTAGAATTTTTAAACCGCCTTCTTCAAGTAGCAGGCTTCTGACATGGTTGTGTAACAACCGCCGTCTAAGTGATCATAGACAGCAACCGGGACCAACGGCTTAACGTGCCATCCGAAACACGGAACCATCTTACTTACGGACAATCGGGTGGTTCAGCCCGCAATGTCCTAACCAGGCTGGGAACAAATTCAAAAAGTGATAAATATCAACTTTGTGAATTTGTTAAATATCAACTTTGTGAGTGACCCACCGACAATCGAAACTGGAACCTTCTGCGTCAAAGGCAGTCGCACTACCACTGCGCCACATCGGTCGTCGTGCTCTGTATGCTAGTGTGGGGTGGTGGGGTGCTGGGGTGCTGGGGTGATGCTCACCTGATGCTATCTGCCTCTCGTACACTGCGCACATGTTGAGAATCTCTGTATGCTAGGGTGGGGTGATGCTCACCGGATGCTATCTGCCTCTCGAACACTGCGCACATGTTGAGGATCTCTGTATGCTAGGGTGGGGTGATGCTCACCGGATGCTATCTGCCTCTCGTACACTGCGCACATGTTGAGGATCTCTGTATGCTATGGTGGGGTGATGCTCACCGGATGCTATCTGCCTCTCGTACACTGCGCACATGTTGAGGATCTCTGTATGCTAGGGTGGGGTGATGCTCACCGGATGCTATCTGCCTCTCGTACTCTGCGCACATGTTGAGGATCTCAGTATGCTAGGGTGGGGTGATGCTCACCGGATGCTATCTGCCTCTCGTACTCTGCGCACATGTTGAGGATCTCTGTATGCTAGGGTGGGGTGATGCTCACCGGATGCTATCTGCCTCTCGTACACTGCGCACATGTTGAGGATCTCTGTATGCTAGGGTGGGGTGATGCTCACCGGATGCTATCTGCCTCTCGTACTCTGCGCACATGTTGAGGATCTCTGTATGCTAGGGTGGGGTGATGCTCACCGGATGCTATCTGCCTCTCGTACACTGCGCACATGTTGAGGATCTCTGTATGCTAGGGTGGGGTGATGCTCACCGGATGCTATCTGCCTCTCGTACTCTGCGCACATGTTGAGGATCTCTGTATGCTAGGGTGGGGTGATGCTCACCGGATGCTATCTGCCTCTCGTACTCTGCGCACATGTTGAGGATCTCTGTATGCTAGGGTGGGGTGATGCTCACCGGATGCTATCTGCCTCTCGTACTCTGCGCACATGTTGAGGATCTCTGTATGCTAGGGTGGGGTGATGCTCACCGGATGCTATCTGCCTCTCGTACTCTGCGCACATGTTGAGGATCTCTGTATGCTAGGGTGGGGTGATGCTCACCGGATGCTATCTGCCTCTCGTACTCTGCGCACATGTTGAGGATCTCTGTATGCTAGGGTGGGGTGATGCTCACCGGATGCTATCTGCCTCTCGTACTCTGCGCACATGTTGAGGATCTCTGTATGCTAGGGTGGGGTGATGCTCACCGGATGCTACCTGCCTCTCGTACTCTGCGCACATGTTGAGGATCTCTGTATGCTAGGGTGGGGTGATGCTCACCGGATGCTATCTGCCTCTCGTACTCTGCGCACATGTTGAGGATCTCTGTATGCTAGGGTGGGGTGATGCTCACCGGATGCTATCTGCCTCTCGTACTCTGCGCACATGTTGAGGATCTCTGTATGCTAGGGTGGGGTGATGCTCACCGGATGCTATCTGCCTCTCGTACTCTGCGCACATGTTGAGGATCTCTGTATGCTAGGGTGGGGTGATGCTCACCGGATGCTATCTGCCTCTCGTACTCTGCGCACATGTTGAGGATCTCTGTATGCTAGGGTGGGGTGATGCTCACCGGATGCTATCTGCCTCTCGTACACTGCGCACATGTTGAGGATCTCTGTATGCTAGGGTGGGGTGATGCTCACCGGATGCTATCTGCCTCTCGTACACTGCGCACATGTTGAGGATCTCTGTATGCTAGGGTGGGGTGATGCTCACCGGATGCTATCTGCCTCTCGTACACTGCGCACATGTTGAGGATCTCTGTATGCTAGGGTGGGGTGATGCTCACCGGATGCTATCTGCCTCTCGTACACTGCGCACATGTTGAGGATCTCTGTATGCTAGGGTGGGGTGATGCTCACCTGATGCTATCTGCCTCTCGTACACTGCGCACATGTTGAGGATCTCTGTATGCTAGGGTGGGGTGATGCTCAGCGGATGCTATCTGCCTCTCGTACACTGCGCACATGTTGAGGATCTCTGTATGCTAGGGTGGGGTGATGCTCACCGGATGCTATCTGCCTCTCGTACACTGCGCACATGTTGAGGATCTCTGTATGCTAGGGTGGGGTGATGCTCACCGGATGCTATCTGCCTCTCGTACACTGCGCACATGTTGAGGATCTCTGTATGCTAGGGTGGGGTGATGCTCACCGGATGCTATCTGCCTCTCGTACTCTGCGCACATGTTGAGGATCTCTGTATGCTAGGGTGGGGTGATGCTCACCGGATGCTATCTGCCTCTCGTACACTGCGCACATGTTGAGGATCTCTGTATGCTAGGGTGGGGTGATGCTCACCGGATGCTATCTGCCTCTCGTACACTGCGCACATGTTGAGGATCTCTGTATGCTAGGGTGGGGTGATGCTCACCTGATGCTATCTGCCTCTCGTACTCTGCGCACATGTTGAGGATCTCTGTATGCTAGGGTGGGGTGATGCTCACCGGATGCTATCTGCCTCTCGTACACTGCGCACATGTTGAGGATCTCTGTATGCTAGGGTGGGGTGATGCTCACCTGATGCTATCTGCCTCTCGTACTCTGCGCACATGTTGAGGATCTCTGTATGCTAGGGTGGGGTGATGCTCACCTGATGCTATCTGCCTCTCGTACACTGCGCACATGTTGAGGATCTCTGTATGCTAGGGTGGGGTGATGCTCACCGGATGCTATCTGCCTCTCGTACACTGCGCACATGTTGAGGATCTCTGTATGCTAGGGTGGGGTGATGCTCACCTGATGCTATCTGCCTCTCGTACTCTGCGCACATGTTGAGGATCTCTGTATGCTAGGGTGGGGTGATGCTCACCTGATGCTATCTGCCTCTCGTACTCTGCGCACATGTTGAGGATCTCTGTATGCTAGGGTGGGGTGATGCTCACCGGATGCTATCTGCCTCTCGTACACTGCGCACATGTTGAGGATCTCAGTATGCTAGGGTGGGGTGATGCTCACCGGATGCTATCTGCCTCTCGTACTCTGCGCACATGTTGAGGATCTCTGTATGCTAGGGTGGGGTGATGCTCACCTGATGCTATCTGCCTCTCGTACTCTGCGCACATGTTGAGGATCTCTGTATGCTAGGGTGGGGTGATGCTCACCGGATGCTATCTGCCTCTCGTACTCTGCGCACATGTTGAGGATCTCTGTATGCTAGGGTGGGGTGATGCTCACCGGATGCTATCTGCCTCTCGTACTCTGCGCACATGTTGAGGATCTCTGTATGCTAGGGTGGGGTGATGCTCACCTGATGCTATCTGCCTCTCGTACTCTGCGCACATGTTGAGGATCTCTGTATGCTAGGGTGGGGTGATGCTCACCGGATGCTATCTGCCTCTCGTACTCTGCGCACATGTTGAGGATCTCTGTATGCTAGGGTGGGGTGATGCTCACCTGATGCTATCTGCCTCTCGTACTCTGCGCACATGTTGAGGATCTCTGTATGCTAGGGTGGGGTGATGCTCACCGGATGCTATCTGCCTCTCGTACTCTGCGCACATGTTGAGGATCTCTGTATGCTAGGGTGGGGTGATGCTCACCGGATGCTATCTGCCTCTCGTACTCTGCGCACATGTTGAGGATCTCTGTATGCTAGGGTGGGGTGATGCTCACCGGATGCTATCTGCCTCTCGTACTCTGCGCACATGTTGAGGATCTCTGTATGCTAGGGTGGGGTGATGCTCACCGGATGCTATCTGCCTCTCGTACTCTGCGCACATGTTGAGGATCTCTGTATGCTACGGTGGGGTGATGCTCACCGGATGCTATCTGCCTCTCGTACTCTGCGCACATGTTGAGGATCTCTGTATGCTAGGGTGGGGTGATGCTCACCGGATGCTATCTGCCTCTCGTACTCTGCGCACATGTTGAGGATCTCTGTATGCTAGGGTGGGGTGATGCTCACCTGATGCTATCTGCCTCTCGTACTCTGCGCACATGTTGAGGATCTCTGTATGCTAGGGTGGGGTGATGCTCACCTGATGCTATCTGCCTCTCGTACTCTGCGCACATGTTGAGGATCTCTGTATGCTAGGGTGGGGTGATGCTCACCTGATGCTATCTGCCTCTCGTACTCTGCGCACATGTTGAGGATCTCTGTATGCTAGGGTGGGGTGATGCTCACCGGATGCTATCTGCCTCTCGTACTCTGCGCACATGTTGAGGATCTCTGTATGCTAGGGTGGGGTGATGCTCACCGGATGCTATCTGCCTCTCGTACTCTGCGCACATGTTGAGGATCTCTGTATGCTAGGGTGGGGTGATGCTCACCGGATGCTATCTGCCTCTCGTACTCTGCGCACATGTTGAGGATCTCTGTATGCTAGGGTGGGGTGATGCTCACCGGATGCTATCTGCCTCTCGTACTCTGCGCACATGTTGAGGATCTCTGTATGCTAGGGTGGGGTGATGCTCACCGGATGCTATCTGCCTCTCGTACTCTGCGCACATGTTGAGGATCTCTGTATGCTAGGGTGGGGTGATGCTCACCGGATGCTATCTGCCTCTCGTACTCTGCGCACATGTTGAGGATCTCTGTATGCTAGGGTGGGGTGATGCTCACCTGATGCTATCTGCCTCTCGTACTCTGCGCACATGTTGAGGATCTCTGTATGCTACGGTGGGGTGATGCTCACCGGATGCTATCTGCCTCTCGTACTCTGCGCACATGTTGAGGATCTCTGTATGCTAGGGTGGGGTGATGCTCACCGGATGCTATCTGCCTCTCGTACTCTGCGCACATGTTGAGGATCTCTGTATGCTACGGTGGGGTGATGCTCACCTGATGCTATCTGCCTCTCGTACTCTGCGCACATGTTGAGGATCTCTGTATGCTAGGGTGGGGTGATGCTCACCGGATGCTATCTGCCTCTCGTACTCTGCGCACATGTTGAGGATCTCTGTATGCTAGGGTGGGGTGATGCTCACCTGATGCTATCTGCCTCTCGTACTCTGCGCACATGTTGAGGATCTCTGTATGCTAGGGTGGGGTGATGCTCACCGGATGCTATCTGCCTCTCGTACTCTGCGCACATGTTGAGGATCTCTGTATGCTAGGGTGGGGTGATGCTCACCGGATGCTATCTGCCTCTCGTACTCTGCGCACATGTTGAGGATCTCTGTATGCTAGGGTGGGGTGATGCTCACCTGATGCTATCTGCCTCTCGTACTCTGCGCACATGTTGAGGATCTCTGTATGCTAGGGTGGGGTGATGCTCACCGGATGCTATCTGCCTCTCGTACTCTGCGCACATGTTGAGGATCTCTGTATGCTAGGGTGGGGTGATGCTCACCTGATGCTATCTGCCTCTCGTACTCTGCGCACATGTTGAGGATCTCTGTATGCTAGGGTGGGGTGATGCTCACCGGATGCTATCTGCCTCTCGTACTCTGCGCACATGTTGAGGATCTCTGTATGCTAGGGTGGGGTGATGCTCACCTGATGCTATCTGCCTCTCGTACTCTGCGCACATGTTGAGGATCTCTGTATGCTAGGGTGGGGTGATGCTCACCGGATGCTATCTGCCTCTCGTACTCTGCGCACATGTTGAGGATCTCTGTATGCTAGGGTGGGGTGATGCTCACCGGATGCTATCTGCCTCTCGTACTCTGCGCACATGTTGAGGATCTCTGTATGCTAGGGTGGGGTGATGCTCACCGGATGCTATCTGCCTCTCGTACTCTGCGCACATGTTGAGGATCTCTGTATGCTAGGGTGGGGTGATGCTCACCGGATGCTATCTGCCTCTCGTACTCTGCGCACATGTTGAGGATCTCTGTATGCTAGGGTGGGGTGATGCTCACCGGATGCTATCTGCCTCTCGTACTCTGCGCACATGTTGAGGATCTCTGTATGCTAGGGTGGGGTGATGCTCACCGGATGCTATCTGCCTCTCGTACTCTGCGCACATGTTGAGGATCTCTGTATGCTAGGGTGGGGTGATGCTCACCGGATGCTATCTGCCTCTCGTACTCTGCGCACATGTTGAGGATCTCTGTATGCTAGGGTGGGGTGATGCTCACCGGATGCTATCTGCCTCTCGTACTCTGCGCACATGTTGAGGATCTCTGTATGCTAGGGTGGGGTGATGCTCACCGGATGCTATCTGCCTCTCGTACTCTGCGCACATGTTGAGGATCTCAGTATGCTAGGGTGGGGTGATGCTCACCGGATGCTATCTGCCTCTCGTACTCTGCGCACATGTTGAGGATCTCAGTATGCTAGGGTGGGGTGATGCTCACCGGATGCTATCTGCCTCTCGTACTCTGCGCACATGTTGAGGATCTCAGTATGCTAGGGTGGGGTGATGCTCACCGGATGCTATCTGCCTCTCGTACTCTGCGCACATGTTGAGGATCTCTGTATGCTAGGGTGGGGTGATGCTCACCGGATGCTATCTGCCTCTCGTACTCTGCGCACATGTTGAGGATCTCTGTATGCTAGGGTGGGGTGATGCTCACCGGATGCTATCTGCCTCTCGTACTCTGCGCACATGTTGAGGATCTCCTCAAGCCGCGCGGTTTCTGCTTCTTTCTGCTCCTCTTCCTTCACACGGTCTTGATACGCCTGAAATGGGGAAACAATTTTATTTTAAAATATCTACATGTCACAATAATAATTACAATATAAAAAATATTAGCTGAAAATATTTCAAGGGGTGAATCAGCCCATGAAACTGAACAATTTTCCCCAAGAAAAGTAGGTCGGAATATAAGATTTTTTTTGGACCTTTCATACAAGTTGATTTGGTTGGTCGGTAATTTTGTACGGGAGGTCCGATTTCAAAAAAAATATTTCGACCTATGTTTCTTGGGCAAAGTTGTTCAGTTTCATGGACTGGTTCACCCCTTAAAATATTTGGCATCAATTTTTTTTTACACCCTTTATTTCGTTTGTATAAAGTCAATAAACTCCGAAAGTACTCTACTTTTGTATAGATTTCAAATACTATTTCACTATTAGAAACCTAACAATATCCCTGAGTAACACATGCTACTTTTTACTACGAGAAAATATCTAATTCTAAAGGGGAAAACGTTAACAGCGGGCATAACGGCTAATTAACTATTTACTGAAACAACTTTTAATTTACAATATCCACTACAACTTTTAGGCGACAGGCTGACAACCTGTCACTATAGTGATACACAAATTATCTCAAACGGCCCTCTATATTTGTCAAACGTGGAGATAGCGATCGTATTTTTACGACCGTTAACGCTCTGTCTACCCCGTAAGGGGTAAAGGCGTGATTTATGTATGTATCCATTACCATTAGTAAGGCCCCGGTATTCGGGTTTTGCGGGAAGCAAGGCGGCAACGGCGCTGGCTTTTTTTCCTAGATAGTGCGCCGCTCGTTGCCCGTTCCCGCGCCGCTATTTCCGAGAACCGGTCCAATTGAATGTTTGCAAAAGATCCTGCCGCTGCCCGCAAAATTCGAGACCGAGGCCTAACAGAGTCTATCTGTTATTGGCCCCGAATTTTTTTGGGGTTTAAAATGGTTTTAAAATTAGATGAAATTCTAAACATATAATTCTTAATCTATTTAAACTTTAAACTTAAAAGTGTAGAATCTCGAAATGGCAACAATATTACGAAAGAGATACAATCAACAACGTTGTAATCTCGATATAACGGGTTTACTTATGGGAATGGATAAAGGCGTGATATGTATGTATGCATGTTATACTCATTCCACTCACCATGCCACAAAACAACAAATCAATCTTCTTTATAATAGTGTTGTATATTTCGTTGCGAATCGACAAATCATTGAACTGGCCATGCTTTAGATCATTTCCTACCATAAACACATTAGTATTTACTGGTGCAGTAGCATTTTCAGACTTGTTATTGGCAACACTGTCCGCCATTTTGATAAATTCCGATTTCAAATCCTCGTAGTGGCGCGATATTTCTTTTTCTAGTTTTATTATTTTGTTGTCAACATTGTTTTCGTAGTCTTTAGTTTCTTTTATATAATGGTTGGTTAAAATCGTATTTATGGTTCTGTATATTTTTATATCGCTTCGTATTTTGTTCAGTACGTCGAGTTTTTCGTTCATACAGTTGGTTATTTCGAATATTTTATTGTAGTCTCGATTTTTCTCGTCGATAGTGTATTGTAATGCTTTTAGCGCTGCTGTATTTCTGTTAAGATTCGATACGAATGATTTTAGCAAGCGTTTTTGCGATGATTTCTTCTTTGGAGACATTTTTAATAGGTATTGATCACTTTCTAATATGACACTGCTTATTTCTAACACACAACCACTTCACAACCAAATTCGACAATACACTGACTGAGTTTCGGTTCTAAAATTGAAAGTTGTAACACGATCCGTCTACTATTGGCACTATCGTATTACCACGTTGATATAATAAAAAACTCACGGTGTCACAACTTATTTAGTTAGATTTAACGTCTATATGAACAAACCACTTTACTATGTCTGTATTTACATAAGCTAAATTGGAATTAGTTTTATAATCATCGCGCAAAATCATCAAAATTATAATCATAGTTTCAAGATCAGCAAGAGATTGTAACCTTAGTTATTTAGGACTATTTTACAACACTAAGACAATTTGTTTAAAAAATGTACGTCAATATGAAAGCCGCCATTTTGAATTTAAAAAAACAAAAAGCCCGTTCTTCTTATTTTCGTGTGGGACACCAAGTCGTCCAACGACCCGTCACACATAGGCAAAGGTCAAAGCAACACTGCCTTGAGAAACCTGCAGTAGTATATTTCTTATCTAAGGTATTAAAACGTCATTTCATATCACTTAGACAAGGTTTCCACCTTGATCCACCTGTAATTTAAGGGATTTTATTTTGGGAAAATGTATACTTTCTGCTAGCATTAAAAAACAAATTATTATTATTGGCGTGATTTATGTATGTATTATTTTATGCCAGACAGGGCAAGGCAAAATAGGCAGAAGGCCTCCCTCTCTTTCCTCCACTTCTTTTTTAAACAAATAGTAACTTAAAATACTTGTTCTATTAGAAAACTAAACCCTTCTATAGCCTACTTTATGGATAACGTTGTTTTAAAAAGCATAGAATAAGAAAGCAAACTGGAAAACTAATGGCGCCATTCTCGATTCTGTGATTGGTCAAAAATGTGTCAATGTCAAAGTTCAGTTACTTCTTATTGGTGCGTTTAAGCACAGTTCGCTGCTGCTGCCATCTGCAATAAGCTTTGAGTTTACTTCTCCAATAGATAATTACATTACCAATTTATTCCCGATCATCTGATTATAATTTCTGTGTGTATTTATTTAATTTATATTTGTGTATTGTTTTCGTTATTATGTAATTTGACATTTGTGATTTATTCATTTTTTTTTTTTATTTATTTCACTAAATCACTTTGCCATAGTTTTACCTTATTTCCCGTAGGAAAATAACTTGTTCCAATTGTAAGAAGTGACTACGTTAGAGTTTGTTACTTACTTAGAGATGGGATATTATTTAACAGATATAGTTTCATACATTACAAGATTACAAACAAACGAATCTTACTTTCGTTATATTACTCGCTTATCACTGATATGATAAGACCTATTGTTTCCTGACGTTTAATTTGATTATAACTGGTATTTGATTATGCTAAAGTTGGAGATAAAAATCGTCTGTTTATTTGCTTAGTAATTAAGAGATTTTTGTACCGCAGTCAATCTTGCCGCGTGATGCTGGCTCAGAATAGCATCGCCTCAAATAGGTGTCATAAAATTCACTTAGGAAATGGGCAGCAGCGTTCCCTGTGAATACACTGTGCTCGCCTATCCGCATGCCAAGCGTGGTGAGTACATGTTCATACTGTCACATTTTTCGTTCCGTGTGGGACAACCAGTTGTTCAACAAACCGATGAACCCTAATGTCTGAGTTTTTCAACCGCCTACTACTGTTCAAATTGTGAAAGATATTATGAAATAGGGCAGGTAAGAAGAGTAAGTAAATTTGGGGTTTATCGTTTACATACACCTGGTTCGTAAGCCCATCTAAGTATAGTATAGTATATATTTTGACTGTCCCGATGGCGTAGCGGATAGTATGCCTGCCTTCTACGCCGAGGGTCGTGGGTTCGATCCCCACCGGACACAAGTATTTGTTAAGTCAATTTTCAAATATTTGTGTTGAGTCTGGGTGTTTTCTATCTATAATATGTATTTATTTACAAAAAAAAAAAGTATATATGTATTAGTATCAGCTATCTAGTTCCCATAGTACAAGCTTTGCTTAGTTTGGGGCTAGATGGCGCTGTGTGAATTGTCCAGGATATTTATTTATTTATTTATTTATTTATAGGATTGTTCACTGGCAGGTCAAATGAGATCCTTTTTAAAACAGCCTAAAACGGTAGCAATGTGTGACGCCGTTAACTGCTATTTTGAATCACGTCAAAACACTTACTTTTATGTAATTTTTCTGTTTATTAATTAAAACATTGAGTATTTTGAAAAATTATGATTGAAGTTTGTAGTATTTTTGGATAATAGTTTTCAGTTTTCAGTTTAGCTCAGCTTCATCTATTGACATGAAAACGGGCGAGAAAAAAAAAGACTTCTAGATGAGACGCATAACTGCGGGTCGAAGAAGCTGTGCTTAGCAAGAATCAGAAAAATCAGCACCAGGTGTAGGCCGGTGGATCACAAAAAATCGCTGATTTCCGGTTTTCAATATTGCAGTACTGTCGTGTGACATCTTAAACAGATGCCAAAAGGCGTTTTATTAGTCAAGAAAATAAACATGGTGTTAAGATGACCATCCGTTACATCATAGTATGCGTGTAGTCTTATCTAGATGTCATGTGACCTAAGTACTAGGTTTTCTTTTTGAGAATTAAAAAAAGAACTAGTATTCCAAGAACTCGATAGATGGCGTTGAACTGATGCTACTAGATTCCAGTGTAGATTCCAAGGCCAAAAGATTAAAAAAATATATTGCAACACTGACTGACAGTCTGGCATGCACTGACACTTTCGTTCCAAATGAGTCCGAGTCCAAGTTTCAAAAAACAAATAATAAATATTACGTTCCGTTCTTTGCGGTAACATACTAAGCACAGCGCCATCTATCCAGTCACTAGCATATTAATTTAAAAAAAATTATGAAAATTCCCTACTACTAAACTGGCTTATGGACTGACAAAAACAAACCTTTAAACCTTTCTCCTTTACAATATTAGTGTGGACTTACCTTTATCCTCATGCTTTCAGCTTCCAAATTTCTGTCATAATGACAGTTGGCGTAAACGGCGCATTGCGGCGGGTTCCTGTCAAACGCTGGCGACGGCAGCCCTATCTTATTCACGTTCTTAAAGTCATTTGGCATTTCTGTAGCTTCATAGTGTTTGACAGAATCTTTGTGACTTTTCTCATTGTTTATTTTCCCGTAAATATTATTGTCTTTTTGATCGTTATTGACTTTCTTAGGCAATCTATATTCGTCGAAATTTCTTACTATGTCGTCGATTTTGTTAGTTTTTCTAATAGCGACGTTGGCGTAAGCGGTCCTTTTTGGTTCCGCCGTATTGTTTTCACTCAAATGTATAACTTTTTGGTCTTTGTTAATTTTGTTTATGTAGTTTGGCACATTTTTGCCGCCTAAAACGTCTTTAGCGGGCGTGTTAACAGTTAGAGAATTGCTGCTAAAAACTTTTGGTGAAATTTCGTTTTCGTTCGAAGTGTAAAATTGACTTCGGCCTAGATTTTTCTGCTGTTTAGCGTAATATTCGAATTTTGATACTTTGGCCATTATACTTGACACTTTAGGTTTGCCTTCTTGGTCTGAGGAATCTGATAGGTCTAGATAAGGTTTCCTAGGTGCGACTGGGGGTTTTTTTCTAGACAGATCTTTTAGTGTCATATCTAGTTCTTGGTCTAATTGTGATAGCGTGTTTTCTTTGTAACTTTTTTGGGTGTTTTGGTAACATTGGATTTTTTCTTGGTGGTGGTTCGTATAACCTGAAACAAAATTAATAACATACTTAGTTTATTATTGTTTACACAGACACATAGAAATAAATAAAAAATGGGCATACGCACAATAATGTTCTTTAATCGATAATTTAGCTCAAAAACACTTATTTGCGGATGAATTAAAATAGATGCTGTAGATTGCATTTCAATTTCTTTTCTTTTTTTTTCATTTTCCGATGGTAGTACCGACCAGCTTAATGACATTAAAGCCATTCTAAAATATCTGATGTCACAGTTGTCAAATACAAACTAGAAGAACTGTCAAAGAAGAAAGATGAACCCTTTGCTACAGCATTAGCTCTCTCTCTCATTAGTTCTCTCAAATCAAGATTATTACGATGGCCTGACTGTTGCTTCGCTTTCGATCTAAGCATTAGAAAAATGGCTCAGAAAGTTGGGGGTTCAATCCCACTCATAGGCAATTTTGGTTTTGTTTTAATTCTGTACTTTTTTATTTGTTTATTTCTTACCAGTATTGACGCACTGCTCATTGGGCTGGTACTGAACCGGCGCCATGGAATAGTGAGCCGAGGGTAGTACGGACTTCATCAGTTTCGCCTCTTCGGGATGGTTGAATCGAAGGTAGTTCGATCGCCCTATGGTTAGCATGCTACCTGGAAATTGAAAAAAAAAAACATGCATTAAAAATAGCATTTGTCTATACCGTGTGGTGCCGGCTTAGAATAGCATCACCCCATTTCTTTTCCGTGGGTGTCGTAGAAACCGACTAAAGGAATTTCATGTGTATTACAATATTAGGCGACAGGCTGACAGCCTGTCACTATAGTGATGCACGGCTTATCTGAAACGACCCTCAAACATTTGTCTGACGTGGCAATAACGACCGTAATTTTTATCAAGTGAAAAGAATAGCTTTCAGGATCGCGGCCGTTGTGTGGTGTGATCATTACAGGTTTCGGAGGGCACGTTACGCCGTATGTCGCATTTAGGCTGTTAGCAAGTCCACTATGACAGCTGTCAGATAGGAACAATGTGACATAGGCCTCACCGTAATCAAGCTAAACGGAACCAAAGATTTGGAAGTGGTATATACATAATATATATATCGATAAACTAATATATATACGTATATATATATATATACACAGCGGCGAAAAAACTTCGATAAACTAATATAATATATATATATATATATATATATATACGTATATATATATATATATATATATATATTAGTTTATCGATATATATATTATGTATATAACACTTCCAAATCTTTGGTTCCGTTTAGCTTGATTATATATATATATATATGTATATAGACCCCATGCCTAAACTTACCTTGGGAAAGTCTTGTAGGTTTGTCCACCAACAAGCCTTCTAAGAGTGTGCTTCCACTGATGGGATACAGCGTGACCACGCCGTGAGAGTTCTCCACCCTGCAGTGGACACTCGCCACTCCTGTCCCAACTACGTAAATATCGCATGTTGGGTCAGAACCGATTGTCACTCGACCTGGAATGTAAAGAATACATTTATGGTATTAGAATATGAATGAGTAGGGCTTTCGAATACCACTTTACCGGTTGAGAAATTCTGACACTGGTGTTCATTGGGTCGTTGAACGACTCTGTGACCCACACGAAAAGAAGAAGAAGAAGTGACAGGTTGTCAGCCTGTCGCCTAAAAATTTTAATACACCAATTTTCTTAAGTCCCGTAGTCGCCTCTTACGACACCCGCGGGAAGAAATGGGGCGATGCTATTCTAAGCCGGCATCACACGGCACCAGAATTTCATACCTTGCTTGATGGGATGTAGGGTGACCGCGGTGCTCAGTCGGCCGGTCCCCAGGCTCACCAGGTGAGGAGTATTCGTAGCCACCCTGGAACCAACAGAGAAATAATACCATTAGATGTTGTCCCTGTTCACATTTTTATGGAATATATATATTATATATCTCTCCGAACGATTTCGGCCATGGCGACCATTTTGACTCCTAATCAGATAGGCGCTGATGCGCGCGGACATGGCTGTTGTAGCCAATTTTGGCAGTAAAGTTATGGGATAGATAAATAAACTCTTTATTGCTTACGGGAAACACAATACTAAAACACAAAACGGCACAAAAACTAAACTAAAAAGTAAGCAAAGGCGGCCTTATCGCTTGTAGCGATATCTTCCAGGCAACCTCTACCATACTACATATACTTCATATTTAATTCCAAATTGCTTTTATAACACGTTTAACTGACATGTTTGTCAGACGTGGCGATAAAGACCGTAATTTTAGGGTCGTTAACGCTCTGCCAACCCCGCCAGGGATATAGGCGTGATTTGTGTGTGCGTAACCTGATACATACATATATCACGCCTCTATCCCTTGCGGGTTAGGCAGCGCACCCACGATATACGGTTGCTATCGTCTGACAAATCTTTGAGGACTGATTTAGAAAAATTGTGTATCCCTGTGTCAGCCTGCGGCCTAAAATTGTCTCTCTCTCTCTTTTCGTGTTGGACACCGAGTCGTCCAATGACCCGATGAACCCTAGTGTCGGAATTTTTCAACCGCCTTCTACAAGTAGCAGGCTTCTGACATGGTTGTGTAACGACCGCCGTCTAAGTGATCATAGACAGCAACCGGGACCTACGGCTTAACGTGCCATCCGAAACACGGAACCATCTTACGGACAATCGGGTGGTTCAGCCCGCAATGTCCTAACCAGACTGGGAACAAATTCACAAAGTGATAAATATCAACTTAATGAGTGACCCACCGAGAATCGAACCCGGGACCTTCTGCGTCAAAGGCAGTCGCACTACCACTGCGCCACATCATCGGTCGTCTAAAATCATCGGCCTAAAATTGTAACACTCATGGAACCCTCGAGTCCCTCAGTCGCCTCATACGACACCCGCGGGAAGGATACGGGATGATGCTATTCTAAACAGGCATCACACGGCAAATATACAAATAACATGTCACAATTACAAATCAACAGAGATAAATAATAGCAAATGTTTACGGCAGATGGGAAGTGTGACAGTGATATTGAAAGAAGAGTGAATGCCGGCAACATGGTGAATGGTGCGTTGCACACCTTTATGAACAGTCAGAAGGTGTCTAACAAGGCTCGTCTGGCTGTGCATAGAGGAGTGTTAGTACCAACACTTATGTACGGCAGTGAAAGTTGGGTATGGCAAAAGAAGAATGAAAGTAGAATAAATGCAGTAGAGATGAGATCATTAAGGAGCATGATTGGCGTGAAATTGAATGATAGAATACGAAATAGTGTAATTAGAGAACGTTGTGGCGTAAAAGAAGATATAGTGACAAGGATTGAAAAGGGAATGCTAAAGTGGTTTGGTCATGTTGAGAGAATGAATGAAAGGAGATTGACGAAAGAGATATATAAGGCGAGTGTTAGAGGAAATGTTGGAAGGGGAAGGCCGCGAAGAACCTACCTGAATCAAATCGGGGACGTTTTAAAGAAAGGTCAGGTCAGAAGTACCCTAAACCGACGAGCGTGCATGAAAAGACTGATGAATGTAGAAGAAGCGAAAGAAGTATGCCAGGATCGTAGCAAGTGGAAGGAAATAGTCTCTGCCTACCCCAACGGGAAAGAGGCGTGATTTATGTATGTAATTGTATAATTGTGCACTTTTATCCGAAAATAGTTTTTTTGTTACTCTCAATAATTTAAGACGGGATTCTTACCGCGATAAAAAGTTGATGAATTGTCCGATATTTCAACCTAGTTACATAGGCCATGATCACGTAACACCTGATGATTATTGGGCGAGTAGGTAGTTTAAATTGTATCGCGGTAAGAATCTTAAATATTGTGAGTCAGTAATACTGACTCAGTATGTGTGACCGCGAAAGTTTGAGACAGATTGTTGTTTTTTTTTTAATAAGCTGTGCCTCTTTGACTGTCCCGATGGCGTAGCGGACAGTATGCCTGCCTTCTACGCCGAGGGTCGTGGGTTCGATCCCCACCGGACACAAATATTTGTTAAGTTAATTTTCAAATATTTGTGTTTAGTCTGGGTGTTTTCTATGTACGTATAATATGTATTTATTTACAAAAAAAAAAAAAAAGTATGTATGTATTAGTATCAGCTATCTAGTTCCCATAGTACAAGCTTTGCTTAGTTTGGGGCTAGATGGCGCTGTGTGAATTGTCCACGATATTTATTTATTTTATTTATTTATTTTTTGTAATCGTTTATATACACAAAAAATAAATATATTATAAAGTATGTACAAGAATATTCTATTCAGTATTCACATTAATATTCACAGTTAAATATATTTCAGCAATTTACGTACATTACTACGTCACAGTTATTGTAATTTATTGACTTTTCCTTCTTTAAAAGTGAAACGACCTTAATTTGCAACGAAAGACTATAAATTGGTTAACATATCGCTTTATCACGGTAATATTATCTATACAGTATTCTAACTCCATACAAACGGACGGCGCGCGAGCTATACCTACGCGCTCGAATCTCGGCATGCGCTCGGCATGCTAACAGTCGCGTGTGTACCGTGGTGACGAAAGGACGGTGTGCTGGTTTTTAACCGCGCGAATTTTCACTCAAAATATACTAGTTACTCGTATTTAACATGACAAGTAGAACATATTGTGCTGTTTTTGGCAAACTCAAGGTAGGCAGATATGCAAATAAAACGCTGTAGGTAGGCGACACTCGGTGACAGTGACAGCCCTATCACATGCTTACGTACCGCGCGGCTGTAGGCACTGATTTCAAGGACACAGCCGAGTTACAATACTGTTTATATAATATTACCGTGGCTTTATGAAGGTAGCTAGCTGTCCTTATTATACCCACATAAGTTTTTTCACTTCCTAAAGCTTTGACTGTCCCGATGGCGTAGCGGATAGTATGCCTGCCTTCTACGCCGAGGGTCGTGGGTTCGATCCCCACCGGACACAAATATTTGTTAAGTCAATTTTCACATATTTGTGTTGAGTCTGGGTGTTTTCTATGTATAATATGTATTTATTTACAAAAAAAGTATATATGTATTAGTATCAGCTATCTAGGTCCCATAGTACAAGTTTGCTTAGTTTGGGGCTAGATGGCGCTGTGTGAATTGTCCAGGATATTTATTTATTTATTATTTATATAGATGATGCAAATAAGAGACAGAGACAAGATAAGTATTATTATTAAAAAATACGGTCACTTCAAAGTTATATTTTGTGTTTAAAATCCTACTTACTACTATAAAGGCGAAAGTTTGTAAGTATGGATGTATGGATGTTTGTTACTCTTTCACGTAAAAACTACTGAATGGATTTGAATGAAACTTTACCACAATATAGCTTATACATCAGAATAACACATAGGCTATAGCTTATACGAAGACGGGACGAACCTGAAGTCCACGCGAACGAAGTCGCGGGCAAAAGCTAGTGTAACATATGTAGAATAATATCACCCCATTTCTTTCCCGCAGATTTCATACGAGGTGACTAAGGGAATCAATGGTTTCATACATACGTAGTCGGTCCCAAAGTTCTGTCATATATGAAAATACTGATAAAATAAAAAGTACCAATCCGTTTTTAAAAATTTATATATCAATTAAAAATACAATTATCGAAGAATCAAAATAACATAAAACTATTCGAAATGACCTCCCTTGCTTTTAACAACGGCCTTCAACCGCGGCGGCCAGTCGTCTATCGCAGCACGCACCATATCCATGTCGATTTCAGCGACTGCTTTAACTATGGCTGACTTCAGACTCTCCAAATTTTTATGGGGCTTAGCACAGACCTTGCTCTCTAAGACCTGCCAAATTTTATAGTCCAGAGGATTAAGGTCCGGACTGGAGGAAGGCCAATCTTCGTGTCTTATAAACTCAATGTTTTGACGTTCAAACCAGGCTTGAGTGGTCCTGGCTTTGTGAGCGGGCGCAGAATCCTGCTGGAACACAAAGTGATGTCCTGAAAATAGTGTGTTGGGCAGGTCTTTGACGTACCGATCCAAAACCGTCTCTTGGTACACTTTTGCGCTGGTTTTGACCCCCTTTTCGCAAAAATGAACCTCAGTTGGCCCATAGTAGGAGACTCCTAACCAGACCATGACTGAAGAGGGATGATGCCCATGTTGCACCCGCGGAACTTTGTTTCCTGCTTCTTCAGAGCTGGTAGCGTACACTCTATCGTTTTGTTTATTATACTTTTCTTCTATATCAAAAATTTTTTCGTCTGTAAAAAGTATATCGCGGTGCCGGTTTTTCGCGTACCGTTTTAACAACACCCGGGATCTTTTGAGTCTAATTTCTTTTAAACGGGCATTAAGTAAGTGCCCACTCTTTTTTTTGTATGCTCGCAGCTTAAGGTCTTCGTTTAAAACCTTTTTGACTGTTTTTCTACTAACCTTCATCTGCAAAGCCATAAGTTTCTGTTTTCGGACAGGATTTCTTCGTATGCGCTCCTTGATCGCTTTGATCACTGCTGGTGCTCTGGCGGAGCGAGGCCGGCCAGTTCTTTTCTTGTCCTCAACACTAGAGACTTCAGTGTACCTAGTTATAGTACGATACCCAAACCTAAGCGTTATTTTCAATTTTTTGAGCAACTTGAAAATGGTACTCGGCGAGTGCCCACAGCGACGCAACGCCAAAACTGCTATTCGGTTTTCTTTCAAAGTCCACTCCATCGTGAAAAATCGCGCCAAATGATTATTTATTGTTTTAAAATAATTGTCAAACATTCAAAAACGGAATGCAATAAAACTTTTCCAAATTCGTGTTCTAAATTCAAAAATAATATGCCAGTGACAGAACTTTGGGACCGACTACGTACATACATACAAACATATATAAATACATACATATATTACAACATACATATTGACGGCAGAGCGTTAACAAATATTGAGAGCCCTTTTATGTATCACTGTTGTGACAGTTTGTCGCCTAAAGTTGTAATACACATGAAATCTGATGTAAAAGGCGACTAAAGGACCCTTTTACGACACATGCGAGAAAGAATGGAGAAAGGAGTGGGTGCTATTCTAAACCATCATTTTTCCCACCCCATTCTTTTTTTACACATTGGTTTTTTTTGCATTTGTCAACTATCTCACCTGTTGAAAAGTGACGATGCAGACGATGATGGAACATGCTTACCTAGACAATGCCTATTCACTCTTGCCTTGAAAAGGCCCAAGTTGTAATGTTCCAGCATATCTCAAGTAGAGCATACACACATATATCACGGCTTTATCCTTTACGGGGTAGGCAGAGCGTTAACGGCCGTAAAAATACGGTCGCTATCGCCACGTCTGACAAATATAGAGGACCGTTTGAGATAATTTTTGTATCACTATAGTGACAGGTTGTCAGCCTGTCGCCTAAAAAATGTGATACACCTAAAACCCTCAAGTCCCTCTTACGACACCCACGCGTAGGAAATGGGGTGATACTATTCTAAATCGGCATCACACGGTAGAACATTAACGAACGGTAAGTAGAGCATTTCCGTCATATAACTGAGCCTTATTTCAGCCAGTATTAACACGGACAACTGGTGCGCTGACGTCATCAAAGCGACGGTTTAAATTTGGAACGAAGCTGCGCCTGCGTCGATTCCTTTTTGCCTTTTTGCGGAGTTCCAGTGTGAACAAGTTTAAATTAAGAATAAACAGATGGAGAGTATGGTTTGAGTCGTTTTACGTCCCCTAGGAGCATAATGTCCAAATATGATTTTTTTTTACCTCCCATAGAAAATGTACCGTCGATTTGTATGGGGGTCCAAATTTTTGTTGTTGTTCACTGTCGTGGACTGATTCACTCATTTTTTCGAAAATAACTTTTTTTAATTTAATAAGACTGAATTTTTTTAGGCAACTCATACGAAATATATTTATTGGCATATTTTATTGTATAAAAAACATATTTAATTCATTAAACAGCTCGGTGAAGGGATTCCCTACCATTATTGCAGATGGGAGCAGGCGCGACTGTGCTTAAACGCGCCAATAAGAAGTAACTGAACTTTAACATGACACATTTTTGACCAATCACAGAAAAAAGGCACAGTCTAGAGTGGCGCCATTAGTTACCAAGTATCCTACTTCATTGGCAGGCTTGTAGGAGGTTGAAAAATTCAGACACTAGGGTACATTGAGTCGTTGGACGACTCGGTGTTCCACATGAAAAGAGAGAGAAAGAGAGGCAGGCTATACCCAGCAGTAGACAGTTATGGTTATAGTGTAGTGCTGCTCTAAAACTCCATCTCGTCGTCTGTTGACTCTGTTACCAACAAAATATAAACATTCTACATTTCATCCCAATACCTTTAAAGTACATATTTTGATTCGGTCAAGATACACACAAAGTCTTTTATTTACGCATTCACGATTCGTCCATCAATGTTTATTTCAAGTTTCAGTATTTACATTAGGACCGCGATGCTCGTTTGTAAAATAAACCAAATGTGAAGTATTCCTGGCACAACCAGGCCCGGACTAATAGAAAACTGAGGCCTTAGGGCCCTCTTAATGGCCTAATGGGAAGGCATCTAAATTGATACCAATCAGAATCGTCTGATAACAACTGCCATCGATGAATCTGAACGAAAACCTTGATCCTGATTCTGTTACCAACTCAGTTCAAATTTCAAATTTCAATCGTTTATTTCCAAGTAGATTCACAACGAATTCTTTCAGAAAGTCCAAAATTTACAATACAATACTGTCGCTAAAAATAAATTAGTCATTGTAAAAAAGAGAAAATTGTCAGACACAATTTTCTCTTTTTTATAACAATTTTATGTTCCTAGTAGAAACGCGGCACGAGTGGGATAAAAAAGGCACTGCCTCGGGGCCGGCCAGGCTGACCACACAACATGTAACTTACTAGCATGTAGCTATTAAAGTAAATATTTCAAAAAATATATTTACATGTGTCATGTAAATCAGCCGGACCCCCTGAACAGGAAAACCACCCAAAAACCTGCTCAAAAGTGCTCCTATTCTCAATTAACAATTTGTACCAGAGGACCTAAGCTACCCTAGCTAAGATTTAAAATATATTAATAGCCCAAAAGACGGCTACGCTAAAATAAAATAAAAGTACTACAGTAGATAATTCTATCTGTTTCGTCTTAATTAAGTCTTCCTTTCTATTTATGTCAATTTTAAGTTCCATGCACGTCCCGATTTGGTATTAAAAATGACTGCATGTTTCTTGTGCTGCGCTGGAAAATCAGAGGACCATGCCTCTTTGTCATTAACGTAATCATCTAACTTATAATAGGCTTTATAACATAATGATTTCTTAATAATAGATTTAAATTTACTCTCAGACAAACTTAATATATCTTCCGGTATTTTGTTATAGTATCGTATACTTAAACCTTCAAATGAAGTCCTTACTTTAGCTAGTCTATGCTTAGGTTGATCTAATTTATTTTTACTCCTTATATTACGATTATGTCTTTCATGATTTCTTGTGAAAGTATGAATATTCTTTCTTACATACATGATATTTTCATAAATATATTGACATGGCACAGTCATAAGTTATAATGCGCAACCGCGACGTAGGCCCGTATTTATAAACCGTACTCAACTCTGAGATCGATCTTGAGTACGACTTTGAGTTGCTGTTAGTATTGACTGACAGTTGTCAAAACCGCTCTTGAGAACGATCTCAGACTTGAGTTCGATTTATAAATACGGACCTTAGATTCTCTTGTAGACAAAATTATTCACTTGTTTTGATAAATCCATACGATTTGACATTTGTGAAGTCTTCTCGCTCGCGAGATAAGTCTCTATACTGTGCGCATCATAAAGAGTAAGAGATGATTACGCTGATACATGCAAATCCTGGTAATAATAGGAGTATGTCATAATATAAAATAATAATGAATAAAAAAGAAAGATGAAATAAAGTCTCCAATCAAACTATTTTTGTTTTTTTTTTAGCACCGTATATCTATTAGAATCAGAAGTTTTTCTGCAACAAAGATTGCGTATAAGCCTTATAACATGATATATATTTTGAAATGTTGTAAAAGTTTTTAGTATTCATAGTTCAGTATGGTAGGTATATATTTAACATGTGTAATATATATATTTCTTTATAAATAAATGATACTTGCCAGACACTTGCTTAGTTACTATTTTTCGAGCTATTTACAATAAGAAGATATACGTAGACCTAGAAATAGAGAAACCGAGATTTTACTTTACCTTAGGGCCCATTACGTGCCTTAGTTCAGCCCTGTACACATGAAACTGTCGTAAAATCTTACCTTATATAAATACCATAAGACCAAAATTTAAAATAGCTACTTTAAACTCTGTAGTTGACAAAGGGTCTCTATTTAAAGACTTTATTTGTAAAGGTATAAGGATCAAATTATTTAGTTAAAATAGACAAATTAGTTAGCGCTTGCGCACGTGTTTCACAAAACATTTTTTGTTTGTTTATACTTTCTTCCCGCGGGTGTTGTAAAAGACAACTAAGGGACTCGAGGGTTTCATGTGTATTACAATTTTAGGCGACAAGCTGACAACCTGTCACTAAAGTGGTACACTATATTTGAAACAACCCTCATAACTTGACAGACGTGGTGATAATGACCGTATTTACAGTTGTTAACGCTCTGCCTACCGCGCGAGGCATAAAGGCGTGTTTTGTGTATGTATGTATGTAAATTAATACACGTGATACATTAGGTACTAAAACCCCTACCCCCTGTGATATATCGTGATTTTATGTAGACCCCTCCCCCTCTTCTCGCCGAGATTTCAGCCTAGCCGAGATCATAAACCCAGTCTCGTCAATTTCCCAATTACGAGATCTCGCGAGATTTAGCGTTATTTTTCTAAAAAGGTATGCAAATGCTTTGTTTTTACACGACTGCCCAACAGAAGGATGGTTATGTGTTTAGCATTCATGTGTGTACCGATGCGAGATGTACTTAGCAAGTACTCGTAAGTGGGTATTTTTGTGAATTTCTTTATTCCTCCATAACTTCAGAAGGCCGGGCCTGAACCAAGTATGACGACCGATGTGGCGCAGTGGTAGTGCGACTGCCTTTGACGCAGAAGGTTCCGGGTTCGATTCTCGGTGAGTCACTCACAAAGTTGATATTCGTCAATTTGTGAATTTGTCCCCAGTCTGGTTAGGACATTGCGGGCTGAACCACCCGATTGTCCGTAAGTAGGACGGTTTCGTGTTTCGGATGGCACGTTAAGCTGTAGGTTCCGGTTGCTGTGTATGATCACAACCATATCAGAAGCCTGCCACTTGTAGAAGGCAGTTGATACTAGGGTTAAAATTTAAAAGGTAAAGGTTAAAATTTTGACACTAGGGTTCATCGGGTCGTTAAAAGACTCGTTGTCCCACACGAAAACAGAGAGAGACCACGTGAATGTGATGAAAAAAATATGGCCGAGATCTCGCAAAAACCCCTGATGCTAAGCCGGCTCCATAGAACGGTATCTCGACACGTACACATTAGAAGTCATGTTTACCGAGGAGCTCTGGTTTCCAGTAGTTTTCTCAACCACAAGATCTTGTACTAAACGGCTTGACCACTCTATAATCATATCTACTTGGATTACAGTTTACTAGCGACAGTTTTGTGATGTCTATAAAACGAGGGTCTAAGGGTCTGAACTCTTCTTTAAACTTAAGATTTGATCAGACCATGAAACTGAACAACTTTTACTATGTTTGTGTTTGACCTTACTTGTGTGTATGTAGTATTGCAAAATAGTAGCATCCCGCCCAGCGGTTTCCCTTTTTACTACTTATCCGTTTTCCTGTACCTTGTTCTTTTATAGTGCACAACATAGGCTGGTTTCAGAGCGGCGCGTCTCAGCAGCGCTGCCCAGGCGCGCGCGGCTCGGGCGCGCGCCTGGGCAGCGCGTTCGCTGTGAAACAACATTCAGACGCGCGCGCTTCGTTGTGGTGTACGGTCGAGTGCAGAGAATCATTATGCCAGCAAACGTAATCACTATATTAGCTATATACGTTATATGGAAAAGAGTGCAACAACGACGTCTTAAAAGATTGCAAGTCGACGCTACTGGCAATCGAAGGAGATCCGACCGCGGCGCGGCCGAGACGCGGCCCAAGACGCGTCACTATGAAACGCTACATACAATCTAGTGTAATGCGAGGCGCGCGCGGCTGGGCAGCGCTGCCGAGACGCGTCGCTCTGAAACCAGCCATAGTGTAAATACCAGAATGAGTAAACAGTACATAGGCCTGATTTATATGTATGTATCTCTAGTCACCACATAGTATAAAGCAAAGTCGCTTTTCGCGTCTGTCTGTATGTATGTACAACAACAACAACACAAATTACGCTTTTATCCCTTGCGGGGTAGGCAGAGCGTCAACGATCGTAAAATAACGGTCGTTATCGCCACTTCTGACAAGTATTGAAGGCCCTTTCAGATGATTCGTGTATCATTGTAGTGACAGGTTGTCAGCCTGTCGCCTAAAATTGCAATACAGATGAAACCCTCGAATCCCTTAGTTGCCTTTTACAACACCCGCGGGAAGAAACGGGGTGATACTATTCTAAGCCGGCATCACACGGCATTACTATGTATGTATGTTTGCTTAAATCTTTAAAACTACACAACGTATTCTGATGCAGTAGTACGTATTTTTTTAATAGGTAGTGTGATTCAAGAGGAAGGTTTTTATGTATAATACTTGACGGGAAAACACCTTATTCCCACGGGAAAATGAGTTGCAGCCGCTGAGCGGACCGTTAGTGTATGTAAAACTATACAATAAAATTATTAACCAACATTCTGTATACGAGAATTTTATACCACAGAAACATTAGCTCTAGTGCTCAACACTACACCTAGGTAACCTAACTCTAGTCTCTGTAATAGAATCGTTTAGCATCAGCGACCACAACTAGCCTAGATTAACTATGTACAAACATGACTAGTCCGTAAGAAAAATTGTTCTGTGCTTCGGAGAGCTCGTTAGGCAGTTTCGTTTGCTGTCTCTGACCTCTGCAACCCGAAAGGCTAACCTGGCCCGAAGTTCTAGGTTAAGTCACATTCAAATATCATCTGAATTGAAATTTTATTTGAATGTGGGTTTCATCACGATGTTTTTACTTCACCGTAAGAGCAGTCGGTAAATGTACATAACTTAATCAAATAGAAATACTATGTAAATAACTTAATCATTATTCAAATTGATATAAAATTAATAAGAAATACAGAAGCACATTTACGGTCAATGAAAAACTCAACCGTCGAACCCACTTGAATGCAACGAGCAACATAATTCATCTCAATACACTCGAGATGCATTTCTTATCTGTTATCTCTCGACTGCATGAAGCTCAACGATGGTGGTTATTTGATGAATGACAGCTTATCTGCCAGGCAGGATACATAAAATCACGGTTATTTCTCGCAGGAGTATGCAGGGATGTAGGGAGGGATTGGGATTATTATTGGGTTTACAGTGCTATATATCCGGTCGACGCTTGTAAATTTTTCAAATTCTTCATGTTGATAGTGTAAAAATATTAGCTGCAAATATTTTAAGGAGTGAATCAGCCCATGAAACTGAACAACTTTCCCCAAGAAATATAGGTCGAAATAGGAAAGATGTTTTGGACCTCCCATACAAATTGACTTTGTCGGTTAGTAATTATGCATGGGAGGTGGGAGATCAAATTTTTTTTCATATTTCGACCTATGTTTCTCGGGGAAAGTTTTTTAGTTTGATGGGCTGATTCACCTCTTAAAATGTTTGCAGCTAATACTTTTACACCTTACACTGTTCATGTTAGGTATACTAGAAAACCTTTAATCTTTTTTTTTTCAAAAGTCTAAGGTTCAGGGTAAAAAAACGTGATCTCTACTTCTACGTCGTCTTAATATTCAAATTGTTTATACGAGTACAATACTTCCGCATACATTTTCCAATTGCATACATTCTACGTAACGGTAAACATTGTAACAAAAGATGAAATCGAAACCACTTATACCAATCATCAAGACGAGTTAAGGGCATTGCGGTGTAAGTAGCGCCACCTTACTAAAAATCATATCATCAACTTAACATAAAAAAGTCGTCATTCTCCTTGCCTTATCCCGTTCTCTGTCGGGGTTGGCTACCTTACCTAGGGGATTTGACGTGGAACCAAGTTTTTACACAGAGCGACTGCCATCTGACCTCTGCAACCCGAAGGCTAACCTGGCCCGAATCCTAGGTTAAGTCACATTCAAATGTCATCTGAATTCAATTCAAATTTTATTTGAATGCGGGTTTCATCACGATGTTTTTCCTTCACCGTAAGAGCAGTCGGTAAATGTACGTGAGTAAAAACACATTGGTACATGGCGGGATTCGAACTCGGGTCTCACGATTGTAAGACCGGTGTCCTAACCACTTGGCCACCGCCGCTCTTAACATAAAAAAGTATACTTCAGAAATTACTTTTTCCATTCATGATTTGAAAGCTGGTAGAATACTCCACGGACAATTGTAAAACCCTTCAATAGGATTCAATACAATTGATTTATTCAGTCAACTTATAAAAGAAGAAGATGATGACTGCGCATATTTTAGTAGTTTGCTTAATGGGTTGAGTAGGCCTAAATACGACTTTTTTTTACCGTATTAAAAATGCAGAAAACCTACTGAAAAAATTGGAAATAATCTTCAGGATATTTGCTATTATGTAATTGTTTCCAAAACATGATATTAATAAATTGGTTTGATAGAAAAACATCGTAAAGTTACCTCTAAGAAAACCATTACTATCGCATAGTGTATGAATAATACGAACGCATTAATTAAGTGTTAATTAGTCTGAGCGCCTTACAATTCTATATCCATCCATTTTTTTCCATTTTCAAATAACTTGTTTTTGACCGAGTTATCATCAAACATACGAAAAATCATCGAATCGACAAGATTCCGTCCTGTTCGCACGCGCGCTATTTGATGTTTGTCAGAAAGGGATCGGTTTTTAGCTCGCTCAGCCTCTTAAAGTAAAAAAAAAAAAAAAAAAAAAACTAAAAAATCGATGAAATATTCGCTAAAAACTTTTACTATAGTGCCGCCTACAATACCTATCTAGTTCTAGTAAGATCAAATTTAACTTAAGATAACACTAAAAATATGGCTATAGAAAGAATGCTATGATTTTTATTGGCAAGAGAAAATCTTATAATTTTTTCTTTTTACGGGCATGAAAAAAATATTGTTTTTTTTTTTATATAAGTGGCGCTAGTTTCGGGGCACAACTCCTTCATACCAATCATCTAGGCAAGTTCAACTTAATAATGGTCGTTTCGCTCGAATCCATATTCAAACAATAGATATTCGGGCAATCTTACAATTTTCTGAGCTCCAGTGAAAGTGTGACCGATATCGACCACAGACTATCAAATCGTTTGACTCGGCAAGTCATAATAAGATTACAAAGCGTGATGAAATAGATCAACATTCACTACAATCCAAAATCAGGACACGAAGGCAAAAAATTTACTACATCTTTGCAAGCCACTGCAGTCCACAGCTGAAGCAAGATGATTCACAATTTGAAAGTAGTTCAAAAAAATAAATATTTTAGAGGACAAACAGGTTCAAATCCTGGCTGCGATAGAAGATTTTGCAAGTTCTATAAATGTGTAACAAACACACGGAAGTGTTTTAAAAGTTATCAATGTGTTAAGTTATGTTTTAAATGGTCCATAGCAATGAATATTTCTAGAACTTTTCAATGTTGCATTGTGATCTTCACAATAACAAGTCTGTCGGTTGAACGGACTTCAATATATTAATGAATGAATTGAATCGCACAGAATACTGTGTAGCGAATCGATAATGCATTGACGTACAATCAACCACTCTCGATTGTATTGTATCTATTAATAATTATCTTACTCTGTACTACATAGAGAATTACGAGAATAATCAATAGCACATTTTATGAATACACATATGTACACCCCTATTTTTTGTTAAGTGCAAAAATAGGCTTCTTCGCTCATCTGACAATACTTTCGTTTATATTCAAATTGTGTGTCAAAGACACAAAAAATACTAAATGTATTTTGTTCAAAAGCGCCCTCTAAAAATTTTCTGTCTTGCGCGGTATACTGGATATGCAGTCTATGGTTAGAATTTACTTTTAGATATTTGCATCATAATGGTCAGGTACATTGCGATAAAATCTGACACTGCATAAATAAAAACCCTTTATTTCTGTAGATAAGTACCCATAGTAAAAGTAGTGTCTAGTTTAGTTACCGATAGTTTACTACTGAAATGGCACTAAGGTAATTTATTGTAAAATATTTTTATATCAAACCTTCCGCGCCGCGGCTTCTTCCGCTGCGTATTCTTCAAACAAAACCATCACTGGAATAAAAATTCCGGGCAATTTTCTACATTTAGGGGCTTACTTAGCGACCATATTTTAAGGGCGTTAACGATCTGCCTAACCCGCAAGGGACAAAGGCGTGATGTGTATGTAAAAATGGGGTGATGCTATTCAAAGTGACATCAAACGTCAAAATTAAGTGAATAAACTGGTTGAAATCTTATCTTTATTATAATCGTTAAATTACAAATTAATATCGATAATCGATACTTAATACATCAGTTAAACTGTAATCAATCGATTTCTCAACCGCTCTGACAGATGTCTATCGTAATCACTTTCTAAATTATAATATTTGAAAAAGATACAAGTAATTATTATCTCTATGTATTGGTTTATCTATAGATCTGGTGACCTTGACATACTTTTTAGCATCGGTAGTTTATCCGAGTTATTATTAAAAAGTTATAGATACCCTTCGGTTTAAGTATTTGACAATGTCAATTGTAGGTATGGAAAAATAATGTAAACACTGTCTAAACACGGGTCTAACTTTTTGTAATCATACCGTGTAATATTTACCTCTATCCCTTTCGGGGTATAAAATACGGTCGCTATCGCCACATCTGCCAAATTTTGAGTCACCGAGCCAGAGGGCTTAATTAGATGATACCTCCCATAGAAAATTTGCTATTTTTTATATTTTTTTATGGGAGGGCCAATTTCTTTTATACTTAGTCTCTAGGGAAAGTTGTTCAGTTCGACCTGTTTCGCTTTGCGTTTTCAGGGAAATCGGACGGCCGGTACCACTCTCTTCATTTCTATAATTAGGATAATGATTTAAAATAACACTATTAGAAACTTTCTTTTAGATATAGCAGCGGAAGACATAAAATAAAACTTTACGGCACAGTTCAATGGTAACCTACTTCTACCCACAAATGCCAACGTTTATCCGTTTGTCTGTTTGTTACACAAACATCAACAAATACGTAAACACGGCACCAGTTAAAATTTTAGTCAAGTGGTTGGAGGAAGTGGTTTTGTTAGGGTTGGCAATCTCACAGAGCAGATACTAAAAAGCCGCTAGTAAACTAATAAGAATAAATTCTTGATACAACATTTTAGATCAGCTGATCCTATATATAATTTTAATGTGGTTATGGTGTATTTCAAAGGACGTAGGTCTAAGAAATATATATATTAATTTGAACCTCATAACAAAATTAACAGAAGAAGTTATCTAGATCAAGTGAAGGAAAGAATAATGGCCATGACGTATAGGGAGGTCAAGGAGAAGGCGGAGGGTAGAAACAGCTGGCGGATGCTCCACCGACAAGAGCAATGAGCTCTTAAATATAAGAAGAAGAACAAAATTACTTGTTGTTTTTCAAAGTCTGTCAAAAATGCCATCAAAAGTACAAAAAGGCAGGTTAAACTACACGTTCTAAATACATTAATGGAATACTTTGTCCCTATGACTTCACTATTCAGTTGACAGTCGCTCTTAACAGCTGACCGCCGCGGGCGCAGCACAATTAAGACTTATTGATGCAACTATGGGGGTCAACGAACTTCTATTCCTGGTGGTGGCAAATACTAAAACACAGAAGCGTCATGAGTTAAGCATATTTTGACTCTACAGAATATAACGCAGTAGTGATGTGCATATTAGTCGCGTCTTATTTTGACTATTTTTGCGTTATATATTCATATATAAAAATAGGTGTGTAGTGTATAGTTTAGGGTATCGTAGAATAGAATAAAAACATATTTAATAGATAAATTTTCGAACAAAAACTTCTTTAATGATACCTTGGTGAAAATTGTTCATCTACGATACCCTAAACAATGTCTTCAATTTAATGCATATCGTCCGAAACACGGTGGTTATAGTGGTCGTTACGTGTTGTGCTTGTGTACAGAATATCATAGGTAATCTTACTGTCCCGCACGACAAGAGAGTATGCAACATGAATCTTCAAATTCTGATGTCTCTTCTACGATATTTAATCTATGGCGCAACGCAGCAGCGTGACGAAGGAATGATAGTAAGAATGTGCGTTTTAGTTGTGTTTTATTTGGACGCCATTAAAATCTATTTCAACAGTTTTCTTTGAAACTACCGCCAGGGTTTGGTAGTATTTGAGGTTTAGCAAAGTTAAACTGATAAACAGACAGACACGAATACGAAACACTTTGTTCAATATAATACACTGTAAATGATGGTGATGATCTCTCCAACGGATTTCGGCCATGGCGACCACTTCGACTCCTAAACAGATCGGCGCTGATGCGCCCGGAGATGGCTATTGTAGCCAATTTTGGCAGTAAACTCCAATACAATACAAACATGGTTTATTGCAAAGAACATATTACAAAAAAAAAAAAGATTAAAAATTGTACCTTGTTGTGGGTAAAATTTAAAAAATAACTAGCGGCCTACCCAGTAGCCGCTGCGCCCGCTGTAACTCATTTTCCCGTGGGAATAAGATGTTTTTCCGGCAAGTATTACACTTATAGACCTTCCTCTTGAAGCACTCTATCTATTAAAAAAAACTTTAATAAAAACCGTCATGTATGTAGTTTTAAAGATTTAAGCATACAAAGCGACTTTAAACTATGTAGTGATAATAGTGAAGTATAGAAAAATTTGCTGTAAAAAAATTAAAAAGTATTTTATGTGGTGAAACACTCATTGCCAGTTTACTCATAATTTCCAATATGTTTCAATCGTGACATACTGAACACGCCCATATTTTTTTTTATTGGCCCATAAAAATCGCATAAAATCGGTTCATCAAATGCTAATAATCGCGGACAAAACATACATACACACAGGTCAAACGGAGAACCTTCTTTTTTTTGAAGTCTGAAGTATACCTAATGTATTATATTTAAGACAGTATAAGTTACGCGTCGTAAACAGAGCAAGACTGTTACAAGACTCTCAAGGCTTTGACTACTACACACACAAATCATGCTTATATCCCTGGCGGGGTAGGCAGAGCGTTAACATAAACTATCATCATTGGCCTCGTACGTTTGTGACAGACGATTCAATCAGAGTGTCTGAGGCGAGACTTCTCCACAGAGACTGCCTGTATGAGGCCAATGATGATGATGATGATCACTCTTTAGGAAACTGACTTTTTGAGAAGTCAACATTTTGAGAATACAAAATTTTTGTCCTAAACTAAAAAACATCACCAATTTTTTTTTCAACAGCAATTTACATTAAACTCTATAGTCTCTTCCTCATGGAGTTAAGGCATAAATTAGCACTGTACGTAATTTTGTATGGGCCTGCGGTTACCTCAATATTCCCATGCAATTAAGTCATTAGTGTAGAACAATCACTGTCTATTGACAATCGTTGAGCAATCATCACTGGCGCTGATTCTGACAAAAATGCTGAAATGCATTTCCTGATTAAATTTTTAAATGTTTTAAGGAAAATAGATATTCGATGTGAAACTGATATTAGTTTGTTAAATAGACGAGAAATTGGTAAAGAAATTTTACATATCTCATGCTCTGAAAGTAGGTCATTACTGACAAAAAACACGACCTGTAAGTTCAACTTACAGGCGAGGTTTTAAAACTAAGCCTGTAAGTAATTTTAAATATGGAACAAGAAAAAGAACCAATAGAATCGCGGCAATTAAAAAGTTAAAATCAATTTCTTCTTCTTTTTAATAGGAGTTGCATCCAATTGGTTGTATACGATTTTAAATTTCGAACTGGCCGCTACGAATTGTGTTGCTTGAACGCAGGAATTATATTTTTAATCTGTATTTTTATAACCTCAATAAATGAGTTTGTCGAATTATTACTCAAGATTACAATGACAAAAGTAAAAATTACTAATATCCCTACGATCAGAAAAATGTCTACTTTATGTTAAGATATTTTTCTTTCATATTAATTCAATATTTTTCAATCATAGAAAAAAAGTTTAGTGGTGCAATTTGAATAGCAGACGATACAATCATCATTTATGGATCGTTTTCTTGTATTTATCGCTTTATTTTACTCTTTTTTCATTCGATATGTAAAGCAGTATACGTACCACGGATGTAACATCAATAACAACCTCGGAAAGGTACCGCCCTCGCTCCGCTCGGGCGTTAAAAAACCTCAGTTGTTATTGATAGCTTACATACCTCAGTACGTAATCTACTATTATCCAATATCATAAAACATGAAACTAACAATGACATTTTTTGTATAAATTACTTACATTATTGTTTTTTGTCTCGTCGTAGCAATATTTACATGAAAATATGTTTTTGGTGCATTTTTTAAAGTATTAAATTTGTTGCTATCCTATAAAAGCAAACAGAAATACATCATTATTATGATTTCAACTGTCTTTATCACGCTTCCTGAGGTTTTTACAGTTTAGTGAGGCTATTCGAAATTAACGAAAGAGATATATAAGGCGAGTGTTAGTGGAAACGTTGGAAGGGGTAGGCCGCGAAGAACCTACCTGGACCAAATTGAGACATTTAGAAGAAATGTCAGGTCAGAAGTACCCTAAACCGACGAGCATGCATGAAAAGACTGATGAATATAGAAAGCGAAAGAAGTATGCCAGGACCGTAGCAAGTGGAAGGAAATAAATAGTCTCTGCCTACCCCAGCGGGAAAGAGGCGTTATTTATGTATGTATGTGACAGACAGCGAAGTCTCAGTCTTCTTCTTTTGGAGCCAATAACAACTACCCCCGGAGTACAGTCTGAGCCTAGAAACTGGCAGTGTCAGTGGTGGTGAAGTCTTAGTAATAATCTTGTTTTGCACATTATTCTGGTACTTCACTACATAGTATAAAGCAAAGTCGCTTTTCGCGTCTGTCTGTATGTATATTTTCTTATATCTTCAAAACTATACAACGGATTTTGTTGCACGTTATTTTAAATAGATAGAGTGATTCAAGAGAAAGGTTTTTTTTATGTATAATACTTGCCGGGAAAACATCTTATTTCCACGAGAATACGAGTTGCAGCGGGCGCAGCCGCTTGGCTGGCTAGTATCATAATAAAACAAAACATGCGTCAGAATTGAGGGCGCTTGTCATTCGTTACGTGATACGATGACGCTATTTGCTCAATACCCACGTTCATGATTTGCTTAATTACCAGCAAAGTCAAGGCTCATAATGATTGTCTCCGGTTTTTACTTTTTTTTATTTGTAAATGATACAGACGATGTGACACGGTTATTCGATCTTCTTTTCGTGTTGGACACCGAGTCGTCCAACGATGATCCCTAGTGTCAGAATTTTTCAACCGCCTTCTACAAGTAGCAAGCTTCTGACATGGTTGTGTAACAACTGCCGTCCAAGTGATCATAGAGAGCAACCGGGACCTACGGCTTAACGTGCCATCCGAAACACGGAACCATCTTACTTACGGACAATCGGGTGGTTCAGCGCGCGATGGCCAGACTGGGAACAAATTCACAAAGTGAAGCTCGCACTAGAACCTCCACAGGGTCGTTGGACGACTCGTCGTCCCATACAAAAAGAGAGAGAGAGACTGTCAAGTGTTTCCGATAGCCAAGTAGACCACTATCTACAACTGCACCGGAAGTAAGCCATTGCTCAACCAGTGATGATGGATGTTACAGGTTGTTACACGCATTTCCGTGTTTACGCACATTTCGTAGTTACGCGTTTACAATGCGCTGTAATTTCAGTAGGATTGGGTAATGCAGTAACTACCGGGAAAAAGTGGTGCGGATTGGGGCGGATTTAAGTGTATACAGGGTGTAAGAGACGGTGTAACGAAAACTTTGCAGGCGTGATCAGACCATGAAACTGAACAACTTTTTCTATGGCGGCTATGATGGGAAACGAAAAAAAAATGCCGGCCTCATTCGGCAATTTATATGTACAATACTTGCCAGGAAAACATTTTATTCCCACGGGAAAATGAGTTACAGGGGCACTAGTTCTGTGATAAAATAGGCTAGTTGACGCCAGCGGATGTCTAAATGAGTCACAAGCACAGGAATTTGCTGAAGGGTGTCCAGCAGACCGAGAAATTGCAAACAATCCAACTTTCCTTGCAATCCAGTTGTGGACTGGGTCATTATTAAAATACAGGGTGTAAAAAAATTGCTGCAAATACTTTAAGGGGCGAATCAGCCCATGAAACTGAACAACTTTCCCAAAGAAACATAGGCCGTAAAACATCTGATTTGTAATACACAGTGTTAGCCACAATGTTACAATCCAATAATACTGGAAGGTCAAGAATCAGAAACCTTAGGTTCTCAAGCTGCGTCGCTTGGTAATACCACTGACGCCACTAAGGCCCAGCAAACATGTCGATCCTGTGCCTCCTCATGTCAATTCTTGTAATTCAGTAGACGTATTTGTACTTAATTCAAATCCAATTCAGCTTAGACACGATAGTCTGAGACAAGTAAAGCTATCCTATGTGATACGATTGGTAAGATCTAGCACATGCAATAAGAAGCGTAATTTTAATCAGTAGAACTCTAACAATTAGACTCATAATTTTTTCCAATACTGTTTTTCTTTATTCTTTTTGGCCTTTTTTTGTCCTTTCCATTCGCCTTAGGTGTCTATGCCTTCCACTTTATTTCAACTATTTTTTTTACTAGGCTCGCGTCAAAAAGGTTCTAGATATGCGCCGGCCTTAAGGTTTTACATTGTTAGGTATTGAACATAACTTACAAAGAAGTTATTTGCCAGATAGTAGACTACCGTCATAGGTATCATAAATAAACACCGACCGACCACATAAGTCTTCACCACACTTTAAGATAATGTAACAATGGGTTGTTTAAATACTATGTGACACTAAATAATCGGTATTTACTTTGTTGATATGCGTTGTAGAAAAGGTGTAAAATATCTGTAAATCAATGACCAAGGTTACTTATTGAGATATCGAATTGACGACCGGTGAACCTAAGAGGAGTATTCTTGAATTATTTGGTTTTAGTAAACGAATCTATTTATAAAATATCCTCTACATGCATGGATTTTAGTAGTAGAATCATAGAAAATGCCGTGTGATGCCGACTTAGAATAGCATCACCCCAATCTTTTCCGCGGGTGTCGTAAGAGGCGACTGAGGGACTCTGAGAGTATTGGTGTATTACATTTTTTAGACGACAGGCTGACAACCTGTCACTATAGTGATACACATGTTTTCTTTAACAACCTTGGAAAACAATCCTCAAAAATGTCAGACGTGGCGATAGCGGCCGTATTCTTATGGCCATTAGCGCTCTTGCTACCCCGCAAGGGATAAAGGTGTGATGTATGTATGTATGTATGTATGTATGTATCATAGAAAACTCATCACAGTCGGGCGCACATGAAATACAATCTCTACTGATTCTACAATACATAATACGCAAGTTGATGCACTTTGGGTGGATTAATAAGTATACGAGTGTAAACAAAAATAACTGCACATATTTTAAGGGGTGAACACGCCCATGAAACAGAACAACTTTTAAAAGAAACATAGGTCGAAATATGAAAACAATTTTGGAACTCCCATACAAATTTTTCAACAGAAAAGTCAATTTGTATGGGAGGTCCGAAATATTTTTTCATATTCGACCTATGTTTATTGGGGAAAGTTGTTCAGTTTCATGATTCACCCTGTCAAATATTTGCAGGTAATATTTTAACACCTTATATTTTGATGTTCTTTATCGTGTCATTCTTTCATCTACAGCAGATGGAACTATGTCACTCGACATCGGTTAGAAACTATAGTCAAACCACAGGTAAAAACCCCTTTTGACAGCTGTCGGACCCGTTGCAAATTGTAAAATCCCACTAGTGGGCCATGCAACGAAACTACAGGCTACAATTCTACAGGTGAAATTCGATGTACATTGCGTAGCCGGTGAGACATTATAAAACCAGGATTATTGACCCGCTAAGCAATGTACATCCAATTTCACCTGTAGAATTGTAGCCTGTAGTTTCGTTGCATAGGCCACAGGTGTTGAAGTCTGTTGACACCAAAACATTTACAGCGATCGGACGTCCGTCGCTATTTTAGTTCGAGCTGAATTAAGACCGCACGCATCCTTTTACTCTCTTTATTGACAACGTGCCACATGTCCGTCACAAATTATATGTTTTTTTTTATAGGTGAATAATCTTACCACATACATACATACATACATATATCACGCCTTTATCCCTTGCGGGGTAGGCAGAGCGTTAACAGTCGTAAGAATACGGTCGCTATCGCCACGTCTGACATTTTTGAGTATTGTTTTCTAAGGTTGTTTCGGAAAACATGTGTATCACTATAGTGACAGGTTGTCAGCCTGTCGCCTAAAAATTGTAATACACCAATACTCTCGAGTCCCTTAGTCGCCTCTTACGACACCCACGGGAAGGATGTGGGGTGATGCTATTCTAAGCCGGCATCACACGGCATCAATGGCACAATCGGCATAATCTTACCACGATTGGTGTAAGTATTCCGACAGACTTTTCCGGACGCCAAACTGAACAATAACAAAAAATAATACCTCTAAGAAGATAGCTCGGTCAGCTCTTTTTTATATGAGAGTATATTTTAAAAAAAACTGAGGTGTAAAAAAACTAGCTGCAAATATTTTAAGAGATGAACCAGCCAATGAAACTGAACAACTTTCCCCAAGAAACATATGTCGAAATATGACGAAAAATTTTTGGACCTCACATACAAAATGTAGGAGCCGAGAGAGTAACTGTATAGGTACAATTCTTTTTTCATAATTCGACCTATGTTCCTTAGGGAAAATGGTTCAGTTTCATGGGCCGGTTTACCCCTTAAAATATTTGCAGCTAATATTTTTACAGCCTGTATTATAATTTATGTTTTCTTAAGCTAAATACTAACCTCAAAGCGTTTCCTTGCTCTCTCACATCAACACCGTTTATAGTGTCCTCAGCCCTCGGTTGCAGGCCCGACATCTTCCACCAATCAGAGCGCAGAACGACCGCCAATCAGGAGCGAGCGCGGTCACGTCATCGCGCCGGCCAATGACATCGCTCGGTCATCCTGCAAAGACGGTTGTGATTTGAATTTAAATTTGGAACGGATTAACGGATAAGGCGCGGACGGAAGCTTTTATGGAGCAGGACAGTTACGTAACGGATTTTTTATTGGCGATTAATCATATAAGGCAAAGGCTTGTTACAAAAACTGTTATTTTATTGTAATCAATTTGCTCTTAAAACAGACCACACAGATATTTAATAACGAAATTCTTAACAATATTTTATTAAATTATTCAAGTCAGATATTATCAATGCCAGCGGATGTCTGTCCTCAAAATCTTAAGTAAGAGAGAATCTTAAAACAATAGAATTTCTAATCCTTATCAGAAAAATCAGATTTTTTATACTGATTAGATCAAAATGTTAATGCTTCAGAATGCACTATTCAAAACTTTTTCTTTTGCTGTGATCAATTACTTGAAGCGATTAGATGGCCGTGTGGTGCCGGTTTAGAATAGCATCACCCCGATTCAACCTGTCTGTGTCGGAAAAATTGACTAAAGAAATTCTTCAGTCATCCCTTCCTCATTCATTCCATTCACTGGATAATTCATCCCTTCCAGCAACGTTCCCTGTGAGTTTGAATCTTACACTGCGCTCGCCTATACTCCTGACTAGCGTGGTGAGCATGGCAATACTTCTACGATAGGGATATACCCAAGTGGAAGCATAGGATGGCGAAAACGGGAGATCCTATGTCCAGCAGTGGACTGCTTTAGTCTGATGTGACGATGTAACGATATCTTCTTCTTTTCGTGTGGTACACCTAGCGGTCCAACGACCCGATGTACCCTTATGTCAGAACCCTGTAACTTTATGGGATTACATGAAAAATACACAATACATACACATATCACGCCTTTATCCCTTGCGGGGTAGGCAGAGCAATAACGGCCGTAAGAATACGGCCACTATCGCCACGTCTGACATTTTTGAGGGTTGTTTTCCAAGGTTGTTTCAGAAAGCATGTGTATCACTATAGTGACAGGTTGTCAGCCTGTCGCCTAAAAAATATAATACACCAATACTCTCGAGTCCCTTAGTCGCCTCTTACGACACCCGCGGGAAGGATGTGGGGTGATGCTATTCTAAGCCGGGATCACATGAATCATGATTGACATGAAGAATGGAATTGGATAAAATGTATTCATAGTAAAAAGATTTCTATCAAGATTGGTATGTATGTTATCAGTTCGATAAACGAATATTCTACCATATGATTAAGATTACAACTAAGATACGAATTGTGTTTATGTTAAAAATGTATACGTACCTACTTAGAAATTACTAAAGATTTACTTTTTAAATGATGCCGTGTGATACCGGCATAGAATAGCATCACCCCAATTCTTCCCGCGGGTGTTGTAAGAGGCTACTAAGGGATTCGAGGGTTGCATGTGTATTACCACGTATTACAACTTTAGGCGACAGGCTGACAACCTGTCACTACAGTGATACACGAATCATCTGAAGGGGCCCTCAATACTTGTCAGACGTGGCGATATCGTAATTTTGCGATCGTTAATGCTCTGCCTACCCCGCAAGGGATAAAGGCGTGATTTGTGTGTGTGTGTGTGTGTGTGTGTGTGTGTGTGTGTACTTTTTAAATGTACCTAGAATGATGATCATATCCATCATTGACCATTACTACATATTTTGAAAAGTAAACAAAAATATTAAAAAGTGTTGCATCCGCCAAGAATTCATTTTTTGGCGCCAAGCGGCAACGCAGTGATTGATATTTAAATTTAGAACTGTTGACCTATTCTGTAACCGACAGACAAACGTGAATGAAAATATGATTATTTTTTCAGTAACTACATGCATAGCGCGCGACATACGAGTACAACAATATGGCGCGAATTCGCTTTGGATTTCCCATGTTTATTTAAGGTTTATTGGACTGTATCACTCGGAAGAAAGTCCGATCGCAAACTCGTACGTATTGATGCCCTCAGCTGCGCTTTAGACCTCATAAACTACACCCTCGGTACTACGTGAGCAATGTACTATTCTTATCTTTCATTAAATTAGTATATGTAAGTGTTGTGTATTGTAATGTAACACGATGAAAACTGTTCCAAGTTGCTGTTGTTAACGATCTGCCTACCCCGCGAGCGATAAAGGCGTGATCTGTGTCTGTGTATTTCTTCGACATAGCTGTTATGGATTGTTTTATCGCTATAGAACGCAGTAAAAAAAAAGTACCGCAAAGAATAGCCCATCATAAAAAAATCGTGTTCGAAAATAACTTCTTGCACGTTCGTTACGTGAGCGCGCACGGAAATAATCGTTTGTTTACATACACGCCGGAAAGGACATAGGGTGATGCTGTCCTAAGCTGGCATCAGCCAGCAATAAGCAATTTGAACTACCACTACAGCCATTTCTTTGACCTCCCATACAGTTGACTCGCTCGGCTGCTACATTTTATGTGGGAGGTCCAAATTCTTTATCATATTTCGATTCGACCTATGCCCCTTAGAGAAAGTTGCTCAGTTTCTTTTAGTACATATTTTATAGTCTGTAAGTACTTATCTTTTTGTAAACAAACTTTGTATTAAACTGACAGTTCTGAAGTGTCACTTTCATACAAAGTGTGTTTACAAAAAGATAAGTACCTAAACTTACAGACTATACATCCTGTATATTAGTTTTTTTTTTACATTATGGGCTCAGATATTTGCTAATACGATACTCCAGTAGTACCTTATTAACTGTAAGTGTTATGGTAACTAACTAACTAATAAAAAAACAATTGAACATATATATGTTTGTAACATAAGTACTTACCAAACTATTTTGAATGCAATAAAATTTATTTTCGTGTAAAATAAATTGAAACAAGTAGAAACATTATATGGATTTGGAGAACTAATTTGTACATAGCATTTTATTATATTAAATACAGGGTCCTTACTACCTATATACCTAAAACTAAAACCTAGGTTCGAAATGGTAGAAAAAATTGAAAAAAGCGAACTTTTGAAATAAATATCTCTGTTTTACTCTATATTATTAAATTTAACTGGCAGGTATTTTTTCGCTCACTCATTATTCTCTTTATTAATCGATTACTCATTACTTTCTTCGCTTACTCATGATTTATTTTATACAATTTACGAAATTGACACTGTAATGGTAAGTATCTTAAGAATTACGTAGATAGCTCAGGTCTTTATTACTTTTATGTCAATGTTTGGAAAAAATATCACTTAAACCTCAATTTATGGCTCACTTATTATTTTAGTACCCTTATTCATCCTCTCAGGACCAACCCCTGTTCTATCAAAATACCCTTATTCATTACTTTGGTTTCTTTCATTATGATATTATAATTAAAACGATATAAAAACTACCTGATTTTATTTCCACGAGTCAATTCTCTAGAACTTCATATTACATTTTTATATAATAATAAAAAGTTCATAATGCATACAAGAATGGTTTATTCAAAATAACACATCGTGTCCAACGTTAAGGTGAATTATATGACATTTTATTCGTTAAATTGTGATTTTCCACGGTTCACGGGGGTTATATAAAATGTTGTAGCGTGGTTGTGAGTCCTTGTGGAATATATGATCATGAGAGGCATCATATTAGTGTGCCTTTTGGTGTCTCTCGTCAAAGCTCTGCCCAAGGTAAGTGACAATTATGATAATTTATTTTATTTATTTAGAAAAGCAAACTGTATACATAGGTGGTTCATGTGACATAGTATCTAAGGTATAAGTTTATGCACAGTCAACTACGCTATTCACGGGTTGAATATAAAGCGTGTAGGCGGTTCAGTAACAGAAACAACGGATAACGTTAAATAACGTTAGTTACTGGCTTACAAAAACAAAATGAAATAGGTAATTCTCTGTAACTCATGATTTTAATCTTTTCATCTACCGTCCTGACGACCGATGTGGCGCAGTGGTAGTGCGACTGCCTTTGACGCTGAAGGTTCCGGGTTCGATTCTCGGTGGGTCACTCACAGAGTTGATATTTATCACTTTGTGAATTTGTTCCCAGTCTGGTTAGGACATTGCGGGCTGAACTGCCCGATTGTCCGCAAGTAAGATGGTTCCGTGTTTCGGATGGCACGTTAAGCCGTAGATCCCGGTTGCTGTCTATGATCACTTAGACAGCGGTCTTTACACAACCATGCCAGGAGCCTGCTACTTGTAGAAGGCGGTTAAAAAATTCTGACACTAGGGTTCATCGGGTCGTTGGACGACTTGGTGTCCCACACGAAAAGTGAGATCTACCGTCCTATATTGCTTCTATGTCAATTTCTTTGAGGTAAGGGGTTATGCAACATGCCTTCTTACAGTTCTTAACGTCATTCACTTACATAGTGTCATGACCAGCGTAAATACCGGTAAGCGCCCCTACGTGCGTGTATGGAGCATTGAGGCCAAGTTACGCTGGTTGAGACAGTATCTAAGCGAATTAGCAATACCATGTTTCATCAGGTCGGTATCTCACATTAGTGTTATACATTTTTTAGCCATAATTCCCATAATCTTCAGTTTCTGAAGTTCCTCTTAATAATTTCGTTCTAAGCTCAATCCAACTATAAAAAAGGCGTTTCTTTGCTCGTTTTTTGAAGTCTGTTAATATAGAACATTTTCATTGCAGCCTGACCAAAACGACGACAAAACAGTTAGTATCAAACACTTTTTAATTTCTTTCAAAGATTGTTTAACTTAGAATGAATTAAATTTTTACTATGTGTAACTTAGAATGAATATTTTTTTTACTAAGAATAATTTTTAAGTATGACATGTATATCGGCTGTATATATACTTTTATTCGTTTTACAACTTTTGAATGAGAACTCTTACGTATAAAGTCGCCATTGATATGCCGCAGATTTCTGATAAAATTGGGGTTTTAATCGAAAATCTAGGTTTTTCGAGTAAACTTGTATGTAACATATGGGATTGTATGAGAGACGGCACACTGCTTGCGTTGCGTAGTGCAGGAAAGCGGTGAACCGTCCCTCACTTTAGATTCGTTTATGACTAATGCTTGGTTAGCGAATGGTCCGGTATGGGGCTCTCTATATATTTGAGTTATTTATTTACCTATTGCAGAAACAAGACGCAAGGCGACGACTTTCCAAAATATTGTTAAAGGTACGGTTAATCAAGTTAGTGTACTGAACTCAAATTAATAACTGATTGGGTGTTTGCCGTGTGATGTCGGCTTAGAATAGCATCATCCCATCCGCTTCACTTGTATTAGATCTTTAAGCTTCGGCCAAACCTGAGCGACCAAAGCGACTGCGAAGCGGGAGCGTAAGACGCGCGGCGGACGCTGCTAGTGTTTACCTATGGCATGGGGTCTCATTCCTTACTAAAGGAAATAAGTTTTAAAAAAATCAATAGATGGCGATACGGTTAGCGAATTTAACTTAAGAGTCTGAAATAAAGGCTTTACAAAAACAAAGTATTGGAAAATTATAAATACAATGATCTTTTGAGACGGAAAACACGTGAAATTATTCACATTTTTGCAATATTTTTCAATACAAATGACGTCAATACGAAATATCCAATATATAACCTAGATGTCGCCAGGAACGCACGCGCTGAGTCGACATATCAAATAGCCTGCCAATAGCCATCTTAGGGCAATCGAACTCCCTCTATGACGTTAGGTATCTGTACTACTCTAGTAGTATAATATTATCTGTGCCTATGGCACCTTGCACACCGCGTCGAAGTAGACTTTGTAGACGCTCCCGTTTCGCGTCCCGCATGCCGCGTTGCTGACACGGTGTGGCCGAAGCTTTAGTAAACAGGCTGACAAGGCAACCCTTTCTCTGAAACGGCCCTTAATATTTGTCAGCGACGATAGCGACAGTGTTTTTATGGCCGTTAAGGCTCTGCCTACCTCGCCGCAAGGGATAAAGGCATGATATATATGTATGTATGTATGTGACTGGGTGTTATAGAATTACGTAAAATTGCATGGGTCTTACAATATATTTGTGACAGAAATAAAATTATTGCGACACTTGGTTTTGTTAAAAGAGTTTATTATTATTTTGATGACTAATTTGTCCTCCTCATGCCAAGAAGCAAGTCAGGATTAAGTTTACTTTTTAATTAAGTACTAGGAAGGAATTCGATTTTGTTTAAATCAAGTCTTTTGAACATACTTGGTGACTACTTTTTTTTTTCAGATTGAAACCGGTTCCGACAAGGAAAATAAAGTCAGTGGATCTAAAATTATATCCTACTATATTCATTTTAGCAGCATCACCCCATTTCTTTCCCGTGGGTATGACTTGAGGCGACTAAGCCGGTTTGCTCGAGGGTATCACAACTTTAGGCGACAGGCTTTTTTCTTTTTTTCGTGTGGGACACTGAGTCGTCCAACGACTCGATGAACCCTAGTGTCAGAATTTTTCAGCCTCCTTCTACAAGTAGCAGGCTTCTGACATGGTTGGTTGTGTATCGACCGCCACCTAAGTGATCATTGACAGCAACCGGGATCTACGGCTTAACGTGCCATCCGAAACACGGACCCATCTTACTTACGGATAATCGTGTGACACCGAGAATCGAACCCAGAACCTTCTGCGTCAAAGGCAGTCGCACTACCACTGCGCCACATCGGCCGGCGACAGGCTGAAATCCTGCTTGTCAGTGTAGTGTATCACTACTAGTGATACAATATTTTTGTAAAATAGGAAGACTTTAAAAATTTCCTCTTAATCTATAGAGTCAACGTTTAGCTCTAACTCACGGTTCTTCGAACAATCTTTGTATACTCCATGTAGTAAAGAAAACACTGAACCGGCTCCGTACCCAGGTTGGTCGCTGCAAGGAGAATCTGTATCGGTGGGGCTACAGCGATTCCCAACAATGTCTATGGGCAATCACTCTAAATACCGATAGTGTGGCAAAATATATACTAAAATATAATATATGTTTATTTCTATTCGAACAGCTGCAACAGGATGGTCCTTCACTAACAAGATTTCAGGATGGACAATACATAAGAACGAAAAACAGCCTGCAAAGTTTTGATGATCTAAAACGACTACAGAGCTATGGTCGAATCGCGAGGACTTACAAGGATATGAACAACCGTCGTGATAATGAAGAGCAACGACAGCACAGTAATGTTTACCGAATTGCAAGATCACAGGAAAATAACATAAATCAAATACAACGGATGTTTGAGAACCAGGCTGCACAAAAACAAAGGATCAATGCTTTGCAAATTGGAAGATCGAAAATTCTTCTACAACAAAACATTGCTGAAAACAAGGCCCAACAAAAACAAGGGGTCAAACAATTGCAAATAGGAAAATTACCGAATATTCAGAGAATTCCTGTACAGCGGATAATCGATGGTAACAAGGTTCACCAGCAAAAACAGCTCAAAGAATGGCAACTATCAGGATTGCAGAATCAAAATCGTCAGAACCTTGATTATGACGAGGATCAGCAAAAAACCGAGCAACCAGCTTGGTCACCAGCAGGATGGCAGAATATTCAAAAATATCGTTTACAGCACAATCTTTATAATGACAAAGCTGTACAACTAGGACAGCAAAAAGCTTGGCTACCAGGGTGGCAAATTAATGAAAAATATAGTTCACTTCAAAATGTTGTTGATAATGAGGCTCAACAACAATTACAGCAACAAGCTTGGATACCAGTAGGATCCCAAATAAAACAAACATATCTGCAGAATCCCGACTATTACGAGGATCAACTACAAACAGATATCGGAGAATGGCAACCAAAAGAATTGCAGAGTAATAACATATATGGTTTACAGCAGAACCTTGATGATTACGCGGATCATTCAGAAACAGAGATTAGAGAATGGGTACCAGGAGAATTGCAGAAGATTAATATTTCTGGTTCACAGCAGAACCTTAATGATTACGCGGATCAACCAGAAACAGAGATCAGAGAATGGGTACCAGAAGAATTGCATAATAATAAAATTTATGGTTCACAGCAGAACCTTGACGTGGCTCAACCGCAAACCGGGTTCACAGAATGGGAATCAGAACAATCACAGCTGAATAATAAAATGTATGGTTCACAGCAGAATCTTGAAGGTTACGCGGATCAATCACAAACAGATTACAGACAATGGGAACTAGAAGAATCACAGCAGAATAATCAAATATATGGTTTACATCAGAGTCTTGATGATTACGAGAATGAACAACAAATAGAGCAAAAGGCTTGGCAGCAAAAGGCTTGGCAGCCAGAAGGACTACAGAGTTATCAGGGTTTGGAGCCGAATCTTCGTGAAAACGCGGATCAGCCACAAACCGTGTTCAGGGAATTTCAACCAGAAGGATCGCAGGATAACCAAGCGTATGATTTCATGGAGAACCTTGATGATGACGTTAACAAAGTAAGTCCTGCTACTTGTGCAACTACCATACAATTAATATTCATTAGTATTGTCGCTTGCAAGGTTGTATGAAGAAAATATTACGATTGTTTGATGCTTTCAATGCATATAATAAGGTACATAATTTTTATCTTTTTTTAATAGTTTTTTTATGATACATGTCCACAGAACCAGGCAATTGCGCGGAACCACATCGGAAAGCATGATATACGGCAGATATTATTCGGGAAAAATCTGCAACTGCCAAGACAATTGTTGACCCAAGAGGATGACGATTACGTTGAAGATGATGAGGACCAAGTAAGATCATGATCATCTGTTGAATCATTCTTTTTGCCTTATCCCGTTCTCTGTCGGAGTCCGCTAACCCTGATGTTACCCATGGGTTTGCTTACTATCGTCACAAAATAAACCGTTTACAGACGAATAGCATGGCACTAATTCAGATTGTTAATCTATCCATCTAGATTTTTCTACCAATTCCGTGATTTTATAAAAAACCTGCGACGTCTTTTTTTGTATAGGTTTTTGTTAAAGCGGGTTTATTATAATGACACTAGTGAATTTATAATCAAACCGAATTGACAATATTTTTTTCAGAATCCAAGTCTCAGTCGTCCTATTGACTTAGGCGTAAGTAGAAATTTGGATTTTTCAACTATTCTGTTAGATGGCAAAAGGATCATGCCTGGTGTTGTTCGGATGCTCGTCCTGTTTTTCATCAGTCTCGCGTCAAATCCACTTGCAGGGCTCGCATCAAATCCAAAATTATAAAATGATTGACTTTAATTATAGCTTAACATTTTAGAATAGATAAAATTTTAAGCAGGATACAAGTTTTATTGAATGTTAAAGTTGGGCATCCAAAGAGACAAAAGTGCTAAAGTTTGATTCTCTTTAGCGTTTTTGTTTTAAATTCGTTATCGAAGTAAGCAGTGTAAAAAAGGTTCACACCTCAGTAAATTGATTATGTTGCATTCGATTGTTTTCTGACACGAGGTCCAATTTTTTTCATATTTCGACCATCTTTCTTAGGGATTTATCAAAAATATTTTAAAAGGTTTTATTTCCTTTAACAGAGTATTAAACTGCAATATGTAAGTATTTAAATACACACACATACACACATACATCAAGTCCTTTAGTCGCCTCTTACGTCACTCGCGCGAAGAAATGGGGTGATGCTATTCTAAGCCGGCATCACGCGGCAAAGTATTTATTACCTGTATATTTTTCTGAATACGGGCATTTTATCAATTTATCAACTATTTTCAAATACTTGCCTACAATTTTTCTTCTCGTTTAACAAAAACGGGTTACATTAAATAGAAAAAAGAAAGATAAAGGTACCTACTTACATACATTTTTATAGCCACAAACACATTAGATATATGTTTCTTTTCTTTCAGATCGCGCCGGCGGGGCAACAACGACTTTGGCAGGTAGGCATAACTACATAGTATAAAGCAAAGTAATGCCTTGTGATGCCGGTGTAGAATAGCACCACCCCATTTCCTACCTGTGGGTGTCGTAAGAGGCGACTGACGGACTTAGGGTTTCAGGTGTATTACAACTTTTAGGCGACAGGCTGACAATCTGTCACTATAGCGATACACAAAATGATCTTAAACGGCCCTCTATATTTTTCAGACGTGGCGACAGCGACCGTATTTTTGCGGCCGTTAGCGCTCTGTCTACCCCGTAAGGGATAAAGGCGTGATAAATGTATGTATGTATAAAGCAAAGTCGTTTTTCGCGTCTGTATGTATGTAACCACACATACAGTACACTGGAATGATACACGAATCATCTAAAAAGTCTCTCAAAACTTGTCAGACGTGGCGATAACGACCGTAATTTTGCGATCGTTAACGCTCTGCCTACCCCGCAAGGGATAAAGACGTGGATTGTGTTTGTATGTAAGTAGTAGCTCCCCGCCCCTTGCCTTTTTACAGGTTTAGGAGTACCCGAATGGGACATTTCGGCTTATGTTCCTTGGCGAAAGTTGTTCAGTTTCATGGGCTGGTTGACCCCTTAAAATATTTGCAGCTAATATTTTTACACCTTAAATAGGATTCGACAGTATATATTGTAACGAATATCTTTCAGTAACTACACAGAAACCTTTTGAAACGCTCTTTCTATTGTGGTAAAAAAAATATTTAATGCGTAAGTTAGCTATCTGCTGGCTCATCATCATCATTGGCCTCGTACGTCTGTGGCAGACGATTTAATCAGTGTCTGAGGCAAGACTTTTCGTGGCTATACAGGGTCTAATAGACGGTGTAGGCGTAACTTTGTAGGCGTGATCAGACCATGAAACTGAACAACTTTTTCTATGTGGGCTATGTTAGGAAACGAAAAAATGTTTTCGACCTTCCATACCAAATTCCCGGTCAGTTGAGTGATTTCGTATGCGAACTCAAAAAATTTTTCGTTTCCCAACATAGCCCCCATACAATTGATAAGTTGTTCAGTTTCATGGTCTGATCACGCCTGCAAAGTTTTCGTTACACCGTCTCTTACAGCCTGTATAAACCGATGCGGGAGCGGCATGACTTTCCGCACACACTACAGGTGAAGGTGGAAAGATCACAGTTACATCATTACAAATAGCAGACCAGTTTTGCTGTGCTATGATGATGTGATACTTTAGTTTTGTACAGCTATTAAGTTACGCTTTATTTGTGTGACAGAAAGGCGTAAAATAATACAATTTATCTTTGTATGAAACTACTCAACTGAAAGTGACAATGCCATTTGTAAAGCCCATCGGTTGCGTGAATTTTTTCCACTTGTTGACGGACGAAACAAAAAACGGAGGAGGTTTTCAATTTCTTAAATTGAAAGTAGGTACTTACTTATGTTCTCGTGTAAGGAACGTCGGTGGCCAAGTGGTAAGGTAGGACACCGGTCTTTACAATCGTGAGATCCGAGTTCGTTCCCCGCCATGTACCAATGTGTTTTTACACACGTACATTTACCGACTGCTCTTACGGCGAAAGAAAAACATCATGATGAAACCCACATTCAGATAAAATTTGAATTCAGGTGATATTTGAATGTGACTTAACATATGATTCTGGCCAGTCTAGCCTTCGGGTGGCAGAGGTCAGATGGCAGTCGCCGTGTGTAAAAACTTGGTTGCACGTCAAATCCCCTAGGTTAGGTAGCCGACCCCGACAGACAACGGGATAAGGCAAGGAGAATGACGATACTCATTAGTTAGACATATTAGATACATACATATATCACGCCTTTATCCCTTGCGGAGTAGGCAGAGCGTTAACGGCCGTAAGAATACGGTTGCTGTCGCCACGTCTGACGTTTTGAGGATTGTTTTCCAAGGTAGTTTCAGAAACATGTGTATCATTATAGTGACAGGTTGTCAGCCTGTCGCCTAAAAATTTTAATACACCAATACTCTCGAGTCCCTTAGTCGCCTCTTACGTCACCCGCGGGAATGATGTTGTGTGATGCTTTTCTAAGCCGGCATCACACGGCATAGACATATTAGGCTGGTTTCAGAGCGGCGCGTCTCAGCAGCGCTGCCCAGGCGCGCATTGACATTCAGACGCGCGCGCTTCGTTGTGGTGTACGGTCGAGTGCAGAGAATCATTATGCCAGTAAACGTAATCACTATATTAGCTATATACGTTATATGGAAAAGAGTGCAACAACGACGTCTTAAAAGATTGCTCTGAAACGCTACTGGCAATCGAAGGAGATCCGACCGCGGCGCGGCCGAGAGGCGGCCCAAGACGCGTCACTATGAAACGCTACATACAATCTAGTGTAATGCGAGGCGCGCGCGGCTGGGCAGCGCTGCCGAGACGCGTCGCTCTGAAACCAGCCTTAGACGGTAGAGAATCAAGACTAGTAGCAGCATTGCTCAATTCGAGCGCTCGTAACATTGCGTATACTTCACTAATGACCATCTCTTTAACACTTTCCTTGCCTATTTCGACTCTAATGAACTGAGTGAGAGTTACGAAACGATACGATGTTAGATAAATTATGTTGCAGAGCTGCATTTCTTGAGAATTTGAATTGAAAGCCTACAAGAAATGGCCCTTTTCCAATCCCATCACACATCTCATAACATAAGCCTATACAGCCCATGAAACTGAACAACTTTGCCCAAGGAACATAGGTTGAAATATGAAGAAAATATTTGGACCTCACATACAAACTGACTCAGTCGGTACATTTTGGTTGGGTGATTTAAAAATATTATTTCGTGTTTCGACCTATGTTCCTTGGGGAAAGTTGTTCAGTTTCATGGGCTTGAAAGGAAGTTAGTACTTTCCCTAACATCCTGTATAGCAATGATGGACGTAGGCTTCCTCCAGGGTACGCCACAAGGCGAGATCTCCCGTTTTCGCCATCCAGTCGCTACCAGCCGCTCTCTTTAAGTCATCGGTCCATCTGGCAGAAAGCGTTGTAGTGTGTCATAGTGGCAATAGAACGACAGTTATGTGTCATTGGAATTAAATACACACACACACACACACAAACACACATACACACACACAAATCACGCCTATATCCCTGGCGGAGTAGACCGTTATAGACCGTAAAACTGCGGTCTTTGTCGCCACGTCTGACAATATTTGAGGGTCGTTTTACTTGAGTAAGTATCACTATAGTGACAAGTTGTCAGCCTGTCGCCAAAAATTGCAATACACATGAAACGCTCGGCTCCTTAATCGGCTTCTACGACACCCACGGGAAAGAAATGGGGTCATGCTATTCTTTCTATTTTGCGACACAAAGATTTAATACCCAGGTCACACTCACGACTAGACAATCGCTCAGATCCCGTTTTAAACAATTAGCCGTGTAAATATGTAAACAGCAGTATTGTTTTGAATAAAGAAAGGATTGTTTATATTGTCACCTGGTAAAACCCATGATTATTTTTGCTGTACTCGTTCGAAGAAAGGAAGGTAAGATACTTTCCAACCGCCTACTATTAGGAGAATGCCACTGACATGGTCGTGTAACGACCGCCGTCTAAGTAATCATAGACAGCAAACGGGACAGATTAACGTACTACTGAACTGATTTTTATAAAATTACAGATATAGACTAACTTAGATTAACGTATAAGATAGATGTTATCCCGAAAAATGTTCCTATGGGATGCTACGGGTTTAAAACCGACTTCCACGCGGGCGGAGTCGCGGGCGCCCACTAGTTTTGAATAAATATTCAAAAATTATTTACAAGGAATAAAGCATTGAGACTTATTATTTTATATTCACAGAGTGCAGCACCTTACACCGCATTGGCCAGTCCGCCTGCCCGTAGGTAAGTACAAACAATTCATATTACAAGAATATTTTAACTAAAATATTTTTATAGTATGCCGAAAAACGGCCTTATCGCTAAAAGCGATGTCTTCCAGACAACCTTGCTTTTGATGTGGCTGATGATGACTGTTGGTGCTAGAATTAAATATAAAACCAAAACAAATCAAATGCGTTTATTTTATAAGTTAAATTCAAGCATAGATTAATTGTAATAAAATAAAATGTCCCGTATGATTTATTTATGATTAACATACATCCACGTATCACGTCTTTATCCCTTGCGGGGTAAGGAGAGCGTTAACGGCTGTAAAAATACGGTCGCTATCGCCACGTTTACTGTTTATTTGCTATAGTTGGTATGCTTTAACTCTACTATAGTCAAACTCTGACTGACTCTGCGTGACTATACATTCATTGACTCTATACTATAGCCTATCTATATAGGTACACACTACACAGGGTGTAAGAAAAAGTACTAACTTCCTTTCAAGGTGTGAACTAGCCCATGAAACTGAATAACATTCCCCAAGGAACATAGGTCGAGATACTCGTATGAAAAAAAATATTGGGCCTTACATAAAACCTGACTCAGTCGGCTGTTACATTTTTTATGGGAGGTCCAAAATAGTTTTCGACCATGTTCCTTAGGGAAGTTTGTTCAGTTTCACGAGCTGGTTCACGAATTTAACTCCTAACACCCTGTATAGTTCCACTGACCTCTGTTAGAACAGATGACGTAATAATATATTATAGGCACTGCATTCCTCACAAGAATTCACGTACATTTTACGATTATGTCATTGGCAATTGCCCAATGCAAATTGTTATTTAAATATTGATTCTCTTTCAAGTCATAATCATAAGTAAATAATATTATAGTAACCTATTTTTAGCTCTGCACATATCACGCCTTTATCCCTTGCGGGGTGGGCAGAGCGTCAACGGCCGCCATGGCCACTTCTGACAAATATTGAGGGCCCTTTCAGATTATTCGTGTATCATCATCATCATCATCATCATCATTTATTGTTCTAAAACAGTTACACTGTGTGCGAACTTATCACTGTAAAGTTTTCTCTCCTGAAACCCTCGAGTCCCTTAGTCGCCTGTTACGACACCCGCTGGAAAGAAATGGGATGATGCTATTCTAAGCCGCAATTAGCAATTTTGTAATTGTACTTTGGCACAAAAGAGATTTATCACTAAGCCTAAGCGTGACTGAATTATAAATAGGGCTTACAAATATTCGAAAATTTCACTATTCGACTATTCGATTTTTTTTTCGGGATTATTCGAATAATATTCGAATATTTCGAAAAGACGAAAAAGTTTGTTATATAAATAGAAAATAGAAATGCTTAAAAATGAATAGGAGACTATCATCTATAGTTTTGAGTATTTAAAAAATAAAATAAACTCATAAACAAACAAAATAAACAAACAAACTTTCATAATAACACAAAAACAAATATAAAACATTAAATCAATAATAATTATGACAGCAGTGAAATCAAACATCGGAAATTCGAAATAAACATCAAACCAAAAGAAATATCAAGAGGCTGATAGATAAAATGTATAATTTTTTAATGAAATGAAAAAAAAGCAATAAGGTGCGACTTATTTAATAAGAATTTGATCATTTAATTACCATTTTAGTGATTAGATTTCAAATCACTGTTACCAGAATTGTCATATATATCTCTTATCTATCAGTTTCTTGATATTACTTTTAGTTTGATGGTTATTTCAAATTTTTGATGTTTGATTTCACTGCTGTCACAATTATTATTGATTTTATGTTTTTATTTGTTTTTGCGTAATAGAAATAGCAATCTGGCACGAGAGGTCAAGTTAACTGGTCAACATTATGTTGTTTGTATGACGACCATCCTAACTTGAGCTCATCCGCGCGCCAGTTTTGATAAAATATGTATGTGCATTGTGCAGTTCATATTCATTGTTTCTATTATAACTCTCTCTTTCTTTTCGTGTGGGACACCGAGCCGTCCAACGACCCGATGAACCCTAGTGTCAGAATTTTTCAACCGCCTTCTACAAGTAGCAGGCTTCTGACATGGTTGTGTAACGACCGCCGTCTAAGTGATCATAGACAGCAACCGGGACCCACGGCTTAACGTGTCATCCGAAACACGGAACCATCTTACTTACGGACAATCGGGTGGTTCAGCCTGCAATGTCCTAACCAGACTGGGAACAAATTCACAACGTGATAAATATCAACTTTGTGAGTGACCCACCGAGAATCGAACCCGGAACCTTCTGCGTCTAAGGCAGTCGCACTACCACTGCGCCACATCGGTCGTCATTATAACTAGCATTATAGTTTCATATTAAAAAAACAGTAGCATTAAAATATTATAGCATTTATAGCTAAATAGAAGACAAACAAGTTTCTTTATTTGAGGTTATTAGGTACGAATCCGTGAAAGAAAAGAAAAAGTCAGTAAATTATAGTTTAAGGTTTGTAAAATTGTATTACTTACACTAAAAGCATAAAGCAGCAGCAGTACAGCATACGTTTATTTTCTAAATAGTGAAATGACACCGTAAAAAACACTGAAACACTCACAAACTCAACAAAATTTTGTTACCGCGCGGAGAAAGTAATTTTTTTTTTACGGAGACATTTACCGTTGAGGAGCGGCAAGGGTGTTGATACCATGCCGCTTAGTTTTGTAAATAATTACAGGTTTATGATTATGGTCGAATATTCGAATTTTCCCGATTTGTTTTCGAATATTCGATCTGGTTTACTATTCGAATTATTCGAATATTCGAATATTCGAATGCAAGCCCTAATTATAAAGAGTTAGTGGGTAGTTTGACCACGGTAATATTATCTATACAGTATTCTAACTCCATACAAACGGACGGCGCGCGAGCTATACCTACGCGCTCGGATCTCGGCATGCGCTCGGCATGCTAACAGTCGCGTGTGTACCGTGGTGACGAAAGGACGGTGTGCTGGTTTTTAACCGCGCGAATTTTCACTCAAAATATACTAGTTACTCGTATGACATTGTTTGATTGTTGACATTGTTTGACAAAGTTTGTAATTATATTTTATATTGTTATTATGTATCAGTGATAATTTTAAAAAAAGTTATAAATTTACAATCTCAAAACTAGATAAAAACACAAAGTAGGCAGATATGCAAATAAATCGCTGTAGGTAGGCGACACTCGGTGACAGTGACAGCCCTATCACATTCTTACGTACCGCGCGGCTGTAGGCACTTATTTCAAGGACACGGCCGAGTTACAATACTGTATAGATAATATTACCGTGGTTTGACCTTACATTAAAATCCGTGGGCTACTTACTAGGCCAGCAGTGGCGTAAGAACTATTGTGGTTCAACTAATTAGACAGTTCGGGCGTGGGCACCGGAATAGTTTTATGGGAGGTAGCTATGGAGAAATAGACTTGAACGCCTTCTGAGTAATTAACTTCAAAAAAGAAGGTATGCCGTGTGATGCCGGCTTAGAATAGCAACACCCCACGTCCTTCCCGCGGGTGTCGTAAGAGGCGACTAAGGGACTCGAGAGTATTGGTGTATTACAATTTTTAGGCGACAGGCTGACAACCTGTCACTATAGTGATACACATGTTGTCTGAAACAACTTTGGAAAACAATCATCAAAAATGTCAGACGTGGCGATAGCGACCGCATTCTTGCGGCCGTTAACGCTCTGCCTACCCCGCAAGGGATAAAGGCGTGATAAATGTATGTATGTAAAAAAGGTTATTCTTTAGAAATGTATGATACTGTCGTCGCTTCGAAACCAGGATCAAGAGGTTGAAAATTTGGTAGTAGCAGTCGAGGCGCCGGTAGTTTAGTTGGTAGAGCTGTGGGACATTTACACGGTAGAGATGATAACGAATATACGCATGTTTTTTAACATTCGCATTCGTATTCGCAAAATTCTTGCGAATATTTTGTTAATGTGAATGTCCACAAAGTCAGTTTCATCATCATTCTCCTTGCCTTATCCCGTTCCCTGCCGGGATCGGCTACCTAACCTAGGGGATTTGACGCGGAACTAAGTTTTTACACAGAGCGACTGCAAAAATATTCTAAACTAATAAAATAAACATACCTACCGTCAAACGAGAGCATTTAAACTCCACAGCCTGAGGCTACATGACAATTATGTTCTTAAAAGGCATGCCATACGAAATCCGGTTCATTTTGCATAAATTAATAAACGAATTTTGGAGAAACATATTATCTTCAGTCCAAAAATTAAGTCATACATCTTAATTACATACAAATATCACGCCTTTATCCCTTGCGTGGTAGGCAGAGCGTTAACGGTCGTAAAAACACGGTCGTTATCGCCACGTCTAACAAATATTGTTTCGTGTATCACTGTAGGTTGTCAGCCTGTAACCTAAAGTTGTAACATATAAAACCCTCGAGCCCCTAATTACCTCTCACAACACCCCCGGGAAAGTAATGGGGTGATGCTGTTCTAAGCCGGCATCACACGGCAAGAGACTGTAACATACATACATATATCACATCTTTATCCCTTGCGGGGTAGACAGAGCGTTAACGGCCGTAAGAATACGGTTGCTATCGCCACGTCTGTCATTTTTGAGGATTGTTTTCCAAGGTAGTTTCAGAAAACATGTGTATCACTATAGTGACAGGTTGTTAGCCTGTCGAGAGATTATTAGATTAGTACTATTCAAGATGAGCAATACGAAAGTAGCTCAGCTCAAGTGTGTTGAAACCTCAAGTGCTACCAGCTGACTCTAAATTCCTAAGAGTTTTCACAGCATATAAACTGTCAGTACGTTAATATTAGTAAAATTTAATACAGTAGCGCAGTTGTGAAAACGCTGTAACAAAGGTCGTGGGTTTAAATTCCAAGCCAAAGTGTGTTTCTTCGAAACAGACGTTTCCTTATAACATTTGCAATCTTCTGATAAGTACAAGATTAGACTTAAACCACTTTTACACTTCTAGTCGACGACCGATGTGGCGCAGTGGTAGTGCGACTGCCTTAGACGCAGAAGGTTCCGAGTTCGATTCTCGTTGGGTCACTCACAACGTATTTATCACTTTGTGAATTTGTTCCCAGTCTGGTCTGGACATTGCGGGCTGAACCACCCGATTGTCCGTAAGTAAGATGGTTCCGTGTTTCGGATGGCACGTTAAGCCGTAGGTCCCGGTTGCTGTCTATGGTCACTTAAGACGGCGGTCGCTACACAAACATGTCAAAAACCTGCTACTTGTAGATGGCGGTTGAACAATTCTGACACTAGGGTTCATCAGGTCGTTGGACGACTCGGTGTCCCACATGAAAAGAGAGAGAAAGAGAGACTTCTAGTTGTAAAAATTCTAGTTGACTTCTATTATCCTATGTCGCCACGCACGCTGTCGTAAGCGGGTGTAGTAAATTTGCTTAGCCACTTTAACAGTTCCGACCCACGCACCTTATCACAGCATCCGATAACAGATGACTTGGTCAAATATAATGTAGCTTGACAGGATAATCTTCATATCATTATCTTTAAAATAGGACTAGTTTAGAATTCATTTTCCTATGCTCAGTCTTTTTATTTCACACACACAAAATCACGCATTTATCCCTGCTGGGGTTGGCAGAGCGTTAAAAAACCTCATACCTACTTGGCAAAAATGTATGAAACGCCCAATTTCTTTTTGAGTTTTTGCAGGTGGCCCGATAGTAAAAGTTGTACAGAATCACGAGTAGAAACACCCAAGTTTGTGTACTGACAAAAAATAACCCTGTACATACTCTTGAAAAACATCACCCTCCTTCCGAAGCAGGTTAAAAAAAGCCGCCCGGAATCTATCACCATTGACTTCTGTTGTTACATACATACATACATATATATATCACGCCTTTATCCCTTACGGGACAGGCAGAGCGACAGCGGCCACAAAAATACAGCCACTATCGTCATGTCTGTCATTTTTGAGGATTGTTTTCCAAGGTTGTTTCAGAAAACATGTGTTTTACTATAGTGATAGGTTGTCAGCCTGTCGCCTAAAAATTGTTATACACCAATACTCTGGAGTGCTTTAGTCGTTGTTACAAGCCCTTAAAAAAACGTTGCATGCCCTGAATGGCATGTTAAACATGCTCTCCGAAGATAAGATGACGACACTCGCCTCAGGTAAGTAAACAAGTGTTATCGCGTGCTCGTTTCAATTTATTCGTGAAACCGGGGCCTTGGGAGCAAAACACCATAAGTACACTAGTACTTACTACTGATAAGTATTTCAATGAATTCAAAACTTGTAGTACTGAGAAGTTCTTGAATAAAAATGTTACAAAGTTAAAAACAAGCGCAGCAAAAACCTAAAATCACCGTGCCATTATACATACATCCTTCCCGCGGGTGTCGTAAGAGGCGACTAAGGGACTCGAGAGTATTGGTGTATTGCATTTTTAGGCGACAGGCTGACAACTTGTCACTATAGTGATACACATGTTTTCGGAAACAACCTTGGAAAACAATCCTCAAAAAATTACAGACGTGGCGATAGCGACCGTATTCTTACAGCCGTTACCGCTCTGCCTACCCCTCAAGGCGTGATATATGTATGTATGTTAAAATCACTGGTCATGCTTCATTTCGTAACCTGTCGATATAACAGACACACGGACAAGTGTGTAATACATGAATTGCCTAAATCATAGTGAATTATCCCCATATTGTGATGTGATGCACACTTTCTAATGTCGACGTGGTTATGGTCAAGTCGTGAGGTGGTTTTTAGATGTTGAGGTCTGATTATTTTTTGCTTTAAATAGTGTTAAGATCCACTGCTGAACGTAGGCCTCTCCCAAGATATGGAATAACACATGACCTCCCGTTTTCGCCATCCAGTCGCTACCAGCCGCTCTATCTTAGTCACCGCTGCATCTGGCCGGAAGGCCTCCATCACTACGCTTACCAAGATGTGGCCTCCACTCAAGAACTTACCTACTCCACCTTTCATCGATTCTATTTCAGATGTGACTTCAGTTTGCTACACTTCCAAACTAAGTCTGTTAATTGTCGCTGCTACATGCATGTTCTTTTTTAACGATTGTTTCTTGTAGGTATTGTATTCATTTTCTGTGGTTCCGTATCTTTATTTATCCCTTTATTTCGATGAACTTACTTGATTTGGTCAAATTGACTTGAAATCAAAGTCGAACTTGGGCAAACTTGCCACGAAAAAATGGAAAATTGAAAAATTCATTGCAAAATTTCACCATATATTGTTCAACTGTCCTAACAATGGAAAAATACGCAATGCGCCTCTTCGTCGATAATCAGCTGTCTTGCACCACTCACATCATAACCACCATGATTCTTATGACTCAGCGATATTTCGACACTTAACAAGTACATTATCATCAAGTCAAATAACGAGCAGACATTACACCTTTTATCAAGCCCTACCAACTCCAGGACCACGATCCATCAAGTGGCCCGCCAAGGCATTAGATTCAGTCCGATACTTTCTTCGGAGAAGAAGTCCCAAGCCCAGTATCGCCCCTAAGGCATGATTGGGCTGATTATTTGAACAATCATTCAATTTATTATTAAAAATTATTATTACAAATTATTTCCGGCTAAGCCAAGACGACAGGCCTAGTTTTAATAGGCCAAAAAAGGATCTCAAACCATCTTAAGTGAACAAAGATTCATAGAGAGTAACAATTGAATTAGTCATACATTAGGCAAGTAACATTGTTTTGAAGTACAAGTTCAAGGAATAACTGAAAAATATGGCCCGGCGCCGCCCGAGAAAACTGTAAAATTTGGCCCGGTTGGAAAATTTCTTGACCAGCCTTGCCTTATATCTTCGTAAGAACATATGATAAATACGAGATTAGATCTAAATAAATATCAAGTTAAAACACTTCTTGTGTTAGGTATACAATATACATTCTTTAAGAAACTTGTAGATTTTTATACCGCAGGCAGGATTTGAATTCAGATGATATTTGAATGTGAAATAACCTAGGTTTTGGGCCAGGTTAACGCTCTGCCTACCCCGCAAGGGATAAAGGCGTTATATATATATATATATGTAGTAAAGGTTGCAGAGGTCAGATGGTAGTCGCTCTGTCCCCTAGGTTAGGTAGCCGACCCTGAGAGAGAAGAGAACAGGAAAAGGCAAGGAGAATGATCAGGCAGGATTTGAACCTAAAACTTAAGCCATTACTACTAGCGAATCCTCTTCCATCTGAGCTACCTGAGAATAGGTTTTTATAACAATGCCAAATGTTCCTAAAAGCTAGCTAAATAAAACAGGTTGCCGTGTGATGCTGGCTTAGAATAGCATCACCCAATTTCCTACCCGTGGGTGCCGTAAGAGGCGGCTGAGGGACTTGAGTGTTTCAGGTGTATTACAAATTTTAGGCGACAGGCTGACAACCTGTCACTATAGTGATACACAAAATGATCTCAAACGGCCCTCTATATTTGTCAGACGTGGCGATATCGACCGTATCTTTGCGGCCGTTAGTGCTCTGCCTACCCCGTAAGGGATAAAGGCGTGATATATGTATGTATGTATGTAGCTTATAAGCACTAGGCTCAAAAATGAGTCACCCACATACTCCGATTCCTAGAATATGAAAGTAGGCTAGAAATAATCAATCAGTTTTCTAAGAACACCAGTCAACTAGATGATTGAAGAGCAAAGATGTCTTATGTTGCAAAGTTAAACAATGTGTGGGCAGTGAAATAGGAATATGAGTAAATTATAACAATAACTACAAGGTGTAAAAAAAATTGCTACAAATATTTTAAGAGGGGTGTCAGCCCATGAAACTGAACTACTTTCCCCAAGAAACATAGGTCGAAATATGAGAAAGAAAATTTTAAACTGCGCTCGCCAATCCGCCTGCTAAGCATGGTAAATAAGGTAAAACCTGAAAAAAACCTCAATACGGGAAGGGGCACAATTTTTGCAACAGACCTCAATATTTGTCAGACGTGGCGATAGCGTTCGTATTTTTATGGTCGTTAACGCTCTGTCTACCCCGCAAGGAAAAAAGGCGGGATTTGTGTGTATGTGTGTGTGTGTGTATTAAATACAACAATCAGAAATTCATTAATGCATTTAAATCCCGATAAATAAGGGTACCTAATCGTTTTTTATATGCCGTGTGATGCCGGCTTAGAATAGCATCACCCCACATCCTTCCCGCGCGGGTGTCGTAAGAGGCGACTAAGGGACTCGAGAGTGTTGGTGTATTACAATTTTTAGGCGACAGGCTGACAACCTGTCACTATAGTGATACACGTTTTCTGAAATAACCTTAGAAAACAATCCTCTAAAAATATGTCAGACGTGGCGATAGTGGCCGTATTCTTACGGCCGTTAACGCTCTGCCTACCCCGCAAGGGATAAAGGCGTGTTATATGTATGTGAACTGAACACATGAACCCTCAATCTGTAATAGCACCACCTAGTTCGGACAAGTGTTGCTATTAGCCCAAAAATCCTCATTGAGAAGAAAACAAAATCTATCACAAACAAACAATCTAATCAGTCTTCTTTAGCATCATCATGACATGACATATTGATATGTCAAGGTCGTTCCAATACAAAAACTGGTATTTTGCGCATTTTTTGTACGGTCTTGGCATTTATACACGGATTATGTAAACCACACGCATAGTAAAATAGCAGTAGAGATGGACATCGCGTATTATAAATACTAGTTGCTAGCTAGTACTGTGACAGAGTAAAAAAACATTTTTTAACAGTATTTGCATTTCGCTAGTTTCCTGGTTCATTAATAAAATATAAAAGTTGTAAGTTTAAAACTGTTGTCTAAAATTACTACGAACTTCATTAATACCTTTTCTAAATATTCAAAGTTTGTATTAATAAACAAATAAATAGTATAAAAGTAAGTGTTTTGACGCCTTCCAAATACTTACGGCATGACGTCATACTTCCAGTTTTTCATACAATATACCGTTTTAGATAGTTTTAAAAAGTAGCACATTTGACCTGGCAGGAATCTAGCCTATTATTTGCTACAATCAATTTGTACGTGTTTTCATGTTCATGATCTTTTCATAATCAATCGAAAAATTTCTAGCAAATGAGTCTTGTGTTTTTAAGTGCTGGACATTTTACCTCCAACAGGGGGAGGTCGTGATGCCGTGTGATGCCGGCTTAGAATAGCATCACCCCTTTTCTTCCCGCGGGTGTTGTAAAAGACAACTATGGGGCTCGAGGGTTTCATGTGTGTTACAATTTTAGGCGACAGGCTGACAACCTTTTAATGCAGTGATACATGAATCATCTAAAAGGGCCCTCAATAAAATGTCAGACGTGGGGATGAAGACCGTAATTTTACGATCGTTAACGCTCTGCCTACCCCGTAAGGGACTAAGGCGTGATTTATGTATGTTTATGTATGTAGGGGGCGGTCTATGTCCAGCAATGGACTGTTGCGACTTTATAGTAAAATTTCTTAACACTAGCACAAAATATATCTGTTACAATAACAAAGTATAATATCTGTTACAAGCACATCACTTTATCGGAATTAATAATACGCAACAAGTATTTCCTGTTACAAGCTGGTATTTAGCTACGTAGAACATAGCAATCTCATGTAATCTTACTACTAGCAGTAGGCGGTTGAAAAACTTTGACCCCATTCATCGGGTCGTTGCACGACTTGGTGTCCCACACGAAAACAAGACGACTATACCTAAAGACAAAAACTTTGATAGTTTGACTGCAACTATACCAACAATCGGAATTTAGAAAAAAAAAATTAACGAATATACAGTAGAGAAACTCTCAGTACTCTGTCTCTGTATATTGTTAACTACTTAATTGATTTTAATGAAATTAAAAAAACGAAAACAAATTGTACTGATCTCCTTTTTTTCTAGTCGGTTCAAAAATACATACATACATATATCACGCCTTTATCCCTTGCGGGGTAAGCAGAGCGATAGTGGCCGTAATAATACAGCCACTATCGCCACGTCTGACACTTTTGAGAATTGTTTTCCAAGGTTGTTTCAGAAAACATGTGTATTACTATAGTGACAGGTTGTCAGCCTGTCGCCTAAAAATTGTAATACACCAATACTCTCGAGTCCCTTAGTCGCCTCTTACGACACCCACGGGAAAGATGTGGGGTGATGCTATTCTAAGCCGGCATCACACGGCATAAACGAGTACAGACTCATAAATACTCAATGTCTTAACACTTACATTGGCTCAATCACTTTCATTAGTTAGATAAATTAATTTATAGTCTGCTCTGAGAGATGAAATATTTCAGAAGGAAACATCTACATGAAGCCATATAAACTCGTTACCATCGGATTAAGTATTATACACATACATACATACACAAATCACGCCTTTATCCCTTGCGGGGTAGGCAAAGCGTTAACTATCGTAAAATTACGGTCGTTATCGCCACGTCTGATAAGTATTGAGGTCCCCTTCAGATGATTCGTGTATCACTCTCAGTGGGCCACTTGACTGGATAGCAAAAAAGTTCATCCAGCCTTGGTTTATAGCGTATCCTGGGCAAGGCCAGCCCAGCATTAATTTCTGCATTAAAAGTATTTCAGTTCAGTTTTCAACTTGCAACTAGTTTTTCAGGGCTGTATTTTATTTGCCCTAGTGGTCCTTCTGGAAAATTTCCTTGCTCTGAGATAGTGGTATGGTAACGCATTATGGACCTCTGGGCCAACCGGTTTGGTTCAGATCTAAAGGTCGATAAGATTAGATATACGGGTCCGAAAATGTTATCATTATATTTTATTAGACTAGAAAATTTAAATAAATTAGATTAATTCTAACTAATTGTTTTTAATTTAGAACTACATCAGAAGGTCAGTCGTTTAGAATCAAGTAAAATTAATTTATGTAAATATTTTAGTATGAGTTGTTTACCGTGTGATGCCGGCTTAAAATAGCATCAACCCAATTCTTCACACGGGTGTTGCAAGAGGCAACCTTTCACTTCTGTGATACACGAATCATCCGGAAGGGCTGCAATACTTGTCAGATAATATTAATACTACGGTCGTTAACGCTCTGCCTATCCCACCAGGGATAAGGGCGTGATTTGTGTGTGTGTGTGTGTGTGTGTGTTTGTGTGTGTGTGTGTGTGTGTGTGTGTGCGCGTGTGTGTGTATGTGTGTGTGAGAGAGAGAGATTCCTTCCTGTTTTATATGGATATCGTTTCTTGTTCATTTCTCATTCGGTTCGGTAAACTACATATTCGTATTCGGTAAAACCTATGTCCGGCCCATTTCTGATAGTTAATTACAAACAAATACCTAGTAATACAAATACCAAGTACCTAGGTATTTAATTTTTTTTTAGACATTATCTAGTTACATGATTGTATTGTGAACAGACAGACTTACAAAACCCGGTCAACTAAACCGCTTGTTCGTATTAGAATTGCTAATACATACGCTCGTATGACAGTATGACATCATGTTTTACAGTAATGCCCATTGTACTGTCGTGTGTGACAGTGGCACTTCATTCAAAGGTCGTCGGGTTCGGTTCCCGACAGATAAATGCAGGTATTCTAGAAATTTTTTATTTTGGGCTTACTTGTCAAAAAAGTTAAGTAATTTAGGGCTACCGAAGTCTAAGGTCATATTGTGTGAGCAATTTCCAGCCAATTGTACATATTATAGGCGTAAAAAAAACCGTAATTTTTTAAGGGGTGAACCAGCCCATGAAACTGAACAACTTTCCCCAAGGAACATAGGTCGAAATATGAAAAATTAATTAATTTGGACCTTCCATACAAAATTACCAACCGACCAAATCAATTTGTATGGGAGGTACAACTTTTTTCCATATTTCGACCTATGTTCCCGCGTTTTTTAACCGCATTACATGGTCATGTCTGTTTTCTCACTGGCCACATTGAATATCGACCGCGCCGATGATTTTCCCAGGCGCATGGCGTTCCACGTTCAAATTTTTGAATTTCGAAACAAGATCGCGCGTGACTGCGCTTGCGTTTGATTACTAGAAGTGTCGATTCTGGCATACTTATTTGTTGATAAACTTTAAGATTGTCTTAGCAATTTAATAAAAACCGAAAAGCAATTTTGTCACCTTAAAACTGCATATTTGTTGTAATAGTCTTGAAGAAAATCAATTATAATAACAATGTATCTATCTATACCAGTCTTACGATTTTTCTTACTCTCTCTCTCTCGATTCTTTGTATAAAAAAAAACCTGAAATATGATGTGCCTAGGCGAAAATTTCTAAAGTTTTATGGTCTGGATGCTCCCTATCAATAATTGTAGTTCCCTTACACCCTGTATAACATAGACATTGAATCACACAAACTACATCTAACACAAGATATAATTTATCTAGTTCATAGATAAAAACTCCATTTGGCACGATGTTCTAAGCGTCCATTAGTCAGTCATTGGTATGAAGTTATCTACTCACTGGATAGGTTGTCCCATACAAATGACAGCTAGTTTTGCGCCCCTAATTAAAGCGCCACCTACGAGAGTAGTCACCGAGAATAGAACCAAAACATCCTAAAATTAATATCTAAGATTCTAAATATCTTCACACCACGTAATTATAATTTATTCATAGTTTAAACTCAGGAGTAAAAGCTTACCTTTAATTTATGACCATTGAAAATATCTTTATGAAGTCACAAAACTATTAATAGACGCTCCCCCAATCGTTAATCATATACATATGTTACAGTCAAAACTCATTGGCGGTCAAAACCACTTTTGACTGCTCAAATCAGTCAATATTGGTTTTGACCGATGTCGTCAGTCAAAACCAGTTTTGACTGATTTTGGCAGTCAAAAGTGGTTTTACCCAACGCTCTTGGTCAAAAGTAGTTTTGACTGACTTAAAGTTCAGACTATTGGTCAAAACTCATAAATAGTGTTGTTTATTCGGTATTTCCTTTAGAAATAGGGTTGAGGGGGCGTCGGGTCTACTCCAGGGTCTTGCGTCCCGAGGGCGCGCGGATTAGGCTTTAGCACAGCTACCTACTTACGTCAGTGATGCCGCTAATAGGCCGTCAGCACGCTCGCGCGGCGCAAACACGGATGTTCGTCCGTTCGAACCCCGCCGCCGCCCTTGAGTCGAAGAGGACCGTGTCACCTTTGGCTCCACCTACGTTGGGATCCCAACCGGACCTGGGCCCCAAGCCTCCATCACCCGTCGCAGCAGCGATAACCGCTGCTTTCGCCGGTGCTCCCCACTACCGACGCTGCCTTTGCTCTCGCCGTCTCCACAATCACAGCGTGAGCCGAGTAAGAGGCAGCAGGCACTATTAGACTATTATTAGAAGTGCACCGCCGCACGGCACACAGCCCTGGACGCACTCAGGGAGAGTGTTGCAGCCGTGCAGGCGGGAGCGCTGACGCCCCAGCGCGCGAAAAAGCGCGTGTATGGATATGGGGGGGATCTTCCTTCTCCACCTCACCAACCCTGCGGAGGACCCGCACGGTTCCGGCTACGAGGGTCACGCCGCCGCTGTCCATGCTATTGCTGGACAGCCGGTCGCCGTCGACGTCGAGCTTCGCTGCACCATCAGTATTACCGCGCTCCTACGCGTCTGCGCTGACGACGCCTCCGTCGCCAAAACCGCGCGTCACCCGCCCGATACCGTCCTTGCCCATTCAGGACGTGGGCAACAAGACGACACCTCCACCCACGCCTACGCCTATGAAGCTGACGGGTTGCATGAAAAGGCCGCCACCGATAGTGGTCGATCTGCTTTCGAATGGGGCCACCACTTCGGCAAGCTGAGACAAGAACTCAGCCATACGCCAAACGTGCGGCCCTATGGGCCCACAGGGTTTCGATTCCTGGCGAAAAGCGATCAGGAATTCTGTGTGTATCAGCGCTACCTAACCGCGCTGGAGGGCTCCGGACCCGAAATATCCTGGTTCACTTTCGCACCCCCGAAGGAGCGGCCATTGAAGTTCGCTATTAGAGGCCTCCCCGTGAACAGTGACACGGAGGACATCAAGAAAAAGCTGACCACCCTAGGCTACGAGGTGGACTACGTGCGCTCCATCAAGGCTCGCAGAGGACGCCCAGGGTGCATCCACTTCGCACAGCTCATCCGCACGCCAAACCTCACCCCAGGCATCTACAACATCACAAAGCTGATGAAAATGCCGGCGTGAAGATCGAGGGATGGCGTGGCAAGAGAGACACTCTACAATGCTACCGCTGCCAGCAGTTCAGGCACAGCAGTAGGCACTCCCACCGCAAGCTGACATGTGTCGCCTGCGGCGGTAATCACGTCGCCTGGGACTGCAAGCACCCCCGTAAGTAGCCGGCCACCCGTGCAAACTGTGCAGGAGCACCCGGCCATCTACCTCGACTGCCCCGTACTGCGCCGTGAAGTACGGAACAGAAGAGCGGGCACAGCGCCCCTAACGAACCGAAGAGGACGGAAGCGGCACCACAGGGAGAGACCAACGCGGCAGGATCTCTCATGGCGGCTCCCAACGCCCCCGACGCAACGACGAAGAAGCGGAAGCCGAGGAGGCGGAGGAGGTGAGCATCGCCTCCGCCCCCTCTGGACGTGGAAGAGCCGGGCCAGCCACGTCATGAGCCACCCATGTATCTGTTGGGAGTGGTCGGCGCCCCTTTGGGTGAACCTCAGGGGGAGAAGCCGAAGCCCCAACTGGCCCCGAGACAACAGACGAGACTATTTATGAGTTTTAATCGATAGTCTGAACTTTAAGTCAGTTAAAACTACTTTTAACCGAGAGCGTTGGTCAAAACCACTTTTGACTGCCAAAATCAGTCAAAACTGGTTTTGACTAACGACATCGGTCAAAACCAATACTGACTGATTTGAGCAGTCAAAAGTGGTTTTGACCGGCTATGAGTTTTGACTGTAACACATACATACATACATACATATATCACGCCTTTATCCCTTGCGGGGTAGGCAGAGCGTTAACGGCCGTAAGAATACGGTCGCGTCTGACATTTTTGAGGATCGTTTTCCAAGGCTGCTTCAGAAAACATGTGTATCACTATAGTGACAGCTTGTCAGCCTGTCGCCTAAAAATTGTAATACACCAATACCCTCGAGTCCCTTAGTCGCCTCTTACGACACCCGCGGAAAGGATATGGGGTGATGCTATTCTAAGCCGGCATCACACGGCAAGCACACAGTTAATCATATCTCTATTTTCTATCTACTTACTAGTATGAAAGTTTGTGTTATATTATGACTCAAAACACTAAAAACTTTTGTTACGGCGATACACATTTTTTAGCCTAAGGGTTCGAAACAGGCCTCTTTTACTACTCAAATCAAATCAATATGTTTTATTTCCAAGTAGATTCTCAACAAATACTTTTAAAATGTCAAGTACAATATTATCACTGGATAAATGCATTAGTCATTGCAATTTGATGTTCCTGGTAAAAACGCGGCACGGATGGGTTAAAAAATAAAAATAAAGGCACTGCCTGTGGCTGGCCATTGTATTAAACGTCCCGAAACGTAAATTTCGTTGTAGGTACGTTCCATGTCTACGTAATCATGTAGACAAAAATACCGTAGGAATTTCGCAAAATCTTAAAGGCTGTACAGTGACCTAGTGGGTCGAAATCCTTTGTCTTCGATGACGTAACTCGGACGTGGGAGGCTAGAGTTCGCGCCGCAAAAGAAGTCCCGCGAAAAAAGTTTCAATGACTCTTATTCTGACGTCCATAAGGGTCATTTAAACTTTTTTCGCGGCGCGAACGAAGTATGAGTTGTATGGTCGTCAGCCATACAAGCTTTTCGAAATTAATTATCTTCTGGAAGAGTGTGAGTCAGTGAAACGTATCTGCTGGTCCCATCTGTACTGGCGCGCTTTTGACTTGTTGTGTGATGTACACTGTTTGCAATATGTATTAGGCCGGGTAGGAAGGGATAGGACGGCGATTTATAAACTTAGAAAACAGCACATTGCGTCGTAGAGTTACGAGTAGAATAAAGAAATGAGAATATTGTAAAAAGTATGCTCACCAAGATCATCTTTATGAGCAAAAATATGCGCGTGTGTGTTCAAAAATTAAGTTATAGTCTGTAAAATATAGGATGATCCCTGTGACGTTTGTGACCTTTAAGCAATACACAAGATCCATTTTCCTTTGTTTATTAGGAAAATGGACCTTATGTTATACCATTACCATACATTTCTTCACCATAGCGCTGTAGATTTCTAAGAATACGTCCTTAACTTAACCCTTAAATCGTTATCTTGTAGTTACCAGTCAACCAATCAAAGCTGACACATAAAACTAACAGATGGCCTAATTTCCCACAAACTCTCAATTGCTTCTAACAACACTTAAATTATGTTATATAGCTCTGTGATGTCTGTTTCTGCTATTAAACTCAATAAACATAAATTTTAAAGATTGAAGCATACATAGGTACATAAAGACGCGAAAAGAGACTTAGCTTTATACTATGTAGTGATGTTTACTTATAGTTTTAAAGCTACACAATGGATTTTGATGCAGTTTTTTTAAATAGAATGATTCAAGAGGAAGGTTTATTTATATTACTATAATACATGCCGGGAAAATGTCTTATTCCTATGAATAGCCGCGGGTGCAACTGCTGGGTAGGCTAGTTTCATAAATACAGATATACTCTGATAGCTTAGATTTAAAAAAACAGTTAGTTGATTTTGATGTTGAGAAACTAGGAAAAAGTCATCTAAGGCATGAGACATGGTACCCTAAACGCTGGCAGCGTTTCCCCTTTGAATGGCCAAACTTAAGCATTGGCCGAAGAAGCTGCCAGCTCTCCGGTCACCGAAGGTCTCATTTTTTATAAGATAATTGTAAATGACAATGGTAGTGCTAGATTTGAATAACATCGCATTATTTCCCTTATTTGATAGCTTTGTCGTGTGATGCCGGCTTAGAATAGCATCACGCCATTTCTCACTATAGAGATACGCGAATTATCTGAAACGACCCTCAAACATTTGTCAGACATGGCGATAGTGACCGTAATTTTACGGTCATTATTGCTCTGCCTACCCCACCAGTGATATAAGCGTGATTTTTGTACGTTTGTGTGTATGTGTTTGATAGCTAAACTTCAATCTGATTCAGCAGATTGATGAATTTTTAAATCATTAGGGCACCACATTGAATTAGAAGGTATCTTAAAATATTCAGGACATTGCCTGTGGTACAGTTTTCCACACAACCACAACAACTTATTTCTTGACTTTCTTATACAAAAGGATACATATTGTGTGCAATTATGTATGTGCAGTAATACAAATGAAAGTGGCAAGATGGCTGGCATGCTAATTGAAGAATTAGCATAATAAATAAGGCTTTTGTCTTTATTGAGAATTGAATGAGTTTGAGAATAAAAGGATTAAGCATTTTAAAATAACTGCAGCAGAATATGAAGAGAAAAAGACAGTTTGTGCCTAGTAATGAGATTGAATTGTTATCAACTAGCGGCCTGCCCAGCGGCTGCGCCTTATAAATGTGAAATGAAAATGTTGTATGTTTGTTTGTTACTTCTTCACTCTAAAAGTACTGAACCGATTTTCTTGAAATTTGGCACACACAACAGCCTGCAGTCGCTAGTTATAAACCTTCCTCTTGAATCAATTGCATGAATATACATTGTGTAGTTTTAGAGATTTAAGCACACATACATTATACACAAATATATACAGACAAAGGGACAGACACGAAAATCTACTTTGTTTTATAATATTATGTAGTGAAGAACGAACAAATCTATGCTGTATTCCTACAATGCTAATGTTTGGTTGTTCATTTGCTCTTCGGTGATGGTGGATATTTTTAGTTATAATGAAATTTTTCTTGTTTACTTCGAGTGTATAGTGCATAATTTTGATAGTGTTTTAAGCAACAAACTATTTTTACAACATAGAAAATTGTAACTGAGGCATATATTAGACATTATGTAATAGTAATGAGCAGTCAGCAATTTTGTGCACTACAGCCCCTAGTTGTCAGACTAGGGTCTACCATGTTGTACTCTCTCTTGCCCAAGTGGTCCGCTACTTCAGAAAACTTCTATGTAGCAATATACACTCAGAAATTGGCAAAATATGTCCCTAGATGTAGATGTGGATGCTACATTTCAAGTTAGAATAGAATGCTAATGTTTCTGTAAGGATACCTGTGTCTCAGGTTCAATCTAGTGTAGGATCTACTGTCGTTTATTAATGTTGAAATATTTTTTGTTATGAACATCAGTTTTAGTTTTTTATGTATGAAAATAGTGCACTATATAGATACATACAAAAATCACACCTTTATCCCTCGCGGGGTAGGCAGAGCGTTAACAATTGTAAAATTACAATTGTTATTGATAATATTTGAAGGTTGTTTCAGATAAGTCATGTATCACTATTGTGGCAGATTGTCAGCCTGTCGCCTAAAATTGCAATACACTTAAAACCCTCGTGTCCCTCAGTCGCCTCTTACGACACCGACGGGAAAGAAATGGGTTGGTGCTGTTCTAAGCTGGCATCACACAGCACACTATCTTTGTAGATATAAGGTGCACATACATTTTGATTACAAAGTTTACTTACAACTACTATGGCCTGCCTGACAACTTTAAAGAAAAAGAGTTTTACATAAAGTTTATGCGCAATTTTCTGAGATTAGTCACAGAACAGCCGTGAGGCATATACAATCTCATAACATTATAGTTGTTATTACTATGGTATCTGGCAATTTACGTAAGCAGGTAGACTGGAGATCGTTCAAGGCTTGTGATTTTATAATAAGCAGTCTAGCTACATATGTAAATAGAAGTAATGAAACCTAGAACTGGCACTGGCGAACACACCGCATTACAGCATATAAACCTTATGCAGACCGAGTATTTCATAAAAGTAGCCGCGAATTGGGGCCAATCTCCCGCCAGAGCAAAAAAATTTCGCAAGCTACAGCCCATTAAGGTAAAAACAACACCGACTGAACGTACCATCTTGCTATTTAGTAACATCGTTTTTACTGTAAAATTTATATCCAAACTATTTTAAGATTCCATGAAATAGCTTACCTTTGATGTCCAGAAGATGATTCTAATAAATTAGGCAGCAGATGAGACGTTTAACTGAACACACGACACAAAATCACAAAATAAAAATACAACCAAAATGATCACACTGGCAATTGAGGTTTACAGCCAAAAACTGATATCACATATCACACAACACAAAGTAAAGTTAGTATAGCACAAATTGTTTTAATTAGAATACACAAAAGGCGAAATAGCGAATGAAATAAAAAAAAAAGTAAACAAAACAAGCACACGACACGATCCAAGTCTATTGGAATGAGTAAGCGAACTGAAGTTAACAACGGAAGCAACGCTTGCGAAGTTATTGACAGTAAAATACAGTGTTGCTATTTTAATAGATATTCCCAAAATATATTTTCAAGTTTAAGTAATTCAGTTCTCCGTGTGATGCCGGCTTAGAATAGCATCACCCCATGTCTTTCCCGCGGGTGTCGTAAAAGGCGACTAAGTGACTCGAGGGTTTCATGTGTATTACAACTTTAGGCGACAGGCTGACAACCTGTCACTATAGTGATACACAAATTATCTGTAACGGCCCCCAATATTTGTCAGACGAGGCGATAGCGACCGTACTTTTGCGTCTGTTATCGCTCTGCCTACCCCTCAGAGGATGAGGGCGTGATATATGTATGAAGTAATTCAGTAACTTTTCACACACACACACACCTCGGACACTACCATACTGTGGGCTTGTTTTGTAAACTATTACCTATAAAAAATGTGCGTGTGTGTGTATGTAGGCGAGCTGGGGTTGACATGACAATATAGTATTTTATCATTAATGCAATTCATGACAGTGGCTTATACGATTTGGCATACGATGTGATACTCATCAAATTTGCAAGTGGGTGACAGAATCCACGAACGACCCAAGAGTTGAATAGGTATTGATTTCGGAGTCAAATGTTGAGAAATGTTAAACTTTTTTTAAAGGAAATTAAAATATTGGGCTGGTATCACAGAAATGTCACGGCATCGCGGCTAACGTCACTTTATTCGAATAGGGTTCGCTCGAAAACCATGAATGATATGCCGAAACAATATTATTATGATGGCGCGAAATTCTAACAATCGCGACGGCTTAGAAAGAACGTGCTTTCTGTAGTCCTGAAAAATCTTCCGAAACACATAGATATACAATTAATTACTACTACAAACAACTAGGGTACGTTTTATCCAAGGATTCCCCTACTTTTAAAATTATTTTTACAAGTAAATACTTTGTCATTCAAAGTTTGGTCAAAGTGGACTCGATTCACACGCACCTTCATCCATGACTAAAATAAGACCTGTCGTTTTTAGCATCATGGCAAATATTTAAAAAATGTATTTCTACATTAGTGAGTTTATTTCCCTTATAGGTTAGGTAGAGCCTGACACATGTCCCTTAGTCGTCTCTGAGGCGATTCTATTTTGAATTAGATATCACACATCGTTTAAAGACGCTGGTTTAATTTTAACACGATTTTCATTCAAGGTTCATTTTATTTTCAAAAATGATACCCTACTATCTGAAAACAAGCTTACAGTGACCTGGGTCTTAGGAGGTTATTTTATAATTTCTTTACCAAAAAATAACTTTATTATTTTGATTATTTACAGGGAAATAATGCACCAATCTGTGGACAATATGGCGGACGTGAAAGATGACCAATTGGACTCTTTTCTGAAAGTGTACCCTTTATTGAGACAAGCAAAAAAAACTTCAGATAACGAAGGATATATCGATGAAGGTAGCTGAATGTACTCCGCACCTTTTACTCACGAATATAATAACAAAGATAGAGATAGCCCAATGCAATTCAATAAAACTGCCACCAGCCCAATGTACGAGCATTACCGTATATTCAAAGGCTTAAAAAGAACTGATATTGGTCATAATTCCAAAGATATTACTGATCCAACTAATGACGGTCCGTTACAAGAAAAGAATTAGATCGTCTCCAAAAATACAAACCACAGATAGAAATCGTACGCAATTTACTAGTTATTATTCTGTGATCGTAAGTAGGCGCATAGAAAAATTGTAAGCATGTATAGTCTTCACTTTCTGTTAAATAGGTTGAGAAATGGATAGAACATATCAGACCATTTTTACTCATGTTTTGTTTAAAATAACCGATGTTTTTTTCTTAATTTCCCCAAGATTTTCACACATTATCAACTGACAGTACTAAAAGATAAGCTAGGTATAACCTGTAAGAAGCGAAGAATTATAGACAATTAAGTTGTAATCATCTCGTACTAATACTACTTACCATTACAACGCTGCGCTGGCTCAGCGGGAAATGGATTTCGCAGGGAATCATATCCTATCCTTTATAGTTATAGGAAACAAAGAAACAAAATACGCCACTTGTTTTTATATCAAAGTTGTCAGCTGATCGTGGGTAGGTCAATTTTTTTAAGACAAGTGCAGATACTACTTTTTCCCATGTTCCATGTGTGTCACTTCTTCTTCATCGAGTCGATGGTAACAACTAAAATAACCATGTGTGTCACTGGACTCGTAGAAATGGCGATTGGCAAATGATACTAACTATAACGGTACTTATAGGTAAAAAATAATTTTGTTCTCTCATCCATCCTAATTTTTTTTCAGGAAAAGTTACTACGCTGCAGCCAAGTCTACAATAGATTCTAGGGCAAACAAACAAAATAAGGAGAAAACTGATAAAATGGCTGATGATCATGGTATCAAAGCATACTTGTATCAAAGTATACAGTGGTCTATACAGTGACGCCTAAAGACAAAATATAAATTCGAATGCCCTTATGTTACCCACATTCGTTCTGCCTTTTGCACATCAACTAATTCTATGCACAATTTTGAAGATTATGCTACGAAAATAACAGCTTGTAAAATCTATGTAGATAATATTCAGAACTAAAAAAAAGAATTTTACCGATACAACATTAGAAGTTGATTGATCTACACAACAACTACAAAAAACTGAAACATATAATGTAGAGATTCGGATACCCCTCAGCCCTTCGTCAGAGGTGTATATTGCCCCTCAGCAGCGTAGAGAATAGAGATGTCTTTAGACGTCACTGGCCACCGTATACAATTTGTAGGTACTAGGTAGAGCAAGGTGAAAAAAGTCACCCAAAAAGTAAAAAAAAAATGTAGATTAAGATAATAAAAAATGAAAATGGCTTTCAAATGGACTCACCGATCTGCAATTGAATTACGCTTGTGGAAAGAATGATATAATTCATTGGATATAATTAAAATATGAGCAATGATTTTTGGAATATTATTTTCCTAATTTAATATTAAATTTAAAAATTTTTGGTGTTGCAATGGTGCTGTAGAATTAAAACCATTTGGCCTCAAATCATCAGCTACCCATCATGACGGTTTGTATTTTTGAATTAGACTGGTAGAAGTCCAATTGAATAAAAATAGAGGTACCACACCATTTGATAATATACATTTTTCGATTTTGTGCATGTCAAATATTGATACTATTATCTGGTGTGAATGGATTACAATTATTTTATTATTTTATCGGTCAATATAGGTTTTGACTGAGGATATCACTGACCTCAATAATCTCGTAGATATGGATGGGTGTGAAAAGATTTATTTTTAATGAAACTGTAGTATTATTATTTTCATAATCTTCTTTATTGATTACATTGCAATAATAACAATAATACAGGTACATTGTACATAGACATCTAAATTATTATAGGGCAGCGTTCGTCAGCTAATTAGCATTACAGAGAGACCAGCCTAACAAGCCCAATTTTACAGCTGTAAAATTGATGGCTGTTGAATGAAGGTCCAGTTTTGTCTAATGCATCTGTCAAGATGGTCGCACTATAGTAAACGCTGTACAGTCCAGCAAAAAAGAGTAGAAATTAAATAAAAAGGGTCTATAGTACATTATGACAGTTGTCAAAAATGGACGGTTTCTGGTCAAGTATTGGAAAGACGAGACGAAGTCGAGGCTCTTCCAAGTGAACGAGACCAGAAATTGGCATTTTGGCTTAGGCTAGTATAATGCTTTTCTTCCATTTGCGAGGAAACATCATAAATCCACATTTTAATCGTAATAAATTTGAAAAAACACAAGCAGCATGCATTGTATTTGCTTACGTTCCATTGAATAAAAAAAAAAAGAATGCGCGGTAAAATCACATTCAGCCTACTTCAATTAAAATTGTGTACCATAAAACACCTATTCTTCATGAAGTGTGAAGTTTCAGAACCTTTTTTTACATACATAGGTACTAGAAGGTAGGTAAATGTATGTATGGAATTTAATTGTTTACCTGTCTGTCTGCCAACCTGGAGAGCCGATTTAATTTTTTTTTAAATAATGCCGCCACTTACAAGTAAATGGAAGAAAAACAATTTAAATGTCAGGTGGCGAAGAAAGTGGCGCCCTCATTTTTTCTACTCTTTTTTGCTCATATTGCTGGACTGTAAACGGTCTGATTTGACATTAGGTTTACATTTTTCTCTTCGGCGTCCTGAATTTGGGTGAGAATCTGCGCCGCCTTGCCTCGTTGATTTCATTGGATGATACCAGCTTTTCCTGCAACAGCAATAAAACACCGGAAGTCAGTTATTATGAGTAGGTAGTGTTAAAGATAAAAAAAACTAGCGCCATCTTACTACAAAAATAGGAAGATAAGAAGTAATAAGAAGTCATGGCGCTAGTCTACCAGAAAATAAGCCATAGAATCTAGAAGTTTAAAATGGCTGCAGCGGGCCAATCACAGGCGGCCGTAGTCTTGTCTGTGGGTTTTGACAATTCTGTCAAGGCTCGTCGGTGTTGTTTTACCGCGCTTTCCGGTTGTTGTCGTGAAAAAAAAATGTATTTTATGTGGAAAACTTAGGGAAAATATTCTTATTTTACAGTAGGTAGAAACCTAGTTACGCTAGTACTATTATTTACTCTGTGACCTAGGTATAAAATATTTTTCACGCGAAATACAAAAGATACAGGGTGTAAAAAAATGCTGTAAATACTTTGAGGGATGACCCAGCCCATGAAATTGTACACCTTTCCCCAAGGAACTGTCGAAATATCAACCTCCCATAAAAAAATACCAACCGACCTACATTTCTTGGAGAAAGTTGTTCAGTTTCATGGGCTGATTCATCTCTTAAAATATTTGCAGGTAATATGTTTACGTAGAATTTTTTTTACATAGCAAACCAAAGAGCCAGCCAAGCCTGGGGTTGGTTTGGCTGCCTTGCAACTGAACTAGGCCCTATAAATATGCCTATATTTTTATCTTATGGATCAAAAACTACTAAAGTCATAAGTAAAGTTTAATATAATTTACTTACCTGAGCAACTTTTGCGATTCCTTTCGGAGGGCCGTACTCAGTAAAACCAGGGGGCCCATATTCCAAAAATCCCTCGGGGACGGATTGGCGGGAGCTAAAAACATTAGTAACAAAATGCTTTATTTAAATAAAAACAATAAAAATATAAAAAAGTAATAAAATTGGATATCTAATTGGTACAGTGTACACGCATATCAAAATAGAGTTGTAAATTACTTTTAAATTAATAAAATTGGTATCTTTTTTGTTCTTAATCTTACCCTTGAATGCTTTTAACTTCAGAGGCCTCCTCTTCTTTAATCTGAAATAGAATTTGTAAATAGATAAGTAATCTTAAACATAACTTAAAAACACTTAACTTGGGTAGAGGCAGAAAAATGTGCCACTTACCTACACTATTTTTAAAGTCTTTAATTAAAAGACTAGCATTAGTAAGTACTACACATACATACACACACAAATCACGCCTTTATTCCGTGCGGGTTAAAGTAGTAATATTGAGGGCCCTTTCAGATGATTCGTGAATCACTTTAGTGACAGGTTGTCTACCTATCGCCTAAATTTGTAATTCACATAAAACCCCCGAGTCCCTTAGTCGCCTCTTACGACAATCGCGGGAAAGGAATGGAGTGATGTTATTCTAAGCCGGAATCACACGGAAAATAGGTTTTGCAAATATTTTTAAATTTGATGAGTCTGTTCTGTACGATAAAATATTGATAATCTAGGTATCGTGTTCAGGGTCACAAGCATTTTAATTAATTACCTGAGCTTTAATTTCGTTTTCTAAGTTGGTGAGAGCATCTTCTATACTCTTCACTCCTTCTTCAACGGCTTTCACTTGAGATATTTCAACAGATTTCTGCTCAAAAGCCGCTACAATGTTACTGTAGGAGTTTTCACTGTCTTGCTGGCTTACTTCCGATCGTGCAGTGATTGCTGCTTCTGCTTCTGCTTCATTTACTTCGGCTAGGTTTTCAGTAACTTCTTCAGCAGCTAATGAGCTCTCAGTTTGGCTTTCGATTTCACCATCCTCAACTAAAGCGGCTGATTCCGTCGTTGGCTCTTCGACGTTTTCTGAAGCAGTTTCAGTTACTTGATCTGTAACAGAATGACAAAAATTGTAAAAGAATTAAAATTTTTGGACCTCCTATATAAATTGACGTGATCAATTGGTAATTTTGTATGGGAGGTCCAAATTTTCATATTTCGACCTATATTCCCTGGGGAAAGTTGTTCAGTTACATGGGCTGTACAGTTACATCGGCTGTACTTGGCTGTATTTTTTTACACCATAAAGTTTGTAGGTCACCTACAGTGAATGAAAAAATCAGATAAAAAACGCTACAATATCTTCAATAAGAATAAGTTTTACAGTAAGTAACATACATATAAATATATCACGCCTTTATCCCTTGCGGGGTAGGCAGAGCGACAACGGCCGTAAGATGTAAGTAAATAACAATATGTGTAAAAGCAATGGTTCCTACCTTCCTGATTGACTTCAGCGTTTTCTTCTTCATCACTGGCAGACTTGGCTTCGATCACGACGAAGGCTTGCTCAGTGATCGGTTCAGGGAGGGCTTGCTGGGTAATGTCCTGTGACACTTCCTAAAATAACACATTATCTAGGTAATTGCAGATAAATGGAAGGTTATTTTTATTTTGTTTTGGTAACAAAGCCAAAACCCTAGAAACTTAAAAGCTTGATCACCTAAAAAGGATGAGTGGAGATCGGGGAGTCAAAAAGGCGTACATGGGTCGACCCACTGGCCGAAGACCAGTCGGGCGTTCCGGTACCGCTGGTGTGATGTAGTGGAAGCGGATCTTCGCGAATTTCTGGCAAGCGATTGGCGAGAAACCACGCAAGATCGAAACAAGTGGCGAAATTTCTTATCAGAGGCCAAAACTCACTTTGGGTTTTCGAGCTGGCGAAGTAAGTATCAAAGCCATATTAGCAGGTGGTAACTTAAAACTATGTATTTGTTCAATATGTAAGTACCTATCTATTGCGCACATATCCATCGTCTGAATATGTCAGCATGTAAATTAATAAAAACCAAAAACGGATAAAAAAGAGTGGAAAGAAATGTAGAAATTGAGTTCCAGTTAGACATTTCAAATAAGGAAAATAAATGAAATTTCACATATGAATGTAGAATTAGTGTAAAAATATGGGCTGGTTCACACCTTAAAGTATTTGCAGCAATATTTTTTATACTCTGTATACTACCTGGATCGTCTTAGCTTCAGTCTCCTCAACCTGAACTTGTTGGACATCTGGGGGTCCGTACTCGCGGAGGAAGGAGGAACCGGATGATTCTGATTCCTGCACTGGTACATCCTTTAAAGCGACGACTACAGGTTTCTGGATAATAATAATTAGTTAATTGACTAAAAGTACCTATTATGTTTTTTATTCAAGTTGGCAACATGAGTCATTTCGAAATATTTCCCTTCCCATCTTGTGATCGATCATGATGAAATATATTTTCTAGTATATTATTTATTGTTCCGAAACAAGTATCAAAAAAGGAAACAAAACAAAAATAAAATCAAGCATCAAAAGCCGAGCATTGCGTCACCGTAGTCTTGGCGTGGTGGTCGTGATCGTGACTCAAAACTAGTTTCTTAAAAATCCGATAGATGTCGCTGTACGGACCACGCGTAAAGTCTACAACGCGGTGTTGAGATGTCGTCGTATAATCTATAAGTACTGGCCAGAATTACCTATTCGTTACTCTGGTTTCCCTTCAAAACGTATAAATCTTTCGCCTTTTACTAAAGATTTCCGTGGAGGGGAACACTCAAATGAGTCTAATACAATTTTTTACAGCTCTGCTCACGCGAGCTAATATACTTTTAAAGATATTAAAAAGTTCATTAAGTCTACTTAACCAAAAAGAAGTAATGTTTAGTGTCGTACTATACGTGCATCTTATTTGTATTTGTACCTTTTGCAGGTACTTATTAGTTTGACGGTGATAGCACAAAACGTTTCTTTATGTACATCACATTATTGTTATGCTTGTACATGTGTTTGTTTTTATTCAAAGATTTAATTCAATTCGATAGAACAAAGTAATTTTTTGTAATTGGCTGGAAAAAGTTTCCGGCATATTTCAAAGATTTTCAAAAATTAGGTTATCGAAATGTGTTTTTGTATTAAATTATTCTGTTATTTACAGCTAGGCAAATTGAATTTTATTTTGAGTTGAATTTTATGTCCTATGTATGACAGTAAAATTGATTCTTACCTCCATTTCTGTTGGTAGATAGAAAGCAGGACCTGCCGGTTTCCATCCACTCGGAAGGTATGGTCCTGAGCCCAAACCTGTAGCGGTTCCGATGACCAAGATCACTAGAGCAACGACCTGAAAGATATAAAAAATAAGCTTTTGTGTCTTCATTTTGCGCCCTCTTAGTACGCCCCATGAAAATCTCAAAAGTTTTATTTTTTTTTCTTTCATGCGTGTTTTATTTATATACAGGGTGTAAAAAAATAGCTGCAAATATTTTAATAGGTGAACCAGCCAATGAAGCTGAACAACTTTCACCAAGGAACATAGGTGGAAATATGAAAAAAAATTTTGGTCCCCTCATACATAGTCAATTTGTATGGGAGGTCCAAAAAAAATTTCTCATATTTCGAACTATGTTTCTTAGTAAAAGTTGTTCAGTTTCATGGGCTGATTCACCCGTTAAAATATTGCAAATATTTTAACACCTTATATTATAATTGAATAAGTACCTTCATCTTGACACGAAATGAGATCTTAGGAACGATGTTAAACGAATGATGTCCAGACGAAAATCGGTACCATATATACCTATGTTCTTTACTTTTATAGAAAAAAATCAAACAAATCGAGGCGAGGCAAATATTTACAATCAGATTAATTGGCGTATATAGATTTAGGCAGTTTAAACAGTTTGAAGTCCCGCGTAATATACAGAAAACGTAATGAAATAGGAGACTTCGTAATGTTATTTGCTGATCAGATTTGGCTTGTGCAATTTTTTAATGCAAAAACTCTGTCTGGGATCGGTTTTTCTCAAGGATTTTTTATTTGTTGCATAACGTTTTTGATCCAAATTTTAGGAAAAGTATTACTACGTAGTTTACTACGTTATTATTAGTAAAGTGAAGCAGGTATCTCTACTTAGATTTGTTTCTATTTAGTGCTTATTAGCTCATTTCCTTTCAAATAGGTCGTTTTCAGTGTCATGTCAAAAAAAATCTGCATATTGACTTATTGACTATCAATAAGTAGAACTTTTTAAAATTCTTCAATATATGTATAATCATTTTTTTGGCCCCTCCTTAGCTACCCCGCCTTGCCCCTTCGTAAGTAAGTAAGTAAAAACACTTTATTGCACATTCAAAACACAAAGACATAACAGGAAAACAACAATCCACTGCCAATAGTTACGCTACTGACAATGGACCTACACGTACATCACTACATTAGAAAGTATGTATAAAGCAAAGTCGCTTTTCGCGTCTTTCTGTATGTTAGCTTAAATCTTTAAAACTACACAACGGATTTTGATGCAGATTTTTTTTAATAGATAGAGTGATTTAAGGGGAAGGTTTTTATGTATAATACTTGCCGGGAAAACATTTTATTCCGACGGGAAAATGAGCAGCCGCTGGGCGGGCCACTAGTTAAAAATAAGTTATTATGAGCTAATTGTGTAAACGGTAAGAACTGAATCAAGGCCAAAATCGATGTTCATAAATATTTGATAATTTTCCGCTCCATCGAGTTTTGTTTGAGGACTTTGAATTATAATGTATTGAGAATTTGATTGAAACTTATTTATGTATTATATTATATTACCGTTGATTTAAATGGACGAAATTTTGATTTTGATGGCTTTAATTAACGTGACTTTATACTGCATGACTTTGCCAATGATACATGTAATAGGCATTAAGAAAGATATAATTATGTTTTAAAGACTATTATGGCGTTAACGCTCTGACTGCAAGGGATATCGGCGTGATATGTGAATGTGTAATTATTTGGGAATTAAAAACCAATACCTACACGAGAAATATTATTTATTTATTACAAAAGAGTAAATACAGCCCTTATATAATATAAAAAAAAACGTTCTGCTGGTTATTTATAGAAGCACATACTTCAATGTTTCCCAAAAAGCACTTTCTTGTACTTTCTTGTGCCTTGCTTATCATAAAAATATACATAACAATAAATAACTACACAAGAAATATCACATCTTTCACACATTAAAATAGAAAAAAAAGATTCGTTAAAGCGATGAAAATGGATTGAGAATTTAGTTTTTGGACGAGTCAGTAGCCGTTGGAACGGGCGTTGCCATGGCTACCGTGGCCGCCATGTCCGAAGCCGCCGTTGCCATGGCTACCGTGGATATTGTTGGCGTTGTCGTCGTAGCCTCCGTTGGAGCGGCTGAGCGCGTCGGAGTCCTCATAAGAAATGTGGGGCTTAAAACCTCCTTCGTCAGCTTCGTAGCTCACGGTCTGAAATAGAGGAAAGATATTTTTTGAGCTTCAACATATTATCTTTCATTTGGGATCAGTCAAGAACTTTCAACTGTTCCTGTAATAAAAAAAATGTTCCTGTAACATGCATGACGCATGTCATGTGATGTTACCATCTGCCAAAACTTATCAAATTAGAAAAGTAAGGAACGTTACTACAATACGAGTAAGACCTGCTATTTTTTGTCATTGTCAAACTGTTAGCAGACTACGAAATGATCGAAATCATCCAACTGAGGTCCAATCGACATCCAACTGAAACGATTTCCATTTAGCAGACTTAGTGCCCAGAAATCCCACAGAAATTGAACTATTGCTCTAGTCTTCATTTCCAGTTTCTGATGGCTCTAACTCACCTGTTTCCTGCCATCGGGCAGAACAACGTGGTATTCTCCCTCGGCCCTCTCGTCCTGTCGCTCTTCATGGTGACCAAAATCGGTCCCCTCTTGGAAATCGTTCACCATGTACCCGAAGTTATAACTCGCTGGTTCCTGCCCACAGAATTTAGTATAAGTACTTTATTTGTCAATATTTAATTGCAAACCAGGAATATTTAAGTTCTTTTGGTGTAATAGACTGTTGTGAAAAACAAATAACAAACAATCATCCTTGGATTGGTAATATAAACTTCAAATAATAGGTACATTTTGTGGTTAGAATAGATATTTTTATAAATATGAGCAATATAGACGCAAAAAGGAAAAATATAAATAGTACTTATACTTATTCTGTGGGTTATTATAAAGATATAAAGTACAAAAATATAATTAAATACTAATCTTGAGGAATCGTAAAAATAAATATGTATGATTATTATAAAATACATAATATAAAAAATGGCGCCCCCTTGTTAATCCTGAATACGTCTCTGAATAAAACAATATTTTGTTACTCCATATTTCAGTGGGGCTTTTAGACTGCTTGAACGCTATAATTTGAGTGTCTTAAGCGAGATTTGCCCCTAGTCTAAACAACCCTTGGGAATGTCTTTAGAGATTTGGGTGTGTCACTTCGTTGCCGGCTTCAGAGAAGGTATCATGCTCATCAATACAATAATGGGCCTCATGATTTTGTGTTGGATGGTCCAGTTATGACCGACTGCTCTTACGGTGAAGGAAAAACATTGTGATGTATCTTACATTCAAATGAAATTTGAATTCAGATGATATTTGAATGTGACTTAACCTAGGATCCGGGCCAGGTTAGCCTTCGAGTTGCAGAGGTCAGATGACAGTCGCTCTGTGTATAAACTTGGTTTCACGTCATATGCCCTGGCTTAGGTAGCCGACCCCGACAGAGAACGGGATAAAGCAAGGAGAATGAATTAATGGTCCAGTTATGAACAACTGGCCGCTTAGAATCAAAAATCAATATTTGAAATCATATAACACTAATATATATATAGTTATTCGGATTTTTATTTCGGATTAGATTGGATTTTGACCGTTATACCCAACTACTGAGGAATCCAAATGTATAATGAATAAACCTTACCTAACTGCACCACAAATATTTATTTCACGCACCGTCTACCCCGCCAGGGATATAAATGTGTATGTGCAGAGAAATATAAAAGAGATTTACTCACACCACTGACGTCATCAAGCCCGTTGCGGCCGAAAGGCGAGGCGTTCTGGTCGTAGCCCTTCTGTTCGTGATCACCGTGGTGGTCGTGATCCAGGCCGCCAAACCGGGCTGACGCGCCTGCGCCGTGATGACCAGCGCTGCTTCTGAACATGTAAAAAAATATCATATGTCAAATATTGGGTCCTGTTGGTCAACGTTTGTTCGACGACGGTTCCGGGTTCGATTCTCGGCGGGTCACTCACAAAGTTGATATTTATCACTTTGTGAATTTGTTCCACGGGTTTGGTCCCAGTCTAGTAAGGACTTTGAAAGAAGGAAAGAAAGCAAAATGTTTATTTGTTACCAAATACATTGCGGGCTGAACCATCTGATCCTCCATAAGAAAGATGGTTCCGTGTTTCGTATGGCACGTTAAAGAGCACACCGGCCTGCGTAATGCAGGGCCCTAAGTCTGCTAAATGGAAATCGTTTCAGTTCGATGTCGATTGGATCTCAGTTGGATGATTCCGGTCATTTCGTAGTCTACTAACAGTTTAAAGTATTAGAAAAATCACAATGGCAATTGAATGACAGTTGTGTTTCGATGGCGTTACAAAGACAAAAAATAGCAGACTTGAGGCCCTGCACGTGTACACAGCGTACCCAACGTGTACCGGTTGTAATGTAAGGGATTGAGAGAACGTTTGTATGGGTAATGTTTGCAACCGTGTTCAGAGCATAAAATTTCTTGGATTGTGAAATAGCATTTGTTGCAGAAAACGGTTCTATTTTAGTCTGTGCAGAAAGAGAACAAAAAAAAACAAAAATAAACTAACCTTGCCAATCCGTTAGCAGCCGCCCCATGACCGTGGCCTAGGGCCCTGGCGGCGATCACCTGAGGGCCTCCACCAAAGCTAGGGCCCCCCTGTGGCCCTCCCTGCGGGTAGCCCCCAGACCGGCTTGAGGGTGGCGGTAAGTAGCTGAAAGAACAAATTTTACTAATAAATAACAAAGTCATGTGAGGCTTAGAATAGCATCACGCCCTTTCTTTTCGTATCGTTTCGTTGAAGCCGACTAAGGGACTCGAGGGTTTCATGTGTATTATTTTAGGCGACAGGCTGACAACCTGTCACTATAGTGATACACAACGTATCTGAAATGACCCTTAAACATTTGACTGACCGTAATTTTACGGTCGTTGACGCTCTGCCTACCCCGCCAGGGAAATAGGCGTGATTTGTGTATGTATGTAATAGCAAAGTCAGCCAAATCAGAGTGGGACTTACGCATCAAGGGACCTTATTTAAAAAACGGTGGTCTGTAAAGTCAGTTTTGACGATAGTTGAACGTCACAATCACAACGTCATAAGAAAATACAAACAGGAACAGGTTGTTGATCGATAATAATAGATGTCGCTGTTAGTTTTCTAAAACACGCTATCGTTTCGTTTTCTTGAAACTATAAAAGGTTACTGGACAACGGCTTTCTAGAGTTATATTACATAAATAAATAAATGTATAGATGTATAGATAGATAGATACATAGATATCCCATACGATATGAACTCACCTGTTTGACGGTGGTGGTTCCGCCAAAGCCAGCGCCACAAGACAAGCGGTAGCGATTATTATCTGGAAAAAATAAATTAAAATGAGTTTTTTAATGTTCCACTATCAGTTTTCTACACGGAATGAGCGTTTTTTATAACGAATCCGAAAGATAACGTTTTACGCCGTCCTAACATTTTCTGGTTTAGTTAATTGCCAAATTTTTAGCGAATTCTGACTTGGAAAAGAGTTTTGAAATAACTGCAGTGTTGTTGGCTTAGAATAGCATCACCCCTTTTCTACACAGGTAAGGGTATAAATAAATCCAAGGAATGGGCAGCGATATTTTGTATGAAAATACGAACAGATGACGTCATGTCTCTCTAGTTTCGATGGCGTCAAAACACTTTCTTTTATATTATATTTCTGTTTATTAATTCAAACCTTGAATATTTCGTAAAACTATAAATGGAGAATGTAATATTTTCGGACAAAAGTTTTAAGCGTACTTTTGTATTTTTATTAATGACCCATTTTGGATCTATTATATTCCAGGCCCTTGTCCAAACAATGGACTGTTGAGTTGACTCACTCACTATAAATGTATATTATTAAATATTGTCAATTTTTAAAATTTGAACTTATTTTTACCTTCATGTTTATCTAGCTCACAAAACCTGCCTAACACAACTGAACAATGTAAACTGAACAACTTGAATGATGACACAAACGTGGCAAGTTCAGTTTTTATACTGACCCTAAATTGGCGAGTAGGGGATGAAAAATTAGGCTCATTTAGCGCATAATAGAACTGTGTTCAAGGTACGCGGCTTAAGAGCACGGAGAATTAAATGGAGTCGCTATTCGTGCTAAAAATATTTTGTCACGACTAAGGTCCTTTGAAAGTCACGTCATCAAGGATATCTAGACATACATACATATATCACGCCTTTATCCCTTGCGGTGTAGACAGAGCGATAACAGCCGTAAAATTACGGTCTTTGCCGTCACGCCAGACAATATTTGGAAGCAAGCTTCTGACTTGGTTGTGTAACGACCGCACCTCCGTATAAGTGATCATAGACAGTAACCGGGACCTACGGCTTAACGTGCCATCCAAAACACGGAACCATCTTACTTACGGACAATCGGCTGGTTCCGCAATGTCCTAACCAGACTAGGAACAAATTCCCAAAGTGATAAATAACAACTTTGTGAGTGACCCACCGAGAATCGAACCCGGAACCTTTTGCGTCGCACTACCACTGCGTCCCAACGGTCGTCTGCCCCATTAAACACATCGACTCCACGCATCCCGTGTGCCAAGCTCAGACGCATCAGCTGAGAAGCTTACAGACGTGACGACATGAAGTGTCAACAACTGAGCAGAAAAGAGCCTCAGCTTCCTACAGAATGGGTACCTGACCTTATTACCGACATAGGAAGCTTCCACGCCTCAAGGACACTATATCGTCATGGTAGTGATACTTACAATTAGTAAAGAAAACATCAAACCCGGTGAGTCATATAAAAGTTTGGGTAACGCAAATAGGAGGAGGTTTTCTTGTTAAGAATAAAAAAAAAATTGTGTTCTAAGAACTCGATAGATGGCGTTGAACTGACTATGTTACTAGATTTTTACTTACTAGACAAAAGACTAAAAATTTGCAACACTGACTAACAGTCTGGCATACACTGACACTTTCGATCCAAATGAGTCCGAGTCGAAGTTTCAAAAAAACAAAATCCCGTTCGTTACGGTAATATACCAAGCACAGCGCCATCTATCCAGGGACTAGAATATTAATAAAAAAAAACTCTATTATTAAAGAAAACATCAAACCCGGTGAGTCATATAAAAAATTGGGTAACGCAAATACAACGGCAATTTTTCCTGCCTATTCTTCAATACCTATTTAAAAATGTGGCTCTACTAGTTTAGGCAGATGCGTTTCAGGATACTAACAGCGACATCAGACTGGTAACATAACATAACAACAAAACAAAATTCTTTATTGCACAAAATTGAACAACATGTAGAAAACACAAACAAAGGAAACAGTACAACAAGGCCTTAATGCTAGGTAGCATTCTCTACCAGGCAACCTTAGGGTGAAAGAGAGAGTGCGATTATGGAAGCGGGATAGTGCAAATATTACCTACTAGTACTACTGGTACATAAGTACTATCAAATAAACTACAATTAATAACCAACTTAAAATGTGTATAGTATACCATCACCCCATATACGTGATTATGAATGTATGTATGTAAAATGTATGAAGGTAAGAAAGTCGCGAGTACATAAAGTTAGGTAGGGTAGGATAGGAGAGCGTCGGTGGCCATGTGGTTGGGACACCGGTCTTACAATCGTGCGTGAGACCCGGGTTCTATCCCCGCCATGTACCAAACCAATGTATCTTTACTTACGTACATTTACCGACTGCTCATTCGGTGAATGAAAAACATCGTGATGAAACTAGTCTTGATATCTTCTTCTTTTTGTTGTGGGACTGCGGGACATCAAGTCGTCAAACGACCCGATAAATGTTGTCAGAGCTTTTTGTCAGGCTCAGAAAGTTTTGATACCGTACCAGACGGCCAACCAGACTACGGAAAAACTTCTTACAGCATTTCTCCACTTATCCGGTCCGGCTGCCGGATGTCGGAAGGCTACTTCCGACAATATTCGAATGCCAGATGACGCTTTTCCACCTATCCGGTAAAAGACGGACAGTAAAATGACGGCATGGTAGAGTTCAAAGGATATTTTTTATATGCACACTTTTTGCACGTAAAACTTTGGACCGTCAGAATCCAAATTTCGGTTTCGTAAATTCCCGGATCGATAAGTGCTGGTTGCTAGAAGAGTGGAAAAGCAAGCATGTATGGTAGTGTAATGTAATAGATTTTATAAATAGGATCGGACATTGACGGACCGGCAAATGACGGATGCCGGATAAGTGGAGAAAGGCCCATGGGGCGCCCAAGGGCACCTGATGATGCGATTTCTATGAAAAACTTGTTTACTCGCGTTTTTTGTTAGCCACTTAGTTCGTAGCACCAGATTTGCTAACATAAAAAGTTACGTGTGCAGCGTCATATTATTTTTCGTTTGAGTACCTAGCTATAGTCTGTAAAATATAGGATGATCTCTGTGACGTTTGTGACCTTGGGGCCAGCCAATGCTAAGACAAAGTTTATTTTTCTAGTAAACAAAGGAAAATGGACCTTATGTCATAGCTTTTGCTCCAAGGTCACAAACGTCACAGGGATCATTCTTTATTTTACAGGCTTTAGACGCTAGTATACTCTTCTATGGACTTATTATTCTTTTCATTGTGATTTCGCCAGTGTCAACTTGATTCTAACTTCCTATCAATGGAATGGAAGAAGGTGTGAAGAGAATAAGAACGGAATTAGGGAACGACACATTTTTCTACATGAGTTAGTGCAAAAAAGGTCCCTCATGTGCAAAAAATTATAATATTTCAAACTGTGAGCAGACTACGAAATGACCGAAATCATTCAACTGAGATTCAATCGACATCCGACAGAAACGATTTTCATTTAACAGATTTGGAACCCTAGATATTTATTTATTTATTACTTATTTGCACTGACGAGGATAGTTAGTAATAATAATGGGAATGTTTTTTTTTATTCATTCAGTTCCTAGTAGGTATATGGCGCTCAGAGCGAAGCATATGGTGCAATGAATAGCTATCCTACTAATATTATAAATGCGAAAGTTTGTTTGTTATTCCTTCACGGTAAAACTACTGAATCGATTTTCATGAAATTTGGCACACAGATAAAAGATAACTTAGATGAACACATAGGATAGTTGCTATCCTAAAAAATGGTCCTGTGGGATGCTACGGGATTAAAACTGACTTCCACGCGGCCATGGAAATAAATAATAATAAAAAACAGAAAAAAAATATATTTGTAAGAATATAAAATTAATAAAGCACTGATTAATAAAATCCCAATTAAAAAAATATTACTTACTTGTTTTATTGGGATTTTATAAACAAGTAATACTTTTTTTATTGTGCACTGAACTTGACAGATAATCATGATCCTTCAATCTGACATAGCGCCTAGTTCAGACATGTGTTGCTATTAATTAGCCCAAAAAATCCTCATTGTGTAGCATTTGGGTAGGTATAATTTTTTTATTCAAACTTTCTTTGCTTTACAAGGCCCATGTTTGCTATTTTTTGTCATTGCAACGCCATCGAAACTCAACTGTCATTCCATTGCCATTGTGATTTTCTCATGATTTTCTTTACTTCAAACTGTTAGCAGACTACGAAACTATAAAGTCTTCCAACTAAGATCTAATCGACATCCAATAGGACGTTTTCTTTTTGAGAATTAAAAAAACTAGTATTCCAAGAACTCGATAGATGGCATTGAACCGACTATGTTACTTGATTTTTGTGTAGATTCCAAAGCCAAAACCAAAAGACTAAAAAAAACAAGGCAACACTGACTGACATACACTGACACTTTTGTTTCAAATGAGTCCGGGTCCAAGTTTCAAAAAAACCAATAACTAAATATTACGTTCCGTTCTTTGTGGTAACATACCAAGCACAGCGCCATCTATCCAGCGACTAGAATAATAATAATAAAAAAGAAAATTTCCTATTTTCATTCCATTGCCATTGTGATTTTCTATACTTCAAACTGTAGGCAGACTACGAAACTGCTAAAGATGAATCGATTTTCATTTAGCCGACTTAGGACCCTGGCTCTTTTTATCGGGTAAATGAAAGAAAGTAAGTAACATTCAAAATGTTTATTTGCATTATCTAAATTGACTACCTATAATCACAAACTACTTACTATCTAAGAGGTATTTTTTTTTATACATTTTTAAAACATTTGCTAAAAAATAATAAATAAGTTTGAGTATTCACATCGATCCGTTTTCCGTAACAAAATTCGCATTTCATACCATTGATAAACTCTGACACCAAGGTTCATCGGGTCTGTTGACTCATTGTCAAACACGACAAGGAGAAGTATTTGAGATCCTCTTATGTTCATTGTGGACGATTGTAGTTACATTTTTTATACATGCATTGTTCATTTTTGTTCAAATTTATCCTTTAAATAATAAAAACTTTTTACAATCGTCGCACTGTTATGCTTGGCCAGAAAGAGTAGAAATTAAATGAAATGGAACTAAAATTTTGTATGAAAAATTGTTGCCATAGTTAAGCATTAACTGTCAGATTTGACAGATCGCGAAGAAAGTGATGCCCTAATTTTTTATCTACTCTTTATGGTCAAGCTATACGCTAGTATCAATATAAAGGTGCTCCCACATTGCATCTTTGCAACAGTCGAAACCAGCCACTACCGGTAGTCATAGGCTCATAGCTACAGGCAACACTATGATTGTCCATGAAAGGAAACCCGCCGTAGTCGAGACGATGTCATTCGAAGGATATCTGGGCCCCAAGTCTGCTATTTTTGTCATTGTAACGCCGCCATCGAAACTCAACTGTAATTCCATTGCCATTGCGTTTGTTTATTTCAAACTGTTAGCAGACTACCAAACTACAAAATCATCCAACTGAGATCCAATCGACATCCAACTGAAACGATTTTCATTTAGCAGACTTAGGGTCCTGATATAGCGTAGAAGTACTCCATATTAGATGTCTACAACAGCACAATAACTTTAGATTCAGAGATCAGCCTTACTGATTTTTTAAATGAAAATACAGCGCCCCATCTTATAAAACTGTAGGCTGCAATGCTAGCATTGATCCATCAGGACCCCAAGTCTGTTACTTTGTCATTGTAACGCCATCGAAACTCAACTGTAATTCCATTGCCATTGTGATTTTTCTATACTTCAAACTGTTAGCAGACTACAAAATGACCGAAATCATCCAACTGAGATCCAATCGACATCCAACTGAAACGATTTTCATGTAGCAGACTTAGGGATCTAGTTGTAGGGATAGGATGTGCTGCATAAGAACAGAGATACATTTTAGTATAACGCGGGTCTCATTTCCTCCTTAGGAGCACCTTCTGGTCTTCATATGCTTCTAATAAGGCCCGTCTCCGCTTCTAGCCAGGTCCTGGGCATTGTCATCGTACCCGCCGGTCCTCGCAGCATCAGCAGGCTCCACTGAGATGCGGGGTTTGAAGCCACGCTCGTCTGCTTCGTACTCCACCGTCTGTGGGGGAAATGAGATATAGGTAAATAAAAATTAGAAAGACAATTGCTAATAACTTAAAGAGGCTATTACACTGCCAGTTCAGCCCTGTCGGCAGAAAAGTGAAATGTCTATAATGTAAAAGAATTTATTTGGCGCTTCTCTTGGCCCGTGCGACCTTAGGGAGTTTATTGAGGTCAGTGCTTGGCCCGTAGTCGCAGATTAATAATAAGTTACTAAGGTCCGTAGTCTTAGCTCATGCTTTTGCCCAGTATATTCTAAAGAGATTCTAAATCTATGCTTTTGCCATTGCCTTTTCTTAATAATTCGGATGGCCAACAAAGTAATTATTTTGCCAATATGAAGTAAGAAGACGTTTCAAATCTTTAATTATACCATTCGACTACCTTTCTCCTGTGATTGGTCTATAAACTGTCAATGTCAAAGTTTGGCGAATTCTTATTGGCGTGTTTCGACACCGTCACCCCTCCGGCAAATGTAGGTATTGTCACAGATAATATAATACTACTAGAGTAGTACAGATACCTAACGTCATAGTCATAGAGGGAGTTCGACTGCCCTAAGATGGCTATTGGCAGGCAGGCTATTTGATATGTCGACACAGCACGTGCGTTGCTAGCGATATCTAGGTTATTTATTGAATACTTCGTATTGATGTCATTTGTATTGAAAAATATTGCAAAAAATTGAATAATTCTCATGTTTTCAGTCACAAAACATCTTAAATAATATATTTATAATTTTCCAATATTTTGTTTTTGTATATTTGCTTTTATCATTTAAGTTACATTCGCTACCCGTATCGCCATCTATTGTTTTTTTTGTGGACTAATCTCCTTTACTAAGGAATGAGTGAGACCCCATGATATTGTGTTTTCCTCCCCATTTCTCTATAGTACCTAAATGTTGTTACCTGTTTAGTGCCATCAGGCAGCACGACAAAGTAGCTACCCTCAGCCCTGTTGTCCTGCCTGGTCTCCGAGTGTCCGAAGTCACTGCCGGTTTCGTAATCGTTCACTTTGTACGCGAAATCGTAGCTTGCTGGCTCCTGTAAAAACATGAAGAGCAATGCGTAAAGAGATTTTGCTGTTATCTTTTTAGCAGGCGCTTTTCAATATGGCGCATAATAATCTGCGCAGAGAGGTCACTCTTCTTCCTTTCGTGTGGGACATGGGTTTGTCTAACGACTCGATGATGCATTAACAACGCTGCAAGTATTTTTTTGGATTGGGTGCAGAAATGCTGACTTGTTTTGTGGTCGGGTGGGCATGTGATACTGCTTTAACTTACACAATCATCAGACAGGTGGTTTAAACTCTTGACAGAGTCATAGTGGCGATCCAATGCCCCTTTTAAATGACCATTTGTAATAAAACCATTTATACTCACGTCATTTTCATCGGCAGCTCCTCGACCATAGCCGTACCCTTGGCTGGACAAGGCGCTGTACTGATCAGGGACGCCATATTGGTCTGAAGGCATTACGTCACGAGCTGAGGGGGCACCGTACTTCTGGGATGGGGAGGTCCTGGAAAATACGGTAGAAGAGTTAGAAATTGTTGTGGATTACAAAACTAACAGATCGACATCAAGAGACTCATGAGAACGACGCCTCCCATTTTGCAACAGTATGGAACAAGAAGGTATCTTGTTCAATTAAAAGTACAATAAAAAATGTTGTTTAGACCAGAGATACTGATCCGCATAAAAGATGAAACTACATTTTGCTTTCGCTGTCGGGTTACTTTAGTTAAATGTAGATTTATCTTTACGTGGAAAGGAATACATACAGATTACGACTTGAAAGTAAAATAAACTTGAGGATAAAACTAACCTTGCAGAAGCAAAAGGCGAAGCGAAGGCAGCAGTTTTCAAGTCAGCAGCTCTGCTCAAAGGGGCACTATGTTCTTGAGGAAACCCTCTGGCTGCTGGAGCACCATATGAATCTGACAGGCTTCTTGCGTTGGGTGCGGTATAGGAATCAGTTAAACTTCTCGCGTTAGGTGCACCGTAAGTGTCAGATATGCCTCTGGCATTGGGTGCTCCGTATGTGTCAGAAAGTCCCCTGGCATTGGGTGCCCCGTATGTGTCAGATATGCCTCTGGCGTTGGGTGCTCCGTATGTGTCAGATATGCCTCTGGCATTAGGTGCCCCGTATGTGTCAGAAATTCCTCTAGCATTGGGTGCCCCGTAAGTGTCAGAAATTCCTCTAGCATTGGGTGCCCCGTAAGTGTCAGAAATTCCTCTAGCATTGGGTGCCCCGTAAGTGTCAGAAATTCCTCTAGCATTGGGTGCCCCATATGTGTCAGATATGCCTCTAGCACTGGGTGCTCCATAAGTGTCCGATAAACTTCTGGCGTTAGGCGCTCCATAAGTGTCTGAGAGTGATCGTTGGCTAGGAGCGCTATAGCTCTGGGAAGCGTGCTTTTGGGAATAAGAATCGATAGAATTTCTAGCTGCGGGGGCACCGTAAGACGAGGAAAGGGATCGAGACGATGCGTAAGAGGGTCCACCGAAGCTCCTTGAGCTATGAGATGAAGAACTACGTCCAAACGAAGATTTGGGGCTTGAATAACTGGACGACAAGGAGTTTCTTGCGGCAGGCGCACCATATTGTTCAGAAGGAGCTGACCGGAAGCCAAAACCAGAACTCGGGGCACCGTAGGACGTGGAAGGACTCCTAGCAGCAGGGTATCCCGACCGTGCTGAAGCATCGTAAGAATCAGAAGCTGATCTCAAGTCTGGAGCGCCGTAAGAAATAGAAGGAGAACGGGCAGAAGCGTAAGAGTCTACTCCATTTGCAGGCAAGTAAGAATCAGAAATCCCTCGGGCTGAAGGTACTCCGTATTCCTGAGAGGGATCAGCTAGGTTTCTAAAACCAGGGGCACCGTATTCCTGAGAAAGACCAGATCTTGCGGAGGGAGCACCATATTGTTGGGACAATCCGCTTCTTAAACTTGGGGCGCCATGTGATGGGCTGGATCGGGCATTAGGGGCCCCGTATTCCTGCGATAAGGAACGGGCACTCGGGGGTCCATACTCTTGGGAAATGGATCTTTGGTCAGCGCTATGATGGCTATGGGCGTGGTCATGTCCGTGATCACCACTCCGGGCGGCTGGGTAGCCGTCACTGAAAAACAAAGTTGGTGTCGTTACTGTATGTCTGGGGATGATTGATTAGTAAGCACTGTGGGTGCTGTTGATGCCTGGTTCATTAGGTCGATGCCCCACAAAACAGAAGAAGAAATTGTTTTTATAAGGACTTATCAGTTACAAACAAAATAAAGACCAGACTGGGATTTAGGTTAATATCAAAATATTTCCCCAACTACATTACTTTGGACCTAATATTTACAAGATATTTTGGTTTCTTACCCGACAGGCGGCTCGGCTATCGTTATGGATAGTAGACATAGCAGAGGTATGAGCAGCTAGAACAAAACAAAATCGTGTAAATAGGTAATGTCCCCACAATCATCAGGCAAGAATCGGATGATGTCATGAAATCCTGGAGAAATCGAGGAAACGCTTAGTTCTCTTGAAATTGGTTCTAAAAACAATACAAAATTTCTAATAGGTACCGATCTGACTGTTAAATTGGACCTTTTAGAAAAGGTTCTCTCTTTTCTTGATCGTGACCTGGCAAGGTTTTGCAGTCGCTGCATTCAGTTTCCGCGTTTTAAAAAACCAGCAGCGCCATCTTACGGCCACAAGTTTAAATAGCCCTTACAAAATATTTGCTTGCTATTTCTGATGTAAGTACCTTAAATTCGATCTATCTTACCTTCATTTTGTTTCTGGTTTTGATGATTTGAGATCGAAGTGAATACCTGCACATAAAAATCACCATTAGCATCACAAATTCCAAGCGAAATTAGCACAAAATCTTAATAAAAAGAGTTTTTTGTTTACTATGTTTTTACTAGCTTTTCACTTGAACTTTTCATAATACGACATTGATATTTCTTCATATACAGGTGTAAAAAAATGCTGCATATATTTTAAGGGATGAAATAGCCCATGAAACTGAACAACTTTCCCCAAAGAACATAGGGCAAAATATGAAGAAAAATATTCGGACCATACAAAATTACCGACCGACGACGAAGTCAATATTTTTACACCTTTAAAAATTTTTCATAGAAAGTCATCCATGTAGGTATATACTTTTACACTTCTACCAAAATTTGAATCAATATTTCGACTTTATTTCTATCTCAGCACATTTATACTTTCTACAAAACTTTACCTACCCTAAGACGAGAAAATGCCGACTTGGAAGGATGACAGTCGATCGAATGATGATGTCCAAAGGTGTCTTCATCTATTTATACTGGATCAAGCTGAACAATGCTGATCTATCACAAACTTTCATTTACCGTTCTAAAGCTAGACTTTCAACTCTATGTCTGAAGCTTTAAAAACTTTTATTCTGTTTTACAACAGCTAATGGTGTCTGGTAGATAATGCATTGTGCGAAACCTTCGTGGTGACAAGTACTAATGTAGTAGATCACCTAAGATCGGTTAACTTGATAAAGGTTTAGGCAAAGGGAGATTTGATACGCTTCTTGATACTTTCAAGCTTAGAAGAGAAGGTTTTCTTCGTTATCATTTACTACCTTGGTTTACTACCTACCCACTTAATGGTACTACTTCTTATAAGTTTAATAAGTAGGATGTAAAAAAACTGGCAACTTTTTCTGCAAATGGTAAAAATACTTAATATATAGGCACCTACTCGTGTCAGCATGTCAATTTATTTATTTAACCATTTATTGCACACAAAACCAGGTACGTAGAGGACAAATACAAGAAGAAAAAGGACAGAACAGGCACTGCTTGTTTCTAGAAAGAAATTTCTTACAGCAGACCTATGAAAGTGAGAACTGCATTTAATGATTGTCAGCATCGATTGTATTCGTACTTCAAGCAATTTTTTTACACCTTAGCACCGAATAACTAATAGTATATTAGTTACCTCAGAAAAGTAGAAGTAGTTGAGTTACAAATAAAGGTTCTGAAGTAGCAAATTAAGGTTTTTTTGTGAGTGTTAATGTCAAAGTTAAGTGACTTCTTATCGGTTTCGGTTTTCCTATCGGTTTTGGCACATATTCGTTTAGGCACAGTTGCGCCTGCTGAGTTTTCATCCCCAATTCAGGGCCCTGGCGGATCGCACATTTGACGCACGACGACGGAGCGAAAAAATATCGCAGCGGTCTGTCAAACCGATACTAGAAACGTCACTCCCCATACTAAAACCATGGTCTATGCTAAAACCGCACTCGACGGATAACACTGCGATAGCGCTGCGTCAACAGTGGTTGAGCGGTTTTAGTATGGGGAGTGACGTTTCTTGTATGAATCTGACTCCGTCGTGCGTCAAGTGTGCGATCCGCCAAGTCTGCTAAATGAAAATCGTTTCTGTTGGATATCGATTGGATCTCAGTTGTATGATTTCGGTCATTTCGTAGTCTGCTAACAGTTTGAAGTATGGCAAATCGTAGTGGTAATGGAATGACAGTTGAGTTTCGATGGCGTTACGGTTACAACATAGACTTATTATATACTAACGTGGTTACAATGACAAAAAATATCAGACTTGGGGCCCTGGTTCCTTTTTACCAACATTACCAAGCAACTGCGGACCGGACTTTAGTTTCTTAATTTAATTGTGTATTTTGTGAATGCCGGCTGAGAATAGCATTATTCACCCCATTTCATTCCCGGTAAAATTACTAGTGTAGATATTACTATGTAGACGACGACAGATTCACATCCTTAATTATACAGGGTGCAAATATGGACGCCGAAACTGCACAGGACAGAGACAAATGGAAAAGTTAGACAAAAAGAGCCGACCCCAGAAGATGGGATAAGGCTAAGGAGAAGAAAATTATACAGGGTTTAAAAATATTAGCTGCAAACGCTTTAAGGGATGAACCAGCCTACGAAACTGAACAACTTTCCCCAAGGAACATAGGTCGAAATATGATGAAAAATTTTGGACCTCCCAAACAAAATTATCGACCGATATTTAGGTATATGGGAGGTCCGAAAAAATTTCTCATAATTCCACCTATGTTTCCTGGGAAAAGTTGTCCGGTTTCGTGGGCTGATTCAACCCTTAAAATATTTGCAGCTAAGATTTTTACACCTTACATATTATAATAAAATAACTCATACGACTTTTCCTGGAACGGCCGTCATAAAATTTGTAAGTAGGTATTGCTACAGGTATTTTGTTTAGGGTACCTGCAAAGGGTCGGTATATAAACTGCTCCAATAGCGGCGTGTCCTAGTATGCAATATGTATTGCAAAACTTGCATCTAACCTCAATTGGTTACGTTCACAAATCCGCGCTACATCACTTAAGTTCACCTGTTCAAACCGACTGCAAGCCAACTGCAAGCCACATTGCGAGCGCGGGGACTGATAATCGATGTTTTTGGAATCGTGTGATGCGGAATAACTCGCTCTCCTACTCTCTTTCCCACTCTCGCTCTTCTTCTCTCCCTCTCGCTCGCTCTCCAACTCTCTCCTGCTCTCGCTCTCTTTCTCGCTCTCGCACTCTCTCCCGCATTTGCTCTCGCTCTCCCTCTCGCTTTCCCTTCGCCTTCGCTATACCAAGCCTTTGCCAGCCTGTTAGTCAAGCGTGGTGAGTGTGACAGTATCCTCCAGCAATGGGAGGCGCTTGCCTAGAAACTCAGAACAAACACTAGTTAAATTCCCTTTTCTGCAATAGATAGGTATTACACCACAAGTACACACCAATGCCGCGTGGTGCTGGCTTAGAATAGCATCACCCCTTTTTCTTTCCCGTGGGTGTTGTAAAAGCCGACTAAGTGACTCGAGGGTTTCATGTGTATTGCAATTTTAGGCGACACGCTGACAACTTGTCTCTATAGTTACACGACCTATCTGAAACGGCTTTCAATTATTTTGTCAGAAATGGCGATAACGACCGTAATTTTACGATCGTTAATTGTGTTTAAATGTATATGCTACAGTAAAAACCCGTTTTTAGTTAAAACGCGTTTTCACGAGTTAAAACTAGTTTTAACTGAATAGCTTTGTCAAAACTAGAATTAACTGTGGTTCAAAAAATAAATTCAGTTAAAACTAGTTTTAACTAGTCAAAACGCGTTTTAACGAAACCAATCAGTTAAAACTGATTCCACAAACTTCAGAAGTGGCGTGACGTGTTAGAACGATTCTGATTGATCTCCAAAAGAAGAAATGTTTTTTTTTTTATAATTTTTATATTGATGTAACTCACTAAGTAGAATACTAGTTTTTGTCCTGTATGAAGATTTTAAAAATACTTTTGTTAAATGTGTAAGACTTGATTTAAACTTTAAGTAAAATTGCCAATTTAATTATTTGATCTTCCTAAGGAGATTTTTTTTTATATAATTTTTATATTGATAATAAATATGAATGTTACTGAATTATTGAAATGTTACAATTCACAAATATTCTCAATAAATGTTGTAATAAAAAATATATTTTAATGTTTCATTTTTAGTCAAGGCAAATTACAAACAAAATTTCCTACATAAAACTAGTTTTGTCTATCGTTCAAAGTTAAAACTAGTTTTACCTAAAACTCAACCGTATAAATCAGTAAATTCTAGTTTTTACTAGGAGATTCTAGTTTTTACAAAGGCAGTTAGTAAAAACTAGTTTTAACTCGTGAAAACGCGTTTTAACTAAAAACGGGTTTTTACTGTAACATATGCACCTACAAAAGTCTATATTATGTGTATGATGATGCAACAATCCACGTAGTTTTGCAGTCGGCACGCAGTCCGTGTGTACATCCGTGTTCTATCATCCACTCGCTATAATAAGTCATAAACTGCCCTGCGATCAATCAACATTCATGCATGATCATGATCCTTGCTTATTCTCAAAATAAACACATTTTCCTTTCGATGCCGGATTCATAATAGAAGAAGTAGGAGACTTTTGGACTGATGGCGGTGGCACTATTATTTTATTTTTATTGGCATTTTGACATTGGCAAATTACGCTACTTACAATGAGAGCATAGAATATTTCCCCACCTTGACACTGGCAGAATTGTCCCTGGAGACAGAAACCACATCCTAAAAAAATTAATTGAATTGAATGTTGAGGTCAGTGGTAGGATGAGACGAAAAAATAGTAATGAAAGTCATCGACAGATGGCTCTGAAAATCTGGGAAGTTGAAAGTAAAAGGTAATTTATAGGGAGTTTGTGTTTTGTTCGGTAGCTTAGTTGCGCTAGTTAAATGAATTTATGGACGTGAATACCCACGAGGTCGTAATCTCTTTTTGTGTGGAAAACCGAGTCGTTAAACGACCCGGTGAATCCAAGTGTGAATCTTTCAACCACCTTCTACAAGTAGCAGGCTTCTGACATGGTTGTGTAACGACCGCAGTCTAAGTAATCATAGACAGCAAACGAGACCTACGCCTTAACGTGCCATCCACAACACGGAACCATCTTTCTTACGGACAATCGGGTGGTTCAGCCCGCAATAACCGAGAAGTCAGATGGCAGTCGATTTGTGCTTGGTTCCACGTCAAATCCCCTAGGTTAGGTAGCCGACCCCTACAGAGAACGGGATAAGGCAAGGAGAATGAGTCAGTGAGTAGTACCCACGTAGTACCTATAGTTCTATACAGCCAAATGGCCTTGACATCATCATGATAATGAATGATCCATCTGATCATCGAATGAACGAAAGTACTTTATTAGTTCATTGAGGGCAAGGGCGACATTCACTCTATCTTTTGACTATTAACTACTGGGTGAAAATTTGAAAACGGTTCTTCAGGTCCCTTTCCTGGCAAATTTGAAATTTTAGTTTTATGGTTATTTTATCATTGCATAATAATAAGGGCCTATTGAAAAGGTTATTTACGAAAAAACACCTAAATCGAACCACAGGTTTCGTCAAAATTCAATTTTGAAATTTGAGGTGCCAGTCAACGGGACATTTTACGCCAGTCAAGGGACAAAGTAATTATTTTAACAAAATATATGAGTAAAAGCTGTTAATCTTTTGCTTTTAACTAAGTAGAATAGAAGTAAAAGTTGCCGCAGCCTACCAGACTAACGCCCTGAAGCCTCAGTCTGGTTAAGACACGACGCACCTAGTCACAGACAATTTGCTCGTGTTAAAAACATGACACAGCTAGCCCGACATACGAAATGAAACAGCCACAGTGTTCGACAACCACAGTTGACAGGCGGGCGTACGTGATCTGTCGACCTCCGGAAGAAGGCTGTTCGTAAACAGCCGAAACGTAGACCCAATTCTCCACCAAAACAATAGTAACGTAAGTCGTTTAAACTTAGGCCATAATGAAACAGCTAACATGAGACAAGAAAAAGCCACCGCAAACATTATGACCTGACAATTAACTGTGTTGAGCCACTTAGGACATTTTGCGAATTGTACATTCTGCTACTGTACAGACGAAGATAACCTTAAAGATGACGCAATCAGCCTGAGACATGCATGACTATGATAGCCTTAGACATCACTAGGCAAGCAACCTAACACACGACACTGTATACATAAGACACGACGCAATCAGCTGAAGAGACGTCGAAATCAGCCTGACATAACACCGCCACCTTGAGATTCAACGCACTCAGCTAAAGAGATGTTGCAACTGACCTAAAACATAACGCAGCCATCCTGAGATACAATACAGTCAGCTGAAGAGACGCCGCAATCAACCTTAGACATAACGCAGCCAACCTGAGATACAACGCAGTCTGCTTAAGAGACGTAAAAACAGCCTGACATAGCGCAGCCACCCTGAGATACAACGCAGTTACTTAAGAGACTTTGCATTATGACCCTGAGTGAGATAAAACGCAGCCAACCTGAGATAAAACGCAGTAAGCTGAAGAGACGTAGCAAAGAGCCTGAGTGAGACATGACGCAGCCACCCTTATATACATCGCAGTCAGCTTAAGAGACGTCGCAGTCAGTTCAAGAGACGTCGAAATCTAAACGAGACATAACGCAGCCGCTCTGATATACAACGCAGTAGCTTAAGAGACGTCGCAATCAGTCTGAGACATTACGCAACCACCTTGAGTTACTACGCAGTCAGCTTAAGATCGTCGCAATTAACCTTAAACCTAACGCAGAGATCCTGATATACAACGCAGTCATCTTAAGATACGTCACAATGTGCCTGAGTGAGACGTATTGCAGTCAACCTGAGATACAACGCACTCAGCTTAAGAGACATCGCAGTCAGCCTAAGATAAAACGCAACCACCCTGAAATACACCGCAGTCAGCTTAAGATACATCGAAATTAACCTGAGACTTAACGCGGCCTCCCTTAGATACAACGCAGCCACACCTAGAGATATAAAGCAAGTGTTTTTAAACTATGTTATCTGCACGAAAAACAATGCTGTTCACCTCCTGGAAACCCGTTATCTAACTTACAGTACCCATGGGGAGACATGGGGTGGTGCTATTCTACTCTGCAGGCACACCTTTACACAAAAAAAAATGCAAAAACAATCATTAAAATAACATTAGTCACTTGACTGGCATAAAATGTCCCTTGACTGGGAAAAATGCCAGTCAAATGGAGCCAGTCAAGGGACAATTTTCTATGTTTTTAGTGATTTATTGGTAAACGCTTGAATGTAATCAAAATTTTTAAACGAATCTTAAATTTCGCTTTATTATGCGACATTATTTGTTCATAACAAACCCTCTGTAATAACTCTTTCATGAATGAAACATGCACAGGAAAGGGACCTGGCGCGGGTGCAAAAATAGGATAAAAAAAATTAACATCCCCTATTTTATTCTAGAAGTGTCAAGGAGCTATATGCTCCCTCTCCAGGGATGAAGAAGCAATCCTGGCAGAAGGCAGAAACAAGACCTAGCTCATAGTTCTATTAGTTTCAGCGATTCAATCGTTTTAGACCACGTATTCAGAAAACACAAAAACGTGTGACCAACAAAAACTGTCGTTTTTATCGGTATACGCAGTTAAATATTGTCCTCTTAATAATTTTCAATGAATCTAGATGATATAAGGATTATTATGATGGGTGAAAAGTTATATGATGTCCAGCTAGATAAAACTTTATGCGTGTTTGAATTTCGCAATAGCTGAGTGTGACACGCGAAGAACGCGTGTTTTGGCCCCGATTTCAGGTTTCAGATTAAGTTTTAGTTAAACATATTTCATAATTTGTGGATGGAGTTTTAGTTTCTGAATAGTCAATTTAACATTATTTCGTGTGAAAGTTAGTAAAAACCTGTAAGTGTTATACTTTTGAAGAAATTAACGTGTGACCGCAATTTTTACCCTCTCCAGGAATCACCCTACTATTATAATAACCCTACCAAATCGGTATGAACATACATTGCTGCTAATAAAGCCAAGCATTGTAGTGACGGCCTTATAATAAATAGCAATGTATACTAAATCGGGCCCAGTCGACAGTGTAATAGACATTTCTATAAACATGATGCGTACGCGTCCTAACACTTGCATTTGTTTCATTACAAACTTACGTTTTCTATCACGAAACTCTATTCACTGTCAAAAGTTTAGAGAGACTCGGCTTTTGCAACGGTAAATGTACGTTGGTAATTCATTCGATTGACAATGTTATACTTGCGGTTCGTAAAGCAGATGTCTAAAACATTTTGTAACGGAGTAGAAGTTATTCATGCGAAAGTGTAAGTTGGTATTTATTTGCCGTTGAACATGCAATGTCGTTAAAAGACAAAAAGTTGCACCGAATAGACAGGTTACATCATTATTTTAATCTAGGCTTTAGTCTTGATTTTTGAGAAGTCGGTTCAGCCTTCGAGGAGAGGAACTAGCTAGTCAATAAAAAAATATTTCGAAATATGTTTGATTTTTATTAAAAGAAAAAAAAAAATAGAAAGCTGAACCCAAAGGAAAAGGGCAGTGCAGGCCTGGCAGATATGGTGATTCTTTTTAGTTGCGGTGAAAACATAGGTACCAAGTCACTCCTATAATTTAACGATTTAAATGCCTACACACAACATACCAACCGTCTTTGACTCTTCGTTTGTGCAACTTACCTTAATTTAAATTAAGAACGTTCTAACGACAGATCGTGTACCAATGAAAGGATGACACTTATCACTGTCTTGAGCTATTTCAACGGTTTCTGGCCAGTTGTATTTCGTAATTTTGAAAAATCCATGACCTTACAGAAAATTTGAATTGAATATTCGTTGTTGATTCTTTGTTTTTATTAAAATACACCCAAATACGGGACCCTAGCAAAAATGATCGCAAATTTATGTACCTAATTGGGCAATATAATAGATAGATGGCGACTGTGGAGGATTTAGGATTTATCAATGTGTTCTTTGATTTTGATTCCGCCCACGACAGAAATCACACGGTGAAGGGGAAGATAACTGAACAATATAGGCGGATCGCACACTTGACGCACGACGGAGCGCTAAAACATCGCAGCGGTCTATCCTCAGGTCTGTCAGACCCATACATACTAGAAATGCCAATCCCCATACTAAAACCGCTCAACCGCGGCGCTATCGCAGTGTAGTCCGCCGAGTGCGGTTTTAGTATGGGGAGTGACGTTTCTAGCATGGATCTGACAGACTGCTGTGATATTTTAGCGCTCCGTCATGCGTTACGTGTGCGATCCGCCTAGATGTATTGTCAATTGTACCTTATGACACCTGCTTTAAATCGCATTTAAGTTGGTATCGTGTGATTACTATAATTACCAACCACGAGATGACATAGGTATTACATTCTTCAGTGGACTTCTTTTTGAACCACAACAGGCTCTAAAATAAAACTCCAGTCGGAATCCAAATACTTAATTATTATCTCTGGCTCTTACAATGGTTTCCCGGAAGCTTTATCAATCACTTTCAACGTGGCGTCAACGTAAAAGCCTATTTTTATAACTTCCGTTGCAGTTCGTTCATTGCTTAGTCCGCCAACTTTCATCAGTTTGTCAATTGATGGTCCCCAGAAATGATGACCATTGAGCTTGGTCCTGAAGTTAACAGCCACATTCCCCCTTAACCAGGTCTTGTAGATCACTTCTACTTCTATATATCCTCGAGTTGCTGTCAAAATTGCCGTTGCTCTTTGTCCTGGTTGCAATTCGGTCTCTATATTACTCGAAGCACCTACGGTGATGGTTTCTGAACGTTCCTCAGATTTGCCCCAGCTGGTTGTGTACGAAAATGATGTGGTGCCAGTTAGTTTTGCTAACAAAAAGTTTATATCAAAATCTACTTCCTCTGTTACAGCCATTTCATTGCTTTTTGTCCAGCTGGTTGTAAAAGTATTTTCTACTGTTTGACTTATCCCTGTATTGACTTTTATGGTGTTGTTGAAGAAATTCTCAAAGTCCTGCGACAGTATGATTGTCGGTTTCTTTGTCAAGCCCTTCACTCGAGCAGATTTCACTGTTATGATCCTTTTGACTTGCTCCCACTTGTATGTTTTATAAAGGTCTCCCCAGGGAGTAGGACTTTTTAGATACACGTCACTTGGCCTTCTTCCATATCTTTTTGTACAGGCTTCTTTTAGATTGTCTTTGTCCACTTTAAACAGTTCTATTTCATGATCACTTATCACTTTGCTCTCAGAGCCTGAAGCATTTATTGTAACACTTGAATTTGCATTTGTCTCAATGTCTATAGTAATTTTGGCGTTAATTGAATTAATCAATAAAAAAACAATTAAACTTAAGATTTTCATATTGCTTGTACCTAGGTATTTGACTTCGAGCACTTTTTAACGGAAAAACATTAATTTTGTCTAAGCAAGTTGGTGAGTTATAAAATAATGTGTAAAGATAACTCGTGAAACTTATTTTGGATGTGCTTGTAGATAGCAAAGGTCAAAAACCAAGTTACACGAATCTGATAAAGTTCCCCATTTACATAATGGGAATACCCTTGAAAACATCCAGCGATAAACTTCTAAACAATGTTTACAAAGTAAAAAAGTTATAAATATGAAGCATTCTGAAGAGTCTTGGAAAATGCTAAACAAACGTAAGTTAGGTTTAAAATGTGTGACCAAGTAACCATTCTCCATATAATTTAAATAGGTACCAACTTAACGATAGCTGTGTATGAACTGTGTGATAACTCATTTAACAGTAATGGTCATATATTTTATTAATAAGTAGTTAACATTAATCCTGACCTTTAAGATAATTATTCAGGGCAACTATTGCAAAGATTAAGTTGTGAAGTGTATACGTATTGTAAGTAAACAGATAACTTCCACACGAATAATATTGTTAAAATACATACCTGCAGTTATTTAAGATTTTACACTAGCAAAGAAAGTGAACGGCAAAAAGTGATAGTAACTAATTATAGGATGTGGAATATACTACTGTTGATTTTAATTTGTGTTTTGTGCGAAGGAAGAATCAAAGTTGAAATTATAACTGCTTCAGATAAAGATCATGCGAAAGTTAATATATCCGGAGCAGACAACAAACTTATTACTGACAAAGAAATCGGGCTATACAATTTTACGAAGGAGAATCTAAACAGAGGAATAAGAATCGAACTCGGCAAAGCTCCTGATAATATTTTCTGGTCAGACCCTACTACGTACGGAGATTTGTTCAAGAAATTCAAATGGCCCGAAGTTCGACGAAATGTAGTAGTTGCAAAAGCGAAAATTATAAACATTGTCAATGAAAATGCTGATTTGAAAGTCATCAATTACATAAACGATAACAATAATAAGACCATTGAATTCAATATCCGTGAATTTGCAGTTTTAGAGAATACGATATCTTCAACGTGGTCGAAAGAAGGTTTGCTAAACGATACAATACATTTTGATGTTGAAATAGATTTTAATAACAAGAAGAAATTTCACTTTGGCGACACTTGGGGTAATAACTCCTTCATATTTGTAGATTTACCTTTCGGAGTATCCGAAAAGAATGCTACCATAAAAGTTAACCCCGGACAGTCAGTGCTATATAAATTAACTGGACAAAAAACTACGATAAGAGTGGAGATTGAGTATGTAGCGAAACTAGTTGGCAATCTGGTTTTAGACTACGAAAATCTTTATGGGAAGTATCACTTTTATTCACCAACTGTAAACAATATCATGAGAGCAGCTGGAATGAATAACGATATACGAACCACGCAGTGGATTGAGATACAGTGTTACACGGAACCCAGATTATCTTTGACAGACAGTGTATCAGGAAAACCAGTGACTTCAAATGAGAGAAGTCATTTCATACAAGTTGATAGAAAAAGTAAGGGAATAGGGAAGAAACGTCGCATGAACACTGCAGCTTCTTTTTCAGGTTGATTCACGAAATCGGTTTCGTGTTTTGTGGTACCTATTTAAAAAAATATATATTATGAATTTTTAACTTTATTCGTATTATAACATCTATGTTCCAGAAAATCCATCTTGTATTTTGTTTGTGCCTACTGTGATCATTAATAACGAACTTTTGGAAGTTTTAAAAAACGCCATCTGTTATAAAACTGAAAAATAAATTCGTGAAAATCTTCAAATTATCAAAGAAGATAAATACGAGGGGTTATTGTAGACAGCACAGAGTTAAAATGTCATTTCCATCACTAGGGGCGGCGCACGCATGATATCTGTTGCCTGAGGTAATTTACCAAGAAGCTTATAAGTAGCTTATAGCTTCTTGTAGTTTACCTACAATTAAAGTGAAACCGACACGCCACTTGACCACACGCGTAGCTAATCTGACCGCTGACCTGAAATGACTGGTTGTTGCTACAATATTGGTGGCACTTATTGAAAATCGCCATTTTGGCGCTGGAAAGCAAATACGATAGTACGCGGTACTCTCATAGGTGGCGCTTCGATTAAGGTCGTAAAACTAGCGTCATTTGAATGGGACAACCTATCCAGTGCGTGGATAACTTTATATTAATGCGATTACATAGATAATCTTGAACATAAATTTAATTTAATGCTCTATAGTCTGTAAGTTTAGGTACTTATCTTTTTTTAAACACACTTTGTATGAAAGTGACACTTCAGAACTGTCAGTTTAATACAAAGTTTGTTTACAAAAAGATAAGTATAGCCATAGAAAATCTATGGGCCAGATCGGCTAACACGAGTGTCGTCGGATGGCGTCTGGTGCCTGCAGTGTGTTTCCGCCACAAACTCACTAAAGACGTATAACGCGCTTTGTTTCCCTACCTTTTTACTTGACATTGGCACAAAGTAAACTAATGCCATAAACAAAAGTACTTACTAAAGACGAGGCAGTTTGGTCTCAAAACCTACGCCTGTCCGAATGGATAAAAAAAAGTAAATGTTTGCGTCAAAAGTTCGAAGGTTTATTTGATTTTTTGCTTTGTAACAAAAATTCTAATCATTTAATTCCATTCTAAATCTAGAATTTAGATAAATAACCAGTGATAAATGTGTTTGAAATAGATTGAGTATTAGCTGTTGGTTGTGTTTCATAGTTAGTTCCCTGTCACAATTTTCATCGTGATTTTGTGGATATTATTTGATAAAAACAGCATTTTCTCATTTGAATTTGTTTCTTAATAATTCAGACTCGTACGTATTACGCACGTGTGTTTTGGCATAAAAATACATTGTTAAAAATGGTCCAATTAATTGGTTTGCTCATCTGTGTGCCTTTGTGGACAATTTCGTGAGTACATTTATGTAGTTTAGTGTTATTATTATTTTTTAATAAGGGGCACTTGAGAAGTTTGCTACTAATAAAATAATCAGTCATTTGCTACAATCTTTCAGTTACATCTCATTCATTCACCTTGCCTTACTTATCCCATTCTCTGTTGGGGTTGGCTACCTAACAGTTACAACTATGCATGTAATTTTTTGACCTATTAATTGTGTAATATATTTGTTACTGTTGGTCCCTTTATCTGTGTTTTAATGCTCAAAATCCTGAATTGTGTGCATCAACTTGGTTTGTATAAAAAATGACATAAAGTTATGTAGGTAATGAAACTTCATGGATTTTTTAAATAATTTTATGTACCTTTTTCTGCATGGGTAAACAAGCCAGTACTGTCAAGTATGTTTTTCGGAAGTATTTCAGTATAATTTTTTAATGAAAAGGTATTAACTACTACCCTATTATTACCTACTATTACTCGAATCCAGCCCCACACAAACATGACTTTATTTCATATGTTTGTTCCACTGTATCTTTAATTTGTATTACTTGCTATTTACAATTGGAATTGGCTTATAAGTGGATGCCTATTACATATAATAATAAAGCAGAAAGCTGGCTAAAAACCCTTGATATTGAAGTTTGATCCGAGCAGGGATGGCCATACAATATGATGATGATGATAATAATAAAAGGGGCAAATGTTTTCTCTCTACTTTTATATTTTAACCCACTTTAACTATGTTTTCTTTACACATTAAAAAAATCCTATTTTAATAACAACAGTTACCAGTACTGGCACATCACTATTTCACAATATCAATTTACTATTGGTCTTAGATCTGGCCATACTAGGACCTTCACCAAGCTGTTTAATGAATGAAATGTGCATTTTATACAATAAAATATGCCAATAAATATATTGCATATGAGTTGTGTAAAAAATTCAATCCAGAGTACGTTTTTTTTTTTTTTCAAAAGGTGACTTTTTGTTTTAAAGGATCATGACAACTTTTGTTTGGATGCTCGGCCTGTTTTTCATCAGTCTTGCGTCACACTTGCAGGAATCGCATCAAAGCCAAAGTTATATAATAATAGAGATTAAATATTGCTTATCATTTTAGCATAGGGAATTTTTATGCAACATACTAGTTCTGGAGTTATTGAGTGTCAAAGTCGGGCATCGAAAGAGACAAAAGTGCTGATGTTTGGCGCTCTTTAGTGTATTTCGTTCTAAATACGTTATTTTTGGTAAGCAGTGTAGAAAGTACGCCTCAGTAATTTTTTTTGTTAAAATTCTTCTTCTAAGTCAATGCCTCATTCCTGAGGGACGTGACCATGGGGAGCCTCTGCTCCACCAAATTTCTCCAGGCTCCGCGGTCTTGTGCCATGTGCACTGACGCCTGCAGTGTGGCCTTGGTTGCCTGCTGTACTGTATCGGTCTATCTGACCGGTGCTCTTCCATGACTTCTTTTGCCCAAAACTTGCGACTTTTTTTCTTTTTTTTTGTTAAATAGGTAAAGGTAAATTTTCAATTTTATTTTTATTAATATTCTGGGTTTTCTGCAACAATTAACCTTGCTATTTTTCATTGAAATTGGCGATATTATATATTGCATTTATTTGTTTTGTTACGCAAGACACATGGTTAGCCCATGTATGGGCATTCTCCTTTAATCATACTTTGGACTAAATTTTTTTAGGCAACCCATACATTGATTGTCTTGTATTGTACAACACATTTATTGACATATTTAATTGTATAAAAAACATACTTCATTCAAACAGCTCAGTGAAGGTCCTAGAATTGCAGGATATCAGATCTTGAAAAAAAAAACAATTGAGAAAACTTTCTTTATTTTAATTGTAATCTATTTTAATACGAAATTAGTCATTCACTGTAAATTTTTAGCACAGGTGAGTTGTATTGTATCTTAGCTCATTTTTAAATACTGGCTTTTTAATTTATTCCAAATATCTAGAATGATTTTTATTTCACACTTACAGGTAAAAAGGTATATTTTATTATATTACAAAAGTGTAGAATATTAATCAAGATTACCTAATATCCCTTCCCAATACTTCCCATATTGTATAAATATTTTCTATTTGATATTTAGAGTGTCATATCGAAGGGCAAAAGATTTACAAGCAATGAGATTAGAATAAGTTGTTGATAATCTAATTAGTAATTACTCATACTAATCCCACCAAAAACATTTTCATGTCAAGATATTGCCAACACTAGCAAAAAAGACATCAGATCTCAAATATAGCCAACATCTCAATCTATATGGCCTATTATTATTTATTATTAATTATGCCGTGTGATGCCGGCTTAGAATAGCATCACCCCACATCCTTCCCGCGGGTGTCGTAAGAGGCGACTAAGGGACTCGAGAGTATTGGTGTATTACAATTTTTAGGCGACAGGCTGACAACCTGTCACTATAGTGATACACATGTTTTCTGAAACTACCTTGGAAAACAATCCTCAATAATGTCAGACGTGGCTATAGCGACCGCATTCTTACGGCCGTTAACGCTCTGCCTAACCCGCAAGGGATAAAAGGCGTGATATATGTATGTATGTATTAATAAAAAAATAATAATAAAATATATGGCCTAATTTCACCAACTCAGATGTCACAAACTCTACATCTTATTCAAATAAGTACTATGGGATTTATTTGCCGTGTGATGCCAGCTTAGAATAGCATCATTCCATTTCTTTCCCGCGGGTTTCGTAAGAGGCGACCAAGGGACTGGAGGGTTTCATGTGTATTGCAATTTTTTAGGTGACGGGCTGACAACTTGTCACTATAGTAATACACGAATCGTCTGAAACAGCCCACAATTTGTCAGACATGGCGTTTGCAATTGTATTTTACGGCCGCTAGGGATGAAGGCGTGATATATGTATGTATGTATTTTAAGTGCCAATAGATGGAACTACTTCAGTTTGGTTGTATGTATGTATGGATAAATTATCCTCAGAATTTATCAGTCTAGTACACCACACACCAAAGTTATGGGGTTCAAAAATCGAGGAAATACCTACTTAGAGGAAAGGTAGGTAGGACCCTCGCGAGCCACAATAGATCTGCATAGGTCGCAGTGGCTGTTGGTCTTATGTGCTATACAGGGTGTAAGAAAGAGACTTTGCAGGCGTGATCAAACCATGAAACTGAACAACTTTTTCTATGGGGGCCATAGTGGGAAACGAAAAAATTTTTCCGAGTTCCGATACAAAGTCAGTCAGCTGATCGGGAATTGTGTATGGGAGGCCGGAAATTTTTTTTCGTTTCTTAACATAGCCCACCTATAAAAGTTGTTCAGTTTCATGGTCTGAGCACGCCTGCAAAGTTTTCGTTACACCTTCTCTTACACCCCCCTGTATAATAAGGGGCCTCGCGCTACACATGGCTGGTCTTGGCGGGGGCACTGCAGTGGCCCCAGATATAATTAAATACTGATAAAATTTATATCCGTTAACCTACTTTTCATCATTTATTGTTGTGATTAAGTATTTATTTATCAAAAGGGTATTAAAACAGAAAATCGTCCCTTTGAGTCCATATTAATTTATTGCACACAAGATAAAACACAAGACAATAACATTAAGAAAAACAATACAACATTTACTAGTTATGTACAGTAAATGTAATTATAATTACTACGACGTAGAGGTAGCATAAAGTGACGAAGTATTTTGTATCTTACTATAGTTACAAATTCAAAATCAGTTTAAAAATATAACTCCCATAGTTACTTATTCTAATTAGGAGGCCTTTACCCAAAGAGGAATCCAAAAAGGAACTCAACATACCTACTTAAGAAAGATAACATACATAAATGCCTCTTTCCCGTTGGGGTAGGAGACTATTTCCTTCCACTTGCTACGATCCTGACATACTTTCGCTTCTTCTACATTCATCAGTCTTTTCATGCACGCTCGTCGGAACTAAAAGATAACTAACACTATAATAACATAGGTTTCACCGAAACCGAACATTTGGCCGAGTATTCGGTAAAGAATTTGCCGAACTGAATATTTGGCCGAATAATTCGACAGGAATTGATGTCCATAGAAAACAATTTAGAGCCTAACTTGTTCGCGGATTAATTTACCCCTCTAACTTGTCACATTAGAAACATTGACAAAATAAAAAGCTGCATCGCACCTTGTTTTTGTAACATAACATTATCATTCTCCTTGCCCGTTCTCTGACGGGGTCGCTACATAACCTAGGGGAGTCGAACTGCCATCTGACCTCTGCAATCTGAAGGCTAACCTGGCCCGAATCCTAAGTTAAGTCACATTCAAATATCGTCTGAATTTAAATTTTATTTCAGTGTGGGTTTCATAATAATGTTTTTCCTTCACCGTAAGAGCAGTCGGTAAATGTACGTGAGGAAAAACACAGTACATGGCGGGGATCCAACTCGGCCGCAATTGTAAGACCGGTGTCCTGACCACTCAGCCGCCGCTCTCTAAGCGGTCAATCATTTTGATATCTCTTCCAGGGTGCTACTAGCAGGCACGACGGTCACCGCCGGCCTGTTCATCTTCCACGCGGCTGTGGTGCCTCTCATCTTCAAATACTCAAAGACGTTTCGGCGAGGACTCATATTCCTCAACTTTGGTAAATACTATTGCCGGATACACTTGCATAATTTCGCAGGTGATGATGATGATGTGCCGTGTGATGCCGGCTATGCCGTGTGATGCCGGTTTAGAATAGCATCACCCCATTTCTTCCCGTGGGTGTTGTAAAAGGCAACTAAGGGACTCGAGGGTTTTATGTTACAGTCATACATGTATCATCGAAAAGGACCCTCAATACTTGTCAGACGTGGCGATAACGACCGTAATTTTACGATTGTTAACGCTCTGCCTACCCCGGAAGGGATAAATGCATGATTTGTGTATGTATGTATGATAATGATGATCTCTCCGACCGATTTCGGCCATGGCGACCCTGTGGCGACCACTTCGACTCCTAATCAGATCGGTGCTGATGCGCCCGGAGATGGCTATTGTAGCCAATTTTGGCAGTAAGCTCCCGTGCGCAGTGTGGACACGTGGTTTGCCATTCACATAATTATAGTTAATGACGACGGGTGGACGCAGGTAACGATTGAGTCGTGGTAGCCCAAATTGAAGAGGTATCGCCAGTAGTAATGGCGAATGTCGATTCAATTCCTTCCTGTGGTAGAAAAGGTGCAAATTTTTCGATAGTATTATTGAGGTCAATTCAGTAAGTTCCCATAACTAAAAATATTGAGCTGTCACTAGCGGTCAAATAGGTGTATAAAATGATAGATTGTCTATGCTTATGTGTGGGATACCAAGTCTCGGTTTCTCATGCGATACCGAGATTAATGTTTGTCTGTTTGTATATTTCAGTGCAATGGCCGTTGTTTATAGACTTCGAGGACCCGTCGGCCAGCGGGCTCGACGGGGCGCGCAATCTTTCCGTTGAGTACCATTCTAAGGAGGACAATTGTAAGGTTAAGATTGGTGAGTCTTTATCATTTTATCATTCAGGGGTGTAATGACCAAGATGCTAAAATTACTAGGTGAATAAATAAAAGATATTTAAAAGGGTGAATCAGTCCATGAAACTGGGCAACTTTCCCCAAGAAACATATGTCGAAATGTATGAAAATTTTATGGACCTCCCATACAAATTGACTTGGTCGGTCGGTAATACCTATTTTCACGATCTGGCTGCTTGTACTACGGGAAGTAATTTTTGTTTTGACATTTCCTCAATTTTTTTTTTACGGGAAGTTGTTTAGTTTCATGGTCTGAATGCACCTATCAGTGTTTGGAGACCTGTCCCTTACACTGTATAGATAATAGATTACGCTTTTATTATTATTTTTGTAAATAGAAAACTCACGTGTCCACACTGTGCACGGGAGTTTACTGCCAAAACTGGCTACAATAGCCTCCTCCGCGCGCATCAGCGCCGATCTGATTACGAGTCCAAGTGGTCGCCATGGCCGAAATAGGTCGGAGAGATCATCATCATCATCGTCATTCTCCGTGCCTTATCCCGTTCTCTGTCGGGGTCGGCTACCTATCCTAGGGGATTTGACGTGGAACCAAGTTTTTACACAAAGCGACTGCCATCTGACCTCTGCAACCCGAAGGCTACCTGGCCCGAATCCTAGGTTGAGTCACATTCAAATAACATCTGGATTCAAATGTTTACTTGAATGTGGGTTTCATCACGATGTTTTTCCTTCACCGTAAGAGCAGTCGGTAAATGTACTTGAGTAGGTAAAAACAGATTGGTACATGGCGGGGATCGAACTCGGATTTCACGAATTGTAAGACCGGTGTCCTAACCATTAGGCCACCGACGCTCTCATCATCATCATCATCATTATTATTATTTTCTACATACATACATATATCACGCCTTTATCCCTTGCGGGGTAGGCAGAGCGTTAACGGCCGTAAGAATGCGGTCGCTATCGCCACGTCTGACCTTTTTCGAGGATTGTTCAATAAGGTTGTTCCAGAAAACATGTGTATCACTCTAGTGAAAGGTGGTCAGCCTGTCGCCTAAAAATTGTTATACACCAATACCCTCGAGTCCCTTAGTCGCCACTTACGACACCCGCGGGAAGGATGTGGGTTGATGCTATTCTAAGCCGGCATCACACGGCACATTAATATTTTCTAATTTGCAGGTATATGGCACATTCTCCCGAAGAGTGTGTACGACCGGCTGAAAGGCAGTTTCGTGGATAACTCAGACAAAGAAGACTTGAATAAGATGATGGACGAAGAATTAGCCAAGTCCAAGCTGCCTATCATGATGTATTGCCATGGTAATATTACAAAATAATACCTTTATATAAATTCACAGATAGACAGACAGAAACACTATAAGTTACATTTGATAAGTACAAATATTTTAGAGTGTGTGGGTTTCCTTTATACAGGGTGTAAAAAAAAATTAAGTATATAGTTCCGGGTTCGATTCCCGGTGAGTCACTCACAAGGTTGTTATTATCACTTTATGAGTCGTTGGACGACTCGGCGCCCCACACGAAAATAAATTAAAAGTTTTACTATAAACCAGTCGAGTAGCTTTTTCTCCGAGAAAAATTGTTCGGTTTTACGTCTAGAACACGTCCAAAAAATTTGTGCAGTTGTCAAACCGAACACTGTAGTAAAGCGGCATTCATATATAAATTGAACAAAGTTTCCAAAATACAGGGTGTAAGAGACGGTGTAACAAAAACTTAGCACGCGTGACCACACCATGAAACTGAACAACTTTTTCTATGGGGGCTATGTAGGGAAACGAAAAAAATTTACCGAGTTCCTATACAAAGTCTCTCAGCTGATCGGAAATTTTGTATGGAACGTGGAAAAATTTTTTTTCGTTTTCCAACATAGCCCCCATAGAAAAAGTTGTTCAGTTTCATGGTCTGATCACGCCTGCGAAGTTTTTGTTACACCGTCTCTTACACCCTGTAAATAAACAAAAGTATCCGTGGTGCGATCTCATGTTTCTGTATTTAAAAATGTCGGCTTGTTGCGATAAGTTGTATGAAAAATTTTCAGAGTTGTCAAAGTGTAGAAATCGGCATACAGCGACTACATCATGATCAGATTATTTATTTTTGATTTCAGGCAACTCGAATTCTCGCGGCGCTACTCATAGAATCTCACTGTACAAATTTTTCCAAAAGATGGACTATCATACTATCGCTTTTGACTACAGAGGTAAGTATATCAGAAATATTGATTAATACAAATATTGAGGGCCGTTTTAGATAATTCGTGTATCACTTTAGTGCCGTGTGATGCCGGCTTAGAATAGCATCACCCCACATCCTTCCCGTGGGTGTCGTAAGAGGCGATTAAGGGACTCGAGAGTATTAGTGTATTACACTATAGTGATACACATGTTTTCTGAACCAACCTTGGAAAGCAATCCTCAAAAATGTCAGACGTGGCGATAGCGACCGTATTCTTACGGCTGTTAACGCTCTGCCTACCCCGCAAGGGATAAGCCGTGATATACGTATGTATATATGCACTTGTGACAGTTTGTCAGCCTGTCGCCTAAAAGTTGCAATACACCTGAAACCCTCAAGTCCCTCAGTCGCCTCTTAAGACACCCAAGTGTAATCATGCAGCAGGCATCACACGGTACGGGTTTTTACCGACGAATTTATTTTGTTTTGAGTTCCCCAAAAAGAAATTCGTCTTTAAGAACCATTTAAAATCATAACTATGAATAAGAAAACAAGAATTAACCCTGTCAATTAAACAAACAACAAACAAGAATTATGCCGTATGATGCCGGCTTAGAATAGCATCACCCCCTTTCTTCCCAACGTCCAAAAGTTGTAAAAGACAACTATGGGACTCGAGGGTTTCCTGTGTGTTACAATTTTAGACGACAGGCTGATAACCTGTCACTACAGTGATACACGAATCATCTGAAAGGGCCCTCAATACTTTGTCAAACGTGGCGATAATGACCGTAATTTTACGATCGTTAACGCTCTGCCTACCCCGCGAGGGATAAAGGCGTGATTTGTCTGTGTGTGTGTGTGTGTGTGTGTGTGTGTGTGTATGTGTGTGTGTGTGTGTGTGTAATTAACCCTGTATTATCCACATTTCAGGCTACGGGGACTCAACATGTGTAAGTCCCTCAGAAGCAGGCGTGGTGGAAGACTCATTAATCGTATACGAATGGATACTCAATACTATTACCAAAGATAACGAAAAACCCCCACCCGTAGTCGTGTGGGGACATTCTTTAGGTAAGTGCCCTTTTCTAGTCTGTTCTAGAACCTTCCGAACCCATTGTCATTCTCTCTTTTCGTGTGGGACACCGAGTCGTCCAACGGCCCGATAAACTCTAGTGTCAGAATTTTTCAACCGCCTTCTAAATGTAGCAGGCTTCTGACATGGTTGTGTAACGACCGACGTCTAAGTGATCATAGACAGCAACCGGTACCTACGGCTTAACGTGCCATCCGAAACACGGAACCATCTTACTTACGGACAATCGGGTGGTTCAGTCCGCAATGTCCTAACCAGACTGGTATCAAATTCACAAAGTGATAAATATCAACTTTGTGGGTGACCCACCGAGAATCGAACCCGGAACCTTCTGCGTCAAAGGCAGTCGCACTACGACTGTGCCACATCGGTCGATCCATGGTCATTTATTGCACAACGCACATTTTAGAAACTCCCAACAAAGTCGTAGTAGATTTTCGAATTATAACCTTTTTTGGCCACTCTAGAATATTCCAAACTTATTACACTATTTGACTTTCCTAAATATTACTGATGTGATTGAAGTTTTGACCAGTCAAGACGAATAAAGTCAGGGAATATCATCACATCTTGGAATCAAAACATTAAGCTTGAAAGCCTTATCTTAGAACTTGTTGGAACTCTATTTAGCCTTTGGTCTAAAAGGCTGATTCAATATATATTTTTGATTACTTTAGAACCTTCCTACTCCATAAATACAGTGAATGTTTCTAACCTCATTTCTCTTTTGTCGATTCTAGAAACTTTCGACCAAATCGTCATTATTGATCAGTGATCTTTAGATGTAATACCTTAGACTTGTGAACCCATTTTGACTACTCTATAACTTTCTGATGCTTTAACCCTTTTTGTATAACTCTAGAACCTTCCATCTCTATTGAATTTTTTTGGCCATTCTAGAACAATATGGAATTTTCTTTTGTTTTTTAATTATTATTCTAGTCGCTGGATAGATGGCGCTGTGCTTGGTATGTTACCGCAAAGAACGGAACGTAATATTAATTTTTTGTTTTTATGAAACTTGGACTCGGACTCATTTGGAACGAAAGTGTCAGTGTGTGACAGACTGTCAGTCAGTGCTGCAATGTTATTTTAAATCTTTTGACTTTGGAATCTAGTAACATAGTCAGTTCAACGCCATCTATCGAGTTCTTGGAATACTAGTTTTATTTAATTCTCAAAAAGAAAACTGCCTATTGCTTTTTCTTTAGATCATTCCGAAGTTATCAAAGTTTTTGTTTTGACCAATCCAGAACCCTCCGATCTAATGTAATTGCCTCCCAAATTTCAGGAACAGGCATATCGTCCCACCTGCTTGGCAACTTAGCAGCCCTATCTGAGAAGTTGTTGGATAGGGCTCCGCTTCCGCTGCCTCAAGGGCTGATCCTCGAAGCACCCTTCAATAACTTGGCTGATGAGGTGGCCCATCATCCAGCTTCAAAGGTAGGTTAAGAATTTAAGATTAAGTACCCAGTTCATATAAAGGTACTAATTTTAGGTAAAATGGCCAACTAAAGTATTCAACTTTAGGGCTATTTAAATTAGGGACTTTCTAGGGCCACAGATCACTTATATATTTGTTGTACTGAAGGAAAGTGCCACGTTATTTAAAGAAAATATAGATGGCGCGCAAGGAGTTTTACCATAATGTTATATTTTTGATCGGACCGTCAGTATCTGAATCGCGCCATCTATATTCCTCCTACCTCTATGTACCTCCCATACAAATTGACTTGGTTGGTTGGTAATTTTGTATGGAAGGTCCAATATTTTTTTCATATCTCAACCTATGTTTTTTGAATGCTCTTGCCCTACCACGCAAGGGATAAAGACGTGATATATGTATGTATGTTTATTGAAGAAACTTGTTTAGTTTCATGGACTGCTGCACCCTTAAAATATTTCCAGCTAATATTTTTACACCTTATATTTCCAGTTGGTAACGTGGCTGCCCTACTACGACACGACATTCGTTCAGCCGTTCCGCACCGAAACAGACTTCAAGTTTCTGTCGGACCAACATCTGACGAGACAGAAGCAGCTGCCCATTCTCATACTGCATGCGAAGGACGACGTCGTAGTGCCCTTCAGGGTAGGGCTCAAGGTCAGTCAAGGTCAAGGTCACTAATGGTAATTTGGTAAATACGTCCATAGTGCCCTTTAGAGTAGGGCTCAAGGTCAGTCAAGGTCAAGGTCAAGGTCACTAATGACAATTTGGTTAATATGTCCATAGTGCCCTTTAGAGTAGGGCTCAAGGTCAGTCAAGGTCAAGGTCACTAATGGAAATTTGGTAAATACGTCCATAGTGCCCTTTAGAGTAGGGCTCAAGGTCAGTCAAGGTCAAGGTCACTAATGACAATTTGGCAAATACGTTCGTAGTGCCCTTTAGAGTAGGGCTCAAGGTCAGTGAAGGCCAGGGTCACTAATTACGATTTGGTAAATACGTCCATAGTGCCCTTTAGAGAAGGGCTCAAGGTCAGTCAAGGTCAAGGTCACTAATGACAATTTGGTTAATATGTCCATAGTGCCCTTTTAGAGTAGGGCTCAAGGTCAGTCAAGGTCAAGGTCACTAATGACAATTTGGTAAATACGTTCATAGTGCCCTTTAGAGTAGGGCTCAAGGTCAGTAAAGGTCACTCAAAGCCAAGGTCACTGAAAGTAAAAAAGAGTGGATGTCGTCAAAGGTCACTATATTAAAATAGGTAAAAGTTAAGAGCACTAGTGAATTCATTCTAAAGTCTGTTTTTCTTAGAGAGTCCAGAAAGGTAAACAAACAAATCTCCACAGACTAAAAATCTCTAATATTAGATTTGGTAGGGCTGGCCAAGAGTGAGTCAGTTCAAAATCTTTATAACTGAGTCGAGTAAGATCATCGTAACTTGTTGATTGTTTGAATACAGTATTAAAAACAAATACCCTGTGGCTTTACCCACATTATCATTGTTTTTTATATATAAAAAAACAACCTTTATTGGATAATTTTGCCGTTCATAGTAGCGTAAATACAGTGCTATAAAAAGGAGTAGTAATTGAAATGTCGTCCCTTCTAAGCCCCGTTGATATGAATCTAAGTTTAAGAAAATAATGTTTTTCATTACTAATTATTTTTGTCGCACTGTACTTAGAACACTAAATAATAGAGACGGCATGATAAAACAATTCTTGCCTCTCGCTCGCTATTGTTACTGTTAGAAAGAGAAAGTCATTCTGAAGCAATAGCGTTTTACGGCTTGCGATTGACCGTCATTCGTTTCCTCGCTTCGTTCCGATGTCGTGTGTTCCGAATGCTCTTCCGTGTTTGATCCCTAACGACTTGGCTGTGATACGTTTTTTTTTATCTGAACCGACGATATACAATATGTGACACGTAGACCAGGCGAGGGAAAAAAAAGGAACTCGAGGGCACCATACACTCGTCCCTCGTGCTGCCTCCTGTAACTCATGGAGTGTGTGAGTCGGACATTAAATATAGCTTGATACCTTGTGACATCAGTCAGCTTTGGGAAAATGCTCAAGGTCAACTTTTCTTTGTTTCCTCTTTCCTTCTCATTCAGTATGGATCTGACAAACGTAACGGGTATCAAGTTAGATTTTATTAATTTTACCTATCCTAACCTTAACGGTACTTTCATCCTTACATAAGAGAAAGTAAGTCGCGATTTTAATAAATGTTTATAGATGTTATTTACGTAATCTCAAAGAATAAGATTGAACTTTTATGATCATACCTAATAATAATGACTAAAACAGAAAAAAAAGAAATAATCAATCAATCGACTCATTGACCGACTCTCTGAACTGAATCAGAACTTTGGATTCAATGATGTGGCACAGCACTATTCAAAGATGGCTGTATGTTCACGAACTGTCAAAATGTCCGTGTTTGTTTAATATTTTATTAATTTCTAATAGAATTTTACATAATTGAGTCATAAATTAAGTGTTTTCAGTTTTGTGGGATGTGAAACAAGTGAAATATGTATTTGTATGACAGTTGTAACGTGCAGTTCTCATATATTATGGCGAAATCTATCGACGTGGTTATGGCAAGTTGTTTGTTTACATTTATGGACTCTCTAAAAAAAATAGACTTTAGAATTACTCTCAAATGTTTGCCACATGTAACAATATCGAGCGTTTTTGGCTATCATTTAGGCTCTGCTTCTTTACCGTGTGATGCCGGCTTAGAATAGCATCACCCCATTTCTTTCCACGGGTGTCGTTGTCATACGAGGCGACTAAGGGACTCGAAGGTTTCAGGTGTATTACAACTTTTAGACGACAGGCTGACAACCTGTCTCTATAGTGATACACAAAATTATCCAAACAGCCCTCTATATTTGTCAGACGTGGCGACATCGGCCGTATTTTTGCGCAATTTTTACCTACCCTGTAAGGGATAAAGGCGTGATATATGTGTTTAGGCTCTACTTACCCCATAGGGATAAAGGCGTGATATATGTGTTTAGGCTCTACTTACCCCATAGGGATAAAGGCGTGATATATGTGTTTAGGCTCTACTTACCCCATAGGGATAAAGGCGTGATATATGTGTTTAGGCTCTACTTACCCCATAGGGATAAAGGCGTGATATATGTGTTTAGGCTCTACTTACCCCATAGGGATAAAGGCGTGATATATGTGTTTAGGCTCTACTTACCCCATAGGGATAAAGGCGTGATATATGTGTTTAGGCTCTACTTACCCCATAGGGATAAAGGCGTGATATATGTGTTTAGGCTCTACTTACCCCATAGGGATAAAGGCGTGATATATGTGTTTAGGCTCTACTTACCCAATAGGGATAAAGGCGTGATATATGTGTTTAGGCTCTACTTACCCCATAGGGATAAAGGCGTGATATATGTGTTTAGGCTCTACTTACCCCATAGGGATAAAGGCGTGATATATGTGTTTAGGCTCTACTTACCCCATAGGGATAAAGGCGTGATATATGTGTTTAGGCTCTACTTACCCCATAGGGATAAAGGCGTGATATGTTTTGTTGGGACTTATGTTAAAATATGTAATATTTTCTTATTTTCCAGCTATACCGCAGCATTCTTGCGTCGCGTTCGGAAACGGATGCGCCTGTCAAATTGCATGTTTACGAAAAAAACCTGAACCTCGGTCACAAATATATATGTAACGCTCCCGGCTTGAACACCGTCATTGAGTGAGTATCCGTGCTTCGAGAGGCACGTTATGCCGTCCCGTTCTTTCTGTTGTTATTGCCGTGTGGTGCCGGCTTAGAATAGCATCACCCCATTTCCGTCCGGGGGTGTCGTAACGAGGCGACTAAGGGATGATTCTAGAGAACGGTTCCCTGTGAATATCTACAATATCTTGCACTGCGCTCGCCAATCCGCCTGCCAGGCGTGGTGAGTATGGCAATACCCCCCAATCGGGGGAGGCACATGTCCAGCGGTGGACTGTTGTGACTGTAGCTAGTAGTATAATTATAAACGGTATAACGTCCTTCTTCTCGATCTCTCAACTGTCAGAGAAAAAGGCGCCAAACTAGAGTCCTGTGTTACGTCAAAGGTGAACGCAAACTTACCCGAACCAGCCTGAACGAACCGAATTTTTTAGAATCACTACATAGTATAAAGCAAAGTCGCTTTTCGCGTCTGTCTGTATGTTTGCTTAAATCTTTAAAAGTACACAACGTAACAAACTAAACTAAAAAAATTGCCGTGTAATGCCGGCTTAGTATAGCATCACCCCATTTCCTACCCGTGGGGGTCGTAAAAGGCGACTGAGGGACTTGACCTTTTAGGCGACAGGCTGACAACCTGTCACTATAGTGATACACAAAATATCTCAAACGACCCTCTATATTTGTCAGACGTGGCGACAGCGATCATATTTTTAATACGCTCTGCCTACCCCGTATCCCTTACGGCGTAGTTTATGTATGTATGTAATTCTAAAATTCGGTTCGTTCGATGCGGATAAGTGTGCGTTTATCTCTAATTGGATATGCTCAGAAATTACGTAAATCGATTTCGATAATCGATGAAGATGGTAATCGATGTTGATGATCGATGACCGTTTGACTCGATGCGCCGTAAATATTTGAAAATGGACTTTTAGGAAAGGAGTTTTGAGAAGAAACTAAATAAAACACCGTTTTTTTCACACACCGGCTGTCCCGATGGCGTAGCGGATAGTACCCCTGCCTTCTACGCCGAGGGTCGTGGGTTCGATCCCCACCGGACACAAATATTTGTTAAGTATATTTTCAAATACATATTTGTGTCGAGTCTGGTTGTTTTCAATGTATAATATGTACTTATTTACAAAAAAGGTATATAAGTATTAGTATCAGCTATCTAGTTCCCATAGTACAAGCTTTGTTTAGCTTGGGGCTAGATGGCGCTGTGTGAATTGTCCGGGATATTAATTCATTTATTTTTTTCTTTACAGTGACTTCGTAACGAGTCATCGATGAAAACTCCGATCTCAAAAGCACAAGATTTATACACAATAGTACCAAAATGCTTTAATTGCTTTCGATATTATTATATTATGTACAATGTATATTATTTTATATTATTGCATCATAAAAGTGGTATACATTATGTACTAAGCTTATCTTTTAAAAAGAGATCTCTAGCCATTTCATGTGTTTTAAAAGAATTCATGACCTTTCCTCTTCTTCATCATCGGTTCGTTGGACGACTCGATGTCCCACCCGAAAAGTAGAAGATACCTATACTTGTTTAAGAAAATTCATAACCTTACATCTTCTTCATCATCGGGCTGTTGGACTACTCGGTGTCCCACTCGAAAAGAAGAATATACCTATAAACTTGTTTACGACTAAAAATGCTAGTTTAGAAATAGTAAGGATTACAGATAATAATGACTGATTTTTCTAGTCTGTTGACTTGGCTTAGAATAGCATCACCCCATATCTTTCTAGTGGGTGTCGTAAGAGGCGACTAAAGGACTTTAGGGGACAGACTGACAAGCTGTCACTACTGCAGTGATACAAGCATATACAAGGACCATAGACTTAGAATAATGGGCCCTTAATACTTAGCAAACGTAGCGATAGCGACCTTATTTGTACTGCCTTTAACGCTCTGCCTACTTCGCAAGGGATTAAGGCGTGATATGTATATTATTGTTCTGTTGCAAAATAAAAGTTTAAAACTTATTTTTGTTATTATTTTAAACATGACTTGTATGGTAGGTAAGTACTAGGTATATATACAGGGTGTAAGAGACGGTGTAACGAAAACTTTGCAGGCGTTATCAGACCATGAAACTGAACAACTTTTTTTATGGTTCAGTTAAAAAAAAAATGTTCAGTTTCATGGTCTGATGACGCCTGCAAAGTTTTCGTTACACCGTCTCTTACACCCTGTTTATATGCTATGCTATGTATGCGTAAGATAAATCCAACCAAACTGTCTGTATTTTATATGTTGTACCGTTACGCTATAGTCTGTGAGTTTAGGTACTTATCTTTCTGTAAACAACTTAGTATGACAGTGACACTTCAGAACTGTCAGTTTAATACAAAGTTTGTTTACAAAAAGATAAGTACCTAAACTTAAAGACTATTTTCTTTTCATTCATTGGCCTCACACGTCTGTGACAGACGATTTAATCAGTGTCTGAGGCAAGACTTTTCGTGGCTATATAAGCCAATGCGGGAGCGGCATGACTTTCCGCACGCTCTACAAGTGAAGGTGGTATTAAAGACTGGAACATGCATGTTTAGGTGTCGTTTTTGCCTTTTGTTGGCGAGACCAGAGAACCGGGCGTCGTCGTGAGACTTACGCCCATCGTATACATACACGCTTTCGCCATTCGTCCCTATCCTCAGCAAGCTTCTCCCAGCTTTGATGGTCGATGTCAAACGCAGCCATATCCCGCTTGGCGCAATCTTTGAAACGCAGCATGGGTCTTCCAACCCCTCTTTTGGCGTTAGTTACGGCACCAAGCAGGACACGCCGCGGTAGACGCGAAGGTTCCATTCGGTGCACATGCCCTAGCTACCGCAAGCGTCTCTGCTTGAGCAGGGCGGTAAAGCTAGGCAGCTGTGCAATTTCTAGAACTCGCTCGTTTGTGACTCTGTCCTGCCAGGTTATATGCAAGATGTTTCTTACGCAGCGCATATGAAACGAGTTAAGTCGACACTCTTGTTTTGCATACGATGTCCAGGTATCAGCTCCGTACAAGAGTATGCTTAAAACGCAAGTTTGGTAAACAATAATCTTGGTTTTAGTGGTCAGATGCTTATTGTTCCATACTCTTGTACTCAGCTTACCAAACATGGTTGCCGCTTTGCCGATACGCGTATTGATCTCAACATCAAGTGTGAGATTGTTCGACACAGTCGACCCCAAGTAGCAAAACTTGTCGACAATGTCCAAGGGAACGCCACCGAGCATTATATGTGGAGCTTCTGCGCCTTGAGTTAGCACTACTGTTTTTTAGGCATTAATGGACATGGAGAACAGAGAACACGCGTGGGAAAACTTATCGATGATGTTTTGAAGCTCACTTTGAGAATTTGAAACGAAGGCTGCATCGTCAGCAAACAGAAGGCTATCGACAAATAAGTCATCGCGGTTACGCTTAGACTTTAGAAGCGAGATATTGTATAGCTTCCCGTCAGCCCTTGTGTGTAGGTGGATACCCTGTTGGTCATCGCCGAAAGCAACTTTAAAAAGCAATGAAAAGAAAATACCAAACAGGGTAGGAGCTAACACGCAGCCTTGGCGAACACCTCTACGCATTTCGAACGGCTCAGATGTATTGCCGTTAAAAACAACAGAACCTTTCATGTCCTCGTGGAAGGATTTAATGAGACTCAGGAGTTTTGGAGGGCACCCGATATTTAAAAGTGCAGTATAAAGTCCCTCTCTGCTAACGGTGTCGAAGGCTTTGTTAAGGTCTACGAACGCCACAAACAGAGGTGTTTTCTGCTCTCTACACTTTTCTTGCAGTTGGCGAAGATCATATCTGTCGTGGAACGTTGGGCGCGGAACCCACATTGCGATTCGGGATATACACGATCAGCAAGTTTCTGGAGTCTTAGCAAGACTAACCGAGCAAATAATTTACCTACTATACTTAAAAGAGATATTCCACGGTAACAGTTACAGTCACCGCGGTCACCTTTGCCTTTGTATAGGGTAACGATGTTAGCATCGCGCATATCCTGTGGTATATATCCCGCTTCCCAACATTTACACAACAGATTGTGCAGAATAGGTAATATGCACTTGAGCCTGATAAGTTCGGCGTGGGTACCGTCATTTCCAGGAGATTTTCCAATCTTAAGCTGCTTAACAGCCTTGTGGTATTCCCTTATGGTAGGAAGATCATCTAACTCAGACCAGGTAGCTAGTTTCGGCATGCAATTTGCAGCTTCTGGCATTATATTTACTGGTTCTGAGTAGAGACCGATATAATGTTCTACCCATCGTTCGAGTTGGCGTTGAGCATCTGTTATAACAGTGCCGTCCGCTTCTTTAAGGGGGGCTGTTTTTTTAGGCAAAGGACCAAGGGCCTTTTTAATGCCAGCGTAGACACCACCAAAGTTTCCCACATCAGCGCACGATTGAATGCTTTTACAAAGTTCGGTCCATTAGCGCATTAGCGAAGTACCGTGATGTGCGTTGTAAAGCTGACTTTGCGTTCGCTAGATCAATACGTGACTTTTCAGATGGGTTAAGGCGATGTCTTAGCGCAGCTTGTCGTTTGGACTCGAGCAGGGGTGTAATGTGTTCGAGATTTTCGACGAACCAATCCTGGTTTTTGACTTTCTGATAACCGAAAGCCGTACCAGCTACTTCTATTAGTAGCTTTTTGACTTTGCCCCATTCTTCCTCGATATTTGCGTCTACATCCCAGGTGGCAACTTCGTCCCGCACCAGCTCCTCAAATTTTCGGACCAACTCATCGTCTCTGGTTTTGGGAAGATCAAGCTTCTTCTTACCGGGCAATTTGGATGAATGGATCTTTTTGTGAGCTATAGCAACATGTGAAGCCACCAAGGAGTGATCTGTGTCACAATCAGCGCTATGAAAGGTTCGCGTGTGCAGGGTCTCGCGGAGATTTTTCTTTTTGGTCAGGATAAGGTCCAGTTGATGCCAGTGGCCAGAACGCGGATGTTTCCAGGACACTTTGCGAGTTGCTTTGCCTTTGAAGTAGGTATTGGTAACACACAGTAGGTGTTTAGAGCATAACTCTAATAAACGCTGTCCGTTTTCGTTTAAATTCCCTATACCATGGTTACCTATACAATCTGGCCAAGCAACGTTGTCCTGTCCGACCCTAGCGTTAAAATCGCCCAGAACGTATAAGCGGTCAGATGACTTTATGCCGCGTAAAGTCTGGTCGAGCTGGTCATAGAACTGTGTTTTAGCTTCATCAGTTGAGGATAATGTTGGTGCGTAAGCAGATATTATTGTTACGTATCCATGATTCGTATTTAATCGCAGCAACATAATGCGTTCCGAGATGCCGCATGGAGCCTCTATAGATGTTAAGAGGTCGTTGCGGATAGCAAAGCCAACACCATGTTCGCGCACAGCGCTGCTATCCTTTCCTTTCCAATAAAATGTATAGTGTGTCTCACGCAAGGAACCCTCGTCAGGGAGTCTGGTCTCTTGTAAGGCACAAACAGCAAACTTCAATCTGTTTAGTTCGGCGTCGATAACGGCAGTTTTGCGCAGATCTTGTGCGTCAATAGAAGAGCCTCCACAGGTGTCAGGGAGGCCTGTCCTCATAGTACGGACATTCCATGTTGCAAATCGCATGGATAAGCGGAATGGGTTTGTGTTGTTTTTTAGCCTTGCAGTCGCAGGTGTACAATTTAACGGCGCCGATTGTCCAGTTGAGGCTGGTGCTCTCTACACCCTAAAAGAGCAAACCAGCACCGGGGCGGAACAGTACCTTATTGGTTGGGGGCTGCCCAACTTGGAGCGGGCGGTAACTGATCAGTGGGTCTACGATGGACCCTCCCACTGACGGAAGCGACCCCTGGCGCCTGCACTTACGCCCATATGTGCAGACTTATAACCGGTCACTGCCACTTCCCGTGTTGGTATCCGCATGACGCGGGTGAAGTTTCGTCTCCACAGACACTGCGTTGCCTGGGACGCAGTTATGGAAAGCGCAGGGTTGCCCAGGACCTGCGCCACCCTCTCGGCCTCCCTGGCTGATTCCACAGGAACGACGAGTCGATACGTGCGGAGCCAGGTCGGCTGCAGGAGTCTGCTGCGCGATAGACCTCTGTCACACGCGCCTGACGGAGACCCCGTTCCGGGTTTGATATATGGAGTTGTCCTTCTCCAGGACCCTGGTCTGCTCGGGTCGGGTTTCTCCCTCGGTCGCTTCTTACGACCCCCACGGGAGGAGATGGGGAGGTGCTATTCTACTCTGCCGGCACCACACGGCCAAAGAAGACTATAGTAACAATATTATAATATTATTGGTTGTACCCATAGATTACAAATAAAGAAGTCCTGCGAAAAACGTTTCAATGACCCTTATTCAAACGTTTAAAATTTAAAAAAATTCGCGGGTTTTTCTTGAAGCTGTCTTTAAACGTGGTGTAAACTCTTCCTTCAACTTCTTTTTTTTGTAAAGTTTTCTAGTCTGGATACTAGTTCTTTTGGCTCCTTCAACTTTCATTCTTCAGTGTTGCACTTCAATCAAAGCGTACGTAACTAGTGTAATGTAACTACTGTAAATCTATGACTACTCTTGTCACGCTGTCCTGTGACGCCGTCACTCTTTTTCTATCGATTCAAAACCAAAACATGTTCAAAACGAAAACAAAGTTCAACATTTTCCAAAGAGCCCTTATTCTCAAAAATATTTTGATCACCTAAAGATGACATCAAAAATTAAAATTATGTTAAACAAAAACGTCTACAAAATAATAGCCAATTAAACTTTCTAAAAAACTGAATCTCTCCCGTCCAATATGGTTGTTGGGTAAGTAAAATAAACAAAAATAATATAAAAGGAATACTGTATGTTTGCTACGCTTTCACGCACCACTGATCCAATTGTTATAAAATTTGGCAAAAACCGCAAAAACCTAGATGCATTGATAAGAAGTTATCTACGCACTCGATAGGTTGCCCCACAAAAAATTACAGCTAGTTTTGCGGACCGAATTGAAGCGCCATCTACGAGAGTACCGCTTACTTTCGTATTTGCTTTCCGCCAGTCAACTGCCAGCGCGAAAATGGCGATTTTCAATTAGTGCCACCGTCCACAAATTTTGTAGCAACAGCCCCAGTCCAAGCTCATATCAGGTCAGTGCCTGAAAGAAAAAATATAGGCAGTAGCTTATTTAAAAACTTGAACGACCCATGTTCCTTCGGGAAAGTAGTTCAATTTCATAGGAAGTTAGTAATTTTCTACAAAGGAAGTTAGTAATTTTCCTAAAACCCTGTATAGAAAAACCATTGCCAACAGATGTCGCTGTTAGTATATAAAACGCGCTTTTTGTTTGTCTGTAGAATTTTGATAGCGGCGGGCGCGTCCGTGACGGCGACTGTATTGTTAATGCATGTTGCTGTGCTGCCTCTGATTTTTAAACATAGCAAATACGTGCAGAGGAAAATTGTGTTTTCTAACTGCTGTAAGTACCTACTTTTGTAGATTCCTCGGAATGGCATCACCCCATTTTTATGCAGTGTTGTAAAAAGCGGCCTAAGGGGTGACGTCAGCGACGCTAGCGCCGCTCAGTGAATAAAAATTACTGCCTGAATACACAATAGTTTGGGAAACCGAATTATGGAACGAAATTCGTTTTCTTTTAAATTTTGATTTTAATTTCGTTTCACATGCTGGAGGTGACGTACGTTACATGCTGTGTGGTCAGTTTGGCCAGGCTCGAGGCAGTGCCTTTATTTTTATTTTTTATCCCATCCGTACCCAGCTACAGCTGCTGCGCTCGGTGCAACTCATTTTCCCGTGGGAATAAGATAATTTTCCCGGCAAGTATTATACCTACATAAAAAACTTTCTCTTGAATCACTCTACCTATTAAAATAACTTGTATCAAAGTCTGTTGTGTAGTTTTAAAGATTTAAGCAAACATATCTGCATACATACACACGTGAAACGCGACTTTGCTTTATACTATGTAGTGATAACACGTAGCTAATATTTCAGTTAACTTTCCACGGAATCCAGATTTTGACAATCCGGCCAGTGTAAATGTCTTCGGAGGCAGAAACTTCACCATCGAGTTTGAGTCTAAAGTCGACAATGTGCCTATCACACTAGGTAAGGAACTTCTTTAGGGTTTCGTAACCAAAGGGTCAAAACAGTACCCTATTGCCATATATTATAGGTGCTCAGACACCAACCACGACGACCGATGTGGCGCAGTGGTAGTGCGACTGCCTTTAACCCAGAAGGTTCCGGGTTCAGTTCTCGGTGGGTCACTCACAAAGTTGATATTTATCACATTGTGAATTTGTTCCCAGTCTGGTTAGGACATTGTGGGCTGAACCACCCGATTGTCCGTAAGTAAGATGGTTCCGTGTTTCGGATGGCACGTTAAGCCGTAGGTCCCGATTGCTGTCTATGATCACTTAGACGGCGGTCGTTACACAACCATGTCAGAAGCCTGCTACTTGTAGAAGGCGGTTGAAAAAAATTCTGACACTAGGGTTCATCGGCTCGCTGGACGATTCGGTGTCCCACACGAGAACAGAAGAGTCTCCTGTTTCAATTTCTCTACTGCTCTACAGACATTCAAACGGTAAGAGTCTCAGTAAGAGTACGTCAAATGGGGAAATTTGAGACTAGCGGGTAGCACCTTTTCAAGTAGCCTTTTCAAGCACCTTTTCGAGTAAAATTCGGAAGTCGTGTCTGAGCTTGTCAAAGAATATTTTACAGATGTGTCACCATTCCTAACAATCTCGTCTAATAAAAAATACGACTAATTCCCCAGTTTATCTCTCTGTGTTACAGGCGTATGGCACATGCTACCTTGTTGCATGTTCCGCGAAGTGTTCCTGATCACTGACTACACCACAGTGGAACGCAGGCTCCATAACGACCTCTCGACCACCTGTAACACAGTCGTCTTGTATTGCCACGGTAAGTGACGTCGTGATCAGACAAATGTACAATCATATCTAGGGATACAACCACAGCTACGATATATCGAAATAAGAAATTATCATATATCGACGCCCAACAATATCGATATATCGAAGAGTCCCAAATGTATAACGATATAAAAATTCTCGAAATATACATACATACATACCACGCCTTCATCCCTTATGGGGTAGGTAGAGCGTTAACGACCGTAAAAATACGGTGCTATCGCCACGTGTGACAAAATATAGAGGGCTGTTTGAGAGAATTTGTGTACCACTATAGTGACAGGTTGTCAGCCTGTCGCCTAAAAGTTGTAATATACCTGAAACCCTCAAGTCCCTCAGTCGCCCACTTACTTACGACACCCACGGGTAGGAAATGGGGTGATGCTATTCTAAGCCGGCATCACACGGCAGATCGATTCAGAATGTCGAATCAATATGCTCCAGAAAACACATATCTACTGAATTGGGTAAAATTATGATACCAACAACAATTATGTAGATATGAACTTAAAAAATGGCGTCGTCTTTTCCAGGAAACTCGAATCACCGAGCCTCACCGCAACGATCGCTGATGTACAAAGTGTTTCAAGAATTAAACTACCACGTTGTCACCTTCGATTACAGAGGTATTTACATACTTATATACAAATATCACGCCTTTCTCTCTTGCGGGGTAGGCAGAGCGCCAAGGGCCGTCAAAATACGCTCGCTATCGCCACGTCTGACAAATATGGAGGGCTCTTTCAGATGCGACCGTAGCAACAGGTTGTCAGCGTGTCGCTTAAAATTACGATACACATGAAACCCTTGAGACCGTTAGTCGCCTTTTACGACATCCACGGGAGAGAAATGGGGTGATGCTATTCTAAGCCAAATCACCTTTAATTACAGAGGTGTAAGTTTTTAATTTTACTCAGAAATTTACTCTCTGAACTACTACACAACTAAGTCCTAAGTTTATTTCTCCATCACCCCGTACCATTACCGCACCGTTTTCATTCCCCTATTACAATATCCACGTACACAAATTACGCCTTTATTCCTTCCGGGGTAGGCAGAGCGTTAACAATCGTAAAATTACGGTCGTTATCGCCACATCTGACAAGTATAGAGGGCCTTTTTCGATGATACATGTATCACTATAGTGACAGGAGGTTAGCCTGTCGCCTAAAATTGCAATACACATGAAACCCTCGAGTCCCTTAGTCGGCTTTTACGACATCCACGGGAGAGAAATGGGGTGATGCTATTCTAAGCCGGCATCACACGGCAAAGGAGAATGATGATCATCAATATTTCCAGGATACGGAGACTCGTCGATGGTCAGGCCTACAGAGGCGGGAGTGGTGGAAGACACCCTGGAGGTCTACCGCTGGCTGCAGTACACCATCAACAAGGGAAACCGACCCACGGTCCTCGTGTGGGGACACTCATTGGGTAAGCCCTTAGACGAGCTTTAACTCATTTATTCAGTGACAGTGTTATAATGTAACTCCCTGACATTCGTAAAGCATTCATTGTGAATCTACTTGGAAATATAAACGATTGAATCTTGAAATCTTGCAGGGAATCTGACCGCCACGCCTGCCCCGGCGCTGGCAGACGTAGCTATCGGCCCCCGCCCCAGGGCAGATAGCTATGTCTGCCACCGCCTGGCGCCTACTAGTGGCCGATTTTGCTAGTGTTTTTTGTGTTTTTTATAAGATTAATTTTGTATTTCAATAGTGTCTAGGATGATATTAAAATACGATTGGATCCATTCATGGCACTACTGATGCCGCCGGCCTCCAAGGTTTTGTAAAAAAAATACCTTTACTATGAAAAAAGAAAATTACTAAAATTTTGTTCTCGAAACTATTTAAAAAATAATAATAGTAATAGAGGCATGCCCTTAGTAGGCCTTATTGTAATAAAAAAACAGCTATAGTTTGTAAGTTTAGGTACTTATCTTTTTGTAAACAAATACTGTATGAAACTGACAGTTCAGAAGTGTCACTTTCATACAAAGTTTGTTTACAAAAAGATAAGTACCTAAACTTACAGACTATATAAGTCTAGAGGCATTATTCGGGAAGAAAACATGGGAATTCGTTTGTATGAAAACCCGAAGGTTATTTTAAGGCTGTTTTATACTCCAGGTTCAGCAGTGGTATCTAACATGTTGGCCAACATGGCAAAACTATCCGAAGAGCGCGGGCAACCGTGCCCTCCGAAACCCGACGGGCTAGTCTTGGAGGGAGCCTTCAACAATCTGATGGAGGAAATCGAGTGCCATCCGTTTTCTAAGGTGACATACTTACTTATCACGCCTTTATCCCTCGCGGAGTAGACAGACAGAGCGTTTACGTTCATATGTGGGACATAATGAACCCTACTGTCAGACTTTTTCAACCGCCTTCTACAAGTAGCAGGCTTTTGACATGGTTGTGTAGCGACCGCCGTCTAAGTGATCATAGACAGCAACCGGAATCATACGGCTTAACGTGCCATCCGAAACACTGAACCATCTTTCTTACAGACAATCGGGTTGTTCAGCCCGCGATGTCCAAACTACAATAAAAACAAACGAAAAGACAGAGAGAGAGAGTGAGACAGAGGTGTAAAAATATTTGCTGCAAATATTTTAAGAGGTAAACCAGCCCATGAAACTGCACATCTTTCCCCAAGGAACATAGGTCGAAATATGAAAAAGGAAATTTAAGACCTCCCATACAAAATTACAAACCGACCAAGGGGAAAATTGTTCAGTTTCATGGTCTGTTCACCCCTTAAAATGTTTGCAATTGATTTTCTTACACCTTATATTGTGTGTATTTCTTTGTGTTACAGTTGGTATCGTGGTTGCCGTACTTCAAGGAGTCGTTCGTGAAGCCGTTTTCCACTCCGGAGTACATGTTCACCACAGACCAGTACATCACGCAGGTTATCATATACATGAGGATTTTTTCGCTGATGGCAACACTTGTACAGTCAGCAACGGAGATAGATTAGCAGGGGTACTCCAAACGAATTAGGGACTTTCTAGGGCCACAGATCACTTCTTCTTCTTATCGTGTGGGACACCGAGTCGTCCAACGACCCTTATATAATTTGTTCTGAAGAATATGTCGTGTCACGTTATTTTAAGGAAATATACAGGGTATAAAAATATTAGCTGCAAATATTTGAAGGGTGAATTAGCCCATGAAACTAAACAACTTTCCCCAAAACATATCGATATATATTCATTCGGGATAATAACATTTCGATCCGTTTGGAGCACCCCTGTACACCTTATTCATTTGCTGACTGTACGAACTAGATGGCGCTGTTTCAGATCTAGGGATTATCTGTTCTATTATCTGTTCTTCTTACAGTAGGTATAGCTTGGCAAGAAAGAGTAGAAATGAGATAAAATGAAATTTAAAAACTTGTATGAAAAATTGTTGCCACAATTAAGAGTTATCCGTCAGATTTGACAGATCGCGTAGAAAGTGGCGCCCTCATTTTGTATCTACTCTTTATGGTCAAGTTATAGCTAGCTGTGCCTCGTTTTTCGAAACTACAGGCTACAATTTTTACAGGTGTAATTCGATGTACATTGCGCTTTAAATTTTTTAGCGGGTCAAAAATCCTGGTTTTATAATGTCCCACCGGCTACGCAATGTACAACGAATTTCACCTGTAGAATTGTAGCCTGTAGTTTCGTTGCATAGGCCACTGATCTATCTACACGAAATAATAATTACTTTTCAGGTGAAAGACATCCCTATTCTGATGGTTCACGCGAAACACGACAGGATAGTGCCTTACGATTTAGCTGTCAAGGTAGGTACATAAACACCAGGCCCGAAGTCTGCTATTTTTGTCATTGTAACGCCATCGAAACTCAACTGTCATTCAATTGCCATCGTGATTTTTCTATACTTCAAACTGTTAGCAGACAACGAAATGACCGAAATCATCCAACTGAGATCCAATCGACATCCAACTGAGACGATTTTCATTTAGCAGACTTAGGGCCCGGGCCTTTCTCCCTCGCGAAAGCATCAATGGCCATAGAAATGGTTTTCTGGGTCATTAAAAAAATATAACAGTTGTACACTTAAAACTATTGCCCAAAAATACTAGGGGCTTCATTAATAATTTTTCGAAATATTCAAAGTTTGAATTAATAAACAGAAAAATAATATAAAAGTAAGTGTTTTGACGCCATCCAAATACTTCTAGATCTTCAAACAAAATACCGTTTTAAGAAGTAGCTCATTTGACCCGTCAGGAAGCAAGCCTATTCGCTTGTGGACTGACTGGGTCTATCTATCTATCTATTTCAGCCTATTGCAGTCCACTGCTGGACGTAGGCCTCCCCCAGGGAACGCCATAAGGCACGATCTCCCGTTTTTGCCATCCAGTCGCTACCAGCCGCCTTTTTCAAGTCATCGGTCCATCTGGCCGGAGGGCGTCCAACGCTACGCTTGCCGAGGCGTGGTCTCCACTCGAGAACCCGCTTACTCCACCGTCCGTCGGTTCTACGACAAATGTGGCCAGCCCACTGCCACTTCAGCTTGCTACACTTCCAGACTATGTCCGTCACTTTGGTCTTTGGGACTGACTGGGTCATTGATAAAATATAAGGTTATATTTTTTAATGACCCAGTCATTTAGCGAATTGTTTTGTATTTTGTTGCCAGCTCCACAAGGAAATAGTGCTGTCGAGGATGGAAACCGGCGCGCCCGTGGTGTTGCAAGCGGTTGACAACAACTGTTACAGTAGTGGCCAGATCAGCTACATCGGACACAACAACCTTTGTGAAGCTACGGGCCTGAAGGAGATTATTAGGTAAACAACTGTGTTTGAGGAGATTATTAGGTAAACAACTGTGTTTGAGGAGGGAGATTTTTTGGTAAACAACTGTTTAAAGAGGTTATTAGGTAAACCCTGTGTTGAGGGAGATTTTTAGGTAAACAACTGTGTTTGAGGAGATTATTAGGTAAATCCTGTGTTGAGGGAGAGTGTTAGGTAAATGACCATGCATTGCCGGCTTAGAATAGCATCACCCTGATGTGATGCCGTCGTGTTGCAAGCGGTTGACAACAATTGTTAAAGTTGTGGCCAGATTAGCTACATCGGACACAACAACCTCTGCGAAGCTACGGGCTTGAAGGAGATTATTAGGTAAACAACTGTGTTGGAGGAGTTTATTTAGAAAGTTGTAATACACATGAAACTCTCGATTCTCTTTACAACATCATTCATGGTTTGTTTTTTGTCATCATTTTGTCAATGCTTTCGATTAACTTCTTGAAGGTTTGTCTCGATAACATAAATTTATCGGGTTTTCATCGAGTCGTTCGTCGACTTGGAGTCCCACAAAATATGAATAAGGGATCTAAGGTTTAGTTTTTGTTACAGAAACTTCGTTACTGAAGTGGTGGCACGGAAAGAAGAAAGTGTATTAATTTAGATGTAGGTATTATAGTCTGTCATTCGGTCATCACTCTTGGCCTAAGATCCCGCCATATAACGACCTTCACCGAGCTGTTTAATGGAAGAAAGTTATTTATTATGTAATAAAATATGCCAATAGATATATTGCGTATGGGTTGCCTAAAAAACTTCGGTCCAGATTAAAAAAGAAAAACTTATTTTTTAATGTAGAGTGTAAAGATATCATCTAAAAATATTTTAAGGGGTGAACCAGCCTATGAATCTGAACAACTTGGCCCGAAGCGTAGTTGAGGGCATCAATACACACGAGTTTGCAATCGGACTTTCTTCTCAATGATGATACATAGTGCTTTATACTAAACCTACCCTACCTACAAGAATAAAAAAAAAACAGGAATACTAACAGAACAAAAGTCCAATAAACCTGAAACCAATAAAAATGAGGTGAAAAGTCCAAAACGAATTCGCGCGGTATTGTTTTTTTAAATAATATCGCAATCGCAACAGCAATAAGTCCATTCAGCCAAGTCTTCGATTTCCCTGCAAAAATATATATAGTTTTGCGTTTCGTTTTACGTAACTTTGACAGTTGCATCTTTTCTCCCCAGTGGAGGAAAGTGATTTGTTTGGATTATTATCTCCCTCTAAGTTAAACGTGAACAATAAGTAACCTTTCTCTCTACGTTTCATTAAGCTATAGGACATTTTCTATGTAGGTGTAGTATAAATAAAATAACATATTAATCAGCTTGGTGAAGTTCGTTGTATGGCCAATTATTATATTCTGTGGTATGGCGGGATCCCCTACCATCTGTCTTTTACAATATTACATACACAAATAAATAACATTTTTCAAACAACGTTGTTTAATTTTTTCAAACCCACGGACACAATTTCTGAAACATCGTAGTTCTATTCCGCACACGAATATTGGCAACGACTGGTCTAACCACACGTACCTATTTAAATTTCTATTACTGGATGTTTATAGTCAAGGGTATGTATGAAAATCGATAAGTAAAATAGAATGTGTGATACAATACAAGCGTAATAAGTTAGCAGATTTTCGTATGAAACGAAAAAGAACGTTTTAGAAATTGAGTTCCTGTAGTTATAGTTAATATACAGGGTGTAAAAAAATTGGCTGCAAATATTTTAAGGGGTGCACTAGCCCATGAAATATTTGCGGCAATATTTAGCACAGAGATAGTGACTTACTATAGTATAGTAACTTGGATTAACACATAGGATAGTTGTTATCCCGAAAAAATGGTCCTGTGGGATGCAGCGGGATTAAAACCGACTTCCACGCGGGCGGAGCCGCGGGCGCCCACTAGTAGTATAACATTAACCATAGAAAATTCCTGGTCGGTTAATTAAAAAAGTAGTTTGATTTAGTTTAATTTAGATGAAACCCTCGGTCACCTCTTACGACACCGGCGAGATCAATATTTGGGGTGATGCTATTCTAATCCGCCATCACAGGGCAACAAAACAATGCAAAATAAAACCTTCGCATCTGGCAATTTTTACAAATTGATCTCTATATTTTACGGGTGTTTTTGGTGCACGTTACGAGCGAGGATAAATCTTCGTTGGCACTGGCCGGTTGCACGGTAGCCGAAAAGAAATATAAATTTATTGGTTTTGGCGGTTATTCAGAGGTTATAAACATTTGACACAGACATTTTTTTAACAAAATTAAAGTTGTTTTTCTCTATGATTCGCATCGAACTTGCTGAGTAAGACATAGTTTTACCAAGTTTCTGCTAATCGTTTGTTACTAAATCCCTTGATTATGGACCATTACTCGCCACGGATTTGGCGCATCGCACACTTAACGCACGGCGGGCCGCTAAAATATCACAGCGGTCTATCAGATCCATACTAGAAACGTCACTCCCCATACTAAACGCTGCGATAGCGCTGCTTCGACAGAGGTTGAGCGGTTTTAGTGTGGAGATTGACATTCCTAGTATGGATCTGACAGAACGTTGCGATATTTTAGCAGTCCGTCGTGCGTTAAGTGTGCGATTCGCCTTTGTCGTTGCCGTATTAGGTGTACATGTTTTGTGAAACAAATAAGGCGTGTTACTATGCATGCTACGGCGGTATACGTTTTCTGTCCATTTACAGAAACAAAAATCTCCTAATATAAGCCGGGATAATTTTGAAACAATTAAATAAAAAGGTAGGTACTGATCTTGAAATGATGATACCTAACCACAAACTCAAATTAGCTTGAAAAATCTCAAATAATGGAAGTTTCACAAATTGAAACGATTGTATGAATTTATTTATTATCAGTATGGATATACTTAAACAAAAAAGCACTGTAGTCTCTAAAATATAGGTGATAGGTGACGTTTGCGATCTTGAAGCACAGGGAAACGTCACAGGGCTCACCTATATTTTACAGACATAAGAACCAATTTTGAACGAGTGTTCTTTGTGTCTTGTCTTGTGTACCTTGTTAAATAAGTAAACATTCAAAAGATGGGTAGTATGGGTACATAACTACCACAATTTTTCATAAAAGATATTGCTCGTGGCCAGTAGGTACTCAATTTAAATAAATTTGAAGTTTTATGAGTTACTTGACCCTCGGCTACGCTCTACATTACTAACCTTTGCCCGGCTTTGTTAAAAATGGTTACAAAACTAAGTCACCATACGTCATTCATTTAAAAACATAAATTCGAATTTGGAACGTGACGTGCTTCCGTTCGTTCGACCTTTAAAAGTCAGCCAGTTAAAATAACCTAAGATTTCTTAAGAAGTTCGTTAAAATGCGGGGTCGTTTATAACTGGTCGATTTGAGAGATCACAAAGAATTTCCGTCGCATTGTGCACGTTCGAGAGAAGGATAAATTCAAATAAAGAATTTGATTCACACTTGTTTAATGAGCAGGGGTGTAAAACATTTTTGGATCATGTCAGTGTTATAGAGAGGTGGTAGAGGGAGATTTTTCGAGTACGCGCGTACTCGAGTCAGGTATTGGTATTAGTATCATACGATACCATCCTAAATTGCCTTTTACCCCTGCAACGCAAGCGTGAAATTCCTCAAAGAGGGTGTACGAGTACTCGAAAATGCGGTTTTCGAAAATGCAATCACGCCACATGTGCACATTTTACCCTAGTTTTTTAGAGTTTGCTATTGGCACGAATATTTGGAGTTATTTGTAATACATTGCGTCGTATGTTTCATATAAAAACAAGGCATAGAAGAAAACAGCAATGAATGTCGATCGTTATTATTGTAGGATTTCAAACGGTATTTTTATAATATTCATTACTGGCAACCCCGTGGTGAAAAGTAGCGCAATTCATAAACTTTTCAGGAACAGTTAACTAACACTAGGGTTGGAGAATATTTTGTGATTTTAATATGCAAAATAAAAAAATCAAGCGCAAAATATTTTAAGGGCACACCCTTAAATTTTCATTTTTTTACAATATTCTAAGAGAGATTATTGAGGTCATGATATTCTACTTCGACTTCGTTCGCGTGGACTTCAGGTTCGTCCCGTCTTCGTATAAGCTATAGCCTATGTGTTATTCTGATGTATAAGCTATATTGTGGTAAAGTTTCATTCAAATCCATTCAGTAGTTTTTACGCGAAAGAGTAACAAACATCCATACATCCATACTTACAAACTTTCGCCTTTATAATAGTAGTAGGATAGTAGGATTATGCCACAGATAATAAAACAACTAAACTACTTTTTATTGACATAGGATACCTACCTAGCATAATTACAGAAGAATTGTAACAATACAATTTATTCAATCAATTGTTGTATAAAGATTCTCTATGTAAATAAGTATTTGGATATTATTTTACTCAAAAACACCTAAAAATACATACATATTTCCTTGCGGTGTACTTGGCGACACTAAAATCCATAGTAAAATCAGTTTCAAAGAAATAGAGCTTGCAATTTTTTTTTTTCGATATCGATGTTGTGATAGTTCTCTTATATTAGCGTCATGTTATGGCTCTACTAAACTCGGTCATATCGTGTCTAATAATATTCAAAATTGGAACAGCATGCGATTGTTTAGCCATTCTGTGGCGGTTTTAAACAGATCCAACCCCCTGACTGCATTCGCGGCGTGATAAATAACCAATTTTAAATTTGCATACGTATAAGAAGTAGTAAAAGTAGGTAGGTAGGTAGTCAGTTTAATTATAATAGTAGGTATTTTTGTGCCGCGTGGTAAAGGCTTAGAATAAAAGCTTTCCGTTTCCATGTTTTTATTATACTATTCGGTAATATTATTTTTGCTAATTTTAAGATTTTATCAATATTTTTTTGGAAGCTTCTCTGCGGGCAGTATTATTTGTAAACCGTGTTACAAATTGAGCTCATCCCAAATATAAGCCAAAAGAAAAATTCTACATAAATAATTACAATTATCAAATTTCCTTATTTCCAGTTTAGGGTACCCCCATACTGGGAAACTAATGGCATCACTCTCAACTGTGCCTTTTCTATCTCTTTCTCTTTTCGTGTGGGACACCGAGTAGTCCAACGATCCGATGGACCCTAGTATCAGAATTTTTAGACCGCCTTCTACAAGTAGCAGGCTTCTGACTTGGTTGTGTAACGACTGCCTTCTGAGTGGTCATAGACAGCAACCGACCTTTTTCTTGTGCCTTTTTCTATAACTAGTCGAGATTCAGTCAGTGGTTCTTGTGGTGCGGTCGCTTCGGCTATTATCTGCCATTTTTGAGTTTTCCTCCCTTTAAGCATCTTAAATCTTGTCTTCGTATTTGTAGAATTTATTTTAATTTTACAGGTAGGCCATGTCACTCGGCAATCTATGTAATTATATTAAATATTCTGTGGTAATTACAATACAACCGCCCTCTAGGTAAATCTTGCAGCGGCTCCATTATGAAAATTAAACGCTGAGGGGTATTCGCGACACACGGCCGCCCTATGGTGCGATTTTGTCACGTGACTAAACTGACAAAAATATACACATACACATATCACGCCCTTATCCCTAGCGGGGTAGGCAGAGCGTTAACGGCCGCAAGAATACGGTCGCTATCGCCACGTTGGACATTTTTGAGGATAGTTTTCCAAGGTTGTTTCAGAAAACATGTGTATCACTTTAGTGACAGGTTGTCAGCCTGTCGCCTAAAAATTGTAATACTTACACCAATACTCTTGAGGCCCTTAGTGGCCTCTTACGACACCCGCGGGAAGGACGTGAGGTGATGCTATTCTAAGCCGGCATCACACGGCAACGACAAAGTTATCAATATTATAAATTACATTGCCGGTAGCCCGCTAGTTTTTAAAAGTGGTTGAAAAATTATAACGCTAGGCTATGAGCAGACTACGAAACTGAACAAATTGTTGTATGGGGGATAAGGTTGGAAACGAAAACTTTTTTCGAGGTCCCATACAAAAAAGGGGGCATTCATTTCTTCTTTTATGAAAAGTTTTAATTTTTATTTTTATATTTTAATTAGGGACAAAAATAATCCAGTTCCTTTGGAGAAAAAGGTCCCCATGTGATACATTATATCCAACAGTACATTCTTGCTATATCCTTATTATTTTTACACCCAGAGTTTTGATTAATTTTACTAAATTACTATCCAGAGATAAAAAAGATATCAGTTCCTCACACACACACACACACAAATCACGCCTTTATCCCTTGCGGGGTAGGCAGAGCGTTAACGATTGTAAAATTACGGTCGTTATCGCCACGTCTGACAAGTATTGAGGGCACCTTCAGATGGTTCGTGTGTCACTGTAGTGACAGGTTGTCAGCCTGTCGCCTAGAGTTGTAATACGTGCTAACACACATGAAACCCTCGAGTCCCTTAGTTGGTTCTTACAACACCCACGGGAAGAATTGGGGTGATGCTATTCTATGCCGGCATCACACGGCATCAGTTCCTGACAAGATTTTTTATTGTTAAGCTTTAAAATTAGATCGTATGTCCTCAATACTAGAGATTTGTACGAGGACGCTTTTAATTGTAATAAAAACAATCTTTCCCATTGTGACAGGTTGTTTCTTTTAAGCCTGACATTTAATTTTTATTTCCATTTTCCTTATTAGGTACAGCGAAATAAGATATCTTGGAAAATTAAACTGCCGCTAGGTAGGTCATTTGATTTATATACTTTTTATTTCAGTTCCGTGCCGTGTGATGCCGGCTTAGAATAGCATCACCCCACATCCTTCCCGCGGGTGTCGTAAGAGGCGACTAAGGGACTCGAGGGTATTGGTGTATTACAATTTTTAGGCGACAGGCTGACAACCTACATTTACATAGGTACATTATGTTTTCTGAAACAACCTTGGAAAACAATCCTTAAAAATGTAAGACGTGGCGATGGCGACCGTATTCTTGCAGCCGTTGGCCCTCTGCCTATCCCGCAGGGGATAAAGGCGTGATATATGTATGTATGTATTTATTTCAATTTAGTATGACTTTGTGATTTGCGACCTACAAAAAGTTTTAGAGTCAGATGAGTTTTTGGTAGGTACTTTAATGACTTTAAGTAATCAAATCAGTTATATCATGTTTTCTTACGTACCTTATCTAGGTAATATTGGAATTTCTACCTAAAAGGACTTTTAATAGAAGAACTCGCTTTAGATTTTGTAGTAGGCAGCTTTGACCTTACCTATTTCAAAGTTACTTGCTTACTTACTCTCTCTTCTCTTTTCCTGTGGGACACCGAGTTGTTCAACGACCCGATGCATCCTAGTGTCAGAATTTTTCAACCGACTTCTACAAGTAGCAGGCTTCTGACATGGTTGTGTAACGACCGCCGTTTAAGTGATCATAGACAGCAACCGGGACCCTACAGCTTAATGTGCCATCCGAAACACGGAACCATCTTACTTACGGACAATCGGGTGGTTCATCCGCAATGTCCTAACCAGACTGGGAACAACTCCACAAAGTGATAGATATCAACTTTGTGAGTGACCCACCGAGAATCAAACCCGGGATCTTCTGCGTTCAAGGCAGTCGCACTACCACTGCGCCACATCGGTCGTGCATTTACTTACTGATATCTTTGTTGTGTCTATTTTTGTTATAGGTACTAACACTAACATTTAAAGGTTAGTCTACAACAAAAGATAAGTATATAGGGTGAATGTTCCAATTTAAAAATATAAGAACTCTGGCAAGTTTCTAAATAAGATAATCGCGTAAGTGTATGTTTTCGTCGCTCACGTGTAGAGGTCGCCACGTACGGAGCAATGCGCTTTTGTAGGTTATCCCTGTGGTGTTCAAAATTGTCTCGGCAACAGCCCATCCGATGCAAATGTTCAAAGAGAAAATGGTTAATGAACATCGAAAGAAATTAATTATTTGGGAATTTTGGTCAATAATGCACACCATATTTAAATTACTTTTGTTATTACCAATCTAGATTCGTTGAGATATTTGAATACAGATAGATAACAGCGTTGTGTTTACAAGTTTTCGCTATTACCTACTCAAAAACGCAAGCGTCAAATTATTTATTTCTGTGTTTTATTCGCTTCAAGTACGGCACCGAGTCGTCCAAAGACAATTCCTGAGTAGGACTTTATCGATAAATATTATTGTATTTTATATTTTGTTATACCTTAACTACAGTTTAGACACAGAGTTCTATAAAGTTTAATTTGTTTATCGTTTGGTGTGTACATCAACTACCATCAGATCCCTTCGATGGGTCACGAACCACAGTTTTGGGAACACTGGGCTATGCCTGTAAGGTTTCAGTCTTCAGCTAATGCTTAGCCGGTCGAGTTTGAAGTTTTATAAGAGTTTTGTTTTAAATTTGCTGTGTAAAAAGATATTGGGAAGGATGTTACATGATGTGTGGTCAGCCTGGCTAGCCTTGGCCGGGGCAATGCGTTTATTTTTAACGTTTTTATCTCACCTGTGCCGCGTTTATACCAGATTGTTAGATCACAAAATTGTTATAGAAAATTGTATCTTACAATTTTCTCTTTTTACAATGCTTATTTGTGAATTAATGACAATCAAAAAGAAAAATATATATATTTTTAATATTAATTAATATTTATTTTGAATTTCGTTTTTTTATTTTGATGGTTTGAGGTTATTATCAACTTTTTTATTTAAGTTTGGTTTGGTTCATTAAATGTTACTTTAAGCAAAATATGTAGTATTTTGGAAAAAATCTGCAATATTTTACACTGTCTAAATATAATGAGTCCCTATCTACTTAGTTTATGTATAACATGACATAAGAAATGGGTTTAGACTTTCATGTTATCTGTTATCATACCTAATGTAATTTATGTCTTCAGGTAGTTAGTATTAACTAATACAATGTACCTTTACCATAGTATACTTTACCTTTTCCAATCATTCCAAATGTTTTGGATTGAGATTAACCATTTGCCTTGCCTAAACGTATATATATATAACGTAATCGGGATCAATTGGTTTAGGTAATATAGGTCATGCTTAGGGGTCATGGGTTTGTAACGTTTTATAGTAGGTACCTACTATAAAACGCTTGTTAGACAAATGCTCAGCTGAACAGGTCTAAATGAATAACTGATAAAAGTTTTTTTTTACATTCCACAGAAAGTTGTTTGTTCAGCTGCTGGATATTTTTATATAGGTGGGAGTGTGGGAGATTAGGAGGTCTAATTTTGTTTTATGCTTTCTTTATGGGTGCTCGCGGAGAGTTTTTCACCTTTTCAAGGGTCAATCATAGTCTTCGTTGGTTTTACGGTTTACGGTCGGTATGGTTTTCTTTTTCATTTCTTTTTGTGTGCATTTTCAGCCTGTGGTATCATTAACCTAATGTATTGAAACTAATTATTCTCATGTGATTTGACCGATTTGATTATAAACCCGAAGAACCCTGGTGCTAGAATTTTTCAATCACCTACAACATGAAACTCGTATCGGAAACTGCATAAAACTTGAGGTAAACATGAGCCATCAAATCGTTTCTTTTTAGTAAATGATCATTAGGTACTGGACATCACATTAGTATTTACATATAATACCCGCCTTCCCACAATACCCTAGCTAAGCTACCCAAGCGTCAAGTCATACCCCTGCAAGTTAAGTTCCATACGTACCTTTGATCAGAGGGAAAAATCTTCGAAATAGACATGTCTTTGTGTCTATTGCCTACTCTAACTGTAGATAGCTACAACCCATATCCCCTGCCATCCATAAATCATGAAATACTCCATTATTTATTACCGATTCAATTTCACCCACCTACGTACATATCATTGTTTACTACACAAAAAAATATGCGTTGTCGTGAGCCCGATGAACGTCGAGAAAAAAAAATACATCTCTTGGGCCCATTCTCCTTTTAAATAAAACAAAAGAGACTACAAAGACATGTCGGTAAAACAATTGAAAGTTTATCGATACGAAACGACGCATCACTAGCGAAGCTGCAATCGAAATTCGAATTTCGAAACCTTTGATCAAAAGTTAAGTTGGGACCAGACAGTGAGGGTGCATAGTATCTTTTGGAGCGTTGAAAAGGGAAGTGGTTACATATTTATAAAATGGAATCGATTTTTAAACGGGCCAATGGCGTGAGAGGTGGGTGGAGAGACGCCCCTCCCAGTGTTCGCTGTCAGATGAGCGTCTCGCGCGCTTTTTTGTTCACTCGGCGTCCGGACGCAGACTCGATCGGGCCGGCCGGTCTGTGTGAACGAAATTGAATATTTAGAAATGTTAATCTGTACAGTATGAATAATCGATTAAGACTTATAATTATTTGTTTGTCATGAAGTTGTTTAGGAGCAACCTAGTAAAAAAATGACGTTGTTAGTTAAAAAAATTACAAAGTTTATTTCGTAAATTTTCTCACATTTAGGGACAAAATCAAAATTATTGTCATAATATTCTCATCTACAAAGAATATTTTCAATATCGCAATTTTCGTCACTTATCGTTTGCCAATAAATTGTTCATATCTCATACACCTCATAGGCGATGCTCATATCTATATTTTACGATTCTCGCCGCGCAAGCCAGCCATAAACTTTGGACTAATTCTGAGCTTACAACGGATGATACATGGGGCCTTCCATTCGCCGGTTTACTTTTGAAATACTCCTTTTAATAAAGCAATGCAGAAGGAATTATCGTCTAACAGGATAAATCCTTCAATATGAAACAGTTTGATAGATTTATACCGACTTTGGCACCTGCCTGTTTAATCCAATGCAAAACAACTAATAAAAATAAACATCTTTAAGAAATGTTTCGTTAAAATACAGATATAAAATTAAGGCAAGCATCACTAATAACAATCGATTCGGTTGACTTAAAGAAACTGCCAAAGTAATAAATTACAGAAATCTGCTACACTTAAAAATAATAAAAACTAAAAGAGGCCTGCGTCCACGGTGCTGGCCGGTGGAATGTCTATGGCCCATCTTTTTTCATGCGTTATTTTTTTAATATTCAAATCGAATCACCCAAATTAAGTAGCCATAAACGGAATCAGCTTCCAAATTTGAATATTTCATTCGTTTCGTGCCTGTGCGGTGTGAGCGCGTGCTTTGATTTGTGTACCCGCTGCGCTGTGTGCGTGGTTAAGAGATGAGAACGCATACTGCGATCGATTGAGTTGAATCTATTTTTATCATAGTCTTCTTGAATATGCTATCTTCTTGTTATGAACATTGACCGTTTTAAAATAAAAAATATATTAGTTACTTATGCTTATTAATAGTAGATATAATTAATAATAATAGTTTTAAAGTTTATAAGAGATTTATTTAATATTGTTAGTATCAGTTTATTCCGTGTCACATTAAAATATAAACTTATTTTGAAACAGTAGTTCCATAGGCTAAATAAATCAATTATTCAAAATTATGTGAAGTTATAGGTACTTACGTGCGACATGATAATTTTTTTAGTAACCAGTAGCTATTCGCTCGGGCATTCTGTGAAAGCAATGTAGTTATGGTGTAATCTTAGACGCATTTTAAAAATAAACATGAAAAGACTATCCATGAATACTAATTTCTACTAACAAACTTATAAATTTCGATATCGATACCAAACATACGCGTCCCATCCCTATTCCTTTTGTCACAGCGCGCCGCGCGTTGATAAGGAAACATTTTAAATTAGTTGTAGGAGAGAAAAAATATTATAAAAGTTTAGTTTTATTTGTATTTTATCACGCGCATACAAAACGGGTAGCCGCTTGCTACCTTACCGATATAAATTATATCATTTTTCACTGAGACATCCTTAACGGACGTAAAAAATGACGTTCCATTCAGTTCCAGGTTTGAAAGTTTGCCGCGTTTTTTATTCGTTTCCGGCCGATGGGATTCCATATTCGGATCGTGTTTTTAAAAATAGAATCGTTACACTGCTCGTTCGGTTCAATTTCATTATTCTTTTTTTCTTTTCTGGCTATCGTTCGATTGCAAACGGCCTGTGTTACGATATTCGTCATAAAAGTGTTTGAAATCGGTCGGCGTTCAACTTTTATGATTTCTTGTCCCGTGTTGGTCTCTGCCGGACCTTTATGGTTAATAATATTGGAATTTATAATTGTATGAGTTATTAATAAGGTCTTTGAACCTTCAATAGGTCATTTGGGAGGGCTGGACCAGATGTTCAGGGGACGCATGTATTTTTATTGAGCTACCCAAAAATCATAAGTAGGTAGCTAATAGACGACATTCTGGGAAGGCCAATGAGCTACTTTTAAAAACAATCTAAAATGGTATTTTGTTTGAAAAACTGAAAGTATGACGTCATGCGATAAGTATTTGGATGGCGTCAAAACTCTCACTTTTATATAATTTTTCTGTTTTTTAGTTCAAACTTTGAATGTTTCAAAAAATTATGAATGTAGTCCGTAATATTTTTGGACAATAGTTTTTTAATTATGACCCAGGAAACCAGCGAATTGCTGCCCATAGTAGGTAATTTACCACAGACTAATAATTTTGCCATGCAAGATAAAAATATAAGATGTATCAATATTAGCTGCTAATACCTACCTAAAGGGTTAATCAGCCTATGAAATTGAACAACTTTCCCTACTCCATATAGGTTGAAATATGAGAAAGCTTTTTGACCTCTCATACAAATTGAATTGGTCGATTGGTAATTATATATGGAAGGTGCTTTTTTCACATTTCGACCTATGTTCCTTGGGGAAAGTTGTTTACTTTCATGGGCTCCTTCACCCCTTAGAACATTTGCAGCTAATTTTTTTACACCCTGTATAATGTTATATTTTATGCTATGTTGTGTATACTGGGTGTTATATCGGTAGGTAGCTATTGGGAGAGACCACCGCGATGGGACACGGCAGTAAGAAGCCTTGTGGGGTAGGTAGAGGTGGCATTTTGAAAAAGTTTAGGTAAGTACATTTCAAGATTTCAATCGTTTATTTCTTATTTCCGAGTAGATTCACAATGAATGCTTTTAGAATGTCAGAGAGTTACAATACAATACTGTCACTGAATAAACATATTAGTCATTGTAAGAAAGAGAAAATTGGTAGACACAATTTTTTATAACAATTTAATGTTCCTAGTCAAAATGCGAGTGGGATAAAAAAAATTAAAAATAAAGACGCTGTCTGTAGGCTGGCCAGGCTGACCACACAGCATGTAACTTACGTCACCACTAAGAGCCCGTGAAAAGCCATAGAACCAGTCTACCAGTTCGAAAAATTTGAATTTTCCTTTAGTTCTTTTTTCATAAACAGAAACTCAACTAATAACCAATAGCGGTTTCCCATCCATCTTTTAAAACCTCAAAATTATGCCTTAGGTTTTATACATACATACACACATAAATCACGCCTTTATCCCTTGCGGGGTAGGCAGAGCGTTAACGGCCGTAAGAATAAAGCCACTATCGCCACGTCTGACATTTTTGAGGATTGTTTTCCAAGGTAGTTTCATAAAACATGTGTATCACTATTAGTGACAGGTTGTCAGCCGCAGTATTAATATTAGGTTTTATGCCTATGACCACCAAAGTACAGTAAATGCCAAGTGATGCCGGATGAGAACAGCATCACCCCACAGATCCTTGTGCCACGAATGCCGTAAAAGGCGACTAAAGGACTATAAAATTTTAGGCGACAGACTTACAACTTGTCACTAATAGAGATACACGATTTTTCTGAAGCATATTTTGTCAGACGTGGCGATAGCAAACGTATTTTTCGACGCTCTGCCTTCCCCGCTAGGGATGAAGGCGTGATATATGCTTGTATGTTAGTATGTCTTTCAGTCAAAACCTATGATCATCATTAAGAAATGACCGACGATGTGGCGCAATGGTAGCGCGACTGCCTTTGAAGCCGAAGATCCCGGGTTCGATTCTCGGTGGGTCACTTACAAAGTCGATATTTTTCAGTTTGTGAATTTGTTCCCAGTCTGGTTAGGACATGGTGGGCTGAACCACCCGATTGTCCGTAAGTAGGTAAGATAGTTCCGTGTTTCGGATGGCCCGTTAAGCCATAGGTCCCGGTTGTTGTCTATGATCACTTAGACGGCGGTCGTTACACAACGATGTTAGAAGCCTGCTACTTATAGAGAGTAGTTAAAGGGTTCTGACACTAGGGTTCATCGGGTCGTTAGACGACTCGGTGTCCCATACGAGAAGAGAGAATCAACAAATGACACAAAGCTTGGCTTCCTAGCTCTACGTAAAAGGCATAAAATCCAGCTCTCGAGTCGGGAGCACCGCGCCACGAAGATAAACACCCGACAAAAATATCATAAATTTATACGCCTCGAGACGGCGGACGGGACCGACGACTGAAAAGTAAAAAAATCCAGTATTTAACGTATATCTCACTTTTGTGGCGAGCCGACCCGCGCGACAGCGTCATGTGGATAAGACTTTACTTTAATATCTACGTCTATCTATGATTATGGTGCATACCTATGATATCTACATAATATGTAGAAAATCTACACCTTTGTGTCAAAATTATTCACTTGTTTTGAAATTTAAAAACCCTACAATTTGACACGCCAGGAGCTCTATTTCTGAAACGTATGCTTCTGTTTCATGCGGAGTTCTGCCACTTGTTATGCTTGTATCTCACGTTCTTACTTTACTTATCGATTCCCAGATACCACGGAGGACAGTAACCAGTGGAGAACGCATGCGGGGGCGACCGCACTCACTTGATGTTTGCTATATTAAGCAGACGCATCAAAATTTTGATTAGTCGGTTTGAGACTGTGCGAAAGAACGGACGTTCCGCGCTTCGTTTTTTGGCGTATAAACGTAAACAAGAATGCCTTGCTGGCAGTGAAATGGTGTGGAAAGTGTAGTACAACATCAAGTTCCGCAAAAGACGGGATAACATTTCATAGGTAAACATTTTTCTGCTTGATTCTTTCAAATTTTCATTTTAATGAAAAATAATTCCATACTTATAATTTCTGATGCGCTCCCGTTGATGTCTTTCATTGCTATCCCTTTCTAACGCACGGGTGTGTCCATACGTAGGCTGGCTCTTTCTTCGTATTAGTGCTATACCACTGTTCTCAGAAGTATAGAATGATTTTATCGATAATTCTGGGATCTTCATAAAAGAATTATGTTAATGTACGTACTTAACAACTTACCTACAATGTATATTATATGAATGAATGCATTCGGGGTATATGGAGTGGCGCGGACGTATTCCCCCCGCGCCACCCGGAACGGAAATCAAAATCAAATAAAAGATCTTGCGCTAGTCGAATATCAATTTGAAACATACATACATACATACATATATCACGCCTTTATCCCTTGCGGGGTAGGCAGAGCGTTAATGGCCAATGGTAAGAATACGGCCACTATCGCCGCGTATGACATTTTTGATGTTTGTTTTCTAAGGTTGTTTCAGAAAACATGTGTATCACTACAGTGACAGGTTGTCAGCCTATCGCCTAAAAATACACCAACACTTTCGAGTCAATTTGTAACTATTTCATTCATTATGAAATCAGAACAAAATATCAATAGGTAGGTCAATATAATAATATCATCTTGTCATGTCCGTCTGTCTGTCCGCTGACCAGCATCGTCTCGCCAACCAGCCCTACCATCCAAAATGATCGTAACAGGTCGTTTCCAATTCGATACAATTATTTGGATACATACCCTAAAATTACAATGTAAGTAGGTACTTATTAATTTTTTATATACATATATCGCTATATTAAAATTAGCATGCACATGTTTCAATAAATTTCAATCACATAATATGAGTAAACTTATTGAACGGTGATATAAAATATCGATATAATTTTACATATTTATTTTTCCCATCTCTACAAAATATGCGGTCATTGCGAAAGCCAATTGCGTCTAGCGACAATTACCTCTCCCCCCGCAAAAACCAGTGAGCTTGGTTTTGAACAAAATCGCACCGACGCGTTCTCCACTGGTTACTGTCCTCCGTGCCAGATACCCTCAAAGATTCACACATATTTTTGACTATAAAAACGTCAAGTAAAAGAAATTTAAAAACGTGTATAGATCTGAAAAGACAGATTCACAAATTCAGAAATTCAGCTCCAAAATGCCTGTTCTTTCTGAGCACTAGTTGATATCTTTTGTATGAGGATAAATCTTTTAATTTTAACTAGTGGGCCGCCAGCGGCTGCGCACGCTGCAACTCATTTTCCCGTGGGAACAAAATGTTTTCTCGGCAAGTATTGTACATAAAAACCTTCCTCTTGAATCACTCTATCTATTAAAAAAATCTGTATCAAAATCTGTTGTGTAGTTTTAAAGATTTAAGCAAACATACATAGAGACAGACGCGGAAAGTGACTTTGCTTTATACTATGTAGTGATGAACAATGTAATGTAATCAATTCAAAACTAAAGTACCTTTTTCTGATTGAACCACATCCATACAAGTCCTCACCCACCATACCAAGCACCTACTTCATTAGCCGAACAAAACCAATGACATTTACCATACACGGCCGCGATCCAAAACGACGTATCTCAAAAACCGAAACTTCTGTTACCAACTTAAAAACACAGGTCTTTAAGTTTATTTTTATTATGCACTTTTTATGGAATACCGTCTTTCTGATAGGTGTGAATCAGGTGACATTTCAAAACGTGCGTGCACTCGAGTTTCATTTATTTTTCTGTACAGTACCTATAGATATTTTAACGATTGTAAGTAGCGTCTTTATAGGTCTAGGTTTACACTGAATTTTCAACAATATTGTACGAAGCCTTTTATTATGTTTTTTTTTTTTGGTGGAAAATAATTTCTCTTTATTAGCAGCTGTAGTAGTACACAAGTGGAGAAATATTGGTTAGCTTGACCAAAAACAGTAAGGGGGTAAGTTTCTTACTGTTGGGCGTCGTTTAGTAATACTTTAGTAGGTACAGTTAAGTAGTGGTACTTCGTATACAAATTAAAATAGGATTTTAAAAGCAAACAAAATTTTGAACGATGAACTAGCTCCTTTTCCAGAAAAATTATACCGAATAAAAATATAATTGGGCTTTACAAATGTTTTAACCTTACTGAGAGATTATGCATGGGAGGTCCAATTATTTTTTTAAATTTCGAGCTACGTTCCTTGGGGAAATCTGTGTTCATATGCTTGTATGAACACAGATTCTTGAAATCCTTGAAATATTTTACTCTCATCTAAATCATTCGTCAACTTGAAAAACCAAAAAAGATTATGGAAAAGAGGAGGCATGCTTTTGCAAGAGTTGCTAAAAGACATTATTTTTATATAAAAATAACGCCATAGGCTCTCTTCCTAGATTTGTTAGAAATCTCGGCCTTGGGTTAAAAGCCTTAGGATAATATAATAACAAGACCTCAGCAACTACTACAACTACATATTTACTAATAAAATACATTTTGAAATGGCATAGCCGCTGCATAGTTCAAGTAATTTGAAATATAATGATTGAGGCCATGAAATAAGTATTTTAGTAAACCACGCACAAGAACCACTTTTAACGTAAAGTAAAAAAACCATTCATAATAGTCAAAAACTTAAATTTTTATATTTTAACTAGGTATAAAGAAAGTGAGTGTTAGGCATTATGCTTTAGTGTAGTTAAAACTTTTAAATTTTCAGAATAGAATAGAAATTTTGAATGACTGAATTTTGCTTCACTGTTGTCAACTGAATGTTGACTGGTAAAGCATTTTATGGAGTGTCCAAGATTTTGCTTCATTAATTAAGAAAAACTGAAGCACGTACGTTTATATCAATTTTCGGTAGCTCGTGCACTATATTAATCCTAATGTATCGCTGTTTTCGTGGCCCCAAACTCAGGCAACTATAACTAATCGATGGGGCCCATAAAACGTGCCTCTCTCGCTACCGGACTTGCATCACGACGCAACTACCCAGATTAGAAAATTATAATAAATACACACGAATTTTTATTGCGTTTTATTTTTGGTCAGTGTTCGTTCAGATGAGGCTCGTTTTTACCGCCTTCGAGAACGAGGTTATAGACGATAATTATCCACCCTTAACATTTTTAGTACCTACAGGCAACGCAAATAAATAACTGATAGATAACCTATTTATCGCTAACCTATTTTAGCTACTATTTATTATTTTTGATGTGTAGTACATACATAGAGTATTTTCTTTAGACAATTTACTGAGTATTTGATACTTCGTGTTGTAATTCCTTGATGAAACTCCACATTATACATCTCCAGGCGATGACGTAACGAAACCGGGCGCATTATATTTTAAATTAATAATTATATTAGTGGAACTAGTGTAAAAAGTTTTTAATTTACCTACAAATTGCTGAGTTTGCAGTTCCAAATTAAACTTAAATTTCATGTGAACAAAATTATATTACTTGTTTATGATTTACTCCGTGACTGTTTTTTCCGTAAAATGGTTTTAGTATCGCATCACTCACTACTCCATCAACCTATACTGGTACTCCCTAATAACTTTATGTAAAGCCATTTTAAGTTGACTCCTTATAAAAATAACCTAAGGTGCTGCTGATAGGTACTCGTACCTACTTTATTGCCAGAAAGAGAGATAAATTATTGTTGGTTACCAACTATAGTGTATGTAGTTTTAATTTGAAGTCTCTTATTTTCACCTAAAACGATAATCTTTTTAAACTCAACCCTTCTAGTAGCTAATCAAATTTTAGGAAGGCTCGTATTATTCCAACGAAAAAAACACGTTTGCAAGAAATTCCCAATAAAGTTGTGATCCATTATTATTTTATAAAGAAAAGAGAGATTATACCTTTTGCCTGTAGAGCTTTTAACAGGAACGTTGAAACGTCTTTTGTTTAAAAACAATAAGTGAATGCTAATCATGATTAGGAGCAATTGTTATCTTAGTGTCACTTTTAAATACCGTTTTAACTTTTTTTACTGTCTGGGAAAAATAAGTTGAAATAGATCTTGTTTTATTAGTCAATATTCAGATCAAATAGTACCTAATTCTATTAACTATCTTTATTTTACCATGTCATTATTTTTAATAAAATATATTTTGATTCGTTAAATTAATTAATTTCACAGGCCGCCGGGAAGAATAGTGACGTAACCCAAAAAATAACTACCTCTTTACCTTACATCTTTGCCTTACCGTTAAGTTACAACACATTACATAACAATATAGGATAAATTTTTATACATACATTTTTATACATACATATATCACGCCTTTATCCCTTACGGGGTAGGCAGAGCGCTAACGGCCTGTACCTGTATAAAATTATGATACCTAATAACGTACCTAACTACCTCCTTTCATTCAGGCATAATAAAATAACAGTCAAATAAAAGTGCCTATAGTTTGTAAAATTTAGCTTGATACCTGTGACGTTTATGACCTTGGAAAGTTGGAACAAATGCTATGACATAAGGTCCATTTGCTACTTACTATGTTATGCTTTGCCAAAACGTCTTGTATTTGCTCCAAGGTCACAAACGTCACAGGTATCACGCTTAATTTTACAAACTATAGTTGAAATGCTAGTGAGTAGATACTAAATAAAAATAAAAACTTAGCGCCCGTGAAAGAAAGCTCTATTAATCTTCTATACTGATGTAGCACAGTACCTACTTTGTTAAAATGTGAAGTGAGAATGTGATGTGACTTTAAGGAATGATAGTTTTGGTATGGGAGGTTCACTTTTTAATATTTCATTCTTACGGTCCTTGGAAAAAGCTATTCAGTTTCATTTGCAGTTTTACGTCGTAATATATTTGCCGCAATAGTGGTCACGCAAATAAGTTTAGGTATCTATAACAAAAGTTTAGGTAAGGTACCTAATCTACGTTCCCAAAACGGCCGGTACTTCGAGCCGGGCCGTATCCGCACGTGCTCGGCGCCAACCCGGTCTACCCACACGCAACAAACACGCCCCTGAAACAAAGCAACTCCGCAAATCCCCCGAACAATGCGCGAGACGCCCAGCCAGACCACCTATAATCACCTCTTTGTCACCACAAAATGTGATAAACCACTCATTTCCGTACAAAAAAGTCGCAAAGTAAGCGAGGAACGAAAACTGTCGCCAAATAGATAATAATAGATAATAAACACTGGCTGCTTTTTTCCTTTTTTTACCTGAAAAATGGTGTGGGGTGGGGCACGCGGGAGGGGCCGCGCCGCGCGGCAGTCGGGCCCCAGCCGCGCGAGCGCCCACGTCGAGCGCACCGTGTTTCAAATATCGAACGAGTAGTGCTGGCCAGTGTGTGTTCCTTTAACCCGAAAAAATAACAAGGCCTAGTTTTTCACAACGAATCAACTTTTTCTTTTTAAACTTTTTTGTAGACTGTTCCCTTTTTCAATTGGACTGTCAAGGACGTGAAATTAGGAAATTGGGAGCCGATTAAACAGTGTTTTTTTAAGATAAGATATCGTCGTCGTAGTCGATGTTCGTGTCAAGTGATTGATCGGCGGTATCAATTAACGTTTTAACGTTTCTTTTAGTGCAATTTCTAAGTTTTACACAGTGTTGAGTTCACTAACACGCGAAAGTTTGGATTTTTACGACGACAGGTAAGTTTATAGGCATTTTATTGTGCTTAATTCACACTTGTTGATTTTTCATTACGTTTTCGTCAGGCAATCACGAATAGGTGTCAACCAGCACGTATTTTTTAATGCAATGCAATACTAGGTATATAGGTACCTAGAGTTATAGAACTCCAAAACTGGAAAACAATAGCTTCTAATGTCATTGACCTTTTATTTATATCGATGTACTCACATTCACAAAATTTTGAGCACAACTTTAGCGTTACCCTCGCTTAAAACAAAACGTCAGTCATCATAGTATACTTTTCAGGCCACATTATTTTGTACATAACTCAGTAGATATAATGTTAGAAAATATTTTAATAAATTATTCCGATTTTAGACTAATTTGTGTCAGTGACTTTAAATATGAATTTTATGAACACCACTTTTATGTTTTGTATATTCAAATAATACACAAAGCGAAATGTAAAGTAAGCACGGGAAAAACGGGAGCCGCTTTAGGCCTAAGTTAGCTACTTAAGTAGCCCATGAGCTTCACGGCCTAAAACCGGTACCGCAAGTTGGATGACTTGGAAATATTGTGATGATCAATAATAATTACGAGATACTTGGAAGTTTAGTTTGATTGTATGAAATATTCATAAAAAAATTGTTGTGTCATTTAAGAAAAGCTACAGGTTTGATAAAAGTGAAAAAGCTACATCGGTAGTTGTCTAATATCAAGTAAAAATATTTTTTTTTATCCAGTTTATATAAGGTATACCATAACAATTCTGTGATATCAAGGTAAATTTCTAATTAATCGTCAACAATATTTATTTACATAAGTTTAACATAAATGAATTTACTTATTATCATCACTGAAAATAATTCATTCGCGTGAATTAAATTGTAATTCGTATTTATCAATTATCAACTGTCATATAAAATGATAAATGGCCATCAGATTAATGTTCTGATAACAAACAAGTAACATGTGAAATCTTTTTGAAATACCTAGTAAAAGATAAAAAGTAGTTCAATAACAAATTTGAGATCATTTTTTGGTGATTACATGTAGATACCTATATATTTATTCTGATTTAAATTTTAGATATGAAAATGGAGAAATAAAATCACTTATCATTAAATTACTTAATTATTATTAACTGACGTTAACTTTTGCAATTTTACTGATTGCTTATATAATTTAAGTTTTTTAAAACAATGCTAGGTACGTTTAGGTAAATTTAAGTTCTATAGCAGCTTATGCCATTTCAGAACAGTTTGACTTGTATATTTGCTACCTAATCTATTTATTGTGTATAAAAAAAAGGTATAAAAAAATAGGTATACAAAAAAAGTTCTGTAAGTAATCATTGTAAATATTCCAACATTATAAATTGATAAAAATATGTAGCATACGGTAATAATAGAAAAACTAGCCGAAAGTATTAGCAGTCCCCTCACCATTCAATAATAATTTATTTTCATGTGGCAACCCCAGTAATACGCCCAATGTGTAGCAACACAATGATATCATAAATTGAGGGGTGTATAATATGGGTTATAGAAAAAAGAATGAATGAATTTTATTAGAAACATTTGGCCTTTTGTGCTGAAAGTAATGTACCTATCTAATTGTAAAATGTAATATATATATTTTTTTGTACTTTGCAACTAGCAATAGCAAGTTTCCAACCATTCTTATAGTAATAGTGAAATGAAATGTAATAAATAAGTTAGATAATTTGATTCTCTTTTACAATAATGGTGGATTTTTAAAGGGATGCCAAATGCAGCGTCATACTTTGAAATCTTATCAGAAATAACACTTAGGAACTTTTCCTGCAATTTCAAATTAAAGATAGAACTAATCTTATGGTATTTTTCACGTTCTTTATCCAATTGTCATACTACCTAAATATTTTTCAACAAAAATTTTTGTCAACGTAACTAAGTTCTGAGCTCCGCGCGAGAGCCCATAATAATAGTGACTGCCATCGTCTCGCTAAGAAGAAGAACTAAAATATAAAGTGTTAAAATATTAGCTGGAATTATTTTAAAGGGTGAATCAGCGTGATATAAGCATGAATGTATGTATGTGAATGAGCCCAAGAAACTGAACAACTTTCCCCAAGTAACATAGGTCGAAATATGAAAAAAAAATTGGACATCCCATACAAATTGATTCGCTCGGCTGCTACATTTTGTATGGGAGGTCCAAAATTTCTTTAGTAGTTCGATCTATGTTCCTTGGGAAAAGTTGTTCAGTTTCCCTAAAATATTTGCAGCTAAATTTTTTATATTCTGTATTTACCACATTTCAAAACAGATATTGCAATGTTGAAGATACACAACTGTCAGTGAGCCCCATTGCACCCCTACGCCGCCAGGGGGCGTGCCCCGCCCCGCCTTCCCAAAAACTGTAATTTACCGATTTTGGAGATATGACGTTTTAGCACTAGGGAATAGGTTTGATGGTTTTGGGTAGTTAGTAGGTACATACATTGCGTAGTCTGCAGAATAGAGAGCTCTTAAAGTAATAAATGCCTGGATATAAGTATAAAGTAAAAGTTTAAAAAACTGAAGAACAATATTAAATGGTAAGTATGATTGCATAGTAATAAAAACCTAACATCAAAAACAAAATCAAATTAATAATGCAAAGTTGTAAATTTTACATTTAGCTTTTTGATGGTCAAGTACCTATTAGTCATTGTAAAAAAGAGAAAAATGTATCCTACATTTCTTATAGGTAATAATTTTATGAACCTTAAAACTAGCCCCTAATGCATTGCCTCGGGGCTGGCCAAGCTAACCAAACAGCATGTAACGTTAGGTGATAAATAAAACCGAGTTAATGTCAAGAGAAAAAAAATGTTGTGTTAGATGCGTATTGTTTAGTTATCTATTTATGGAAACTAGGTAACTGCTGTCATTTTAAATCATTCGCACGAGCGTCATCTATTACAAACTAAACGAACATACATACATACATACATATATCACGCCTTTATCCCTTGCGGGGTAGGCAGAGCGTTAACAGCCGTTAGAATACGGTCGCTATCGCCACGTCTGACATTTTTGAGTATTGTTTTCTAATTTTGTTTCAGAAAACATGTGTATGACTATAGTGACAGGTTGTCAGCCTGTCGCCTAAAAATTGTAATACACCTATAACTCTAGAGTCCCTTAGTCGCCTCTTTCGACACCCACGGGAAGGATGTAGGGTGATGCTATTCTAAGCCGGCATCACACGGCATTAAACGAACGGATTGAAAAATTATCAATAAAACCGTATGTAAATTTCCCGCGCCGCGTTATTTGAGCCAATGAAGTTGATAAAAAAACCAAATCAAACAGAGACCAGCCAATTTGGACCCCAAAAGAACCCTTTCTCTTTAGGGTCATATCGTACTAGTAGAGATAAACAAATGATGTACCTCATTAGCAGTTTGTTAATCAAGATGAGAGTTAATCAGGGATCAAACAAAGTGGGTCCTACACCCTAAGGCCTCTTTCGCATTCAACGTCCAATGCAGCGCATTTCTGACGACCGTCAAACGGACGCTAAAATAACGCTGAACCAACGTAGGGACAGCGCACGACGTACGATCAAATTGTCGGACAAAATGACGTCGTTTGGCATGACGCAGCGCTAGTAAAGAACATACTTAGGTCGAAATATAAAAAAAAATATGGCTAGATTACCAATCGTCTAAGTCAATCTGTATGGGAAGTTCAAAAAAATCTCATATTTCGAGCTATGTTTCTTGGGGAAAGTTGTTCAATTTCATGGACTGATTCACCCCTTAAAATATTTGTAATATTTTTACACCTTAGGCGCACTTAACGCACGAGGGACCGCTAAAATATTGCAGCGGTCTGTCAGATCCATACTAGAAATGTCAATCCCCATACCTACTAAAACCACTCAACCGCTGTCGACGCAGCGCTATCGCAGTGTCATCCGTCGAGTGCGGTTTTAGTATGAGGAATGACGTTTCAAGATGAGAGTTAATCAGGGATCAAACAAAGTGGGTCCTACACCCTAAGGCCTCTTTCGCATTCAACGTCCAATGCAGCGCATTTCTGACGACCGTCAAACGGACGCTAAAATAACGCTGAACCAACGTAGGGACAGCGCACGACGTACGATCAAATTGTCGGACAAAATGACGTCGTTTGGCATGACGCAGCGCTAGTAAAGAACATACTTAGGTCGAAATATAAAAAAAAATATGGCTAGATTACCAATCGTCTAAGTCAATCTGTATGGGAAGTTCAAAAAAATCTCATATTTCGAGCTATGTTTCTTGGGGAAAGTTGTTCAATTTCATGGACTGATTCACCCCTTAAAATATTTGTAATATTTTTACACCTTAGGCGCACTTAACGCACGAGGGACCGCTAAAATATTGCAGCGGTATGTCAGATCCATACTAGAAATGTCAATCCCCATACCTACTAAAACCACTCAACCGCTGTCGACGCAGCGCTATCGCAGTGTCATCCGTCGAGTGCGGTTTTAGTATGAGGAATGACGTTTCTAGTATGGATCTGACAGACCGCTGCAATATTTTTGCGCTCCGTCGTGCTTTAAGTGTGCGATCCACCTTTTACTGTCCTAATATGGGAAGCCCGTGTCCAGCAGTGGACTGTTGTGACTGTAAATGCGAATATGCACCTACCTACACATTTTTACATGACGATGTTTACCCGTCTGTATAACGAAATGTTAATTAGGCGATTAATAGTTCCCAGCACGTGAAGGGGGCCTGATTCGCCGGTAGGGTGCTTTAACTGATAACAAATAGATCAATCGTTTGAAAATTTGAAAGATTTTTATTAATAGTACCTATAATTTCAATATTTAGCCATCTAAGGTCCATTTTGTTAGTAGGTACAACAATCACACTTAAAAACTATGTGAGCTATAACACAAAAAACAATTAAAAAAAGATAAATCTGAAGAACTAAACATGATTTTGGCCCCGTACCCTTCTTACCAATGTGTTCTGTCAATGATCAAGCATTGGTGAGTCGGGTAAGGCAGCCAGTGTTTTGAGAATGCTGTTGTCGCTGCCGCGCATCCTGGCAAGTACAGACAACGTTCTTTTGCGTAGGTATTGCAAAGAAATCGTCTGTCCTTTATGTTCGTTTGTGGCGGTTTAGAATAGCATCACCCCAAATCTATACGCGGGTGTCGTATAAAGCGACTAAAGGATAAATTATCCAGGGAATGGGGAGCAGCGTTCCCTGTGAATTAACAGTTTTGCACTACGGTCGCCATCTGCCTGCCAAGCGTGGTGAGTACTTATGGAAAATACGGCAATACCCCCCGAAAAGGGGGAGGCCAATGTCCAGTAGTGGACTGTTGTGGCTGTTAAGGTTTGTTTTTTTTTTGTTTGGGCTTTGCTTAATTATAGCATCACCCCACATCCTTCCCGTGGGTATCGTAATAGGCGACTAAGGGACTCAAGAGTATTGATGTATTACAATTTTTAGGGGACAGGCTGACAACCTGTCACTATAGTGATACACATAATTTCTGAAACAACCTTGGAAAAAAATACTCAAAATTGTCAGACGTGGCGATAGCGACCGTATTCTTACGGTTGTTAACGCTCTGCCTATCCCGCAAGAGATAAAGGCGTGATATATGTATGTAGTATGTATGTGTTTGCTTAATTTTGGCGGAGGACCTTTACGGCCCTTGTCGCTCTGCCTACCCTGTTAGGATTATGTTACTTCTGATTAATTGAAGCAACGATTGTTTTATTTAGTCGTGCGCAAACATTTTGAAAACTAAACCCATAGTATAGCAGTAAACAAAATAATTGGCATGATCTCAAAAACGAGATCAGAGATTAGCAACCGTGATCAGGGGAGATGGTCTGACGGATAACATCACCCCACTTTATCTATTTCTCAAATTTAATGATGCCTTTCTAAAAACAAATTGTTTTGAATTATGTATTCAATAAGTATCGTTGATTATTTAGTATAGGTAAGTATCTTATGTACCTACCTACAGTAGATTAACGCTATGCCTACCCCGCAAGGGATAAAGGCGTGATTTGTGTGTATATTTATTTCAGTCAATTGGCTTGAATCACAACATTTTATCGAAAAATTACTGAAAAATTACGATAATATAATAATTTTACGATAAAAATACAGCAACATTTATTGATAACGATAATATGAACTGTCAGGATGTAGATAATTGTGATAATTATCGCAAATTGATGAGGCCATTGTCTAATCTTGTTACGAAATCTTTGAAAATAACTTGATTTTGTTGTCAACAACTTCACAAAATTCATACACATACACAAATCACGTCTTCATCCCTTGCGGGGTAGGCAGAGCGTTAATGATCGTAAGAATACGGTCGGAATTATCGCCACGTCTGATAAGTAGTGAGGGCCCTTTCAGATGGTTCGTGTATCACTATAGTGATAGGTTGTCATTGTCAGCCTGTCGCCTAAAATTGTAATACACATGAAACCCTCGAGTCCCTTAGTCGCCTTTTACAACGCCCGCGGGAAGAAATGGGGTGATGCTATTTTAAGCCGGAATCACACGGCAATCAGATTTCATAGCGTTCGTGCGAATGATGAAAAACTCAGCATAAATAGAAGTAATAGTTTCATTTTTATTATTGTGCACAGATCTTTCAATCTAAAAAAGCACTTTCAAGTCGGACTAATTGCTATAAGTCCAAAAAGGTGACGACCGATGCGGCGCAGTGGTAGTATGACTGCCTTTGACGTAGAAGGTTCCGGGTTCGATTCTCGGTAAGTCGCTCACAAAGTTGTTATTTTATCACTTTGTGAATTTGTTCCCAGTCTGGTTAGGACATTGCGGGCTGAACCACCCGATTATCCCTAAGTAAGATGGTTCCGTGTTTCGGATGGCACGTTAACCCGTAGGTCCCGATTGCTGTCTATGATCACTTAGACGGCGGCCGTAACACAACCATGTCGGAAGCCTGCTACTTGTGGAAGGCGGTTGAAAAATTCTGACACTAGGGTTCACTGGGTCGTTGAACGACTCTGTGTCCCACACGAGAAAGAAGAAGAAGTCCAAAAAATCTTGATTGTAAATTAACAAACAAAATGTCCAGCAGAATCGAATCCACTGGCCAGTAAGCCTCAACTCACGCGCAGCTGATTGGCTGCGCTGAGTCAGCACAGCTTTTGAATTTGGAACGCCCGGCGCCGGTCATAACCGCCACCGGGTTACGCTCCAAGCATTATCATGTCGATATGTTTGTTTAGATTAGGTAACCCCGCAGTTTCACTTGCGTTTTCTGACATAACCTAAGGGACTCGAGGGTTTCATGTGTATTTTAACTTTAGGCGACAGGCTGACAACCTGTCACTACAGACATATGAAAATCTTTTGAAAGGGCTTCTTAATATTCGTCAGACGTGGCGATAGCGACCGTATTTTTAAGGCCGTTGAAGCTCTGCCTACCCCGTAATGGATAAAGGCGTGATATGTGTAGGTACGTGTGTATCTAGAAGAAGTTAAATATGAAAAAATAGAGGAAATTTGAAAAAAAATGGACCTGACCTGCTATAGATAATTATGATAGAAGGCAGCAGGCTAAGAAGTAACTGAACTATGACATTGACACATTTTCGACCAATCACAGAAACAAAGCAAAGTCGAGAGTAGCGCCATTAGTTCCCCAGTTCGCCACCGCCATTATCGCCACATAATTCGCTAGATGACTAGGTCATTAATAAAATACAAAAGTTGTACGCTTAAAACTATTGTTAAAAAGTACTACAGTTGATATATTCGAAGTTTTTCGAAGTATTCGAAGTTTGAATTTATCAAACAAAAAAATATTAAAAAAGTAAGTGTTTTGATGCCGTCGAAACTAGAGAGACATGACGTCACCTCTTCGTATTTTCATACAAAATATCGTTTTAAAAAATAGCTTATTTGACCTGCTAGTACTTTAGCGCCACAATAAACCTTCTATAGACACATGTTCTTTGCCCAAGTAACTGTGACCATGACGAGCTAATCTCCGGTTAACGCGAGTTTAATTTAATCTTTGATTAGCTAACCGCGCGCCCGTGTGAAGCCAAACTACTGTAACTTTAAAAAAGAACATAATTACCTAACGGCCACAACAGTCATCTTTTTTTAAAGTTTGGGATGTTTACTCCGAAAGTTGATATCTATCAGTTTGTGAATTTGTTCCCAGTCTGGTTAGGACATTGCGGGGTGAACCACCCGATTGTCCGTAAGTAAGATGGTTCCGTGTTTCGGATGGCGCGTTAACCCGTAGGTCCCGGTTGCTGTCTATGATCACTTAGACGGCGGTCGTTACACAACCATGTCAGAAGCCTGCTACTTGTAGAAGCCGGTTGAACAATTCTGACACTAGGGTTCATCGGGACTTTGGACGTCTCGGTGTCCCACCACACAAAGAGAAAAGATACTCCGAGGTTTTTTTTGTCAAAACTAGGCCGAAATACAGACCACTTTTGATCAGGCTTGGCATGCGGATTGGCGAGCGCGATGCAACATTTCGCATTCACAGGAACAGGAAACGCTGCTGCGCATTCCCTACCTATAATATGATGAATTTGTGCCTTAATCGTTTTTTAAGACACCCACGGGTAAAATTGAAGTACTAAATGCAATAGCATTAAGAATACTCACGGCACAGCTTTTTTCATCAGAAATGTTAAAACAGAAGAAAAGGTAGAAAGATTTATGCTGAAATATTTTTTTAAATAAAATTAGTTATCAATGCTTGAAGATTTGACATAATGACCATTTTCTGCCATTTTTACAATTAATTTCTTAGAAGTTACATAACTTGAATGAATCACTTAAAAGATAGCTAACGTGGTGTCAATTCTGAAATTAATTCGCTAGTTTTTTGGATCATTAATAATATAAAAATTTACGCTTAAAATTACTGTCCAAAAATACTACGGACTACATTCAAACTTCACACTTACAATTTTCCGAAATACCTACTTATTCAAAGGTTGAATTAATAAACAAAAAACTTATATTTAAAAGTAACTGTTGTGACGCCATCCAAAATAGTAATATGGTATCGACGATGCCTAAATTATATCGTATATTGAGTTTTTCATACAAAATACTAGAGATGGCCCGAATATTCGGCAAATATTCGGGCATTTTTTTGATATTCGGTATTCCGAATATAACCTCCCATACAAAATTCTTGATCAGCTGAGTGACTTTGTATGGGAATTCGATAAAAAAAATTCGTTTCCCAAGCTACCATAGAAAAAGTTGTTCAGTTTCATGGTCTGAGCACGCCTGCAACGTTTTCGTTATACCGTACCTTGTGTGATTGAGTGTGGGATTTAAGAAAACAAATGCCAATTTTAGATAGCCATAATTATAGTTCTCTATCTAAATCACCTAACACTTCCTTTTTTACTCCAGTTATATGAAAAAGTGTCATAAATTTAATTAATCACGCGAACGCGAGAATTGAGTCCATTATGCAACCAAGTTCGTGTTTGTTTTGTTATTATAACTTGATGTTAGATGGATATTTGATATGACGATGTGTTAAATTAAGGCTTTTGTTGTTAGATATGATTTTAATTGAGTATGTAGGTAGTACGTACTCTTATATTAATTCAATTTCACTCGACGGAGTAGATTGTAATTTATTAACCGACTTAAAAAGGAGGTTCTCAGTTTGACCCGTGTGTATGCATGTATGTATGTTTGTCCGCGATTTGGTTTGGATGAACCGATTTTGATGCGGGTTTCAGAAAAGTTTTGTTAGACTAGGAGAAGGTTTTAGGCATAAGAACAAAAAAAATTGAGGTTCGCACTTTTTGCGTCCGTTGAAGTCGGTTCGGTTCAGTTGGACGTTGAGTGTGAACCTTATTCCCACGGGAACTTATTAGCAGCGCTGGGCGGGCCGATACTTTAGGTATTATAACTACGTATAACTATATATATCAGTTCAACTACTTACATAATTAATACTACACGCCCATAAATACCGTCCACGTCGTGCCGTGTGATGCCGGCATAGAATAGCATCACTCCAATTCTTCCCGCGGGTGTTGTAAGAGGCAACTAAGGGACCCGAGGGTTTCATGTGTATTACCACGTATTTCATCTTTAGGCGACAGGCTGACAACATGTCACTACAGTGATACACGAATCATCTGTGGCGACGTAACTTTACGATCGTTAACGCTCTGCCGACCCCGCAAGGGATAAAGGCGTGATTTATGTATGTATGTATGTGCCCATAAATAAATAACACAACGCACCAACCAAAATAATCAACCGGCGCGGCGCCTGTCTAAAGACCATAGACAATTGTTTTTTTCCACCAGGCAGATGTTCGAAACACATACAGCCTATCTGTTGAACAAAAACACTGCCCCCTACGGGGACGGGCTACTGGTACGCCCTTTTCTGTAGCCCATTGCACAAAAAAAAGAAAAATAGTGTCATCACCCGTTCGTTCAGAAATAATAATAATGTGGTCCAACCGGTTTTTGTTGTCGTTCGCGTGAATTTGAATTAGGAACGCGAATTTTCAGTTTTAATTTCTGTGTTTTTCAGCTGGACGCACACTTATCCGCATCGAACGAACCGAATTTTAGAATTCTTTATATTGTAGGTGTCTGTGATGGATCCATGATGATGAGTGTGTGTAGTAGGTTGTAGGTACTCACGAATGAATAAGAAGTCCTTTACACAGTTCAACACTATACAGTTTATTGTGAATCACATGCACAGCAAAGCGTAGAAATGCAGAAGGAGAAGCGAAGATATTGAAAGCTAGCGTAATAGTCAATAGCGTAACAACAAAGCAAGCGCGCGGCGTAAGTAAGAAATTGCGAACGAGCGACACAGGCTTCACGTCTGAGGTAGTGTGGCAGACTGCCCGCCGACGAGCCGCGCGGGCGCAAGGCGACCGCGGGGTTGGTGCGGGGATTGCGCACAGGCAAGAGAACATGGCGGACAAACTTGCGCGCGTCTCCATTGCACACATCCGTTATTAAATTATATCGGACGAGTGTCTGATGTGTGATGTGATACAATAATTATGCAATAATTATATTATAGAAATATAAATGTAATTAATATAATATGTATATGTGAATATGTATGTATATGTGTATGTATAATATATAGGTTATATGTGGTGTGGCCACCACATCACTCCCCCCCAGAGCCTTGCTAAGGTTTAAAATAATCCGGAAATCGGACTCTGCGACCCGATCGAGTAACGATAGCTGGAGCTGGAGTCTGATTATCAGGTTTGCCAGCTGTCTGTGGTGTTTTGGAAGGGGTTGCTGTCTCTTTGGGTAAGTGTACCATAGGTTGAGGGTTAGGGTCAGCAAGCAGATAGGCCGGCTTTAGGCGGTCGATTGAAACTGTGACGGTTTTACCCTTTACCAAGATCTTATAGGTTTTATTATTGCGCTCGATTACTTGAAATGGGCCAGTATATGGTGGCTGTAATGAGCCACGTACTGAATCGTCGCGTAAAAATACGTGACTCGAGGTTACGAGGTCTCGATACACAAAAGGCTTATTTTTCGCGTGACGGGAAGCTGGTGATGGACGAATTCGTGCTGCAAACAGCCGCAACCGGGTGATAAGCTCCGTAATGTCCGAAGGGTGGACAGGAGTCTCATCAAAGAATTCACCCGGGAGACGTAACGGTTCGCCATAAACCAGCTCGGCTGAAGACGCCTGTAGGTCGTCCTTAAAAGCCGACCTGATACCTAGCATTACAAGGGGCAATGTTTCTACCCAATTGTAGTCCGCATGACACATAATTGCCGCCTTTAACTGACGGTGGAATCGCTCCACTAGCCCATTACATGCCGGATGGTAAGCGGTTGTGCGACGGTGTTTGAATCCAATCATTTTTCCTAAATATTGAAAAAGTGATGATTCAAATTGTCGTCCACGGTCGGTGACAATATCTACTGGACATCCAAATCTGGATATCCATGATATTAATGCATTGCCAACCGTTTCCGCTGTCATATCAGCCATCGGCGTGACCTCAGGCCAGCGAGTGAAGCGATCCACCACCGTTAGACAATAACGGTAGCCTTGAGATGGAGGAAGGGGGCCAACAATATCCAAGTGGATGAAGGCAAACCTTGCACGAGGTAAGTCGAACGTGCCCAATGGAGCTGACACGTGGCGAGTAACCTTGGCGCGTTGGCAACATAGGCACTTCCTTGCCCACTCACGGCAGGTTTTCCTCATGCCAGGCCAAACAAATCTCTCGGCTACCAGCTGAGCGGTTGCCTTGGCTCCTGGATGGCTTAGGCTGTGGAGGCTATCGAAAACCTGCTTTCGGAAAGGTGGCGTCACAAAAGGTCTAGGGGACGGGGTGCTCACGTCACAGTAAATTTCAGCATTGGTGCCGGGAAGCTTAAGCTTCTCTAAACGGAGTGATGATTCACCGTTTAGGAACTGAGTGATCTCCGGATCTGATAATTGTGACGCGGCAAGTTGTCCCAAGTCTATTGGCATCTGCAGTTCATCCACTCGGGAAAGTGTGTCGGCAACAACGTTGTTCTTGCCCGAGATATGCCTTATGTCGGTGGTGAACTGCGAGATGTAGTCAAGATGTCGGTGTTGGCGAGGTGAGCAGCTGACCTTTCGTTCTTTAAAAGCAAAAGTAATCGGCTTATGATCGGTGTAAACTACAAAATGACGAGCTTCGAGCATATGTTTGAAGTATCTTATGCCTTCATAAATTGCTAACAATTCCCGATCATAAGGTGAGTACTTTTGCTGTGCGGGACTGAACTTCCTGGAAAAGAAGGCAAGTGGTTGCCATTGCCCGTCCTTAAATTGCTGCAAAACTGCACCCATAGCAAGGTCAGACGCGTCTGTTACCAGCGCAAGCCTTGCGGCGCAATCCGGGTGAGCGAGAAGCGCAGCATTAGATAAGCTCTTCTTGCAGTGCTCAAAAGCAGTGAGAGCATCACCTTTGATATCAACTGGATGTGATGCTTTTACCGCACCAGTCAGTAAGGCATTAAGTGGGGCCTGTATCATAGCAGCGTTGGGCAAAAAACGCCTATAAAAATTAATCATGCCCAGGAAACGCCTTAGCTGCCTGACTGTCTTTGGGACCGGGAACTCCTTAATCGCCTGCACCTTGGTATCAAGAGGTTCAGTGCCTGTCTCTGAGATTCTGTATCCAAGAAAGGTAACCTCCCTCGCTCCGAACACACATTTGGCGGTGTTGATAAGGATGCCATAGTCCTTCATGCGATTAAAAAGCAATCGAAGGTGCTGTTCATGCTGCTCCTCATCCTGTGAGAACACTAGAAAATCGTCTAGGTAGCAATAGACAAAATCAAGGTCCCTAGTCATCTCATCAACAAACCTTTGAAATGTTTGCCCCGCATTTCTCAGCCCGAAAGTCATAAACGGGAATTCGAATAATCCGAAGGGGGTGCTGATCGCTGTTTTTGGAATATCGTCGGGGTGGACAGGGATCTGATTATATGCTTTGACGAGATCTATCGTGCTGAATATTTTGCATCCAGAAATGCTATGCGAAAAATCGTGGATGTGACGAATGGGATAGCGATCGGGTACAGTACGTGCGTTTAACATCCGATAATCGCCACAAGGGCGCCAGCCATTGTCCTTTTTGGGTGCTAAATGCAAAGGTGAGGCCCATGGACTTTCTGACGGACGCGCTGTGCCATTGGCGAGCATCAGGTCAAATTCTGCTTTCGCGGTTTTCAGCTTGTCGGGTGCAAGACGGCGGGGGGTGCAATATATAGGTGGTCCAGGGGTCGTTCTAATGTGGTGAACGGTGTTGTGCATTGGAGTACGCAAAATGCCTGAGGGGCGTGTGATTTCGGGGAACTTACTCAAAAGTTGATGAAACCGGGTGTCGCCGCCTGCTAAAATTTTTACAGAGCATACATCATTCTTTTTTTTTTTTTTTTACTTTATTGTTCAATACAAAGAAGAAAAACAATTTTTAGCAGTAAGACACTTATCTAAAACCTAAATAGGTTTATGCGAGAAGTGAATGTGTTCGAGCTCGCTACATCATTTAAGTTTTTAAATAGAACTTCTTTAAGTTAGTTTTACAGACCACAAAATTCGTAATAATACTCGACAATACATCTTTCGGTAGTCCGTTTAAAATAGCAGGTAGTGTGTATTCCCACGTCCTCATACCATAAACATTTGTAGTCTTAGGTAGTTTGTAAGTCGGTAAATAATCGAGATTACGCAACCTCATGTGTCTACTATATTTAGTAAGAGAATCAATGTTGTGATATTTATCCAATAATATAGACATGTTCGCCTTATCAAAGACCGACATAACTTTGCAATACATAAACAAGCCACTTTCATCGTCCCTGAACTGAGATCTAATTCTATTTGGTACAATATTCTTAAGTATACTTATTTGAAGTCTATATATTTTATTTAAGTACGTATTATAAGTGCGTCCATAACTACACAGCCCGTAACCTATAATTGAATCGGCCAGCGCAAGGTACAGCATCCGAAGCGTATGAAACGGTAACTTGTATTTAAGAATACCTAATTTGGCGTTAATAGATCTTAATTTATTAGTCACGCTTTCAATATGCGGTCCCCAATTAAAGTGTTTATCTATGATAAGCCCGAGGTAGGTATGCTCGTCTACAGCCTGCAGCGCAGGACACGTACACCCGGTAGCGGTGGGCCCGCGATGTAGGCATTGGTGATCGTGCGCAGTAATCGTAGGTACATAATTAACTTTCATGTAGGGTGAGTGAATGTGAATAATTTTCGTTTTACTGGCGTTGATCACCAGGCCCACATCGTGTGCCCACTTACAAAGCATGTCAAAGTTATGTTGCATTTCCTTTTGTGCTTGTGTAATATCTTTACAATGGGTATATAAACAAGTATCATCTGCAAACTGGTACGCAGAGTTCTCTTTTAGGACATTGGTCATATCGTTGACGTAAATTAAGTACTCAGTAGGACCGACTATGGACCCCTGTGCCGTACCCATCACGGTAGGTATTTTGTCACTATAGGAGTTATCTAGACGTACTACAGTATGACGATTTGTGTGGTAATTCTTAAACCAGTCCAACAAAGGACCCTGTATACCATTCTGCTCAAGTTTACTATAAAGTGTTTCGTATTGTAAACAATCGAAAGCCTTGCTGAAGTCGATGAGGGCAACAAGCACATGTTCGCGAGCGTTCAGGTGCATGTTGACCTCGTCGGTGAAAACTGATAACAATTTGGTAGTACTTTGACCTTTTTGGAAGCCAAACTGTTTTTTATTTAAAATTTGATTATCAGTTAGAAATTTATTTATTTCATTGCCTAAATATCTTTCAAATATTTTATCAATGCTAGGTAGAATTGTTATGGGCCTATAGTTATTTATGTCGCTATGGAAACCTTTTTTATAAATAGGTCTAATTATGCCGGTCTTTAGTTGGTCGGGGTATGTGGAAGTGGAGATACACAAGTTTATAAGGTGGGTAATAACAGGTGTAATTACTGAATTAATACTCTGTAAGTCACGGGCTCTTATACCGTCTATACCAGGACATTTTTTCTTGTTTAAATGCTTAATTATACTAAAAATTACACTTTCCGAGGTTTTTTTAAGTCTCATGGATACAGTTGGCAACCTTTGGTAAGATAGATCAGGGATTAGAGGTATATTACAACTTTGGCGGATGTTTTTTACATTATCCTCAAATCCGTATGCAAATTTATTACATAATGTACTTAAACCTTCTTTAAAGTGCTTTTTAATGACATCTTCTATTAAGTTACATATTTTACCAGTTATGTTATTAATAATTTGCCACACCTTTTTGCTATTACTAAAGTTTGTAGATACTTCTTTTCTTATGTACTTATTTCTAGTTTTCGATATATAGCTATTACATTTGTTTCTATAAACATTATACAAGAGCCTTTTTTGCATATTGTTTTCATCCTGGATCCATATATTAAATAGTTCAACCTTTTTATTACACATATTTGTTATTCTATTATTTACCCAATTACATTCATGCCTTTTACCTAATTTTATTTTACGGTTAACTTTACACTTATCGTATGATTCGCTAAACTTAGACGTTATAAATTTTAATACTTCACTAGGACTATTTAAAGCCAAGGCCGGTTCCCAGTTAATTTTAAGTAGCTCTGATTGTAACATCTCATTATCTATTGTAGTTATTATCTTAAAATTTCGCCCGACTGGACGTGAGTTATGTACAAGGGCTAGCCCAGTAATGTAATGATCAGCAATCTTATAGTTAATGACGGAGGAGTAAGCCTCCTTACAATTTATCAAACGAGCAAATATATGATCAATGCAGCTTTTTGTCAACAAATTACCCTTATGCTCGACGCGTGTATACTGAGATATACCACATTCTAGGCTGAGATCACTCAAAACATTTTGATAGGAAGTAGGAATCGGTGTTTTATTTTTAATGTTTATGTTCATATCACCAAGTAGGATATAACTACTGTTTCGTGGGTATAAACTTACAACAGTGAACGGCAACGGAAGCATTTACAGTTAAGGTAGTGGTATTATCAATTAATTTTTGGTTACGACAATCTACCATCAGGTTGTAAAAAACAAGAAAGTCAACGCCAATGATGGCCTTAGTGACATTAGCTACAGTGAAACGCCATGGAAAGTTGCGTCTTAAGCCTAGATTTAAATTAAGCTCGATGTAACCGTAAGTTTCTATCGTGGTTCCGTTGGCTGCACACAATTGAAAGTCCGTTTTTGCACGTCGCTCACGTAACGCAGAACGAGGGTAGACGCAGAGATCACTGCCGGTGTCCACCAGGAACTGGGTCTTCGAGCTGCGGTCGTGAACGAAGAGGCGACCTTTGGAGGTGGGGCAATCGTCAGCCGCCATTAGCGACTGCCCTTCGTGTTTTCCGCCTTCTTGTAGTCGCATGGCTGTATGCAATAGTTGGCCCTGGGTCCAAACTTGGAATGATACCAGCAAACCGGATATCTGCGATAGCTGGAGTGAGAGCGGGACCTAGGGCGTGATGAAGACCTCGTACGGCGATGCTGATGACCTTGACGGGCACGTGACCTGCTACGGTCCTGAAGTTGCACTGCCATCTTCTCAACCATGTTTCTTAATTCGGCTATTTCGCTTGCGATGTCCTTAGTAGGTGGCGGAACAGCTGACGCCGACGCCACGTTGTGAGGTAACGTGATGTCTTGGAGTTGGTCTGCGAGATCCGACAAATGCCCCAGGTCTTGAAATGACTGAGACACCAAAATCGCCTGGATGGTACTAGGAAGTCGGTTGCGCCATATGGTGAGTATAAAATCCTCCGGCACATCGGGTCCAGCTAAATCCTGTAGATGACGTAAGAATTCCGAAGGTTTACGATCCCCGAGCTCCTCATTGTTGAGCAATTGCTTGATCTTCTTTTCTTTAGAAGCCGATAGCCTCTGTATGAGCTTGTTCTTAATTTTCTTATAACGGCCTGTACCTGGTGGTTTCGTGATGATATCTTTCACAGCCTTAGCGTGGTTCATGTCTAAGTTGTTAATCACATAGGTGAATTTTATAGCGTCATCATCGATGCCCAATAAAGTAAATTGGCTTTCTAGAAGAGCAAACCAGATTTCAGGCTCATCAGGTGAAAATGGTGGTACCTTCAATTGCATCCGATGTGTCGTACTATGTTCGTTAACTTCGTCCGACATAACAATGGGAACGCGCTTTTTTGTCTTTTTGCGACGGCGGTCAGTATTCACGAAATCTCCGTTCTTGGCCGTCTCGGCGCTTGAGGTTGAGCTATCAGTATCGACTCTTTTCTTCTCTGTGTTCTTGTTGGGGTCACCAGTTGTAGGTGTCTGTGATGGATCCATGATGATGAGTGTGTGTAGTAGGTTGTAGGTACTCACGAATGAATAAGAAGTCCTTTACACAGTTCAACACTATACAGTTTATTGTGAATCACATGCACAGCAAAGCGTAGAAATGCAGAAGGAGAAGCGAAGATATTGAAAGCTAGCGTAATAGTCAATAGCGTAACAACAAAGCAAGCGCGCGGCGTAAGT